>CANTUS010000001.1:83322521-85747542 GCA_947683365.1 Euphorbia pulcherrima
GGGACGCTATGTTCTGAGTGGTTGAATTAACCATGTACGTTGAATTCCTAGTTCTGAAACTATGAAGATCGGCATTAGAATTATTCTCGAAATTCTGGTACAAGTTCTCTTGACTTTCATCAGAAGGTGCCTGAGCAATACTTCCACTGATTGGATTGGATTCTTGGGTAGAGCTCCACTTCCTGCCGTTATCACTGTCAACCGAACCAGCAGAATACCTCCCAAGGAAGTGACTCTTTTTCGAGGTACTCATATATCCTTCCTCTGAAGAAGTTCCAACAACATCGGACGGGTCATAAGAGGACTTAGAGCGCTGCCTCTCCTTCTTGTTCTGCAAAAAGTTCATCAGGTCCACTTCAATACGAGGTGTGTACTGTTTAAGTGCTCGCCTCAAGGAATTCTGTTCTTCAACAGATAAACTGAGAATGTAATTAAGAACAGCTGTAGCATCAAAGTGAGAGTAAACTGATATGATGCACATTATAGCAGCCTCCTTGAGCTTAGTATTCTTATCATGGGCAAGCGGAGCTAACTTAGCCAGCCACAATTTTAAAATACCTGTATTACCCGAACCTTCAGAATTCACTGCATGCTTGTTAAAGGAACTGATGGCATACTCAATGACAGCCAATTTGGCTTTTGGTGATCGTTGTTCATCCAGTGAACGAAGTAAAGCAGGTAAGAGGGTATCGACACCGTAAGTTTTGCTAACAATCTCCAAAGTTGTTGAGCAAGGTTGCCTGACTAGTTCTTTCGGGTCAATCAATCTTGAAAAGACATGGGGTAAAATCCTTTCCATGTAACTCTCAAAGGGCTTTCGGCAAGAAGGAATGATATCTGCAAGTGTTGAAAGAGCTGCTTGTGCAACTTTATGGTGGGGATCATCCAAGTGCTGAAAGAATAACTTCATTACCTTCTCAAAATTCTGGATTACTTCCTGAATACCTTTGGGACCTTGCTGCAGCAAAGATCGGAGATAATTAAAAGCAGCAACCCTGGCATTCCAATCAGAACTTGGACTAAGTCCCTCACTTAATGCATCAGTGAGAGATGTAGGACCTTCTACAAAATTCGACATCTCCCCAGTTGACAGTTGGCTATCATCAAAACTCTTCCTCCTACCAGCAGACATTCTACTAGTTGCATTCTTTCTTAAAAGTGGCCTCTGGAAGTTTGGAATGTTACTGTTATGAGAATCCCTGAAGTTTCCATCTCTGTTCGACATATCAACATACTGCCTGTCCATATGTGAACTTGCAAATCGCCGAGCCTCCCTAGTGTCACTGTTCTCTTCATAGGAACCTCTTTCATGGAGCCTATCAGTCACCCTCTTAGATGAGTATGATGAGAATACAGGTACAGACTCAGTTGATCCACTAATTTTATACAATGATTTAGCAGAATCTTTGGAAGCTTGAATTTGGGTGATAATATCAGACAAGCCTAAGCCACCATTACGGCTCCCGCCTTCACTAATGCTGGTAGTAGTCGATTCCAAACCTAGAGGACTTGCAAGATGATTAGAAGCCGAAACAGTAGCAGGGAATGGTGGATCACGAGAGGATGGAGGGTCAACTCCTGCGCTAGGGGCAATAAGAGAGAGATACAGCTTCTCAGAAGAAAATCATGTTTAAAATTTAACAAGTTCATATACCAAAACATCAAAATATGTTCAGAATGAAAAAGAATTAAAAAAGATATTGTCATACATAAAGTCATGCAATACCTAGATCCAAGCTAGATGACCGAAGAGCTGAAGGATTTTTTTTGTCAGATATTTCCAGACCTCTAAGCATGCTTTCAATTGCACTAACCTTCTGTTTGCTTGCATGTAGTACACTCTCCAGACTACGTTCAGTACCTTTACTAAGGCTCTTTGTTTGAGACAGCAGGCCAGAAGAGTGGGATACCCCTGAAGGCAAACTTGAAGTTCTATCCATTGCAACAATAGCAGAAGTTCCATATCCAGGTAAATTTGATCCAGCGGATGAATGAGTGAAGGACAGCTGTGCACCTCTATCTCGAACAGAAGGAGATGCATGTCGCCTATGCAATCCCCCATCTTCTTCATTTATAATCTGCCAAAGAAAATATTCCAGAGATAAGATGAGAACATCATCAACCATCAAGTGAAAAAGATAAGATAAAATGATAAATCTTCTACATAGATCAGAGATATACCCGCTGAATAACAGGATCAAAAGATGAAAATAGGCGGCGAGAACGCTCTGGCCAAGTTTTTGAAAACATTCTGTAGCACATTCGTGCAGTGGATCTTACCTGCAAAGTAAAGTTGCAAACTTATCATGCATTGAATACATGATCCCTAATTACAGATAGTAATGACAGAATTACACGAAAACATAAAGTAAAAGATGGAGGTTTCGAGAAGTGTATCTTAGTTTTTATTTCCTTGGAATTCGCAAACATTTTGAAAAGAACTATGAAAGCAAATGTGAACTGAACTTGAAAATTTCCAACATTGCAACTCATCAAAAATCGACCGAAGCAGATAAGCCGATAATATTAAGAAAGCCAACTCAACGGAGAACATAATACCCCCTCCATTTCCAAATGATTGTCCATTTAGCTTTTTTATGGTTTTACTATTTGTTTGTCACCTTAGAATATCAATGCATTTTTATCATATTTTTTCTAATTTACCCTTGTATTAATTAGGAGAGAGATGATTGATTATGAGTAGTAATTAAGAAGAGAATTTTTGTATAAAATATTAAGGATAAATAGTGTAATAAATATTTCATTGGTTTTGATGATTATGTTAAAGTGACAATCATTTGGAAATGGAGGGAGTAATATCCATTGAACCATTGGAATATCATCAGTGGCAGAAAACATATACATGCTTTATATGAAAACATGTCAGAACAAGATTACACAGACCACAAATTCCTTAAGTATCATGACCTTTTTCCATTAGCAACCAAGAAAATGCTCGAGCTCAGCATTTTGCTCAACCCTTTTATCAGCTATCACAAACATTCCTATATTTAAGTTACTGAAAATTCATAATTCCTTGTATATTTACATAGCACCAACTGTACAATCCTTAAAACTGCTGCGGTTGAATTCACAAATATTGCACCATCCCAATCTTGTATAAATTTTAAATGCACAAAATAATTATTCATTGCTGGCAATAAACTTGAACATTTGAAGAATGAATCAATATTTAAGCAAGTAGACATGAAAATATATGCATAACTATAACTCCACATATAAGAAAAGGTAGAGCACAGCAAAACCAAAATTATCCACTAAAACCAAGTAAAATTCCTAATAAGTATACCTCACTCATTGCATCAGCAACACAACATCTTATCATATCTTCATATAGATCAGCTGACCTCTGCACCTCTGAAGCATCAGGCCAATGTTCTAAAACTAAAAGTGCATATTCACAGCATCTGCAATAAAAAAATATAGATGCAAGAATTAACAATTAACAACGATGCTAAATTATCACGCACACAAGCATAGTTATTAGAATCTTACGATTCTCGATACAAATCTTATGATTCGATTCAACCCCAAATCAATTTGAATCCATGGAGTGAATCCAAATTTATTTTGAATCTTACAATTCAATACTGATTCAGTTGCGAATCGGCCGAATGTTACTATTCTACCGATTCGGTCAATTCATGATCTCTACTAGATTAAATAATTGTAGAAGCCTATTATTTGAAGATGATGAAAATAAATATTTGACTCAAGGTAGTGAAAGTCGATTGCCCCACCAATTAGTCGCCGAAGCAGGATCCCAAAGCCGACAATGGACTCCAGGCAACAATGTCTGCGACTAAACGGTGGAGCGGTTGTGAATTGAAGTGTGTCACATCTATGTTTTGCTTTAAAATTAGTGTCTAATTTAGGAAAAGTGGAAATTAAGTCTCTTTGAATACTAATTGAAAAAAAAACTTAAATAATAATTCATGTTCAACATCAACTTTTCGAATTCTAGATCATTTAACATAAAAATCTAAGCTACTAAGAATATAGACTAAAACTTTTATTAGGATTATATATGCATTAGGTTTGAATTACAAGTACTTATTTGGTCACATAATTTTTTTTATATTAAACTTGCACATCTAGACTAAAATGTAATAATATCTTTCAAGTTAAACATTGTTAAATGTTATGTTTTTATAATTTTATGAACATGAACTGCTGAATCTTACGATTCGATTCACGATTCCCGATTCAAAACATTTGGATTCCGATCCTCGATTCGAATCCCGATTTAACAACTATGCACACAAGCAATAATTCACCTAGAGAACAATCGTGGCTCTACTACTACCTTGCTCTAAGTATTGCACTTCGGTCGTTCTTTGCACAATCAGCAATTCGAGGAAGAACACGAGCAACTTTACAGTTCCTCAACATCTAAAACAAGAGAAAAAGGAATTAGAGAATAATGTCAAGCAAAAATTGTAGTGAAGCAAAAATATAGAGGAACGGATGCATTACCGTTTTTATGCAATTATCCGCAGATTCTGCAATTACAAGTACAGTAATCACAACCAGCTTGAAAAGAACCTGATTAGAATAAAAGAAATTAAAAATTTATATATTTGAGTGATTGATTGTTCCCATAGATAAGAAAAGGATGGAACTTACTGGAATAAAGGCCTCTGCACACGACTCAAAATCTCCCAAGAGTTCTTTTGATAAAAAGCACAATAGATGGCAAGCCTAGAAAATTAATAGATCAACTTAGAAACACTCTACCAACAAGACTATCGGAAATATAATCAAGTGTTAATATAGAGCTCAACCCACAAACTACAACTTACGCAAAGTTTCACTAAGCCAAACCAGTAAAATTCCAATCTGAAAAATCCAATTACAAATATGAAAATTATAACTATCCTACTCCCCCCTTATTATTTTATTAAAGATCAAGGGTATGCTCAAGAGGTTAAATTACATTACTTAAAGACAAATGCAGTAATAAGGGTAGAAATAAAGCAGTTCATCTTACTCATAGGCTTTGTTCTTTTCAACTTATAAGTAGATGAGTTGAACTGAACTTATTCAGGTAAGTAAATTTATGACTATTTAGTGAACTGAGCTGAATGTAAAATTAGTTGAAAAGAACCAGGCATAAGAGCACGAAACAACTAGAGCATATTGAGAAAAAAAATCCTTTTACAAGAGCTCTAATATATGCCTTTAACATATTTTTTCTTTACAATTCTATATTATACAAATATTAATTCATATAACTCGTCTAAACTTTGTATGGCATTACACATTGATTTGATCCCAAACAGCACCCTTGGGTGCTGCCAACCCTTTGAAATATGATATGCATTTGCTTCAAAGCTATACCCATCATTTGAGTACAACCTTTATCGACCATTAGATTTATTTGAAACCTATTCAAGACCATTTGAAATGTTTAATCATCATTGTTTCATCTCTCTTAGTCATCGCTTTGATCACCTTCAAAATTTCTTCCATTGGCATTTGCTTATGATACTCAATAGGTTTAATAGTTGAAACAAGAAATTAAATATGAGAGAAGGCATCACAAGCCGTATAGATGGAAAGAATCATAGCTAAACAAAAAGGAGTTAACAAGTGTCAAAACCCATATTGCATGTGCCATTCCTCAATTTTCTTCTGATATGAGTTATAGAGAGAATTAGCTCACAATGCACCTACACCTCCTACTTCATATCGGCATTCTGCCCTTCTCTTAAAGCTAATTTTCTTGACAGCAATAAAAAGTTCACTTCAAGATCAAATTTTGGGAGTGCAGAGACACAACAGCCACACGCTTTTTTCCTTCAAGACAAATTTGTACCATACATTGATTAAAACAACACTCCATCTCAGTTGAACCCCTGATATAAAGAAATGGAAGAACCTAGAAAAATCTGATACAAAAGTAAACTATGTCTACAAAAGAAGACTCTAAACTCTAGAAAAATTGACCAGACTACTAGCTCTGTGTAGAGAATCCGTGGGCCTCGAGAGTGTTGGGCTCGATGAGTGAGCATACAAGTGGAGTTGAGCCCATCTAACACAAAACCAATTGGCTTGTGTTAAGACCCAAACTACACCACTTATATTCTACTCATACACCATGTTTATTTCCCATATGGGAAAACCCAACATCTCCAACACTCCCCCTCAAGTGCAACTGGCCTGGATCAGTTGTCACTTGCCAAACATTCCTTGGCCTATCTCCTTGGAGGCTCAAGGCTTTTAACGGGTTTAGTCTTACTTGCTAGCCCATCCACGGGTCTAGTCTTATCTGCTAGCCCAAGTTCCACCAGGACTCTTTAAGTATGGACCCAGGATCTTTCCGCTCTGATACCATGTAGAGAATCCGTGGGCCTCGAGAGTGTTGGGCTCGATAGCATGACTGAGCATACAAGTGGGGTTGAGCTCATATAACACAAAACCAATTGGCTTGTGTTAAGACCCAAACTACACCACTTATATTCTACTCATACTCCATGTTTATTTCCCATGTGGGACAACCCAACATCTCCAACACCTTGGTTTGTTGAGGGTGCAATTCACTTATTCACAATCATCATATAAAAATGTGCACAAAGTCTTGCGTCCTACACGAAACTAAAACCCAACTCCTCAAGACCTCATTATGCCTAATGCCACATGTAATCATCTAAAATTCATCTACATAATAAAAAAAGCATAGAGATATGAATAACAACTTCGAATATATCCAAATGTAGGCTATATGAAGCATCATCAACCTTGAGCATAGATGTTGGAATGCAATTCAGGGAGAGTTCTACACCTCAAACTGAAACTCGTGGATTGACAGGCAATCATGACTGGATATTGTCCAAATTACATACCTACATATCACTGTCTAAATATCTAATAAACAACAACAACATTACCCCAATGCCTGACAACATAGTAGTCAAAGGCGCACGAGGCGCGCGCCTAGGCGCAAAGGCGTAGCGAGGCATAGCTTCGCGCCTCACTGGAAAGCAAGGCATCCTTTGTTGTAAAGGCGCGGGCCTGGGTGCGCCTTTTTCCAGGCTCACAGGCGCAGGGCATTTTTAAGTTTGGCGCTTAATTGTTATTTTTTTCATTAAAATAAAGAACAGTCAGCTCTTACTTGTTTATTTTTTTATATCTTTTGATAAATATTAAAATAAATAATTTTTCATTATATACATTCAAAGAAAAGGATCTGTTTAGAGCATAAGAAGCTAAAAGGCATTGTGTTTGTCAAATAAAATCAAACACTCAAGATGCGTCATGCTAAAGAGGCTCTTGATCCTATATCTTTGGATGACATGGATGATAGCAATGAGTTGTTGGTTGGGAAGAAGTTGAGTGATCAAGACTATGAAACACAAGAAAATCAAAGGCTAGGAAATAAGACAATCCAACATCTTCGAGTTCAATGGCATTAGAATTAGAAGATAAAGAAAGTGATGACGATGACTTAGATGGAGAAAGCACGGAAGGGGAATTGGAAATACTTGAGTAGGATGCTAATGAAAACTTAGATTACCTTAGTGATGAATGATTTTCCAGTATGTGCTTGTGGCTCTCCATGTGATGAATTTTTTTTGGATTATTATTATTTTTAATTCTGTCCATTATTTCGATGGGGCCAAAGATTCATCATTCTTTGGCTTTAGATTATAACGGACTAAAGCAAAATGATTCATTAAACTGTCTGAGCTTCTTTTTATTGTGATGTCTCGGATAGCTGTTTGCAACTCCACTTCAGGGTCAATTGAAAACAACCTCTCTGTAATTACAGGGGTAAGGTTGCGTACACCCGACCCCCCCTTACCCCGTTTGTGCGGGAGCCATTGGGGTAATGTTGTTGTTGTTGTTGTTGTATTATTATTTTTAATCTAGGATTATGAACTTTTTTTGTTATTGTGGACCATTATGACTTGTGATATTTTGATAACTTTTAAGTTTTAAGTAGTTATATCATATATATCTTTATATAACTATAAGACTATAAATATATCCTTTTAGAAATTTTATACTTGTGCGCCTTTCTTGTTCCGGGCGAGCGCCTTTTTTGTGCCTTGCGCCTAGGCGACAGGATAGACCATAGCGCTTTGCGTGCGCCTCGCGCCCTCGACTACTATGCCTGACAAGGCTCCTACACAAGCGGGGTAAGGGGGTCGGGTGTACGCAACCTTACCCCTGTAATTACAGAGAGGTTGTTTCCAATTGACCCTGAAGTGGAGTTGCAACAGCTATCTATGACTTCACAATAAAAAAAGCTCATACAGTTTAATGAGTCATTTTGCTTTGGTCCATTATAATCTAAAGCCAAAGAATGGTGAAATTTTGCCCCATCGAAATAATGGACGAATGTCAAAAATATCTAATAACAAAATAAAATCATAAATACCTGCTTCACTATGCTAGACCTTCTGTCAGATAACTGTATGCTTAAAGGGCCAACAAGTTGCTTCAGAAGTCCCCGAAAACATGGATAATCAGCAGCGCCTGATGTGAAGGCAATCAGTCATTACTTTGTTTGAGACAATATTAAGCATCCGACAGTACATAACAATGAAAATAACAGATATTCCCAAATTCATATAGCAGGTTAATGACAAGAGAAAGGAAGTAGTTCAAAAAGCAGAAAAAACAAGCAAAATTTGCAGCGCAATAAAAAAGGAATTACCAGTAGTTGCTTCAAGATGATTTAATACGGAGAACCATATTTGAGAACAATATTAAAAAGAGTCTTAAAATACATTAAGGAACCGAGCATGAATTCATGAAACAGGTTAAATGACAAAAGAAAAGCAGAGTATTTTGAACGCCAGAAGCAACTCACAGTATGGTAGCCATTAGCCAATTGTGAATTATACTCATTTGCAGAACAAAATGAAATAAAATGTCGGTAGATGCTTCTCAATGATATACTACTTGTATAGTCATCATGTATACCACGGGCATATTAAGAGAGCCTCTAGAAAGAGGGATACAAGTGCTGAAAATGGAACATTAAGCAAATGGAAGAATATTCCATCCAATTAATGAAATTGCCCCCATGTTACTCGGACTTGCCAATCTAGCGGAACACCTGTGTCCTGTACAGATACCGTGCACTGTGCAGGATACTCGTCCAGTGCAAAATGCACACCGGCATGGCTAACCCACTTTGAGTGTACTGGACAATGGAAGAACTCTGTTTTCTTGTTCTGCAACAGAGCCACCTCAGGAACAGATGAAGAAAGAAAAACGAGAGGAAGAAGTTCAGAGTTTTTGGTGAGTTTTCACGCTCAAGAGAGAAAACCCTTGTTATGTTGTACAGCTAGAAACAAAGGGAAATTACCTTTTCATCCTTATTACTAATGGCTAGAAAACAAATGGCAACTTCTCCCTATGCTATACTCACTATTTAATTAACCTATTTTTTTAATACAGGATCCTAACATGGCATTGACATCTTGTAGACGCTACCTAGAAAGTTACTAAATACCATCAAGATAACACATCATTCACATTTTTTAAGATTCTGACTACGTTGACCTTTGTCAAACATTACCAGCTTCATCTAGATAGAAAGTTGGTCCAGCTTTTTGTCATCCACAAAGAAAAAACAGAACTGACATAAGATTCATAATTAGAGTAACCATCCAAAATTTAAATGCAAACAATAATGAGGAGAGAGGGAAGGACAAAGAAAATACAAACCTCCTAAAACAAGACCTTCTACTCTCTGCATGGCAGCTATGCGGATAGACCAATCCTTTTCTGGTACCAGAGTAGAACCTATCTTCTCAAATTCCCTAATTAGTTCCTTTTCAGAGTAAACCTTAACTGGATCTATGGGTTTCTCTGTTACATCACTTTCTCCTACATGGGAAGAAATAAGAATCGAAATTAGCACCTGCAATCCCCATTATAGAAGTTTCTCATTTCTGCAGTATGGGTGAAGAATTATAAACCACATTTTAATTATTTAGGAGAATAGGACAAAACAAAGCAATTTGCAACAAAGAAAATTAGTAACAAACATTTAAAAGTTTCAGCGCATAATTCCTATCGTTCCAAAAGAAAAACTGAAAAGGCATCAACTCTAATATCAAGTTCCTAATAGCTAGATTGTTCTTCAGGGCATAAAGTCGTTATTCCAAACCAGGGGAAGACAAGGAACAGTAGCAAGCAGTTAAAAAAATCATAAAGGAATATTATCATTAAGACGTTCATAGTCACAAACTTAAGGTAGAAACAAATAAAAACCAACGGTAGAAGGATGTATACCTCCAAAAAGAGACGCCTCCCTCGAAGAACTCTTGGACTTTGGACTGCTTTTCTTGGGGTTAAGGTTTATAGGCTTCATATCTCCAATACCAATATTACTAGTATGTCCATCGGATGGTCGTATTTGAGGTTGAATCTTCTCTAGCCTAGCATTGATCTCTTTCATCTGCATACAACAACAATTCCAAATTGAACAACCAACCCTTTATCTCACGTTCCCAAGAAATCATTGTATTTAGTTTAATAACACAATGACATGGCTTTCATCTCAATATCTATGGTCTTTGTCGCAATTATTAAGTACTAAAAGGTGACAATAGCATCTACAAAAAAGCATAGCCTATTGAAGACCGAAGAACCAATACAATTCAAAACTTGGAAGTCCTATCAAATTGAGAAGGAGATTAAAAATTGCAATGACAAGCACTGTAGTAAGATATTCACCATAGACGTAGGAAGATGATGGCGTTGAAGCTCGTCACGGAATTGCGGCCCTGCCTGCGTATACATCTCCTGAAAGATAATGATTGGGTTCAAATGACTGGAACTATTCTCTCAAATGTTAAAAAAAAAGCAGTTCTTGCTAAAACCAATTAATTGATTAGAAATGACCATGTCACAAATTCACTTACCTCAATGCACAGCAGAGCAGCTTCCCTAACACCAGGATTAGGGTCATTCAGCATCTGCAAAATCTGAAAAGAAAAAAAACCTCCAATGATTCTATTATTACTTTACTCTACTTATTACCAAGGATAGAGGTACAGTTCTGCACCAAAAATAACAATTATCGTACAGGAGGAAGTATAGCCCGCTGAAGAGGAAGCTCAGTTGACGCAAAAAGAGCAATTGCAGATGTAACAGTCTTTGCAAATTCTTCTCGAACCCTCCAGCTTCTATGCATCCAGGCATAAGAGCCAGCTCTCTCAACAATGATAGTTGGAGAAGAAACCTGAAATGCAAAACTATATTAATTCAAGCCCTCTTGCTATTTTTTTGCTACAGTGGGTTAAGCAAGCAATATCGTACACAAGTAAAAAAATTTGTTGACCCTAATGTGCAACAACTCCTATAAAATATAAAAAAATTCCAAATATAACAAAGAAAATGAATAAATCAGCAGCAACTTGTATATCACACAAAGTACAAGTTAAGTTCTTTTGAGTTCGTATTCATTGTAATGTTGAGACCATGAGGTCAACAGAATAAAAATATGATCTTGGCAGTTACTGGTAAATAGTTTTTCAATTTTCCATACAAAGCATCATATATAATTTAGGTTCAAGACTCAGTCAGACAAGAATGCCTTAATATAACATAGATAATAGATATCTGATAACAGTGATGAGATTCCAAGTATGAAAGTACAGATGTCTCAGCACAGAAGCTCCTCTAAGCACATATTTTCAAAAAAGCGAAGAATTCTTCATCTATTTATTTCATTTTTAAGTACAACCAAGGATTCTACTATTGGTACTTCCACCACAAGATATTTATTGGACAACAAAAAGCTGTTAACCCTGAGATCCTCTTTCGCTCGATTCTTCTGTAACTACACCACACACAAGTCACACTTATGCATATCCTTAAAGAACTTGATAACAAAAGTTCAACCAAATTAAGGATTTTATCACAAATATTATAAGATATCACATGGAATTGCAAAACTGGGATCGGGAATGCAGTTATAATGGCATATTAAGTGTCATGATGACTGCTACGATTGAAGTGTGAACAATATAAATTCCCTGGATATATTAAGCGAGTAACAGCCTGAATGAGCAGTAACTATATTGCAATTCCTGCCCCCACCCCCCCTTCTAATTAGATTGCAATAATGGAAACTGAAGACAATTTGACAATTACTCACCGGCATTAAATTTAACAACTATACATGCCATAAATGCTATCCAAACAGCCATAAACGCCAGCTTATAAAGTGAGCAAAAAGTAAAGTAACCCTACAATTAACCAATTGTGAAACCAATTCTTAAAAGTACCTCCATCAGAGTGAGCAACAGGCGTCTAGCGGCGTCTCTAACAGGCTGTTTGCCATCAGCTAACCGTTCAACCACAGCAGGAACAAGAGCATTGAAATGCAACTTCAAATGCTCACCAGATAAAACAGCAGCAGAAGCCAAAGCCTGCAATCCACCTTGAGACACCTTAAAATTGTTATCCTTCAAAAGATCCAAGCAGCAATCAACTAGCGAAGTAGTTTCCGCGGAACTCAAACTCTTCCTGGAAGCTTCTAGAAGCTGGTGCAGCCTCTCAACTCCGGCCATCCGCTCTTTCGTATCCTTAGAGCGTGCCAGTTCCAACGCCTCCTCCATAGCCTTTAGGAGTTGGATCTGGACCGGCAAGGCTCAGATCTGGCACCTAATGAAACAGATTCTGCGCAATTATAGCACAAATGATGGTAAAATCGGAAGATAATTCCGATCAGGTGAATGAAACCGGAGAGGAGAATGTCGGCGAACCTGAAATTAAAGGAGAAAACGGAGGTGAAAAGGGGAAGAGTAGAAGAGAGTGTAGATTGACGGAGAAGAGAAGATGAAGAGAGAGTGAAGGTAGTTGTTGTTGTTGGAGTGGTTGGGATATTTGCCACGTAATTTTATCTAATTTACGAAGAAATGCCACTGTCTAGCGCAGTTAAAATTTTAAAAATTAAAATTAACAACATACTATTGCGGCTGCGTTTAGTACATACACTGTTCGTGGTTGGTTCGGCTTCGGTGTCGTATGTAACGGTCACAAATTTAGCATAATTAAGTCTGCTATCCAATTTTTTTTTTGTAATATGGATAGTGATAGTTTTTTCAAAGGAGGTTTGAATTCGTAATTTTATATTTATTGATTTTTTTTAATAAAGTGATAGAGTAAAGCTTAATGGTGTTAGTCTACTATCCAATTTATATGTTCCCTATGTCTCGTCGTTTATAATCCAACATGAAAGAGAAAATTACGTTCATGAGAGATAAAATAATGTAAAAATAATGACATGTTTAAATGTGAAGGGAGAATATAGAGATAGATATGAAATTTATATTTTTAAGTAATATAGGGTATTTTTGTCAAATTTATTAATTATAAAGTTTGAATTCATAACCTCTCGTTTGTTGATTTTTTTTCTAATAAAATAATAGTCTATATGTGAAACATATTTGATTGAATATACGTGTCACCAATCCCCTAATGTCGCATTCAATTTACATATGTTTCTATTAACTTATGAACTTGGAAAAATTTACCAATTAACTCCCTGTTGATGTGGCTGTGTGATAAAAATGGGGTAAAGATTAACTTATATGCGGTGAGTCAAAATATTACTTATTTGACTTTCCAAAACTTATGATGGCAATGCTTTTAATGGTACATGTCTTGTGCCAGCATCTTATTTGTTTGAATTTTCAACATGTAATATTTATTAGTGCATGTAGCATACACAAGTAAGTGTTTAGTTTAATTAAATTCATAGATAAACGAGTGTACTTGGACCATGTGTGTATGTTAATAGATATAATTATAAGTTGAAAATAATAATAGATCTTATGTGTTAAATATAATTTATTTAGGCCTAATGCATCAATCTGGTTCAAAAAACTCATTGCCTTCATGACCTTTAAAAGTGGCATCGCAGGTACTTCAACTTTGAAAAAGTACACCATTTAACTCTCTTCGTCCTATGTGGCAAATGACGGGAGTTAATCGGAATGCTGCCAAGATATCAGTATCTTTGGTTTCATAGTCAGGAGTATAATAAGTCAATTTATAATCCTTAACACCAGCCTTGAATTCAACACTTGCTTTAATCTCTGTTTGTCGTGACACAAGTCCCTCCTTACAACTCATAAAGGCTTCCTTTGACTTCAAGGGCGTATGTTGACTTTTTCTGGATCGAAAATCTCAGATTTCCCATAAAAGCTCAAGAAAATCTTGAATTTTTAAGGAAAAATCTCAGATTCTCCCAAAAAGTTTATGAGAAAACCCAAAAACTTTGGAAAAGAAGAAAAGAAAGAGCAAAGAAAAGAAAAGAAAAGAAGAACGAGGAAAAGAGGAGGAAGAAAAAGATTTAAATTTTTCAATTTTTCTTTAAAATGTTATGCTGTTTGTGAAGCTCATTCTCCCATTTTAGAGTGGTTAAATTTATATCAGGAAGTTAAATAGTATATTTTTTAAAAATTAATATAGTTACAGAACTACTTGACGTATTTTTTTTATTGAGTTGGAGGATGTTGTTGCATTTAGCCATTTAGTTATTTATATAAAATGAGGTTAAATTAGGAGGGATAAGCTTGAAAAGAAGATGATTGATCAGTCCATAAACAGAACAATGCCTTGCTACATGACAAAGCCAAACCAACTACCTTTTTTGGACTCCACCATAAAACCAAGAGAATAAATATTTAATCATCTCTTTTAAAAATAAATAAGAAAATGCTGTCCACTTTTATTACGTACTACTCTATTAATTTAATTGGGTTACTATATTAAGCGGGTGCTTTACACTTTTTCAACAGTCAAATTCTTTTTATATTAATTACTTAAAGAACAGTTTTAGTTTTTTTCATATATAAATGAAATTATCTACCTCGTTGAATTTTTTTATTTTCTTTGCACATTACCCTAAACTTTCATCACTTTTTTTAGCTCTTAATTTTGACAAAAATGTTCTAATTTACTCTTTATATTTATCGAAAGTGTTATATTAAACACCTCAACATAAATAAATTGAATAACATTATCACATATATGTTATGCTATATATAACAAATTAAAAATTATTAAATCAATAATAAAAAATAAACTAATATATTATCGTTAAATTCAGGATGATAACTAGAACTTTTGTTACCGGGATGAGGCCATAAATGTTAAGTTTATGAGATTGCAATTGTACCTGCTTTATATTTTTTGCTTTTTCAGATATATATTGTTACTTTTTTATTTCAATTAATTAAATGGAATACGTGATTATGTATATGTTAGGCCGGCCTTTACAGGCTGGCTTAATTGGTGGATTATTAATAATAAGTATACCAATTATACATAAGTTTAAACTATCAATTGAGTATAACTTAATTGGTATATCATTTAATATTAGTGGTGGGAGGTCTTAGGTTCAATAGCTAGTCTCTTTAAAATTCTTTAAAAAAAAGTAAGTTCAAACTTTAAAAAAATCTATAATACATATTTTATTTTCTTAAAGTAGGCACTAACTGTATTATTCGACATATCAAGTAGCGATATTATACATCTATTCCTATAAAATAAAAATAACGCACAAAGGTTTAAAATCAACATATATTTAAATTAAAAGTACAATTATATTTTATAATTTTCGTGTTTATTTGTTTCAACTTCCAAGTATGTAAAATAGATATTTTGTATTCAGCTGAAAAAAGACTAACCTGTTTTAATCCATAAAAACAAATATTAAAGTATAAACTTTTATCTTAATAGCTTCAGTGCTTATCAAACTCGTGTAGTCTTTCATTTTTACTATATGTGCTCTGATACAAATGTTATATTGATTGCGAAAATTGGCCACAATTTATAAGTGTATAACAATAACTATAATTCATCCTAATTAATTATTTTCTTATAAAAAGTAGTTATTGCTATTAATCATTATCATTTTTTTAAATCAAACCTATTCGAAAAATATATTAAAATCAATTTTCTAAAATTTCGATTGAAAAAGCATTGATTTAATATTGATTTAAATTTATGAAAAATATCCAATTTAATAATTATTGTAAACGGTAATAAAATCTCCTCATATATAATGTAAAATCAATTAAAGTAAAGAAAACTCTTATATATCAACAAACAATTAAAAAAGTTAGCAATAACATATCAAATATTCACATTGGTAAAAAAAATAGGGTGATGTTATTTACCGCCTAAAATTTATAGTTACCGCCTCCCGAAATCACTTAAATACCTTTAGATAATAAAAAGCATTGGTACTCTTAGCAAAATACATTTTTGTTTAACAATTGGGTAAAAAAGCATTTTACCCAACCATTGGCCGGAAAGAAAAACAATTATACTCAACCAGTGGCCGAATAAAATGGCATTTGCCTAACCAATGGCTAGATAAAAAAACATTTTGGGCGAAATTCAATTTTGTCCAACCGATTAATTGGACAATATTTTTATTTTGCACGTGTAAAATATTTTTAGTTTTTAATATTTTATAAATATAAAAATAAATGATATATTAAATTTCAAATAAAAACTAATTATATCATCGGTATATCATAGAAAATTAAATATTTGGGTGGTGATTGTATTTTTATTTTATTTATTTTTAAATTTTTTAAATTTAAATATAATCATTGGCGATTCCATTATGGTAGAAGTGGGGTCCTAGACCCTATATTTTTTGAAAAAATACTATACAAATATGAATGAATTAAATATGGACCCGTTAAAATTGTTAATTGGACCCAAATTAATATTAATACTATCAATTAATTCCAGAAAAATACTGATTATGATGAAATTTATAGTGCTAAACTCCTATCTATATTATGTGTAGGTGAACGAAAAAACTAGCAATAATATTATATATTGTAAATTAGATAATTCACTGATTTTTACGAATTTTTTTTACAAATTGAACAGTAAAAATATTCACTGTTAAATATATGGACACCACGGCTAACAGTTTTTGGATTCGTCACTGAATATAATGTACCCGATTCATTTTGTAATTCTTTGGTTTCTCGACATTAGAGCAAGTTGAAGAGATTTGGAGAAAGTTTGAGAGAGTTTTAAGTAAGATTTAATTTGAAATAGCAAGAAATAGTAGTAAAAATTAAAAAAAAAGTTGAATTATATGTGTAGTAAGAGATATTTTTGTAAATATAATTATTATTTATTTTTTAACTAATATATAAAATTAGTTTAAATTTTATTTTATGTTAAAAGGGTATTTTTGTCGTTTTAGGGGGCGGTAAGTGGAGATCTTAGGGCGGTAAATAACAATCCAGAGAAAATAACAATCAACTTATAAAAAAAATTTCAAACACTTTGACAATATGAATAACAAATTAAAATTTAAAAACTATGACTCTATTAATTATAATCATATTTAAGAATTAACGTGTCTCTTTTTTCCTAATCAAATATTCTATTATTATTATTGTTGTTGTTGTTATTATTATTATTATTTTTATTTTATTTTAATTTTATATTTTAGTATTGTTATGATTATTATGAATATAACTGAAATATAATTTTTATTGTTTTTATATAGAGATTTGTTATTTGATTTTATTCATTAAAAATTAATTAATAATTTATTTGTTATTCATACTATATGTAGTTAATTTCATCATTTATTATTCATGATAAGTATCATTAATTAGCAATCTATATGTGTAAGAGGTATAAGGATAAATTTTTTTAAAAGATATAAGAGTAAAAGAGTCTTTTAGGACTTCATTGCTTATATATATATATATATATATATATATATATATATATATATATATATATATATATATATATAATTATGACTGTCCACTCATTTTGACAAATGTATTTAGTATAATTTCAATCTGCGTTGTCAGCCGAACTACAATTTATTAATTTCTTTGCTATTTGTTTTTGTAAGCTTTTATGGGATCTTGTTCCATTAACAGGTTGCTTCTTTAGTGCTTTTCTAGTTGATTCGCTAAATCTACAACTCTTAAACTCAATACTGAATGTTCGTTGCCGCTCTGAACTTAAAAAAATAGTTTTTACAATAAATTTAGCAAAAACTTATTACCTACGTGACAACTTTTTAATTATTATATTTCATGTAGAACCATGGAAATCAATTAATTTTCTAAAATCTAAGTCACACACATCATGATATTTTTAACAAAAAGGAACTCAATGTTAACTTATAAATGAACCAAACTATTGAACTCAAATTGCAAACCTAAATACCTTACATGTACATATTAATAAATGAAATATCCACATATCCTCTTAATTCTTACAAAGTTTTAAATTTTTTCTTTAATATTTACAAGTATCTTCATTAAGATAATCTTATTCGGAGCTTAATCATAGATAAGGCTCATCACCTCTCCCAACAAGTGTATATAGTGGGATTCGAACTTTGTTCTCCTCCAACTCGCTCAGCCTACGTTGCCAATTGAGCTACATCTTACAAAGTTTTAAATGAAGTCAAATAAATACAAGTATACTAGTTATTGTTCAACTACAATTCACTAATTCAAATCATATATATAAAGAAAGTTATGCTCACATTATGGGAATAAATCTCATGTTTCACTTCCACAAGTAAAAGTAGGATGAATGTGGTGGTGTCCAGTTTATGAAAGTTGGAGCTAATAGAACACTTTCACAAAAGTTATCACGTCTGAAACTTTTATAAATTCAGAATAACAGTAAGCGTTTAGTGTCGGGTAACCATAATAACCTAAAAAAAAACATTATCATTAGATGGTCCACTTCAAAATACTCTTCATGCACACGCATATATGATATATGTACTATTGTTTTGGCCTAAAAGATGAGATGTCTTTATCCCCGTTTATATGAATAACCATAATGAGGATGGCAAAACATCCCTTCATGGACATTTGGTGTTCTCTTTCCACACTGAAAAACAAATAATAATGAGGACAAAAGGGAAGGTGCCTTTCATTGATTTACAGGGTGAAATGGAACAGGATGATGTTGTTTGGTAAAGTAGGTTCAGTTCCTTTAGCAACAACACATCATTTTCTTGCCCAACAGCCACATGCAACAAGGTATTTCAGTTAAGGAGTCTGCATCATGTGAAAATCAGTAATGCTGCCCCTTCAGTTTGGCTATTAAGGTTCCTTTAACCTCAACATGAACTAAGAAGGGGTATAGTTTGTCAAATGGCTAAATACATCTTTACACCAACCTGAACTTGGTCCAAATGGCATGTTGGTGAACTTGGTCCAAATGGCATGTGCGTGTTTAAACTTTTCAAAGTTTTTCTTAGCCCCCTAAAATTGGCAAAAGTGCATCAATTTACCTCATGAATATAACTTGTCAGCCTCTGATTGGAGAGAAAATTAGAAAATTGACATTTGAAAAGTCAAACTAACGAAAAATTGACACATAAAAACTTTGAAAAGTTGACACATAAAAACTTTGAAAAGTCGAGGGAGTCAAGTTTGTGTATTTGTCCTTATCAAATTGAAAGCAGAGTTACATCATATAACATTGGGGTTAAAATTCTAGCAGTTCTATATGTTGTATAAAATTCAACATGTTTAATGCATCCATAGGTACCTCAACTTATCCCAAAAAACCTCCCTGAACTTTCATAGTACCCCCATCTTTCAAAAAAATGCACAACTTTACTCCCCAAATGTCATGTGTCAGCTTTTGGTTGGTTTGGCTCTTCTAAGATGTAATTTTCTTGATTCTATCTCTCCAATCAGAATCCGACATGTGACATTCAAAGAGCGAAGTGTCACACTTTTTGAAAGTTGAGGGAGCTACAAGGTCGCTTTGAAAGTTCATGGGGCAGTAGGTTTTTTTGGTACAAGTTCAAGTACCTACTAATGCATTAGGGGAGATTAAAACTATGTTCTACCCGCTTCAATCCAAAAGAGTATTCATGTGCAGAATTGTATTTGGAATTATATTAAAGCTATAAATGGGCATTACCTATCAACTTAAACTTTCGGTTTCATTAATGTTATCAATAATTATACTTTCTAATATAGTTAGCCCGACATGCCGATAGATATTATATACAAAGAATTCTGCTACATTATCAAGGCTGCTCACAAACAAATTTCCTGCAAAACTGAAATAGTACAACTATTCTTATAATCTCATACAATACTTCAGTTCTTACAAGATATTTGTAGCTTCCAAATACTTACAAGCTTACATGGACTTCGATTCAGCAGTCTCTTAACTGTCTTCACCTTGTGAATCGCTCGAAATTTCATGCCGAGGCCTGTTGTACTTTTCGCGAAGCTGTTTAATCGGGATAAAATCTCCTGCTGCATCCGTCCCGTAGAATAGAAATGAAACATAGGGATGATCAAACCTGCCCTGCTCATGGTTAAGTATGCCTGAGATTAGTTCATGCAACATGAGAAATTTTTCGGGATTTTGATTGACAATTGAGCTCACCAGATCGGGTCTCTCGGGGGCTACCAAATTTTCCTCAGCAACTGCAACCACCAATACAAAGTTCAGAACAGGCATTAGCATGACTATTAACATCAAAATTGCATAAACACGTTATAACTTAAAAGTTCAATCAAGAATATGGAATTAGTATAGACATGAATTAGCATCAAGTTTCGCGTATTGTCTATAAAAAAATAAGATAATACACGATCTGGACATGCACATAAAATATTACCATAGGCCACTAGTAGATTGGGATCTGCATGTACATCAACCAGAACCTGAAAACAAATAAGAAAATATTTTAATTTCGATTTTATAGCCTGAGGCGTCTTTGTTGAGCAACGTACAATCAGATTAAACAAATCATTATTGTATCCTTTTTCCAACAACAAACATCAGACAATATATTCATTTTTATGGACTCAAAAGGATTTATAATTTCGTACTAATTGGGTTAAAGCCACATCTTTTGAGACAAATGTTCTACCATGATAATTTAACTTTGAACTAGGCGAGATATACTTAATCCACGTTTTTAGTATTATTATTTTCAACAGTTTCTATTAGTTATTAAAATGGAGGATTTTTTAACTGTGTGATACATGACAGTAAATAAAAAATTTTACTTCAAAGTCCGAAGATGGAGGAGATGAAGATAAGGACAAACTTGACCTGATAAAATGGTTGGGTAGAACCCTGAGTCAACTTTTCAATCTGTGCAGTTTCCATCCATGAAGTTGACTCGCAGCATACTGGATCCATTCCACAAATTACACCTCGATATCCTGATATTGCAATATAGCCCTCAAATCAATGAGTATAAGAGTATGCAAAAAATGAGTATAAGGGTATGCAGCCTAGATAACCTGGAACATAAAGAGTTTCATATTGTTCTTTTTCATTTAATATATAGTTTATGGACCAATTCCAGACATCTTTTGCAGAAACAAGGCCCCACGATGTTTTTGTCATAAGGTGATTGAAACGAGCAAACTAAGAATAAATGAAACAGCACAGGGCAGCATTTTATTCGAATCTTGACCCTGGAGAATACATATGTTAGGAATTTGTGGAGTTGATGGTGAAGAGATGCATTAATTTATTAAGTGATTAAGGCGAAACAAAAAAAGAAGTTGCATAGAGCAATTGGGGTTTATTATGAGGGCAAAAAGACCTTTTTAATCCCTGTGGTATCATCTGTTTGTCCCTTTGGTCCATGTGCTGTACATGTTATTTATTTAGTCCCTATGCTATTCAATATGTTACCTTTTTTGTCCCTTTAGTACAGATTAAGTGAATTATCAATTATAAAGTCTCTACCGTACAATGTCCAAAAAGATAACAAAACGCATAGCAAAAGAAGCAAATAGGTAACAATCACATAGCACAAGGATCAAATGGGTAATGATTGAATAATACAGGGACCAAAAAAGCAATATATTGCATGGCACAGGGAATAGATAGATAACGTGTATACTACAAGGACTAAATGGGCAAAACGTTTATAGCACAAGGACCAAAAAGTTCTTTTTGCCTAATTATGAGTGTAAGCACAAAAACCCTGAATCATAACATCTATTGTAGAGATGTGCTGGGAATGCTTCAATATATATAGACATTGCAAAGAACTGGAACTCATATAGGAAGTAACACAGCGATAAATGAAAGAACATGTGATGCAATTAAAACCATGCTTTACCAAAGATCTTGTGTGTCACTTTTTGTCCTAAACGGAATGCATACTCTGCCTTTTCATAAGCCAGAGCTTTGGCTGATACAGCCAGAGATTCTGCCTCCAGCTTGGATATTTGATCCCTCAGTTGAGCTGCCATGGCATAATTCTCGTTTTCAACTGCATTCTGCAGATCAGCACTGCAAGGAAAGTGGCTGTTTAGAAATACATTTTTCAAGAACTCGAGATAACAAAAATGGTATTCATACAACAAGACTATTGTAACTTGTAAATTACAAATTACAGATTTGATACATCAATGATTTTATACATGCTTTTTAGATTTAAGATGAACTCAATGGCGGATTAATGTTTTCACTCTCACCGTAATCTTATGATACTTATAGCCTTATCTTGAGCCTCACTCTTTGAGGATGATCCTCGTTTTGTTTCCTGTTGCTTAATAACCTCTGCTTCAACCTTACAAGAAGATAACCCTATCAGAATTCTATAAAATCTTTTTATTTGCAGCATAATTCTTCACAAGTGCGGCATTACGCAAGAACACACAATGTCAAGATATAATACATAGAATAGAACTCCAAACATTACATGCCAAACTTATGTACAATGATCCTGCTAGATGTAAATGTTTATTCCATTACTTAAACATACTAACATATGCTTCCAGGATGATGAAAGAAAAGAAAAGGGCAAGAAAAAAACTGTCCCATAGGAAATAAAATAAAGGCTTAATGCATCAAAGGCTCCTGCAACTTGTCTCATTCCACCTATTGAACTTTTAAAAGACCCAGTAGCTCCCTCAACTTTCAAAAAGTGCACCAATTTGCCCCCTTAACGCCACGTGTCAGCTTATGGTTGATGTGACTTTTCAAAGATATCAATTTTTCTGAGTTTTCTCTCTCCAATCAGATTCTCACATGTGGCATTCAAGGGCAAATTAGTGCAGTTATACCAAGTTGAGGGAGTTACGGGGACCTTTTCAAAGTTCAAGGGGACCGAGACAAGTTGGAGGAGCAACTAATTATCACTACAATTAATATAGCAACAGTTGAAAATCCAAAAAATGCATCTTAAAGAGTCCAGCAAGTGAGACCTAACCTCCGTAAGCTTGTTTCTCAACTGTTGTGCAACGTCATACTGCTCCATATTCAAAGCATACTACAATTTTAAAGCAATTATAATAGTCAGTATTACAATAACATACAAGCCAGCTAAGAAGTCACAAAAATTTAGCATGGAACCTGAACTCGAGTAGCTAAGTCCAACTGAAAAAAGAAAATCAAGATATCCTCATTAGCAGTCTCGCTGCGTTCACGGCTTGCATCCAACTCCTGATTGCTACCCCCTTTGTTGAATAGCCATCCAGCTTTCACCCTCACATTTCTCTGTCCAGATAATATGAGAGGGGTACCAGTAAAGAACAATTGATCCAAAGACCGATCCTTAATAGCCCCAAACGGTATATGGGAGTTCCCTATCAGTCCAAAATGCCTCCTCCATAATGGTTCGAAACCCGAAAACCCGGAGTTCCTTGATACAGTAAGGGTGCTTAAGGACAGACTTTGCACCATTAATGCCAAAAACTGAACCTCGCCTTTTGGAGAATGTAATCGCTCGTTCTCCTTCTGAATAATTTAGAACAAAATATATCAATCAGCAACACTACTACTCATTTTAAAAATTACAACTAAAGCACAACGATTTTCCTCAATCAAATTTGTATTTGAGATAAATAAATACAGCATCAAATTCAGCTTTCAGCAATCAGCAATCAGCAATCGGCAACACTATTATTCATTATAACAATTAAAACCAAAGCTAATGATGTCCGTCCATCAAATTTGTAGCATCAAATTCAGATGACCGGAGACATTCAACACAATAAATTGAAGTCCAAGGAAGTTCAAAATGGGAGGAATTAATCTATAAACCCTAACCTAAATTATAACTGAGAAAGTTAAATTTATCAAAAAGAAAAGAAATTAAAGAGAGAACAATAGTAAAACATAGATAAGAAGAGAACTGACCGGCGGTGTACAAGTGTACATGAATGTTCAGCTTTTCTTCAGAATACAAATCTTTAACTAGGAAAGCCCACCACAGCCTCACTTCTACCAGTCACACTCACACTTAGAAATCTTAAAGTTATAATTTCCTACTTTTTTATAATTTAAAATCACGCAGGATGGGTCTCGAGTCAATGCACAAATTTTTCTATTAAGATGATCATCTATTCGTAGTTAGTGTGTGATTTAATTTAATTCTAGATATAGTTAAAGATGGTAATGGATTTTGCATCTCTTCATATCCATTTTATCGGATCCAAATCATTTTGTTTTCAAATTCATTGGATTTGGATTGAATTTGAATCCAACAAAAATGGATTTGGATTTGAATGGATATCCACTTGGACTTGAATCTGGTTTATCTATACAAAATCTAATTACTTTACGTAATTTATTTTGGTCTATCTATACCACATTTATTTTCTTAATTTTCCATAATTTTTTGGGACATTTCAATTTTTTTCGAAACCGGTCCCTAAAACGTATTTTCACATTTTTGAGCCATTCCAATAATATTTTCTGAAAATTTCTTGTACTACATTTATTTTCTTTACTTTCCGGATTTTCCATAATTTTTCGGGAGTTTTTGATTTTTTATGAAATTGGTCCCTAAAACGTATTTTTACATTTTCGAGCCCTTCCAAAAATATTTTTTGAAAATTTCTTGCAACACATTTATTTTCTCTATTTTCCAGGTTTTCCATAATTTTTTGGGATTTTTTCGATTTTTTACGAAATTGGTTCTTGAAACGTATTTTCACATTTCCGAGCCCTTCCAAAAACATTTTTTGAAAATTTCTTGCACCAAATTTATTTTCTCTATTTTCCGGATTTTTCATAGTTTTTTGGGATTTTTTCGACTTTTCACGAAACTGATCCTTGAAATGTATTTTCACATTTTCGGGCCATTCCAAAAATATTTTCTGAAAATTTCTTGCATCATATGTATTTTCCCTATTTTTAAGATTTTTCATAATTTTTTGGGATTGTTTGATTTTTTACGAATCCGGTTTCTGCAACGTATTTTCACATTTTTGGGCCACTCGAAAAAAATTTCGTGAAAATTTCTTGCACCACATTTATTTTCTTTATTTTGCGGATTTTCTATAATTTTTTGGAATTTTTCAATTTTTTACGAAACTGGTTCATGAAACGTATTTTCACCTTTCCGAGCCATTCAAAAAATATTTTTTAAAAATTTCTTGCAACACGTTTATTTTCTTTATTTTTCGGATTTTTCATAATTTTTTGGGATTTTTCAATTTTTTACGAAAACCGGTCCATGAAACGTATTTTCACATTTCCAAGCCATTCCAAAAATATTTTTTGAAAATTTCTTGCACCACATTTATTTTCTTTATTTTCCGGATTTTCAATAAATTTTTGGGATTTTTCAATTTTTTACGAAAACGGGTCCCTGAAACGTATTTTCACATTTTCGAGCCTTTCCATAAATATTTTCTGAAAATTTCTTGTACCACATTTATTTTCTTTATTTTCCGGATATTCTACAATTTTTTGGGATTTTTCAATTTTTTACAAAAACGGGTCCCTGAAACGTATTTTCACATTTCCGAGCCTTTCCAGAAATATTTTCTGAAAATTTCTTGTACCACATTTATTTTCTTTATTTTCCGGATATTCTATAATTTTTTGGGATTTTTCAATTTTTTACGAAAACGGTCTCTGAAACGTATTTTCACATTTCCGAGCCATCCAAAAAACATTTTCTAAAAATTTCTTGCACCACATTTATTTTCTTTATTTTCCGGATTTCATAATTTTTTTGGAGTTTTCGATTTTTTACGAAACCGGCCCTAGAACGTATTTTCACATTTCTAGTCCCTTCCAAAAACATTTTCTGAAATTTTCTTGTACCACATATATTTTCTTTATTTTCTGGATTTTCCATAAGTTTGTGGGATTTTTCGATTTTTTACGAAACCGGGCCTTGGAACGTGTTTTTACATTTGGGATAGAACTTGGGTATACTAGCACTAATTTTGTTTAAATAGAGATATTTAAACGTGAGCTAAAATTTATTATTGAATACAATAAAAATATTTAAATGTGGGCTAATCAGAAATCATTTGGGCAACACAGCTCAATTGCATCATTTGAGCTAAAAATTTAAAATCCAATTATAATCCATATCCTAAGATACGGATAAGGATATAAAAATTTGATATGGAGCGGATATGGATTTGTTCATTAAGAATGGATTTTGAATGGATTTATTCATATTCGCTCCATATCCAATCCATTGTCATGTTGAAGCATTATTTTTCCATTTTCTTAAAATAAAATCATACAAATTTTATTTGAAATCTAAATATTTACAAATATGTTTCTATTTTTGTACATATTTTTCATCAAATTTCTGATGTACATCAAGCTTCAACCTTTTGTACTATATGGTTGAGACTTAGAGAATTTTTGAGATTTTAAGGATATTATTAAAGAAATTCCCTTCTATAATTAAGAGAGTATGTGTCCCGAAATACTATAACATTTCTCCCAACTTATAAAGATATGAATATCTAATCTGAAATTGTATAATTCTAATAACCATACTAAAATAAGAATTAACCGACAACTTCTGATAATTTATAACTATTTTTAACTTTATAATATTACTGAATATATTAGCTTTAATATTACCAATTAAAACCTATTTAATTTTTTTTAAATGCATCATTTTTTCTTAGTTTGTTATTTTCCTTTTTTTTTCTCCAACAGACACCAGATTTTATTCCAATATTTTGTACCAAATGATAATGGGCTTGTTACATGAAATCTGTGGTACTATTGATATTGAGAATCATCAAATATTACAGAGCAACAGTACCATACATTGTTCCCACCTCCACAAAACCAATGTGCATGTCTTCAACAAATTTAGACCAAGCCAACTGCACATCAACTTACGAGTGATATACACATTACCCCAATGCCTAACGAGGCTCCCGCACAAGCGGGGTAAGGAGAAATCGGGTGTACGTAACCTAACCTCTGTAATTACAGAGAGGTTGTTTCCAATTGACCCTGGAGTGGAGTTGCAACAGTTATACATTATTTCACAATAAAAAAAGCTCAAACAGTTTAATGATTCATTTTGCTTTAGTTCATTATAATCTTTTTTTTTTGTAATATTTACAAGTATCTTCATTGAGATAATCTTGTTTGGGGTTTAGTCGCAGTTAAGGCTCCTCACCCCTCCCAACAAGTGTATTTAATAGATTCGAACCTTGTTCTCCTCCAACTTACTCAGCTTACGTTGCCAACTGAGCTACACTAAAACCAAAGAATGGTGAATCTTTGGTCTCATCGAAACAATCGATGATTAGAAGTAATATAACAAACAAAAAATAAAAGAATCAGATGAAAATTTCTACACAACCAACACAAATGCAGTAACCGCCTTTCACATATTTCGCCTAAGGATTGTGACAGACATATTTGGTTCTGGGATCTACCATAACACCCTTTCCTCCATTAACTTCTAAATCATGCCTGCACTATTAGCATCAATAAAATATCAGCATTTGTGTATCGCCGGCAAAAGGGCCTTTTTGGACCCTGTAGTATAACTCATTTGCTCATTTGGTCCCTCTACTATTCATTTTACCCCGTTTGGTCCTTGTGTTGTACAATCTGTTACCTTTTGAACCGTGTGCTATGCAACCATTACCCATTAAGTCCCTATACTATGCAATTAGGTACCTTTTGGGTCCTGCATTTGAGAATCACTATTGACGTAACTATGCATAGGTTAGATAGTACAGAAACTGTATACCAGAGGGACCAAATGAAAAGGTGGTTCTGCCGCATATGAATAATAGATGAAACAGATAACTTAACTGGAAAACGAAATCCGGGATGGTCAATTGTTCACGAGGAACATGTTTGAACAACTGTACAAGTCTATCAACGTATGTCACTTTCTTCCATGTCTAGAGAAAGAATATTCGGAACAATTAGAGATCGCAAAATAATTACGGGAAAATACAACACGAAGTCAAGACATACCACTTTATCGACAAGTAACTGCAGAGCAAATATTGTAGCTTTCAGATGAAAAGCAGCATGAAGTACATATATAGCCTGCACGAGAAGTTTTCGGAAAGCTATAAAATACACCCAAAAGAAGTAACTATTTAGAGAAAGCGAGTTTTGTAGCATACATGAAGGTTTTGCTGGTGTTTACGACCAAGTATTTGCTGTAATCTTCTCATCCATCCCATGTCTGGTTGACTTTTGGCGATAGAAACACAAAATACATTAGGTCAAAGCCGATAGTGTTTATTGTTCCAGTCTTCTAGAATCAAAATCATATGTACAAACTTATTTCTGATGGCTGGGGCGTTTTCCAGCAACGTTTGACTGTAAAAAATGCTCCCCTTTATTGAATTTAAGGGTATGTTTGTCATTTTTGTGGGCGGTCGAAAGTAAAACTGGCGGTAAATAACAATACCCGATTGTATATGAAGAAACGAAACTAGCATGAGCTTAAATACAAGTTTCAAGTAAGATAACAGTGAATTAGTAACTAGTCAGCTATGCAAATGCATGAATTCTATCGGTGAAGAGTTTCAGTAAATTTTGCAAGCAAAACTAATAATATCTCCCCTATTTCACACATTTGAAAATCCTAATCAAATTCTAGGCATTTCTATGAGGCTCAACCACTATTAAGGAAACTGGAAAAACTAAAAAAGAATCAAATGTGATTCTGGAAAAATTTCGAGAACCATAATGCATTACAGCCAACTGAAAAACATCAATTACCTAAGGTCATGTTTTTCCTTCTTTTAATAAAAAAATCTCTGTAGCAAGTGCAAGACTGCAAGGAATACTATTAAAGAACAGTTCACAAGAAAAAAAGCAGCATATCAACCACCAAAATAAGTAGTTTAATACTTACACTTGTAAAGAAGCTGCAGAATGGAAATACACAATAGTGTAAGGCTTCTGTATCAAGGGCTCAAATTCCTGATAAAATAGTAGAGATGGGCAAGTTATTATCATCCGTACCTAATAGCGTGTTATTGATGAAAGATACAGAAAAATGCATTTACATGTCTAAAGATCAGAAAGGGGTGACAGTAAACAGAAAACAAAAAACAAAAAATGAGCATTTCCTACACAATAACACAAATTAGAGCAGAAGACTTGAAGAATGAATTCAACTAAACTGCATAATCAGTTTTGCCCTACCATTAAGCTTAAAAAAATATTTAGAAGTAAGAAGTGCCCTGATTACCTTCACTACATAAAGCACAAAGCGCTCCAGGTCAAGACATTGCAGCAAAAAATGTGCTCCCACAACTACCATTACTTGGCGTCCCTCACTATCTACCCCGCCTCGGTAACTGAAATAGAAGCCAAGAGCTAACATAAATATAAATAATGCAAGAGGCTGTGGGAAACATAAATTTCCAAATTTTGTTCATAAAAGAATTGAGAAAAGCTAAATCAGTAAAAAAAACTCCCAAATATTAATTAATTTTTTAGTTTTAACAATTGTACACATTGACCATTCAGTTATATTTTATCGATTCTAGCCTATTCCTGCAATGATTGCGATTTTTTATCCCAATTGTACAATATGACTAAAAGTATAGAACTTACATTTTTACCATGTTGAACAAAATAAATACGATTTTGCTGAGTTCAAAGGCTAATAAGAAATCATAAGGCTTAACATATTGTTTTCCATTTTAAATAGATCTTTACTGGAAAGTCCATAATTGTAAATAGTTGGTAAATAAATAGGGTCTCAAAACCTAAATGTATAACCACATTCTATGAATGATTGAAAAATCTGAGCACAATTTAAGCTTTTCAGGATCTGTGAGCCTTTTGAAAGAGGTTAAAAACAAAAAACAAATTCATATGGAGGGAATAGGAAACAACACAAGCCACGAGACCTGCCCATGAATTTAAACATGTAACTTCAGGAAACTAAACTATGCACGGAATAAAAGCAAAATTACTCTGTTATTTTTTAAAAAAAATAATACCTGCAAAATAAATGTTAGATATGAAGCAAGGATATATACAAGGAATGCGCGCTTACACAATTTTCATCTCTGCAATTTCAGAAAGATTAAGAGAATTAGCTTTAGCAAGGTATCTAGAATGCAGAGAGTATTCTTCAGCAACGGATAATGGAGGACCACCAAGATCACCAAATCCTAGCATTTTAGCACAGCTAAATCCACTCTGGGCTTGGGCAGTTTTTTCCCATTGTTCCTTCCTCCTTTGATCTGGATCCTTAATTAACGACATAAAAGCTGGATCCAAATATGAATCCAAGTACGCAGAGTTTCTGCAAGGATAACAGTCTAATCCACTTAGGTAATCTGGTGAATCTGTATCCTATTCAATACCCACCGGAACTATGGTGGAGTTTGGTTCATGGAATGACTATTCCATTGAATTGAAGAAAAATGAATGAAAAACACGTAAAAATGAATGGAAAAGTGTCCACAACATACTAATTTAAGTATAATACATCATATACAACAGAGGTACATCTCCATTAGCATTTTGGAAACTATATATAATTATCATATTAATTTCACCCAGGTACAAAGTATTTCTTGAAGAGCAAAATCAAGTATTGTATGCAGTGAAAGAAGTTTGAATCTTTAAGCAAGAGGGAATTTCCCTTGCAGTAATGCACTGAGAAAACTCAAGAATTCACAGTAACATGTACATGAATATTTTACAGACTAGTCTAGACTTAAGCATATAGAGCCATTTCGTTTTAACTCTTCACAGAAATCCACAGTAAGGACCCAATAGCCATTTCAAACTTAAGCATAAAGAGAATACCTGGCCCACTCAACAGTCATTTCATTTTAACTCTTCACAGAAATCCAAAGTAAGAATGACCTCACACTATATTTTTCTCTGTCCAAGTACACTACATATACTCCAAATCCATGATTCCTTTTTTGACAACACTACAGATACAAAACATCAAAACATCGACAACTAAGAGAAAACCAGGTGGTCTAAGTAAGAAGGTACAAAAGGCTTTTCAGTTGAAACCTTGGATTAATTTACATCAAATATTAGCTCGTTTCTCGTCATCCATATCTCAGAATACTTTAAAATTACAAGATTTAATCGATATGTAGTCATAACAATTTAATGTAAAACTCAAATACAGCACACTATTTTTGGTAAATGTAGCATTTATGATATCGATAATTCATGCCAAGATTAGAGCATGTGCAAATTAAGACACGTCTCTTGATATTTAAGTTGCATTATACATACAATGACCATAAAAAAATTGCAACAAATTACAATTCTTTGACCAAAACATAACAAGATTATTTTGGACAGCGGCTTCATATCCATTCAAATAGCATTTATTCTGAAAAAAGACTTCGATATAATAAAAATGTATAATAATAAATTAGAAAAGTCACCAATATGAACAAACAAACAGCTAGAACGTTGAGTACACATTGTAACTCACCTTCGAACCAAGCCGACATCACTTACAGGAAGGTCCACTTCAGCTTGGGCAGGCTTTGGAATTGCTTTCTTGGGCAAAGGCCCGATTCTAATTTTACGTTCATCAATTATTGTCTCGCCATTCTCATCCCCAACATCAGCAGGAAGCTTTGAAATTGCCACCTCCTCTTCGTGCTGGTCTCGAGGAAAATAAAGAGGTAGTAGCCTACATTGCACAATATTTAATGGAGGATGACAGACACAGAAGCAAAGCTAGTAAAACAGTCATTTACCTTTTGTATATTTCAGTATCAGTGGTCGTGGCTGTACAAAAAACGACAGCTGTGATTTTATCTTTTTGCTTCTCAAGAAAACGCCTAACAGTCCCTGCACAAAGAAATAAAAGATCAAATTGGTGTTAGAGAATAAAGTTACATCCTTGAAACAATGGGGTAGTGAACACAACCATTTAGTATTGATGATCATAGATGCAAGTATAATAGCAACATTATGCGCAGCTTAGTAGCTAATTTCATCAACAAAAGCTCATACTAGCTATTTAAAAGGGATGGACAGCTATTTATCCACAAAATAAGAAACCAAGGGTTCTGATAAAAAAAAAAGAAACCAAGGGTTGATGGAAGAACACTCTTGGCATATCAGAGTATAGAGATGACACGTCAAAACTAAATAAAAATGTAGGAAAAAATTTCTCACTTATAGCCACATGTGAAGCTGGTTCACGCGGATAATTTTTTGCCTCTGTGTATATACAGCCCATAGCAATGCTGCAAGTTTTGTATGCAAGAAAAATTAGCTGTGTTCCACAAATTTCTACAAGAAGCACAAAAAAACATTAAACAAACAATGTAGCAACTACTGTCAAACAACCTCCGAAGCCCGTTTTCAACTAGAAGCTCAAGGCAAGAACGATAGCAGTGACTCAAGGCATTCTCTGCAGCAGTATGATATTTCACTGCATACTTCGGACCAACGGTATGGATGACTCGCCTGACATAATATTCAGGAAAAGGAATCAACCACTTTAACAAAGAAAACTAAACCTTGTAATTTGATGAATGCTTTGAATTTAATTGGACCTAATAGAGCAGCAACATGTGAAGAAGAAATAAAATTAAATGTACACGGAAGTGCAAAAAATACAACTTATATGATAAACACACAAAACATATACTATCAAGCATGAATTATAAATAGTTAAAACCTAATATTGCAAGTTTGCAACCAAAAAACAAGAGACATTTCTGGAACAATGAACTTCCATTCTTCCAACAAAATGCAGCTCTTAGATATAGAACAACAAAGAATGTCACCATAACAAATAACAATTAACAATTAGAATATGAAGGAAGCTATCTCATTCTTAGACAAACATAGAAGTTTTAGAATAGAATATAATGATTGAAGTGGGTAATTTCTAATGGATAAGAGGTATGATTTGATGAAATAACATACTACTGCGTGATTTGCATCATTTGTAACCATAGAATATACTGATATACACACCTAGCTGGGAGGTCATATGCATTAGTAACTTTTGCCATCCCTGTTCGACATCCACCCTGTCAAGGAAAAGAGGGAGGAAAAGAACTCCATAATAAGTATTTCAACGACTTGCATTTGCATCCCCATAATATATCTCAAGAAATAAAAGAAAGCCTGCTATAACAGCTACAAGAACTAAGAATGTATGCTTCGTCTCGAATAGGAAATAAAGATGTGATTGCTTGTCAGCACTCTCACGAATGCAAAATAGCACAACATAATCAGTTGGAAAACCTGTTGCTGGTTCTCAATACTATTCATGTATCAGAATGAAACTTAATTTAAGAGATAAATGATGGCATACCAGTGTAGCACATTCTTCTGCTAATCCAGGTCCAGCTGCTGCATGCAGACCAGCACTGCTGTGTGCTTCATCCATGTTCTGCGAGACATCAAATTTTAAGAACATAAGATTCATATATTCCTTACTTATCACTCATAAAAGTATCATAATTTTAATAGTTGGCTTAACCAACTGTCATGATTCATTTCCTAAATGAAACAAATGACTGTCACACATTGTCAAATTTCACAAATCCTTTTGAAAAACCTAAGATTTCAATAGCATATTGAATCGAATAGAATTCCCAAGCAGTTTCAAAATAATGAATAAAAGTTTAGTGCCGCAAGCCAATATGAGTTTATAATCAATATCTGGGCTCTAAAGAACATTACATCCTTGACAAGCAACAGAAATTTGTAGCATATTATCCACCAAAAGAATAGTTGCATACCTTCAGACTCTAGACTAGTAGACTTGAATTCCAGATCTGAACTTTCCAACTGAATCATTAAAAGGTCTTGCAATTTATCGAAAATAGTTCACCCAACAAAATCGAAATGAGCACAGGAGATTTCAGTTGAACAACAAAAGTTGAAACTATTTGCTTAAACATTAACTAGTAATAATTAATGAATACACAACAAAAAATATTGCAGGTCATCCACATACTAAAGTTCATAAAACAATCAAAATTAAATGATAAAAAAACACATAGCACTCACCTCATTTGTGGAATTTACAACAGCATCAACCTCAAGATCCCATGGGTCTCCCCTCCACAAGTAGATCTTTGAGTTGACTTCATGATCAACAGGAAACCTCGATACCATTCCACTGCCACCACTCTCCCCCTCAGTAAGAGATGTCAAAGGATCGGCAAAACATGAAGTGGAAAAGGAAGGATCATCATTGTCATAACTAAATGACGCTCTACTTTCTGCATCACCCCACCTTGGAATTTGATCCAAAGTCACCACAGAATCTACGTTGTCAGCAGGCGGCCCTCCCCTAGTTGTAGTGGCTGTAGTCCCACCCCAGTTCATATTTCTAAACTGCCAATTACAGTCTCTTCCTAATAGGTGGTTAGCTTCCCCAACAGTTTTGGAATTAAAATAAAGTCACAAAATAAACCTGGAAAATGAAAATTAAATGAGCCAAATAACTCCAAGACCATCACTCACATGGATATGTATAGAAAATCAAACCCCGTATAAAGGTGGAAAAACTAATGCCGAAAATCAGTGTCCTCCAATTCTGCTTACATAATCATCAGAACGTGTAATCAGCAAGTTAACCATTGAATTGTGGTTTGGTATATAAGGAGTATCATACTACCATTGCTTCAACTTACCCATAGTTCAAATAATCTAAGTAAATTAAGTTCATTTTAATCCCTCACTAACCCATTATATTTCAACTTAAAAAGGTATGCCCAAGACAAATTATACTCTATAGAATCAGTTCATTGAGAATTTGGCCAAAAGTCCAATGAGCACAATTGTTCTAAATATTATATGAAAAATTGTAAAATTACTTTCAATAATTCAATACCTCGCCGGAAAATCCTACACCAATTTTAAATTGAAAAACAAGGGACAAGGGTAAAGGAGCATACCGCCGTGATCCATGCACTTCTATATGTACAGATAAATTACTGGAGAGCTTCAAATCGACCGAGATTGTCCCCAATCCTAGATGCCGCCGGCGTGGCTCCGTTCACCGGCGAGATGAGTTTATCTTCGTCGAATTCTACCTTACCCAAGGGTTTCTGAGTCACCTGGGTTTAACTGTAAGGTTAATTATGCGTAAATATGGCTGGAATAGTGAGAATTGAAGACGGCATCCATAGAACGAATATTCTCTCTCTTAAAGTATCCCATTAACGCAAAATTGCTGTTTAAAATTTACATGAGCTTGTAGTAAATTGTGATGGCTTGGCAATGGTGATGGCAACGAAATTGGCGTTGAAGAATTGATCCAACGCTGCAATGCAACACAGGAAATGAAAATTCTGAAATTACAATGATAAAATTTAATTTTGATCCTTCTACTTTATATAATACTCTCTCCATCTAGACATTATTGTATTTTTAGTCATTTTATTAGTTCTCTTTTTAGTTATCAATTTAGATTATCAATACATTTTGTACAATTTTTTCTCTAATTTGCCCTTATATTAACTATGAAAGAGATTATGTATTGTTAAAATTATAAGTGAGTAATTAATAAGAAAGAGAATTTAGTAAATGATAAATTAGTCATTTTTTTGTTTAATAAATTTTTCATTGGTTTTGATGATTCGATTAAATGGACAATATTTTATAGATGGAGGGAGTAATACTTTATAATGGTAAAATTTAATTTTAAATGAAAAATGAAAATACTTTTTAAAAAACTAACCACTACAAATTTAAATCTAACATTTTAAAAGGACGTGGAAATTTTAGTTAATTTCAACAGTAAAATTTATATTTTAGTTAATTTTAATTATTTATTAAATTTTAATTATTTAAATTTAATTATATTATGGACCTTATAAATCATTAGAATTAAATTTAAATTATTAAAATTTTATAAATAATTAAGATTAATTAAAATATATAACTTTATCACCTACCAACTTTAAAAAATTCGTAGTTTAAAATTTTAAAACAAATTTATGTAATGAAAAACTTCAATCTACATCTTGATCTTTAGATATTATAAATTCACTGTCAAGTAGGATATTTTTTATTCTTAAAAATGTTTGATTAAAATAAAATAATAAAAAATTTGGTGTAGGATATAATTATTTTATTTTTAAAAAACAAATATTATTTTATTTTTTATCATTATTAATAAGGTTTTGAAAAATGTTAGGTGTTAGTCGGACGGTTGGAGCTTCGAACGTCTAGGAAGATTTGTAAATATTTTATTTTTTATAATTATTGATAGATAAAAGTATAAATTTAACTAAAAAAGTAATCATAATACAATAATATTTTACAAAAAACATAGTTTATCATATGAAAACATAAGTCTTAGTTAATTTTTACATAAAAACACATCAATATTAAAATCAATTCCTTAAAAATAAATATCCTCACTAATTTTTTGTGGTTTATAGTGTACTATTTCTCGGTTTGAGATTCAAAATGAAAATTGTATGGTGAGAATATTTTGTTGTACATTAGTTTTACCAATTGTGCTACCTTTTTTGAATTGAAAAAATTGAACTATAATTATTATTGGTATCAGTATCTTAAAAATTAGGGAAAAAATCGGACTAGACGGTGTCTAGGAAACAATATATCGGTCCAGTACCTGAAAAATGAAAATTTGAATGACAAACCTTAAAATAACGTATAAACGAAACCTAAACAAAACTAAACGGGGAGTTTTACAACTCTATGTACTCATCAATAATAATAAATATAAAGTGAGAGTTACTTTCAATAAACCATAAAATATCCCTAAGATATCTATCAACTAATCAATTATTTACTTACATTATTATTTTCTAATGATTAATATTGTTTATAATAGTGTCGTTTACCGCGTGAACACATAAATTTAGGGTGGTAAATAAGTGGAGTTGAGCCGAGTTATGACTTATTTGTGTTTATGTTATTTTTTTTGGGGGGTGGATTATATATATTGAATCTAATGAAGATGAGAAATACAATGTGAAGGTGTAGAAAGCCACTCTCTCGTTACTTCACCTAATTGAACCTCTCGTGCTAAAGTATGTGCTAAAATATTTACGGTTCGTGGCACCAAACAAAAAATGCAAGATGAAAAGAATTTAAGAAAATCCTTAATTACAAGAGAGACCATTGTCCTCATCTTGCAAGGCATCAAAAAGAACTTTGTTATCATCTCAATTATTACATACGAATATCCGAGACCCTTAAACCAAGAAAGAGCTTCTCGAACTGAACACGTCTCCGCTTCCTCAATTGACCTTTGTGTCTCCAACCTTCCAAACTTTGCACACACGAAGTGGCCCCCCGCATTACGAACTACCAATCCATAGCATATGGCCTCCCCCTCGTTAAAAATTGTCGTGTCAGAATTGCATTTTATATACGGGACATGAGGACATTCCCATGCTTCGAGCTGCTGCCCCACAACCCCACCTTGAGAACTATCCGAGCCGCTAGACCCAGATGTTGGAGGTGCCGCAATCCATTAAGCATTGACCGAGATAGATCCTCGAAGCACCGTATGAGGCGATGTATGGGTAAACTGCAACAATATCTTGTTTCTTGCCCACCAAAATCCTCCATATCAAATGGACAGCCTTCTGCAAGAAATCCAACGTTTTCAAACCTAACCATCCATCAAATAACGAGACCACATCAACACGAGGAGGAATAATGAAAGAAGCGTCAAACAATGACCACACATGACGATCAAAAGTACACTCAAAAAGAATGTGAGAATTTGACTCGATATGTAAATGGCAAACCGGACATATATCGCTATCGATATAATGGCGTTGCAATAGATTAGACCGCAATCTTCATCTTTGAAGGCAATGGTAGACCCATAGCTTGTTCCACCGTGACGACACAATAAGCAACGATGGAGTCCTTGAATTAGAGAGGATCCTATACGCACTTTAGACCCTAAAAAACCCCATTAGACCATGTTCATGTTATTTTTTTCAAAGAATTAGGAACATTTAATTTTTTGAGGAAAATGGGGTTCGAATTCAGGACTCCCAGCTTCTTTCTCCACTCTATGAGGAAGCTGTGGATACGAGTTGAGCTAAACTAAAATCGAACTCAATATCTTATTCGTGTTTGACTCATTTACAAGCTCATTTGTTCACAAACGATTCATTTGTTTTATTTGTGAATATTTGATTAATTTATTCGTAAACAAGCTTATTTATTTTTGTAATGCCGCCAAATTGGTGCCGTGAATCCCTTGGTATTCTTCCTCAAAATCTTCAATTTTGTTCAGGTTTTTCTCGGGGTCTCCATTATAGTTTACTCCTGTGGATGCTTGATCAATGGAGCCACCGCTCTCCCTTTTCTCCCCCGCATATTGTACATCATTCTCTGGATTCTTCTTCTCTGCGAAATTGCCTCCACTCTTAGGGTTCTTAATTTATTATGATCTGACCTGGCTTATGGTGCTGCTGACGACCCTGCGATTTATCTGAATTCTTTGGATCTAGCTCCATGAACCATGGTAATGGCCGGTTTCTGTAAAATTACGTTTTTAATTGTAGAATTAGTTTTGTGCATTCGATGGAATTACATCTAAGAAGGATATTAGACGAGTTGTTCCAGGCTTTGAATTCTCTGTTCCCAATTTAACAGATAGACTGCAATTCAGATCTGAATGTGTATATTGCAGCGAAATGCTATAAATAGCTGTTGCTTGTGGTGCTTTGTTCCCTGCATATATGAGCTTACTTTGTCTAAAGTCAACCTTCATTATCCTGTAGTAGATGGTTTATGTTGTTTAATATGAATATTGCTTATAGTTAAAGCAATACTGCAGATGTACAGTATTTTGATATGCGTTTATGAAGCACATTTATTATTGAAATATATTGGCCTATTTATAGGCTTACAAAGATAAGAACTAACAAGACATTTCAATTTTGAATCTAAGCATTTCTCAATTTAAATATAAACTAATCAACATAATTTTATCTTATCATAAAACAAATAATATTATTCAAGCATAAAATCTTAACAAATTTTGACTGCTTCAAAGACACTTTTCATCAGTTTATATTAACAGTGCACTTATTTTTCTTCAAAATAATATTTGATTGTGGAGAAGAATCCATGAGCCTGGACAGTGTTGGACTTGATAGCTTGATTGAACATATAAGCGGGGCTGGGCCTATCTAACACAAAATCAATTAGCTTGTGTTAAGATCCAATCTTCACCACTTATATGTCACTCATTAATTTCATTTTATTTCTGATGTGGGATAACATCCCCAACAATTTCCTTTCTCATCAATAAAACCTTACTTGGCCTAGCGGTTGAGGTTGAATATCACTATTTTAAAGGTCTTAGGTTCGAGTCATGTGGCTGGTAATTTTATTTTACATAAATTATCTTTATGACTGAGGTGTTGGCCTAGCGGTTAATATTAAAGTTGTGGCCTCTAGAGGTTTCAGGTTCGAGTCATATCCGGGGCGGGTTGGGAATTTTTCTTTCCATTTAATGTAAGCCCATATAAGGCAAAAAAAATTTCAAAAAAAGAGGCACACTTTCTGCTACGGATGGGAAAAAATAAAATGTCTCCAACTCGGCGTCCGATATGGCAAGCTTGTAGGAGAGATAAGGAGAAAAGTAGCAAACTAAATTTGAAAAATAGTAAAATAAGGATTCAAATCTGTTGTCCCTGAAGTGGTGTCCCCTTCCATGTCCTTTCATTCATCATTTGATATGTGTTATATTTATAGAACTGAAAAGAAATTAAATAATAATAAATATAGACATGTGTCAATATTTGAATGGGGAACATGGAAGGAGACAGCAAATTTGAATCCATAAAATAATAATAGAAGTGTGATTTTTTTTCCTTTAGTGATGTATAAGTGGATATACAGTGAACTCTGTTGAAGAACATTCACTGACCATACTTGACCAGCTTTCATGAGCATATACACTATTTATATGTAACTTGAAACTGCCCATTGCTTTTTAGCTTGTGGTGGTGATACCATGTAATTTGATAAACCTAATATAGGGGATAAAAGAGCATTATTACACCATTACTTTGAATTGAGCTCTCCCTTCTTTGTTAGATTAGTTTTTGTTGTAAAACAATGAAAAGGTGATAACAAAGTAAATACCAAGTTACAGATGAATTTTAATAAAATTCTCTTGAAATAGCCAATAATTTTCCTACAGTATTATCATGCACGCTGCCTTTAGGATATGGGTCCTTATCATTAATGTTTCTTGTATAGTTCGTACAAAACTGTTGTCTTGTCTATGTAACAGTATTCGTAAAACGAAAAATTGTTCATATCGATGCCTGTATGCAAAACCAGTACAAGTTAGCGACTCGTTAAGACAGCCTGAACCATTGCATTTACCCCACAAATGGAATCAAATATTGTGCAGTTCTTTATAAAATTCAACGCTTACCATCTGTTTGGAAAGGTAAATTTTGAGAAAATTCAATTCAATTGAATACATTTTGTTAAATTTCCTTGTTTGGAACCAAAAAAATACCAATAGAATTCAAATCATGCAAGATTTGAATTTTTGTGAATGTATGGAATAGAAATCTTGTCAAAAGTTGCATGATTTCGATAGAATTCATTTGAGCTAAGCTTTTGGATATTATTTTTACCATATTATACTTCACATGAGTAAATAACATGAGGCATAAACTATCAAAATTTTAAAAAAAACCCTGACAAAACTTTTTTTAAGTCCTTATAATTTTAATTCAACAAAAAACACCATCTTCTACAATGGATTTAAAAAAAACCTTACCAAAATTCATTTAAGTCCCTATAACTTTTATTATATAAAGAAAATAAATTTGGTGCAGGAAATTTGTAGAAAATGTTTATATATGTGGCCAACAATGTGAAAATACGTTTCGAGGTCCGGTTTCATAAAAAATCAAAAAATCCTAAAAAATTATTAAATATCCAGAAAATAAAGAAAATAAATTTGGTATAAGAATATTTTAGAAAATATTTCTGGAATGGCCCGAAAATGTGAAATTATGTTTCCGGACCTAGTTACGAAAAATCCCAAAAAATTATGAAATGACTAAAAAACAAAAAAATAAATTTGGTGTAAACATTTTTCAGAAAAATGTTTCTGGAAGATCCCGAAAATGTGAAAATACGTTTCGGGGCTCGTTTTCGTAAAAAATCAAAAAATCTCAAAAAATTATGAAATTTTCGAAAAGTAAAGAAAATAAATTTTATGCAAGAATTTCTTAAAAAATGTTTCGGAAATGGAATGAAAACTATGTTTCGGGGCCTGTTTTTATAAAAAATCAAAAGATCCAAAAAATTATGAAATGTCCGAAAAATAAAGAAAATAAATTTTGTCCAATAATTTTTCAGAAAATATTTCTAGAAGGCCCGAAAATATGAAAATACATTTCGGGGTCCAGTTTCGTAAAAAATCTAAAAATCCCAAAAAATTATGAAATATCCGAAAAATAAAGAAAATAATTTTGGTTCAAGAATTTTTCAGAAAATGTTTCTTGAAGCGCCCGAAAATGTGAAAATACGTTTCGGGGTCTGGTTTTGTAAAAAATCGAAAAATCCCAAAAAATTATGAAATATCCAAAAAATGAAGAAAATAATTTTGGTTCAAGAATTTTTCAAAAAATGTTTCTGGAAGGGCCCGAAAATGTGAGAATACATTTCGGGGTCCGGTTTCATAAAAAATTGAAAAATTCCAAAAAATATGAAATATCTGGAAAATAAAAAAATAAATTTTGTGCAAAAATTTTTCAGAAAATATTTCTAAAAGGGCCCAAAAATGTGAAAATACGTTTTGAGGCCTAGTTTCGTAAAAAATCGAAAAATCCAAAAAAAAATATGAAATATCCAAAAAATAAAGAAATTAATTTTGGTTGAAGAATTTTATTGAAAATGTTTCTGGAAGGGCTTGAAAACGTGAAAATATGTTTTGAGGCCCGGTTTCGTATAAAATCGAAAAACCAAAAAAACTATGAAATATCCAAAAAAATTAAGAAAATAAATTCGGCGCAAGAAATTTTCAAAAAATATTTCTGGATGTGGGCAAAAATGTTTCTGAAAAAATATTGATATTTTACGAAACCGGGCCTCGAAACGTATTTTCATATTTTTGGGCCATTCCATAAACATTTTCTGAAAAATTTTTGCACTGAATTTATTTTCCGGACATTTCATAATTTTTGAGGATTTTTGGATATTTTACAAAACCGCGCCTCGAACCACATTTTCACATTTTCGGGCACTTCTAGAAATATTTTCCGAAAATTTTTTGCATCAAATTTATTTTCTTTATTTTCGGAACATTTCATAATTTTGGAGGATTTTTCGATATTTTACGAAACCAGGCCTCGAAACGTATTTTCACATTTTCGGGCCCTTCCAGAAATATTTGCTGAAAAATTCTTCTACCAAATTTATTTCCTTTATTTTTCGGACATTTCATGATTTTTTGGAATTTTTCGATTTTTTTACGAAACCGGGCCCCGAAACGTATTTTTACATTTTCGGGCCCTTCCAGAAACGTTTTCTGAAAAATTCTAGTACTAAATTTGTTTTCTTTATTTTTCGGATATTTCATAATTTTTTCAAAAATTTCTCGATTTTTTACAAAACCGGGTCTCAGAACATATTTTTACATTTCCTGACCCTTAGCGGCCCATTGGGAAGTCAAATAACTATATTATTTAATTATACATTTAAGAACACGTGTTATAGAAGAAGATAATTTTGGTAACAACTCAGAACAAATTCTTTGAAAATCAATTGAATTCCTTCGTGTATAAGAAGTTTCCAAACAAAGAATTTAAAGTGAGAAAATGAATTCAATTGATTTCTATCAAAGAATTCAATTCAATTCTTTTCAATTCCCTCGATAAATTGATTCAAAAATACTGTTAATGACAATAGCCATGACATGGGGAAATTGTACTTTAAGTGATATATTTCAGGTTTTCTCATTCAAGGAACATAATCAAGTACTACCGTTTCATCTGTAACAAATGAATAATAATGGGAACTTTCTCTTTGTTGAGTCCAGGCCTAGGAGAAATAACGTATAAGGGCTCATTCGATTTAAAAAATATTTATGTAAAATTGAAAATATAAAGTAGAATTCAAAAATTTGTTTTACCTTATTTAATTTATTTACATCAAATAAATTTATAAATTTTTTAAAACTTCTATATACATATACACATAGTTATAAAATTTGGATATTTTTCGACCATGGGCCCTAGACTGGCCTACAAAGCTGGCCTTGGAGTTCAGGATGTATATAGATCATTGCAAGTACGATAAATCGCTGTGTAGTGATCGAGAACTCCATACGTCGAGAAGGCCAACTTCTCTCAATTCTGGTATGGTGTATATTTCATTATTAACAGTGGTAAATTCCATTAGCTGGAACGATTGTCCATCAGGCAGCAAGCAAGTCATTTTCTTCTCACGGTAAAAAGTACAATTTGAGAATGAATTATAAATCCTTTAACCAGCCAAAAGAATGACTCAAATATTCTTATTGGTCCAAAAATTATTCTAATTTTGCGCTTAAATACAATAATTTGATTATAATTTTAGATTTGTGGCTATCAGAATTTAAGGATCCAAGTGGAAGAAGGTGAAGCTATTTATGGTGTTGAAATGAGAAAGGACAACTGTGAAGGAGTCACGTGATCTTTTTTCATAATAAGATAAGATAACATTGGTGTTGGATTCCATTCCAAAGTGAAAGTACATTTAATGTTCATGTCTGTATTGTAAAATAATATTCTTTTTTCTTGTTTTCTTATTAGACTCTTTTCCTCACTTTATATCCACACAATGCTTTTTGAGTTTTTTCGCATTGAAACTTATCATTTGTCGCCTTCAATATCATATTTTAGCCGTTACCCTTTTTTCAAAGAATTAATGGTATTTGTATAGAAGTTATCTAGTTTAACAAAATCTTCCAAGTTATTAAATTTATGTTTATTACTCATTTTATACCTCGTTGGTTCTAACATTTGAAGGCCCTAAGCGAAAAAATAAATAGGGCCTCTTCGATAAAAAAAATTCATGTAAAATTTAAATTTTATAAAGTATAATTTTAATATTTTTTTTATTTTATGTTAATAATTCAACTCACTGACATAGAATAAATTCATAAAATATATTAAATCTTGTATATAAGTATACACGTAGTTATGAAATTTGGGCCCCTTTCAATTGGGGGCCCTAGGCCGTCGCACCCTGGCACTTCTCGAGCCCAAATTCTAAGGTTTAGCCCCGCCCGCTTATACACAAATTCAGCCGTTTTGGCCTTCAATTTTGCGCGTTTGTTTGAGTTTAGGGGTTTAATTCTTAATTCATGAGTTTACTTATGAATTTAGGGGTAAAATTATGATTTTTGGACGGCATTCTAAGAATAGGATGACTAAACGATCAAGACCGTTTAGTCATTCTATGCTTGGAATAGTGTCCAAAATACTTGAAATCCGACACAAAAATCACAAATTACATAGCCGAACAAAAAGTAGGTTTTGCCAAATTGAAGGCCTAAATCTAAGAAATTTTGGCCCGAGAGGGTGGGGCTCTTGGCGTTGTGCTTAGGGCCAGCCCTGATTTCATAGATTTCTCTGAAAAAGTGAATTGGAACATTGCAATATAAGAGGAAGAAAATGTACAATTCAAATAGTTTAGGGGTGAAAGGGAAATATGCTAATATCTACCCCTATTACGTGAATATTATCCTATTTCCGTCCAACAAAATTTCCGGTGACTGGTTAATTACGAGTAACCGAAAAAAATATAAAATGGTTGCATCATAACCATGAAAATAAATAGAGTATAAATGAAGAGCTAATCACATCAATGAATTAGTTGAAAAAATCATACTATCAATTATAGCAAAAAAGCAACAGGTGAAAAATACAAAATAAATGGAAGAGTTGGTTAGATTGATTGATGCATTAATATCAAGTTTTCTTATGATTCATTCAATTGTGACATTAATAAATTTTATTGTTTCCTTAGGAACTACTCAATTAAATAACCTTAAATGTCATTGTGTTGTACCACAAATATAATTCCAAACCAATCAATTATAAAATTCAATGATCGTTCTTCAGTCAGTTGCATTACTTAACAAAGAAATGAAGTGTTATCTCTTACCGCTATTGTTTTAAAACTCTCCGCCTAGTTTTTTTTAGGCGCTATTTTGAAGTTTGTCGTCTGACTTTTCATTCCTCGGACGCTATCAGGCGTTGGATTGATATATTGCCGCCTAGGTACCGCCTAGTCCGACTTTTTCCGGCTAAGCACCGCCTAATCCGATTTTTCTGCAATTTTTAAGATACCAATACTTATAATAATTATAGTTCAAAATATTTTCACTATATAATTCTCATTTTGAATCTCAACTCGAGAAATAGCACGCCATACACCTCAAAAAATTTGTGGAGATATGCATTTTTAAGGAATTAATTTTAGTGTTCATGTGTTTTAATGTAATAATCAACTAAGACTTATGTTGTCATATGTTAAACTATGTTTTTGTAATATATTATTACATTATAATTTATTTTTTAGTTGAATACATTCTTTTATCTATTAATAAATATTAAAAATTTAAAAAATTACATATTCACCTAGACACCATTCAAGCTCCACCTAAAGCCCCAATCACTCAACCGGGGTTTAGATTACTTATAATTTTTTTTACTAATACCGGTAACTTTTTCTTTGGAATAACTAAAAATATGTCTAGCAGTGCTGCAGTGATAAAAAAAATACTTACACAATAAAAAAATATCAATCATTTAAATTTCACGATGTGTCATCAATATACGAATCCTTTAACGCCAAAAATTATTATTCACAAAAATTTACAACAGTTACTTCAGAAAATTCCCATGCTACATAATACAAAAAGCGAAGGTTTTGATTCACGAAAATCCTATTCCGTAGAATAGAAACAAAATTAAATAAAAAGATGTGAAATATAGTAAAATATATGTCTAAAATCCATCAACGCATAAAAAAACTTTTATTAGTTTATATATATCTCATATAAAAGCTATTCTTTTATTTAAAAAATAAATTATTTTTCCATGATATGTATATTTCTATTTCTAATACATAGAATAAAATTTTGATGAACCAAACAAGCTCCAAGTTTCCCGGGCAGCAATTTAACTCAGCATAGCAAATTTATCAATAGCAACACAACATACTACATAATTAGCCAGTAAAAGTCCAACATATATTACATGAAAAGGTTAGCATATGTATACATATAATTATTATTATTGTTCTTAACAACACCAAAACTAAACAAGTAGACATAATAAACATTAAATACTTACATACAACAGCATTAAACAAATCAGGCGGAGTGAGGGACCATAATTGCTGAGAATCAATTCCCACAACTAAACAAATCACATTGCAATGAATAGAGGGGACAAAAAACAAAATATCAAAAATAAAAATCAAACACAACTTGTAAAATGGACAACAGTATCCTCCACAAGCTCAGCCAGCAATTTATCCTCAATTTCTATACCCAAACTATCCATTTCCACTTTCATATTATCACTCCACCCTTTCCCCACCATCTCTTTCCTCACTAGCCTCTCCACTGCCAGGCTGGACCAGTCCCCGCCGTCTTCAAAACTCGGCCCCACTTCACTAACTAGCCATTCCTTCAACTGGCCCCACACACGGTCAACCAACATTGCTGACGTCATCATACTGTCTGGCCCGTGTTCGATAATCGCTTCGTTGACACAGTCAAACATGAGTTTTCGGTTTGACCGCCTTTGCCTTCGCTTGGCCTCGTGGAGGACCTCTTTGTTGGTTTGGTTGGCATACTGGGCTCTTAGCGTCGGGTCTAATGGGCTTTCGAGTGAATGCCATCTTGTAGAAAATGTGTCTAGTTTTGTGTTGCTGTCAAGTCCAGCTGATGATAATAGTGTCTGTATCAACAAAGGCCAGTACTGTTCATCTTCGGTATTTGAAGATGTTAAAGAGGGTTTTGATGAATACGAGGCAGCGGTTTCTACACATGAGTCGTCCCACGAGAGGGTCCTAGCAATTGATTCGATAGGCGGTGATTTGTCGATTAAATTAGACTTGGGTGGCACTTCGGCTCCTGTATGGATAATTGACAACCATAGAGCATGACTTGAGTTTAAAACATGACATCCGCAAACAATAAAAAAACATCATTACCCCAATGCCTAACAAGGCTCGCACAGAAGTGGGGTAAGAGGGGGTCGGGTGTACGCAGCCTTTACCCTGTAATTACAGAGAGGTTTCCAATTGACCCTGAAGTGGAGTCGCAACAGCTATCCAACTTCACAATGAAGGAAGCTTAGATAGTTTAAAGAGTCATTTTGCTTATCGAGTTCTAAACAAAAATATACCTATTAAGTTAGGCTCGTATTTGGCAGAAAGCACGGGAACTGTGCTATCATCCTCTTCGAAAGGTGGTTCTAAAACTGAGATTGGACTTGGCTGATCCTGGTTCTCGCTAATATTCCCGGCCATCACAGGCTTTGGCACCGACATGACTCCCTGGAAAAGTTACATGAGTTATACAATGTTCAGGATACATCTATAAACATCTACACCCAAAACCAAAACATCAATAAACAAGGAAAAAAAAAACTACAACAATAAAAGTAATTTACTAATAATTACCTCTTTATAAACAAGAAAAAAAAAACTACAACAATAAAAGTAATTTACTAATAATTACCTCTTTGATCGAAGTTGGAACAGTATTGCACGAGGGTCCGGATAAAACAGGAGAGAAACAATCTTCAAGATCACTACTATTAGCACATTGAGAAGCATCATCACCGATCTTTCCAGGAAAAGACGTTGTTGCCCCTGGAGCTTCAGGTATAACAGATTGAGATTCATCTTTGGAGTGAGATGCACCAGACTTCTCTTTATTCGGTTTTTTATTCCTCGAGAAAAATAAAGTGGATACTTTCCATGATTTTGCGCTCTTCGCCTTCTTCAGCTCCTTGGAAATCTCGGTTTTGCCCACCTCTGATTCAGACACCTCAGCATTGAGCCCACACACCATTGAAGAAACCGGCAGAGATCGAGACCTGTGAAGACTTTTAGGGGAATCAGAAGTAGACCCACTTGGTTCTACTTCCTTAATAGTTGCCTCTTCCTCTAATTTCACATTCTTTGTATCTGAAAGAGCAAGCATTTCGCCTAATGTACTGGAACTCCTCCGAGAATTTTTAACTTCCGAAAAATTTCCATTTGAAGCCATCAAGGCCCATCTTTCTGAAAGTCGCTTTTTTGCTTCTCGACAAACCGATGACTCAGGAGAACACGATGCACGGCTAAAGGAAGAAGACGAAAAGGGGCTACTACTCCTATTGATATAATCCCACGAATGCCTCGAAGTCGGTGACATGGCTTCTGAATCACTGAGATTCCCCACAGCATATTCATTCTCGGATTTGTTAAAAGAACTATCGTCACCTATGTAGCCATTTGAAAAAACCGAAGAAAGCAGAGTTTCATCCCTTCGATGGCCCATTGAATGCATTTCCTCTGTAATTTCTTTTGCAGCTTCGATTGATTCTTGTGCCGCCATCCCAGGACTAGGTTTCAATACCACAATTCGTGTCGGCTGAGCTGGATATTCTTCGAACCTCTGATTAGAAAAGGTAGTTGGTTTCTTTGACTGTTTATCGCCTGTCTTCCATGATTCTGAAAATTTCTCATCATCTGTTGCCTTAGAAGGTCTAAGAACAGTTATGCGTTTAGTCTCGGGAGGTGAAGGAATGGATTGGATGTCATAGAGATTTTGAGATAACAAGGAATGAGGTTCTTGCAGGAATTTGAGGAAAAGATCTCGATTTGAACTTAAAACCTCTAATGCATCTTGGAATTCCTTGGACTGGCGACTTTTTTCATCGGTAGCCAATCGTTTTGCTTCGATGAATTTCTGGCGAACAAGAGCCATCTTTCTCTCATTAGCATTAATATCTCTCGTGTTCGCCTTTCCAGATTGCTGCCAGATCTCATATACATCCCGGTAATCATTTTGCTCTTCAGACTGCATTCGCTTTTCTAAAATTCTATGATCTTGTTCCCAACAATTGGATAGTATCTTTGACTGACTTAGAGAACGAGTGGAATAAGCTTTTGAGTGGCTTCTTTCTGTAGGTGAACTATGTTGCTGATGTGGCAGGGTATCGAGTCCCATCAACTTGGCTACCACATTAGGTGGACTTTGCCTAGAATCAATTTCTTTTGACATTTCCTGGGCTATAAGTGTCTTCATTGGGGTCCCATTAGCCCTCTTGTTTGATGAGCTTCTCCTTAGCTCAGAGATAGTCTGTGAATCAACATAATAGTAGAATATTACAGCACAAATTGTACAGAAAATTTGTTCCCACACTGATTTAAGATTAGAATCACACATGAGTAGTCTCTGAAAATTTTACCATTTTATCCCCAATCTGATCGCCGAAGTGAGCACTCCTCGTAGACGCCACATCTGAGCAACTCCTTGAAAGTGAAGAACCTGATAAAACATCAAGTCAACAAGATATATTAAAAATGTACAATTAAACAAATCATAATAACTAGTAAAAACAAGAGAAGAGCTGACATTAGATATTTGATCATTTAAAATCATTGAGACACTGGAATTGGGTTAAAAAAAGAGCATTTAAAATCATCCACATTCTTGTCATCAAAACTAAGTAATAACCGTAAAATCAAACTGGATATACCATAACTGCTTTAACTAAACACATAAACTGGAGAAGGATATAATCAATTGGAACTTCTCAGTTCAAATTAGTTGGCCATATGCAATAACATAGATCAACATAATTACCATCATTGTGCGGTTTATCTGTAAGTAGCCTATTAACATTTACGTCATTGCCCAAATCAAAAAGGTTAACCATTCTGCCCAAGCATCCTGGAATCTGCTTCTCATTTTGAGCTTTTCTACACTGAAGCCCGTTCATTTCAACACCTGTATCAGCCAACAATTCACAATTTCCATGTCAAATTATCACACTGGAGAGAGAAAGAAAAGCAATCAAAGCACAGGGAATTCTTTTGATGGCATACAAACAATTGAAACAGTATTTCAGAGAAACCAATGGAAAAAAATCATAAAGAACAAAAAATTGAAACAAGCTACAGAAAATGCATCAAAAGAACTTCCATGATGAAGAAGAAAGAGAAGGGGACCATCAAAATCCTCTCCAAAATCCAAACAAAAGAGCTTGAAGCTAAGAAAACATCGAAAGTCAAACTAATTACCCCCCAAAAAAACCTAGTTCACTCTTTTCGTCTTCCTTTTATCTCCTTGTTTTACATTGAGACGCATAAATGAGGGTTTTGGCCATTGATTTGTGAATAAACAAATAAAAAACCAAGTGGATGCGGGATAAAGGGGGAAGAGAGCAGCAAAAGCCAATCAAATCACATTTCCCATTATAAAATACCAAAAATCTACAAAAAAAAAACCTCAGTCAGATTATTTCATAAAGGAAAGGAGAGAGAGAGAGAGAGAGAGAGAGAGAGAGAAGTAAACAAAATCATCAATGCAAAAATCATGACCCACGAATTAATAAAGGAAGAAATTCTTTTTGTTCAGCAGAAACATAATACATCATGAAATTAGGGAAAAGAAGCTTACAGATTCAAATCTTTAGCAGAGTAAAAGTTCAAGCAACCAAAAAGAACAGAAAAATGTGGTTTATCAACCATAAACATCTTCCAAAAAGACGCAGCATTTCATTTAAGCAAAAATCCAGCAAGAGAAAGTGTAGGCAAAGTCAAGTAGATAGAACCGCAATTCAAATAAGTTACAAAAAGGGGAAATTTCTAATAATTACTGAAAAAACAGTTAAAAATATAAAGAACATCAAAGCGAGCGAGATCGGAGGTATGATGAGTCAAAAAGCTAAATCCAACAAAAGAGTAAAAAGTGCAGAAACTCCATTAAAAAACAACCTAATTCAAAATTAAAAACAGAGACAAGTAGGGGAGATAGGGCAAAGAGCAGAGAATGTGGAGGGGCAAGAGACCACCTGGTGGCCGGAAGCTGACATTCCGGTGAGGATGTGATCGGAGATTCGCCGTGGAGATCTGTGCAGGGAAGTTCAGTGCGTGGTTATTGTAATGAAAGAGAGAGAAAGGGGTTTTGTTTTGGTATTTAGTTCACCGACAGAGTGTCGGACTTGAAATGGGATTTGATTAATTGCGGTTGAATTTTGTCTTACAATTACGCCCAGAGATAAAGTAGGAGAATTTTAGAGATTTATTTCCAAATAGACCTACAAATTAATTAATGAGCTCAATATCATTATCAAAATATTCAATACTACTTGTTTTTTTAAAAAAATTTATAATGTGATGTCAATATTTCAACTTCGGCTATATTATTTTTGACTATAATTTAATTCAATTTATTTTAAATCACTTTAATTTAATTTAATTTACTATAATTCAGTTCAATTTAACTATATTTAATTATAAATTTATACTAAAATAAGCTTCGTACTCAATAAAGAGTGCCCGAAAAATAATGAAGATTACGTTGATTCACAAAAAAATTGAATTAGGAAAATTTCAAAATTTGAACAAGGAAAAGTAATTATAAAAAATTATTATGCTTTTCAATTCATTCAACATTTTTTAAAAATTAGTGAGCTTGTATTTACGATAAATGAAAGAAAAAATTACACCTACTTTATGTGTGTTCTGAGATTAAATGTTAAAAAAATTGCACTACAATCTTTCAACACTTAAACTAAATAAAAAACATAAATATAATACAATAAGTTATCTTGGATGGAGATTTAGCAATCCATAATTGCACTACGGATACGATTTCACATAATAAGTTTGGCTTAGTTCGATTTAAATTTATTTAGTTAAAACTAAATACACTGTTCAAAAAAAGTAGAATGAATTATTCATTTTGTATGGATATTGAAAGTATTGTCTATTAATGGAGTATAGACCAAATTTGCAATTTAGTATTTGGGTTTTTGTGAAATAAAGAAAGGAATATGTAACTGCATTTTATTTATAGTTTTTAATTTATGCATGCAAGTACTTATTTCATAATTAATTAAGTACTTTATAGTATGAATATAGCAACTTTACACTACAATGATTAATAGTACCTTTATTTACAAATGAGTATCACAACAAAACAAAAAGGGATTTGAATTCATAGAAGTGGAATAAATCATTTGTATGAATAGGATCCGAGGTCATGTTCTCTTGGATTATAATTTAATTTAGTTCATTTCAGATCACTTCAGTACAGTTTAGTTCAGTTCAATTATACGTAGTTATAAATTTACACTAAAATAAGTTCAGTTCAGTCTAATTCATTTTATAAAATTACGATACAAAACAACAAGGCCTAAGTCTTATAATTAGTAAGTCATGGAGTAGGTAAAAATTCTCCATTTACAAAAGAAACAATAAAAAATTAAAATTGAATCTATATGTAATTTAACAACTAAGAACCCCAAAACCACCATATATAATCCAATCTATTATATTTATTGTGGACGGTATATAGTACTCAAAACAATGTTACCAAAAGTAACCAACTAACTTAATTAATTAAAAGGTTAAGGTTAGGTGAACTTGGCTAATCAAGTTAATAATTAAGTTACAGTCTAGTGATGAAGTTTTGGTGTCTTCCATTCGATTTAGTTTATACTTAGAAATCATTGCACCTTTTTCATGGATATTAACTCAAAATTGAAAAGGTGCTAAATAAAAAACAACTTGATTTATATCTTATTTTTTTTACAACTTGGTCTAGAGGTGTCGACGGCCGCCTCCCCTCGCTCCCCGGAATTAGCCTACACCCGTTGCTTCACAACTCTTAATAGTAGAAACTAATTAAGCACCGCCTTTCCAATGTAGAGAACTTTTCAAGACGGGAGTGGGCAGCGAGGGAGAACTTGAAATCTCTTTTGCTGACACTGATTTAGGAGGAGAAAAAGACTATGAATTGACAGTGATGAAAGGAGAGAATTGTCTTGAGAGCTGGAGAAGGAGGGAGGGATGGATGAATGAGTTTAATTTTCATGGTCAAAGTGTGAATGACTTTTTCTTTGTTTTGGCTCATATGAAATGAACAAGAAGCTAAACAGTGAATTTTTGTGGGCCCCCTTGCTTTTGTGTTGTTTAGCTTTATATAAGTTAATTTGAGACCACTTCAAAAAAAGAGTTAATTCGAGATCATGGTTACGAAGCAAACTATATTTTCTAAGTACTTTTAATCATTTTTTCTTGAATAACCCCTAAATTTTAAGAATCTAGTACTTTAATTATACAAATCGTTAATTATAGCATTCGTCACTGAATTAGTAATAGTGTATGAGATTTTTTAATTTAATATTTTATATTTTCAGTTAAATATATATAACATATATATTCTCGACAAAATTTATGAAGTCGCTCATCAAATTAAAATTTACTGTCGTTAAAAGCATATTACAGTGTCACACTCCATGTGCATTCCCGACACCGTCACTAATTATTGTAAGTCCAAAAATGATAAAAAAAATTTTAAAGAAATATTTAATACTTATAACTAAATAGTTACAACTATTATTTAATAATAAAAATAAAAATCACTCAAAGACATTACTAAATTTTTTGATATGGCAACTTTTTTGTTTTTTTGCTTTTTTCTTCTTCTAATTATACTAGTTTAGTACCAGTGCGATGTATGAATAGGTTATTCGTAATAAGTATATCAATGATAAGTAAGTCTAAACTTTAAAAAATCTGTTTCATAGTACATATTTTATTTCATTAAAGTAGGCACTGACTGTATCATCCGACACGTATATTTAAAGTAGCAATATTATACATCTTTTCCTACAAAACCAAAATAACGCACAAAAGTTCAAAATCAACGTATATTTAAATCAAAAGAAAAAAAATATTTTTTAATTTTTGTGTTTATTCGTTTCAACTTCCAAGTATGTAAAATAGATATTTTGTATCTAGTTGAAAAAAGACTAACATGTATGAATCCATGACAACAAATATTAAAGTATAAACTTTTATCTCGATAATTTCCGTACTTATCAAACTCTTGTAATCTTTCATTTTTACTATATGTGCTTTGATACAAATGTTTATATTGATTGTGAAAATTGGCCACAATTTGTAAGTATATAACAATAACTATAATCCATCCTAATTCATTATTTCCTTATAAAAAGTAATTATTTCTATTAATCGTTATCATTTTTCTAAATCAAACCTATTCAGGAATTATATTAAAATCAATTTCCTAAAATTCTGATTGAAGAAGCATTAATTTAAATTTATGAAAAAATATTCAATTTAATAATTATTATAAACGATAATAAAATCTGCTCATATATAGTATAAAATCAATTAAAGTAAAGAAAGCTCTTATATGTCAATAAATAATTGGAAAAGTTAGTACTAACATATCAAATATTCACATTGGTAAAAAAAATAAGAATCAACTTATAAAAAAAATTCAAACAATTGGATCATATGGACATTAAATTAAAATTTAAAAAATATAACTCTATTGATTTTAATCCTATTTAAGAATTAATGTGACTCTTTTTTCCTCATCAAATATTCTTTATTATTATTGTTATTATTATTATTTTAACGTTATTTCAATTTTATATTTTAGTATTACTGTAATTATTATAAATATAACTGAAATATAATTTTTATTATTTTAATATATAGATTTGTTATTTTGATTTTATTCATTAAAAAATAATTAATAATTTATTTATTATTAATACTGTTTGTAGTTTGTTTCATCATTTATTATTAATGGTAAGTAACATTAATTAGTAATCTATATATGTAAAAGGTATAAGTATAATGGATTCAAATCTATTGTCCCTAATTGTGTGTCCCCTTGCATGTCCCCTTGCATGTCCCCCATTCATATTTTGCCATGTGTTTGACATGTAGGAGAGAGAAATAAAAAATTAGGAAAGAAAAATTGAAAATAAAAAATTAAGTACAAATTAATAACATATGACAAAATATGAATGAGGGATATGGCAAGGGACACACAATTGGAGATAGCAGATATGAATCCAAGTATAATCTATATAATATATAAAAGCAATGAAGTCTTAAAAGACTTCATTATCCTTATATAATAAATGATAAAAACTAACTACAAATAGTATTAATAACAAATAAATTCAGTAATTACTTTTTAATGAATAAATTTTAATAACAAATAAATATATAAAAATAATAAAAGTTATATTTCAGTTTTAGATATAATAGTTATAATAATACAAAAATATAGAATCTATATATCTGTATAATCTATAAAAGCAATAAAGTCCTAAAAGACTTCTTTGCCCTTATACATTTTAAATTTTTTTATCCTTATATATATATATATATATATATATATATATATATATATATATATATATATATATATTATACTAATTAATGTTGCTTACCATGAATAATAAATGATAAAAATTAACTACAAACAGTATTAATAACAAATAAATTTATTAATTACTTTTTAATGAATAAATTTGAATAAAAAATAAATATATAAAATAATAAAAGTTATATTTCAGTTATAGATATGGTAGTTATAATAATACAAAAATATAGAATTTAAATAAAATAAAAATAAAAATAATATAATATAAATAATAATTACAATAATAATAATATTTATAATAATCATAACAATATCAAAATACCAAATTAAAATAAAATAAAATAAAAATAACAATAACAATAATAACAACAACAATAATTATAAAACATATTTGATGAGATAAAAAGAGTCACATTAATTCTTAAATAGGATTATAATCAGTAAAAAAATCCACCGTTGAAAATTGGTAATTAAAGTTTAAAATATGAATTTTTTTAAATAGGATCATAATCAACAAAATTAAATAAAATCAAAAACAATAAATTGGCAATTGAAAATTCTGACTCTATTGATTATAATCTTATTTTAAAAATTAATGTGACTCTTAATGGTAGTTACTCCTTTTTATGGAGAATAACTATAATAATATAATTAATTAATACTAATTAATGTTAATTACCATAAATAATAAGTGATAAAAACTAACTATAAATAATATTAATAATAAATAAATTTATTAATTACTTTTTAGTGAGTAAAATTTATAACAAATGAATATATAAAAGTAATAAAAGTTATGTTTCAGTTATATTCATAATAATCATAATAATACCAAAATATAAAATTAGAATAATATAAAGATAAAAATAAAATAACAACAACAACAATAACAATAATATATATATATATATATACATATTATACTAATTATTATTATTTACCATAAATAATAAATGATAAAAACTAACTACAAATAGTGTTAATAACAAATAACTTTATTAATGACTTTTTAATGAATAAATTTGAATAACAAACAAATATTTAAAATAATAAAAGTTATATTTCAGTTTATAGATTTGGTAGTTTTAATAATACAAAAATATAGAATTTAAATAAAATAAAATAAAAATAAAATAAAATAATATAAATAATAATTAAAATAATAATAATAATATTCATAATAATCATAACAATATCAAAATATTAAAATAAAATAAAATAAAATAAAATAAAATAATAATAACAACAACAATAATAATAATAATAATAAAACTTATTTAATGAGACAAAAAGAGTCACATTAATTCTTAAATGGGATTATAATCAGTAAAAAAATTCACGGCTAAAAATTGGTAATTAAAGTTTAAAATATGAATTTTTTTTAAATAGGGTCATAGTTAACAAAATTAAATAAAATAAAAAACAACAAATTGACAATTGAAATTTCTGACTCTATTGATTATAATCTTATTTTAAGAATTAATTTAACTCTTAATGCTACTTACTCCTTCTTATGGAGAATAACTATAATAATACAATTAATTAATACTAATTAATATTAATTACCATAACTAATAAGTGATAAAAACTAACTACAAATAATATTAATAATAAATAAATTTATTAATTACTTTTTAGTGAATAAAATTTATAACAAATGAATATACAAAAATAATAAAAGTTATGTTTCAGTTATATTCATAATAATCATAATAATACCAAAATATAAAATTAGAATAAAATAAAGATAAAAATAAAATAACAACAATAACAATAATAATATATAGTATGAGAAAAAAGAGTCATATTAATTTTTAAATAGGATTATAATCCGTAAAAAAATTCACGGCTGACAATTGCTATTTAAAGTTTAAAATATGAAACTTTTCTTAAACATGATTATAATCAACAGAATTAAAAATAATAAATTAACAATTAAAAATTTTGATTTTATTAATTATAATCTTATTTAAAAATTGATGTGACTCTTAATGGTACATACTCTTTCTTATGGATAATAATAATTATGATAATATAATTAATTAATATTGATGAAACTTACAATGAATTATGAATTATAAACGATAAAAAGAGTCACATTAATTCTTAAATAGGATTATAATCTTATTTAATAATTAATGTGACTCTTAATACTACTTACTCTCTATTGAAGAATCAGAGTGACTCTATTTTCCTCATCAAATATTCGACAGGAAATTATAAGATAATTTTGTATTAGAGTATATTGTTCATTATATTGAAGAAGAAACATAATTTGGTGAATAATATCACCCTATTATGGTGCAACTGAAAACGGATTTTATATGTAATATATATTCAACTAAGATGCTATGAACTCTTAAGGTACGTGTTCTCTACCTTTGGACCATTCTAAAACGCAACAAACCAAACTCAATATTTATAATTAAAATGTTTTGTAAGACGAAAATGTATGTTAATAAATTATTTTTTCATTAAGTATTAAAAAATACATCTCAATAAATGTTTAATAAAATCACATAACTAACAAAAAATTCTATTCCTTTTGATGTTTTTTAATATTGCAATATAGAGTTCACATTCAAGCGACGGTAACTAAAAATAACATTTCCAACATTTTCTAAAAGACTTTTTACCCATATACCTTTCAAAAGAAATTTTACAATTGTAATATTAAATTTGTTTTGTTTTATTATCATATTATTTTAATTTAAATTATTATTTTGATTAATTAATATTTATATTAAAGGTTTTGATGTGTAATTATTAAAACCTTTCAAATGTTTCAAAAGAATTATTACAATTTTATTACCATATTGTTCTAATTTATATTACTATTTTAATTAGTTAGCATTTGTATTAAAAGTGAAATGTTAAATATTTTGATGAGTTTTCCTTATATATTTTCGTTTGAATATTATTTTTAAGTGAAATGTTCTTTCTTCTTATTTTTATCTTACAATTTTTTCGATAAATTCTACAATTCTTATATTATTTTCTCCAAATTAAAAAAAATAATTGTTGATCAATGAATTTGTAGAGAAGAAATAAATGAATTTTGTGAATCATTTGGTGATTTATAAATTGAAATGCGAGTCATTGGTGTTTAAGATGAGATTTGAAAAAAAAAGATGAGATAATGACGAATCGTGGATTAAGAGTTTAGAATGCAGAGAAGTATATTTGGAAACATAAATTTGTTATCACGTACTCTCTACTCCACTTTTATAATTTTATTTATAGAGATTAAGCACGCAGTGTAGTTAATTTAATTTGAAAAAATAGTTTATAATTAAGAAAAAATAAAGTTTGTAACGTATACAACAACGCAAAAAAAATGATAAATTTAATATAACATTCTCCGTATATAAAGAGGTTTTCTATAATTTAATACATAATATAATATATTTTTATAGATTTTTTTTAAAAAAACAGTAATAGCACGATTATGGAAGTTAAAACAATGAGGAATATCCGAACCCCTTTGCTCAAGGGAAAGGCTAAAATTATATAATAATAGTATTAGAATTTGTACAATTTTTCTATTTTTGTGATTTTGACCAAACATTCCAATATAATCCACGTTGGCTTATGCTAAGAATTCTTTATTCATATACAATACAAAAAGAAATCCTAGAATTATTGGACCAAATTATTTCAGTGACCTTTTGTTTTCAAATTTGTCATTTCAAATAAGATTTTCGCATATAATTATAAATTGAAAATTCTAGCAAATCATAAATACAAGTGAACTATGTTTTTAGATTATCACGCAGGTTTATACTTTTAGATAAATATTTATCTACTAACTAGTTAATTATTAATATCATCTTGTAATTTTTTTATTGGTTTAAATAAGAATTAGCGTATCTTATTATTTGGGGATAGAAGGAGTTTTGCTCAATTATATTTAGATTTGACCCTTGTCGTGCACCTGGTAGTGGTGGGTGAATTCCAATAAATTTTTTTTGTATTCACTAAAACTCAAGACCTAACTTAAGCAATATCAAATCGCTTACCATTTGAGACTTTTTATTTAGAAAGATTTCAATTTTTATATATAAACAATTGAGTGTAATTCACCACTAATTAAGCAGTATGAGAGTATTTAGATATTTCCATAAATTATATTGTTGAGACGCGTAATTTTGAAATGTAAATATTTTCTTTCCAAAAATGGAAGTAATATTTTCAAGTGGCTTTCGAATAGTTATAGCTTGGTGTGTATGTTATACTTCTTGCTTTAATCAAACCATAATCACAAAAATAATAATATTGAAAGCAAACAATATTTTTTAACATTTTTCAAAGTATCCCATTAATAATAATAAAGGTTGGTCCAAGTGGTAAGCGATTTAGTATCGCTTAAATAAGGTCGCGAGTTCGAGTCCTAGTGACTGCAGAAAATCCTTATTGGGAGACTCACCCACCACAGCCAGGTGCCCAATCTGGGTCAGATCTGAATGTAGTGGGAGCAAAACTCCGATAAATCAGATGGATAGAAAAAAAAATTTCTATTAATAAATAAATTGTGCTTTTTTATGTTTAATTTTTTTAACAAAGTAAATATAATTTTATTCCTTATCACTATTAAATTAATCATCACACTACTCATTCAATAACGATGAAGTCGATAATATTACTTAAAGTAACCATACTAAAGACCTAAGTATTACACGTTCTTTAAAGCAATAAATATATTTTTTATATTGATAAATACATCATACTTTATCATTCAAACTATTAAATAAGCTAGTTTATGTGTCGGGGTCTATAGACCAAAATTCCAAATAATTGGAAATAATATTGGACATTTGGAGGCACAAGATTAGCTAGAAGAGATGTACAACCTACCATTCTTCACAACATAACAAAAGTCAGTATTGCCCAAATATAGTTAGCCAATCAAACAATTAAATCCACTCAACTACTTCTCTTTTCTTTCTTTAAATGGTAAAAAACGTAATTTACTCATCATGTATAAGATAAGGCTCTCAACAAGCAAAATGAAATTCGTTGTGCCTAATTTCATTCATAGGGACTTACCATAGGATAATCTTAAAAATATGCCATTCAATTTGATCGTTTTATAAAAAGGTTATTATGGAATTTTTTATTTTAAAATGGTGTATGTGATTTTAAAAGTTAATAAAAATATGCTTATCAAAATTTTAAAACTACATTTGGAAGGGTAATCTCAATTATTTCAATAAATTCAACATTCCTATATTTTAACTATATTATTTATCAAGATTTGAGTAAATTTTGAAATTTTTTCATTTTGTTACGATTTTATAAAGTTTTCGTCAATTTTTAATTCATATAAATATTTGTACTTCTTAAAAAACTCTAGAATTTGTCACTAATGTGTATTGTATTTTTATAAACAAAGCTACAAAATTTTACTTCAAAATGGAGAAGATTACCCTTCTAAATGTGATTTTCAAAATTTTTAGAAGCATATTTTTGCTAACGTTTAAAACTACAAGCACCCATTTAAAATAAAAAATTTCACAAGAACTTTTTTACAAAATAGTCGAACCATATGACATGTTTTTAAAACTTACCCTAAATTTTGTTGTTATTACAATGTGCAATATTATTAACATTGTATGATATTGTTTTCTAAGGCGAATTAATTTAAGATATGGAACTCAAAAACACAGTTATCTATTGAAATTTCTTCCAGTGAAGACATTTATTTCCACGACACATGTAAAACACTTACGTCATATTTTTTTAAATGTATGCTAGTTGCACACTCAAAATTGTATTACCATCTCATACTCGTAAATTCCAATATGACTAGTGATACAAACCACACTATTTTTTTGTTGTGCTTGAGAATTCGATTAGCATTATCAACTTCGATTTAAACTTTTTAGAGATAAAATCACCGTTTTTCTTATATTATTTTCAATTAAGTTTGAAGATGTATTTTTATTTGGTAATAAGAAAGTGTAGGTTTATCAATTATAGTGTAATGTCCGTACTTCAGGCGTTTACGCTAGAATTCACTAGACCTGTTTATTGGATGGGCCGGGTTGGATTTAGATCGAGCTTCATCGGGCTTTATAATAAAAACTTAGCCCAAGCCTGGCTTAGCCCACACTTAAGAACTTTAAGCTCGGGCCGGGCTTATGAGGTCATTTCCAAGTCCGACCCACGGCCATAAATAATATTAGCTATAAAATATTCTGGTTAATTAAACAGAAAAAAAATTTACGTTATTCTGTAATATATTTTTCTGTAATACTAGAAATTTAATTAGCAAACACGCCTACTCAATGTCAGAAGCCAAAAATACAAAACAGGCTATTCAACATCCCAGAATGCCCAGAATATGATCTGGTTAATTGCCACAATAATCTTTGGAGAGTAAGTGATTTTTCAATATATATAACAAGACTAGTTGTAGTCAAGTCAAAAATTACAGTATGATAAAATGAAAATATTTTAAATAGCTATTAAATATAATATATAAATATATAATAAAATAAATTATTATTTGTTGGGTTGAGTTTGAGTCGGATTTGAGTATTTCTATAAAAATTAAATTCGGCCTATAAAATTTCGGGCTTTATCAAATTCGAACTCGAATCGGGCTAAGTAAAAAAATGAGTACTCAAATTTAACCTAGAAAAACGAACTCAGGCCGGATAACCCGATCTGTGAATAGGTCTAGAATTTAGACATCGCGTATCAAAAAAAGTAAGTTTACATTCGGTAAAATCATTAATTTAAATCATTGAATATGAGGTTTAACTCCTTACGACCCAAACCAAGAAAGGCAATTCAAAGTTACTATTACTCCACATAATCCTTATTACGATAAAAATCTAAAATTTTAGAATATATATATATATATATATATAAAGAAAAACTGTTTAATACATATAAATTTCAACTTAAAATCAGTTAGGTAAAATTTTGAAAGGGATAAGGTTGCTCACACGAATAAAATAATAGGTGAAGATGTTGAATTGAATGCTACAAATATTTATTAACTATATTTAAATTTGATCCGGATCATACATCTGGCTATGATAGATAGTCTTCAAATAAATATTTTATGTATTTACTAAAACTTAAACTTAAAACTTTATTTAAACGATATCAAATATTTATAAATGTTATTTTTATAACATAAAAAACATTATAATAATTTCAGAAGGCAAAAAAAAGTCTGTAATGGGCCAGTCTCTTACGGTGGCAGAAGAAAAATAAATAAATTTCAAGCCAGTGCACATGCATTTGAAAACCACCACTCTATTTCTTTCTAATCAATTAAATCGTGTCACTTAATATAAAATATAATTAATTTATATTTTATATTAAGTGACATGATTTAATTTAATGTTTACAATGTTTTCTTAATTATAATATTAGTTGAATAATTAATTTTATAAATTTTAATACAATTATTAATATTTAATTGGTTTATTTATACACGATGACGCAACGTAGAGAAAGCATAACAAGACCAATCGATTGTTTACGTGAAATTCAAGATTTTGAAATAAAAATTCCAAACCCACAATATCGAAAATATCATCCAACCAACAGAGAATGAGTAATCATTGAGATCATACAAATGACCAAATGCTTTTGATCCTTTCTTTTTTATGAACGACATGTGTTTTAGAAATGAATAGAATAACAGAATGTAATAGCATGAATTTAGATTCTCTAAAGTTGTGAAATGATGAAATTGTACATTTCAGATAATTTGAGCCGTCCATTGAGTTTTAAGGGTTACAATTGAGTTTTAGTAGTATGTGGAACCCACGGTGTAATTAAATCTCAACCATTAAAACTCAGTGGATAGTTTTAGATTAACTGAAATGTACAAATTTACCATTTTTTAACTTTGGAGAATCCAAATCCGTAATAACATACAGTAGTTTATGAGACACATATTATTCATACAAGAAAAAGGGACCAAAGAACCCAGTCCACTGTATAATTCTCCCTCACCTTCACTCAGGACATTTTCCTTTTAACAAATTTCAATGGATCCACCTATAAGGTGGAGTTCAATAGGTATTTCCCCTTTTATCTGCTCTATTCCAAGGCAATTCTTTTACATATCATGTAATTAATGAAATGTGGCACGATTTAAGGACTCGACACCGTTTGGTAGATTCGATAGTAAAAAATTGTAGTTACAATTGTTTTATTTGTTCAAATTTCAACCAAAGGAATAAAAAGAGAAGAAATAAGGGTATATAAAACGCGTTACTTCAATAGTAATATTTATTTTAAGACTGGTTCTCCCAAATTGTTCTACTAGCGAAGTAGGTGTCAAGCTGTTTCTTAATGTTATATCTATGTAGATTGTTTATAATAATGGATCTGTCTCGGAGCAAGCCGGAGATGCTCGATGCCAAGATAAACATATTTGTAACCAGTTTTATTATATTTCTCTTGCCCACAACAAATAAATCATTCCAGTAATAAATGAGTAGATTTAGGCCTTTAGAGCCCCATTCGGAGCTGCAAAGAGTCGAGTCATGGGACAGATTTTATCTTTTAAGAGAACTTTTTTACGAGGATATATGGAGTACCTTATTCTCAAAAAAACATGTGTTTTATTACATGTTCAATAAACCTGCGGCCCGCCTAGGCCCGTATTTTATGGGTAGGACTTGAACAAATGTATTATATAAAAAGCCCGACCCGACTCAGCCCCACCAAAGTCCGCAGATATGTTGGGTTGAGCTTGGGTTTAATATGAAAATTCAAGCCCGGCCCGACCCAACCTATATTAATAAAAAATATATATTTAATTATACATTAATTATATAAAATATATATAATTTTTAAATAAAAAATATATATTTAAAAAATATTTATTAATTTACTAACGGGCCGGGCAGGGCTAGGGAATGAAGTTCAAAACTTATGCCCGACCCGGTCCGGCCAGTATATAAAATTTATATGGGCTAGTTTTGACTTGGGCCGAGCAATTTTACTGTCGGTCCAACTAAGTCCAGCCCAGCTCGCCTATTAAACAGATCTGTTTAAAAAAAATGGCCTAATACAAAAGTTTCACATAACCCCCTGAACTTGTTAATGTGGACCTTATTATAGCCCCTTGAACTTGGGTAAAAGTGAACTTCATAGCCCCTCGATACTAAGATACCCAATTTTATTCCAGAAAATCAATCTTTGACGAGAAAATCTTAGTTTCAATCTCTAGAAAAAGGCTTAACGCATTCATTGTCCCCTAAACTTGCACGTTTTGTCACATGTCACCCCCAACTTTCAAGTGGTTCACTTTACCCCTAAAGTTGGCAAAACTAATATAGTTTGCCCCCCCCTCAATGCCACGTGTCAACTTCTGATTGGAGACAGAAAAATCTAAAAAATGGCATCTTTGAAAAGATAAACCAACCAGAAACTGACACATGGCACTACGGGGCAAACGGTATTAGTTTTGCCAACTATAGGGGGTAAAGTGAACCACTTGAAAGTTGAGGGGGCATGTGACAAAACGTGCCAAATTTATGAGGCAACAGATGCGTTTGGCCCTAGAAAAATAATGTGGCATATCAACATCAAGGGGCTATGAGGTTCACTTTTAATAAATTCAGAAGGCTATAAGGTCCACTTTAACAAGTTCATAGGGCTGAGATATTTTTAAGAACAACTATAAGGGTCCAAATATATTAGACCTAAAGAATCAATGATATCATGGAATAAAAGAGCTAAAATGACAGCAGGAAAAGGAAGATTCCTCGAGTAGTGGGTACAAGTGAAGAGTAAATGACATCAGAAAAAAGAAGTTGCAAAAACTGGACCACAGAGATTGGACTTTGGAGCATTAAAAACTTAGGAATAGGAATGGAATTTTATTAGGTTTCAAACATTAATTATTAGGGTATAAAGATTGGTACTGCTTGTTTGGGTGGGGGCTCTTCTGCTAATGATTAATATTCAACTCTGAAGCAGAATTGTATTAGGTGATTCACTTCAATGTAGTTCTGTTTTTGGCGTATGGTAGCAGACAGACATAATAACTACACACCTAAAACTAGGCACTACATAGTAAAAGAGGGAAGGTGATAATAACTCACTTATAATACAAAGCTAAACTTCAGCTGTGTTATTCAAGGACTAAAGGGCAAGTTTAGTGTGTTGATGTCCCTAGCCCTCCGTATATTTTTATATAAAAACAAGTCAAGACATGTTTTTAGGGAAAATTGACAGAAACTAGTTTTAGAGCTGCTATGTTCTTTTCAACTTTTTAACCTATTCAGTTTAGATCATTTCGGTTTCGTACTTGTAAGTATGCATACATATAAATTTACACTGAAATAAGTACAGTACGGTACGGTTCAGTTCAATACAACTACTTATAAGTTGAAAATAACAGAGCCGGAGTAAAACAAGGTTAAACGTGCCCTAAGCATATTGCGCCTTCTGAATTACATATCTACACATTACGATCCACTTCATAATTTATTCACAACACATTCTATCCTTTGTGATTTCGAACAACCCCTTAAAACTTTTTCTAATAACCACTGACAATTTTAAAATTCAAAAAATTTACATATCACGTAATACATAGTTCAAGAGCTGCCTTCAAGTTTAATTCTCTGCAACTCTTTTTTTTCAACAGAACTCATCCAGCCATTCTTTTTTTAAATCACTTTATCATTAAATATGACATCAAGCTAGTTCAAAACGACACGTATAGATATCGGGTAAAATATCACGTGCCAATACCATCACCAAGCATTTATCAACATATATCATTCTAGGCTAATTTGACCACAAGACCCAAATAGAAGGCTTAAACTTTAAACTTCAGCAGATATTTCGGACCAAAATTAAACGAATCTTGTAACCCAAGTTAATGCACAAATGACCCTTTATCTGTAAAGCCTATCCATAGAACTGAAACAATGACTACTAACTGCAGCACTTAATGTCATAAAACAATAATGAATAACGATGATATCATATCAAGTAATGAATGTATCAAACGAAGGCTTAGGTGAGCAAAAGAATTTTTCGTCCTAGCAGACAATTTTGCATTGTATTATAGTTGGTGACACTGACATATCAACTAGGAGGCTCAAAATCCAGGTTTTAAGTTTTCCTTATGCATGCACCTATAAGATTACACATTATGGTATTGAGGTTTACCTTGATTTGCAGCAAGATCTTCCACTCCAAGAGTTAAAGATCACAGACAACTGGTAGTTGTGTGAATATTCAGCAGAATGGTAGGGGACAAAAGTATACCATAATATGGATACTGCAAGTGATTATTTCAGGCTAGCTTTAATCTGGCGGTCATCTTATTTTATAGTATATTTCTTTTGCCATTCCAAGGATTAGATTTCAACTTAAATCAGACTAACATTTCATACTGCATCAGCTGGAAATTATCCTTGTGTATGAGACAACCCGTCAAAACCAAGGAGAAGCATCAATATTTCACTTCATCTAGGTTCATCCAGTGTGATTTGTCAAGAAGCAAGGGATATGCCTTGTCTTTGTCAAATGCATTCTGGAAATAATTGGTTGACCAATTATGAATTCCGAACATATTATCACATAGATGATTATTGGTTCCTCTATGGCTTGAATGATAATTTTCATTTAAATGTCCAGTAAGGTATGATGACAAGTGTTCACTTTGAGGACACTCAAGATCATGAAAAGCGCGGAAATAATGATCACTTGAGGATCCACTTACCGGTTTGCACTTCGATCCAATATAAAAATCACATCCAGAAGAAGGAAAGGCTTCTTCATCAGGATAATGATAACTTTCATCCAGAATATTTCTTGTAGACCAAAGCTGATTCAGAGGAGAAAGAGAGATGTTGCTTCCATTGCATGCAATGCCATAATTAGAATAACAGTTATCTGTAAACATATCATCTTTTTCATGGCTCTTGTCGTTGGTTAAAGAGAACTGCAGAGATAGCAGGTTTTGTGGACGATATGAAATGAAGGATTCTGTACTTAATGTAGGTTCAGTAAAACTATCATCGAAGTACTTATTTTTATCATCACTGCATAAATTTGGTAGAAAACAATTCAAGCTCAGCTCTGTATCCTCAGAAGTTGGACGATGATACGAAATTAAGGATGTCCTTTCATCAAAGCTTTCATCCAAGTTCTTTTCTTCATCATCACACTGTGATCTTGACAGAAAGCAATTTAAGCTTAGTTCTGTATTTTGAGAAACTGTAGATAAGTCGGTATCATCGACCATGCTGTCCACATCCCAACCCAGCAGAAGGCTTTGTCCATGCAAAGATTTGATAGGATGATGGAATTCATTTGCAGTAAAACTATTATCTAGATTCATTTGATGATGATCATCATGCAAACTTGATAGCAAAGGATGTAAAATAAGCTCTGTATTTGTAGAAACTAGAGATAAGTTGCTTTCACTGACCATTTTATCCTTATCCCAACCCAGTAGAAGTGTTTGGGGCTGTTGCCCAAGCAAAGGTTTGATGGAGTAATGGCATTCATCCAACTCTTTGTGGTGTCTTGATGTGAGATATTGATGTTTTCTGATAGGAAATTCCATATCATCTTCAGTGAACAAAATTTGAGGTGCTCTTTCATAATCAAGCTCCATTACTCTATCAACAAAGGTTCCACGAGAATAGCAGTTAAGAAAGTTGGGACTTGGCAGCTCTTTTGTTCTTTCTGGCCAACGAGATAAAAATCCAACATCTAATGATGGACCATATTCTAGTTCCATAAAATTTCTTGTAGGTGTCCGTTGAGATTCATTGATATGTAAATCAAATTTCAAAGAAGCAAATGGCTCAGATTGGGCTTCCATCTCTGATGTCCCAGTCTTCAAACCCTCAGAACTCTGCAAGAGGATTTTTTTTTTAACTAGAATAATATGATGTGTCCACACAGCAGGTCAAACAATCGTACCTGGTTTCCACTGTTCTCAGGAAACAGCTTGCTGAGTAGCACAGTGACAATGTCATGCCTGAGAAAATTTACTATCCAGTCCATGATTACAGAACAAAGAAAATGGAAGGCTTAGTAATGTTAATGTGTCTAACCCATTGGAAAAGAGTTCATCAAATTCCACAGATAAAGTTTTTGCAACCAGTTGATGTAGTTTGTGCCTTTTCCTGGAGAAGACGCTTGCGTTCTGGCATGGAGCCCCTGAAGATAAGAGAAAGTTACTTTGCAGCCAGGACGTTTTATCTTAAAACTAAATCACTTTATTATGATTACCCGTTATGGCATTATCATAGAAAATGAGTATGAAGAATATGTAATAATTCCAAAACATCAAATAATTCAATTTTTCCATGATCACCTTGCAGCATGAGAAACAAGTACGAGCTGGAATAAGTAAGATTATTCTGATATAAAAAAACAGGCAAGGTCTTAACAAACTACCATATTGCTCCATGTTTTCCTGCATGTTGTGAATAATTGAGGAGGTTGGACGAGCCCTCTTCATATCGACTGCTATCGACAATATAATTAATTACTTTCAGGAAGACTAGAATGAAAAAGTTAAAAAAAAAATGTACGACGCACAATTAGTTTAACATAAAAAAGTAAAATAAAATTGGAAAATTAACGAGAGATATCACTTCACTAAGAGTAAGCACGAAGAAGGATAGAACTATAGGATGCTAAAAGAACTTCCATCAAGATATCAATTGTTTGACAATATATCTTCACAGAGTACGAAATACATTGCCAAAGAAGTACTTCAGTACAAATAACTCATTAAAATAGTTCCAGATATTCCTTTAGTTGGCTTGTTAGCAAAATAGAAAAGTTGTGGCCATTCCAAAGTTCAATCGCAAATCATAAAGTGATGAAAGCTTCATTTATCACAGATATTTGTTGTATATCTCGTTTCCCTTTTTTCTTCCTAAGTATTCAATTTAACGAAAAAGAAACAAGGTGAGACACATCCTTTGGCCCTTCAATTTATCCATTTTATTTTATGTGTTTCAATATTTAGATAGCATGCTATTGAGAAGATTTCAATTACTAATCTTAAACTCAAGAAAACACAATGGCCCTTGCAGCTTTTTATCATCTCAGTGAGAAGAAAAGATGTCAAGAAAAATATTCATGCAAAGGCTATCAAAATTAAGGATTCAATATGACGAACAAGACCAGATAAAAAGTAATTCATTTTCCTATACATCATACCTGATGCATAATCAGGTGTTGAGATGCTGGGATTCAAGTTATCAGGAGTTACAATTTTAGGCAACAAAGATTCTAAAGTCTTATTGCTAATGCTTCTCTCTGCAAATGGTGAGAATATATCACAATCCATATACAGCCTGAAACTTACATATGAACAAATCTGTTGGTATTAATTAATGAATGAAAAGCTATAGGTGTATCTCAGAACAGGGACAGTGAAGGATGGCAGATATGAGGCAAAGAAACAACACTGCCTACAGTGTGTGTATTACATCTATCTTACCTCTGGAACATTGACTCGCTTTCAGGCTGATGGATTGACTTTTATTTTGATGCAATGAGTGGGCATGCGAACTATGCGCATCTTCCCTTAACTTCTTAAAGAAAGCAAATTCTGATGTTTTGGGCTCATCAGCTGCAATCACATTAATTATGAATATTTCATTTCCAATAATCAATTGGCACTGACATCAGTAATAACATTGATATGGAAAATCAACAGTTAAAATCACATGATTTCATGCAGCTGCAAACGAATATTACTTGAAAAGAAACTCACATCTAGGGTCCTGAATCCTTTCAAGAGGGACTGAAGCCGATTCCTGTAATTGACTGCTATCTAGGTCTCTAAACCTTACTCTTTTATTGCAGCCAATACCTACAAGGAACAACATACGAAACCAAACAGAAAATCGGGAAATCTCAAGTATCAACCAATTAACCTAAAGAAATGCATCTTAAAAAATCGCGGCAAAACTTGAAAAAGTTTCAAATAATTTCCAAGGATTCACGTTAGAAGGAAACTACAGAAATTAGAGGGGATATACCTTGATTTTCCGGAGATTCGGTGTCGTTCAACCAGGATTTGGAGCGAAGAATTCCGTGAGAACCTTTGTGAAATGAAGACCCGATACGAGATGGATGTTCAGTGTTCACTCCCCCGTTCTTCTTCTTCTTCATTGAAGTTTATGCATCTACCTTGACGAAACTGAATCAATGAAATCCTGCCTTCCCGTTCTCCGCAGCTACGATATACCTTGATTTTTGCAAGAGACAAAGGTTTCATGAATATATTCAGGCGCCATTTGATTCAAAAGTTCGACTTTTGTGCTAGTTTAGAGACGTTTACGAGAACTTATAATTTTTATTTATTAATTAAAAATAATTAAGAAGATTTTAACTTTTAAATTAAAATTTTTTTTTAAATTTAATGAGGAAAAATAAAAAATATTTAATTTAAAAAAAGTTTAGAGAAATACCCTTTAAGCCTTATTTGGTTGGGAGAATTTAAAAGGAATGGAAGGGGAGGGAAGTAAGTTACTTCATGAATTTTTAAAATTTGAAAGGATTCAAAAGAAATTAACCTTCTCTCACTTTCCCTCACTTCCATCGTTTACAATTTCATTAAAATGGTGGAATTTAAGGGGAATATATGTTAATTTATATTGTTACCCTCCATTTTCTCATTTTATTATAAGTATTCTATATTGTAAAGAATATTTAAGTAATTTTTATATCTATTTTACGTTAAGATTCTATCACTTTCTCCTAAACGAGAGAATTCAATTACCAACCACCAAATGACTTGAAGACGCCGTATCACTTCGAGCTTCAAAGGCCTACCTTCAAATTATATATATATATATATATATATATATATATATATATATATATATATATATATATATATATATATATATATATATATATATATATATATATATATATATATATATATATATATATATATATATATATATATTTTTTTTTTTTTCTTAATAGTTATTTCATTTTAAAATAATCATTATTTTATTTTTGTTATGTTGAATGATGGCTATAAAATTTAGTTAAATCTTGTTTTTCTTTACATTTAAAAGCTGAATTGAACTTATTTTAGTAAAAATTTATAAGTACGCATAGCTAAACTAAACTGAATTATAGTGATATGAACTAAACTTAATTAAATTGAATTAAAGTAACTTAAACTGAACTGAATTGCAGTAGAAGAGAACAAACCTAGTGATCATGGACACTAAATAATGTCAAATGCGCTACAACAAGGCTCTTTGAGATGAGCTGAGCTTATTCATTTAATTTTTACCGAGCTCGGTTCAAGTTGGCTAATTACCTTAAAATTTGACTTTGATGAATTTAGGGTTGAAAGTAGGGTTTATCGGGGCAGGGAATGCATTCCCCATCCCTGTCCCCATTAATATTTTTTGAAAAAAATTCCCCATCCCCATTAAGGATTTGGGGAATTTTTTTTTCTTATTTCCAAATCGGGGATTCCCAATTCCCCATCGGGGATTCACCAGTTCCCCGTTAACGAAAAAATATGCTAATTTTTTTGTCAAAGTAATATAAACTAAAATTATTTCATATTGATACAAGTTCTATAATTAGTGAAAATAATTAAATAAAACTAAAAACAATACAGCAGAATCAACTAGATGATTAATCGATGGTATTGAATATTAGTTTTTAAGTATACTGTCACTTTTTAATATTGATATATAGAAATTAATAATTGTAAATATTATATTATTATATTATTATATTTTACAATCTACTTTTAAGCTTAATCAAAGACTTTTGTAAGATTATTAATATTACTTATAAAAAATTAAAAAATTAATTTTTCTTATAGAGTTCGGAAATTTATCGAGTTTGGGGACATAGTCCCCATCCCCGTCCCCGTTAAGGATTCGGGGATTAAAAAATCCCCATCCCCATCCTGTGGGGATTCCCCATCCCCATCGAATTCGGGGAATCCCAACCCCACTTTCAACTCTAGATGAATTCTATAGTTCCATTTGATTAATTATTTGATGCACGCCCCTTAGAAAGGTAAATTGTGCTTTTTGCCCCCAAATAGAATTCCTAATCATCATATACCCCCTCTTAATACGTATTTAACATATATCCTTTTGTCAGTTATGATAGTTATTAAATACCCCATATTTATCATCAGTAAACAACTCCTCCCTCACGTTCATAGTCATTTGAATTATCTCAACTTCCTTTCTGAACTTCCTTTTTACACGTTATTCCATATTCAACGCATTCCTTTTCATTGAAGATTTTATTCTATGTTTCATCAAAGACATAATCGTGACAACACAGACTACTTCTGGGTTTGGAAATCGCAAACTCATTCGTAAATCATGGCCTGTTTCAATTGGGGTTGGTAATCTGGAATTCGATTTTGTTGGTTTTGGTAATCTCGACTTCGGCTTCAGCTGGTTTTCTTTTGTTCAAAGTAGTTTCTTATGGATAATTTAACTGTTCTTATTCATCGCAATGGTTTGTGGAGTTCAGACCACGAATTCACCGATTATAGTGTATGTGTTGCTCTTGTTTGAAGTTGGATAAATTGAGCCATGATTTGTAGATTAAATTTCAACTTATGGCTAAATATACTCCAATGGAGATTTCCGATGACATTTCTCTCAATTTTTTCTGCAGCTAAGATCACAAACAGACAATGTAATGTAATATCCTCTTTGTACTAATTCTGTAACCATATAAGAAGTTCTGATGGAAGGTAATCATTAATTGGTTTATTTTTTTTGCTTAGTCAATATACCCTTACTTTAAGTTTGAATTCCGAATGTCATCAATATGTACATAAATCAAAACCGTTTATAATGTTACATGAAAATGTATAGTTCCGGATTTATGTGACATTATTTCTTTGATTTTTGTTCATTTAAGATTTTTTTAATGTTAAATATGTCTCTGTTTTGGTTTGGTTATGCTATTATTCTTTTCTTATTCTATAGCCTAGAAATCTGTACATTGGCTTGGTAGAACAAGGCAAATGCCAAAAAAAACAACTATTATGTTAACATGTCTCTGTACTCTTTATTAAATCTTTTGGTGTAAACTGTCAACCTACATCTAACTTCCATCTTAATTTGTTTAAACAAACAATCCGATGTACTACAGACTCTATCAAAGACACCTGGATTTCTGTTAATACAAACTCTATATAAATCAACATGTAAAATTATAATAACCACCCAATCCATGAAAGGGGAGCTTCCGTGTAATTAAGCTATGCTAACCATGAGTTGAAATCAGATTGAATCCATACCTGCCTTATCCAGCTACTGACTTTGGATGAAAGCACTCTTGAAAGGGTTATTCTATTATTTTAATTGTTTTTATTTTATATATATGCTATATTTACAGCAATATAAGACGTGGTAATTCTTTTCATTTGGATGTTGCAGATGATGATAACTTTATACATGTTTCTCATGGTAGCAATATTGATTTGTTAGAAAATACATTGTGTATTAAGGCTGACATAAAGCAAGATGATCATGAGCAATACATAAGATTTCTAACAAATCATACAATGAATGAGATGAATACATCTAGTGTAGAGCTGTTTGAAGAGGGTGGAACTAGTGGCCTAGAGGTCTGTGACTCAACTATTCAAAGTTTTTCTGTTGGTCAATTGTTCAAAGATAAAAGTATTGTGATTCAAGCGTTGAGTTTTCTAGCTATTAAGAAGCAATTCCAGTTTAAAGACTACAAGGTCTTATACAAAGAAGTATTTTCTACGTTGTGTTGACGAGTCTTATTCGTGGACATTTAAAGCTTTTAAGACTGCACATGGTAAATTTTTTAAGGTTGGGAAATATATTGTAAAACATACTTGCGATATCAATACAAGGTGCGATGAGAAGAGGCAAGCATCCAAGAGACTGATAGCTAATTGGATTAAATGCTCTTACTTAAGGATGAAGAGGATTATTACAACCTGGTGATATAGTGGATGATGTTAAAAAGATTTTGGGTGCTGACATAAGCTATCAAAAGGCCTGACATGCGAAAGAAGAGGCGTTAAAGTTGATTAGAGGTACGCCGTCTAAATCATTTGGTAATCTTTCGAGCGTTTTTTATATGATAGAAAAAATATATCCGGGGACAAAGATTAAACTAAAAACAAATGGAGGAAGATTTTGTATCTTTTTATGGCAATGGTTGCTTCTATTCAAGGCTGGGTGCACTGCAAACCCATTGTTATTATTGATGCTACCTATTTGCGATCATGTTATGGAGGCACTCTCATATTTGCTGTTGCTCAAGATGCTGCAGGTTAGTTCACATTCTTTTATTTAGTTAGTATAGTTCAAAACACCTTAACATATACCTTTTATCTATTCTTTTCTATTTTTTATAATATCATTTTACTAAATATTGGTGTATTATAATTGTATTAAATTTTGCAGAGAAGCTCTTTCCACTAGCATATGCAATTGTGGACAGTGAAAATGATGCATCATGGAGCTAGTTTTTGACACAATTTAAAGATACATTTGGGGTTAGAGAAGACATGGTTATTGTATCGGATCATCATCAGAGCATTTAGAATGCTTGTGTGAGTATATATCCAGAACTTCCGCATTGTTTTTGCATTTATCATCTCCTTCAGAATCTGAAACATCAATATATTACCAATATCCCTGACATGTCTAAGTATTTTTTGAAAGCGTCATATTCATACACTATGAAAGAATTTGAGGAGAACATGTTACAGTTGAAGAACATAAGTAAAAACATTCCCAAATATCTTGAAGAAGTTGGGTATTTAACATGGAGTAGGGTTCACTCATTCTATAATAGATTCAATGCAATGACCTCGAATGCCGTGGAATCTCTTAATTCATTGATCACGCATGCAAAGGACTTGCCCATATCATCGTTGGTACTTTTCCTTCGGAACATGCTGCAAGATCTTTTTTACGAGCATAAGAGTATTGGTATTCAGACGTTCACACCTGTAATGTAAAGGCATGAAGAGGAGTTGAGAGTTTCTTTCAATAGTGCTTCAACAATGACGGTATGTTTACATTTTTCCATGTTTTATGTGTTATCCAATCGATAAATCTTTACATATTTGTGTTTAATCGATTAATTCATATATGTGTTATCTATTTTGTTTATATTGTGTCATAGTTTAATTAGGTATATATACATTTTTCTAAATTTATAGAGTACTTAAAGGTATAGTTTTCATATTATTGTTTCGATCATAGATTGGTTTCTGTAGTTTAGATTATTTATTTGTTTTCACCTCTTTATTTATCTGCCATTTTAAGTTCATTGCCATTTTTCTGTTTTTTATATCTTATATGCGAATTGTTTATTTCTGTAATGTGCGAATTGCTTTTTTCGAGGCGATATTTTTTGTTGCCTTATTGTATATTTTATATATATTTTAGTTTGAATGATTTTGTTGTTTATGTTTATTAGGTGCAACCTACCGCTGGCCATTTGGTTACAGTATCTCTCCAAACTTTTGATTTCATCGTTGATATGGAAAATATGACTTGTACATGTAACCAATTTCAGCTTGATGGCCGCCCTTGTGCGCATGCTATTACATACATAACCAAGTTTCATCTTAATGTGCATAATTGTTGTTACAAGTACTTCACCAAAGAAAGTATGTTGGCTGCTTATGAAGGAATCATATATCCGTTGCCGTCAAGAGATAATTGGGATATACCATCAACCATTTTTTATCAAATACTTCTTCCTCCAGATGTAAATAATAGAGTGTGGAGGCCTAGAAAACAGAGGATCCGTTCTTATTTGGAGAGGAGCGAAAGAAAGAAGAAGCTACGTTGTAGTGTTTGTCAAAATTATGGGCATAACGGGAGATCATGTAGACGTTGTTCATAGCATATTTATGTCATTTTAGTGTTTGTTATGTTTAAAGTTTTCATTTAAGTCGAACCACAATTTATATTTGTTTTTTTGTATATACAATGGTAATAATTTTTTGGTAATTGATTGTCAAGTTTTATATTTTGGAGTTCAAACGATTCTTATGTAAATGAACCTTTTAACATTTCAATTATACATTTTATTATATAAGGTATATTTTAGAAGTTGTAAAAAAATGGAGGTGAATCGATAGGGAATCACTGGTGAATTATGAGAATCAACAGATTCCACTGATTCGGTCAATTCACCGACTCAGTTGAAATATAAGGGTAGAATTCTGATAGAAATGGATATAGAAGTTGTTGAGTCTGGGAAGCGCTCGAAAATATAACAAACTTTAGAACAATGCTAAGACATGCATTTGACATTTTGGTTCTTACGTATTTGATAAGAACCAAGATGATTTAGTGGGATTAAAATTATTTGGTGGCCGTTGAACTCGAACTCAAAAAATTATGAAATAATATATGAGTAACCATGTCTATTTTATATTATATATGATTCAATTCCTATCACGATTCCCGATTCACAAAAGTTCAATTTCGATTCTCAATACGAATCTCGATTTGACAACAATGTCAAATACACATTTTAACTGTTCAGCTATACAATTTTATTATATGTATATATATAACCTGTACAATTTTATGTTATAATATAAACTATTAATGCATTCTTAATCATTAAGACAAACAAATTCTACTGATATAACAATTATCCATAACATTAAAACAAATTCAAACTGTTCACCAATTCATAAAATGTGTTCCCAAAATACCACTAAAATGTTGCTACATGACATCAAAAACTACAGGAACTATCATTTTTTCGCATTTCATCAGATGTAATCCGTATCACTCAGCTCATCATTATCGTACTTTTGCTTCCCGTGATAGTATAAACTCATTGCAAGTCATTCTCGTAGTGCTTTCACATCTAGTGTTGTTGGAATTTTCATGTCCTCTATCAGTTATTCGGCATAACTCAGAACAAATATTCCATAGTCACTATACAAAACATGTTCTAGTCAGATTGGATTATTCTTATAGAATATGACATGCTAAGCGTACATATAATTATAAACTGTTGTGCAATTGTGAAAACCATACCTTTCGCTTTGTTGCGCTATTCCTTTGACGTAGATTATTTGAAGAGGGCTGTATGGTCTTTTGGTTCTGCACTCAGGTGATTCCATTATATGTGCATTTCTATCGAAGATATTGAATGTATGCAAGTAGTAAGGTATCACTGTAGCATAGTCATCAACTGTAATTTCTGTCTCCTTTGATCGTGTTCTACGTTGCAATGAATCATAGATTAACAATTTCCTAGACATTATTTCAAATCTACCTAACACCCAATGGTTGTTTCCAATGTGGATTAGGAATAATACGTGCTCCACTTCCACCCATGGCTTTGCGCACTTTATGCCACGTCCAAGCATTCTTTTGTGTATTGTGTCATGTTTTTCCAGTTGGTTTGCTACCCCTCCCTCTACTAGCAGGTTGCTCACATTCTTGACTCTGTCATCAAACACACCATCTATTGTTGTGAAGTTCAATTTTGCTCTTTTTGAATGTTTGCTCTTATCCTTATGTAGTACAAAATAAGATCCATGTGCTGAATTACAAAGCAATTGTTAGTAATGCATGAAATATATAATTTTTGGGAAAGTGTATACTTTACAATAATGTGTAGTTATATATATAATGCCACCAGAATTCATGTAATGTTGTTTTACCTCTTTTGATAACATTTCTCCCAGCCTATATAGTTCATAAAAGAACGTCTTTTTGCAATTTTAATGACATTGAAGTTCGTTGTAGGGATGTTATCAAACTTTGGTGCTTACCAGTTACCTCTATTGCTGCAAGTTTACATGATCAGAATATTAGCACAATTTTGATTAATGCTATATGTCTTAACAATAGTAATTTTATTTTGTATTTATTTACTTCCTATCTGGATGCGTATTCTTGTCCATAAACTTCTTGAACTCCACCTTTTTTGACGTATTTGTTGTTTCTAGCCCGATATAAGTGAAATCATACAATGCGTACCTGCCTTTGACCTTACGTTTAGGTCTGTCTCTTTCTACTGATCTAGATTCGTCAGTGTGTGGTGATGAAATAGCCTTTGAATCAGTAATTTTCCTCTTTTTTCTTGGATATTCGTCAATAATAATCACCTGCTGATCATCCTGTATTTTTCACCTCAAGTTAGGAACAAATACATGTATATGTTTGAAATTTTTATTTGAAATATGCTTCATCTTTTCATAACACTTAGCTTCAAGTTCATCAAGTTTTGCTAGGTCTACAGGGTCCAAAAAATTATCATCCACCTAAGTTAATTATTTTTCTAATATCAGTATGTATATATCATTTTTCGGTAATCAAGTTATGCTTATTGATAATTGGTATACAACGAGTGAGTTTTGAAATAATACCGGGTCTCTCATGTTATTCATGATAGTAGCAACATCTTTCTCATTCGGTTGAAACAATTCTTTGATGATACCATGTTGCTCGTTTTCTATCGGTGATGCGGCCGAAATATGAAGGTCAAAGCTAGGCAGTTCATAGCAAACCATCTGCGTCTTTGGGTTCTCATTATTCGATTTTTCTTGTGATGTGTGTTCTGCATTTTTCTCAACATCATTTGAGTCATCCGATGCATGCTTTGTCATGCAAATATGTTGAGGTTGAAAATTGTGTATATAATAATACCGTGTAATTTCATAATAATTATGCTTTTATTATAGAAGCATAGTGAATGAACTATACATTATATAAAAAAATGTGTGCACTATTAAGTTTTTTTCTTACTTCCTTGGTTGTCTGAATGACAAATGTTTCTTCTTTGTGTTTTCTTACAATGGCAATGCCATCCATGTTATGAGATCCGTCTATTGCAACAATAGTTGAATCATCTAGTATATAATTTGTCATGGACATCTACATAAGACAATCTTAAACATTTAGAATTGAATATTTACGTATACAACAAACTTAAATAAATTGTCTTCATTACATACATTTACTTAACTATACTTTTACACATAATGTGCATTTATATCATATTAGATTTTTTCAGAATCAACAATCCAAGTTTTCCTCACCTCTCTATGTTTGTCTAGTGCTGATGTTTCATGTTTCTTGCTTTTTCCATTGTCATTGTCATCCATGGTTTTTTTCTCGAAGGTTTTGATCATTGTTTGAATCAACTGATATATTTTTGGCATGACCTCCTGTGTAACATATAATATATCTTTAAAATTAATTTACATGTTCTAAAAGCAGATATAAATGTTATACATGTGCTTAGTCAATTATATATTCATTTTACCATACGTACAATTACTGAGCTACTCATTTACAGAAAATTTATAGTTACATAACATTAGAATTTTCTAGTATCAACAATCTAATTTTTTCTTACCGCTGTGTCTGTTTGAAGGGCCAATGTTTCTTTTTTCTCATTCTTTACATTGTCATTGTCATCCATGCTCTTGGGTAGGTGTTTTTCATCATCGTTTGAAGCAATCGGTACATTCTTTGTCATATACTCCTATACAGTTTAGAATATATGTCTTAGAAGAAAATATATACTTATAAAAAATAGATATACATTATATAGGTATATTCACTTAACTATACATTTTACATAAAAATGTATAGGTTATTTTCAATTAGCACTACTCAGTATTAACAAATATTATATGTTTTTCATACCTCTTTGTTAGATGTTTCATATCTATCTTTCCTCCCAATTGCAATATCATTCCCTTTGCTTACATCACCACCAACAACATCATTAATGTAGTCATCCATGGCATCCATGGCATTACTATCACCTACATCAATATCAACCACATCAAAATTGTCGTTTTCAGCATCTTCTTCCTCTTCCTCTTCAAATTCTTCCTCTACATTTTTATTTTCCACTTCTAAATCTTCATCATCATCTTTTTCTTCTTCATCTTCTTCCCCAACTTCATCTGTCGATTCAATTTTTTTTGCATCTTCAGAGCTGCTTGTTTGGGAAATAGACTCACATGTTTCAAATTTTTATTAGGCATGCAACATAAACTTACAATAAGTGTAATAACATCAAGCTAATATTCTATACCTTCTTTTTCTTGATCTTTCTTTTTTCAAGTTTACTAACTTTTTTATAGAGCAAGTCCATCTTTCTTGTCATTACCGCGTTCATCTTTCTTATTTGTTCTCGCATTTTGTCAAATTGTCCATCCAAATGTTGCTTAAGGCCATCCATGTTTCCTTGAATTAATTCCTTTGGCTGTGAATCCAACTCATTAATATCATCTTCATTTGTTTTATCCTCGGACTCTGATTTAGAAATGTCCTCCTCAAATTTGTCTTTCTTATGATCCGTTTTTGTGTTACGTATATTATCAATCTGTATTTTAGAATCAAGTTCCATGTTATCTTCTTAATTTTCTTCCAAGTTTTTGAGACAATAGCTTTGTAGAGAAAGTTCTTCTATCTCCGTTGTAGATGCTTTGATGTCTCTCAACTTCAACTACACAGAAAAAATAAATTCCTTCAACCATATCTTCCATTTTCATATAATTGTCCATTTAAATTTATTTTTCGCTAACAATGTACCATGTTTATATAACTGGGTACATAACTATACTTTTTATGAAAATGAATATCTGATAAACTATAACATAGGCATAAGTTACTTCTTTCTTCTTGTGGCTAAATATGTTCACATTCAGAGATTTTTTTTGAAAATTTTTATTAAATGGCCTCCAGTTGAACACTCTTGGCTTGAATGATATATCTTTCCTCGTAACCTTTTCACATATGACCTTCTTAGTTGCTCCACAAACCTCGTATAACCATACTTGATATATGTATGGTATACCTTCCAATCTAATAGAGCCAGGTGTTTTCATTTTCTGACCTAATTTCTTTAGACCATTGATTGTCTTTTTGTATGCTAAAACCCCCCATGTTATATATGAGCCACTGACCACGCAATCAAATATCCAGAATGGTAAGCTAGAACATGGGTTTGAACCAAGAATGAAGTAACCAATGAAGTAAACAAGAGACAGCTGGATGAATTGAGTCATTTTGGACTTTGTATTTTTTATCACCATCCTTCTTTAACAAATTCTAAATGTCCAACCTTTTTATTGACTTAAGGGTTTTGAAATACTTGATTCTAAGTTGAAAGGATGCCCCAATTTCCTTTGGTTTTTCTTGGTTCGATGGGGTTCCTCTTAACCCAGAAATTAGAAGGAAATGTTCAATTCAGAACTCAATTTCCTCTCCTCCTATTGAGACAACAATGCAGTTCTTATCTTCTTGGTTCACCTTAAGCAATATCAATAGGTGTAAAACCATTTTATGGATTCTAAACAGTGGGAACTCAAGGAAATATCCAAAAACAGTCTCTTTGTACTTCTTCCGGACCTTTGTGGGTATACAATCAATGATGTTAATGATGTCATATTCTGATGTTACTAAAACCATGGGTGACCATTATTGCAAGGCTGGGGTATTATAGATAAGTGATGCATTCTGCAATACAAAATAGAAACTTAACGAAGTTCCATAATACAATGTTGAAAAAAAGGGAGTGACAATACAAGTATAGTATTGTTTTTAGTAAATTATAGTTTCAGCATATTAGTAGTATGTACCTTTGTATACAAACTTACATATATCGCCTATTTCTAACCCTATCTCCTTGCAAAATATTAATTGCTAACTACCTAACACTAAATCATATCATATGTATGCGACAATATACCAATTGATATTGTTAATTAGAACATGTCCAGTATTGCATTTTGATTTATCAAATAACTTCTACTAACAAATAAATGTATATTATAGGAGATTGTACATTAAGGTATAGTATTGTTTAAATTTCAGTATAGTTTTTGCATATCGAATGATTCTATAGGAGTGCATACATTCCATAGCATGAGCAATGTTAAGTGCGAAACCGGTAATATATATCTACTATTCTAGTGGGGCATAATTACATTTCCTATAAAGAACCTATTTTTAGTATCAGGCACATGCCTTTAGTGCCTGGACCCTGATGCATCCAGGTGCGCGCCTTTTGAATGTGAGGAGCCTGGGAGGCGTCGAGGCATTAAGCCTGCAGCCTAGTGAGCCCGAAGCCTAAGGCACGCCTGAGGCGGGCCTTTGACGACTATAAATTCAAACAAAGGTATAGTATAGGAGAGGGCACATAAAGGTATAGATTTGTTTATTTAAATATATACCTTTATGGTAATCGTCGTCAATTTATATTAACTACAAGCTTTTCCTTTCGATTAATAGTTTTTCTTAGAGAAAAGCTATCAATATATTTAAGTGTTAAGAATAATTTATCGATCTAAGGTCTGTGCATCAAACGAAACTATAGACATGTTCCAAAGAAATAATAGGTTCCAAAACAACCAAATAGCAAATTTAATATGGAAATTGTGAAGCTTCGAACTAGTTCTATGTGTCTTAGAACTTCTCAAAATTTACATTCACATTAGAACTGGTCATATTTGTTTTTGAACAAAAAATATTAAGAAAACCTACTGTCAGAAATTATCAGATTCAAATTTCTATCAACGTCATGTAAAAATCAATTTAAACACAAGAAATTAAACATGCATATAGATTATATATACCTCTAATGTTTATTTCCTCACAGTTGCTGCATCTGTAACCCTTTCGTTCGCCTGTTAATTGTCAATGTATAGTTTTTAGGTTCACTCTTTCCATTTTTGAAAATTTCAAAACAAAAATCAAACGAAACTCATACAAGCAATTCTTTGTAATCGGTTTATGTATGCTATTACCTTTTTGCGAGCGTCTTCTACGTTTTTACTTGACGAATGTCTCGTTTCCATGGTTGTTTGTTGCCGAAAATTGCAAAATCAGAGACGAAGAAATAATCTGGGCAATGGAATTGTTGCTTGAATGTAGCGGTTTGGATGAGGAATGGGAGTACTATGTCATCGTGTGTTTCTTGAGTGCACCTGTGAGCGGACGACGACCCGCGCGGCTGCGTGCGCGGGGGCCGGACCCGGTCGGGCCGGCCCGTTTTTTTGGTGTGTCGGGGAGATGAGTGTGATGCGGTTGAAAAGAAAATGATTTTGCATATTGTAATGCTTAAAAGATACGAGATCGAAACCCCGTACTTAGAATAGAGTCGCCACCCGGTTCAGCTCAACCGGGAAATTTTCGGTACGATTTTCCCACCAGGTGGTTGGACCATACCTTAAGTAGAGATTCCTAGTTCGGATGATGTTATCTACTTTTCATTAGGCCAAATTAGGATACTTCATTCTTTCTTAATCGGCTTAATCCACCGTATTTATTCGTATTTTCAGTTATTTTGTGGTGTTCGCATTTACCAAGCAATTGAAGCGGTAAATAAAATATTTACAATCGTAAAAGAAAAGTAAGTGCGGAAAGTAGAATTATTACAAGGTTTTCAAATCCTGTACTTTTTCTACGTAACAAATAAAATACCCGAATGTCCGATATATACCCACCTGCAGATGATAGTTGACACGAATATGGCATATCTTATTTATAATATCATAAAGCCCGACTGAATGGCTAAAATGAGGTTCGAATGGCATTTGAGGGGAAATTCCATTTTTGTCCAAATTTCCGATTCGATAGTTGCTTTAATCGGATTACAAATGAATATACCACTTGTTGTGGGGCGGGTCTGTTTTCAGGAGGTTTCGAACCTCCATCGTTGCACTATAGGTCATAGCTTTAGAAAATAAATTAGTTTGGAAATAAACAAAAACAATGTTGCTGTCCAGAAAGCCAAGCCGCCGATGGCATATGATGCCGCCGACGACATAGTTGATGTCGCTGGCGGCATGAATGATGCCGCCGGCGACATCGATTGTGTCACGGGCGACATCAGCATGCAGATGGGCTCAGGGCTTTTTGAGTACCGTAAAGAAAGGGTTCTCCGAGAAAGCGAGGTCTCCGGGGAATGTGATGCTAACGGCGGTACCAACGATGCCTCTCGCGACATGGGTGATACAGCCAGGAACATCACATGTCTCCGGCGACTCCAATTTCTTGCTACAGCAGCGGTTAGCAGTCATAGTGACCGAAAACTCAAAAATGAACACAAATCAACAAAAATTAGTGCAAAACAATAATAACAATGCCAAAGAGCTATGAGACTCAGGATTTTCACCTCGGGGTAGTGAATCCAACTCTTCGTGAACTGAACAATAACACCTCCAGGGAGCTTGCAACGATAATTTGATTGTTAATTTAAAGGTTTTAGGTTTCTAAATTTTATCCAGTTGATTTAACCCAAAGACCCACTGATTTAAGCTTACAATCAGAGAGTTCGAAGAAGAAAAATCGGGAAAAACGGATTAGAATCCTTTTTCCGGCCTTTTCTAGTTCTTATCTCACTAAAATCTATTCTCTCGATTTTAGCCTCCTAGTTGCCCAATTTAAGCTCCTTCCCTCTATAATTTCAGTCCCCCCTCTTAATTGCAGTTTTAGGTGCCTTTTTATAGGTGGAATGGGTGCTTTTTGGGGCCTTTTTTAATAATTCCACCGAAAGTGGTCGAAAAGGCTGTCTGTAAGAGGACCCGCTTCGAGTCATATCGCCGGCGGTATGATCGATGTCGCCGACGGTATGGTGATATCGCCGGCGACATGGGTGATGCTATTGGCGGCATCAGCCTTCAGCATGCCTTCAGTTAGTGGGTCAATAAAAGCCAAAAAGTCGGAAAAAGTGGCTTAATAGTGGAAAAAAGACATCTTTATGACTTTTAACAATATTTTAAAGGGTATTTATTATTTGGGTGTAAATTATCGGTTCAAGCTCCTACCGAACGCGTTATCGGCTACGCCGAACTGGATTCTACCAATTATAAAATTCACAAGGAATATTATTTTGGTAATAAAAATTCTAAAGAGAACTTTTATTTTGAGGTATTAAAATCGGGTACTCGTGAGAAAGACTACAAAATCCCATGCTCACAGTACCGCTTTTAGAGGAACGGGGATAGTGATGGATCTTTTCAGGAGTCTTTTCTTTTTTAAATTTAGTAGCAGTTAAGACCAAAAAAGGTTATGTTACGAATTAGAATATTTGAATGAGATATATTATGGGATATAAATGGGAATGGAGTATTTTATTAATTCATATAGTCCAATTGTTAAAACCATATCCGGTGGTTATATAAATTACCCCCTTAGAAAAGCATGTTGGTTAAATTTCCTAAAAATATGGGCTTAGGCCTTCTAAAGGAAAGGAGGTTGTTGATCCAGCCCAGCCAAAGAAAACCAGGTAAGCGTGCGTGGCGCTGCAAGCATCATCCAACAAGGCAACCGGCTAACACCTGTGCATTCTATTCTATGCCATTCGCTTTCTTCTCCCCCTGCCTGCACCGTTTCCGAAATTCAAATTCCCCAGCTCAGCCTCAATCCATGGCGCACGTTTGCTTCTCTTCTAATGCTGCGGCCTGTTACTTCTATCACCACCACACCACCACCAAGTTCTCCACCTTCGCCTGCCATCTCTCCAATCACACCCACAGCCACAGGCATGTTTTCTTCACTTCCATTGTACATTATCATAATACGAGATACCGTTACTTGAATAGCCGTAAAATTCCCTCCGTCTCCTGTTCTGCCGCTAATAAACCTTCAGCTCCTACTGATATCAGGTCGCTTCCCTCTTTCTTTTTGTCTTTGATTTGATTTCTCTTTTTAAAATTGAAATTGGAATTGCTCAGAGTCTGAATAATTTTTAATTGTACTTAGTATTACTCATTTTTGCCATTGCTGTAGAATGCAAGGATTCAAAATATTGTTTATTTCTTTGTGCTTCTAGTTCTTGTCAGACTGCTCTTAGGTGCGTTAATTAAGCTTCATGTATGCCTTTACTGAACATTGAAGTATGACAGAAATATCAGGGAATTTGACAGTAGCGAATTTGGCTTTGTTTAACAAACAAGGCATAGTGTTAATTGATTGCACGAAGCTATGTTTCAATATACCAAATCTTTGGTTCTTCATCCGTGGAGTAATGTGTATCCGAAGTTTCACTTGGATGTGCAGTAATTGTGTGTTTTATCATAAGCACTCTCTTCAGTATTTCCAAGCAACAAAAATATTTAAACTAGTTATTCTTGTTGCAAAATATTGTTCTAGAGGGATAACTGTTGAGTATTAGGAGTCAAGTCACTGCAGTCAAATGACCTTCTAGGCTTATTGCATTTCCCTAGTCTTTGAACCATTAGAGTTTGTCATTTTTGTTACTACATTTGATGTTTCCCCACATTTCTGGAGATTATTGTAAGCTATACAATTTCATTTGAAGCGCTTTTTATCTTTACTCAAGAAAATATTGTGACGATTCTCTAGCAAAACTTTTTCTGTTCTTTCTTCTGCCATGCTTATGCTGTCAAATGATTTGGCATTCTAACATACATCCCTGATTTGCATAATTGCTTCCTTTTGCTGAAGTTGATGCCATTTATGTCTTCTCAGTTTCGTCTCTAACTCGGATTTTCCCTCATGCGATGCTTCTGCTATTAGGTTCTTTTCACAAGTGAGGGTTCCATGTAATCATTCTTTTATTTGTTATTCAGTTCTACAGCCAAGATAAGAAGTGAAGTTCTCTCTCCATTTCGTTCTGTGCGGATGTTCTTTTATCTAGCTTTTATTGCAAGCGGTGGTCTGGGAGGACTGATAGCAATGACACGGCTCATAGCTGCTCTAACCAATCCAGCAAGAGCAGCTGAAGTTCCAGAGATGTTACAAGGTCTTGGTATAGACATCGCTGCAGTGTCTACATTCGCATTCCTGTATTATAGGGAGAACAATGCTAAGCAAGCGCAAATCGCTAGGCTTTCAAGAGAGGAAAACCTTTCAAATCTGAAGCTCCGTGTAAATGACAAAAGGATCATTCCTGTCAGCTCTTTGAGAGGTGTTGCTCGCCTTGTAATATGCGCTGGTCCTGAATCCTATATTTTGGAGTCACGTAGACTTAGTGAACCTTTTACCCAGAGCCTCTTGGATAGAGGGGTACTGGTGGTGCCCTTTGCAACAGATGGCAGCTCGCCTTGTTTTGACTTTGATGAGAGTGAGGAGATGGAGGAAGAAACTAGCAAAAGGAAAAGACTCTGGCAGCTGAATCCTAGCATCATATCTGACTGGTCCAAGTAAGAAAGAAACTACCCTTGGTAATGCCTTGTACTTTTCAATTTTTACTTTCTAATAACATATACATTTGTAATAACAGGTGGTTAGATGAGCAGAAGAAACTAGCTGGTGTACCCCCTGAGTCTCCAGTGTGAGTTTTTGTTTCCTTTAACTACCCTTTTGTTCTAAAATTTTAAAAACCAGTTAACTACTTCCATCGCAGTAGTAAATGTTGTTGTCTTTTTTATGGAAAGAAAAACATATGGACAGAGATTATGGTAAAGCAATAATACAAATGCAGTACCCTGACACACATAAGAATATGGCACTTATGAACACAGTTTTATTATGAATTTAGATGCCTATTTATGGGCTTACAAGGAGAAGTAATATCACAAAAATATTTCAAATTTTAAATCTATTATTTGTCTACTAGAAACAAATCTAATTTTGACAAATATTATTATTTCCTAATATATAAACTAATTGCAGCTTCAAAAGTTAAATTAAACAAACGTTGCTTTGAGAGTATGAGTTTATTTGTTCCTCATGTTCTTGGTATTGGAAGTAGACTATGCTTCCCCTGAAAATGTTGCTTATCGATATTAGTTTTGCAGGTATATATCTCTGCGACTAGATGGTAGAGTGCGTGGTAGTGGTGTTGGTTACCCTCCTTGGAATGCTTTGGTTGCTCAGTTGCCGCCAGTTAAGGGAATGTGGACTGGTCTTCTTGATGGCTTTGATGGTAGAGTTTAAAGAGTTGTCTAGTTTCCTTTATTTTTGTGAGGTTAGTTTTTTAACTTATGGGCTTTGGTTTCCTCACATGCTCTCATAATAATCTACAGTTTTTATACTCTTCGCCTTTTTCTACATTGTCTTCTTATCCATCATCAGTTATCTATGTAATTATCATCCTTCTCGTTAACATTTGTTAATAGGATTATACCATAGGATTATGTACATGATTTAAATATATAATCTCGTCAAGCGTTTTGTATCAGTCAGGTTCTCTAAGATGTTGAAACCCCTTACCTAATCTCATTCGATCATTGCTGTTTATGATTTTTTTCCAGGCAGATGATAAATTATTTATAGTGAAAGATTTTGTTAACGAAGGCAAGTTAAAATGCTAACTTGAGAGTTAGACAGTTTAGGTTGGTATGTTTTCCGCATTTTAATCTCTCTCTTACGGTGCACAGCATAGTCTTTATGACGTTATAGAAGTGAAGTAGGTTCGTAGTGTAAATTAGAAGAGCAAAATAACAACGAATAAGAGAGAATCACTTGGGAGTATGATACACAATCCTTTTACATAGATGAAGCTCAAGCTAGAGAGTGAAGTAATAATGAAAATCAAAATTACAATAATAAACATCACACTCATCATTTAACTTCTTCGATTTCATCCAATGCATAGTTGTTTGTAGATACATTTGCATAGTTAACTTTGTCGAACCGAACAACAACTGGATAGCGTGTCTTAGGATCCTGTCCAAATCATAATCGGCTCAGTGAGTAACTCTACAAACCAAACTAACTCCTTAAAACAAAATAAACATAGGAAATGATGGAGACTAACCTGATCAACTGCTACAACAGATCCTATGCCGTTAAACCAGTAGGATTCCCTCCTGAGAATCTTCACCTGTAAGTCCAAAGATATTTAGATCTTAATAATCATATCAGTTAGACCTATAAAGTACATTTCTTAGTGTTTTTAATCAAGAGACAAAAATTATAACTGAATAAAGAATTCATGACTGTATCATCTCTCTGTCTCAAATGTTTGTTGCATTATTTTAACCATTAGGTTTTCCTCCAATGCCATATGCATAAAAACCAAAGGCGTTTCTATTTTTCGTTGGTTTTTAGATGTATAGTGGGATTTGAACCAGGAGAAACCCCTTGCAGGACAAAACTCGAACCATTGACCTCTAGGATCACACTTCGAGCCTCAACCATTATAACCTTAGGGTGTGTTTGGAGCCACAGAATTCAATTCATTTCATTTTGTATATAAAATTTTCAATTTCGAGGGTTCCATACAGGTTTGTTAGCTGTAAGATTCTGAATTCAAAGTCTGGCAATATGAAGTAACACCAAAAGTGGCTATAATAAGAAAGATAAGACAAGTATACCTTAGTTCCTCTCTTGGGTCCAATGGGTGGTGGCTTAGGTTTAGGAGCTTCAGTCTTGGCAGGCTCAGCGGTTGCAGCCGGGGTAGGGGCAGGAGCAGCAGCCTCATCAGCAGCCCTTACAACAAGCCTAGAATGGCTGGTTTTGGACGGGAAACAGACCATGGTGGTCTTGGAACCAGAATTGGTACTATTGGGCACAACATTAGGGGTTAACGAGAACCCAGAAGCAGCAGATGCCATGCTGCAGCTAGCCATCTTGTTCTTTGTTCTGTGACTGACTTCAGACTGGGGAAAAAAGGGTTGCTTAACTAAGGACAAGGGTGAGTTGGAGGTTGAATGGCTTTGAATTAATGAACACAAATCTTTTTTGTTTTTATTTTTTGTTGGGGTATATTATATTATCTGATCTTTTAAAAGTTCTGTCAAGTTTTTTCCATCCATTAGAGTTATGCCACGTATGTACCATATCCCATTTGTTTGGATAATGTGATTACAAGTCATACTTTTTCATATTTTGGATTATGGACTCACTGAGTTGCCCGTGGAAGAAAATCTGCAGTCCCATTTTTACGTGTCTTCGCTCATATTTATTTTTACTTATATATTTATTTTTACTTATATATTAAATATTAAGTAAGAGACATAGGGATAACAGATTTCTTTCGTTGCCTGTTCCCTAAACTTTGATTTTCTTTTACTTTGTTTGTTGATATTTGTTTAATGCGTATGCCAGTAAAAGATTAAAATAATTGGATCCACTGTAAATTATTTATAAATTAATAAAAATAATAAAAAAATAAGTATAAAAATATCATATAGTTATTATCTGATAAATATACAGTGATTATATAATAGTTATCTAATAAATATTTAATATATCGATATTAGACATGTAGAATCTAATAAATATTTAGTAGATCGGTATTAGATATGTAGTAAATATTTAATAGATCGATTACTAGATATTTACCATATGACTAATATATGATATTTATGTAATTATTTTTTCCTTTTTCCTTTTTTATTAATTTATAAATTATTTATTTTTTATGTAATTAATTTAATTTAATAGTGAATTTAATGAGATATGTATATTTTTGACAATTTTCTTTATTTAATTTGCTAAAAATAATTGGCTTTCCACTGCACAGAAAATAAAATGGGCTTCCAAACATAGTAATGGGCCTCTAATGTATGAGTATTCCATTAAACCAAACTGACTTTCCGAAAACGAAAATTCGTTCAAATTTAACACAGGAACATAATATCAAGCAGACAAGCTCATTTGGTGTAGTCTAGACATAGAGGATGACAATATGGATATATATTGGGTGAAGGGAAGAAATTTATTATATATGCAGGTAATTAGGATGAATACGGTCAATTGCCAATATGCCATAGTGGTTTAGCAGGAGAATTTAGAATAAATTCAAATTTAATCCATGCTTCTTTTTTGGTGAATCTGATTAATTTACTCAAATATTTATTCCGATGTGTTGCTTTAGCTAGAAATGAATAGTTATGAAGTATTACTTTAAATGGAGTGGGGGTGTTGTTAACATTTCTGTTTCGTGGAATGAAATAAGTATTTCTTAAGGAATTCTTAATAAGTTATTTAATTCCACCTTCATCCTATTCGGTGAACTAAACAAAACATTAGTGTGAAGTGACTGTAACACAAATAAGAATATAATTACCCTAAACTCGCTCAACAAAAGCCGAATTCTTTCTCCACAGCTTATAATGGGAAGTTCAAAGCACGCATATCTGCTTTTACTCCGAAAGCACCACAACAGTATATCATTCAACAGATACAAACAATAAAAATGACAATTTAATTTTATTTATAATTGCAATTCGAAAATAGAGCGGCACTTTAAGACTATCTACCATGATATGGCTTTATAATTTACACGAAAAATAAAAAACAAAAAGATACAACTTTTTGGTGCAATATTGCACTAAAATTTGAGGAACATAGAAATGGAGGTAATTTGAATGTAGTGAGCGTGAATATAGAGAATTGAGATGAAGACCAGTCTGGGCCATATGAATCAATTACCTCAAAGACGACTGTACCACGTGAAATCCCCCATCCGGTGATTACTAGTGTATGTGTCCCCAATCTTGGTCTAATCAAGGTTGAGTGTATTATATTCACTACTTAAACAAATTGCCAACACAGGACCTCTCCTAAGGTGCTCCAAAACAATGTCCAAAGCATCAGGGTGATTGTCCAAATCAACCTAGCGTGTTGGGCGAAAGAGAGCATGATCTACCTCTACAAAGCCCTCATATGCCACACCATTCTCCATAGTCCAATCAACACCTCATATACAGAAAAATCTGACAGTAGCCTGCCATCTTCATCATACCATCGGTTAATGATGTCTACCGATGGTATGATGAAGATGGCAGGCTACTGTCAGATTTTTCTGTATATGAGGCCCTTGATTGGACTATGGAGGGCTTTGTAGAGGTAGATCATGCTCTCTTTCGCCCAACACGCTGGGTTGATTTGGACAATCACCCTGATGCTTTGGACATTGTTTTGGAGCATCTTAGGAGAGGTCCTGTGTTGGCAATTTGTTTAATGACTAGTGAATACAATACATTTAATGGCAGTGGCATTTATAGAGGAATCAGAAGTCCGGTAGAGATTAGAGCAAGATTGGGAACACATACACTAGTAATCACCGGGTGGGGGATTTCACGTGGTTCAGTCGTCTTTGAGGTAATTGATCCAGATTACGTGAGTTTATTGCATAAGTGAAGCATCATAAACAAGGTCAATGAATACCCTAAAGAAGTGGGACATTCAAGTAACATATTGTCAAGGAACTTATGGTTAAGACAGATAAACAAGATCAAATTGGGATGAATAGATCCAATAGTACATAATAATAAGTCCAGAGACTGCTAGCAGAACGTACCTGTGCAACCTCCAACGTGCTTTCCCCCTGAGCACAGGCAAAAACAAGAAAAAATGTATGTTTGTTAATCATTTAATCTATATAAGCAAATGCACGGCAGGAACGTAAATTCAGCGAGACAACATTAACTTAAAAGAGAAAAATGAAACAAATTCCCATGTTTTTATTTGGATAAACTGATAGATACAAGACAAATCTGATCCCTGATATGGATGAATCATTCATGTGACATACATCATGCAAAGGAAACCCAAAACAACCTAAAACTACAATGTACTCCCTCTTGTTTCAAAAACTAGTCGCTTTAGGGATTTTACCTTGGTTCCTTTTACTTGTCATTTTAGAATATCAAAGCAACATTTAAAATTTTTTCTCCAATTTACCCTTGTATTAGTTAGGAAAGAGTATAGGAATTGATGAACTTATAAAGTGGTAATTAAGAAGAAAGAGAATTTCATCAAGGATACATTAGTCATTTTAGTGGAGTATTTAATTTTTATTGGTTTTGATGAAAGTCCAAAAGCGACTAGTTTTTGGAACCGGAGGGAGTACCATCTATGTAGCACGGAAACTGAAACGGATACAAAATGGAAACGGAAACCGGGAAACGCTCATTTCTAAAAAATATAGGAGTGGAAACTGTGGGGAAACGAATACGAATACGGAAACGGAAACGGAAACGCCGAAACGGCATGTAACCGGAGTTTCCGTGCTTCATAGAGTACCATGAAAAATGATCTTTTAAACAATGATTGGGAGTTGGGACATTCAATGCACAATACCATACAAATAGCATGCTGGAAAGTGTATGACTGCGCATTGTGAACTGCTAAAATAAGCAATTTCAATGCTGAGAAAATATTGAATTGTCCGATTTTCTTAAAAAGCTTAAAGAATGGAATAGGAGTGACTTCAACTTAAAATGCATATCCTAGAATGGAAAAAAAAAACAACTCAGAGTGCAGTGACAAGAAACATAAAACGTAGATAAGTTAATGTGTCAGTCTTATTTTTCCTAGACATGCCACAGCAGTACTGGAAATTTCAGTGGGCTTGTGCCTAACTATGTTTTTATTCACTCCAAAACACCAGGAGTTAATTTTCTGAGCACCTCAACCGCCCTAAGACAAATACTGCCTCATGTACAGAGCTAAGCTATAGAAATACTTTCACTTGCTAGCAAGGAATGCGAAAATCTACATTTGACAAGCGACAGTGACAAGAACCCCCAGAGAGCATTTACGACATCTCTTAAAAGGATCGTGTGTATTGTGCTTGAATACGTATGATGTATCAACATGTTCATAACCTAGTAAACACAGTTGAACTGATATTAACAGTCACTCTATCCTTCATTAACAACAAAAGAAACAGTATAGAGGCACACAGCTTAGTTGTTCTGTAAAAAGAGGGGCCTGACATTTGTTCTTCCTAGTTTTGCCAATTTTATCCCTTGACCCTATTACCTCTAATTCAGTTTATCAGAGGATAACTCCAATAGATTCATCTTCAGAATATATAAAAAAATAAACAGAAAAACCCTTGAGAATTCATAAAATCATAAAAATCCTCAAAAGGTTAGTACAATTTATTAATTCAAGACATGACACGCAATAGACATAAATACAATACTCTTGTAACGGCTCTAGTTAAGTACATTATAGTTATTGGTCTACTAGAAATCGTATATTAGGCCATGTTCTTTTCATCTTTTGAAAGCTGAACTGAACTGAACTGAAGTTGTTTGAATTGAAGTGAGCTTATAGTGTAAATTTATAACTACCCATAGCTGAACTAAATTGAAGTGGTCTGAATTGAACTGAATTTGTTGGATAAACAATGACAAAGTTTAAATAAATAGAAATATCATCAAGCTCGAATTTTCTCTCTCGGATATGGGGGTGCTATTTCAATTGGATTGTCCACCTTCTCTAGTTTTCTGGTCCAATAATGAAAATTATAAACAAGGTTCAAAGTAATGAAACACCGATAAGCTGAGTCATGTCAAACGACATTGTCCTTAAAAGATACTTGTAGTTCCTTCCAAGATTAAACAACTTAGATCAGCAAATAGAGAATAGAAAAGAAAGTAATAATATAATTTCATGACTTGAAATAGTAGAAGAACTGCTATTATATAGGCAGTCAAAATTGCTATTAAAACGGCATTATCAAACAGAATTGAAGACGTGCATAAATGCACAATAACAGTTAATTAGAAAAAATAAAACACAATAATATATAACGGATTCAAAGAAATATGTTTTTAATTTGTAAAATATTAACATATAATAAATTAATTAAATACTCATTTATACCTTCATTAGTAAAAAATGTATATAATTATAACTATAAAAGATTTATAATCAAAATATCAACATTTTATAAATTAATATAAAAATATTTCTCACTGAAATATTCAAAATAAAAAATATTTAATAACAATCATATTTCTTTTGAAATCAAATACATCAAATTTTTCTAACGATTGCCGTCCAACAGGACAGGGCCCAAAAGGGAACATCCAATATTCATTTTCTCATCAGTTCTCCATGAATGGGCGGAAAAGATCACCTTGAATAACGCACATTAACTCCTAAAAAGGGAAGAAAAGCTATTGTAATTTAAAAAAAATTAAAAGTACGCATACCCAATTCATCCAATTGTACAACCGAAGGATGCACTCCGAGCTTGTTGAACAACGATTTCACCTCAGACGAATACCTTCAATTCAAATCATAAAACACATTAACTCAAATCAAAAGAGACCGAAATCACCTCACATTTCTTCACCACAACACAATAAAATGACGGCAAAAGTCTTGGAGTAGACAACAACCGGATTTTCAGCCACAGTGTTCTTGACGGTCTCTTCAACCCTAGAGCCAAAGGAGGAAGACGACAAACAAAACGGCGTCGGTTTGAGACATTGATACTGCTTCTTCGGCGGGCACTGTTGAGTGGAAAAGAGCAAGTAGAGAGAGGATTTAGATGAGATGGAACGGAGGGAGATTTGAGCGGAAGATAGAGAGCAGCGATGTGGGATGTGAGCGTCATTACTGAGTTCTGGTTTTCTGCGGGGGTGTTTCTTGTAGCTTTATTTTTCTTTGGTTTTAAGTTAATGTGTGACTTTTTAAGAAGTTTTAACTTAAATTTTTTTTTTTTTACTTTAAAATCTCTTTGTAAATCAAAAGTAAGTTTTTAGAACCACTTAAATTAAGATTTTAAAGACTAAAATTAATTTATAATTTGATTATAAGCTTTAAAAATCACCCCTTTATATCTCTTCTTCAAGCTTTTTTTTAAAAAAAAATTGCTCATTCATTTCGTATATAAACACAGTTTGCGTGTATATACAATTAGGTTTTTAAAGTTTAATACAGCTATTAATAATACAGTACTACTAGACATTAAACCAATATTATTAAAATAATTGTGGTTGAACCATTATTAAATTATTATTGAATCATAATTGAATCATTAAATTCTTATTTTCTTGAATTACAATTTATTTTAATTCAGTTTAGTTTAGATTGTTTTAGTTTACTTTAATTTAGCAGTTATAAATTTACACTAAAATAAATTTAATTCAGTTCAATTTAGTTCTACTAACTTTAATTTAGTTTAATTTATATAATTACAGTAAAAAAACATGACCTAAAACTGTAAATCATTTTCACCAAATTTAATGTCCAATCCGATTTCAATAATATTGCATTAAACCGGTAATTTATTATAGTGTGGTTAGTGCTACAATTGGGTGGCACTGTAGTTCGGAATACTATTTTTTCAAACTTCAAAACTATATAAAAAAATATATGACTGTTAATATATTTATTACATATTTCATTTTAGATTAATATATTATTTACATTGCGAGTGGATGACATTTTGAAAGGCTGCAAAGTGAGTTGGAGGATTGACCTCTTAAAAATAATATGGGCATGATGTGATTTTAGAAAATGATTTTACATATTTTAATGTTCAAAAGACATGAGATCGATATCCTGTATCTAAGACAGAGTCACCATCCAGTTCAGTTCAACCGGAATATTTAGGTACAATTTTTTTACCGGGTGGTAGACCATACCTTAAATAGAGATTTCAAGTTTTGATGATGTTATCTAGACCATACCTTAAATAGAGATTTCAAGTTTTGATGATGTTATCTATTTTACATTGGCTAATTTAAAATTATCATTCTTTCTTATTCGGTTTTAATTCACCGTATTTCGTGTTTTTTATTTATATTTTGTGTTAGCGCATTTTACCAAGCATTCAAAACGATAAATAAATTATTACATCATCCAACAAATAAAAATGTGAAAATTAAAATAATAATTACAAGGCTTTTAAATCCTATACATTTTTCTAAAATAAAAACCTAAATCTACCTACACTGGCAAAGGTTAGCACAGATACGACACGTATACGAGATATATCACACAAAGCGACGCCCCCGACAGAGGGGTCCAAGGGGCAGCGCCCCTTGCGGGGTTGAGGAACGGTAGCCCCTCGCAGGGTTCGGGGGAGCGCCCCCGACGGGGTCTAGGGGCAGAGCCCTCGGCTAGAGTCGAGCTACCAGGTTAGCTCAAAAATTTTTGATTTTAGAATAACGGTTCCCTTTGAAAAATTCATTTTTCAAACAAATTTTAGGGAAAAGTCCATTTTGGATACGTTTATTATTTTAACCAAATTATTAGTGAAAATGCCACATGTTACGGGGTTTAGACCGTTTTCGGGGAATCCTGGATTCCCGTCGTGGTATTGTACATTAAACATGCGAAAAACGAGAAATCTAGGTCGAAGGGCAACAAGCGGGGCTGCTGCCCAAAAGCTCATACCGCCGGCAGTATGGTGATGTTGCCGGCGGCCTGAGTGAGGCCTGCGGCGGCTTCACATGCCGGCGAGTTCGGTGAAGCCACCGACGATTTGGTGAAATCGCCGACGGTTTCGGAATCTGCAGAAACAGCAGAAAATCGGGCAAAAATGCCCGAAAACTCAAAAATCGAAACCGAAACACCAAATAACTCAACAAACAACAAGAAATAATGCCAAAGAGCTCCTGAGACTCGGGAATTTGCCTCGGTGCTGTGAATCCACCTCTTCGTGATCCAAATGTCACCTTCGAGAAGCTTGAATGATGATTTTGGGTAGTGATTCGAAGATTAAACAATGTTTTCTCTAAAAATCCTATTGTATTGATTTTAACCTAAGATTTCTACTGATTTTAAGTTTATCCTAAAAGATTAGAGTTGCCTTATCCACCATAGAAGTAGAGTATATGGAAGCTGAAAGTTATGTTGCTCAACTCCTATGGATCAAACAGCAACTTGCAGATTATGGAGTGCAATCCGGATGTGTGGATGTAATGTGTGACAACAAAAGTGCTATTGATGTGTTAAAGAATCTGGTGACCTCTAAAGCCCGATCCGAGCTCAGCCCGAATCCAAAATTTTAAAGTGTGAATCGAGCCAAATTAAATTAGTGTATTTAATCAAAAGCCCAATTAAATTCAATCCAAATTAAAGTGTGAATCGAGCCAAATTAAATTGATGTATTTAATCAAAAGCCCAATTAAATCTAACCCAATCCACCCGACTCTCACTCCAGCCCCTTTAATATTTAAATTTCTAAATATACCCAACAGACAATAAACTTGAAAAATGATGTTCAACATCATCTGACTTTTTATAATTATTACTTGGGTTTGAAATTGAATTGGTAATAATTGTAAAGTGTTTTTATATTTTACCCCTTTCGTGTTTTTTATTTAGTCATTTTATTAATTTTATTATTAATTTAGATTATTAATTTATTTTATATAGTTTTTTTATTTTTTTTATATTAATTAAAAGAGAGATTATGTATTATTAAAATTAATATTATTAATATAATACTGTATTAGTCAATTTGACCGATTTTACTATGGACCGATCATGATTACGATATAGTATATTTAAAAACCGATTTTAGTAAAAATCAGAGAAAATCGGCTTGAACCGGTAAACCAACATACCGGTTCAAATTCAGTTTTCTCAAAATCCTTCTAATAACAAATAAAAGTGTTGTTAAAAAAACAGAGAAACATTGCTAAAAATAAAAAAACGTTGCTTAATACTCAGAAAAGAGTTGTAATAGCTATTTGAAAATTCTAAATAATATATTTATTTTCAAAACTCCTATGCAACATGAAAAAACGTTACAAAAGACTTAAAAAATATTGCAATTGCCATTGGAACTATAAATAATATATATTATTTAAAGAATAAAAAATCAGTAAAACCACTAATAATACTGGTAATACCGATTATACCGCATACGATTGATCTCGCCGGTATGAGACCCGGTACGTTATTGATAGCACGGATGAAAAATATAAGTGAATAATTAAAAAAAAAAACTTAATATAAATATATAAATAATAAATTAATCGTCTTAATTACGTAATAATTTTTTCATTGAATTTTATAATTCAGTTAAATAGATAAATTTGTAATGACGGAGGGAGTAGTTATTATTAACTAATTGTATACCAATATGAAATAATTGTAATTATAAACTATTTTGACATAAAACTTTGCACATTGTGAAGTTTTAACGAAAAACGGTGAATGAGGAAAAATTCCACAATTACTCAATAAAAGTACGATTTTTTCCTCAAATAGTAATGAATGACGATGAGGAATGAATTTTTCGTTGTAATAACCATTGTTTACGATTCTAAAGGCCAAATTGTTATTTAAGAATATATATATATATAAAAGTAATATAAATTGAAATAATATGGTAATAAAATGGGTTAATTTCTCTATAATAATTTATATATATATTAATTAAAGAGAAGTCCTAAATTTAATTTTTTATCCAACATCTTTAAAAAAAATACATAATAAAATATTTATTGAGGAAAAAACAGTCATATTAATTCTTAAATAGGGTTATATTTAATAGAGTCATATTTTTTAAATTATAATTTGCTGTTCATATTGTTCAATTGTTATGAATTTTTTTACAAGTTGATTCTTATTTTTTTTTACCAATGTGAATATTCGATATGTTATTGCTAACTTTTCTAATTATTGTTGACATATAAGAGCTTTCTTTACTTTAATTAATTTTACACTATATATGAGCAAATTTTATTGCCGTTAAATTGAATATTTTTTCATGAATTTAAATCAGAATTTTAGGAAACTGATTTTAATAAATTTCTGGAATAGGTTTGATTTAGAAAAATGATAATAATTAATAGCAATAATTACTTTTTATTAGAAAATAATTAATTAGTGTAAATTACAGAAATAAATCAAAATAATATATATCTCTTAAATCTATTTATTTAAAATTTAATTTGTTGTTCTTAATTTTATTTAATTCTGTTGGTTATAATTCTATTTAAGAATAAATTTGAATTTCGTAGCAGTACTTACGCCTTCTTATTTAAGAATTCGTTTGACTCATTTTTCCTCATAAAATTTTGACAAAAAAACACAAGATAATTGTAGGAAAAGTATATTATTCATTATGTTGAAGCAGAGACATAATTCGGTGGATGATATCAACCCACTTAGGGTGCAACTGAAGATAGATTTTATGTGCGATATAAATCCAACTAAGATGCAATGGACCCTCAAAGTATGTGTTTTCCGCCGTTGGATCATTCCAGAACGAAATAAACTAAATGCAATATTTGCTATTGAAATGGTTTTGCAAGACGAAAATGTATGTTAATAAATTATTTGTAATTGAGTATTAAAAATTTTATCACACTATGTGAGCGGACGACGTTTCGTGCGGCGGCAGCGGGGCCGGGCCAGTGGGTCGGCCTCTAAAAAAAGTGACGGGGGATGCGTGTGATGTGATTGGAAGATGGTTTTGCACATTTTAATGCTCAAAAGATACGAGATCGAAATCCCATACTTAAAGCAGAGTCGCCACCCGGTTCAGCTCAACCGGAAAATTTTTGGTACGATTTTCTCACCGGGTGGTTGGACCATACCTTAAGTAGAGATTCCGAGTTCGGATGATGTTATCTATTTTTCATTGGGCTAAGTTAAGATACTTCATTCTTTCTTAATTGGTTTAATCCATCCTATTTATTTGTGTTTTCAGTTATTTTGTTATTTTCGCGTTTATCAAGCAATTTGAAGCGATGAATAAAATATTTACAGTCGTTCAAAAATAAATACGAAAAATAAAATTATTACAAGGCTTCCAAGTCCTATACATTTTTCTGTGCAATAAATAAAATATCCGAATGTCTGATATACATCTACCGCAGAAGATGGTTAGCATGGATATGACATGTTTTATTTACAATATTACAAAGCCCGGTTAGATGGCTAAAATGAGATTTGAACGACGTTTGTAGAGAAATTCCATTTTTAACCAAATTTTAGATTCGATTGTTGCTTTAATCGGATTATAAGTGAAAATGCCACATGTTATGGGGGTGGGGTCTATTTTCAGGGGATTTTGAACCTCCATCGTTGCATTATATATTCTAGCTTCGGAAAATAAGTTAGTCCAGGAACAAACGAAAAATAAAACTGCTGTCCAGAAAGTCATGCCGCCGACGATGCAACTAATGCCGCCGACGACATGGTTGATGTCGCTGGTGACATGGTTGTTGCCGCCAGAGACATCAATCATGTCGCTGGAGATATCAATATTGTCGCTGGCGACATCAATATGTAGGCAGGCTACATGGCTTTCTAAGTACCATAAAGAAAGGGTTCCACAAGTAAGTGAGGTCTCTGGGAAATGTGATGCCACTGCGGTATCAGTGATGTCTGTGGTGACATGAGTGATACCGCTGGCGACATCACATGTCTCCAGTGACCTCAATTTCTTACAGCAGCAGCGGGCAGCAGTCAAAGATGACCGAAAACCCAAAACGAATACAAATTAACAAGAATCAACACAAATCAGTAATATTAATGCCAAAGAGCTATGAGACTCAGGATTTTCACCTCGGGGTCGTGAATCCAACTCTTTGTGAACTAAACAGAAACACCTCCGGGGAGCTTGTAATGATGATTTAGTAGTTAATTTAAGAGTTTTAGGTCTCTAAATCCTATCAAGTTGATTTTAACTTAAAGACCCACTGATTTTAAGCTCCCCATCAGAGAGTTCAAAGAAGAAAAACCAGGAAAAATGGATTAGAATCCTTTTTTCCTACCTTTTCTAATTCTCATCTCACTAAAATCTATTTTCTCTCTTAATTTCAGCCTTATTTCTTCTAATTGCAGCCTCTTAATTGCCCAATTTCAGCCTAAGGTGTGTTTTTATAGGCCAATTGGGGTGTTTTTCAAGACCTTTTTGACTAATTCCGCCGAAAGTGGCTGAAAGGCTGTCTGTGTAGGGACCCGTTTTAGTCCATGCCGCCGACGACATGGTGATGCCACCGGCGATATGGTGATGCCGCCGGTGATATGGTGATGCCGCCGGTGGCATGGTTGATGCCGCTGGTGGCATCAGCCTCAGCAAACCGACAGCCAGAGGGCGCAGGAGCCTAAAAAGTCACAAAAGGTGGTCAAAAGTGGTTAAAAGTGGGTCAAAAGACATCTTTTTGAATTTTAATTATATTTTAATGGGTATTCTTTAACTTGGGTGTAAATCATCGATTCAAGCTCTTATTGGATGCGTTATCTGCCATGCCCAACTGGATTCTACCAAGTATAAAATTCACAAGGAATATTATTCTGGTAATAAAAATTCTAAAGAGAACTTTTATTTCGAGGTATTAAAATCGGGTACACATCATCATCCTCTCTCGGGAGGGACTGTAAAATCTCTTGCTCACAGGCTGCCCCTCAGGGGATCACTGCTGCCACAGGTCAGTACGATTGTATGAAAGAGCAAGGGATAGGAGTGATACCTGATGGGTGACTGGTTTGCCCCTTGGTCGGGCTTGTGCTTTGTGGAAAGGATGCCCCTTGGTCAGACTTGATCCTTGCAGAGAGATTGTCCCTTGGTCGGACTTATGCTTGGTAGATTGGTCGCCCTTTGACCGGACTTATGCTTGGTAGATCGGTTGTCCCTTGGTCGAACTTGAGCTTTGTGGATTGGTTATCCCTTGGTCGGACTTGTGCTTTGGGGAGTGGTTATCCCTTGGTCGGACTTTGTGCTTTGCAGAGTGGTTGCCCCTTGGTCGGACTTTGTGCTTTGCAGAGTGGTTGCCCCTTGGTCGGACTATATTCTTTGTGGAGTGGATGCCCCTTGGTCGGGCTTATGCTTTATGGATTGGTTTCCCCTTGGTCGGGCTTATGTTTATGGATTGGTTGCCCCATGGTCGGGCTTATGCTTTGTGGATTGGTTGCCCCTTGGTCGGGCTTATGCTTTGTGGATAGGTTTCCCCTTGGTCGGGCTTATGATTTGATCGTCCCTTAGTCGGGCTTGTGCTTCGCGGAGTGGATTGCCCCTTGGTTGGGCTTATGCTTAGTGGGTTAGTTGTCCCTTGGTCGGACTTAGACTTTGTTGAGAGATTGCCTTCGGTCGGGCTTGTCCTTTGGTCGAACTTGTGCTTTATAGATTGGTTATCTTTTGGTCGAACTTGGACTTTGTTGAGAGATTGCCCTTCAGTCGAACTTGTGCTTTGTAAAGTGATTGCCCCTTGGTCGGGCTTTATGCTTTGTGGAGTGATTGCCCCTTGGTCAGGCTTTACACTTTGTGGAGAGATTGTTCTTCGGTCGGGCTTACACTTTGAAGAGTGATTGTCCTTTGATTGGGCTTATGCTTTATCGAGTGGTTTGCCCCTTGGTTGGGCTTATGCTTCGAGGAGAGGTTTGTCCTTTAGTCGGACTTGTGCTTCATGTGAGAGGTTTGCCCCTTGTTCGTGCTTAAGCTTCGTGGAGAAATTGCCCCTTGGTCGGGCTTAAGCTTTGTAGAGAGGTTTGTCCCTTGGTCGGGCTTATGCTTCGCAGAGAAATTGCCCCTTGGTCGGGCTTGAGCTTTGTTGAGAAATTGCCCCTTGGCGGGGCTTGTTCCTTTACAAAGAGTTTGTTCCTTAGTCGGACTTATTCTTTGTAGAGAGTTTGCCCCTTGGTCGGGCTTGTGGTTTGTGGAGAGTTTGCCCCTTGGTCGGGCTTATGGTTTATGGAGTGATTGCCCCTTGGTCGGGCTCATGGTTTAAGAAGAGATTGCCCTTCAGTCAGGCTTATACTTCGTGAAAAGATTACCCCTTGGTCAGGCTTGAGATTTGTGGGGAGTTTGCCCTAAAGTTAGGCTTGTGCTTTATGGAGAGATTGCCCTTCGGTCGGGCTTATGATTTGTGGAGAGATTGCCCCTTGGTCGGGCTTGCACTTTATGAAGAGATTGCCCTTCGGTCGGGCTTGTGCTTTATGGAGTAATTGCCCCTTGGTTGAGCTTATGTTTTGTGAAGTGGTTGCCCCTTGGTCGGGCTTTCACTTTGTGAAGATATTGCCCTTCGAGCGGGCTTGTGCTTTATGGAAAGATTGCCCTTCGGTCAGGCTTATGTTTTATGGAGTGATTGCCCCTTGGTTAGGCTTTCACTTTGTGAAGAGATTGCCCTTCGGTCGAGCTTATGCTTTGTAGAGTGATTGCCCTTTGGTCGGGCTTATGCTTTGTGGAGTGATTGCCCTTTTGTCGGGCTTATGCTTTGTGGAGTGATTGCCCTTTGGTCGGGTTTTCACTTTGTGAAGTGATTGCCCTTTGGTCGGGCTTATGCTTTATGGAGTGATTGCCCTTTGGTCGGGCATACTTTACGGAGAGACCTTCGGTTGGGCTTATATTTTGTGCAGTGATTGCCCCTTGGTCGGGCTTTTACTTTGTGAAGAGATTGCCCTTCGGTCGGGCTTATGCTTTGTGTATTATGGAGTGTAGTTCTGGGTTACGTTACAATTTCGGAGGGGTGAACCTGATGGGTGTTACATACAGGGTCTATGTTAGGGACCTTCAGTTGGCGTTCTGGGATGAACTCAAAGATTGACATGTAGCAGGTCATGCCATAATCTCTGGGTAATTTATAGGATGAGTGTACTGAGTCTGCGATTATAGCTTTATATCGGTTCTAGAATGTCAGGGCTATAGTCGGGATTTCACCAAGGATGGCTAAAAAAAGCATAGAGAGATCTGATGTCACCGACGGCATGAGTGATGTCGCCGGCGGTATGAGTGCCACATGGCATCTTTAATTGGTCAGGCAAGTTCAAAATCCAAATTGGAGGGGGCGATGTCGCCGGCGGTATGGCGTAATGCCGCCGGCGGCATGAGTGGGCAGTTTCAGATAAATTAAAACTCCTCGAATTTCGTGCAGCAGTTTAAAAGGAAGTAAACTCCTTTCTCTTCCTCACGTATAGAAATAATACCTCCTTCTCCTCTTCTCCAAATTTTCTAATTTCTTTTTCGTCATTCTAATAATAAAGAGAATCGCCAAGGCTTTCAAGGGCAAATCTGCTAAGGCTAGGGAGAATCTGCCTGATTCCTTTATCGAAGGGTTGAAAATTCTCTCCATTCCTGCTGCTTATGGCCTGAAGGAGACGGCCAAGATGTATGTCTATGGGATCAATTCCCCCATCACTAATCTGACCCCAGAGAAGGAGAAGCACCTCTGCTATATCCAGGTAATCCCGCAAAACCTGAATTTCTTCTTTTTTAGGTTGAGTTTTGATTCGGCCTTAGGCTTGAAATCGTGCCATGATAGGAGTCGTAAGTGTGAAATAGATTGATTACAAACTGATATTGCATGCTTTAGGTTCGATTTTCGCTCTTTTTAGGCTTATTGTTTGATTGATTGTGATTTTTATGGTTTTGGCACGATGGGTGTGATTTTTGGGGAAAACAGGTTCTGCCCGCAGGTAGTGATGTCGTCGGTGACATGAGTGATATCGCTGGCGGCATCAGTCCTTGTAAAAAGGCCTAAGGAGTTCTGATGTCACTTCTGTTTAAAGCGATGTCGCCGACGACATCATCCATGCCTCTAGCGATATGGAGTGATGCCGCCTGTAACATCGCTTCTAGCAGAAGTGACATCAACAACTTTCTATCAGGTTCCAGTGATGAGAAAATAAGCAGGACTTATCTATTTTGTTTTTGATTTTTGCAGCCGCACGAGCTGACTTATACTAGAGGGATGGGCACCATTGGCGAGTGGTGGCACCATATTTTTGAGAAGGACCCGAGCTTGTGCTCGCCAATAATGAGACAGGATTCGGGGACTTAGCCCGAATTATGCGAATGCTAATTCCTAAGCTCTCCCATTTAGCCGTGACAATGCTTACCAAGAGGTGGTCTGAAACCACCCATACTTTTCACTTCTCGTTTGGGGAAACGACCATTACGCCCTTCGATGTCATAGCTATAACTGGGCTTCCCTGGACGGATTAGGTCATTCACTTTGATGCTTATATAGATAAATACCATATCGAGAGGCCCGTGGTGAGGCACGTGAAGGAGCTCTTTGGTTTGAAGCCCATCTCAGGGTGGCTATCTTATGGTGAGTTGCACCAGCACTGGACTCGGGTAGATGTGGTGCCTGAGGATGACAGATAGGCTTGCATCCGCTCTTTCGTATTTTCCTTGCTCACCATGCTGTTCTTCCTAATCTCTGGGAGCAAGATCAATTACATGTTGATATCTGCCGTGGAGGACGTGGCGGGCATTAGAATGAGGAATTGGCCGAGGGCCATCTTGGCCCAGCTGTACCATAGGCTAGATGTGGGAGCCTGGATGAAGGTGAAAGCCCTTTGCCTCTGCCATCTGCTACTCCAGGTATATCTTTTCGAAAGCATTTTTCTTGATTGTGCACGTCTCATTTATTGTGGATGCTTTTTGAACTAGTTAATTGTTACTTATGCAGGCTTGGGCTTTTGAGCATCAAATTCTCCCACCGGTTGAGTTTAAGAAGACTGTGCCGTCGGGCTCCCATTTTCTCGCCCGCTGGTGCTGGGGTATTGGTGGGAAGGCCAACTATCCCACTAAGTATAGGGAGGTCCTAAGGAGCGCGCGATTGAGCTTGGTATGCAATCTTTGATTTAGTCCTTGTTTTTACACTTAGAACAAAACAAAAAGCATTTATGAACTTATATCGGTTATTTTGGTTGATTATTGGTGCAGCTCGTCTTGGACCCATTTGACGGGGTGGAGAACCTGCCAGAGGTTGTAAGGGTTAGGAGGGAGGTGGACGACTGTCAGTTTATCTTGGAGTGCCCCTTGTCTCAATAGTAGTACTAGGGGGAGCGCGTCCGAGGCTGGAGGTTTATCCCGGTCGCCAATAGGCCGGTGCCCTCTGATCCTCCTCGGGGTTTATAGTGGCCTCATTTGGTCCTTACATCCGAGGACGACCAAGCTGACTATATTAATGGAATGGTCGAGTGATCCTTAGCGTCCCTGGCATCTATGAGCAGCACCAGCAACTCCTATTCCCCTTGTGTCCCCGCATCCACAGGAATGATATAATTGAGTATCATAATGAGCAAAGGCTGTAGGAGGAGAAAAGGCGCCTCGAAGTTATTGTGAATGTCGAGGAGGAGAAAGATGAGAAGGAAGAGGTGGAGATTAAGGTGACGTTGGGATCGAGCCCAAGAGGGAGGATGAGGCAGGCGCGGATGCCACTGGAGGGAGTGTGCCAATGTCCCAAGGGGGGCAGTGCTATTTTGAGGTATGATTGCATTTATATGCATGATTTGTAATCATTTGAGTTTTAGGAATGTCGCTTATGTGTGTCTTTCATGTTTTTCAGGAACCTGCGAGGAAGAGAGGACGGGACAACCAAAGTGGGATGCGGTATTATGGTGTACCAGAGGGTATAAATTTTGTGGAGGGGCGTCTGGTCAACCCGTTGGAGACCCAGTTCCTGCTGATGAATTCTCGGGGTAAGTTTCACCCTAGGAACATAGGCTTGAGCCGGCATGCTTCTATCTATATGCCAGAGGGCAACACTTATATAAGGCCTGATAATTGCTTTCTAGTTTTACTCTTGGATGCGGGTGTTTATTGATTTGCCTTTTGTATTTTATAGGTGGCGCAGAGCCATGTGGAGCAGCTTGCAGAGAATAAATTTGCTCTCCGAGACACGCTTATCGGGCAATCACTCCTTGTTCAGGTACATTCCCTATTTATGCCTATGTTAAAATAAGATAAGATTCATGTATGGATGCTATGAATGATGTGCATTATTGATGTTTTTCCTTGGCTTGCAGGATTTCTTGGCCCTTTCTTTGTCTGAAGCCGATGCAGCCCGACGGAGATATGAGAAGGAGAGTGCGGGACTCCAGCATCGCATGAGTGACCTTGAGGGTCAGCTGAAGGCTACTACTCATGAGCGGAGGAGCAAGCAAAATCTGGATCGTGGGCCCCCGGTAGCACCAGTCGCAGAGGAGTGAAGTTATCCATTGGCCATCGTGCGTTTGCTACAGTTGAGGAGTCCAGTAGTGTTCTGATGACAGAAGGCAGTGAGGATGATGATGATGAGGTTGGTGACTGGCTAGTGAGTCCTGAAGATATTTCATCTCGCCCGCTCGGCAGTGGCGGGCATGCCTAGCTTTATATTTTCATTTTGCTTTTTTATTTATGCTTGTACCCTTAATACATTGGGGTTCGGATAATTTGGTTTCGTTGTAGGCTAGATGTTTGGGATATTTGAGGGGTTTGCGCCTTCGGGCTTTTTACTTTGAATAAAAATGGATTGCTGTTTGAAAAGACATTGGAAACACAGTATAGGATTGTTTACAGGTTTTATACAGGTTTGAAATGGTAATAATGCTTCTGATGCCACCTAGAAAATTAACTCCATGCCGCCGGCGGTATTATTCTTATCGCCAAGTGCATTGCCTCAAAACCGCCTATATCCATGGCGCTGGCGGTATTAACTAATATCGCCCAAAATAATCCATGTTGCCGGCGGCATTGCTCATATCGCCGGCGGTATCAACTTTCCAAAAACACAGATTCAACCATTTCTTCAAATTCTGCTACATTGAGCCATACTTAACAGCTATGGGCCTTCATGCAGAGCCTGGGGAATGCAGATTGGAGGGAACCGGGGAAATTCGGGCTCCAACTTGACTCTATCATTTGCATAGACTGTCCTTTCGAGTTTTCGACCTAACAGACTTATTTCGACTTTTGCATAGACCTAAATGTTTTCAGTCTATCCGGATATTATTTTATTTTATTTTTTTATGAGCTCGGAGCTTCTTCGATTAAGCTTACTTGCGATGTTTCCATCACTTGATCGCCAGACATTCATACAATCATAAACATAGAGGTTTCAGTACAAAAGACACTTTTATCGAGTGAATCTAATTTGAGTACAAGATGTTGGCAATCATTTCCATTAATGGAACCCCTGGCGTTAACCAGCCTTTACAAGTTTTCAAGTTAACATTTCACTGTTTTTCTCTTGTGCCCTAATTTTCACCTGAATCGCCCTTTTCGGGTTTACAGTTCAGTTGGTGATATTGACTTATCCCCTAATTTATGTTCAGTTGGTTTGCAGGTTACCGATCGTCGGGTGTCACCCTAATTTTTGTCCGATCAGTAGAAGACCAAAAGGCGGGCGATTATTTTTTTTTTGGAGTGCCGCTTTTCTGATTTATTTATTTTGTTTAGACCTGATAATGCTTAAGCTTGTCCTAATTGATTAGATCGACGAACTCGCTCTTGCCTATGCTCATGACTTTAATAGCCCCCCTTATTCGGTACCATCTTCGATCGTATGATGGCCTCCTCAATCTGATCTGAACTTAACATCGGTATCGGAAGGTCTCAGACGCTTCAGTGTCGGGTCTATGACTCTTGGAAGGGCATTGGGTATCTGATTTGCTATTGTGTGCTTGGTTGTGCTTTTGCAGATTCTCCAAGTTCCTTAGTGTCCATTGGTTTTTGCCTAGATCACCCGATTCATTCTATTCCGACTTTTGCATAGACCTACATGTTTTCAGTCTATCCGGATATTATTTTATTTTATTTATTTTATTTATTTTATTTTATTTTTTTATGAGCTTGGATCTTCTTCGATTAAGCTTACTTGCGATGTTTCCATCACTTGATCGCCAAACATTCATACAATCACAAACAAAGAGGTTTCAGTACAAAAGATACTTTTATCGAGTGAATCTACTTTGAGTACAAGATGTTGGCAATCATTTCCATTAATGGAACCCCTGGCGTTAACCAGCCTTTACAAGTTTTCAAGTTAACATTTCTCTGTTTTTCTCTTGTGCCCTAATTTTCACCTGAATCGCCCTTTTCGGGTTTACAGTTCAGTAGGTGATATTGACTTATCCCTTAATTTATGTTCAGCTGGTTTATAGGTTACCGATCGTCGGGTGTCACCCTAATTTTTGTCCGATCAGTAGAAGACCAAAAGGCGGGCGATTATTTTTTTTTTTTGGTGTGCCGCTTTTCTGATTTATTTCTTTTGTTTAGACCTGATAATGCTTAAGCTTGTCCTAATTGATTAGATCGACGAACTCGCTCTTGCCTATGCTCATGACTTTAATAGCCCCCCTTATTCGGTACCATCTTCGATCATATGACGGCCTCCTCAATCTGATCTGAACTTAACATCGGTATCGAAAGGTCTCAGACGCTTCAGTGTCGGGTCTATGACTCTTGGAAGGGCATTGGGTATCTGATTTGCTATTGTGTGCTTGGTTGTGCTTTTGCAGATTCTCCAAGTTCCTTAGTGTCCATTGGTTTTTGCCTGGATCACCCGATTCATTCTGACCTTCAAAGTTACATCGGGTAACCTTATTTTGATTCTGGCGGTCCACATTGCAAGGAGTTTAGTTTGTAGGGGTTTTGCTGCTTACAAAGAGCCTTTTTTATTAGTTTAATTATCGTTCTGATTGCTCCTTCAGTCTGCAGTTTGTATAGCCCTTCCTGTTTAGGCCTGAATTTGCCCCTAGCACCGGTGATGGAGGGTTTTGACCAAGTGATATTTGGTTTGAGGGCCTTTTATTTGGTGCTTTTGAGAGGTGAAGTGGCAGTTTATTTTGTTGGCTTATTTGGCAAGCTGATTGCGACGTCGGTTGTGCGCTCATCTTTATGGTTTGTGGGATGAAGGTGCTTGCCCTCATATTTCATGCTCTAAGGGGTGGTTGCTCCCTAATCTTTGTTGGTGGAGGGGTTTGATGTGGGTTAATTTGTGTTGGATAAAGATGTGTTTGTCTGCAAATCTGGTCATTTCCTTGGCAGTGACATTGGTCTAAGATTTAGTTATGGTGTTTATTTGATGGAGGTTGGGTTTCATCCGTTGTTAGCGGGTATATGCCGCAATTTCCCATTTTAGGGGACCAGTTGATACTTCTTTGGTAGCTTTAAAAGGTGTATCATTGCGGGGTTGCTGAGTTAATTCTGGAAGAGACCCATGGCATTCAACAATCTGATTATTGATCTAAGCAAAAGCATTATCATGATCTTTAAGCACTTTATTATCTCACATATGTTTGATAGGGGTTAAATTATTGGGTTCGATTACCACATAAGAGTCTACATCTGTACTCAGCTTAATTTCATTCAATAAAATATCTTGAATACTGAAAGCATCGTGTGTATGCTCATATGAAGGCGTGGATCAAATGATAGAGACATGACATAAGTAAGAAAAATGGAAGTTGCTCATGGAGCTAAAAAGTCTAAACTCTAAGGATTGCAAATCGAGGTTCTTCATCCTCGTTCTCGGAGCGAGATTTTCCCCTACCATTGGAGTAGATGGCCTTAATGAGATCTTACAGTGCATTCCATTATTTGGGAAAGCCGGGATTAATTGTCCGTATCTGGTAGCCAAACTCTAGTACAGGGCTGGATTCCCTTTTAGGGTTGATAATCTTCTTATCCTTCAGCAGACGTTGGATGGTGTGAACCAAAGCTTTGCATTGATTGGTGTGGTAACCTGACAGCATGTGATATCCGCAAAAGCCTTTTCCTTCTTTCCTTGTGGGAGGATTGAATTCATGAAGAGGTTTGAGAATGCCAGCTTCCCTTAATTCGGTGAAGATTACATTAAGCGGCAATTTCCACGGATTTGTGCTATACTTAAGACCATTGTTTGGCTACATAATGGCAGCTGATGCATATTGTTGAGAGGTCTCTTGGTCTACCATGATTTGAGGTAAGGGTATAAGTGAGTCGGTGTTTTGAAAGACCCGGTTCCCCTCTGGTTGGATCCTTCCCTCTTTTTGATTACAGCCTGCTATCACCAATTCACGCGAGGAGGCTTCAACTTCATGTTGCATGACCTGATCGTACTGAGGAGGCATCGGGGTAGCAGGGATCTTAAACTGTGATGGAGTGACCAACATTAGAGTCGAGATGTTAAAGAATGATGGAAGAATCGGACTCTAGGCTCCTTTCCTTTGTCCGGGGTAAGTAGTAGGCGGTGATTGCCAGAGTGTATTACTATTGGATGTCATGCCCGGAGATTGCATGACCTCGTCAAAGTTCTGACTTCCAAAGGCCTTCTTGACGGATACACACACTAGCTCCTAAATGATGTTTTGGAACTGATCGGAGTTTAGCAACTGGATGATAGTAGTGGTAATTTCTGACCCAAGAGATGGAGGGTGAACTGCTGCTCCTAAGGTGGGGGGAAGACTAGCCTGTTCTCTAGGTGAGGCAGAGTTGTCATTGCAAAGAAGAGACATGGTGAAGGTTCGAATTTGGGAAGAAGACTGTTAAGGATCATGAACCTTGGGTCAGGCCATGAATGAGTTGTAAATGGTATGGATGGTATGTATGATTTTTGGTTTTTTTTGGAAGCAATGCATGATATGTATGGTTGTACGTAGATGTGGTTAGAGATAGTGTGATAGCTTATCCCTCCAACATACGTGGGACTTTTGTATCTCACGTCTTACATAGCGATATGTGGTGACGCAATAGAGGCACAAGAGAAGTCCTTCGTGTGTTGCTAAACTTCTCCCACGGGTGGAAGTGGTAAGGGTAAGTTGATTCATTTTTGGCTCTTAAAGCCGATGCATGGGGGTGCACGATCACAGAGCACATAGCACGCGAATCGTCCCTCTTCCAACCTTATGACTCCCGCGTAACGCCTCTTTGGAAGGATGGAGTTTGGCTTCTTCACCGGTAATGGCGAAAGAAGCGCATCCCAATTATTTTATTTATTTTGGGTAATCCTAAGGGGAATGATGTGCTAAGGCTTTTTCTAGCACGGCTTTGGTATGGGGTTGTTGATGTAAAAGGTTCTCGTTTACCTTAATTCCACGTTACTCAACCACTCCCAAATAGGTGTGATCATAGGAGTTTACGTGTTGGTTAAAACTAGTGATCCACCCACTAGGCATCCTCAATTCCAATAGGGCATGAGCGATACTTTGTGAGCTTCTCGGGTGAAATGGGGCACCTAAAAAATTACTGAACTATCTACACGTCTAACGATAAAACGTTATAAAAAAGAATGAAGTTTTAATCTGGCCAATGATTTCAATACATCATCAAAATCTTTTAAACTTTATGAAAAGATAAGTTCAAAAGATCATTCCCCAGCAAAGTCGCCACTGTGAGCGGACGGCATTTCACGCAGTGGCAGCGGGGTCGGGCCGGCGGGCCGACCTCTAAAAAGTGACGGGGGATGCGTGTGATGTGATTGGAAGATGGTTTTGCACATTTTAATGCTCAAAAGATACGAGATCGAAATCCTGTATTTAAAACAGAGTGGTCACCCGGTTTAGCTCAACCGAGAAATTTTTGGTACGATTTTCCCACCGGGTGGTTGGACCATACCTTAAGTAGAGATTCCGAGTTCGGATGATGTTATCTATTTTTCATTGGGCCAAGTTAAGATACTTCATTCTTTCTTAATCGGTTCAATCCATCCTATTTATTTGTGTTTTTAGTTATTTTGTTATTTTTGCATTTATCAAGCAATTTGAAGCGGTGAATAAAATATTTACAGTCATTCAAAAATAAATATGGAAAATAAAATTATTACAAGGCTTCCAAGTCCTGTACATTTTTCTGTGCAATAAATAAAATATCTGAATGTCTGATATACATCTACCGCAGAAGATGGTTAGCACGGATATGGCATGTTTTATGTACAATATTACAAAGCCCGGTTAGATGGCTAAAATGAGATTTGAATGGCGTTTGCAGAGAAATTCTGTTTTTAACCAAATTTTAGATTCGATCGTTGCTTTAACCGGATTATAAGTGAAAATGCCACATGTTATGGGGTGGGGGTCTGTTTTCAGGGGGTTTTGAACCTTCATCATTGCATTATATATTCTAGCTTCGGAAAATAAGTTAGTCTAGGAACAAACGAAAAATAAAATTGTTGTCCAAAAAGTCATGCCGCCGACGACATGGTTAATGTCGCTGGCGACATGGTTGATGCTGCCGGCGACATCAGTATGTAGGTAGGCTACATGGCTTTCTAAGTACCATAAAGAAATGGTCCCACAAGAAAGTGAGGTCTCTGGGGAATGTGATGTCACTGGCGGTATCAGTGATGTCTCTGGCGACATGAGTGATACCGCCGACGATATCACATATCTCCGGTGACCTCAATTTCTTGCAGCAGCAGCGGACAACAGTTAAAGATGACTGAAAACCCGAAAATGAATACAAATCAAAAAGAATCAATACAAATCAGTAATATTAATGCCATAGAGCTATGAGACTCAGGATTTTCACCTCGGGGTCGTGAATCCAACTCTTCGTGAACTGAACAGAAACACCTCTGGGGAGCTTGTAACGATGATTTAGTAGTTAATTTAAGAGTTTTAGGTCTCTAAATCGTATCAAGTTGATTTTAACTTAAAGACCCACTGATTTTAAGCTCACCATTAGAGAGTTCAAAGAAGAAAAACCAGGAAAATGGATTAGAATCCTTTTTCCTACATTTTCTAATTCTTATCTCACTAAAATCTATTTTCTCTCTCAATCTATTTTCTCTCTCAATTTCAGCCTTATTTTTTCTAATTGCAGCCTCTTAATTGCCCAATTTCAGCTCCTAATCTCCTCCCCCAGCTCCCAAATTCAGCTCCCTTCAATTTCAGCCTAAGTTGTGTTTTTATAGGCAAATTGGCTATTTTTCGAGACCCTTTTTACTAATTCCGTCGAAAGTGGCCGAAAGGCTGTCTGTGCAGGGACCCGCTTTAGTCCTTGCCGCCGGCGACATGGTGATGCCGCCGGTAGCATCAGCCTCCAACAAACTGACAGCCAGCGGGCCCAAGAGCCTAAAAAGTTGCGAAAGGTGGTCAAAAGTGGTTAAAAGTGGGTCAAAAGGCATCTTTTTGAATTTTGATTATATTTTAATGGGTATTTTTTAATTTGAGTGTAAACCATCGGTTCAAGCTCTTATCGGACGCGTTATCGACCACGCCGAACTGGATTCTACCAAGTATAAAATTTACAAGGAATATTATTTTGGTAATAAAAATTCTAAAGAGAACTTTTATTTCGAGGTATTAAAATCGGGTACACGTCATCTTCGTCTCGCGGGAGGAACTGCAAAATTCCGTACTGACACACTAAATGTTTAATAAAAATTCATAACTAACAAAAAATTATATCCTTTTTATTAATTTAATTTAAATATAACAAGTATAAAAATGTTGTACTTTATTATTTATCTAATATCAATTTCTTATGGTTTGAGTTTAGATTGCTCTCGGTTGGTCAATCGGACTCTGAAAGGATAACTCAAATATCATCTCAAAATGCATACTCTGTGTCTGAAGAGATAGCAAGTGGATCAGTACAAGTAAAGATAATCACAGAATTAGTGGAATGTAAATAAGTAAGTACACTATTTTTGGCAAGCGAATTTGTTTAAATTAATTGAATATTCTCAATTAACATGCGGTAATCAATTTCTCCTTTTTTCCTCAAATCATGCATACATAAATAATGTATCACAATTATTTTTATGATAATTTTTACAATTATTTAGGAAGGAGTTTTTTGGATTATGTTAAAAATTGTTGATTTAGAGTGCCAAAATGGTTGGTCATATCCAGGGTGTAGAAATAGCAAATGTTTCAAAAAGGTAGAAGTAAATGGCAACAAGTTCTTTTGCCAAGAGTGTAATCGTTTTGATTACTCGGCTTTCCACGGGTAAACAATGTACATCTAAAATTTGGCTTTCAATTGTTCAATTAATATAGTTAAAGTATTTCGATATTAAAATTGTAATGAATTAAACATTCAAATTGGTTTCACATACGTAAGCTTCAAGTTCGTGTAATGGATGACACTGGGTTTATTTCTTTACCAATTTGGGACCGTGAAGCACAACAGCTGATTGAAAAAACTGCAAATGAATTGAGGGATACAGTAATTGAGGTACATACTTTTGACATATCAATAATAAATCTTCTTTGAATTCCAATTGATTTTAGTTTTTTCTTCGTTAATAATATTTTAAACATCTTTTATTGCTTTTTGTCTTTTGAAATTATATTAGATGACAGATGCACTTGGTGAAACACTTATACCAATGGATTTGGAGAACATTATAGCTACAGAAATTATGTTCAAACTTTTAGTTAAGGGCAAAAATATTAATTATTGCACATGAAATGTATTATGTGGTTAAACTTATGTAGGATGAATAACTTCCGAAATAATATAATCTTTCTCTATCTCAAAATCATTGACTATAAGTTTAATTTTATTTTCTAGGAGACTTCAAATTAATACGTTTGTATTATTTGCATTTTAGTTCATATATATTTTAACTTTGTCTTTAAATTTGTTTTATTTTATTACCATTACCATATTATTTTAATTTATATTACTATTTTAATTAGTTGGTATTTGTATTAAAAGGGAAATGTTAATTATTTTAATGAGTTTTCCTTATATATGTCCGTTTGACTATTATGTTAAAGATCAAATAATTATTAATCACTATAATATTATTATTCAATTTGTTTTATTCTATTATCATATTATTCTACTTTATATTACTATTTTAATTATTTTATTATCATCTTATTCTAATTTATATTTCTATTTTAATAGTTATTCTTTGTATATGATAAATTTAATATGATATTTTTGTATATAAAGAGGTTTTTTGTAATTCAATTTGATATACAATATAATATATTTTTTTAGCTTTAATATTTTTTAATATATATACATATATTTTACAAAATAAATGTATCTTTGATATACAGATTACAAATGACCTATCCGTGCATCGCACGGATACTATACTAATTTTTAATAAATGCGTATTCTGACTTATTCCATTGGTTCATCCAAACTAAACATTAGATGAGTATCATGTAGGGCTATGAAGGAAACGAATCGAACCGAACCGAGCTGAACTCGAACACTGACTGTTCAAGCTTTGTTTGTTAAATTTTTAACAATCTCGAGCTGAGCTCGAGCTTGGTTAAACCGAGCTCGAGCAGCGCCCGAACCTATTTCAAGCTTTGTTTAAATCAAGCTTAACCGAACTTTGTTCAATCAAGTTTTAGCCGAAAATATTAATTAAATTTTTTACAAGCTCAAATCGAGTTTCAAACTTAAAGTTATGTTTTTACTTCATTAATCAAAGTTTTATGTATTTAAACTTATTTAATCGCTTAAAAATACTTAAACTTTACACTACATACATACCTATGTATGTATATTTATTTTTCACAATATACTTATTATTTATATGATAAATATAATATTCTTATTTTTGGATATGCTCACGAGCCTGTTAACAGCTTATTCACAAGTATCTCAGGGAGGCGCTCATTGAGCATGTTCGCGAGCTTTCGAGCCGAGTACCCCCATTGTTCAAGCTCTGTTCGTTTACTAAAACGAACCTAAATTTTTGTTCACGGTCAAACTCATTTATTAACGAGTCGAGCTTGAACGAGCTTTAACCGAGGCGAACATTGAGTTGTTCCCGAGTAGCTGTGTTCATTTAAGGCCCTAGTATCACAACAAGTTATGCAAAAAAAAAATATTATCTATGTTTTAGTATATTCATAATTTCCATTTTTGAATGGTCATTTCCTCTTTGGAGAAATCCTTAAGGTTGGGCCTTGCAGGCAAGGTTTTCAATTGAGGCCATAAAGCTATTGGGATCATAGCGATGGGCCGAGAATCTGAAGAAGAAGAATATGAATTCAAAGTCGATCCACTTCAATTTTCTTTCCCGCGAATGTTTGAACTTTGAAAAGCGATCTCGAGTTTTCCGGCGCGAGTCCCCTCTATGATTCTACATCGGCTTTTCATCAATTAATCAGTACATCTCATCACTCCTTTTCTCACTTATTTCTCTACATTGTTTGCGATCTCTAGGCTTCCTCAGAAACTCCAGACTCGCTTTAAACGGTATTTTCAGTTTCTGTTATCCGATTGCTAATGCGATAATTTTGATTTGAAGTCCCTCACTCACCACTTTGCTGCATTTATTTTCCATTTGTTGCCGTACACAGATATTATCCGGCTTGATTAGGAATTTAGGATAAAAACAGTCTTAGATCGTTTGCTTATTACTGGAAATTGCAGTGAATGCTTATGATTATAAGCATGATGATAGTAGATAATTTTTGTGGATAAAGTTCCCCCAAATGCATATTGCAAAAAGTAAAAACCCAAGAGCAGTGCTCATTGCTCGATCATCTATATTTTTCTATATGCTCATCTATTTTTTGAACATTTATGAATTATAATGTAGAAGACTACCTGGAACTTATACAATGATGTTTAAAACCATTGTTTCGAATTTTGATAGATAATGATTTTAAAATTAAGTTGAGATCAAAGCTTGAGGTCAATTTTTTCTGACTCAGGGGTGAAGAAAATAGGGGACATGCTGAAGCAGACAGGGTCGATTTCAGGTACGTACATATTGATTCCTCAGTAGTTGCTCAATTGGTATCGTTGTCATTCCTTTTCCAACAGAGATATACTAATGTTCGTTATGCTCTAATGCTATACATTAGCAATTTCATTATGCTCCTACTTTTCTAGGGTATTAATTCCCAACTTCTATTTCTCTGTGACTTTATGATGCTCATTGTTCATGGATTCGTTTATTTCACACAAGGCTGCATTGATATTTTACTTCAATTCTGTTTTTCCGCTGTATTTTGTGAAGATTTTACAATATCTTGTTGCGGAAACTATTAGCAAACTAAAACTACTGCTAAAATTACACTACCAACTTAATTTTATAACAAAATATTACAAAGAAAAGGAATAAGAAGAAAAAATGCCTTAGAGATGAGAAAGACTTTGTTGGTGTGATTTCAACTAAGGCCATAGGCCTTTTTTATACTACAAAATCAGCCCCTATGCCTTACAATTGGCAATGTGGGACAATTCCCATTTTTCTTTTTTATTCACTTTGTCAATGTGGGACTTGGTAATCCCACAAATCTCCACCTTGACAAGTTCCACATCTTCAATCTCTTATCTTGTGTAGTGTCTTCCAATGCAGTCTTCAAGTTTTGACAGTATTGATCAAATCCAAACAATATTGAAATTTGATTGGGTTTACTGCCTTTGTCAACATATCAGCTGGATTCTCTGTGGTCTGAATCTTCTGGATTACAACTCCACCTTCTTCGAGAACCTCTCGTATGAAGTGGTAACGAACGTCGATATGCTTCGTCCTTGCGTGGTAAACTTGATTCTTTGCTAACATGATAGCACTCTGACTATCGCAGTGCGCCTTTATGTACTTCTGTTGAATACCCAATTCACCGAGCAACCCTTGAAGCCAGATTGCCTCCTTTACAGCCTCTGTACATGCCAGATATTCTGCCTCTGTCGTAGACAAGGCAACTGTCGACTGTAATGTAGACCTCCAACATACTGGTGCTTTTGCCAAGGTGAACACATAACCAGTAGTTGATCGACGTTTATCCAGATCACCAGCATAGTTGGAATCACAATATCCAACTACATGTTGACCGCCTTTATCCTGCTGATATACCAATCCAACATCCACGGTGTTCAGAATATACCGTAGAATCCATTTCACAGCTTGCCAATGTTCCTTTCCAGGAGTATGCATATACCTGCTCACGACCCCAACTGCATGTGAAATGTCGGGCCTTGTACACACCATAGCATACATTAAGCTACCAATAGCACTTGCATATGGTACTTTTGACATATATGCTTTCTCTGCTGCAGCTTTTGGGGATAATGCTGCACTGAGCTTGAAATGAGAAGCAAGTGGTGTACTAACAGGTTTTGACTGCTTATTTATGCCAAAACGTTTCAATACCCTTCCCAGATATTCCTTCTGAGTCAAAAAAAGTCTTCCTACATTCCTATCTCTGCTTATCTCCATGCCAAGAATCTTCTTTGCTTCGCCAAGATCCTTCATTTCGAATTCCTCATTCAATTGAGATTTTAACTTCTCAATTTCCTCTTGGTTCTTGGAAGCTATCAGCATATCATCAACATAAAGAAGAAGATATATAAAAGATCCATCTTGCAGCTTGCGCAAATACACACAATGATCATATTTGCTTCTTGTGTACTTCTGCCTCAACATAAACTTGTCAAATCGCTTGTACCACTGCCTCGGAGATTGCTTTAATCCGTACAACGATTTTTCAAGTTTACAAACCATGTTCTCTTTTCCAGCAACTTTGAATCCTTCAGGCTGAACCATATAGATTTCCTCCTCCAAGTCTCCATGTAAAAACGCTGTTTTTACATCCATTTGAACCAGCTCCAGATCTAACTGTGCTACCAAAGCCAATAAAATACGGATGGAAGAGTGTTTCACCACTAGAGAAAACACTTCTTTGTAATCAACTCCCTCTGTCTGAGCGTACCCTTTAGCTACCAACCTTGCTTTGTAGCGAACATTAGACTCGTTAGGAAATCCATGTTTCTTTGCATAGACCCATTTGCACCCAATTGCCTTCTTTCTCTTTGGAAGATCAGCTAACTTCCATGTCTGATTCTTCTGAAGGGACTGCATTTCTTCCATCATGGCATTCCTCCACTTATCTTCTTCTGAACTTTTGACTGCTTCTTTGTAAGTGGTAGGGATGTCATCATTTGCAATTGGAGATGCAAAAGCCACCATATCAACATAGCGAGCAGGCTTTCTTACTGTTCTTTTTGGCTTTCTCAATGCAATTGGTTCAAGTTGCTGTGGAGGTTCTTGGGTTTGAACCTCTTCCTCATCAGACTCCTCATCTACCATTGGAGTTTCTACATCTTCATCATTTGCTGGACTAACTATCTGCCTTTCAAACTCAACCTGTTTCGGAGTACCATCTGTTTGTTCTGTTGTTACCTTTCTTAACATGGTAGATTCATCAAATGTAACATCCCTGCTGATGATCGTCTTCTTGGTCTCTAGGCACCAAAGACGATACCCTTTTACTCCCGAAGCGATCCCCAAGAAAATTGCTTTCTTTGCACAAGGATCCAACTTTGATTCCTTCACATGATAATAAGCAATGGAACCAAACACACGTAAGGAATCATAGTCAGTAGCAGGTTTCCCAGACCATTTCTCGAGTGGTGTTTTACCATCAATAGCACTAGATGGTAGGCGATTGATGAGATGGCTCGCATATGTAACAACTTCAGCCCAAAACTGCTTGCCCAACCCAGCATTGGACAACATACATCGAACTTTCTCTAGTAAGGTTCGGTTCATGCGTTCAGCCACTCCATTTTGTTGTGGTGTATGCCTAACTGTGAAGTGCCTGATAATGCCGCTATCATCACAGGCTTTCTTAAATGGATCACTCGTGTACTCTCCACCATTATCTGTTCGGAGATGCTTGATCTTTTGACCCGTCTGAGTTTCCATCATATTTTTCCACTTAAGGAAAATTTCGAGCACTTCATCCCTAGTCTTCATAGTATACACCCAAATCCGCCGGGAAAAATCATCAACGAAGGTGGCATAGTAGTGCTTCCCTCCAAGTGATGCCATCTTGGAAGGCCCCCACACATCAGAGTGAACATAGTCCAGAATACCTTTAGTATCATGGATCGCAGTTCTAAATTTCACCCTTGTCTTTTTCCCTTTGACACAATGCTCATAAAAGTCCAATTTGCAAGCTTGGACATCTTTCAATAATCCTTGTTTTACCAGAAGATTCAAGGATTTTTCACCAGCATGCCCTAAACGCATATGCCATAATCTGGATGCTTCCAATTCTTTCTCATCATTAGAAGCCACTGCTGTAGTTCCAATAACAGTAGTACCTTGATAGTGGTACAACCTGTTATTCTTTCGAACTCCCTTCAACACCACCAATGCACCAGAAATGATCTTCATTACTCCATTTTCTGCTTGAACTTTGAAACCCTTTTCTTCTAGGGCTCCCACAGAAATGAGATTCTTTGATAAATCTGGCACGTAGCGAACTTCCTTTAATGTTCTGATTGATCCATCTTGGTTTTTCAACCGAATGGAACCAACCCCATGTGTGGTGATAGGGGAATTATTTGCTGTGTAGACAACACCATCTTCTAGTTCTTTAAAATCATAGAACCATTCTCGATTAGGACACGTGATAACTGCATCCTGAATCAAGAAGCCAAACACTAGAAGAGTTGGTAGAAGCCGAAAGAGCAAGTGAACAATCTGAGTTATCGTCATACTCAGCTACTGCAACAGTCTTTCCCTTGTCAGATTGGCCTTTCTTTTTCAGCTTAGGACAATCTTTCTTCCAATGCCCCTTTTCACGACAAAAGGCGCATTCATCTTTCCCCAATTTGGATTTTGACTTTGATCGTTGCTTCATTCCTTTCGCCTGGTTCCCCTGGCATCCTCTAACAATCAAAGCCTCGGTAGCTCCATTTGAGCTGTCCCTTTTCTCCTTCCTCCTTAATTCATAGCTGTACAAAGCTCCACAAACTTCATTGAGAGTTACAGCAGCCTTCCCATGGAGTAGAGTTGTTTCGAGGAACTCAAACTCCTCCGGAAGAGATCCCAACAACATTAAGGCAAGATCCTCATCTTCAAATGTCACATCTAGGTTCAACAAATCAGCAACTAGTTGATTGAAGCTGGTGATATGATCGTTGATTGTGGTACCAGGAATGTAAATGAATCGGAACAGCTTTTTCTTCATGTGAAGCTTATTCTGACTGCTCTTTTTCAAGAACTTCTCCTCCACTGCCGTCATCAGTTTTCTAGCAGAGGTTTCTTTGTAAAATGCATACCTCTGTTCTCTAGATAAACATGACCGAATTGTACCACAAGCCAGTCGATTGATGGTCTTCCATTCTCCTCCCATTTCATTTGGTTTCTCTCCTTCAACGGCAATATCTAGACCTTGTTAAAACAATGCGTCTAGAACCTCACTTTGCCACATGCCGAAATGGCCACTTCCATCAAAAATTTCCACCACCAATCTGGAATTTACTCCAGCGGCCCTCTGAAGAATACTTGAAGAAGCATTTGAAGTGGATATCTTTCCGAATGGATTTTCTTCTTCCATTTCAGCTCAAACCGTAAAATCACAAATAATAATATTACTCAAGTGCTAGAAAAATTCCCAGGTAATTGGTCGAGTCACAAACGGTCTCAGTTAAATACCAATTTCCTTAGGCTCTTATCGCTTGGTGATAGAATTTTTCCAGTTACTCGAGACAGTATACTATTATTATTCTAAATTTTACTGAAAGATTATTTTAACAATAATTTTAAATTTGCTAAATGCCAACTAGACAACAGGCCCGAAAATTAGAAAAAACTTTCTGATGTGCCGACTGTAGTACACCTACAGCGCACAGAGCATACTAATTTTTCCTAAAACCAGCGCTCTGATACCAATTGTTGCGGAAACTATTAGCAAACTAAAACTACTGCTAAAACAAAATAAAGAGGAAACACTAAAATTACACTACCAACTTAATTTTATAACAAAATATTACAAAGAAAAGGAATAAGAAGAACAAATGCCTTAGAGATGAGAAAGACTTTGTTGGTGTGATTTCAACTAAGGCCATAGGCCTTTTTTATACTACAAAATCAGCCCCTATGCCTTACAATTGGCAATGTGGGATAATTCCCATTTTTCTTTTTTATTCACTTTGCCAATGTGGGACTTGGTAATCCCACATATCTCTAGCTTAATATAGTTTAAATGGGTGAAACCTTATCTGATGCATTTATGTGCCCATTTGGCAAGACAAGAGCCTGACTTGTTGCTTAAAATTAGCTGGCTTGTTTTTGGTTTAGAGTACACCCTTATGCTTATAGATCCTTGTTCACATACGAGTCTCTGGCTTACCTCAACAGTCAACAAGAGGTGGCATTTGACAATTTGGCTTTGTAAAGACTAAAGAGGCTTTAATTTGTCTACATGCTACTTTGCTTGACTTCATTTTTTTAATCTTTTGCATTTACATGATATCTCAAAACCTCATAATATTTATAATTTTTGAATATTTGCTTTTGACATCTGAATATGGTCTGCAGGGCATATATATATCAAGGATCCATTATATCGACAAAAATCAAGGTTAATTATTTTTTCATCACACTGTTATCCGCATTTTTTGTCTGCTCATAGCTAGGAAGAATATAACATCTGACATATTTCACGTTGCATTAGATGATATTTTTGGTGAAAAATATTCCATACCAATCAATGGATTATAACTAATACAACAACAACAACATTATCTCAATGCCTAACAAGGCTCCCGCACAAGTGGGGTAAGGGGGGTCAGGTGTACGCAACCTTACTTCTGTAATTACAAAGAGGTTGTTTCCAATTGACCCTAAAGTGGAGTTGCAACAACTATCCGTGACTTCACAATAAAAGAAGCTCAGATAGTTTAATGAGTCATTTTGCTTTAGTCCATTATAATCTAAAGCCAAAGAATGGTGAATCTTTGGCCCCATCAAAATAATGGACAAGGATTATAACTAATAATAGATAAAAATAGAAATAGAAATTTGCTCAAATGCTTGAAAACGGGGAATATCTGAAAAATAGCAGCTTAGAGTTGTCAAATCCTGGGAGATCCAAATCAATTATATTGTGGTATTGGGAGATAATGAATTAGGATTCTTTAAAGTTTGAGATTTGTAGAGTTGTAACTTACAATCTCAAACTTTAGAGAATCCAAATCTTTTACGGTGTGGTGATTCTTTATTTTGTACAAGGATAATACTTTAAGCTAAGTAGGTTTGTATTAAGGTGGGGAACAGCCATAAATTGAGCCCCTTCTCATTGATTTTTTTAGGTCAGGGAAATGAAAATTTACTATATTATACGATCGAGATATTATATAAAAAGATCGGGTCTTTGATTTATAAAAAGGACCGTGTTCTTTGACATGTAAAAATGTCTATCAATATACATTTTGACACGTGTATATTGAACCCATCGACATATATGTCGAAGTTTCTACATAAATGATCTTATTCACAATCTATTAGTCCAATAGTCCATTACCATTGGATATTACCCATAGCAGTATCAATGTGTATAACCCATTAAAATCTCATTAGCTCTGTCATACATGGATCTTCAACTCCATTAGTTTTCAAATCTAGTTGGTAGTGAGACAGAATAGAATCATAAAAAGATAAAGAAACAACAAGATAATATAACTATATTAATTTGGAAATCAGTAAATTTCTAGAAATTTGTGATGAATGTTTTAGCCTAGTGATTGAATTTGTATCTCTAGAGGTTACAAGTTTAAGCTACATGAGTGAAATTTTTTTTATCTAATATTAACGCATCTGCACAAAATTTTTTTAAAAATAAAAAATGCAAAGAAAAGGTGTGTATATAAAATGAAAACTGATTATTGTTATCCATAAAGAGACAATAATAATTGCAAAACATTATATAATTGAAGATATCTGAAATATCTCTATATGATAACAACTATAGAAATTTATATTGATTATGATGAGAAAGGGGAGAAAAATAAATTAGTTCAAGTTATAGGTATCTTTGTATTGTTTGTGTTGTGGATAGTAATGGACTGGCCTATTGGCATAATAATTAAACGAGATTATACAATTTTCGAAGTGTAATGCGCGAAGTAGTACTATATTGAGGAGTTTTAGCTGAAACAATAGGAACTTTAGAAAATTTGCATCCAATGAAATATGAATTGGTAACTGTCTTACGCCAAGTCACTTGAGTTGGAGAATTCTAGTTTAGTTGTAGCGGTGGTTGCTGTGAGGTATTTACGATACATTTGTTTGTTGTTGCTAATAATTTTTCGTTTTCGAAGTTGTAACCAAACACTTAGAACTGTAATTTGATGCTGAAAAAGCAAATCACAACTGTTGAATAAGTTTTCAAATACCCACTTAGTACAACAGACAACAAATTTTAATCACCAATTGAGGTACATCTCCAAATGTGAAATTGATGGTTTCTGAGTTCCATACCTAGCCTCTTTAAAATCTAAAGTTATTAAAAAAGTTTATCCAAAGAGTGGTTTAGGGAGATATGCAAATGCATTATAAAAGTCTTGGAGTTTTTTTTATGTGAAGTGAGATTTTATTGGCGTTAATATAGTTTAAAAGTTCTAATATTACTCAATAAAAGTATACATACGAGATTATGTTTCATCACATGTTTATGTCTATTGGGAACTTAGGCAAGTGGACCTGGAAATTGGAGGAATTACCATCAGGACAAGTAACTTAGAAATTGAATTATTATTCCAAGATTAAGATGAATGAGATGGGTCCCTGCTCATGTTATTGCGGTAAGGGAAAATGGTGACCGAACCATGTGTTACATTTACTCTTCTAATTGGTGATGTCTAACTGAATAAACAGTCGAAATTTATCACATAATTCCAAGAAGCAATAGACACAATACAGGCAGCCCAGGTTTCTGAAAAAACTGAGTTTATTGTGGTGAAGGAAAAAGGTATTAGATGAGATGGGCCATCGAGGTAGAGAACTTATTTTGTAATTTCTGAATCATTTGCATGGGGCTCATGTGCGAAACTCAGTGGATTTCTTTTATGTGGGCCGGCTTTCTTTGCCTATACTTGCTTTTCTACTAGGGCCACAATCATTGGTGAGGTTAATTAAGTATGTTTTACTAGAGTCTTCCCACAGCTATGAAATGAGCTATCAATCATATGTACGACACATTGATTAGATGGGTTTATTGATCTTTTCTTCCCCTGATTAGGTATAAAGTGCTACTTGATGTTGATGATCTTGTAGCTAATTGTTGTTGGCGTCTCTACTAGTAAATTGCCCAAGTCAAAATTATTTGAAAGAATGTAGTGAGAGAGTTTGGAGTGTTTGTGTGTACTTTGTTTCTATGTGTTTTGTGTTTTATACATTCACTGTTCTCCATACTTGATTTGGGGCATTTTTAGGTTGTAACTAGCGGTGGTTGCAATTGGGGCGGTGGCCCATCCCAGCTAGAGAAAATGAAAAGCCCTTCAACCAATATTTTAAAAGGCGTCGGAGTTTTAAAACACTTAGGCGGTATTTGAGTGGAATCTAGATGGAATTTTGGTAGAATTTAGGTGGATTTATATTTTTTATTTTTAAATATTTATTATATATATAAAAATATAAATTCAACTAAAAAGTAAATTATGATAATATAAAATATCAAAAGGGACATCCTTATTAGTGGTATAGAATATATTGTTTCTCGGTTTGAGATTCAAAATGATAATTTTATTGTGAGAACACTTTAATGTATTTTAGTTTTACTAACTAAACTATTTATTGTTGGTAAACTATGATTATTATTAATAATGGTATCATAAAAAATTAAATAAGCGCTGCTTAGACGGAAAAAATCTGATTAGGCGGTGGCTAGGTGGCAATAAATCGGTCGAGCTCCTGATAGCGCTTTAGAAATGAAAAGTCGGGCGGCAAGCTAAATAACACCTAGGCGGGGATTTTTAAAACAGTGGCTTCAGCTTACTTTCTGTAAATTGAAATTTGTAAGCTTGCTCACTCCATTAATGTTTTCGAGTCTGTCACTGCCTATGGTTACAGTGTAAGTTTTCATAAATGGGTAAAACTAGCCGCGTTAAGAAATTCCACCTCCCTTTTCAACCCTTACAATTTCCTTTTCATCCAAGTACAACCTAACTTGACTTGAGATTTCCTAGAGCTTATGACAATGTGATTTTATTCTAATTTTGGAAACTATACGATAGAAATATAAAATTTATGTGAATGATAAGCAAATTCTACTTAGGAGGAAAAGTTGCTTTCTCTTGAGATAAAAATAAGGTTTTAAAAAGCGCTAGGCGCTAGTCGGACAGCCGAGGCTTCGAACGCCTAGGCGGGGCCTGGGCGGGGCTTAGGCGGCTCCTTCGCGGATTTGTAAATTTTTTATAATTATTAATAGATAAAAGTATAAATTCAATTAAAAAATTAATTATAATACAATAATATTTTTAAAAAAAAACATAGTTTAACATATGAAAACGCAAGTCTTAGTTAATTTTTACATAAAAACACATTAACATTAAAATCAATTCCTTAAAAACAAATATCCTCACTAATTTTTTTGTGCTTTTAGCGTACTATTTCTCGGTTTAAGATTCAAAATAAAAATTGTATGGTGAGAATATTTTGTTGTACATTAGCTTTACCAACTGTGCTACCTTTTTTAATTGAAAAAATTGGACTATAATTATTATAGGTATCAATATTTTAAAAATTGATGAAAAAATCGGACTAGGCTGTGCCTAGGCGGAAAAAATTGGACTAGGCGGTGCCTAAGCGGCAATATGTTGGTCCAGCGCCTGATAGCGCTCGAGGAACGAAAAGTCGGGCAGCGAGCCTCAAAATAGCGCCGAGGCAGAGCTAGGCCGGGAGTTTTAAAGCATGGGATAAAACTATAGTTTTTTTAAGTCGGTATACCTAAAATTTAAAGCATAATTTTCAGGGTCGGCCCTGGACATAGGCCAAAGGTGCAACGACCTAGACCATCAACTAAAAGGGGCCCATTTTGTTTATTATGCATATACATACGCTTTAAAAAACTTTTTAAAATGTAAAAAAAAATTAATCCAAGAAATCCCAATATATTTATCATGTCAGCCCTTGAAATGTCAGGGTCTAGATAATTTTCTATGTCCGTGATTCTACATGCAATGAGGAGCATAGGCAGTTCTCCACATTTTATAGTTGCAGAGTAGTGAAAATCTAGAAACAAGATTAGATGCCTTTGTCAGGTGCATATGATATGACATTAACTTAGGCCATTAAACTATAATCTGCAGTGTATATGTCAGAACATAACATGAACTGTTTAGGAGCTCGTGACTCGTATTTAGATTGAGCAGTCTAAGGTAGCATTTGCTAGCTTCTTATAAAAAACTAATTATCGGGTTGTTAAACAGTGGTGTCGTGGTGTAGTTAGTTATCACGTCAGTCTAACACACTGAAGGTCTCCGGTTCAAGTCCGGGCGACGCCATTTTTATGCCACATTTTTTTTTTGCTTTGTGTCTCTTGGATCTGTTTTAATGAATATAAACAGCTACTTAGGCACATAATAAGCTCAGAACTTTTTTACAGTTTCCTCGTTTTTGCATTATGTTTTACAGAAAGGCCATAAGTTACATTTTTCTTGGAGAGCTTTGTGGCTCTATCCATGTGCAAAGGCATCAGAGACTTTGTTTAAGCTCATGTTATCAATGAGTAAGTTGGTCAATATAGATAATATCATAATAATATTAAATTGAATAGTGACGTGTATCCCATCTTCATACTGGCTCTCAATATTATCAAAGGGGGGGGATATAAACATGGTGCCATAGGTCCCATTGCCCTTTATGGATCATATACCCCTTAGACCATGGATTTATTGCCAAGTCGGTAATCAAAACAGATGAATCAAATTTGAGATTCACGATTTCTGACTCAAATTAATGTTCGAACCGAGTTACAACTTTATGTTTAGAAACTAAGATAGATGGACTAGATAATAGTTTTTTTATTGTTGTGAAAGCCATTTTCCATCTGTAGTCCTACCCTCAACTATTTAAGTCAACCTTAGGGATTCAGGATATGTACATGTATGAGTATCCAAATTACATGACTTCTCAGTTTTTATAGGAAGAATATTCTCTGTTTTACAAAAACAGTATAATTGCAAATTGCCAAATTATAGAGATTTTATTCTTTCACCATTATTAGGTGTTCAATGTATAAAACTTAATGACAACCAACCTGGAGAATAAGAATTTTCTCACCTTTCTTGAGATTATTCCATACCAAGAGCTTCAGTTTGATCGTTGAAAGATACAAGGAATGCAAAATTAGGTCAATTTTTTTTTAAAAAAGGAAACTTTTAAGTTAAAAAATAATGGATTAAGATTTACAGCCAGTGATACAAAACCGTGTTTGTGCACTTACAAAAAGTAACAAAGCAAATGATTCAGAAAAGAAAGAAACAAACTGTCATTAAACTTTAATTAGTAATACAATAATTACATAAATTTTAAACTGTATGACAAATAAGAGAATGAGGGAGAAAGCCTCGTCATCCTCAGTATACAAAACTCCCAAAACTGTAAAAAAAATATTTGGGTCTTCGGAGAAGAGGGCTTCTGTCTCTACGCTGCATATCTGTATATTTTTTTTTTCTGTATCAACAAGTAAGTATTTAGTATTTACTGCATCTAAATAATTGAATGGTCTGGTTAGATGAAATTTAGAACTGGGAAATACAACGTCTATGGCAAGCAGTAGTTCTTTTCTTTTGTTGCTTAGTTTCATCCTTCCAGACCTTGCTGATATCTTGTGCTATTTTTATTGAATCAGATGAAGCACCGGCCAGCCCTCTCCTTGAGAACCCAACTGCATAAAGCCCTGCTTTTCCTTTCCAGCCATTTGGGAATGGTGCTTTTGGGAACCCATTTTTGGAAAAAAATTCACCTTCCTGTTCATCATTAAAAATTTCCAAATTAGTCACAGTTGTAAAAAAAAACAGAAGCTTCCAAAATCAGATTGCCAAAAAAGGCAATTTTTGTTTATTTTCTCACCTGAAGCCAAGAAGGGACATTGCTGCGGTATCCAGTTGCGAAAACAACTGTATCGATATCGTGAATTTCTCCATTAACAAGCTCGACTTGTCCACGGGTAAATTTTTTGATTCCAGGTACTAAGTTTATATCTCCAGATTTTATCTTCTTTAATGCACCAATGTCCAATACAGGGGTTTTTCCTTGGCTAGCTTTGTAAGCCATTGGACCCATTGCTGGCCTTTTTAATCCATATTTTTCAATGTTTCCTAGCACTAACCATGTTAGTATCAGGATGATCTTATCAACCAGCCATAATGGGAACCAACTCATCAGCAAAACAGTCAATTCAAATGTTGATTTCCCAAATATCTCTCTAGGCAATACATGAACCTGCAATCCAATAACAAATCAATTTAGTACCAAACAATTAAAAAGATTGTTTCTTTTTGTTAAATTTGTTGATTTATTTGATGCTTGATTGCTTACCGTGCTTCTAACCACCATTGATGGTGATGCATTGTGGTTACATAGATCAAGAGAAACTTCCATGCCAGAATTACCACAACCTACAACTAGTACTTTCTGGCCCTTGTATTTCTCACCGGATTTATACCTCGAAGAATGAATAAACTCGCCGGAAAATTTATTAATCCCTTCAAATTCCGGCATCACACATTCTGCATTCTCACCGGTAGCCACCACAAGCCACCGGCAAATGTATTCAATTTCAGAACGAGTTGAACCTCGAGTCGAAACTGTCTTAACCCTCCACAAGCCACTGGTCTCATCATACTTAGCAGACTGCACACACTCGTTGAAATTCGGGTCAATTTCAAAGTGTTTAGCATATGATTCTAAGTAATCAACAAACTGTTTCCTTGTAGGATACTCAGGAAAATCGTCAGGAAATGGGAAATTCGGTAGCTGACAGAATTGCTTAGGTAGGTGAAGTTTAAGCCTGTCATAGGTACGTTTTTGCCATAGAGAAGCAATGCACTCTTCTCTTTCGAGAACCACGAATGGCACGCCTTGCTCTCTTAGGCAAGCAGCTGTGGCTAAACCTGAAGGTCCACCTCCTACAATCACTGGACCGTTGACCCAAATGCATCGACGAGAGAAGAAATCTTCGAGATTATCGAGGCGAAAGGCTAAATTCTCCATGTGAGTAAAGTATTTAGTTAAAGAAACGGAAAATTTTGATCAAGAAAGAGAGGTTTTTGATTTTTTTTTGTGATGTTTTTGCTGTTTGAGTTTGGATGAAACGAAAGGAGGGGGGAGAGGGGCCTTAAATAGGGAAGTGAGCATGTGATAGAAACCGAGAGTTAATGCAATTAGGAGGGCCCTCAAATCATAAGGTCATAGCTGCCCTTTGAAAATTAAATTATTATATTACTGGATCCTTTGTAGTGCTTAATTTATATACAAGGATCAGCATATTCAGTAGGGTATTATTTTATTGTTACCGAAGGTTGTTAGACTTCCACGGCTTTGCTATTTTTGACTAAGGTATTTTTTCAGGGTCATTTTGAGTCGACTTCCAGCGGACCTCAGACATCAGCTTTTTGGAAGAAAATGTAATTTTTGGGTTTTAACAAGAAGCCATTTCGTGTTCTTTTCAACTTCATCTAGATTAATCAGTTAAATTTAATTTCAATTTCAATTCAATACAATTCATTTAATTAAATTAATATAATTAATTAATCTAAATAATAATAAGTAATAATTAACTAACAATGACTAATTAATAACAATAAGCGGTTGATGTATTGGTCTTTTGGTTGAGGCTGAATCTGTGACTAAACATGTTACAAGTTTGAATCGCGTCTCAGGTATACTGAAGATTTTTCTTTGTATTTAATAATACAAGCGCCCTTGTGCAAATTAAAAAAAAACTAATAAAAATAAAAATACTTATAAGGAAGAAAAATTATTAAACAATATAATTAAATGTAAAACACCAAATGAAACTTGGTACAATTGGTACATCTGCATTGTGTGAGTGGGGATGACCAGGGATCAATTCTTATCTCCTACAAAATCCTTTCAATAAAAAATATTTATTTCAATTGTTCTATTAGTAACTATCTTACCTCGTATTTCATTATCTCTATTTTTGGAGTATAGCTTAAATCTACAGGATTGATTGTATCTTAATTTCGGGAGATGAGACGATACATGTGGTGACTCTTAAATTCTTCTCAAATAGAACTTCTATAAAAGTCTGTTACAACAAACTCCAATGAGTTTCCATTAGATATTATTTCGGTATTTCTATCAACAGAAGGATAAGAAACATTTTTGTAAATATCACACCCAAATCAATCCTCTTAGAGTGCGCCGCTGTAGTTTTTTTGGATAACAAATGCACCAATAAGCTCCCTAGAGTAGAGAGCTGTAAGCTTATGTTTGTGTCTATTTCAATATACTTATTCTCAATTTAAAATATGACACGTAATGTTTTTTTTTATTTCTTACATATTTTAGTTTCTCACTCACAGTTTTCATTTTCTGTTTGCTAATAATTAGCGTGTAGAGTGTATGCTAATAATTAGTGTGTAGAGTTCTAATAAGGCACATCAGAGAGGTCACCGAAATGGAGATAAAAGATAAACTCATAACCATGCCCAGCACAAACAAATAAATGGCCTTTCATTAAACTTTGATGAGTTAAACAATAGTTACATAATTTTCGAATGTATTAAAAATTGAATGAATGATCACTCAAAAAAAAGTGAATGAATGAGAGAAAAATCCTCATCATCCTCAGACCTCGGTTTACGAAACTCCCAACTGTCAAAAAAATATTTGGCTGTCTCTATGGTGTGTATCTGTATGTTTTTACTTTTTTCTTCTGTTCCAACAAGTAATTATTAAGTATTTACTAGAGCTAAATAGTTGAATTTGTGTCTGGTTAGATGAAATTTAGAACTGGGAAATGCAACGTCTAAGGCAAGCAGTAGTTCTTTTCTTCTGTTGCTTAGTTTCATCGGTCCAGAACTTGCTAATATCTTGTGCTATTTTTATTGAATCAGATGAAGCACCGGGCCAGCCCTCTCCTTAAGAACCCAACTGCATAAAGCCCTGCTTTTCCTTTCCAGCCATTTGGGAATCCATTCTTGGAGAAAAATTCGCCTTCCTGTTCAACATTTAACGTCTCCAAATTAGCCACAGTTATATAGAAAGCAGAAGCTTCTAAAATCAGATTTTTGTTTATTCAGAACATACCTGAAGCCAAGAAGGGACATTGCTGCGGTATCCAGTTGCACAAACAACTGTATCGATATCGAGAATTTCACCATTAACAAGCTCAACTTGTCCACGGGTAAACCTTTTAATTCCAGGAACTATGGTTATGTCTCTAGATTTTATCTTCTCTAATGCACCAATGTCCAGTACAGGGGTTTTTCCCTGGCAAGCTTTCTTTATAAGCCATTGGACCCATGGCTGGTCTTTTTAACCCATATTTTTCAATGTGTCCTACCACCAACCATGCTAATATCAGCATCAGCTTATCAACCAGCCATAATGGCAACCAACTCATCAACAGAATAGTCCATTCAAAGGTTGATTTCCCAAATATTTCTCTTGGCAATACATGAACCTGCAATCGTATAACAAATGGGTTTAGTTTCAAATACTAAAAGATTGTTTCTTTTCGTTAATTTTGTTGATTTATTTTGATTCTTACCGGGCTTCTAACCACCATTGATGGTGATGCATTGTGGTTGCAGAGATCAAGAGAAACTTCCATGCCTGAATTACCACAACCTATAACTAGTACTTTCTGGCCATTGTATTTCTCGCCGGATTTATAAGTAGAAGAATGAATAACCTCACCGGCAAATGTATTCAATTATACATTCTGCATTCTCGCCAGTTGCCACTACAAGCCACCGGCAAATGTATTTAATTACAGAACGAGTAGAATCTCTAGTAGAAACAGTCTTAACCCTCCAAAAGCCGCTAGTCTCATCATACTTAGCAGACTGCACACACTCGATGAAATTCGGGTTGATCTCAAAGTGTTTGGCATATGATTCTAAGTAGTCAACAAACTGTTTCCTTGTAGGATACTCCGGTAAATCCTCAGGAAATGGGAGATTTGGTAGCTGGCAGAATTGCTTAGGAATGTGAAGTTTAAGCCTGTTATAGGTGCGTTTTTGCCATAGAGAAGCAATGCACTCTTCTCTTTCTAGCACCATGAATGGCACGCCTTGCTCTCTTAGGCAGGCAGCTGTGGCTAAGCCTGAAGGTCCACCACCAACAATCACTGGACCGTTAACCCAAATGCATCGACGAGAAAAGAAATCTTCGAGATTATCTAGGCGAAAGGCCATGTTCTCCCTGTTGGTAAGTATATATATAGTTCAAGAAATGAACAAAAATAATACAGGAGAGCTTTTTGGATGTTTTTGCTTTTGTTGTTGTTGTTGGAGATCGGATAAAATGAAAGGGGAGATGGAGGGCCTTATATAGGCAAATTTGTTGTAAAATATGGAGCGTAAAAGTATAAAAGAAACTATAAGTAAAAACTGATATCTAATTTTATTGAGAAACCGAGAATGCATAATATGATACTCAATCCAAATTCAAAAGCATATCCAATATTATCACATCTGATATAAATAACAATATAACCCTCAAATCAGAAGGTCAAAGCTGCCGTTTGAAAATAAATTAGTTTTCTATAATTGGATGCTCTATATTTGCCATATTCAGTAGGGTATTATTTTATTGTTACCGAAGGTTGTTAGACATAAACACGGTTTTGCTCTTTCTGACGTGGTATTATTTCAGGATCATTTTGAGGCGACTTCCAACATCAATGATATCAACTTTTTAGGTCTCAAGAACAAACAAAGACAATATTCTATTCTTTTCAACTTCAATTCGGTTCATTTTAAGTCAAATCCATTCAGTTCAATTTAGTTGAGATTTTAATATCATTAATTTTTTAATGAATTGAAGGTTGGAATACATAAGCTTGAATATTATTAAAAATAAATTAAAAATCCTACAAAAAGAGAAAGGTAAAAACAAAAAAAAAAGGAAAGAAAAACATGAAAATAGAATCATGCAACCATTTTAAAAGAAATTCTTCCAACTAACTAGAATATTTGTCAGGTGGTCGGTATTCACCGTTTACGTTTAGTTTGTTCTCTATTGTCCTCATATTATCTTTTATTCTTTTAAATGACAAACGACTTGCATGGGATAAGTTCTCCCTCATGTCATAAGTTTTCATAAGATAAAAGTGAAGATTCTATTTTCAACTGAGAGAGGTGTAATCATAATGACTTTATTTTTCTACTTGTATATTCTCTTCTATAAGAACCCGAAACATCTCTTTCAGGTGAAGAATATTCTTGTGCATCTTCCTAATCGCTTCTTTTATATTGCATATTTTGTTCGGAAAAAGAAAAATCGTATGTGTTTTCACTATCAACCAAATCTTGATGGATTAGTGTCTCATTCCTTTCATTCTCTACATTATTCCTTTATTGACATTATTGAAAATATTCAAAATTAGGTCTTGTCGACAAATTTGATTACCTTCTTGAAATTTTTATTGATTACCGTGACTCTCTTGGCCCTGATTGAAATAGCATTATTTTAGACTTCTTTGCAATCTTGATTAATCTTGATTTTCCTGACGGTCTTGACCTTGATGAAAAATAGTATGTATTATCACTAGAATTATCCTCCACTTGATCAACGACCTACATGTTGGGATTAGCTCCGTAGAAATGAACATAGGGGCAACAATTGGATCCATCATTTGAGCATCCCTCAAACTAGAATTGATTCTTTAAAAATTTGTTTAGAAGGAACAACATGAATAATTAGCCTATGTGAACACACAACGCTTGATATCCATTAGCTATGGCTAGGACTACTGGGGTATATAATCTCATTCGACCCTCTAGCTTTCGTCTCTCAATGTCACTGTCGGCCTAACGAAGTGCTTTTGTCGTTGGTTTTATTTTTTATCTTTACGCATTTCACCGCTCCACAATCATTAGCCAATATGCTTTTCTCTCATGTCTTTCTTTATTCACGGTTCAATATTCTGGTGCCCTAGATATAAAGGAACCACACCAATCCATCCCGAGCTTTGTTAGGCCCAATAATAAATTACGAGAAAAATAATAGCAGCAGAATAAAAAGACACAGATTTTTATGTGGAAACCCCAAATGAATTAGGGAAAAATCACGGGACAAACTCCGAATAGTTCTTCCAATATGAAAATAATAGTAGGTACACAAAGAAATTACAAAATAATGGCACACAAGTGTTTCCCATAACCTCACTATTTTCTCTCTTGCCCAATTCTTAGGAACCGCTTCCTAAGTTTCTCTGCACAGATAATACTCTGTATCTGTGCTCCTCTCTCTGTATCACAAATGAGGAAATAATCCTCTCTATTTATAAAACAGAAAATGCGTAAATATTGTCCTAATTAACGCCTTCGATCATGCAACCAATTAGGACTTTGTTGGCCACCTGTTTTCTTCCGCAAATTTGCACCAATTAGACCAACCAATTTATTGGACTTTACTTTATCAATCTGCCACCCCTTTTTAGATTTTTCTTCTTTTTTCTTTTACTTAATTAAATTATGGGTCCCACATGTTGGAGGGACACCACACAATAATTCTCCCCCTCCCGACTACAATGTGGGACTCTCTATCCCGGTTGCTTTCACACACTGATCGAACTTTTCTTTTGGAACGACCTTTATCAACATATCAGCAATATTTTTGTTTGTATGAATCTTTTGCAACTTGAACTCATTTTCTTCAATAACAAGTCTGAGCCAATGATATCTTACATCAATATGTTTCGTCCGTGCATGATATATAGTATTTTTGCTTAAATCTAGTGCACTTTGACTATCACAATAAATTATGTAGCCTTCTTGTTGCACACCAATTCTTGAAAGAATCGCTTTAACCAAAGCATTTCCTTTCCTACTTCTGTTGCTGCAACGTACTCTACTTCAGTTGTTGATAATGAAACACACTTTTGTAACCGTGACTGCCATGAAATAGCTCCCCATGAGAATGTAAATAGGTAACTTGATGTAGATTTTCTTTCATCAAGGTCACCAGCCATATCTGCATCTGTGTTACCAACAAGTGTTGGCTTTCCACCTCCAAAGGTTAAACATAATTTTGAAGTTTCTCTTAGGAATGTAACGATCCATTTAACTGCTTCCCAATGTGTCTTCTGCGGATTAGATAGAAATCGACTCACAACTCCAACTGCATGAGCGATGTCTGGACTTGTACACACTATTGCATACATTAAACCTTCGACCGCTAAAGAATATGGAACATTTGAAATATCTTCTATATTTTTCTCTGTTGATGGGTAGGATTTCTTACTCAACTTGAAATGAGCGGCAAGTGGAGTGCTAACTGGTTTAGTAATCTTCATATTGAACCTTTCTAGTACCCGTTCAATATATTTTTCTTACAATAACCACAGCCTACAAGACCTCCGATATCGGGTAATCTCCATTCCTAGAATTCGCCTTGCCGGTCCCAAATCCTTCATGTCAAACGCCTTAGACAAATCACCCTTCAACTTACTAATCATTTTGGCATCTGGCCCAACGATTAGCATATCATCAACATATAAAAGAAGAATGATAAATTTTCCATCAGGGAATTTCTGGACATATACACATAGATCAGCTTCTGTCCTCTTGTATCATTGATTCACCATGAAGGAATCAAACTTTTTATACCATTGTTGTGGGGCTTGTTTTAACCCATACAAACTTTTCTTCAAGCGACAAACCATGTCCTCCTTTCCCTTGACCTTGAAACCTTCTGGTTGTTCCATATAAATTTCTTCTTCTAAATCCCTATGCAAGAACGCGGTCTTTACATCAAGTTGTTCTAACTCCAGGTTCAAGCTGGCTATAAGACCTAGCACAACTCGAATGGAACTCATTTTCACAACTGGTGAAAAAATCTCATCAAAGTCGATACCTTTCTTTTGAGTAAATCCTTTGATGACCAATCGAGCTTTGTATCTCACTAGGTTTCCATTATCTTTCTTCAGATTGTACATCCATTTGTTCTTGAGTGTTTGTGAGCGGACGACGACCCGCGCGGCTGCGTGCGCGGGGGCCGGACCCGGTCGGGCCGGCCCGTTTTTGTGGTGTCGGGGAGACGAGTGTGATGCGGTTGAAAAGAAAATGATTTTGCATATTATAATGCTTAAAAGATACGAGATCGAAATCCCGTACTTAGAATAGAGTCGCCACCCGGTTCAGCTCAACCGGGAAATTTTCGGTACGATTTTCCCACCAGGTGGTTGGACCATACCTTAAGTAGAGATTCCGAGTTCGGATGATGTTATTTACTTTTCATTAGGCCAAATTAGGATACTTCATTCTTTCTTAATCGGTTTAATCCACCCTATTTATTCGTATTTTCAGTTATTTTGTGGTTTTTGCATTTATCAAGCAATTGAAGCGGTAAATAAAATATTTACAATCGTAAAAGAAAAGTAAGTGTGGAAAGTAGAATTATTACAAGGTTTTCAAGTCCTGTACTCTTTTCTACGTAACAAATAAAATACACGAATGTCCGATATACACCTACCTGCAGATGATAGTTGACACGAATATGGCATATCTTATTTATAATATCATAAAGCCCGATTGAATGGCTAAAACGAGATTCGAATGGCGTTTGAGGGGAAATTCCATTTTTATCCAAATTTCAGATTCGATTGTTGCTTTAATCGGATTACAGATGAATATACCACTTGTTGTGGGGCGGGTCTGTTTTCAGGAGGTTTCGAACCTCCATCGTTGCGCTATAGGTCCTAGCTTTAGAAAATGAATTAATTTGGAAATAAACGAAAACAATACTGCTGTCCAGAAAATCAAGCCGCCGATGGCATCTGATGCCGCCGACTACATAGTTGATGTCGCTGGCGGCATGGATGATGCCGCCGGTGACATCGATTATGTTTCGGGCGACATCAGCATGCAGATGGGCACAGGGCTTTCTGAGTACCGTAAAGAAAGGGTTCCGCGAGAAAGCGAGGTCTCCGGGGAATGTGATGCTAACGGCGGTACCAACGATGTCTCTCACGACATGGGTGATACAGCCGGCAACATCACACGTCTCCGGCGACTCCAATTTCTTGCTACAGCAGCGGTTAGCAGTCAAAGTGACCGAAAACTCAAAAAGGAACACAAATCAACAAAAATTAGTGCAAAACAATAATAGTAATGCCAAAGAGCTATGAGACTCAGGATTTTCACCTCGGGGTTGTGAATCCACCTCTTCGTGATCCGAATAAAACACCTCCGGAGAGCTCGTTACGATGATTTAATAATGATTTTAAGTGTCTTCTGGTTTCTAAGTTCTACTAAGATGATTTTGACTTAACGGTTTGTCGATTCCAACTCACAATCAGAGAGTTCGAAGAAGAAAAACCAGGAAAAAATGGGTCGGAATCCCGTTTTTTTCTGTTTTATCTAATTCTTATCTCACTAACATCTATTTCCCTCTTGAAAATCCCTTTTGCTTTCTCTTCTCCCTCTATAATTTCAGTCCCCCCTCCTCAATTGCAGTTTTTGGGTGCCTTTTATAGGCAAATTGGGGTGTTTTTCGAGACATTTTTTAATAATTCCACCGAAAGTGGCCGAAAGGCTGTCTGTGGAGGGAATCTTTTTGGTTCATGTCGCCGGCGATATGATGATATCGCCGGCGATATGGGTGATGCCGCCGGTGGTATGGTGATGCCGCCAGCGGCATGAACGATGTCGTTGGCGACATCATTCTCCAGCATACCACAGCCAACGGGTCAAAAAGCCTAAAAAGTCGGGAAAAGTGGTTTATTAGTGGGTGGAAAGGTATCTTTTTGAATTTTAACAATATTTTAAAGGGTATTATTTATTTGGGTGTAAATCATCGGTTCAAGCTCCTACCGGACGCGTTATCGGCCACGCCGAACTGGATTCTACCAATTATAAAATTCACAAGGAATATTATTTTGGTAATAAAAATTCTAAAGAGAACTTTTATTTTGAGGTATTAAAATCGGGTACACGTCATCATTGTCTCGCGAGAGGGACTGCAAAATCCCATGCTCACAGGCTGCCCCTCGGGGGATCACTGCTGCCATAGGTCAGTATGATCACACGAAAGAGCAAGGGATAGGAATGATACCTGAGGGATGACCTGTTTGTCCTTTGGTCGGACTTACGCTTTGTCGATTGTTTGTCCCTTGGTCGGACTTACGCTTTGTCGATTGTTTGTCCCTTGGTCGGACTTATGCTTTGTCGATTGTTTGTCCCTTGGTCGGACTTACGCTTTGTTGATCGTTTGTCCCTTGGTCGGACTTACGCTTTGTTGATCGTTTGTCCCTTGGTCGGACTTACGCTTCGTCGATCGTTTGGCCCTTGGTCGGACTTACGCTTTGTCGACTGTTCGTCCCTTGGTCGGACTTACGCTTTGTCGATTGTTCGTCCCTTGGTCGGACTTACGCTTTGTCAATTGTTCGTCCCTTGGTCGGACTTACGCTTTGTCGATCGTTTGTCCCTTGGTCGGACTTACACTTTGTCGATCGTTTGACCCTTGGTCGGACTTATGCTTTGTCGACTGTTCGTCCCTTGGTCGGACTTACGCTTTGTCGATCGTTTGTCCCTTGGTCGGACTTGTCGATCGTTTGTCCCTTGGTCGGACTTATGCTTTGTCGACTGTTCGTCCCTTGGTCGGACTTACGCTTTGTCGATTGTTCGTCCCTTGGTCGGACTTACGCTTTGTCAATTGTTTGTCCCTTGGTCGGACTTACACTTTGTCGATCGTTTGTCCCTTGGTCGGACTTACGCTTTGTCGATCGTTGGTCCCTTGGTCGGACTTACGCTTTGTTGATCGTTTGGCCCTTGGTCGGACTTACGCTTTGTCGATCGTTTGTCCCTTGGTCGGACTTACGCTTTGTCGATCGTTTGTCCCTTGGTCGGACTTATGCTTTGTCGACTGTTTGTCCCTTGGTCGGACTTACGCTTTGTCGACTGTTCGTCCCTTGGTCGGACTTACGCTTTGTCGATCGTTTGTCCCTTGGTCGGACTTACGCTTTGTCGATCGTTTGTCCCTTGGTCGGACTTATGCTTTGTCGATCGTTTGTCCCTTGGTTGGACTTATGCTTAATCGATCGTTTGTCCCTTGGTCGGACTTATGCTTTATCGATCGTTTGTCCCTTGGTCAGACTTATGCTTTGTCGACTGTTCGTCCCTTGATCAGACTCACGCTTTGTCGATCTTTCGTCCCTTGGTCGGACTCACACTTTGTCGACTGTTCGTCCCTTGGTCGGACTCATGCTTTGTCGACTGTTCGTCCCTTGGTCGGACTCACGCTTTATCGACTGTTCGTCCCTTGGTCGGACTCACGCTTTGTCGACTGTTCGTCCCTTGGTCAGACTCACGCTGTGTCGATTGTTTGTCCCTTGGTCGGGCTCACGCTCTTGTGGAGAATTCACCTTTGGTCGGGCTCGCGCTCTTGTGGAGAATTTGCCCCTTGGTCGGGCTCGCGCTCTTGTGGAGAATTTGCCCCTTGGTCGGGCTCGCGCTCTTGTGGAGAATTCGCCTTTGGTCGGGCTTATGCTCTTGGGGAATTCGCCTTTGGTCGGGCTTGTGCTTTATGGAGAATTCGCCTTTGGTCGGGCTTGTGCTTTGTGGAGAATTCGCCTTTGGTCGGGCTTGTGCTATGTGGAGAATTCGCCTTTGGTCGGGCTTGTGTTTGGTATAGCGATTGTCCTTTAGTTGGACTCATTTTGAAGAGCTCGCCCTCCGATTGGGCTTTTGTATTTCGGTATAGTGATTGTCCTTTGGTCGGACTTTCACTTCGATGAGATCGCCCTTCGGTTGGGCTCATTTTTGGTACAGTGATTGTCCTTCGATTGGACTTTCGCTTTGAATAGGGAGGTTTGCCCCTTGGTCGGGCTTCGGCTTTGAATAGAGAGGTTTGCCCCTTGGTCGGGCTTCGGCTTTGAATAGAGAGGTTTGCCCCTTGATCGGGCTTCGGCTTTGAATCGAGAGGTTTGCCCTTTGGTCGGGCTTTCGCTTTGAATCGAGAGGTTTGCCCTTTGGTCGGGCTTTCGCTTTGAATCGAGAGGTTTGCCCCTTGGTCGGGCTTTTGCTTGGAATAGAGAGGTTTGCCCCTTGGTCGGACTTACGCTTTGTCGATCGTTTGTCCCTTGGTCGGACTTATGCTTTGTCGATCGTTTGTCCCTTGGTCGGACTTATGCTTAATCGATCGTTTGTCCCTTGGTCGGACTTATGCTTTATCGATCGTTTGTCCCTTGGTCAGACTTACGCTTTGTCGACTGTTCGTCCCTTGATCAGACTCACGCTTTGTCGATCTTTCGTCCCTTGGTCGGACTCACACTTTGTCGACTGTTCGTCCCTTGGTCGGACTCATGCTTTGTCGACTGTTCGTCCCTTGGTCGGACTCACGCTTTGTCGACTGTTCGTCCCTTGGTCGGACTCACGCTTTATCGACTGTTCGTCCCTTGGTCGGACTCATGCTGTGTCGATTGTTTGTCCCTTGGTCGGGCTCACGCTCTTGTGGAGAATTCACCTTTGGTCGGGCTCGCGCTCTTGTGGAGAATTTGCCCCTTGGTCGGGCTCGCGCTCTTGTGGAGAATTTGCCCCTTGGTCGGGCTCGCGCTCTTGTGGAGAATTCGCCTTTGGTCGGGCTTATGCTCTTGGGGAATTCGCCTTTGGTCGGGCTTGTGCTTTATGGAGAATTCGCCTTTGGTCGGGCTTGTGCTTTGTGGAGAATTCGCCTTTGGTCGGGCTTGTGCTATGTGGAGAATTCGCCTTTGGTCGGGCTTGTGTTTGGTATAGCGATTGTCCTTTGGTTGGACTCATTTTGAAGAGCTCGCCCTCCGATTGGGCTTTTGTATTTCGGTATAGTGATTGTCCTTTGGTCGGACTTTCACTTCGATGAGATCGCCCTTCGGTTGGGCTCATTTTTGGTACAGTGATTGTCCTTCGATTGGACTTTCGCTTTGAATAGGGAGGTTTGCCCCTTGGTCGAGCTTCGGCTTTGAATAGAGAGGTTTGCCCCTTGGTCGGGCTTCGGCTTTGAATAGAGAGGTTTGCCCCTTGATCGGGCTTCGGCTTTGAATCGAGAGGTTTGCCCTTTGGTCGGGCTTTTGCTTGGAATAGAGAGGTTTGCCCCTTGGTCGGGCTTTTGCTTGGTACAGTGATTGTCCTTTGGTCGGATTTTCACTTTGCAGAGATTGCCCTTCGATTGGGCTCACTTTGCAGAGATTGCCCTTCGGTTGGGCTCACTTTGCAGAGATTGCCCTTCGGTTGGGCTCACGTTCTGAAGAGATGGCCCTTCTGCTGGGCTTTCGTTCTGAAGAGATGGCCCTTCTGCTGGGCTTTTGTTCTGAAGAGATGACCCTTCTGCTGGGCTTTCGTTCTGAAGAGATTGCCCTTTTGCTGGGCTTTTATTCTGAAGAGATCGCCCTTCGGCTGGGCTCGTATTTTGAAGAGATCGCCCTTCAGTTGGGCTTTCGTTCTGAAGAGATCGCCCTTCGGTTGGGCTTTCGTTCTGAAGAGATTGCCCTTCGGTTGGGCTTTCGTTCTGAAGAGATTGCCCTTCGGTTGGGCTTTCGTTCTGAAGAGATTGCCCTTCTGTTGGGCTTTCGTCTTGAAGTGATTGCCCTTCAGTTGGGCTTTTATTTTGAAGAGATTGCCCTTCGGTTGGGCTTGATTTGAAGAGGTCGCCCTTCGGTTGGGCTTTCGGTCTGAAGAGATTGCCCTTCTGTTGGGCTTTCGGTTTGAAGAGATTGCCCTTCTGTTGGGCTTTCGTTTTGAAGAGATCGTTGAAGAGATTGCCCTTCGATGCCCTTCGGTTGGGCTATCATTCTGAAGAGATTATTGAAGAGATTGCCCTTCGGTGGGGCTTTTGTCTTGAAGTGAATGCCCTTCGGTTGGGCTTTCGTCTTGAAGAGATTGCCCTTCGGTTGGGCTTTCGTTCTGAAGAGATTGCCCTTCGGTTGGGCTTTCGTTCTGAAGAGATTGCCCTTCTGTTGGGCTTTCGTTTTGAAGAGATCGCCCTTCGGTTGGGCTTTCGTTCTGAAGAGATTGCCTTTCGGTTGGGCTTTCGTTCTGAAGAGATTGCCCTTCAGTTGGGCTCGTGTTGAAGAGATTGCCCTTCGGTTGGGCTTTCATTTTGAAGAGATTGCCCTTCGTTGGGCTTGTTCTGAAGAGGTCGCCCTTCAGTTGGGCTTGTTTTGAAGAGATTGCCCTTCGGTTGGGCTTGATTTGAAGAGGTCGCCCTTCGGTTGGGCTTGTTTTGAAGAGATTGTTGAAGAGATTGCCCTTCGGTGGGCTTTCATCTTGAAGTGATTGCCCTTCAGTTGGGCTTTTATTTTGAAGAGATTGCCCTTCGGTTGGGCTTGATTTGAAGAGGTCGCCCTTCGGTTGGGCTTTCGGTCTGAAGAGATTGCCCTTCGGTCGGGCTTTCGTTTGGTATAGTGATTGTCCTTCGGTTGGACTTTCACTTTGCAGTAGATTGCCCTTCGGTTGGGCTTTCCGTCTGAAGTGATTGCTCTTCGGTTGGGCTTTATTTGAAGAGGTCGCCCTTCGGTTGGGCTTTCGGTCTGAAGAGATTGCCCTTCGGTCGGGCTTTCATTTGGTATAGTGATTGTCCTTCGGTTGGACTTTCACTTTGCAGTAGATTGCCCTTCGGTTGGGGTAACATCGCCGGCGACATGAACGATATCACCGGCGGCATGGTCTGATCTTGCCGGCGGTATGGGTGCCACGTGGCAGCTTTGACTGGTCAGATAATTTCAAAAATTGAACTAAAATGAGGCGATATCGCCGGCGACATAAGTGATATCGCCGGCGGCATGAATGATATCGCCAACGGCATGGATTGATCTTGCCGGCGGTTTGGATGCCACGTGGGAGCTTTGACTGGTCAGATAATTTTAAAATTTGAACTTAATGAGTCGATGTCGCCGGCGACATAAGTGATATCGCCGGCGGCATGAATCTATGTCGCGGGCGACATGGACCATCAGTTTCAGATAAATCAAAGCTCCTCGAATTCCGCGCGGCAGTTTATAAAAAGGAATGGATCCTTCTTTCTCACTATTCACAAACCGCATCCCCCTCTTCTCTCTCCCAAAGCTCTTTGATTTCTAACTTTGTTTTCTCAAATTATGAAGAGGATTAGCCAGGCTTTCAGGGGCAAATCCAAGGCTAGGGAGAGCCTGCCCGATTCTTCTGTCGAGGGGTTGAAAATCCTTTCTGTTCCTGCTGCATACGGCCTGAAGGAGACGGCCAAAATGTATGGCTATGGCATTAACTCTCCTATCACCAATCTGACTCCGGAGAAGGAGAAACACCTCTGTTACATCCAGGTAATTCCACAAAAACCCGAATTGCTTCTTTTCGTATTCAATGTGATTTTAGATTTGAAAACATGCCATGATAGAGGTTTAAAGTGTGGAATATATCAGTCACATTGCATGCTTTAGGATCGACCTTTGCCTTTTTGGACTTTGTTCGATTGATTGTGATTTTTGTGATTTTTGGCGCGAAGGGTGCGATTTAGGGGGAAAGTAGGTTCTGCCCGTGCACAGTGATACCGCTGGCGGCCTGATTGATGTCGCTGGCGACATCAGTGTTGTTGCTGGCGGCATTAGTCCTTGTAAAAGGCTTTATGGGAGTCTGATGTCGCTTCTATTTAAGGTGATGCCGCCGGCGGTATGGGATGATGCCGCCGGCGGTATCACTTTTAATAGAGGCGACATCAGCAGCCTTTTTGACAGAAATGCACAGATTTGATTCGTTTTGTTTTCTATTTTGCAGCCATACGAACTGACTTACACGGGGGGAATGGGTACCATTGGTGAATGGTGGCACCACATCTCAGAGAACGATCCCGAGCTTGCGCTTGCGATTAACGAGACGGGGTTTGGGGATTTGGACCGGATCATGCCCATGTTAATGCCCAAGCTTCCTCATTCTTCGGTGACGGCCCTGACCGAAAGGTGGTCCGAGACCACTCATACCTTCCATTTCTCCTTCGGGGAAGTCACAATTACCCCTTCTGATGTAGTAGCCATGACCGGCCTTCCTTGGACGGATGAGGTTATACATTTTGACGTCTACATGGACAAGTACCATGTTGAGAGGCCCGTGGTCAGGCGGGTAAAGGAGCTGTTTGGTCTGAAGCCCGTTTCTGGGCGGCTGTCCTATGGTGAGTTGTACCGTTATTGGACCCGGGTGGATGTGGTGCCCGAGGAGGAGAGGGAGGCATGTGTCCGTTCCTTTGTGATCTCACTACTCACCGTGCTGTTCTTCCCAATCTCGGGGAGTAAGATCAACTACATACTTATTACCGCGGTAGAAGATGTGCCAGGAATTAGGAGGAAGAATTGGCCGAGGGCCATCTTGGCCCAATTGTACCACGGGCTGGATGTGGGAGCCCGGAAGAAGGAGAAAGCCCTTCGCCTTTGCCACCTGCTACTCCAGGTATAGATTTTTGGAAATATTTCCCTTGATAACACGTGTACTTATTTATTGCACGACGTCCTTTGAATTGATCGGTCGTTATCTGTGCAGGCCTGGGCGTTTGAGCATCAGATCCTTCCGCCGATGGAGTTTAAGAAGGTTGTGCCACCGGGCTCTCACTTCCTTGCCCGCTGGTGCGGGGGTATCGGTGGGAAGGCCAAGTACCCTACGCTGTATAGGGAGGTCCTAAGAAGCGCACGTCTGAGTTCGGTACGCGATTTTTTTTCTTTTTTAATTTTTATTTTTTGGTCTATGGACTTATGTTGGTTGTTTTGATGTAGCTCGTCTTGGACCCGTTCGATGGGGTGGAGAACTTGGCTGAGGTTGCCCGGGTCCGGCGGGAGGTGGATGACCACCGGTTTGTGATCGAGTGCCCCCTGTCCCAGCAGTGGTATTTAGGCGAGCGCATCCGAGGCTGGAGGTCCCTTCCGGTTGCTGCTAGACCGGTGCCTGCCGATCCTCCGCGGGGTTTGTGGTGGCCTCATTTGGTGATTTCTGCCGAGGCCGACAAAGCCGATTATATTGAAGGGAACGGCCGAGTGATCCCTAGCGTTCCTGGCCTCTACGAGCGGCTCTTTCAGCGTCTACTCCCTGTGTGTCCTCGTATCCATGGCAATGATACAATTGAGTATCACAACGAGCAACGATTGGAGGATGAAAAGAGGCGCCTTAGAGGCATTGTGGATGATGATGATGACGATGATGATGAGGATGAAGCGCTGGAAGGGGACGTTGCGGTCGACCCTGAGGGGGAGGACGAGGTAGGCGTGGGTGTAGCTGGCGGGAGCGTGCCGATGTCCCAAGGGGAGCAACGTTCTTTCGAGGTATGATTGTGTTTGTGTGTATGATTTTGAAGTCGTTTAGGGACGTTGTTGACGTGTGACTTTTACGTTCTATAGGAACCCGCGAGAAAGAGGGGCCGCAATAACCAAAGTGGGACCCGACATTATGGCGCGCCGGAGGGCATAAACTTTGTGGAGGGGAGATTGGTTAATCCGTTGGAAACCACCTTCCTGTTGATGAACTCCCGAGGCGAATTCTCTCATAGGAATGTTGGCTCGAGCCGGCAAGCCCCGATTTTCGTGCCTGAAAACGCTACCTACGTAAGATCTAATAATCATTTTCTTATTGAGCCCTAGATGTGGGTGTCTAAGATTTTGCTTTTTGGATTTGCTAGGTGGCGCGAAGTCATGTGGAGCAACTCGTTCAGGTATTTTATGCACATGTTAAGATGTGATATATGTATGGATGTTATGCATGACATGCAAGGCTGATATTTTTCTTCGGTTTGCAGGATTTTTTAGCCCTTTCGTTGTCTGACGTAGACGCAGCCCGGCGGCGGTATGAGGAGGAGACTGCAGCTTTACAGCGCCGCGTGAGCGATCTCGAGGGTCAGCTGGCGGCCACTGCCCAGAGAAGTAAACAAAACCTCGACCGTGCGCATCCTGGGGGTACCAGTCGTAGGGGGTTCAAGAAGTCTGCCGGCCGACGTGCGTTTATCGCGGCTGAGGAGTCCAGTAGTGTTCCCATGACGGAGGGGAGAGAGGAAGACGACGTTGACGATTGGCTCGCAAGTCCTGATGACGTTTCATCTCGTCCAGCCGGTAGTGGCGGGCATGCTTAGTTTTACTTTTCGTTTTTGTTTTGCCTTTGAGTTCTTGGTTCGTACCTCCAATACATTGGGGTTTTGATAATTCGATTTTGTCATGGGCTAGATGATTTGGTACAATTTGAGCAATTTGCGCCTTCGGGCTTTTATTTTGAATACAAAGATGGATTGCTGTTTGATAAGTCATTGGAAATGCTGTATAGGATTGTTTACAGGTTTTGTACAGGTCTGAAATGGCAGAAATGCTTCTGATGCCGCCCAGAAAATTAAATTCATACCGCTGGCGGTATCATCCATATCGCCCAAATTGATCCCATATCGCCCAAATTGATCCCATATCGCCCAAGTTGATCCCATATCGCCGGCGTCATCAAATACATCGCCGGCGGTATCATTATATCGCCGGCGGTATCACTCTCATCGCCGGCGGCTTCAATCTTCCAGCAACCTGTTTTCGGCCATTCCGTCCGTTTCTGTCATTGCAACCCATAACCAAAAGCTGTGGGGTTTTCTGCAGAGCCTGGGGAACACAGATTTTAGGCTCCAATTTGACCCCATGGTTTGTATGGACTATCCTTTCGGGTTTTTGCCCTAACAGATTTATTCCGACCTTTGAGCGCATAGTGTCTTCAATTAAGCTTACTTGAGATGTTTTCATCCTTCGATCGCCAGGTATTCACATAATGACAAACACAGATGTTTCAACATGAAAAACACTTTTATCGAGTGAATCTAATTTGAGTACAAGATGTTGGCAATCATTTCCATTAATGGGACCCCTGGTGTTAACCAGCCTTTACAGGTTTTCAAGTTAACATCTTATTGTTTTTCTCTCGTGCCCTTATTTTCGTCTGAACCGCCCTTTTTGGGTTTTCAGTTCAACAGGCGTTATTGACTTATCCCCTAATTTTTGTACAGCCGGTTTGCAGGGTACCGATCGTCGGGTGTCACCCTAATTTTTGCCCAGTCAGTAGAAGGCTGACAGGCGGGCGATTATTGTATATATATATTTTTTTAGTGTGCCGCTTTTTCTGATTTATTTCTTTTGTTTAGACCTGATAATGCTTAAGCTTGTCGTGGTCGACTAGATCGATGAACTCGCTTCTTGCCTACGCTCAGGACTTTAACAGCCTCGCTTATTTGGTGTCATTTCCGATCGTATGAAGGCCTCTTCAATCTGATTTGAACTTGACCTTAGTATCGGAAGGTTTCAAACTTTTCAGTGCTGGGTCTATGACTCTTGGAAAGGGCATTGGGTATCTGATTTGCTATTGTTCGCATAGTTGTGCTTTTGTAGATTCTCCAAGTTCCTTGGTGCCCGTTCGATTTTCAACTGGATCACCCAGTTTATTCTGACCTTCAAAGTTACGTCGGGAGTTTTTGGCTGACCTTATTGCAAGCCGTTTAGTTGGCGGGAGTTTTAGGTGCTTACTCCAAAGCTTCATCGCTTGTTGTCCTGATCGCCATTTTGATTGCTTCTTCAATTCTTGGTCTGCAAAGCCCTTCTTGTTTAGGCCTGAACTCGTATTCTATATTAGTGTTAATGAGTTGTGAACAAGTGATGTTTGGCTTAAGGGCCTTTTGTTTGGTGGGTTTGTAGTGGTCGTTTGCCTTGTTGGTTCATTTGGTAAGCCGATTGCGACATTGGTTGCGCAATCGTCTTTGTGGCTTGTGGGATGGAGGTGCTTGCCTTTAGACTTGGCGTTCTAGGAAGTGGTTGCCCCCTGACCTTATTAACTGAAGGGTTTGATGGGGTTGATTTGTACCGGGTGAAGACGTGTTTCTCTCCAAATTTGGTCGTGTCCTTGGTGGTGATGTTGGTCTGGGATTTGGCTACGACGTTTGTTTGATGAAGGTTAGGCTCTGTTGGGTGTAAGCCTTGATTCTCTAGACCGATTGATGTTTCATTGGTGGCTTGAAGGTGCACCGTTGTAAGGCCGTTGAGTTAATTCTAGAAGAGACCCATGGTGTTCCAACAATCCGATTATTGCACTGAGCGAAAGCATTATCATGGTCTTTAAGCACTTTATTATCTCTCATGTATTTGACAGGGTTCAAATTATTGGATTTGATTACCACATAATGTACTCAATTTAATTTCATTCAATAAAAATATCCTGAATACTGAAAGCGTCGTACAAGTGCTCATGTGAAGACGCCGCTGATCAAAGGATACAGACATGACATAAGTAAGAAAAATGGAAGTTGCTTATGGAGCTAAAAGGTCTGAACTCTGAGGATTGCAAATCGGGATTCTTCGTCCTCACCGTCAGAGCGCGATTTTCCCCCACCATTTGAGTAGATGGCCTTGATGGGATCTTGAGGAGCTTTCCGCTGTTTGGAAAAGCCGGGATTAATCGTCCGTGTCTGGTTGCCAGACTCTGGTAAGGGGTAGGATACCCTTTCAAGGTCGGTAATCTTCTTTTCATCCACCAGTCGTTGGATGGTACGGACCAAAGCTTTGCACTGGTTGGTGTTGTGACCTGACAACATGTGATATCTGCAAAAGCCTTTTCCTTCTTCTCTCATGGGGGGATTGAACTCGTGAAGAGGTTTAAGAATCCCAACTTCCTTTAACCCGGTGAAGATTACATTAAGTGGCAATTTCCACGGATTTGTTCTATACTTAAGACCGTCGTTTGGGCGTATAATGGCAACTGGTGCCGACTTCTGATAGGTCTCTTGGTCCACCATGATTTGAGGTGGGGGTGTGGGTGATTCAGTGTTTTGAAAGAACTGGTCTTTCTCTGATTGGACCCTTCCCTCTTTCTGAGAGCACTCTACTGTCATCAATTGACGCGAGAAGTCTTCAACTTTGTGTTGGTCGTATTGAGGAAGCATCGGGGCAGCGGGGATCTTAAATTGTGATGGGGTGACCAAAGTTGGTGGTAAGGTGTTAAAGAATGGTGGAAGAATTGGACTCTGGGCTCCTTCTCTTTGTCCAGGGTAAGCGGTTGGCGGTGACTGCCAGAGTGTATCATCATCAGGTGTCATGCCCGGAGATCGCATGACCTGGTCGAAGTCCTGACTTGCTAGGACCTTCTTAACGGATACACACACTATCTCCTGAATGATGTTTCTAAACTGATCAGAGTTCAGAAACTGAATGATAGCAGCGGTGATCTCCGATCCGAGAGACGGCGGGTGAGCTGTTGCCCCTACGGTGGAGGGAAGGCTAGCTTGTCCTCTGGATAAGGTATAGTTGTCATCGTGGGGAAGAGACATGGCTGGTTGTGAAGGTCTCGGTTCAAGAGGAAGGCTGCTTAGGATCACGAGTCGAGGATCAGACCATGAATGGGTTGTAAATGGTATGGATGGTATGTATGTATGTTTTTTTTTTTTTTTTTTGAAGTGGTGCGTGATATGTATGGCTGTACACATATGTGGTTAGATAATGTGATGGATTATCCCTTCAACATATATGGGACGTTCGTACCTCACGTCTTACATAGCGAAGTGGTGAAGCAATAGAGGTACAAGAGAAGTCCTGTGTATATTGCTAAACCAGTTCCATGGGTGGAAGGGATAAGGGTAAGCTGATTTATTTTTGGCTCTTAAAGCCGATGCATGGGGGTGTATGATTATAAAGCACATAGCATGCGAATCGGCCCTGTTCCAACCTTATGACTCCCGCGTAACACCTCTTTGGTAGGATGGAGTTTGGCTGCTTCACCGGCAATGGCGAAAGAAGCGCGTCCCAATTATTTTATTTGTTTTGGGTAATCCTAAGGGGAATGATATGCTAAGGCTTTCTTCTAACGCGGCTTTGGTATAGGGTTGTTGATGTAGAAGGTTCCCGTTTACCTTGATTCCACGTTTACTCAATCACTACCCAAATGGGCGTGGTCGTAGGAGTTTACGTGTTGGTTAAAACGAGTGATCCACCCACTAGGCATCCTCAATTCCAACAGGGCATGAGTGATACTTTGTGAGCTTCTCGGGTGAAATAGGGTACCTAAAATTACCGAACTATCTACACGCATAAGGACAAGACGTCATAAGAAAAGAATGAAGTTTTAATTTGGCCAATGATTTCAATACATCATCAAAATCTTTTAAACTATGATAGAAGATTCAAGTTTAAAGAAATTCCCCAGCAGAGTCGCCACTGTGAGCGGACGACGACCCGCGCGGCTGCGTGCGCGGGGGCCGGACCCGGTCGGGCCGGCCCGTTTTTGTGGTGTCGGGGAGACGAGTGTGATGCGGTTGAAAAGAAAATGATTTTGCATATTGTAATGCTTAAAAGATACGAGATCGAAATCCCGTACTTAGAATAGAGTCGCCACCTGGTTCAGCTCAACCGGGAAATTTTCGGTACGATTTTCCCACCAGGTGGTTGGACCATACCTTAAGTAGAGATTCCGAGTTCGGATGATGTTATTTACTTTTCATTAGGCCAAATTAGGATACTTCATTCTTTCTTAATCGGTTTAATCCACCCTATTTATTCGTATTTTTAGTTATTTTGTGGTTTTCGCATTTATCAAGCAATTAAAGCGGTAAATAAAATATTTACAATCGTAAAAGAAAAGTAAGTGTGGAAAGTAGAATTATTACAAGGTTTTCAAGTCCTGTACTCTTTTCTACGTAACAAATAAAATACACGAATGTCCGATATACACCTACCTGCAGATGATAGTTGACACGAATATGGCATATCTTATTTATAATATCATAAAGCCCGATTGAATGGCTAAAACGAGATTCGAATGGCGTTTGAGGGGAAATTCCATTTTTATCCAAATTTCAGATTCGATTGTTGCTTTAATCGGATTACAGATGAATATACCACTTGTTGTGGGGCGGGTCTGTTTTCAGGAGGTTTCGAACCTCCATCGTTGCGCTATAGGTCCTAGCTTTAGAAAATGAATTAATTTGGAAATAAACGAAAACAATACTGTTGTCCAGAAAATCAAGCCGCCGATGGCATCTGATGCCGCCGACTACATAGTTGATGTCGCTGGCGGCATGGATGATGCCGCCGGCGACATCGATTATGTTTCGGGCGACATCAGCATGCAGATGGGCACAGGGCTTTCTGAGTACCGTAAAGAAAGGGTTCCGCGAGAAAGCGAGGTCTCCGGGGAATGTGATGCTAACGGCGGTACCAACGATGTCTCTCACGACATGGGTGATACAGCCGGCAACATCACACGTCTCCGGCGACTCCAATTTCTTGCTACAGCAGCGGTTAGCAGTCAAAGTGACCGAAAACTCAAAAAGGAACACAAATCAACAAAAATTAGTGCAAAACAATAATAGTAATGCCAAAGAGCTATGAGACTCAGGATTTTCACCTCGGGGTTGTGAATCCACCTCTTCGTGATCCGAATAAAACACCTCCGGGGAGCTCGTTACGATGATTTAATAATGATTTTAAGTGTCTTCTGGTTTCTAAGTTCTACTAAGATGATTTTGACTTAACGGTTTGTCGATTCCAACTCACAATCAGAGAGTTCGAAGAAGAAAAACCAGGAAAAAATGGGTCAGAATCCCGTTTTTTCTGTTTTATCTAATTCTTATCTCACTAACATCTATTTCCCTCTTGAAAATCCCTTTTGCTTTCTCTTCTCCCTCTATAATTTCAGTCCCCCCTCCTCAATTGCAGTTTTTGGGTGCCTTTTATAGGCAAATTGGGGTGTTTTTCGAGACATTTTTTAATAATTCCACCGAAAGTGGCCGAAAGGCTGTCTGTGGAGGGAATCTTTTTGGTTCATGTCGCCGGCGATATGATGATATCGCCGGCGATATGGGTGATGCCGCCGGCGGTATGGTGATGCCGCCAGCGGCATGAACGATGTCGTTGGAGACATCATTCTCCAGCATACCACAGCCAACGGGTCAAAAAGCCTAAAAAGTCGGGAAAAGTGGTTTATTAGTGGGTGGAAAGGTATCTTTTTGAATTTTAACAATATTTTAAAGGGTATTATTTATTTGGGTGTAAATCATCGGTTCAAGCTCCTACCGGACGCGTTATCGGCCACGCCGAACTGGATTTTACCAATTATAAAATTCACAAGGAATATTATTTTGGTAATAAAAATTCTAAAGAGAACTTTTATTTTGAGGTATTAAAATCGGGTACACGTCATCATTGTCTCGCGAGAGGGACTGCAAAATCCCATGCTCACAGTGTTCTCTTCCCTTTAGGAAGTTTCACCAACTCGTACGTGTCATTCTTCTTTAAAGAATTCATCTCCTCTTGCATGGCTTTCATCTAACAATCTTTATCTTTACAAGATTGCACATCTTGGAAGCTTTCAGGCTCCCTCTCATCAGTGATTAAGATATAATAAGAACTGGAGTATTTTGTAGATGGTTGGTGTTCTCTAATTGACCTCCTTAATTGAGATTCTTCTTCTGGTAGAATAGGGTTCTCTGGCTCCCCTTGCTCAATACCCTCTTCATTAGATCTTAGTCTACAATCGTATCTTGATCCCTTACAACCGGCTCTTCTTCTCCATCTTGTTCTGGTTGATGCATTCTTCTTTCTGTGGCATCATCTGATAGAATGCTCTCTGGTGTAATATTGATAACACCATCACTTGTAGATCTTTCACCGATGATATCATTCTCATGAAATACAACATCTCAGCTCCGTATAATTTTCTTTTTCACCAGATCCCATAATCTGTAGCCAAACTCTTCATCTCCATAACCGATAAAAGTGCAAGGAACTAATTTATCATCAAGCTTTAGCCTTTGCTCTTTAGGAACATGCATAAATGCCTTGCAGCCAAATACCCTCAAGTGAGAGTATGAGATATTTCTACCTGCCAAGACAGTCTCTGGAATATCAAAATCCAAAGGTGCTGAAGGTAGTCGGTTGATACGGTAGACAACAGTATTGACAGCTTCTCCCCAAAATGACTTAGGTAAGGTAGCCATTTTGAGAATGGATCTAACTCTTTCGACAATGGTACGATTCATTCGTTCAGCAATGCCACCATGTTGAGGTGTACCCGGACTTGTCTTTTCATGCCTGATACCATATTGACTACAGTAATCCTTGAACTCATTGGAGATATACTCACCACCATTATCTCGCCACCATTATCTGTGCGCAAACACTTCAATGGCGCTCAGTCTCCCTTTCCACCATTGCATGGAATTGTTGAAAGTGTTTGAATACTTGAATCTTTGTGCAAAGCAAATAAATCCATGTCTTGATAAATCATCAATGAAGGTAAGAAAGTATCTTCTTCCTCCGACGGATTGTGTATCCATGGGATCACAAACGTCAAAGTGTACCAACTCTAACTTATTATTTCTCCTTCTAGAGCTTTTCTGGAATGAAACTCGATGTTAATTCCCAAATAAACAGTGATCACACGGGTAAATTTTTCCTTTGGCTAATAGGATGAGGGACTTCTTAGCCAGTATATTCAACCCTTTCTCACTAACATGCGCCAGTCGCCTATGCCACAAATTTGGTGAAGCATCATCCCCAACTGTATTTAGTTGACCCGCACATGTTGTTGCGTGCATTTTGTTTAGCGAGCAACATAATCTTCCTTTCGCCACCACCAATGATCCTTTGGTGAGTTTCCAATTTCCATCGCCTGTATGACTGTGATAACCTTCCTTCTCCAATACACTAATAGACAACAGGTTCAACTGAAGATCTGGAATGTGTCGCACATGTTTAAGTGTTAATATGCATCCAACACTTATCTTCACGCAGATATCACATATTCCCACCATTTACGAGACACTATTATATCCCATTTTAATAGTACCAAAATCTCATGCTTTATATTTTGAGAATTATTCCCTTTTTGGAACATAGTGGTATGAGGCACCAGAATCTATAATCCACTCAGTATTTGCATCTCCAACATGATAATAATATGCATCATGAAATACTAAAGCCACCTCTCCATCTTCTATTGTGACTGTAGCAGATGTATTTTTGTCATTATCATGACTTCGATTTGCATTCTCTTGTTTAAAGAAACTGCGGTTCCTTTTGAGATGACTCTGCTTTCCACAGTGGTAGCCTGACCTCTTCTGCCAACTTGGATCTATCTTTCAATTTTCCATTCCCACGACCTCTACTCTTGCTTCAGCCCTTATTCTCTGTGATAAGGGCTTGTGAATTGGTACTAGCAACGTCCCTTCTACGAAGCTCTTCATTAAGTAGACTATTCTTTACCATAGACATTGTTACCACACCATTTGGAGCTGAGTTACTCAATGATACGACAAGAGTATCCCAGCTATCTGGTAGAGTTCCCAGCAAAAGACATGCTTGTATCCCATCATCCAAGGACATACCGGTGACTGCTAAGTCACTTATGAATCCTTCAAAGTCATTCAGGTGTTGTGTGATTGATCTCCCTCTGTCAGTTTCAAGTTCATGACTTTGCGAATCATGAACACTTTTCCTTAAGCATTTTTAGCCTCGTACATATCCTCTAGCTTCTTCTAGAGAATTTTGGGATCTGTTTCGTTCCTCACGTGGTTGTACAGGCTAGCATCTATCTATTGGCGTATTGTACCCAATGTCTGCTTCTTCAACTTTATCCACTGTTGTTCTTTCATATCTTTCGGCTTTAAGTCGGCACCCTCAATTGGATCGTACAGATCTTTGGAATTAAGGTAGTCCTCCATTTTGGATTTCCACATTGAATAATTTGTATCCGTCAACTTGATCATGACACCGTCGTTTGCTATGTTGAAACTTAAAAAATGGCAAAAATTTTACTATTCATGTGAATAGTAACCGTGCACGTGAATAGTGTCGTATACTCAAATAGTAACTGTATATAGGAATAGTAACAATATACTCTCGTATACTTAAATAATAACTATAGGAACATCATTCATAAAATACCAAATATGAATAGTATTATTCAAGTTACTATTTTACTATTCACTCAAATTGCGTTTTGCAACGATTTTTCAAACAGATTGCGCCACCGGATTCGCCGTAATTTTCTCGTCGTTGTGGTATATTTATTTTTGAAAAATATATCCACGGATTCTACTGATAAGATAACCTTTGGCTCTAGTACCACTTGTTAGGCCCAATAATAAATTACGAGAAAAATAATAGCAGCAGAATAAAAAGACACACAGATTTTTACGCGGAAACCTCATATGAATTAGGGAAAAACCATGGGACAAACTCCGAATAATTCTTCCACTATGAAAATAATTGTAGGTACACAAAGAGATTGCAAAATAGTGGCACACAAGTGTTTCCCAAAACCTTACTATTTTCTCTCTTACCCAATTCTTAGGACTCGCTTCCTAAGTTTCTTTGTAGAGCTAATACTCTGTGCTCCTCTCTCTGTATCACAAATGAGGAAATAATCCTCTCTATTTATAAAATAGAAAACGCGTAAATATTATCCTAATTAACGCCTTCAATCATGCATCAATTTGGACTTTACTGGCCACCTGTTTTCTTCCACAAATTTGCACCAGTTAGACCAACGAATTTGTTGGACTTTACTTTATCAATCTGCACCCCTTTTTGGATTTCTCTTCTTTTTCCTTTTTCTTAATTAAATTGTGGGTCCCACATGTTGGAGGGACACTCAAAACTAGCTTAGTGGTTAAACTATCCCTATACTGTATGACGATTGTGGTTCTAATGCAACAAGATTCGTGTCTCGGTGCTCTGTTTCAAGTATTTTTAAATTGAGTCAAAATATCCTAATGTGAAGGTCTAGGAGATGATTTAAATTTACTAGAGATGATTTAAATTTACTAGCCACGCTCACTGGAAATGCGATGCCAGGATGAGTAATCGTAAGATAATTTAATTTTCCAAGTACTCTTCTAAATCTCTCAGTGTTTTCAAGTAGACCTCCATCTTTAGGTTTCAACTTCACAATTGTTATCATTGGTGCATCCCAAATCTTTGCATCAATCATACTTGCACACTTAGCAGATCGAGACAATATTTTCAATTTCTCTTTCTTAGAAATTAATTTGTGTCAAATTTTTAATGTTTTACATCAAAGAAGATACTGAAATAAAGATAACGTATTTTAAACTATTTTGAGTTATATATGTATTTTTGGTGGAATACTAATAATTTCTTTCTATTTAATTTTGTAAAGGAATTTTAAATCTTCCTTTACGGACTAAGAGAGAGTATTTTGATGATTTTGAGCTACTAATTAGCATGTGCTAAGTGATTTCAATGCAAGCTCTAGATTTCAAACTATTCATATTCTATCTATTACTCTTGTATCATGATTTTGGATTTTATATGTTTTCAACTAATTTCTCTCTCCCATCCTTTTCATTAGTGCATTTATTACAACTATGTAAATATTTAATTTATGTTTCATATCTTATACAAAAAATATTTTTTTACTTTATTAATCCTAATTAAGCGTATATTTGGAAAAAATGCATTGACAAAGTAAATGGACAAATAAAAAGGATAAAAGCATTTTAGCTAAAAAGACAATCATAAAGGATTGGAGGGAATATCACTAGATAAAAATTCATTGTACCTATTAAATGACAAGTACTACATCTTTAAAAAGGAGAAATAAAGGGAGACTCATTCCATTAAGGCGTCCACCATGTGAGTCTGAGGAGGGTATCTACGCAGTCTTACAGCCTTTACCTTCATATTTTTTTGTGTGAAGAGTGATTTTAGGATTTGAACTCATTGTTGGAGAATTCTGATAGAATAAAGTCTGGATAATTCTGAAGTCGTGACGAACACTTTCAGATTGAATCTTATTTGGCAGTTCTACCAAAAAGATCAATCGGATAAAATCAGAAATGACAAAAACTTAGAATGAATTTTTGTTGTGAAGAAAAGTGAACCAAAATTGCAGAGAACGTTGCAAAAACTCTCTCTATAAGTGTTGCCAATGCCATGTATTATAGACCTGATACGAACAGTCGCAACTCTTCAGAACAGAAGTGTTGCGAAAAGACATGTCCATTCAAGCAGCTGCAACCAGTTCATAACAGAAGTCTTGCGAAAGTAGCTCCTGGACCCTCGTAAGCTAAGTATCGTAATAGAACTCGAACAAGCGTGCACTCCGCACTCTCCTAACTTGTTCGAGGAAATATTACGACTGCAATGGTCAACTAGTTGATCCAATTACACTAAAATACCAACACTCCTCCCCTATTTAGTGTAATCCATGACTAACTAAACAAAATCACAACTAATAACAAACTTATGCATAAATAAAATATCGTGACGATTGAATTTCATCTTAGTATATTACACATTTCAAATATTCAAATACCAAAGGTGTCACTATGGATTGAACCTTGGCTATCCATCTTGAATACTCGAAGATAATATACACATAAGTCAACATTCTAACATGTTCTTACTTGACTCTATCTTTTACTAGCCTTTTGTCATTATCCTTTATAAGCATATCAAAGCCAAGTCGAAGCTTCTTGAACGGACTAAACTTCATGCTTATCTAGGTAGACTTTTTACTTTTGCACCTGCATATGCAATTTTTCAAAAAGGCTATTAAGAAGTTAAACTTCAACCCTCTTTATTTGCAGGTCTGAACACACACCTTGGGATGTTTTAAATAGTGTGTTCTAATCTCTAGATGTTAAGCTTTCCTCATTAAATTCAGCACCCAACGTTATATTAGGCGAGAATTGGGTATCTTAACATGAGAGATTTCAAATGGACTTTAATGTCATCCCCATTGCCGAATTTTGAACAAGATCTTTCCTTAACCCTTTCGTTATATGATTGGCTAAATTATGCTCAGTTTTTACAAACTCAGATTCCATTGTTGAATCACTCATACAAGTTTGTTTCTTAGACACCCAAGAAGTAGCACCTCCCCCAAGAAGAAATACCCATCCACTTGTGGAAGAACTATTCTCCTTATAAGAAAAATAACTTGTATCCGACTAACCTTCAATTACATTCTTTCTTGCGACATAAAAAAATTATTCTGGCAACGCTCTGAAAATCGTTACCATATCAACCAGTAGCCTTTTTCTGGCAACACTTCTAAAAGCATCGCAATCGATCACAAAAGCGTTGCCAAAACTGAAACACGAAGCATCACCATGATCATGAACCGTCACAAATGGTTGTCACAAAAACTAACCATCGTGACTTTTCCTTTTGCAACGGAATTTCTGACGGAAGCAGAATCCCTCACAAACCTTCATAAGAAACCATGAACTGCCGCGAAAAATAGTTGTCGCAAATGAACGATTGCAACTTTTCATTCTGCAACGGATTTTGCAACGGATTCGGAATCCCTTGCAAAACAGTGAAAAATGATTTCCGCATTTACATCATTCCGAAAACGATTCCGGTCTCCGACTAGACCCCTTTTATGGTTTTTCGACGTCCCGAGTCCAATGATGTTGTTAGATTTATGAAAAAAGAACCTAAACACGTCATTTATATAAAGTAATGCGAAAAACACATCCTTTTTTGGTCAAAATAATGTGAAAATACCCGAAATCAAACATAATCGATTCAAACGCGACTTTGAACATTAACAAAATAATAACCATATCTTCATAGATCCAAACAAATTTCATCCGGTGGAAAAACCGAAATTGAACAATCTAAGAAAATATTTTGTCATCAAGCCGAGTTTCTCTGTAAATTCATAGATTTAAATTATAAAATTTAAAAGGATCTATAAATATAATATATGAAAATCTAGATTTACAATGATTCAACATGAAGAACACGTTACCGAAAAAATTCATTATATCGCCGTTCTATAAGACAGCACTATATCCATAACAAAATTTGGTACTACAACAATAATATCTGAAATGTTAGTCACAAATATTAAAATCCAGATGGCTTTCAATTAAACCGATAATCCATACACATCAATTGTAATTGACAAAACCAAAACTTAACAAATCAATTAATTGAAGTTGTATTTCAATATACACATGAATTGACAAAAATGAGAAATCCAACATATGAGAAGGACATGCTTTCAACAATTAATAACTGACATTAATTTAATGCCTTAAAAAAATTGTAAAAAAGCCAAATCATGAAAATGATTTCAATCTCACAAATCATAGCCATCAAAAGATAATAATTTGAAAACCCAGAATAAGGCTTACCATTAATTAATAATTAAAAATGTCTAATTGAAAACCAATTCAAGAATTTGTAGTTAAAGAAATATGAATTGATTTTTGAAACACATAGAATTTGGGGATTATAAAACCAAATTATTCCAAATATGCAATGGAAATTCATGTTTTATATATCTCTGCATCTTACAAAAAATGCAATTAATTAACAATCTTTTGTCCATTCGCTAAGAGAACAGATTCAATCTTTTCAATGACACTAAATAATTGCAATGTTGTATCGCAAACCAATACCATCACATTTGATCAAACTATAAGTCCCGATGAATCAAAACAAGAACTGCTTGAATATTAATTGAAAGATAATTTCCAGAATCGAAATAAGCTAGGACTGATTCATGTCGATTCATCAAGAAACAAAACCGAAAATGAAAGCGTACCTTAATAGAAAAAATTCTTAATTCATCAAGAAATTAGTGTTAAATCTTCGTAGATTCTCCGTTCGTCATTTTCAGAATTTCAATCTTTGTAGGGTCTTATGAAAAACTTATGCTTCAAGCGAAAATAAGATTCAATCTTTGTTGGGGAATTCTGGTAGAATGAAGCCTGGATAATTCTAAAGTCGTGACGAACACTTTCAGATTGAATCTTATTTGGCAGTTCTACCAAATAGATCAATCGGATAAAATCAGAAATGACAAAAACTTAGAATGAATTTTTGTTGTGAAGAAAAGTGAACCAAAATTGCAGAGAACATTGCAAAAACTCTCTCTATAAGTGTTACCAATGCCATGTTTTATAGACCTAATACGAACAGTCGCAACTCTTCAGAATAGAAGTGTTGCGAAAAGACATGCTCATTCGATCAGCTGCAACCAGTTCATAACAGAAGTGTTGTGAAAGGTAGCTCCCGGACCCTCGTAAGCTAAGTATTGTAATAGAACTCGAACAAGCATGCACTCCGCACTCTCCTAACTTATTCGATGAAATATTACGACTGCATTGATCAACTAGTTGATCCAATCAACACTCCTCCCCCATTTTAGTGTAATCCATGATTAACTAAACAAAATCACAACAAATAACAAACTTATACATAAATAAAATATCGTGACGATTGAATTTCATCTTAGTATATTACACATTCCAAATATTCGAATATCAAAGGTGTCACTATGGATTGAACCTTGGCTATCCATCTTGAATACTCGAAGATAATATACACATAAGTAAACATTCTAACATGTTCTTACTTGACACTATCTTTTACTAGCCTTGTGTTCTTATCCTTTATAAGCATATCAAAGCCAAGTCCAAGCTTCTTGAAGCGGCTAAACTTCATGCTTATCTAGGTAGCCTTTTTACTCTTGCACCGACATATGCAATTTTTCAAAAAGGCTATTAGGAAGTTAAACTTCAACCTTCTTTACTTGCAGGTCTGAACACACACCTTGGGATGTTTTAAATAGTGTGTTCCAATCTCTAGATGTTAAGCTTTCCTCATTGAATTCGGCACCTAACGTCATATTAGGCAAGAATTGGGTATCTTAACATGAGATATTTCAAATGGACTTTAATTTCATCCCCATAGCCGAATTTTGAATAAGATCTTTCCTTAACCCTTTCGTTATATGATTGGCTAAATTATGCTCAGTTTTTACAAACTCAGATTCCATTGTTGAATCACTCATACAAGTTTGTTTCTTAGACACCCAAGAAGTAGCACCTCCCCCAAGAAGAAACACCCATCCACTTGTGGAAGAACTATTCTCCTCATAAGAAAAATAACTTCTATCCGACTAACCTTCAATTACATTCTTTCTTGCGACACAAAAAAAATTATTCTGGCAACGCTCTGAAAATCATTACCATATCAACCAGTAGCCTTGTTTCTGGCAACATTTCTAAAAGCGTCACAATCGATCACAAAAGCGTTGCCAAAACTAAAACACGAAGCATCACCACGATCATGAACCGTCACAAACGGTTGTCATCAAAGCTAACCGTCATGACTTTTCCTTTTGCAACGGAATTTCTGACGAAAGCAGAATCCCTCCCAAACCTTCATAAGAAACCATGAACTGCCGCGAAAAACAGTTGTCGCAAATGAACCATTGCAACTTTTCATTCTGCAACGGATTCAGAATGCATTGCAAAACGCAGAAAAACGATTTCTGCATTTACATCATTCCGAAAACGATTCCGGTCTCCGACCAGACCCCTTTTATGGTTTTTCGACGTCCCGAGTCCAATGACGCTATTAGTTTTATGAAAAACGAACCTAAACACGTCATTTATACAAAGTAATGCGAAAAACACAACCTTTTTCGGTCAAAACAACGTGAAAATACCTGAAATCAAACATAATCGATTCAAACGCGACTTTGAACATTAACAAAATAATAACCATATCTTCATAGATCCAAACAAATTTCATCCGGTGGAAAAACCGAAATTGAACAATCTAAAAAAATATTTTGTCATCAAGCCGAGTTTCTTTGTAAATTCATAGATTTAAATTATAAAATTTAAAAGGATCTATAAATATAATATATGAAAATCTAGATTTACAGTGATTCAACATGAAGAACACGTTATCGAAAAAATTCATTATATCGCCGTTCTATAAGACAGCACCATATCCATAACAAAATTTGGTACTACAATAATAATATCCGAAATGTTAGTCACAAAAATTAAAATCCAGATGCCTTTCAATTAAATCGATAAACTATACACGTCAATTGCAATTGACAAAACCAAAACTTAACAAATCAATTAATTGAAGTTGTATTTCAATATACACATGAATTGGCAAAAACGAGAAATCCAACATATGAGAAGGATATGCTTTCAACAATTAATAACTGACATTAATTTAATGCCTTAAAAAATTGTTAAAAAGCCAAATCATGAAGATGATTTCAATCTCACAAATCATAGCCATCAAAAGATAATAATTTGAAAGCTCATAATAAGGCTTACCATTAATTAATAATTTAAAATGTCTAATTGAAAACCAATTCAAGAATTTGTAGTTAAAGAAATATGAATTGATTTCCAAAACACATAGAATTCAGGGATTATAAAACTAAATTATTCCAAATATGCAATGGAAATTCATGTTTTATATATCTATGCATCTTACGAAAAATGTAATTAATTAACAATCTTTTGTCCATTCGCTAATGGAATCAGATTCAATCTTTTCAATGACACTAAATAATTGCAATTTTGTATCGCAAACCAATACCATTACATTTGATCAAACTATAAGTCCCGAAGAATCAAAACAAGAACCGCTCGAATCCCAATTGAAAGATAATTTCCCAAATCGAAACAAGCCAGGACTGATTCATGTCGATTCATCAAGAAACACAACCGAAAACGAAAGCGTAACTTAATAGAAAAAATTCTTAATTCATCAAGAAATTAGTCTTAAATCTTTATAGATTCTCCGTTCGTCATTTTCAGAATTTCAATCTCTGTAGGGTCTTATGAAAAACTCATGCTTCAAGCGAAAATAAGATTCAATCTTTGTTGGGGAATTCTGGTAGAATGAAGCCTGGATAATTCTGAAGACGTGACGAACACTTTCAGATTGAATCTTATTTGGCGGTTCTACCAAATAGAACAATCGGATAAAATCAGAAATGACAAAAACTTAGAACGAATTTTTGTTGTGAAGAAAAGTGAACCAAAACAGCAGAGAACGTTGCAAAAACTCTCTATAAGTGTTGCCAATGCCATGTTTTATAGATCTGATACGAACAGTCGCAACTCTTCAGAACAGAAGTGTTGCGAAAAGACATGTCCATTCGAGCAGCTGCAACCAGTTCATAATAGAAGTGTTGCGAAAGGTAGCTCCCGGACCCTCGTAAGCTAAGTATCGTAATAGAACTCGAACAAGCGTACACTCCGCACTCTCCTAACTTATTCGATGAAATATTATGACTGCATTGATCAACTAATTAATACAATTACACTAAAATATCAACACTCATGGCATCTAAGTCAAGAAGCAACAACTTTTACCGTTGCAAAAGAATAGAAATAACTGTAAAATTTCCTATTTATGCCCAATACAAAAAAACAAAAATAAACGAGTTTTCATTAAACTGAGTTGAACAATAATTACATAAATATTCAAATAAAAGAATGAGAGAAAAAGCCTCGTCATCCTCGGTATACAAAACTCCCAATTGTCTAAAAAATATTTGGGTCTTCGGGGAGGAGGGCAGTCTCTGTGGTGTACATCTGTATATTTTCATTTTTTTCTTTTATATCAACAAGTAATTATTTAGTATTTACTGGAGCTAAATAATTGGATTTGTGTCTGGTTAGAACTGGGAAATGCAACGTCTATGGCAAGCAGTAGTTCTTTTCTTTTGTTGCTTAGTTTCATCCTTCCAGACCTTGCTAATATCTTGTGCTATTTTTACTGAATCAGATGAAGCACCAGCCAGCCCTCTCCTTGAAAACCCAACTGCATAAAGCCCTGCTTTTCCTTTCCAACCATTTGGGAATGGTGCTCTTGGGAACCCATTTTTGGAAAAGAATTCACCTTCCTGTTCATCATTAAAAATTCCCAAATTAGTCACAGTTATAAAAAGCTTCTATAATCAGATTTTCTAAAAAAGACAAAAAGAATTTTAATGAACATGAACTTCTCTTACCTGAAGCCAAGAAGGGACATTGCTGCGGTATCCAGTTGCACAAACAACGGTATCGATATCAAGAATTTCTCCATTGACAAGCTCGACTTGTCCGCGGGTAAATTTTTTGATTCCAGGAACTATGTTTATATCTCCAGATTTTATCTTCTCTAATGCACCAATGTCCAATACAGGGGTTTTTCCTTGGCTAGCTTTGTAAGCCATTGGACCCATGGCTGGCCTTTTTAACCCATATTTTTCAATGTTTCCTAGCACCAACCATGCCAGTATCAGCATTAGCTTATCAACCAGCCATAATGGCAACCAGCTCATTAGCAAAACAGTCAATTCAAATGTTGATTTTCCAAATATTTCTCTAGGCAATACATGAACCTGCAATCCAATAACAAATGGGTTTAGACATTTAGTGTCAAACACTTAAAAAGATTGTTTCTTTTTGTTAAATTGTTGATTAATTTGATGCTTAATACTTAATTGCTCACCGTGCTTCTAACCACCATTGACGGTGATGCATTGTGGTTACAGAGATCAAGAGAAACTTCCATGCCGGAATTACCACAACCTACAACTAATACTTTCTGGCCCTTGTATTTCTCGCCGGATTTATACCTAGAAGAATGAATAACCTTGCCGGAAAATTCATTAATCCCTTCAATTTCCGGCATCACACATTCTGCATTCTCACCGGTAGCCACCACAAGCCACCGGCAAATGTATTCAATCTCAGAACGAGTCGAACCTCGAGTTGAAACAGTCTTAACCCTCCACAAGCCGCTGGTCTCATCATACTTGGCAGACTGCACACACTCGTTGAAATTCGGGTTGATTTCAAAGTGTTTAGCGTATGATTCCAAGTAATCAACAAACTGTTTTCTTGTAGGATACTCAGGGAAATCCTCAGGGAATGGGAAATTTGGTAGCTGTTGCGGAAACTATTAGCAAACTAAAACTACTGCTAAAACAAAATAAAGAGGAAACTACCAACTTAATTTTATAACAAAATATTACAAAGAAAAGGAATAAGAAGAACAAATGCCTTAGAGATGAGAAAGGCTTTGTTGGTGTGATTTCAACTAAGGCCATAGGCCTTTTTTATACTACAAAATCAGCCCCTATGCCTTACAATTGGCAATGTGGGACAATTTCCATTTTTCTTTCTTATTCACTTTGCCAATGTGGGACTTGGTAATCCCACAAATCTCCACCTTGACAAGTTCCACATCTTTAATCTCTTATCTTGTGTAGTGTCTTCCAATGCAGTCTTCAAGTTTTGACAGTATTGATCAAATCCAAACAATATTGAAATTTGATTGGATTTACTGCCTTTGTCAACATATCAGCTGGATTCTCTGTGGTCTGAATCTTCTGGATTACAACTCCACCTTCTTCGAGAACCTCTCGTATGAAGTGGTAACGAACGTCGATATGCTTCGTCCTTGCGTGGTAAACTTGATTCTTTGCTAACATGATAGCACTCTGACTATCGCAGTGCACCTTTATATGCTTCTGTTGAATACCCAATTCACCGAGCAACCCTTGAAGCCAGATTGCCTCCTTTACAGCCTCTGTACATGCCATATATTCTGCCTCTGTCGTAGACAAGGCAACTGTCGACTGTAATGTAGACCTCCAACATACTGGTGCTTTTGCCAAGGTGAACACATAACCAGTAGTTGATCGACGTTTATCCAGATCACCAGCATAGTTGGAATCACAATATCCAACTACATGCTGACCGCCTTTATCCTGCTGATATACCAATCCAACATCCACGGTGTTCAGAATATACCGTAGAATCCATTTCACAGCTTGCCAATGTTCCTTTCCAGGATTATGCATATACCTGCTCACGACCCCAACTGCATGTGAAATGTCCGGCCTTGTACACACCATAGCATACATTAAGCTACCAATAGCACTTGCATATGGTACTTTTGACATATATGCTTTCTCTGCTGCAGCTTTTGGAGATAATGCTGCACTGAGCTTGAAATGAGAAGCAAGTGGTGTACTAACAGGTTTTGACTGCTTATTTATGCCAAAACGCTTCAATACCCTTCCCAGATATTCCTTTTGAGTCAAAAAAAGTCTTCCCATATTCCTATCTCTGCTTATCTCCATGCCAAGAATCTTCTTTGCTTCGCCAAGATCCTTCATTTCGAATTCCTCATTTAATTGAGATTTTAACTTCTCAATTTCCTCTTGGTTCTTGGAAGCTATCAGCATATCATCAACATAAAGAAGAAGATATATAAAAGATCCATCTTGCAGCTTGCGCAAATACACACAATGATCATATTTGCTTCTTGTGTACTTCTGCCTCAACATAAACTTGTCAAATCGCTTGTACCACTGCCTCGGAGATTGCTTTAATCCGTACAACGATTTTTCAAGTTTACAAACCCTGTTCTCTTTTCCAGCAACTTTGAATCCTTCAGGCTGAACCATATAGATTTCCTCCTCCAAGTCTCCATGTAAAAACGCTGTTTTTACATCCATTTGAAATAGCTCCAGATCTAACTGTGCTACCAAAGCCAATAAAATACGGATGGAAGAGTGTTTCACCACTGGAGAAAACACTTCATTGTAATCAACTCCCTCCGTCTGAGCGTACCCTTTAGCTACCAACCTTGCTTTGTAGCGAACATTAGACTCGTTAGGAAATCCATCTTTCTTTGCATAGACCCATTTGCACCCAATTGCCTTCTTTCCCTTTGGAAGATCAACTAACTTCCATGTTTGATTCTTCTGAAGGGACTGCATTTCTTCAATCATGGCATTCCTCCACTTCTCTTCTTCTGAACTTTTGACTGCTTCTTTGTAAGTGGTAGGGATGTCAACATTTGCAATTGGAGATGCAAAAGCCACCATATCAACATAGCGAACAGGCTTTCTTACTGTTCTTTTTGGCTTTCTCAATGCAATTGGTTCAAGTTGCTGTGGAGGTTCATGGGTTTGAACCTCTTCCTCATCAGACTCCTCATCTACCATTGGAGTTTCTACATCTTCATCATTTGCTGGACTAATTATCTGCCTTTCAAACTCCACCTGTTTCGGAGTACCATCTGTTTGTTCTGTTGTTACCTTTCTTAACATGGTAGATTCATCAAAGGTAACATCCCTGCTGATGATCGTCTTCTTGGTCTCTAGGCACCAAAGACGATACCCTTTTACTCCCGAAGCGATCCCCAAGAAAATTGCTTTCTTTGCACGAGGGTCCAACTTTGATTCCTTCACATGATAATAAGCAGTGGAACCAAACACACGTAAGGAATCATAGTCAGTAGCAAGTTTCCCAGACCATTTCTCGAGTGGTGTTTTACCATCAATAGCACTAGATGGTAGGCGATTGATGAGATGGCTCGCATATGTAACAGCTTCAGCCCAAAACTGCTTGCCCAACCCAGCATTGGACAACATACATCGAACTTTCTCCAGTAAGGTTCGGTTCATGCGTTCAGCCACTCCATTTTGTTGTGGTGTATGCCTAACTGTGAAGTGCCTGACAATGCCGCTATCATCACAGGCTTTCTTAAATGGATCACTCATGTACTCTCCACCATTATCTGTTCGGAGATGCTTGATCTTTCGACCCGTCTGAGTTTCCATCATATTTTTCCACTTAAGGAAAATTCCGAGCACTTCATCCTTAGTCTTCATAGTATACACCCAAATTCGCCGGGAAAAATCATCAACGAAGGTGGTATAGTAGTGCTTCCCTCCAAGTGATGCCATCTTGGAAGGCCCCCATACATCAGAGTGAACATAGTCCAGAATACCTTTAGTATCATGGATCGCAGTTCCAAATTTCACCCTTGTCTTTTTCCCTTTGACACAATGCTCACAAAAGTCCAATTTGCAAGCCTGGACATCTTTTAATAATCCTTGTTTTACCAGAAGATTCAAGGATTTTTCACCAGCATGCCCCAATCGCATATGCCACAATCTGGATGCTTCCAATTCATTCTCATCATTAGAAGCCACCGCTGCAGTTCCAATAACAGTAGTACCTTGATAGTGGTACAACCTGTTATTCTTTCGAACTCCCTTCAACACCACCAATGCACCAGAAATGATCTTCATTACTCCATTTTCTGCTTGAACTTTGAAACCCTTTTCTTCTAGGGCTCCCACAGAAATGAGATTCTTTGATAAATCTGGCACGTAGCGAACTTCCTTCAATGTTCTGATTGATCCGTCTTGGTTTTTCAATCGAATGGAACCAACCCCATGTGTGGTGATAGGGGAATTATTTGCTGTGTAGACAACACCATCTTCTAGTTCTTTAAAATCATAGAACCATTCTCGATTAGGACACATGTGATAACTGCATCCTGAATCAAGAAGCCAAACACTAGAAGAGTTGGTAGAAGCCGAAAGAGCAAGTGAACAATCTGAGTTATCGTCATACTCAGCTACTGCAACAGTCTTTCCCTTGTCAGATTGGCCTTTCTTTTTCAGCTTAGGACAATCTTTCTTCCAATGCCCCTTTTCACGACAAAAGGCGCATTCATCTTTCCCCAATTTGGATTTTGACTTTGATCGTTGCTTCATTCCTTTCGCCTGGTTCCCCTGGCGTCCTCTAACAATCAAAGCCTCGGTAGCTCCATTTGAGCTTTCCCTTTTCTCCTTCCTCCTTAATTCATAGCTGTACAAAGCTCCACAAACTTCATTGAGAGTTACAGCAGCCTTCCCATGGAGTAGAGTTGTTTCGAGGAACTCAAACTCCTCCGGAAGAGATCCCAACAACATTAAGGCAAGATCCTCATCTTCAAATGTCACATCTAGGTTCAACAAATCAGCAACTAATTGATTGAAGCTGGTGATATGATCGTTGATTGTGGTACCAGGAATGTAAGTGAATCGGAACAGCTTTTTCTTCATGTGAAGCTTGTTCTGACTGCTCTTTTTCAAGAACTTCTCCTCCAGTGCCGTCATCAGTTTTCTAGCAGAGGTTTCTTTGTAAAATGCATACCTCTGTTCTCTAGATAAACATGACCGAATTGTACCACAAGCCAGTCGATTGATGGTCTTCCATTCTCCTTCTCCCATTTCATTTGGTTTCTCTCCTTCAACGGCAATATCTAGACCTTGTTGAAACAATGCGTCTAGAACCTCACTTTGCCACATGCCGAAATGCCCACTTCCATCGAAAATTTCCACCACCAATCTGGAATTTACTCCAGCGGCCCTCTGAAGAATACTTGAAGAAGCATTTGAAGTGGATATCTTTCCGAATGGATTTTCTTCTTCCATTTCAGCTCAAACCGTAAAATCACAAATAATAATATTACTCAAGTGCTAGAAAAATTCCCAGGTAATTGGTCGAGTCACAAACGGTCTCAGTTAAATACCAATTTCCTTAGGCTCTTATCGCTTGGTGACAGAATTTTTCCAGTTACTCGAGACAGTATACTATTATTATTCTAGATTTTACCGAAAGATTATTTTAACAATAATTTTAAATTTGCTAAATGCCAACTAGACAACAGGCCCGAAAATTAGAAAAAACTTTCTGATGTGCCGACTGTAGTACACCTACAGCGCACAGAGCATACTAATTTTTCCTAAAACCAGCGCTCTGATACCAATTGTTGCGGAAACTATTAGCAAACTAAAACTACTGCTAAAACAAAATAAAGAGGAAACTACCAACTTAATTTTATAACAAAATATTACAAAGAAAAGGAATAAGAAGAACAAATGCCTTAGAGATGAGAAAGGCTTTGTTGGTGTGATTTCAACTAAGGCCATAGGCCTTTTTTATACTACAAAATCAGCCCCTATGCCTTACAATTGGCAATGTGGGACAATTTCCATTTTTCTTTCTTATTCACTTTGCCAATGTGGGACTTGGTAATCCCACAGTAGCTGGCAGAATTGCTTAGGGAGGTGAAGTTTAAGCCTGTCATAGGTACGTTTTTGCCATAGAGAAGCAATGCACTCTTCTCTTTCGAGAACCACAAATGGCACGCCTTGCTCTCTTAGGCAAGCAGCTGTGGCTAAGCCTGAAGGTCCACCGCCTACAATCACTGGACCGTTGACCCAAATGCATCGACGAGAGAAGAAATCTTCGAGGTTATCGAGACGAAAGGCTAAATTCTCCATTGTTGGTAAGTTTTCAGTTCAAGAAATGCAAATTTTGATCAAGAAGGAGAGGTTTTTGATGTTTTTATTTGTTGTGCTGTTGTTTTTGTTGTTCGAGTTTGGATGAAATGAAAGGATGGGAGAGAGGGGCCTTAAATAGGCAAGTGACCATGTGATAGAAGCCGGGAGTTAATGCATTTAGGAGGGCCCTCAAATCATAAGGTCATAGCTGCCCTTTGAAAATTAAATTATTAAATTATCGGATCGTATATAGTGCTTGATTAATATACAAGAATTAGCATTTTCAGTGGGTGTTATTTTATTGTTATTGAAGGTTGTTAGAGTTAAACACGGATTTGCTATTTCTGACTTCTTATTATTTCAGGGTCATTTTGGGGCGACTTCCGGCGTACTTCTAAGATAAAAGGTATGTTTAAGTTTAAAAATAAAATGAGTCCGTAATTTTTAGGTTGAAGGAAGATAAATTGAATTAAATTGAATTTTTATAATTGTTATGGCCTGTTTGGAATTGTTTTTTCAAGCTCTTTTTTTGAAAAGTTTTATTTTCAAGATTTTTTAAGTTGTTTTTTTGAAAAGCTTGGAAATCACTAACAAGCAGTTGCTAATTAATTACTCCCTCAATTTCCAAAAGTTTGACACTATGACCGAATCATCAAAACTAATGAAATATTTATTACACTGTTGAAATGGCTAATTTCTTCTATATTTTATATAAAAATTATTTTTCTTAATTCTTACTCATAATCAATTATCTCTCTCCTAATTAATACAAGGGTAAATTAGAAAAAATATAATAAAAAATGCACTGAAATTCCAAAACATCTTGGAAAAATAAAAAAAGCTAAAACGTCAAACTTTTGGAAATAGAGGGAGTAGTATTAAGAGTCAAAAAATTTTATCCCAAAATATGTTGTTCTATTTAAAGTTTTTAAGTAAACTTTTCATGACAACATCTCTAACATCAATCTTAAACATTCCCTCTCTTTTTTCTCTATCAAGATAAAAGCACTCTTTTTCAGTTTTTCCTCACAATACTTTTACCTCCTCCGACATCCTTAACATAATTCTTCCTTTTAGTTTACAATTATTTTATGTCCCAGAATTCGGAACAACTCTTCTTTGTTGATTTTTTCATCAATTTGCTCAATTATTTTTTCCATACTCAACTTTAACGTATAACACAATAGCAACCTACTCTTACTAAAGTGATTACCTGAGGTTAGTATTTTCAAATCTATATTTTTTTAAAAGATCCTTTCACATCAATGTGTTGGCACGATTTTTTGAAACTTTTGTTGTTTAGTTGGTATAGATCTTCTATTGATAGCTTATTCTAATTTTTGAATCATGATTTTTGGTTGAATTTTTTAGTCTGTTTTGTTCTTTACTAGATTCATTAGCCTCTTTTACCCTTTTGATATATTTATTTGCTCTAGGTGGAATAGTTAATCATCTTTTTTAAAAAAATGCCTCATTAGACTAACAATAATAATAAAAAAAAACTTGATCTCACCCCATTTGTATGTGGATTTAAACCTGTGACCTCTAGAATCACAGCTTCAAGGCTTAACCATTAAATAAATTCTTTCCCGCAAATAGTTAATCGTCTTATATAATGATATTGTGTGGTTTAATCCATATTTTTTAGGTAATTGTGGTGAATTAGTGGAATATGATTGTTATTATAATTTTTTTCTGAAAGGGTGAGAAATGCATAGAGAATGTTAGACATAATAACCTCATTGATTTGAAGCTACATACAAGGGTCAATCAAACAATTAGGAAGTAGGAGATATGAGAAAGTGACTATCAAGCTCATCTCATCTTCCTTGATTCTAGTGGTCCACAGAATTTCTTGAAAACCCCATGTATAATTGAACTCGATTTATTTTCTCAAAAAAAGAAAGAAGATCTAAGAAAATGAAAATCCACGTGGCAGCATGGCGGATGCTGAGTAGAGATGCATGGTACGCCCACGTGGAGAGGATCAGGCTAAGTTGCTGAAATGGAGACCTCGAAAGTCAACATCTTGGACCCCCTCCTATATTGTAGCCTTGGGATTGCTACTTGAATGGCTGTTTCGGCCCACTAAGCCCATTCTGCCAACTATACCATCTCTATACCCCACTTCAATTTATCTAACATTTCTATTATTTTAATATTACTATAATATTATATCATTATTTTTTGCTTACTCACTCTCACTCTCACTCTCACGCTCTACTTCTCCATCTTGCTATCAGCGGTACTATGGCTTGCCCATAAATTCTAGTGGAGGAGCTATTTTGCTTTAGCTACTAGGTTCAAGTAGTAGGAAAAATTCATTAATCAAGCCAGTCTGATTACGACAGATTTGTATCCAACCTAAAACATATTACTATATATATTAACTTATTTAAGTTATATGTTTTAGGGATACTCAATTCATTAATTCATTCAGCTTTTTTGGATTGGACATAAATCCACCTTAAAATATCAGGAGCATTGTATAAAGCCCCGTTCGACTAAATGATATATGATGTGAATAGTAAAAATACAAAAGGATAATATTTTGCATTGAATCAGAAAGTATAATGATAACATTTCCACATTACATATAAGCAAAATCAAAATACAAAACTGCAACAAAAGATAATAGGGTTAACTTCAAAAATTCGCCAATGGTTTTATCCATTTTTAAAAAGGCTTTGTGTTATTTTTTTTTTAAAAGGGCCTTTGTAGTATTAAAAATTAGTAAAAAAAACAGATTTTTTCTCAACAAAGTTAGTTGTGTTGAGTTGATAAAGGGTATTTTCATCAAATCCCAAATTTTTCAAATTTTGAAGGAAAAAAATATGATAATTCATCTTGCCAACTCAACATAACTAACTTTGTTATGAAAAAAATCTCTTAATTGCTAACATTTGATACCACAAAGGCCCTTTTAAAAAAAATAACACAAAAGCCTTTTTCAAAACGAGTGAAACCACAGGGAAGTTTTTGAATTTAACCAAAGAAAATATTAATATAGCAAATATGGCTTATTTTACATAGGAAGGACATCCAACACTAGGACTGTAAATGAGCCAAGCCGAGCCGAATTTTAGTTTGTTCGTGTTCATTCGTTTAATTTTTAATCGAACACGAGTCGAGACGAATTTGAATTCGAGCTTAAAATTATGTTCGTTTTCGTTTATTTAAGTGTTCGTTTGTTCGCGAGGTCTTCACGAACAACTCATTTATTTTGTTCGTGAACGGTTTGTTAATTTATTTGCGAACGAGATTGTCTATTATTCGTGAACAACATTGCCAATTCAATACAAAATTTAAAATGAGTCATAAAATTGAGTTGAGTAATGTTATACATATATTTATTATATTAGTTTAATTTTATATAGCCATGCGTTATTTTAATTATATAAATTTTTTTTTTGTATGTAACAATAATAATCGAGCTAGTTCACGAACATATATCGAGTCAGTTCACGAACTTGTTCGTGAACTTATAATCGAGTTTGTTCATGAGTTAACGAGCCGAACTTTGGCTTGCTCATGTTCAGTTCATTTATAATTCTAGCTATAGAATCATATTCACGAACTGTTCATTTATAAATCAAATCGAGCCAAATCAAACTTTTATCAAACCAAATACCAAACTATTTACGAACGACTTAATACATTTACAACCGTATCCAACACCTATTCTCCATGCATGTCAGTGAAAATTTTATTGAATTATCGGTACACATGACCACAAGTGTGTTGAGAATACATTTTTCTACCTCAAATAATGTGCGGATAAAATCAATGGACATGATTTAGAAATACATAGTATGCATTGAATCAAGTGAAAAGGAGAGAGAGAGAATCTTAATGAAAAGATTTTGAAGTGTAAATAATGATGAAGGTAGGTAGAGTTAGCTTTTTTACGGACATTTAACTTATTCATTCTTCATTAAATATTGTGCCTCGTTCTACTAATACGTGGACGCCTATTGAACTCTATAACTTTCCACTAATCCATTTATTTATTTACTAATCTTCTAGTAACAAGTCTTATCCTATTAAGACACGTCCTCATGATTTACAAAGTAGGTTTTGTGCATTGATTAGGGTGATTATTGTATTAATCACATTGAATATATTTGTATACTTGAGATTCAATTGAAGTGTTGCAAGTCAATCTAAGTACAAGCTCATGTTATAAATTTAAAGTATTGTCTATAGAATTGTTGTTCATATAATACATACAACTTCTGAAATCTAGCGTTACATATAATGGGTCTTGTACGGTTGCACCACTTGAGACTTCGAATTGAAACGCTCATGAAATGCGATAAAACGAAAATATCGACATTGAGTTATGAATGTTGCCGGTGCAGTTCATACTGGTTGGCACGACTTTCACCACTTAATCCTCAGAAACAATATGCAACTTTTCTAAGAGACTTAAAGTATGTACACATAACAAGTTTACTCTATTATCGTTTAAATATGTTTACGACAGTTCCATTGTAAACCTTCTTCTGATAATATCTCATTCACTGTGTCTTCCAATTTAAAGTGAATTTTTGAACTTCAAAAGATGAAATCCTCCAAAAGTTTATCTCACAAGCTTTTCAATAAAGCAATCCCAGATATATTGTATAGAGCTAGTAGTACTTATGATGTAGTACAAAACTTAGTGAGTGCATCACAGTATTGAGTTGGAAAAAATAAGGAAAAAAAAGAGTTGTAACCCACCAACCCACTTGCTTGGTCATAAGTAAAAATGGAAAGCAAGCATGTGCCTGAAACCTTGAATCCCATAAGAGTCTCTCCTTTTCATGAAACTATTTTAGAGTTATGAGTTTGGCGTTTATAAGGTTCTTTTTACATTTGCCTATATTATTGAAGTAGTTTTGATTTGATATATGAGTTTATAATTATATCATCCAATTCAACTCATTCTCTTCTACTTTTATTGTACCATATCCCATTCCCCATCAAGAGATTTTTTTTTGGGAAACAAGAAACCAAAAAGAAAATAACAAATAGATACTTATAAAAATAGTAAATCTTAGTTACATATCCCATGCATAGAGATGATCATATGTATACCAAAACCAGCTTGCAATGCTCCACATCCAGGTTGGTATATCCAATTAATATTTGAGTTTTCTGCTTTTAGGATGAGATGGAATATCTTTTTGGGTTACTTTTTATTTCATTTATTTTATTTGGGTGTTTCAACAACCATTTTTTTTGTATTTTTTACATTAAATAACATTTTTAATTGTTTGGTTACATTTACTTTTATTTGTTTAGGAGACAAAAACAATATCAAACACTTATCAGCAACCACAACAATAAACAACAACAAATAAACTAAATCAGGTTCGGTTCTGACATTTTCGAGGCCCTAGGTAAAATAGTACGTGAAACATATACATTGGACCATTTTGATAAAAAAATGGTCCAATTATAATTTTTTTAATAAATTGGGGGATAATTGTTAACATAATTCCGACATAGACATGATTAAGACTTTTTTTGCTATGAGCAAACTTTCAACCTTTGAGTTTCAACTAGTCATTTTACCGCTATGATCAATACTCTTGAAATCTAATTATAAAATAAAATACGTAATTGAATAACAATAATGAAAGTTAATTATATCTAATTGTTTCGAGGAAAATGAAACTAAAAACCTAAATGAGCAAAGCCACTTAAATTTGTAATTTATGCTATTATATCATGATTTATCGAAAATTAATTAGAATTTTTTTATTGAAAAATAATGGAAACAATTTATTTTTTATTTTTTAAAAATATAAAAATTATTATAACTAAAAAAATTGGGCTCCTTCTGAGTATAGACCCTGAACGGTGGCACCCGTTACACTACCCCAGGGCTGGAACTGAACCAAACTAGTCCTAAACATATTCTCTTCTTCTATGGAAAATCATCTAGATAAGGAGTTACGGATGCTAAGCTACATATTTTACATCAAAATGTTTCTATCAGAGAGATTTTAGTTTCGAATTTCAAATCTCACGTAAATTGCCTGAAAATTATGCGAAAGAGATTAAACTCCCACTCAAGATACTCATAAAAAAAATAGGGGTTGCGGCTTCCTAATTCCTTCTTGGTTTCCATATATATATATATATATATATATATATATATATATATATATATATATATATATTGATAGAGTACAATTGGTAGGAAAAGAGTGAGCGAGTGAGCACACATGATATATACTAATTAATATCTTAATTAAGTAGTACTAAAATATGAAAAAGTTGTTAAAGATTGTATAATGAGTTGAGTCACGCGTAAATGAAAAGGTATAGTTGATAAAATGTGAAATGATGATTATAGTTGCCATCTTCATATAGCAGAAAGTTTACTAGCTCATATTGCTTTTCGGTATTTATTATTTGCATAACAACTCTACTTTTGTTAATTGATTGCTAACCTTGATTAGTTGATTAATGAGTCAAAATTTGAATTTTCTATAAACGAGTATGGGCACATTCAATCCTTTTGTATTAGATCGAATGCCACCAACAACTCTCAAGATAGTTTAATTTTATTTTAGTTTAAATGAATTAAGAATTCTCCAAAAACGATGTTGGTTCCTTTTACTTTTACTTGTAATTTTAAAATATCAGTGTAACTTTCACAATTTTTTTCTTTAATTTATCTTTGTGTTAATTCTGAAAAAGATTAAATATGAACGAAATTTTAAAGTACTAGTAATTAAGAAGAAAGATAATTTTACCAATGATATATTAGTTATTTTAATGGTTTACTAAAGTTTTATTGATTTTAATGAAAAGTCTAAAAGCGTCTAATTTTTGGAACCGAATGGAGTATTATTCTATGTTTTGATTTTAGGAAGTGAGCTATAGAGCAATTAATATTTATGGGTCCACAGTGATATTAGATTTCAGTTGAGATTGACTGAATTGTATAACTTTATCAATCCACCAATCCTAAGTTTAGAAAATTCAATATATATATATAAGAGCATTCAAATTATTTAAGTTAAAATTCCAAATTCAAGTTTTAGTATTCAACAAACTTCGATTCAGAAATTTTGTTTGAAATGCAATTTTTTTAAAAAGATAAATTTCAATATATGATTCAATTGTCAGGGCCATCTCTGGGTAATAGAATGAGCGTCATCGTCTAGGCCAAATAGAAGGATTTTTGATATTTTTAATTGTTTTTTGTAAAAAAAATTAAGTATATAAGATATAAATAAAATTTGTTGTTTTTTATGTTGGAAATCTAGGATTACTTGGATATTTCTGAAGTCGCGAAAAAATACTGTCAGATTGAAATTTATTTGGCCGGTTTACCAAATTTTTCAATCGGATAAAATCAGAAAGAGAATCAAAAACAAGAATTTGTTTGCAATGAAATTTCAACCGAGTTTTTCTGTGTTAGGCCAACATCGTTTTGGTTAATTAAATAGCCAAAAACGTCAACAGACATGCTGTTTGGGAAGCAGCCATGTCCAAAAGACATGTTTCTTCCGAGATTCAGTTGTGTCCAATAGACACACTGTTTCAGATAAAATTCATTTTCTGATGAATTTTTCCAAATGATTCGTGGGTTCAGGAATAAAAAATTTTCGAGTTGACCTGGTAGCTCGACCCCTGCCAGGGGCTGCCGCCCCTTGGACCTCACACCCGGGGGCTGCCCCCGGACCCCAAATCGTGAACAGTACCCAAATAAATGTGCACTCCGCACTCTCCATACTTGTTCGATGAAATATCATGATTGCATTGATCAACCTAGTTAATCCAATTACACTAAAATATTAACAATAGAAAACACAAATTTTTTAGTGGACCAGAATATGATAATATAAATCAGAATTCTTAAGTGTTTTGACTCATTTAAAGCTCGTTAAATGGTGTTTCGAATAGCTGTTGTGATTGTTGTCACTTGTTAATTGTTAATAACTTTTTGTTTCCGGAATAGCAAAAAGTAATAGCAACTTAAAATCATTGTTCGGTTTTAGAAAGGCTAAAAGCAATTTTTCAAAAGCTCTCTTAATTTTTTTTTCCATTTTCCTTAAAATAATTAAATATAATTAATTTTAAATTTTAATTTATTATTTAATTATATATTTTATTTTATAATTAAATTTAAAAAATATTGAACTATAAAACTTGAAAGTTTAATCTTTAAAAAACACGTCTTAACCCCACCTCACGTCTTAACCCCACCTCACGAGAACAATTATTTTACCAACTTTTTTATATAAAATTACATAATTGAATTTTTTTTATTAAGGGTCAAATTTATTTACTTCATATGTTATTTTATTCGGGCTAAAAAATGTCTAGACCAAGCATGTCAATTGGTATAAGGTATATGATATAAAATTTTATTTAAATATTAATACATTATATAAATAAGATGATAAAAAAATCACCATTTATGTATATATCCTTAATTTGGTGACAATTATATCATACAAATATTTTATTTACTTAAATAAAACTAAAGTTTAAGGTGTTAGTTCAATATCATGATTATAAAGGGCCCCAAAGGATTACAAGAGGTACTATAAATAGTCTTCGTTAACGTTTTGGTTCCTTCTTATTTTGTCTTCAATTTCATATAATACTATATGATACAATTGATATATCCTCCAATTTGCAGCCACATAATTATCAATTAATTTTGATACCTTCATTATTAACATTTAATATACAAATAATTGCACTTTCTAGCTAGCTACCCAATCATTAAGCCACCATACATATTATATAGACCAAGGTAAACGTATATTCGCCAACAAAATTTTACTTTATTTTAAGGGCCGTTTTCGATTGTGGATATATTATAACTTATTACTAATTATCAATTTTTTTTTACTCTATAAATAATTTAAAAATTATGCGGTATAAATATTTTTATATAAATATTTGAACTTAAAAAACCCTTAAAAGCTGAACTATCGATTTTATTAATATAGAGATGAAAGTGTGATTTGCTAATGACTTATTAGTAGTTGAAATGTTTGATAAGTCAAATTTTAAGGGTGTGTTTGGAAAGCTCATTTTTTAGGTAATTCAATTCTATTGAATTTATTTTATCAAATTACCTGGTTTGGAATAAAAAAATATCGATAGAATTCAAATCATATAAGGAATAAAAATCCTGCCAAAAGTTGTAGAATTTTGATGGAATTCATTTGAGCTAAGCTTTTGGATATTATATTGACCATATTATCTTTCACATGTTTTTTTAAAGAGTGAAATCACTTATGTAAATAATTTTGAAAAAATGTTAAATAAATTTATTACCTATTAATTAAATTCTCTAATATCAATAAAGGTTCCAAATAAAGAATTTATGTGAAGAAATTAATTAATTCAATTCCATCAAATAGAGCTTCCAAACAAAGAATTTATTTAAAAAAATCAATTCAATTAAATTTCATAATTAAGTTTGATCTTAGCTTAAGTAAACTATATATTCTACTAATAATAGTCAAATGAGACAAAATAAAAAATAAAGTAGTGAGTATTAAGTCGGTCCATTTATTAATTATTATTTATTTTTAAGGGGTGAAAATCACATGGCACCAACAGAAGTTTAGAGGGAATAAGCCAAAAATTCTTGGCAAATCTAAAAATTTGTTTTTGATGGAATAAAAGGCACATTAGAAGCTTAGAAAGATTTAGTAGATCTTTGTATCCAAATTTAAATTAAATTATTTACAAGAAATTAACTTAAATTAGCTAACTTTTATTTTGAATTTTTTTCTCATGTGACTAGCCAAATTGTAAGCAATAAAAACATTAGCAATTTTTTATAATGAAAAACATTACAAATTAAATAAGAATCTTTGATAGGAATTATTTTGGCATGTGTTTGGATTTTTGTTCCCATACTATACCAATAAATCTTAGTCAATATGATTGGAACCAAATATATTAATTGTTACTCCATTTATATAAATATATTTATGATATGCTTGACAAATAATAGATTTATTTGTGTTAATGAAATTAAATTATCAAAATTATAGACATGTTATTGGTAACAATTAACTTGGAAAATTTTATTTAAGAAGCTTTGAGAATAAATTAAAAATTATAGGAAAGAATAAAATAGTTATTATAATTCAATAAAAACAAAATAAAATAGATGTTTCCACTTATTTTTTTTAATATTTATAAGTATCTTCATTGAGATAATTTTGTTCTTGATTTAGTAACAGTTAAGGCTTCTCACCCCTCCCAACAAGTGTATTTAGTGGGATTTGAACCTTGTTCTCCTCCAATTTGCTCATCCTGCTTAGCCAACTGAGCTACAGCTTGTTGGTATGTTTCTATTGCTTAAATCTAGAGAAAGGAAACCCTTAAAATTAACTAAATAATTAATTAGTGGTATAAAAGAGGGTTGTGGTAGTGATTATGCCATCAATGCCTTGTATAAATTAATTAGTAAAAAATCTGAAGGTAAATAATTAATATACAAGAGTCACATGAACAATTTGGCTTGATTTTGTTTGGTTTTAGTTTCACAGGCACTAATCCTGTTCATACACATGCAAAACTCCTATACAAATTAATTGTGAGATCATATCATATCATATCATATGTGGTTGAGGATGGGATTTTTATTTTGTTCACTTTTTTGGAAATATTTATGGCAATTGGCAAAGCGATTTTTTCGTAAATAAAATTATAATAATAATATACATATAAAAGACAACTTAACATCGTATAATTTATTGGGATGAAGAGGGTATGATAAAATAAGTTCTTTTTTACTTTATGTAATTGGTGTTTGGAATTATTTTTTTAAATAATTCATAGTGTAAGCTAAATACGTAAATAATTAAATATTTATGGTAATTTTAATAGATAGTTAAATATTTATGGTCTAATTCAAAAATATTGACTATTAAGATGTCAAATTGGTCATAGGAAGAAAGTGTAGGACCATTGAGTAACTTTTGTTTTGTTGAAAGGTCAAAACAGAAATTCATCATTTCAGTTTTTTTTATAGGGGTTGGTCCCCAGAAGGACGATGAATATATTTATTGTTGGATATGATGTATGCCCTTAAGGCAATTAGGGCGATATATCTTAATTATGTAATAGTACGAATAATTTGTTTAATCAATAAAGGCATTTGTTCTTTTGTTTATATCAATGTATTTTTATACATATATATTATAGCTGGTTAAAATATATTCATTGATGTATGTATACAAAAGTCCTTGACATATCATAGCATGAAGTCAGAGAAATTATAGTTGGACTATATTTGGTGGAACCTACTTCATGTGCAATTATGATTATGTCTAAACTATCCCTAGTCACAGTGTCATCAAGAAAGGATATTGATGAAACGGAAAGACTAGCATGTGGTCAATTTTCTTGGAAAGGGTCCAAGCAGTTAATCTCCTAAATACTGAAGGTGGTGCCTTAAGCTTGACACATGGATATATCTGGGAGATATATTGGAGACCGCAGCAAGATAAACACTTGGTATAAATATCAATGTGTTAGTGTTTATCTTCATGCAATAAGCTTTGCGAATGTCCTCATACTTAAGATGCTAGTTGCCTTGTGTGGTACTATTGCTATACTTTGGGTCATTGCTATGCACTCATTAATTTAGGATGCTACGGGTGATTACGGGTATAGTGATAACAACACGTTGGTAGACTGAGTAGTCGGAAAGAATCCATCGCTCCAGATATATTAAGGAGTTGTACCTGGCCACTTGTTGAAGTGATGATTGCCATAAACCTCTGATCAGAGTATGTGTTTGATAGAAATGGTTTCTAGTCAAACACACTATGGTAAAAGGCAATATACTTCGGTAACAAGTAAATAACTGGGATAGCTTGGAGCAACCTTGCTATTAGTGGGTTAACACTTTAACTGAACCCAATAAACCAGATGGTACTAATATTAAAGAATGGAAGGAATTTATCGCACTGGATAACTATTGCATTAACCGGGATTAAGTCATAAGCATAAATGACGTTCCAAGTAATGGGGGATGGTAGACCCTTGCTAGAGGCGTACTACAGTCGTTTAAGGTAATCGAGTTCTATTTACGGTCTAGAGCATCGAGCCAATGGTTCCATTAGAACAAGGGTTGGTTAAGCCTTAACAGCTCAATACTTCGGGATCCTATAAGGTCACACACATTGGACCTTCATCGGACCAAGTAAAGAACTAATAGATTTATTCTATTACAAGAATATAACATAAATAATAATTGGATTATTATTTGATTGGTTAAAATTGATTAAATCAATTTTTGATAGACCAAGGAATTTATTTTGACCGATAACTAATTAATTAGAGTCATAAATAAATTATAATTGATTAGATCAATTTTGGTTGGACCAAGAAATTTATTTTGACTGATAACTAATTTATTAGAGTCAAAAATAAATATTTATTTGAAAGGATTTAAAGGGGATTTTGCATTGACGAGTTAAAACCGAAAAGTATAAAATATTTTGTACAATATTCGGTTGCGCGAAATACACCAAAAGGTGCGCGAACATTACTGGGCAGTGTTCGGTGGCCCATATTCATGGGCTGCACAAAGGCAGCCCATGAATGCCACATGCAGCACGTACATGTGGCATGTGTGGGATGGGAGTTTTACTCCCATCCCACATCGTCAATTGGGGAGCAAATTTTTGCTCCCCAAGCCTATATATAGGCTATCCCTTCTCCTTTCAAAATGTACCAAGCTCAAAGCATAAATTCTAAGCGAGATAATTAATCTCTCGGGTACTTGAGCAAGTTAATTTTGTGGAGCCTGAATTTATTCGGGCACCGCTAGTTTATATTTTTGGGTGAGGCTTCTAGAGTGGTCTAGCAACTACTCGAGGCTTCTTAGTTCTTCCTCCTGGGGAGGTTTTGGTTGGTGGGGTTCGTGTGGATACTGATAGAGGCTATCCTACTATTGGAGGCTTGTGCAAGAAGGTCCTGCTAAAGCACGCTTCAACTGGTAAGTTTTTTTTTTAATTATTAAGTCTTTTTTTTAAGCGTTTTTAGACTTAATAATTATGCTTAGGTTATTTTACATGCTTAGTTTATTTTATGCTTAGGTTATAACTTAGAGTTATAACATGTTTAGTATAAAATAAATATACTAGGATATAATTTGGAATTATGGTATGCCTAGTCCTTTAGCATGCTAACCTAGGTAGAGAATTATTTAGTTAAGGCTTTATTTAATTTATATGCAATTAACAGGAGTTCCTGGGACAGGGACAAAATTTTGAATTTCCGTCATGCCTCTTATGCATGTTCAATTTGACTGTTAGTTCCCAACAGTGGTATCAGAGTCTGCCTATTTAGTGCATAATTAAGTTAGAAGCAAACTAAATATTATTTTCTAAATGAAATGATTTGTTTATTTAATTGTTTGGAACAATATATATAAACTTCTGTCTTTCATTTCAAGGTTAGAAATTAGTTATGAATAATTTTGAATAAGCTTGCTCAACTTACTCAAATTATACAAGTGTCAATAATTTATTTAAATTACATGGGTTATAGATGCTCCCAATTTACATAAATTGGAAAAATGAAATTTATTAGTTCAAGAGAATCCATTGGTCTTCAAGTTTGTGCCCGTATTTGTTCTGGCTAAGGATTGGACTTGGTGTCTACTCCTCATAGGGCACCTCTCCTACCTGGGAACCTATATCGGTGCAATTTGAATTGACCAATCGGGGGATTAATATGAACTAATTTATTTCTAGTATATAAGATGGTGCTTATATGTGTTTCTATAACAAAGTAAAAAATTAAAATTATTGAATAAAAGCTTAAAGGAAATGCAATATAAATATAACAAATTAAAGCGTTAATTATTTTGCATATAATCTAGGTTGATGGAATAATTATAATAAAGAGCTGAACCCACCTAAGGTTAGACCTTATAAATTAATTCTAAAATTCCCTGAATTAATACAAGTAATTATAATTTTGTCCATCTGATAAAATCCTAGATTGGGTGAGACGTTTAACACCAATAAAATCCCAAAGTAAATATATTAAGGCAAGTTATAGTCTTCCTTACTCAAATTTATAATACGGTCTTTTTGGGCTATCAAAGTGCTACGCAAAGCGTTCCTTCTAGTCCACATTGATTGGTTGTAAAATTTGAGATAGGGTCTGCCTTAATAGAGCTGGGGTAGTCCACCATAAAATTGGGGGCTAGGCCCAGGTCTGAGACATATTCAATGAGATGCTAATATAAGAGCACACGTCCCTTGGGATTAGGGAACTTGAATGAATTAGCAATTGCATGCGATGCAAATGGAATTGGATTCCAACTATGACTGACTATTATGACTTGACTCATAAAATTGGGGGTTGTAGTAGACTAGTTATAGATGCTACCTACTAGGAAATTTAGCTGGGCTAAAATTCACGAATTCAATAGAATGGGCTATTGTAAATTTCGAAGAAAATAGTAGGAAAATGTATTTAATTAAAAGTCCTCATATTAAATACATGTACTTAAACTAATATCTAAACACTTTTCTTTTCTTATGTCTTAGGTTGAAAATGGCTTCCAATTTTAATCTCCGTATGTTACTTGACACCAAATTGAATGGCTCGAACTTTTCTGATTGGTTCCGAGCAGTGAGAATAGTTCTCAGATCTGAGGGAATTGCCTATGTCCTAAGTGAAATTTTCCCTGTAGAACCTGATGTTGAGGATCATGTGGAACATGATGCCTGGTTAAAGCACAGGAAAGATCGTGAGACTGCCATGTGTATTATGTTGGGGTCCATGAATTCTGAGCTTCAGAAACAACATGAGAACATGCCCTTGGAGGATATGGTTCTCCATCTTGAAGAACTCTTTTCGGAGAGGGAGAGGACAGAGAGGTATGAGACCTCTAAACTCCTTTTCGGGACCAAGATGCAGGCTGGCACCTCTGCCTCTCAGCATGTACTGAAACTCTTGGGATACCTTGAGAAGCTGAATCGATTGGGATTCGAGATGAATCATGACTTGAGCATTGACCTTGTGTTGATGTCCTTGACAGATAGTTACTCAAATTTTGTAACTAACTATTACATGAACAGGATTAATTCAACTATCCCTGAATTAATTAACATGCTGAAAACAGTAGAACCTCAGATCAAGAAAGATCAGAAACCTCTACTGTTGGTTGAAAAAGGCAAGGCTTCTAAGAAAAAGAAGCAGGCACTGGGTGCCAAGAAAAGAATCAGTAAGAAGAAGAATGAAAAGAAGGCATCTAAGTATGTCTGCTTCCAATGTGGGAAACCGGGACATTGGAAGAGGGATTGCAAAGCTCCTGCTTCTGAGCATTTGAAGAAGAAGCCTACAGAGGCATCTACTTCAGGTATATTTGTAATTGAAAACTTTGCTACTTTTCCGCAAGAATCCACTTGGGTATTAGATACTGGTTGTGGCTCTCATATCTGTACTTCTGTGCAGGGACTAAGGAACTGTAGAAAACTTGCAAAAGGGGAGATGGACCTACGTGTGGGAAATGGAGCCAGAGTTGCTGCATTAGCCGTAGGGAGCTTTAGTCTTGTTTTGCCAAGTGGACTTGTTTTAGCTTTGAATAATTGTTATTACATTCCAAGTGTTACTAAGAATATTGTATCTGTTGCGTGTTTAGCAACAGAGGGATTTGAAATTTTATTTTCGAATAATAATTGTCAGATTCGTTTGAATAATATTCTTTATGGTTATGGAATGTTGAAAGGTGGCATTTATATTCTTGATACTAAAACAGAAGTTTTCAATATAAACAATGTGAAGAAAGTTAAATTAGATAATGAGAATTCCTTTTACTTATGGCATTGCCGTTTAGGCCACATAAACAAAGATCGCTTAACCAAGTTGCATAAGCGTGGAGACTTGGGCTCAATAGACTTAGAGTCTTATGGTGATTGCGAACCTTGTTTAAAAGGAAAAATGACAAAGTTACCCTTTAAAGGAAAGGGTGAACGAGCCACGAGTACATTGGAACTTATACACACTGATGTGTGTGGTCCAATGAGTGTTCAGGCACTAGGAGGATACTCCTACTTCATAACCTTTATTGATGATTACTCACGATACGGTTATTTGTACTTGATGAAGCACAAGTCTGAAAGTTTTGAAAAATTCAAACTATTCAGAGCTGAAGTAGAGAAACAGCTTGAGAAAAGTATTAAAACACTTCGATCGGATCGAGGTGGAGAATACTTAAGTCAGGAGTTTCAGGATTATCTAAAGGAAAATGGGATAGTTCCCCAGTGGACCCCTCCTTATACACCCCAACATAATGGAGTATCAGAAAGGAGGAATCGGACTTTATTAGATATGGTCAGGTCCATGATGAGCCATGCAGTTCTTAGTAAATCCTTTTGGGGATATGCACTTGAGAGCGCGGTTTATATCTTAAACAGAGTGCCCTCTAAATCAGTTGATTTTACACCTTATGAAAGATGGTGTAACAAAAAGCCATCTCTAAATCACTTAAGAGTATGGGGTTGTCCTGCTATGGTGAAGAGGATAGCGTCAGATAAGCTAAATGCCAAGGCTGACAAATGTCTGTTCATTGGATATCCAAAGGAAACAATTGGATATCTGTTTTACCAACCCGAAGCACAAAAGGTATTTGTGTCTCGGAATGCTCACTTTTTGGAAAAGGAACACTTACTTGAAAAGGTCAGTGGGAGCAATATTGAACTGGAAGTTCAACAGGAAGAAACAGACGATCAACTGATTGACCCCGTTCTAGATACACAAGAGAGTGTGATCCAAGAACAAACTGTTGAAACACAATCATTGCGAAGATCAAGTCGTGTTCATAAGGGTCCCAAGCGATATGGGTTTATTATCACTAATGATAAGGAACTATATCTTATGGAGGATGATGAACCAAGGACATATGATGAGGCAATAAAAAGCTCAGATTCTGATAAATGGCAAAAGGCCATGAAATCAGAAATGGATTCCATGTACGAGAACCAAGTTTGGAATTTGGTTGATGCACCGCAAGAGGTTAGACCAATTGGGTGCAAATGGGACTTCAAGAAGAAGACAGACATGGATGGTAATGTAATTACCTATAAAGCAAGGTTGGTTGCGAAAGGTTATAGTCAACGGGAAGGTATTGACTATGATGAAACCTTCTCACCGGTAGCCATGCTCAAATCCATAAGGATACTCCTCGCCATTGCTGCTCATTACGATTATGAGATCTGGCAGATGGACGTAAAAACAGCATTCCTGAATGGGGATTTAGACCGGGATGTGTATATGACACAACCTGAGGGTTTTACATCTCAGAATGGCTCGAAGGTATGCAAGCTACAAAGATCCATTTATGGACTTAAGCAGGCATCAAGGAGTTGGAATATAAGGTTTGATCAGACAATCCGGGAACTGGATTTCTGCCCAAATGCAAATGAGCCTTGTGTTTACAAGAAGGTTAGTGGGAGTGCAGTCGTTTTTCTAGTATTGTATGTTGATGACATTCTGCTAATAGGAAATGACATTTCTCTTCTTCAAAATGTTAAAGTATGGTTGTCAAGAAAGTTCTCCATGAAAGACCTTGGTGAAGCAGCATTTATACTAGGTATAAAGATCTACAGGGATAGATCCAAGAGGCTGTTAGGTCTTTCTCAAAGTACATATATAGACAAGGTGTTAAATAGGTTCAACCTTGAGCATTCTAAGAAAGGTTATCTCCCAATGACAAAGGGGATTAACCTATCTAAAGCTGAGTGTCCGAAGACAGCTCAAGAGAGAATGCGCATGAAGGATATACCCTATACATCCGTGATAGGATCCATCATGTATGCTATGATATGTACTAGGCCGGATGTCTCTCAGGCTTTGAGCTTTACGAGCAGATATCAGTCAGATCCAGGTGAAAAACACTGGATGGCCGTCAAGGCAATCCTTAAGTACTTGAGAAGGACTAAGGATGAGTTCTTGATTTATGGAGAAGGTGATCTCACTATCAAAGGTTACACTGACGCAAGCTTTCAATCTGACAATGATGACTTTAAGTCTCAGTCAGGTTTTGTGTATGTGTTAAATGGAGGGGCAGTATGCTGGAAGAGTTCCAAGCAAGAAACTACTGCTGATTCAACCACGGAATCTGAATACATTGCTGCATGCGAAGCAGCAAAAGAAGCTGTCTGGTTAAAGGGATTTATTGGTGATCTCGGTGTGGTGCCTGAGGCTATTGATCCAATTACTTTATATTGTGATAACAATGGTGCCATAGCTCAGGCAAAGGAACCACGGTCTCATCAGAAAAACAGACATGTATCCAGAAAGTATCATATAATCAGGGAGATTGTTGATGCTAAGATAATAAGATTAGAATATGTACCCACTGATCAGAACCTCGCGGATGGTCTGACAAAGCCATTGACTCAAGTCAAACATGACCAGCATGTTAAAGCATATGGATTAAAACATATGGCTAATTGGCCTTAGTGCAAGTGGGAGTTTGTTGGATATGATGTATGCCCTTAAGGTAATTAGGGCGATATATCTTAATTATGTAATAGTACGAATAATTTGTTTAATCAATAAAGGCATTTGTTCTTTTGTTTATATCAATGTATTTTTATACATATATATTATAGCTGGTTAAAATATATTCATTGATGTATGTATACAAAAGTCCTTGACATATCATAGCATGAAGTCAGAGAAATTATAGTTGGACTATATTTGGTGGAACCTACTTCATGTGCAATTATGATTATGTCTAAACTATCCCTAGTCACAGTGTCATCAAGAAAGGATATTGATGAAATGGAAAGACTAGCATGTGGTCAATTTTCTTGGAAAGGGTCCAAGCAGTTAATCTCCTAAATACTGAAGGTGGTGCCTTAAGCTTGACACATGGATATATCTGGGAGATATATTGGAGACCGCAGCAAGATAAACACTTGGTATAAATATCAATGTGTTAGTGTTTATCTTCATGCAATAAGCTTTGCGAATGTCCTCATACTTAAGATGCTAGTTGCCTTGTGTGGTACTATTGCTATACTTTGGGTCATTGCTATGCACTCATTAATTTAGGATGCTACGGGTGATTACGGGTATAGTGATAACAACACGTTGGTAGACTGAGTAGTCGGAAAGAATCCATCGCTCCAGATATATTAAGGAGTTGTACCTGGCCACTTGTTGAAGTGATGATTGCCATAAACCTCTGATCAGAGTATGTGTTTGATAGAAATGGTTTCTAGTCAAACACACTATGGTAAAAGGCAATATACTTCGGTAACAAGTAAATAACTGGGATAGCTTGGAGCAACCTTGCTATTAGTGGGTTAACACTTTAACTGAACCCAATAAACCAGATGGTACTAATATTAAAGAATGGAAGGAATTTATCGCACTGGATAACTATTGCATTAACCGGGATTAAGTCATAAGCATAAATGACGTTCCAAGTAATGGGGGATGGTAGACCCTTGCTAGAGGCGTACTACAGTCGTTTAAGGTAATCGAGTTCTATTTACGGTCTAGAGCATCGAGCCAATGGTTCCATTAGAACAAGGGTTGGTTAAGCCTTAACAGCTCAATACTTCGGGATCCTATAAGGTCACACACATTGGACCTTCATCGGACCAAGTAAAGAACTAATAGATTTATTCTATTACAAGAATATAACATAAATAATAATTGGATTATTATTTGATTGGTTAAAATTGATTAAATCAATTTTTGATAGACCAAGGAATTTATTTTGACCGATAACTAATTAATTAGAGTCATAAATAAATTATAATTGATTAGATCAATTTTGGTTGGACCAAGAAATTTATTTTGACTGATAACTAATTTATTAGAGTCAAAAATAAATATTTATTTGAAAGGATTTAAAGGGGATTTTGCATTGACGAGTTAAAACCGAAAAGTATAAAATATTTTGTACAATATTTGGTTGCGCGAAATACACCAAAAAGTGCGCGAACATTACTGGGCAGTGTTCGGTGGCCCATATTCATGGGCTGCACAAAGGCAGCCCATGAATGCCACATGCAGCACGTGCATGTGGCATGTGTGGGATGGGAGTTTTACTCCCATCCCACATCGTCAATTGGGGAGCAAATTTTTGCTCCCCAAGCCTATATATAGGTTATCCCTTCTCCTTTCAAAATGTACCAAGCTCAAAGCATAAATCCTAAGCGAGATAATTAATCTCTCGGGTACTTGAGCAAGTTAATTTTGTGGAGCCTGAATTTATTCGGGCACCGCTAGTTTATATTTTTGGGTGAGGCTTCTAGAGTGGTCTAGCAACTACTCGAGGCTTCTTAGTTCTTCCTCCTGGGGAGGTTTTGGTTGGTGGGGTTCGTGTGGATACTGATAGAGGCTATCCTACTATTGGAGGCTTGTGCAAGAAGGTCCTGCTAAAGCACGCTTCAACTGGTAAGTTTTTTTTTAATTATTAAGTCTTTTTTTTAAGCGTTTTTAGACTTAATAATTATGCTTAGGTTATTTTACATGCTTAGTTTATTTTATGCTTAGGTTATAACTTAGATTTATAACATGTTTAGTATAAAATAAATATACTAGGATATAATTTGGAATTATGGTATGCCTAGTCCTTTAGCATGCTAACCTAGGTAGAGAATTATTTAGTTAAGGCTTTATTTAATTTATATGCAATTAATAGGAGTTCCTGGGACAGGGACAAAATTTTGAATTTCCGTCATGCCTCTTATGCATGTTCAATTTGACTGTTAGTTCCCAACAGTGGTATCAGAGCCTGCCTATTTAGTGCATAATTAAGTTAGAAGCAAACTAAATATTATTTTCTAAATGAAATGATTTGTTTATTTAATTGTTTGGAACAATATATATAAACTTCTATCTTTCATTTCAAGGTTAGAAATTAGTTATGAATAATTTTGAATAAGCTTGCTCAACTTACTCAAATTATACAAGTGTCAATAATTTATTTAAATTACATGGGTTATAGATGCTCCCAATTTACATAAATTGGAAAAATGAAATTTATTAGTTCAAGAGAATCCATTGGTCTTCAAGTTTGTGCCCGTATTTGTTCTGGCTAAGGATTGGACTTGGTGTCTACTCCTCATAGGGCACCTCTCCTACCTGGGAACCTATATCGGTGCAATTTGAATTGACCAATCGGGGGATTAATATGAACTAATTTATTTCTAGTATATAAGATGGTGCTTATATGTGTTTCTATAACAAAGTAAAAAATTAAAATTATTGAATAAAAGCTTAAAGGAAATGCAATATAAATATAACAAATTAAAGCGTTAATTATTTTGCATATAATCTAGGTTGATGGAATAATTATAATAAAGAGCTGAACCCACCTAAGGTTAGACCTTATAAATTAATTCTAAAATTCCCTGAATTAATACAAGTAATTATAATTTTGTCCATCTGATAAAATCCTAGATTGGGTGAGACGTTTAACACCAATAAAATCTCAAAGTAAATATATTAAGGCAAGTTATAGTCTTCCTTACTCAAATTTATAATACGGTCTTTTTAGGCTATCAAAGTGCTACGCAAAGCGTTCCTTCTAGTCCACATTGATTGGTTGTAAAATTTGAGATAGGGTCTGCCTTAATAGAGCTGGGGTAGTCCACCATAAAATTGGGGGCTAGGCCCAGGTCTGAGACATATTCAATGAGATGCTAATATAAGAGCACACGTCCCTTGGGATTAGGGAACTTGAATGAATTAGCAATTGCATGCGATGCAAATGGAATTGGATTCCAACTATGACTGACTATTATGACTTGACTCATAAAATTGGGGGTTGTAGTAGACTAGTTATAGATGCTACCTACTAGGAAATTTAGCTGGGCTAAAATTCACGAATTCAATAGAATGGGCTATTGTAAATTTCGAAGAAAATAGTAGGAAAATGTATTTAATTAAAAGTCCTCATATTAAATACATGTACTTAAACTAATATCTAAACACTTTTCTTTTTTTATGTCTTAGGTTGAAAATGGCTTCCAATTTTAATCTCCGTATGTTACTTGACACCAAATTGAATGGCTCGAACTTTTCTGATTGGTTCCGAGCAGTGAGAATAGTTCTCAGATCTGAGGGAATTGCCTATGTCCTAAGTGAAATTTTCCCTGTAGAACCTGATGTTGAGGATCATGTGGAACATGATGCCTGGTTAAAGCACAGGAAAGATCGTGAGACTGCCATGTGTATTATGTTGGGGTCCATGAATTCTGAGCTTCAGAAACAACATGAGAACATGCCCTTGGAGGATATGGTTCTCCATCTTGAAGAACTCTTTTCGGAGAGGGAGAGGACAGAGAGGTATGAGACCTCTAAACTCCTTTTCGGGACCAAGATGCAGGCTGGCACCTCTGCCTCTCAGCATGTACTGAAACTCTTGGGATACCTTGAGAAGCTGAATCGATTGGGATTCGAGATGAATCATGACTTGAGCATTGACCTTGTGTTGATGTCCTTGACAGATAGTTACTCAAATTTTGTAACTAACTATTACATGAACAGGATTAATTCAACTATCCCTGAATTAATTAACATGCTGAAAACAGTAGAACCTCAGATCAAGAAAGATCAGAAACCTCTACTGTTGGTTGAAAAAGGCAAGGCTTCTAAGAAAAAGAAGCAGGCACTGGGTGCCAAGAAAAGAATCAGTAAGAAGAAGAATGAAAAGAAGGCATCTAAGTATGTCTGCTTCCAATGTGGGAAACCGGGACATTGGAAGAGGGATTGCAAAGCTCCTGCTTCTGAGCATTTGAAGAAGAAGCCTACAGAGGCATCTACTTCAGGTATATTTGTAATTGAAAACTTTGCTACTTTTCCGCAAGAATCCACTTGGGTATTAGATACTGGTTGTGGCTCTCATATCTGTACTTCTGTGCAGGGACTAAGGAACTGTAGAAAACTTGCAAAAGGGGAGATGGACCTACGTGTGGGAAATGGAGCCAGAGTTGCTGCATTAGCCGTAGGGAGCTTTAGTCTTGTTTTGCCAAGTGGACTTGTTTTAGCTTTGAATAATTGTTATTACATTCCAAGTGTTACTAAGAATATTGTATCTGTTGCGTGTTTAGCAACAGAGGGATTTGAAATTTTATTTTCGAATAATAATTGTCAGATTCGTTTGAATAATATTCTTTATGGTTATGGAATGTTGAAAGGTGGCATTTATATTCTTGATACTAAAACAGAAGTTTTCAATATAAACAATGTGAAGAAAGTTAAATTAGATAATGAGAATTCCTTTTACTTATGGCATTGCCGTTTAGGCCACATAAACAAAGATCGCTTAACCAAGTTGCATAAGCGTGGAGACTTGGGCTCAATAGACTTAGAGTCTTATGGTGATTGCGAACCTTGTTTAAAAGGAAAAATGACAAAGTTACCCTTTAAAGGAAAGGGTGAACGAGCCACGAGTACATTGGAACTTATACACACTGATGTGTGTGGTCCAATGAGTGTTCAGGCACTAGGAGGATACTCCTACTTCATAACCTTTATTGATGATTACTCACGATACGGTTATTTGTACTTGATGAAGCACAAGTCTGAAAGTTTTGAAAAATTCAAACTATTCAGAGCTGAAGTAGAGAAACAGCTTGAGAAAAGTATTAAAACACTTCGATCGGATCGAGGTGGAGAATACTTAAGTCAGGAGTTTCAGGATTATCTAAAGGAAAATGGGATAGTTCCCCAGTGGACCCCTCCTTATACACCCCAACATAATGGAGTATCAGAAAGGAGGAATCGGACTTTATTAGATATGGTCAGGTCCATGATGAGCCATGCAGTTCTTAGTAAATCCTTTTGGGGATATGCACTTGAGAGCGCGGTTTATATCTTAAACAGAGTGCCCTCTAAATCAGTTGATTTTACACCTTATGAAAGATGGTGTAACAAAAAGCCATCTCTAAATCACTTAAGAGTATGGGGTTGTCCTGCTATGGTGAAGAGGATAGCGTCAGATAAGCTAAATGCCAAGGCTGACAAATGTCTGTTCATTGGATATCCAAAGGAAACAATTGGATATCTGTTTTACCAACCCGAAGCACAAAAGGTATTTGTGTCTCGGAATGCTCACTTTTTGGAAAAGGAACACTTACTTGAAAAGGTCAGTGGGAGCAATATTGAACTGGAAGTTCAACAGGAAGAAACAGACGATCAACTGATTGACCTCGTTCTAGATACACAAGAGAGTGTGATCCAAGAACAAACTGTTGAAACACAATCATTGCGAAGATCAAGTCGTGTTCATAAGGGTCCCAAGCGATATGGGTTTATTATCACTAATGATAAGGAACTATATCTTATGGAGGATGATGAACCAAGGACATATGATGAGGCAATAAAAAGCTCAGATTCTGATAAATGGCAAAAGGCCATGAAATCAGAAATGGATTCCATGTACGAGAACCAAGTTTAGAATTTGGTTGATGCACCGCAAGAGGTTAGACCAATTGGGTGCAAATGGGTCTTCAAGAAGAAGACAGACATGGATGGTAATGTAATTACCTATAAAGCAAGGTTGGTTGCGAAAGGTTATAGTCAACGGGAAGGTATTGACTATGATGAAACCTTCTCACCGGTAGCCATGCTCAAATCCATAAGGATACTCCTCGCCATTGCTGCTCATTACGATTATGAGATCTGGCAGATGGACGTAAAAACAGCATTCCTGAATGGGGATTTAGACCGGGATGTGTATATGACACAACCTGAGGGTTTTACATCTCAGAATGGCTCGAAGGTATGCAAGCTACAAAGATCCATTTATGGACTTAAGCAGGCATCAAGGAGTTGGAATATAAGGTTTGATCAGACAATCCGGGAACTGGATTTCTGCCCAAATGCAAATGAGCCTTGTGTTTACAAGAAGGTTAGTGGGAGTGCAGTCGTTTTTCTAGTATTGTATGTTGATGACATTCTGCTAATAGGAAATGACATTTCTCTTCTTCAAAATGTTAAAGTATGGTTGTCAAGAAAGTTCTCCATGAAAGACCTTGGTGAAGCAGCATTTATACTAGGTATAAAGATCTACAGGGATAGATCCAAGAGGCTGTTAGGTCTTTCTCAAAGTACATATATAGACAAGGTGTTAAATAGGTTCAACCTTGAGCATTCTAAGAAAGGTTATCTCCCAATGACAAAGGGGATTAACCTATCTAAAGCTGAGTGTCCGAAGACAGCTCAAGAGAGAATGCGCATGAAGGATATACCCTATGCATCCGCGATAGGATCCATCATGTATGCTATGATATGTACTAGGCCGGATGTCTCTCAGGCTTTGAGCTTTACGAGCAGATATCAGTCAGATCCAGGTGAAAAACACTGGATGGCCGTCAAGGCAATCCTTAAGTACTTGAGAAGGACTAAGGATGAGTTCTTGATTTATGGAGAAGGTGATCTCACTATCAAAGGTTACACTGACGCAAGCTTTCAATCTGACAAGGATGACTTTAAGTCTCAGTCAGGTTTTGTGTATGTGTTAAATGGAGGGGCAGTATGCTGGAAGAGTTCCAAGCAAGAAACTACTGCTGATTCAACCACGGAATCTGAATACATTGCTGCATGCGAAGCAGCAAAAGAAGCTGTCTGGTTAAAGGGATTTATTGGTGATCTCGGTGTGGTGCCTGAGGCTATTGATCCAATTACTTTATATTGTGATAACAATGGTGCCATAGCTCAGGCAAAGGAACCACGGTCTCATCAGAAAAACAGACATGTATCCAGAAAGTATCATATAATCAGGGAGATTATTGATGCTAAGATAATAAGATTAGAATATGTACCCACTGATCAGAACCTCGCGGATGGTCTGACAAAGCCATTGACTCAAGTCAAACATGACCAGCATGTTAAAGCATATGGATTAAAACATATGGCTAATTGGCCTTAGTGCAAGTGGGAGTTTGTTGGATATGATGTATGCCCTTAAGGCAATTAGGGCGATATATCTTAATTATGTAATAGTACGAATAATTTGTTTAATCAATAAAGGCATTTGTTCTTTTGTTTATATCAATGTATTTTTATACATATATATTATAGCTGGTTAAAATATATTCATTGATGTATGTATACAAAAGTCCTTGACATATCATAGCATGAAGTCAGAGAAATTATAGTTGGACTATATTTGGTGGAACCTACTTCATGTGCAATTATGATTATGTCTAAACTATCCCTAGTCACAGTGTCATCAAGAAAGGATATTGATGAAACGGAAAGACTAGCATGTGGTCAATTTTCTTGGAAAGGGTCCAAGCAGTTAATCTCCTAAATACTGAAGGTGGTGCCTTAAGCTTGACACATGGATATATCTGGGAGATATATTGGAGACCGCAGCAAGATAAACACTTGGTATAAATATCAATGTGTTAGTGTTTATCTTCATGCAATAAGCTTTGCGAATGTCCTCATACTTAAGATGCTAGTTGCCTTGTGTGGTACTATTGCTATACTTTGGGTCATTGCTATGCACTCATTAATTTAGGATGCTACGGGTGATTACGGGTATAGTGATAACAACACGTTGGTAGACTGAGTAGTCGGAAAGGATCCATCGCTCCAGATATATTAAGGAGTTGTACCTGGCCACTTGTTGAAGTGATGATTGCCATAAACCTCTGATCAGAGTATGTGTTTGATAGAAATGGTTTCTAGTCAAACACACTATGTTAAAAGGCAATATACTTCGGTAACAAGTAAATAACTGGGATAGCTTGGAGCAACCTTGCTATTAGTGGGTTAACACTTTAACTGAACCCAATAAACCAGATGGTACTAATATTAAAGAATGGAAGGAATTTATCGCACTGGATAACTATTACATTAACCGGGATTAAGTCATAAGCATAAATGACGTTCCAAGTAATGGGGGATGGTAGACCCTTGCTAGAGGCGTACTACAGTCGTTTAAGGTAATCGAGTTCTATTTACGGTCTAGAGCATCGAGCCAATGGTTCCATTAGAACAAGGGTTGGTTAAGCCTTAACAGCTCAATACTTCGGGATCCTATAAGGTCACACACATTGGACCTTCATCGGACCAAGTGAAGAACTAATAGATTTATTCTATTACAAGAATATAACATAAATAATAATTGGATTATTATTTGATTGGTTAAAATTGATTAAATCAATTTTTGATAGACCAAGGAATTTATTTTGACCGATAACTAATTAATTAGAGTCATAAATAAATTATAATTGATTAGATCAATTTTGGTTGGACCAAGAAATTTATTTTGACTGATAACTAATTTATTAGAGTCAAAAATAAATATTTATTTGAAAGGATTTAAAGGGGATTTTGCATTGACGAGTTAAAACCGAAAAGTATAAAATATTTTGTACAATATTCGGTTGCGCGAAATACACCAAAAGGTGCGCGAACATTACTGGGCAGTGTTCGGTGGCCCATATTCATGGGCTGCACAAAGGCAGCCCATGAATGCCACATGCAGCACGTGCATGTGGCATGTGTGGGATGGGACATTGGGGAGCAAATTTTTGCTCCCCAAGCCTATATATAGGCTATCCCTTCTCCTTTCAAAATGTACCAAGCTCAAAGCATAAATCCTAAGCGAGATAATTAATCTCTCGGGTACTTGAGCAAGTTAATTTTGTGGAGCCTGAATTTATTCGGGCACCGCTAGTTTATATTTTTGGGTGAGGCTTCTAGAGTGGTCTAGCAACTACTCGAGGCTTCTTAGTTCTTCCTCCTGGGGAGGTTTTGGTTGGTGGGGTTCGTGTGGATACTGATAGAGGCTATCCTACTATTGGAGGCTTGTGCAAGAAGGTCCTGCTAAAGCACGCTTCAACTGGTAAGTTTTTTTTTTAATTATTAAGTCTTTTTTTTAAGCGTTTTTAGACTTAATAATTATGCTTAGGTTATTTTACATGCTTAGTTTATTTTATGCTTAGGTTATAACTTAGAGTTATAACATGTTTAGTATAAAATAAATATACTAGGATATAATTTGGAATTATGGTATGCCTAGTCCTTTAGCATGCTAACCTAGGTAGAGAATTATTTAGTTAAGGCTTTATTTAATTTATATGCAATTAATAGGAGTTCCTGGGACAGGGACAAAATTTTGAATTTCCGTCATGCCTCTTATGCATGTTCAATTTGACTGTTAGTTCCCAACATTTATACGTACAACACCTCACTTCGATTATTCGATCGGATCTTTTGAAAGACCATTCAATCTTAACATAATCGATATCCATTCAAATCAAGATTTTAATTAAGATACGCTTCCGATTGATTTTCTTACTTGATGAATTAGCATGAATCGATCATTAAATTATTCGATTTCAAAAAAATATTTCTTTCAATTGTGTTTATATTAAACTAAAAAAATACCTCAATTCACTCGTATATAATTCAATAATTCAATAAAATTTAATCTTGCTTGAACCGATCGTACATTAGATCTATTACTTCACCGGTTAGTGCGACATAAATATAACATTATATTCGTGTAGATAACCTTATTTTATTTGTTAAAATTTTCATACATTAGTTGTTTAAATGGGTACTAAATTCATTCCTGCATTAATTAATCATCTGACAAGAAACATATCCCAACGGTTAGTCGGTAAAACAGTTTCAATTACAAGCTATGTCTATTTATTTATCTAAAATTATTAAACAATTTGCAATCTTAATTAATTAATTAATTATTAATGTACCAAATAGCGTGTTAGGGATAGGATCATTGCACCTGGCGCTACCATAGGCTTGCATGTGGCAACTTATTACACATAAAATACTGATTAATTTACACATAGAAAAATGCAATATTGAAAATAAAATAGTACTATCAAAAAAGAAAAATGAAATAAAAGAGGCTTCTCTTAAAACTAGGTGCCACCCCCTTCCCCTCCCACCACACTCTCACACTTCAAATTTTAGTCTTTCAAGTACACTATAGAGAAATTAATTTTTATAATTACTACTATTATTTATTTTAATTAAATTAATATGGAATTAGGGGATGAACATGTGGTTTGGTGCTTCTTAATTAATGAGAACATTCAAATACAATGGATTAAGGTTTTCTAGAATTGGTAAAGTTGTACATTTCGGTCAATCTCAATCATCTATTGGATTGGTTTACACAAGTTGAGAAATATAATATGACACTGTAGACAAACATAAGGAAAAAATCAATAGTTTTATTTTATCAAAGTTTAGAGTGAAAGGAAATAAATTTTAAAAGTTTAGACTTGACAAATTAAATATATTCATGTCTTTAGCCTTAATAGTAAACTCATAAGTAAACGAAGATTAATAAAATCAATTGTTTCTAAAATTGGTGTCATTTTTGTTTCTATCATTCAGTTTTTTTTATACGTGAAAATACGGAGGATAGAGAAAATGAAAAGAAAATGGAGACATGAACATAGAAAATAATAACAAATAAAAAATTAAATACAACACTTACCAGAAGTTAAACCTCCAAAATGGGTACAACTAATTTTATTTCAAACGAGCAAATGTCTCACATTTTAAAAAAAATAATAATCTATACCTTATTTTAGTAATTATTCACTTTTAAATTTTAAATACATTAAACTAAGAATTTGGAAATCCTCCTAAATTTCAATTCTTCCTCTCCAACTTTATGGCTTGTTTTATCTTAATTCTGGTTAATTAAACAATTACACTATATTTGTTGATTTGTACAAATCACTTATGATCATGATCTTTATTGAAAAGTTTTTACGTATTTAAATTCAATAATAAGATGACAACTTATTTAACCCCACCAAAAACAATACCAGTATAGTATTATTTAAAGGTGATGAGTACTTATTAAATAAATAATGATAAGTTAGATAAAATGGGGCATAAATTAAGTGTCAAATTCATTATATTTTCAATTAAGCTTTAATGATCATATGCGTAGCATGTGCTTACGGCATAAAGTAGGTCACCAACAAAATACCTATGGCATTTATACCATTAATTTTACACAGTAATAGTATATATTATAAAAATACCTATGGAGTAGCTAATTTGCTACTACCTCCGTTTTTTTACTAGTGATTTTTGGTTTTTTTATTTATCATTTTAAATTATCAATGTAACTTTAACTAATTTTTTTCTTATCTGCCCTTTTATTAATTAGGAAAGATAAAGTATTAATGAAATTATAAGTGAATAATTATAAAGAAAGAGAATTTATTAATAAATCATTAAAGATAAATTAATCATTTAAATACTATAATAAATATTTTATTAGTTTTGATGAAAACTCTAAAATAAGAAAAATCACATCGAGTACCAAGTTTTCAAGTAAATTCCTGAATTTAATGGGAAATGACACATTGTTTTAAAATCAATTCCATAAATATTGAATTATTTCGACATTCATATCTATCTTCATTAATTAATGTACACATATCTCAACCTTCTCATCTTGGATGGAGTACATTAACATATTTTTATAATAAATTTGATCATCAAAAATATTTTAGGCATATATATATATATTAAAATAATAAAAAAATTTATAGAAGTCAAAAATTAATCATTAATCATCTCGACCCACAATCTATAGATCGACCAATCTTACCAAAAACAATTAGTATAGCAGCAAATATATAATTCTTCAATTTTTCTTTTCTTGAAATTCTAAATATGAGAAATAATGGAAGACAATGTTTGATTAATTAGTTCCTAGTGTTTGACTTGGAAAGTTATATTTAACTAATAGTAATAAACTTAAGGTATTATGTTTTTTATGCACATGCTGGTAAAGGCATTGGAGGCAAATATAAAACTATCTTAATCGCCCGTAATCCTTAAATATTTAATTTAATCATATGATTTGTGGACTTAAATCCATTATCCATGTGATTATCTATTTTAATTAACTATTAACCTTAATTATCATCCCATTTACCTTCCCTTGAAAGTTGAAATTCAACCAACCTATACTTGCTTGCTCTATAATTTTGCCTTGGTTACATTACAAGTTCAGCCATATAAATAAATAAATAAATAAGCATCAACACCTCTTTAAAGTTGTCCACAATCGCCAAATGTCATTTTAAATTTATAAATGTTACAGTTCTCATAATGAACTATGTAAAGTGCATCAGTTCAGTCCTCATAGCCGATGTAACAATTTTTAATTTATTATACATGGTTATAGATTTTATCTTATTTCATTTACGACTCATAATTTTTATGTAAATATATTTTAAAAATAATATATCTTCTAGTACCAACAATTGACCATTAATTTGCAGCATTTGAGGAATGCAATTAATCCCCATTTATGATATTTGTTTTCTATTATGCTTATTAGTAATATGTTTTAAGAAAACAAGGCTAATAGTGTCATATCTTCCAAATTAAATTAATAGTTTAAGTTGGTCACCTTAACTAACTTTCTAACTATAATAACTGTTTTATTTTAATAATATATAAAGAATCAATATCTTCAAGAACATGACAAAAGCTTACCAAAACATACAGGAACATGACTGAAGATATATGCTTCCTTCATATAAATAATTAATAATGATAATAATAATAATAATAATTCATTTGTTAGGTTTTTCAATTATAAATATAAGATGTAAGAGAAGAAAATGTGAAGAACAGATGAGACCACATGGAACAGCCGTTTTAATATATATATATATATATATATATATATATATATATATATATATATATATATAGCTTCTAGTTAATTGTATCAGTAATAATCAATAATAGCAAAAAAATCGATAATCCCCAACTTTTGTCCCCTCCAGTATTAGCTAGCTCATACGTGACTTGTTATCGTGGGAGAGAAATTAAAGAGTATAAAATATGTTTTAATACATGTTAACAATTGAATGAAACATAAAAATAATAGAAAAAATGAACAATAAATTTTTTTCATCAATGATGCTCTCTTATTTATTTAATTATTTATTTTTTTACCAAACTAAAAAAAAGCATATGCTATTAGCTTCTTCAATGGATCCACCTATTTTGCATCTCTTATTTTGTTTGTATTGTCATTAATTTGGTGAGGAATTTTGACTAATTAATCACACATCATTATCCATCTTGACCATGATTGTATATATAATTATATGTAGCTTAATTGATAAAATTCATGTATATGAAGGGATTTGTACCTGAGAGGTCATGATTTCGAGCTTTAAATCTGGCAAAGAGCATTAGTATGTACTAAAAAATGAGCTCAAAATCTTTTGAATTAAAACAATTTTTTAAGAAATAAATATATGTGTTTATATTGAAGGAGAATGAAAGGAGTGGGGACTTGCCCATCTCCCTTTATGTATATAATATATATAAAAGTAGGTGTTTTATAATTTTTTTTGAATGAATTGCTTTGTGTTTTATATAACCCTAGGTGTTTTATAATATATTGCTTTGTGTTTTATATTATTAGCATTATTTTGTACTAAAGAATATAACTTAATTAATTCGTATGGAATTTTTAATTGTTTAATGTTAAACTTTTATTGTGTCTTAATCTTTACATTCAATAATTTTATTATTTTCTTATTTTTAATATTCTTTTATATGTTTACAATCGACATTGATTTATTTTTGCTGATTCGTTTTTTCATTCTATAAAAGCTATTCTCCATTGAAATGCTCTCTCTATGAGCTTTTTAAGACATCAATTTTGCGATTTGAAAAAATAATGTCAAATTGACCCTTATTAAAATATTTACGAATGAGATAAAAGAATGAAGGGACACGTCAAGAAAAAAATCATAACAAAAATTGCAAGATTTTATTCAAAATTTGTTGAAGGGTTAATCAACAATCAATTATCAATTATCAATCAACCACAAAGTGACAATCTGGCCAACAAAAATTTAATTATGCCAATTTGAAAAGTAGGTTTTGGCAATTGTTGGGGAAACGGCTACTTCAACAAACTTTTGATTTTGTATCTCTCTTATGAAATTCAGCTTTGTCATTGCACATTATATCATTAAAGCTAATGGTCAGTTCAATTAAGATTTAATTAGTCAATTTTTTGAATTATCAATTTTATAAAAAAATTATTTTATGTAAAAACATTCTTGTTGTATAAATGTGATTTGAATTATCTTTTCATCTATTTTTTCATTTTGAACCAACTAAATTTGTGACTTTTGTATACCACTTTGTTAGTTTATCGTACTCAGTCAGAAATATTATACGGTATGATATAGCTCTTCCTTTGTCGATACTCACTTTGATAGTTCATGTCTTGGCACTGGTAGCTTGCTTCCTAGCCTTGTATTAATTAGTAGTACCGTTCAACCGGATGGTATATGGTATAGTATTAATAACATTGCTGAATTCTAATTAAGAAAATCAACCCTATATAATACATTTCCCTAAATGGGCTTATAACTATCGATTGGCCCAACATGTCAATTTTGATATGGCGACTTTATTTGTTACAAAGTAAAAGTTACTTTATTCTTTATCACTATTAAATTAGTGTGTTGAAAGTTAATCTAATGATATTAATAACAAGGTAAAAAATAAAGTCATAATAGAATAATCCTAATATTATTATTTTAGATATGATATTTTAATTCTCACTAAAAAGATAAAATGGAAAATAATATTAGAATATCCCTAATATTATTATTTTTATTAAGGGCATTAAATCTGGATGATACAGAATCTAAAATTTGAGCCCCACCGTTTTCAAAGAAGTTAAAAAAAGGTACGTAGAAAATGTCCTGTAACCAATTAGATATTAAAAAATTATTTTTGATCAATATTATAAATATTTATTTATTCTAATAGCATGAAACTTTAATTTTAGAGGTCATATATTAGTATTCATATATAAGTGGAGTGAAGAGTAAATTTTTTTTATTATTATTATTATAAACCTAATAAGATAATTATTATTTTATTAAAGGAATAGTGTAAAAGGCGGAAAGCCCGCTTTTATAATCCAAATTCAAACTAAGCCAGACTAGTAGGACAACAGCTTCTAACTGCCCCGTAAATTTATTGATTTTCCAAGCATAAACTCTTCTTTATATAAATTTTTTAGTCATTTTTAATGGTATGGCCAAAATTATTTCCCTATTAAGTTATATATATGATTTAACACAGCCAACTTAGATATTTTATTGCATACTTGATCATATTTCCTGCCCAAATTGGTCCCAGTTCTCTAATAGAAACATCCATTTAGGAGTTGATATATAATTCACAAATGTACATTTAATTTTAAAAAATTGATTGAATAATAGTCCAGATCATTTGTATAACAGAATACAAAAAAATCAAGAAAGTACCAAGTTTACCGAAAAATATAATCTATTAAATCAAATCAGAATCAATAACAGCTTCAATTAAAGATGGACAACCCTTACATGTCGAATAATCTGCTACACTACTAACAATTATGCAGCATAATTCGCAGACCGATCAACATAGATATTCAAAAACTACTCTAAACATATAACCGAAGTTAAAATACTGGACAGAAACAACTAGCACAAACAAACGAAACTTGCTTTTACACAAGACAAACAAGCCATATGGTAAGACAAACAAAAAAAATAAATAAACGTTGCAATCTATATTTTCTTAATCTCAACTAACGTTTTCGATCCACAACCATAAGAATTTCTGCGTACGCCATATCATCAGCATTGTTTTAGGTCTAAAACGGTCTTGCTTGAAGGAGACAAATCCGGATACATACTGTGAAAGATCATGCGAATATCTTGTCTAATGGCAGATGAAGTCTAATCCAGCTATCAAAATTGAGATGTGTAATATCATATCCATAATTGAAGAAGCCGATCTCATTGTGGAAACTAAAAAAAATAGCAACGAATTATTTAATATAAAAAAATATTAAAATTCTTAAAGATGGGAGTATGAAGAAGAAAGTTAAGACTTTTTCCTTCCTTTTTAATAAAAGCTTGAAAAAAATTGGGTGAGTTGTCGAATTTTTTTTAGAAAGTACACAATTAAGCAAAAGTTGAATGCACGGGAATAATGGGGTGCAATTGCTTGCGTTGGACCCAATCCAAATTAATCAAGTTAAATTTTATCTATTTATTTAGGTCATTATCAATTGGACTGCATATTAGTATCAATTAGTTGGATGTGAAATAATTAAAACACTCCCTCCCATTTTGACCTTAATATTTGTAGCATAGAATTTATAGTGCCGACTCTGTATTTGGTAGTCAGACAATAAAATATATAATCTGAAAGCTGTTTGATCATTTAAAGTTGGACTTATCACAAATATCTAGTTTTGTGTATTTTATGCTTTGCATGTCATATTGTGTATTTTGTGGGTGACATGGTGAATTTTTTCGATAAATACTTTAATCAGACATCGCACTGGATGTCAATTAATCTCGTTTCGGTATAAGATTCGAATGGACTGTGATATGATATCAAGTCTGTTCTTAATAGTGGTATTGGGACTCAAATTCCCGGTATATCCTTAACTCGGTTTACTATCTGTAACGACAGCGATAGAGATGAGTCGGATAAAGGGAGATGATGGTGTAAAGCTGAAAAATGGACCCAACATGAAACTATTGGGTGGAATCATGTGGATGGGTTGAGTTGTGCAACAACTTCTCATTTCTACTTAGCTGCCTCAACCTACCTAGAGATAGAAAGAGAGAGTGAGAAAATTGAGTTGAGGGGACCTAATTTTTTAAAAATCCCATATTGATGGACCATTTTCAGACTGTTAAATAAACCCTACTGGCTTATTCATACTGAAATAAGGACCATAATACAACTTCAACACCTGTAAGTGTACCAATCAATTATTTCATTTAAGTCTATTAATCCCATTCATATGACAAAAGTCAAATTGTACATAATCCCTTTTTGTCCTATAACATAAGTCAAATCTATCATTTTTTTGTTTTCATTTAATATGAGATTCAAGTACAAATTATATTCATACTTGTATCTATCATCAATAAGCTAACTAATTAAATTAGAAATAATGAAATTCTCTAAAATTTAACTTGCTGTAAAAATGTAAACTTCCTTTATTTATAAAAAAAAAACTATTTTAGGTAACAACAGATTCAATCTCAACTATTTATTTTCAATCAGGAGTTAAGATTAATATAACTTTCCAGTAACTAAACTTCAGAGATTTTCAGCCGGGCACGATTATGCTAACTTGAGTACCTAGATTATGCTTGCCGACTTGAAAAGAGAAACTAAACCGATTAGGGTAAAAAAGGGTCCAAAAAAAGGGTCCAAAAGCCATAATGGAGGGAAAAAAATGGTCCAAAGCCAAAATTGTAGAATAGGTTTTTGTGGTCATAATCCTACAGAGAGTCATCCACGTGATTTCCTCATGCCTCGTAATTTCATTTGGATTTTAGGTACAGCTCACTTTTCATTTGACTAATATTTTACGCATGTGTTTCTTTGCTTAGCTCTATCAATTGGATACTTATATCCTTCCACACTTAAATTAGCAAGTTTGAATTTTCTATTTTGAATGCTGATTAGATAGATACATCGATAAAGTTTGATGGCGCTAGACGATCTTTAGAACCAACATCATCTAGCGTACAATTAAGGCTTGATTGTTAGTATTGTATTGTCATGAGATAGCCAAGTATGTAACTTTTGTGACAATTTTAGAAGCCAATTATGTACTTTTTTTGGACAACTTTAGAAGTTATGATTGCATCTTTTAGGAGAAATTTGATTATATTGAAGAGAAATTTAATTATTTTGTGTAGAAAACAAGTGGTGGAGCTAAATTAGTTAGTAGAAAAGTACTTGCATTATTATATAGTATTATTATCTTCTAACGGTGATTGTAGAATTGTCTCCCGATACTCTAAAAGAATCAGAAAAGATAGCTTTTTAAGAAAGCATGCGGGAAACAATTTCGAGTCCTGGAAAGTAATGTTAATCACACTCTAATCAATGATAGTTAAATATTACACTACTTCAAGGATTTTTGAACATTCACTTTACTTTTTAGAGCACATTTTTTTTACAATTGGATGAGTAGGTATACATTTGCCAATAAATAGGCCACTAATGGGACACTAAGCCCAAGCCCCATTCTTACAAATGCACATATGAAAGTTTGACTTACACATTACTGGAAACAATTCGTTGCAGCTAGTCATAATGATTTTCTCATGTTTGCTCAACATATCCAAATGTATAATGTATATTTTCAAATCATCGTAAATAAACTTTTAAAAAATCAATATGAAGTTTGGGGAAATTTATGAATACTCCGAATAAATGGGTTGGAGCGAGAAAATATACAAATTCAACACGAGTTCTGTAAATAATCGTTAGCATCTAGAGGTCTTATTCCGACATATGAAACAACATTCAATTTTCACTAATTTGTTGCATTACCCATTCAACTATAGTGCATTAAGTATCTAACATTGAATATCAATATTGACATTTAGAGCATGATCATGCTTTGCTAATCATGCATTTACTTGCCGATCCTCAATGATCCGTTAAGTTTTCATACTAGAATTGAATAGATCGGACACCGAATAGGCGAAAATTCAATAAATCACGCACCAAATAGCCAATTTCAATACAAGTACTTAGTAAACCAGAACAAATTCATGACCTAAAGATCAACTTATAACCCATCAAACTTTGCGGGACACCAAACCAAATGGTACATTAATGGGTTTCTACAAGAGAGGCATCAAGTAAAAGATCCTTAACGAAGTACCAGAAAAAATACTTAATATTGGAAGACATTCATATAAATTAAGAACAACTCCTAAAAAGTACAATAAAAAAAGCATTCCCCATATATTTTCTCATTACTATGAACTGATGTTCAAGCATCTCTGTATCTTTATACAACGAAAATCGAGCGGAGAGATTAAACCTCAACCACAACAAATTGCTAATATGCATGTGTTCTCTAAAAATCCCTAGAAAAATTGCTGCCCATTTTGGCCAAAAAAACAACACAAAAAAATGCACACTCGTGCTCATATTTTCTCTTGCCCCCTAAAAAGGATGGATTTTACAGATTCTACTTTATAAAAAAATAAATTAATAAAGGAACTTTTTTACAGCGGGCAAGGATCAAGAAATGAATACTGTAAAGAAGGTAAAAAATGATCCATTTACACCCAGAATACCACTAACCAGAGAGATAAAATGCTGGCAACTTCAGACAAAATGTTCCTGAGAATAATTACCTCTTACTCCACCAAAAATTGGAAGGCCGGATTTTCAGCAAGTTCCTCTGCAGGTTCGACATCTGCGAAATCTTTTTCTACCAGTGAATTCGACAGGTCATCAACCGAGAAGGGGATACTGCACAATAGATTCTGAATTAGATAAAGCAGACAATTTACAGCATGCAAATGATAAACTAGATTATTTAGTTTCTAGAAAAGGCCTAATAGGCCCCCTGAACTTGGCCGTAAACGCCCATTTGAACCCTAAACTTTCAAAAGTTCCAATTACCTTCCAAAAACGTCGTGTCAACTTCTTATAGGTTTGACTTTTCAAAGATGTCATTTTTCTGATTTTTCACTCTACAACCAGAAGCTGACACTGGCATTCAGGGGTTAGAGGTGCACTTTTAAGTTTCACAAGTTCAATGGGTTATTTGGAACAATTTAAAGTTCATGGGGCAAATGGGCGTTAGGGACAAAATTCAGGGGGGTCATGTTATATTAGGCCTTCAGAAAATGAAAATCTTATTCTTTGGTTAGTTATTTTATCAGGATATGTAGCCGAAAAGAAACGCTAACCCAGAATTGTCATCCAGCAAAAAGGAATTGCTAGCAGCGTCATTGGAGTCTTCAGTCATAAGTATCCTCATGCTAGAAATGACCTATAAAAGAATTTAAAGGGAATGTTACTCGGCATTCAAATTTTGTCCATTATTTTGATGGGGCCAAAGATTCACCATTCTTTGGCTTTAGATTATAATGGACTAAAGCAAAATGACTCATTAAACTATCTGAGCTTCTTTTATTGTGAGGTCACAGATAGCTGTTGCAACTTCACTTTAGGTCAATTGGAAACAACCTCTTTGTAATTACAGAGGTAAGGTTGCGTACACCCGACCCCCCCTTACCCCACTTGTGCGGGATCCTTGTAAGGCATTGGGGTAAGGTTGTTGTTTTGTTGTTGTTGTTACTCAGCATTCAAATCTCTAGGCAAAGAAAAAGAGCACCTAAAAACACCAAATGAACATCTGTAACACAAGAAACATACCCCAGGAGATACACTGCGAGTGTTATAATTGTCATCCCAGTATAATGTACAGATTCTGTACAGCTGCTGCACGCTCAGGATCTGAACAAGGTAGTATACATAGTTATAATGAGTTGAAAGACGGTAAAAATTGCCGCAAAATTGATTTTATCTTCAGTTGCATCAATTGACTTACAGGGCACAGGTCATTAGTGATTTCATCATATGATATTCGGTACTTCTGATGTATAACCTGGGAATGAAGATAAGAAAAAAGAGTAACTAACACAGAAATGAATTGCTAATGGATAAAATATAATTGATAAAAAGTAAAAGGTTTTTAGCATACCAAAAACCCGACAGCCTGTCTTATGTGTTTAAGTTCATCCCAAGAAGCACCAGCATACTGCATTTAGAAGAAAAAGCATGAGACTGGAGGAAATTAATGAGCATAATGAATGAAGATAAGTTTTGAAGTCTAAATCAAATTAATCACCTCTTCTTTTGCTTGGCAACACCATAGCTCTAGCTCGGCTAATCCGGATTTCACATATTCACCATTGCTAAAAGTGCAACACTCTCGACGCAAAAGAAGACTGCATAATGTAGAATGTTAACATGATGGAGTTGAACGCATTTGGTATTACATAAAAATCTCAATAGATGAAGATTGCCATTTACCTATTGAATAATTGAACATTTATGTATGAAAAAGTTTGAGTATAAATCTTCTGGATAAGGACTGGAGGCACCTGTAGTTAAAAAGCCAGTGAGAATTTGCGTATTTAAGAAGATTTTAGTAGACAAACTGTAAAACTTCTTACAAAGTTCTGTTTCAATGTGCTGAGGAGTGTGTTGAGACTATCGATTATACTCTGCCAATGACTTGCAGGAGAATCTTTACTGAAGGACCGGCCAGATCTCAATGCACCTCCCTTTGATGTTCGAGGAGCCTAAAGGTGGCATCCAACAAAGAAAATTTAGGTACTGAGATTAACATGTTTGCCGACACTGCAACATTCTTGTTGGCGTCAAAAAAGAGGAGTTCAATAACACAGCAAAATTAGCAAAATACCTGAATGCATAATGAGAGCAAAGATGATAGCTCCTTCTTCAAGTTGTCTCGAATAATTCCATAAATTTTCTCAACATATGCAGCAAGCTGTTGCTTGAAAAGCAAGGCTGGATATTTAGCTTCCACTTGCCGCACTACAGCTAATGCAGCAGCAGCGTTGAGATTGGCAGATGATGGTGAAGAACGGAAACCCTATCATTGACCAATCATGCAATTAGAGAAACAAACATAAAATCTTGCAAGAAAAACACAGATGTTACACAGAGCTGACTAAATAAATAAGTAAATACCATTGCCATCCTTCCGAACAAGGATGATGGCTTTTTATTTGGAGTTGCACCACTAGAACCGGCTGCCTTCAAACTTTTTTGAAGCAAGAACAATAGAGTAGATGTATTGGACAACCAGTATGCCATATGATCATTGTTATCTTCATTCTGGAATAACCATAATAGTTTTAGAGTTTTTACTTGTGCAACAGATATAGAAAGTATGTCATTCAAATGAGCCTTTTCTAGGAAAACTGAAACACTATCAATGAAATGATACCTCAATTGCAGAACCAATCATTTGAATGAGACGATCAAATACACTAGTCTTTTCTGCTTCAAAAGATTTCCAGTGTAGAAGACATTTGTATATGGTAAATGCTGCAATGGGCTTGCCATTACTATAACCAATATTCTTCATTACGCAGTTGATAAGAGCATCAATATTCTCCTGTTGCAGCAATGAGAATCACAATAAGTTCAATTTCAAGGGCACATTCTTTATAAGTAAGGCGGAAAAAAAAGATAAGCAGATCCCAAATATGCAAGCACATACATGTTGACGTTCAATTTGGGATCTCCTTAACTTGCTATCTGCTTCAGTGCCAAAAACCTGCACTGGTGTGGCATCCTGAGCATCCTGAAGAGAGCAATCAAATTAAAATCATTATAAAGGAACCGAAATGTGAATAGGCGAGTACAAATTGATGTGGTAGATGATGATAATAATAATAATTATTATAATAATAATAATAATGATAATGATAATGATAATGATAATAATAATAATAATAATAATAATAATAATAATAATTACATTTTGTTTGAGCACTTCATGCACATGGTGGCCATTTTCAGAAATCTGCAGTTACAAAGAATTTCACAGATGAGTGTATGCAAAAGAGTAAGGGGCATAGAGAATGTACAAAATTCAAGAAATAGATACATGAGGTACTGGTATTGGCGGACGATCTGATTTTTTAACTGGTGTCTGAAGGTGCTGACGAAGAATATGATTCTCAGTTTCCATGTCAGAAAATTTTTCTTCAAGTCTGTAAACAAAGTCAACAGAAATTTTGAAAAGAATATAAAGCATGAGCAACCAGCAGAAAAACAGAGCACTTCTACTGGTAATTAATAAAACCACTGTTCAATTCAACATTGTTTCTCAAACCGGACAACTACCTATGCATAGCAGTCTTCAGCTCAACCACTTTTGACTCTGCCTCCATAGCTTGCTTTAATCTTTCTTCACTTATTTTGCTGGTCTCCTCAAATCTTTTCTCTGTTTCATCAATCTTCTTTTCCAGCGAATTAACCATATCCTGAATTCCAGAAGATTACCCAATAAGTAAAACATTATTCAGTACATGGTATACAGAACTCCAACAATCAGCCACATACCTTGAGTTTCTCATTTTCTGCAGTAAGTTTCTCCAGCATTGCATTATCAACTACAGGAACTTCTTGTATTACAGGGACAATCTCTTTTGCTATTTTGGCAGCCTCCTGTTCCTTTAGAAGCATTTCTTTAGCTTCTCTGAACTGGATTTGCATTTCCTGTAAAGCAGAATGCAGTTTTGCCGTTTCTTGTGTTTTAGCTTCTTCTACATCAGACTGCAATTCAGAATACATAAAATAATTAATATATGAAACAAAAAGAGACGGAAACGAATATATCTTGAACTAACTCTAAATGATGCAACTTCTTTCAAATTCATATATTTTTTCTAAACAGATTTGCTTAGCAATAAGCATCTCTTGTTCATAACCATCATCAAGGATATTATCATCTTTGCCAGATGAAATAAATAGGTAAAATACAGAATTAAATTTACCCTCGGTTGCACAAGTCATTAAAACAATAACTTGTCTCACAAATATCACACATACATTTGTCTCGGTGAATCAATGTCTATACTTCCAAACAGACATTTAAAAAGAGCATACAATTGGAGATACTGACTAAATATAAATGGTTCATGAAAATCAAGATTATAACGTTGGTGGCTTGATCAAAGTAATAAAGTTGCACACTAAATTTCTCATTTATCTATTATCATGTATACCCTCAAGCGTTTCTCTAGCTGAAGTCTCCATGTCAATTCTTCAACTTGCTTTTCCAATTTATTTTTGGCAGCTTGAAGAGCACCAGTTTCCCGTGCCGCCTGTGGATTGAAAAACCAAGCATCACATCTCATAATAAAAAAATATTAAATAATAGAGAACCTTTCATAGTACTGGCAAATATTTTAAAAATTATATACATGGAACCACTACTAGCTGGCAAAGTTCCTAATGGTGTGATCGCACTCAAGTAATTTCATTTACAACACAACTAAAGCAAATTTTAATCCTCGATAAATTCAACAAAAAAGTTTTACTGTATAATGAAATTACTTTGCAGCTTGAGAAGCTCAGGGAATATATCTACTGTAAATGTTTTCATCATTACCCTTTAAGGAGGTAAGAAAAAACATGAGAGTTTATCATGATGAACATGGCGAGTTTTACTGCAAGGTCATTGATGCATGAACACAAAAAACATAAATTTTCAAAGAGGTGTTCACATGAAACAAACAATCACAAGATCCAAGCAGAATAGAACGCTTACAGTCTACACGAAACAAACAATCACAAGATTCAAGCAGAACAGAAAGCTTACCATCTTAAGTTTCCGCAATTCTTTGCGAGCAACTTTTCCTCTCCAAGCACATTGTGTCACAATTGCTGCTTTCTTTAGCTTCATATAATGCAACCGAGCCAAGAATTTGCGGCAATGACTCTGTTGTACAGGGGTTAGGCAAGGCGTGTCAATTTATGCAGAGACAACTTGAAGGTTGAATCGGTGCGGAAATTTGAACATTGCAAAATAAAAAGAACTTCTAACAAAAGAAAATTACATATATAACAGGTGTTCACTAGTGATATGATTCAGCATATAAGAATTATTATCCTAGTTCTTATATTTTCAAGACTATTCCATAATAGTTATTGATATATCACTTACAAAACTCTACTAAGTTTACTAAATTTTAAGCTGAAAAAAGACAAATCAATATTTAACTTTTACCAAGTCACGTTTCTACCCCTAACAATATTGTTATATTAGCATAGACGCATTTTAAGTTCCCCAATTAATAAATTGTTACTTAGATTTAGTGCTTCATATAGTATATGCCAAAAAAATTTGATAATTTTAACAGTTCAATAGCATTTGCAATTTCTAGAAGTTTCTCTCAATTAGTCTCACCTGTATTACAATCGCTGCTTTAGTCCTCCTCCTAAACCGCATCTCATCTCGAGCAGCCATACCACGCATGCCCGTTTGAATGGATATGGAAGAACAGTACAACTCTGTATAAGCCTTCCTAGCGATATGCATCCGCAAATATTTTTGAATTTGGAGAGAAGCAGCCTCTCTTCGCATATTTTCATAAATTTTCCGAGCAAGTTGTCCTGGATTGAGCATAGATAAATACAAGTATATAATGGACAAGCCTTGATAAAAAAAAATAGCAGTATAGCAGTTTAAAGTAACATAGAGGCGCAGGACTGAAATAATGCACCTCTACATGCCGCTTGCAAATGTGTTGCAGAGTGTCGAAGCATGATGAAGTTTCTGCGAGACAAATAAGACCGTACTTTTCTTTGAATAATGCTAGCTGACCTTCCTAATACCTCAGTCCTACGAGCATCCAGCTCTGCCATTTGACCAGCCCTAAGGAAAACCTTAGTCTTACCAATCTACAAAAAAATATAATGAAGTCAGTTTTACGGACTAAGCAGACTATAGATGTCCCGTCAAAGGTGAAGTTGGCAGCAGGGACTAAGTTACAAGAATATTCTGCAGCTGGCCAGCTGCTCATTAAACAAGGTAGGTTGATTATGAAAAGTAACGTACTAAAATTTCCAATATCATATGACAAAACATCATGCAAATACTAGAATGAAAATAATTCATCCCATAAAACTTTGAGATATTTTGGCAACCGAATGGACCTGAACAGAGCTGCAGTAAATTACAGTTTGTTCACTTTGCAGGTAAATACCTGGTAGCCTTGGAGTCCCACTTTCTCTAAAAGCTTCTTGCAAGCAGCAATTTCATCAGAACTAACACAAGATGGAATAAGAGAAAAGTCAGAACAGATCAATGTAGCAGCAGAAGGCATTCCCTACCGTTAAAACAAATTTGAATACCTCCCATCCAAAATTTCAGGAGCAAGCATCCCAAATCGGTCTACAAATTCATCAAATGCTTTTCGTGTAGGGTACCCTGCACAACTTATCCTAATTGCCTCCATGACTCCCTTACATTATAAAGTGATAAGAGTTTGAGACAGAAATTCAGGGAGCTCTAGTTATTGATTGAACATAGTAAAGGACCAGATATGACAAACATCAAAGAACTCACCCCACATCGTAATTGTTGAAGAACATTTTTGTTCTCAAAGATTGCAGGCTTAAGAAGATTGTTGGGCTTTACACAACGAATGTAATGTGGATCAGTTGCACTAAGAGTTTCAAGCAATGATTGAAGTTGTAGCTGCATGAAGTAGAAAGTGGAAATTTATACCCAAAGGACCATAAAAGCACATAAAACTTATCACAGACAAAAAAAGATGTAGCAATATATTGTACCTTGAACCGAGAACCTATTGAAGAGAACTTCGACTGTTTGGAGGATTCCTCAGCTGAAGGGGCAAACAATTCTGCAACAAAGGAACACTTGGAAGCACTTAAGAGTGCCTGGTGTTCAGCAACTACATAGTCTTTGTTCTTGTCCAGAAACAGTTCAGTTTGATAGGTGACCTGGTCAAGAAACCAAAATTGTTACTAGCTTCCAAATCCAACAACTACTACAACTTAATGAAAAGGCTAATGAAAAAACATTAAAACATAATGAACTCACATCACCAGCATAGTGGCAAATTGTGAAGTCGCTACGAGCTAATTTTGGCTTGCTGAACCGTTTATGATTTTTGAATGTTTGGTACAACTTTTGGGCAAAGGTTTCATATGTTGATCTTGGAAACATGCTACATAAAACAAATTAAAGCTAAATTATAAGGCAATTCAAAGAAAAATTATACTGACTCTGAGAACTTCAACTCATCGATACTATATATTTGAAATCGAAGAGATATGAACATTTTAGACTACCACAATTGCTTACCAGGCTTCATCCAGTAGAGCAATTATTCCACCAGGTTTCTGCAAATTAATAAGAAAAAAAATAAGCTTTCCCAAATTGACAGCATATTTTAAGTCGTGAATGCTACTGAATGGAGAAGTAACTATATGAAGATGGTGTAGATATATCATATCTAAATATGGTTTATGAAGCACTAACAAATATCAGAAATTCCATAACATAAAGATAATTGAACAGCTTAAGACACGGAATGAATGTTGCCAAAAGGACTACTGTTTTTATTATGTGACAGAATTCTGAGTACTTATATTTAAAATATAGGACATCAATTGATTGCCATCAAACAAAGATTGGATTTAAAATTCATATCATAAAAGATTTAAGATTTTCTAAACCAAGATTGAGATACCAAGTAATATGTGGTGCACAAGAGGAAAAAAAAGAACCTTCTCAATGAGATCCAAAACATCTTGATTGTCAACGAATTCTATGTAGCTCCAATTAATTTCTTCTTTTGTATATTCTTCTTGCTCCATTTTGAAGACATGCTGCAAAATAGATACTTGTAGTTTTATGAACCAATTCAATTGGATGAAAAAATCACACAGCATTTAAAGCAAAGTAGAAATGGCGTTCGAAATAGAACCTGATTGAAATGTTGCTGAAGCTTTTCATTGGTCAAGTTGATGCAAAATTGCTCAAAACTGCAAAAAGATATACACCAACAATCAGATGAAAGAACAAATATTCACCCACAGGCATCTAAATTTGATTAATTCAATCAACATAAAACCCTACAGTCTCACAGCACGGAATACTGGTGACTGCTGTATACTCCACAAAACCCTCGAAATGACAGGAAGCTATCTATAATATGTGGACACCCCCCCCTCCCCCCCTCTTGAGGAAAGCAATATGATGTGTAGTTCCATATACTAGAGTAATAATGAAAGCATAGGACTGAAAACTAGGTCATTTCCTCCAACTATGATAAAACTACATCTTCCTTGACTTATCCAAGTGCATGATTTGTTTCCAACAACCAACTAAGCCATAAATCTCACGCTAGGTAGGGTCGGCTATATGGATCTTCTGACCCCATGAAGCTCTATCAAAAGCAAAATGTTCATCCATATCTAGCAAATGTATATCCTTCGAAATAGTTTCTCTTAAAGTAATCTTAGGTCTACCTCTCCCTCTACACTTATTCTCTATTCTTAATTTCTGGGAGCATCTATTGGTCTACCTAGCATATGGTCATACCACCTTAGTCGTCCTCTCAATTTATCCTCAATTTGAGCTACACCGGTCTTTTGGCGGACGCGCTCATATCTAATTCGAGACCACTCATCGATCTAAGCATCCTCATTTCGTCCACGTTCATCCTTTGAATATGTTGCGTCTTTATCACCCAACACTCACTCCCATATGTCATGGCTGGCCTAACCACATTCTTTAGAATTTACCTTTCACTTTCAAAGGTAGATTATTATCACATAGGACTCCAGTAGCACTTCTCCATTACATCCATCCTACATTGATTCTATGAGTGACATCATCATCATCCTTTAAAAACCATCAATATTTTGAACATTCTTGCCGAGCATGCAACTATACAAACAAAACTTATATCGCCTCAAGACATACATCCCTTGAGATAGTTTTTAAAAATGCGCAATTACGCTTGCATCAATAACAACAAAAAATTTCCCGTACTTTTTTATGTGATCGAACCCATGACCTCCCGATTCACAGGAAGAGTCTTAACCACTAGGCCAAGAACCAGTTAAGGCATACGTCACTTGAGATAGTTAGATCAAATAATTAGTTCTCTTAAAGAACCATTTCTTCTAAACAATAAAATTAAAACAAAAGGCATACCGGCTAAGCACCTGTTTGTCTTGAAACTTTCAAATCCATAAATATCCAGCACCCCAATTAACAATTTTGACTCGGGATCTTGACCAATTTGATTGTTTATCTTATCAACAAGCCTGCAGAAAGAAAGCTCAACAGTTAAGCAAATATACTTGTTAAATAATGTGAATCCTTTCACCAGCTTATAAAAAACTTACCAATCAAACAACCTTGAGTACACAATTTTAGCCAATGCATCTCTACTAAGAGCAGCAGATTCTGGATCCAGCCATTTTGTAATGGTTTCATCTCGTGTTACAATTACACGTTTGCAGAGAGAGTCTTCCAGTGCCTTTACATCACACCTAAACAAAAATTATTTTTCAGAAACTGCATTTTCTTCCATTAAAAAAGACACTCAAACGTATGCATGATTTCAAGAATAGCTTGTCTATTATTATGTAGGTGTGCCACTTTAATTATTTACCTGAAAAGCTCAGCAGCAGTTCTCAGATGAAACCAGGATTTTTCATCTTTTGGCATAGATGAGTCCATTTCCTTCCCTTTTGTAAATTCAATATTTCCAAGATGAAGAATTGCAGCAACAACACGAAATATGGCATCCTGGAAAGCATTTGAACATTAACGAGATTGTAGCACCTGAATGACTACATGTACAACGAAAATAGCTGTTATGCATTACCTGCTCATTGGAACTTATTCCAACAATATCCATAGCCCTCTTTGTAGCAAGGTATTCCCTAGAATCATCAACACCATCCAATTCATAGCAATTTGATTGATTTAGATAGTGAAATGTTCTTGGATTCCCCAACTTGAACCTCTGAACATCCTGATATATGACAAACAAAAGGTATAACGCATCTTTCATGAAAAAGTAAAGAAATACAGGATTTGAAGCTCTTTCTGTAACCTTCTGATGGTAACTGTACTACTACACTACATAGTGCATAGTGCTACAGGACATACCGCAATGCCAGTCCAGCTCATGCAGATATAATGAAAGAAAAACGCTTCCCATGAAGCAAAACAAATCATTGGAACACCATTACCTCTGGAGGGGCAGCACAAAGCATGTAGAAGCAGTGATAATTTCTTTCTGGGTCAGAAACTTGACAAACACGTGATCGTTCTAGCAAATAAGTCCTGATAGCAGCTCCCGAAATTCTTCCCCGCTGATCAAATTGAATCTCCACGAACTTACCAAAACGACTGCAGCAATCACAAAATGCTAATAAGAACAGAACCAATTAAAAATATAACACCAGAGTCTTTTGCAAGTAAGGGTTTCTATAGATTTCTCACCTCGAGTTATTATTTCTAACAGTCTTGGCATTACCAAAAGCTTCTAAGACAGGATTCGACTGCAAAATTGATAAAACAACAGAAAAGCATGAATCTCTTCAATCATTAGGACTTACATCTGCTATTCACAGACCAGAACTGTTATGACAGCATTACCTCTAGGACTTTCTGTTCAACACTCCTCCCCTCAGCAGCAGCTCTTCCACCCATGTACGCAAGATAACGCATAAGCTGTTTTGTGCTTTCTGTCTTACCAGCCCCACTCTCACCACTAACTAAAATAGCCTGACTTATTCCTTCATTGATCATTAACCTATATTCGTAAGAAATATCACTTTGAGTCATCAAAGAGAGAGAGCAGCTGCTAATTACATGAAATCAAGTACCTGTATGCAGCATCTGCAACAGCATATGGGTGAGGACTTAGCTCGCCAAAGCCTGCGCCCTTGTATTGTGCCATCATATGGCTATCATAGAGATGTGGCAGTTTTCTAAAAGGATTTACGGCAATCAATATATTCCCCGTGTATGTCTGGAGGCACCATTTAATGTATCAGCCTTAATAGATCAAATAGGGAGGAGATGTAAAGGAAAAGAAGAAATATCTCCCAACATCCATCGATTCATAATATGACCATATAGTATAAGTTAATAACACCTGAAGGATGCATTAACACCCCCGATCCAAATAACACCAAATCATGAGAAAAAAATTAAAAAGCTTGCATACGCACATAAATTTCATTCATGTCATATCTTGATCTTAAATTCTGCAAGACTCCTGGTTCGTGTAAATAAGCCAGTTTCGTCATATCATCCACTCCACAAGGAGGTGCTTCAACATCTTTATGATACACATTAGAAGCTTTAACAGATACCTACAATAATTCCAACGTATTAGGAATAAAAAAGGAAGGCAGATCAGCATCCTTTCTTAAAGTTAACTTTCTTATACTCTTGTGAAAGAAAACATTGACATCAAAATTAGTAGTTAAAACACTACGAAAAAGAGAATAACAAAAAGGAGACAGGACAATAAGAAGAAAAGAATAGTGTAATGTGACAACTATCGTTTCTCAACGAGCCTTGTTAGTTGTTACCTATCAGATATATTACTTGTTGAGGACTATAGACATATTAAATGAGGACCTACCGTCTTTCCTGATGTGTAGAGAACCTTAATGTTTTCACCATTGATTTCCACCACTTCACCGTCAATCCAAGCTTCATCAGGATCTTCCACCCAAACAAGAGATCCAACTACCAGACTGACAGCAGAAGCCTGCAAAGTTGACGTTGTGGTGTGAGTAGTACAATACATTGTATCATTTTTCAGCACTTGATATTTAAGCAACATATGAACTTATGCAAAATCAAAGTAACTTTAGGTATCAGTGTCCATGTACTTATGCAAAATGGATCTACATATGTCCTTCATACTTGAAAATGCAAAGCACGTCTCAGATTGATAGAAGGGTAGTGATGGCAAAGTAAGGCATATGTTTCCACATACCAGATTACCTCACCATCTAGGGGCATATACTAGCTGCATAAAATTTACTAGCAAACTTTGTTTTCCTGAGGCAACTAAATTGTGCTCTGCCCAACATAAACAACCATGCTTATCTAGTTTTCTAAAAAGATGCCACGTTTATCATCGCAATCTCTTGAGCCAATAGAAAGCTAGATACAGGATGTCATCCTGAACTTGGAAGGGGGGATTGGCATGATTATCCCGTGAAATTAAGTAATACATGGCCAGTGGGTGACTTCGAAAATAGTGGATATATGGTTGATGAGATGGTATTTGATTTGAATTTTTTGCTTTAGAAAACCAATTTTAGAGGTCATTTGCAAAAATAATGAACAGTTTGAAGCACACTGCAGAAGGGCAATGTTAGTGCACACTGTTGCCCAAAACTATTTGCTATATCCCAGTTGGGGTTCACTGGTGCTCCTTCAGGCATCACTTACTTAGCATCATGAGTCTGCTCTTACGGTTAGTGCATGTCTTATAATTATAGTTGTCTAATTTAGTCACAATCAGGGATCACCACTTAACCAAAAATTGAATGAGGATAGGTCAACAAGCAATTAAGTCCAAGAAGTAGCCATGATCTAGTTACAAGGATACACTCATTTCTATTGAATCTTTAACTATCCTGATCCCACTAGCACTGATCTACCAGAAGCATATTGCATATGCAGCTCAAGATTCAAGAATATCAAAAAAGAAATACCTTCTTGACGGTACACTTACTGGACGAAATGTCTAAATCAGCAGCATGTTATTTAAAATAAAAGCATATACAGCATAAAACAAAGTATCAATTTATAAAATTTAGCCTAGTTTCTTTTATTCAAGATTTATAAACTTCATTTCTTATTTAATGAGCGATGGCTTGCATGAATTGGAAAGGATTTTAATTTTCTCAGAGAAATAAATACTATTGCATATTTTATAGCATTGGACATGACCTAAGAATAAAAGATAAATGAATACTGCGATCCGTGGACATTCAGAGCTGGGAGGAATTGAACCTTATTAATTTGTCTCAAGTCACAAGTGAGTATTTCCTGTAACTATTATATAGCATACAAAATAGCAATGTTCGAAAGCAAGAAAAATCTAAACATTGCCTGACTTTATCCATACCCAATTGTTAATAACTTGTTGCTATTAATCTTTACAATTATTGTATCTATAGCATACAAACTCGAGTAAATTTGCATCTGGCATGAAATACATTATTCAAAAAGTTTGACACCAGTATATTATGTTTGACATTGATGAGAAATTATATGACAAGGAGGGAGGGGCAGAGAGAAGAGACAGAGAATGCTTCAAAATGGCCAAACTTTTTTCAGTTCCAATTTTCACTTCCAAATATTATGAACATCAATGAATTTTATTTTAATAGCAAGAGCCATCTCAGTAATTAGGGTTCTGCGGTGCATACACTCTTAAATAATACTTTAATTGAGTTATACATTGGCCATAACTCAACAATGGATAAAATTGATTGAAGTTTTTCTAGCCACAGGCTGCACGGATAATAAAAGCATAATGTATGTGAAGTCCAGAACAGCAAAGAATTCTGAAAACAAAGGATAAGCTAGACCTACGAGCAGCAACTATCATCACCAAAATCAAAACATTTAAGTTAAATCCATAATTCCACAAATATCGGTGCTCAACACAGCTATAGCAGAAGTTCAGCAGCCATGCCGCTACTTCTAAAACTAAAAGCGCAGCACACCTAAAATGCAGCATAGGTTCACATAAAACAACGAGAAAACACGGCAGAATCAAATTAGCATACGCAAGCCAGAATCAAAATTAGCTAAAGGCAATCACAGATCAGTCAACCAATGAAGTAAAACAACCAAAACGAAACAAATTGTCAAATCCGAACAGCATTCACGAAACAGGCAGCTCAAAACTCCAGGAAATCAAATTAGCCATACCATATCCACTAAGATTGACCAGATCAGAACCTCGAGCTGCTCTTCGATCTACTACCAGCAACGAATAACAACCATTCAAATCCAGCAAACTCCAACTCCTCTTTCAGTTCAAAAATCGATTTACAGCACAAATAAACAACTAACAAAGGAATATATAACAAATCTGAGAAAATATCAATGAAATATGAATGTAAACAAAGAATAATTAAGAGAAGCTTAAGCCCTTAAACAAGAGCAAAATCAAATTGGAGAAGAAGAATAAGCCTCTCCTTGCTGTTAAAGCAAGCCTTGTTTTTGAATCCTTAACGTGTGAGTTGATTTCAATGTTATTATTATTAATCGAGTAACAATCTTGATTAGTTGCTGCTTTTGTTAATTAATTAAGTAATTAAGGAAATGAAAAGCGTTTTTAATGAAAGAGAATTGAATTCCGATGCTGCCCTTGTTTATCGGCTGAAATTACGAATTTGTGCTGTATTGACAAGTATGACTTGAGGTCACAATTGAGTCCATTTGGGTTTTGTCCGAATCTTGCAAGAATCAAAATTAAAATGTCAATGGCAGTACTTATGTTGTTTTTTTTTACTGCAAAACAAAATTAGAAAATTTATGTTTTAATTTGGATAAAAAAACATTTCCATTTTGATTCATTTTCCCTTAAATTCACATTTTTTTTCCATCGGGTTCGTCGGAGCTTGGCTCCGACTACATTCAAATCCGATATGGGTAGCGCATCTGACTGTGGTGTGTGAGTCTCCCAGTAAGGAATTTTTATATTCAGTATGACTCAATCTTGAGACCTTATTTAAGTGACACCAAATCACTTATCACTTGGACCAACCCTTATTAGTTCCTAAATTCACGTTAATTGCGTGTTTGGTAACTTGTATTTTAGGGCTTTTTTTTGTTAATAGTTAATGTATATTGTTGATAAATATTTTTATTGTTGATAACTTTTTATTTTTTGAAACAATTAAATCAATTACTTAATAATCAAAATTAAATAATTAAAAATGTTTCATATTGTTAAAAAAATGTTTAAAAATGTTGATTGATGTTAAAAAAAGCAAAAGACACCTTGAGGTACCCAAGGAGGTTCCTATCACCACTCTACATAAGTGATTGGTAGTTGTTTTACGTGCAAAGGGGTTAAAAAAATTGTCACTAACATAAATAAAAATTAAATATATCCTTATTTAGTGCAATTTTTTTTAAATAATAAAAAATTTTTTAGAAGTCAGAAATTGATCCATGTATATTCCAACTCATAACTTATGAATCTACCAATTATATTAAGACTAATTGATACGTGCAATTTTATTTATTAAATTCTGAAATTAATAATTCATCTAGAAAAATCTAAATAATCTAACTTTTTAAATGTAAAACCAATATATCTAAAAAAAAATTATGACACCTTTTTAATAATTCCTACTCAATAATGGAATTATTTGCCAACTCTTGTTATTCAAGAGTTCATTTTCTCAAATAAATCAGTGAAATGTTTCATTTAATTTTTGTAGTTGACTATATATAATTTAATATGGTTGAGATTAAAAAAAATTTAACATAACTCATTGTAAATGTCTTAAATTCTATATGTACCCCCCATTAGAAGTTTTTCCTTTTTACCTAAAAAAAAGTCAAAATATATCATTGTTAATTGGTAGTTGCCAGCATCCCATTATATCATCTTTCTATACAATCAATTACAATGATAAGGTTAAACTTACAAATAAATCCACAAAAATTGTAAAATTTCATCTCAAACAAATTAGTAACACTTTGCTATTGCAAGGGGGTTATTTCTCACATAATTTTTAAAATAGTTTAGTATGTTCATTTAAAATATATCATATGGTTGAAATTACAAACTTTAATACCACTTAATCCATACAAATTTGTAGTGTCTTAAATTCTACATGTACCCCTCTAAAGGGTGTTCCTTTATTAAATTAAATTAGTCATAAATCTGTTTATTGGAAAAAATTCTTTCATACGTAGTTGCTACCATTCCATTACATCAACTTTTATCCATCTTTCCCCAAACTAAATTTTGTTTGTCCGGTTTACAAACACTAACTATAATTTAGTCCACTTCAATTCAATTCAGTTCAATTTAACTATTTATAATTATAAATTTATAATTTAAACAAATTGGATTCACTTTAATTCAGTTAACTTTAGTCTAATTTAATTCATAAAATTACAATTAAAAAAAATATGATCTTAATATGAGGTTAAAAACCTAACAAATACACTTTTATGGACAATAATTTTATCGAATGAGGTAATATAATGATACATGTATATATTTAGTTTTATAATATAATAAAGTTTCACATTCTTTGAAAAGTAAAAGAAATTGTCTGGGTCATGCATACTAGTCAATTAAGTTTAGATTTGTCCGTGTGTTTTATTTTAATTTAGTAATTATGGTTGAAAATTGATTATATATATATATATATATATATATATATATATATATATATATATATATATATATATATATAAGAAAATTATAACAATAATGAAAAAGGTAGAGAGAGAATTTGAGAGAAATTTTTATTTCTTATATCTGAGGTATATCAAATGAAGAAATTAAATTCCTATTTATAAAGAAATCCAACGGTAAAATTAAAAATGATAAATAAGTAAGAAATATATTATATTAAATATTAATAATAAGTAGAAAAGTAGAAAACATATTTTATTAAATATTAATGACGTGGATCCCGCATCAATTATATAACCGTCTGCATAGTAACAGGCGGCTGATATATCAATTATTCAACACTCCCCCTTTGATGTATCATCTGCCTCGAATAGGACAGTGTCTCGTTAAAAACCTTACTAAGGAAAAACCATGTGGGATAAAAACCTCAGTTAAAGGAAAAAAGAGTACAGTGTTTACTCTCCCTGTTCGCAAGTTAACTGGAGATCCTTAAGCTGACGCATTCCAATGATGTAAATCAATTTCTCGAAAATTGAGGAAGGTATAGCCTTGGTAAACAAATCTGCTAAATTGTTACAAGAGCGGATTTGTTGAATACTGATTTCACCATTCTTTTCTAGATCATGAGTGAAGAAAATTTTTGGTGAAATATGCTTTGTTCTATCGCCTTTAATATTACCTTCCTTCAATTGAGCAATACAAGTAGTATTATCTTCATATATTGTCGTCGGATCTTCCTTGACCGTAACTTTTTCACATGCTTCTTGGATATGTTTGATTAATGATCTCAATCACACACATTCACGACTTGCCTCGTGAATCGCTATTAACTCCGCATGATTTAAGGAAGTAGCTGTAATTGTTTGTTTTGTCGATCGCCAAGATGTAGTTGTTCCTCCATATGTGAATAAATAGCCCGTCCAAGATCGAGCTTTGTGCGGGTCAGATAAATAACCCGCATCCGCATATCCAACTAATTTAAGCTTAGACTCAGATGAATAAAATAAGCCTAAATCAGTAATTCTTCGAAGGTAACGCATTATATGTTTAATTCCATTCCAATGTCGTCTTGTAGGTGTGGCGTTGTATCTTGATAATAAATTAACAGAGAATGTAATGTCCAGTCTTGTGTTATTAGCAAGATACATCAAAGCACCTATTGCGCTTAGATATGGTACTCCACGACCGATAACTTTTTCATTATTTTCTCTAGGACAAAAAACATTCTTTTTCACATCAAGTGATCATACAACCATTAGGTTACTCAATGGATGTGCTTTGTGCATATTAAATAGTTTCAGGATCTTTTCTGTGTAATTTGATTGATGCACTAAAATTCTTTTTTTAAGGTGCTCAATTTGTAAACCAAGACACAATTTTGTTTTTTCAAGATCTTTGATCTCAAATTCTTTCTTTAAAGAATCAACTGCTCTTGGAATCTTTTTTGGAGTTCCAATAATATTCAAATCATCAACATAAATTGAGATGATAATAAAATTATATCCTAATTTTTTTTTTATAAAAATACATTGATAAATTGGATTATTTTTATATGATTCTTTCAATAAATATTCACTGAGACGGTTATACTACATGCGCCCAGATTGTTTTAATCCATATAAGGATCTTTGTAACTTTATCGAGTAAAGCACTCATTTGCCATATATTTCTGGCAGCTTTAATCCTTCAGGGATTTTCATATAAATATCATTATAAAGTGAACCATAAAGGTAAGTTATGACAACATCCATAAAATGCATTTGTAAATTTTCTTGCACTACAAAACTAATAAGATATCTAAAAGTTATTGCATCCACCACCGGAAAATATATCTCCTCATAGTCTATCCCAGGTCTTTGGGAAAAATCTTGTGCAACTAATCTGGCTTTATATCTTATTATTTCATTTTTCTCATTTCTCTTTCTAATAAAAACCCATTTATTACTGACAGATTTTACGTCCTGTGGTGTTTGAACTACTGGTCTGAATACTTTGCATTTTTCAAGAGAAATCAGCTCTGCTTGAATTGCTTCTTTCCATTGTTGCCAAGCATTTCTACTTTGGCATTTTTCAATAGATGTTGGCTCACAATCCACATTTTCATTTTTAATATTGATCACAACATTATATGAAAATATGGTCTATAACTATTTTATTGTGATTCCATCTTCTTTCAGTATTGATATAATTTATTTGAATTTCTTCATTTTCAATAGCTTCAGGTATTTACACTTCTGGTGCTTGCACTTCTTCTGGAAGTGTATTTATATTTATATCCTCAATGGGAATATTTTCATTATCAATAACTCTCATCTTTTTACAATTTTTATTCTTTGAACCAATAGATCGTCCACGCTTCAGGCATGTTAGAGTATTATCCGTAGGTTGTTCTTCAGGAATCTCAATACGAATTGGCGCATTTACTGCTGGTATATGCGATGTCGTTACTCTTTTAGGATTAGCGAGTGCATCAGGCAATCGATTTACTAAATGTTGAAGATGTATTATTCTCTAAACTTCTAGTTCAGAATCATTTGATTTAGGATCCATATGAGAAAGTGATGAAGCATTCCATATTATTTTCTTTTCCAAAATTGGGCTCTTATTCTCTCCCCCTAATTTTGGGAAAGTGTTTTCATCAAAATGACAATCTGTAAATCGTGCAGTAAACATATTACCAGTTAATGGCTCAAGATATTTACTTATTGAAGGGGATTCATAGCCAACATAAATTTCTATTCTCCTATGAGGACCCATTTTAGTCCTTTGTAGTGGAGCAATAGGCACATATACCGCACAACAAAAAACTCTAAGATGAGAAATACTAGGCTCATGGTCAGAAGCTAATTGTAATGGAGAATAATCATGATAACTTATTGGTCTTAAACGTATAAGAGATGTTACATGTAATATTGCATAACCCCAAACTGTAGTAGGGAGATTTGTTCGCAAAATTAGCGATCGTGCAATTAATTATAGACGTTTAATAAATGATTCTGCTAGACCATTTTGTTTATGAACATATGCTACAGGATGTTTCAACTTTTATTCCAGTCGACATACAATAATCATTAAATGTTTTGGATGTGAATTCCCCAGCATTATTAAGACGAATTGATTTAATGGGATAATCGGGAAACTGTGTCCCTAATCTTATAATTTGAGCAAGTAACCTTGCAAATGTCATATTTCGTGAAGATAATAAGCATACACGTGACCACCTAGTTGAAGCGTCAATTAGAATCATAATATATCTAAATGGTCCACATGGTGGATGAATTGGTCCACATATATCACATTATATGTGCTCTAAAAATGCTGGCGATTCTATTCCAACCTTAATTCTAGAAGGTTTTATTATTAATTTTCCTTGCGAACAAGCAGCACAAAATAATTTATTATTTTGAAGAAACTTCTGGTTCTTAATTTTTTATCATTATCGAAAGGATGACCCAGTCGATCATGCCAAATTTTATAAGTATCTGAATCTATAAACTTCTGGTATAGTTAAATTGGCCTCAATCATATTAATATATGTGTAGTATAAGCCACATGAAAGAGTATAAAAATTTTCAAATATAAATTTCTTACTTGAAATTATTTTTGTAACATAAAGACAATCTTTATTGTCTTCGCTCACAGTTTCAATATGATATCCATTTCTGCGAATATCTTTAAAACTTAATAAATTTTTATGAGAATTCAGGGAAAATAGTGCATTATTTATAATAAGTTTTGTTCCCCTTTGTAATATAATACTGGCTCTTCTAGAGCCTTCAACCATTTTTGTTTATCCCGATATTGTGGTAACAACAGTTTCACCCCTTTTAAGAGCATTAAAATATCTTGCCTCTTTGAGAATAGTATGGGTGGTGGCACCATCTACAATATATAAATTTGCTTCATTTTTCTTAAAGTCATATAATACCGGAAAAGAATTCATTTTCTTCATTGAAGAAACGAAAGATGCATTACTATTTATTCATAAATAAACAAGACATAAAAAGTACATTAAATAGTAATAACAAAAGCAAACCAATAATAGCATAAAAATTATAAGATATTAATTAAGCAAAATATATGAAGTAATTATTCAAGTTTTTCCTTGCCACTAGTGCTGGGTAACAGAAAATCATCCAACTCCATATTAGGGATATCAATAGGGTCATGAGTGGGCTTATTATCATCCAATATAAAATTGGTTTCTAGTTCCGCACATTTCTTGAGGGATGTTTGGTATAAGTTTACCAAATGTTTAGCGGTTTTATAAGTTCTTGACAAATGACCAGTCATACCACATCTAAAGGATTTATTTTCATCATCTTGACTATTATTTCTTTTATCAAAATTTTCAATTTGATTATTCCACTTCTGGTGGTTATTTATATTTTTCCACTTCGGGTGGAAATTATTATTATTATTACCATGTTTCCACTTGTGGTGGAAATTTTTATTAGTATATCCTCTACCACGCCCATTACCACAACCTCTACCTCAACCACGACCACGACCATTTTTGCGGTCGCATCCATTAAAATTATTATGAATTATCGCATTCGCTTTAGGGAATGAATTTGTTCCGGTAGGTCGTAATTCATGGTTTTTCAACAGGAGTTGATTTCTCTGTTCTGCTAGAAGAAGAGCAGTAATTAGTTCATTATATTTCTTATAATCTTTTGCTCTATATTGTTCATGTAATACCATATTATTCAAATGAAAAGTAGAATATATCTTTTCCAGTAAATCCTCATCAGTTATTTCCTTTCCACATAATCTTAATTTGGATGTAATTTGAAAAAGTTTAGAATTGTATGCGCTAATAGATTCAAAATCTTGAAGCCTTAAGTTTATCCATTCATACTGGGCATTTGGTAGATATATTTTATTAAGGTGTTCAAACCTCCCCTCTAATTGTCTCCAAAGATCTGCAGGATCTTTGACAGTCAAGTATTCTGATTGAAGTGCTTTGTTAAGATGACGGCGGAGAAAAACTAGAGCTATTACCTTATACTGAGGTGTGATATTATTATTTTCAATAATAGTATTATTATGACCCTTTAATTCTAGATGGATTTCTCCATCCAACACTCAAGTAAGATAATTTTTTCCCACTATATCAAGAGGAGTAGTCCAAACTTTTGATATTAGACATATTAAGAATTATAGGTGTAATATATATTTATAGAAAATAAAATAAGTATGCCTTACTTTGGATTTATTTGGTGATATCCTTGATCGATAGAGCAAGCTCGTGCTGATAACGTGTTGAAAATTGACTATATATGTAAGGAAATTATAACAATAATAAAGAAGGCAGAGAGGGAATTTAAGAGAAACTTTTATTTCTTATATCTGAGGTACATCAAATGAAGAAATTGAATTCCTATTTGTAGAGAAATTCAACGGTAAAAACGGTAAATAAGTAAGAAACATACTACAACAAATATTAATAACAGGTAGAAAAATAAAAAATATAACGTAGACCTCATATTAATTATATAACCGCCTAGCTGCTGAAACATTAATTATTCAACAGTTATGAAATAAAATAGGGGAAGATAGAGAGAATTTTGCTAGTAATAACGGTGGTTGTAAATATTAGAAAAATATTGACTATAAAGCAGTATTGATAGGGATTTATTTAGTGATTTAATCCGGAAATTCAAATAATTAATTTAATGAGTTAAAAAAATTCAGCTAGAGAAACAATACACAAGTTCATGCAAATCAGGCGACGAATTAGAGGTGTGGTGGCCTTGCTTTGTTATGTATAACCAAGTCGAAATTAACCTTACTAAATTAATCGGTCATACTTGTTCCAACTTGTAAAAATAATAGTCAAATTTAGATTAGGTTGAATTTAGACCCGGGTAAGGTCATGTTTGTTATGGGACGTATTAGAAAAAATTAATTGGGGAATAGGTTTATTTGAATAAAGTATAAGATACATTTAATTTTAGTAATAAAACTCAAGTTCCGCTATCGAGCTCCAAGTAATAATTAATATATTAAATAATATATATTTATTATATGTAATTTTAATTAAAGTTTTATATTGTTAAAAATTTCAATTTTTCTTATGAAAAATTGAGAATATAAACTTAATTTTGTGATTAATATTATAATTTATTTACAATTATTTCATTATAATTATTTTTTATTGATAAATATTTTGAGTTTTTTTATTAAATAAATTAATTAGTAGGCCCGCAATTCGGGTTTGGGATTTAATTATTTTGTACAGGTCAGCTCGAGTTGAGCATGATTTTTAATTTTTATAGGTTGCGTCGGATTTGGGTTACTAATTTTATAGCTAGACCCAAAAATTTTAAATGTTTGACTTTGTTTTATACAAAATACAAAAAAATCATTATTTTGCTATTTTGTTACCACTTAAACAAATTGCATATAACTAATCTAATGGTATATATCAATTGGGCAGTCTAATTAGTACATCACTCAATAAAGTGGTGAAAGGTCCTAAATTAAATACGAGCCTCTATAAAGATTCCTAATTATAAAAAAATCTAATGGTAATGAAAATATTATAATAGTTATTTTTGTAGAAAACAAACTAAACATATAAAACAAATTAATTGTATGCTTATTTAGACAGTATTGACTATTGAGCACCAACACCAGCCCATAGTGAAATCTTGAAAATTTTGGAACAGGTTCTTCCAATAGCCAATAAATGGTGTGGAAAAATATTTTAGCTAATTTATCCTCATGATAGTTTTAACACATAGGTATAATAATATACCACGATAAATGTTAAATATTGTCTATTTAATTTTCTACATGTAAACAATTAAATAAATTATCAACTCATCAACTTTATTAATATTTTAATACTTAATTTAAAATTTAAATATTAATTAATTATAAAATAAATAATTAATTCTTTTTTAATATAATTTACTATAAAATAAATGATCCATTATAATTAATTTTTTAAAATATATTATTTATTTTTAAAATGATTAGCTATTCCGGATAACACCTAATGATAGAATGCATTACCTAACAATTTGCAACTAGTGGTATTATTGTAATTATCTCTGACCAGTAGGGGGTATAATGTAACGAGCACATTGCATAGAACCAAAAACGAGGATTCGATTTGGACAGACACATTAAAAACAACCGCATGTCTTCGAACTCAAAAGTACAACCCAATAAAAACAAGCCACGTGTCAATGCCGTGAATTAAACAGTGCCATGAATAACGCCGCGAAAGACTCAAGAAACAGGGCGCGTGAAGGATAACGAGAGTGGGGTTATGATGGAATTTGGAATCGAGACATATGAAACACAGAAAAAAGGAGGTTGAAAGCGCGTAGATGACGTGTCATTAGTACTTAAGGACGTGCTTAAAGGACGGACAAGATGAGATGATATTTGATCGGTGCAATTACAACCGTTAAATTATAAATAGATTATGATGTCACGGCAAAAGATCACCGCCATAACAGACGGAGTCAACTATAAAAGTGGAAATTGCTTGAGATTCTATTATATCATATGGGATTATGGGGTTCAACATCCCCCACAAAAAGACTACAGAACGTCCCCGTTTCCATGTTCTCTTTCATTTTTTTTTTTGACATATATTAATTTTAATTATTATCTAATTATTTTTTAAATTTATTTTTCTATATTTTAACACATTTCTCATATATATTTAATATATGTTAAAAAATAAATGAGGAATATAAAAAGGAACACCGAAATAGAGACATGTGATTTTTAAAAAAAATAATAATATAGTAGTAGAAAATAAAATCAAACAAATATTCAGGAAGTTGGAGTTTATTTCATTGAGTCAAATATTTGCGGATTCGAATTTGATATGAAAAGTTAAATGTGACTCTGAATTTTTTAAAGTTTTATTTTAACTAGTTTTCTGAATTTGGTAAAAGTGTTGCCCCTTCATTGCCATGTGTCAGCTTCTGATTAGAGATTAGAAAGATAACATATTTGAAAAGTCAACCCAACCAGAAGCTGACACGTGACATTGTGAGTCAAACTAGTGTTCTTTTACAAATTTAGGGGGCAAGTCAAAACTTTTGAAAGTTTAAGGTGACATCTGATTTTTTGTGCCAGATTTAAGGGTTCGATGAATTTCGCCTTTCATAAACTCCAAACCTCGAAATTCAAAGTCACATCTATAGAATAATCCACGGGCCTCGAAAGTATTAGGCTTGATAGCTTGTGCGAGCATACAAGTGGGGTTGAGCCCATCTAACACAAAACCAATTGACTTATGTTAAGATCTAATCTGCATCACTTATATACCACTCTTTTCACTTATAGGTTACCCATATGGGATATCTCCAACAACATCAAACTTTCAGGATTAATTTAGATGCTAAACAATGTACCAGGCGTTATTATTCAAATTAATATGTAAATGTACCAGGCGTTATTATTCAAATTAATATGTATTATGTCGAAATTTCAATGTTTGGTAAGGTTGTTTATGTTGCATACATCAAGTAAAGGGATATTTAGTGTTCAAATTATGATACCTTATATTTATGAAATCTAACATATTGTGGTGATTTATATTGTACATAGACTAAATGACAGTCAAATAACTCGATAACAATAATAGAATTAGATTTTATGTTGTCAATATAAATATGATTGAATTATAAATACTTTCTTCTCCATAAGCATAAAAATGAGTTTTGAGATTTGATAGAAAAGTTATTCAATTTAGCACTCGAATAAATATTCACACATTCGCAAGAATTCGATAAATGAATCGAGAGGGAAGCTTATCATAAAATAACTCGAATTTACATCATTAATGAGAAATTTTCAAGAAGATTTTTTCTTCACGATAAAGTAAGTTTGATCATTTTTAATTCTTCACATATCCAATTAATTTTCCTCAAATAAAATTATATTTATTTTCTCCACAGCTTTTATCCAAAAATAGTGTTCACATTATTTTTGACATAATTAGTATGATGGGTGGTGGGTTACATTAATGATTAATCTATGCTTTGTCTGCTGGTAAATATTATTATTCCATATATTAAACTCATGTTAACTTCCATATTTTATCTGTATTATAATCAAGGTTTTTGTTAATTTTTGTTGCCTTCAGGAAGAACTTTCCATCTATTTTTTTTTGGTAAGAAGAACTTTCCATCTATCATTCTCTTTGTTGAATTATTAAATAAAGTATTTATAATTATATATTTAGTTAGTTCAATAATTAGGTAAATTTTTAATAAAAAAATATTCTAAAAACCTATCAAAATGATATATTTTAATCAGATTGCTACTTTGGGATATTCTCCTTTACTGCAAGAAAATGCATTTGCCGTTGATAAGTTCCTGCTAGTTATAAAACTATTGGTGCAAGTGTATAATTTGATATCATAAAAATATTCGTGCATTGATATTCAAATCATTAATAAAATAATATTACAATGTTTCATAGTTGCATTCTATTATATTTTGATGACAAAGTTAGTGAGGTTTTGACTAGAATCACAACTTACAAGTATAATGCAAGTAATTGTTTCTTCCCTATAGGTTGGGAGAATATGTACTCCCAATCATATAGAGGGTCTCGGTACTAAGTTTCAAATTTAGTAAAAAGGGCTTGCGAATAGACATGTTCAACAAACCTGCCGCCGGCCTAGGCCCGTTTTTTATAGATCGGGCTTGGACAAATATATTGTATAAATTCGACTCATGGCCACCAAAGCCCGAAGATATGTTGGGTTGGGCTTAGGTTCAGTATGAAAATATAAGTCCTGCCTGACCCGACTTATATTAGTAAATAATATATATTCAATTATTTATTAATTATAACAAATATATATAATTTTTAAATAAAATGTATATATTTAGAGAATATTTATTAATTTATGGGCGGGCTAGGTCGGACTTGGGAATAAAGTTCAAAATTTAGGCTCGGCCCTATCCGGCCCACGTATAAAATTTATGTGGGCTAGGTTGGGCTTGGCCCAAACAATATTACTGTTGACCCGACCAAACCCGTCCTGCCCGTCCATTGAACATGTCTACTTGCGAACAACACGATGAATATAAGGCTAGAATACCACAAAAAGCTAAAATATTGCGATCTAGGAATACTTATAAAAAAAATTAAAACGAATATGTACGATCCTAAATATTTTTATGTTTTTTTGGGGAAAATAAAATAACATAAGATGGAGTATTTCATAACATTTTAAATGGGTTTTTGAAGACTTATTTTTTAAATATTGTCATTTGTCTTTCGGCATCAAATAATAGTTGTAAATACTTGATTATTGTTATTAAAAATACTTTATTGTTTCGGAGGCTAAAAAATTATCAATGAAAATATAAATTATTAGCAATAGCAGACAAGAACCGCAATAACAAATTGTCGAGAACAAATTAGAAACACTTTTTAACTTATAAGCGGTTTTGTAAAATATTTTTTATGACTTGTATTTTGAATTATAAGCAACTTAAAAGTTAAAAGTTGATTTTCTTAGCTTATTTTTAAGCGCTTGGAGTTTGACCTGGTTAGGATCGTTATCAAAGTTGTTATCATGAAAAGTTACATTTACAAATTTTTAATACATAAACATATTTTGATATTAGAAAAAAAAAATTTGAACCATTAATCCTAATCAATTAGGAATCATTTGCTATTAATTTCTATAATTTTTTACAGTAATATAAAAAAATTTTAAAATAGAGTTTTTAAAAAAATAAAATTAAAAACAATCGGCTTAACACATTTCCACAATTTATAAGCTTCTTATATAAGTTATATTTACCAAACACTCCGGTTGCTTACGAGCTAGTTTTGAGAAATAATTAAGTCATTAGTTTTAGTACTTCTTGCAACCAATAAAAAAACAGACCATGTCAGTGATTTTGTTTTGCTAATATTTAGAGGTATCTTTATTATAATAATTTTATTTAAGGTTTAGTAATAGTTAAAGTTTTTCATTCTTTTTAATAAATGTATTTAATAGAATTTAAATATTATTTTTTTCTAACTTACACAACTTATTTAACTAATTGAGTTTTAAACACCATCTCAATGATAAACACTCCTTAGCATGTAAAAGAATAATGACAATATTCTGAAAACCCACAAATTTTAAGGGTTTGAACTTTTTCAAAACTTGGCCCATAAAAGTGAGGTTTGGGCAAAACCCGGCTATATAAGACATATTATTAACAAAGTTCAACTTGTACATTGTGAGCTTGGTTAGATATTATGTATGCTGTAACTAGACACTTTGAATGTGTTTCTTTTATTCATGTTAGAAACTTTACGAATCCAATTGCTCATAATTTAGTTAGATTAAATGATCATTTGACATATAGGAGTGAGTGGAGATATATTCCACCGCACGTAAAGATGTAATATTTTTTTTGTTAACGAAAGTTCCTTTTTGATTAAAAAAAGTATATAGTAGTGTGAACTGATGATTGGTTTTAGGAGAGAGCAAAAACCGAAAAAATTAAATCGAGCTGAAGTTATTCGGTTCGGTTTTTAGTTTTCATATTTTAGATATTTCGGTTCCGTTGGTTTCTTCGATTAAAAATTGAAAAAACCAAAAACTGGATTGAATTAATTTTAAACTATTTTTTAATTTATTAGATGTTAATTTGCTTATTTTTTTAGTTCAATTTACTATTTATACTTGATAGGAAAGCTTTTGTTTTCAAATTAACAATAATTTATTAATGTTGAAAGATATTTATGTTGATTTTTAGTCATTTTATATATTAAATTTATATTTAAAAATAAAGTATTAATAGAAAAATCAATTCGATTTAAATTGAACCGAACTAAAATAATTCGGTTCGGTTTGGATCGAACTAAAATACATTCAGTTCAGTATTCAGTTCTATATTTTCCTTATTTGATTTTTGGTTTGGTTCGAGTTTTGAACTTAACTGACATTTGCTTCCCCTAGTTGGTTGTAACTTGTAGGAAGGATGATAGCAAAAGAAGGATTTCGATTCTCTAAAGTTCAAACCTTCTAAAATTGTACATTTTCCTCAATCTCAATCATCTATTGAGTTTAAATGGTTTAGATTTAATTGCACTGTGGACTGCACAAATCACTGAAACTAAATATGAACCATTAAAATTCAATAAATAATTGAGATTGCGTGAAATGTACAACTTTAGAGAGTTTAAACTTTAGAGCCGCATTAAACATGCAACGAAGAAAACAAGAAATTTACGTGTATCAACGCATTTAAACTTAGTTATAAGCTAGCTAGTGCGAGTTTGAAATTATAATTTTTTTTAAAATTATAATCTTACTTTTATTTCAATTTAGTTACATAAACAAGGATTTTTGGTACAGGACCATTTTCCCTCGTCAACCTTCAAAGTACAACTAAATCACACCAAAAAAGTGATGAAACAAACGTCCATAAACTCTGGCTAGTTTGGCATGCTTTTTCAAAAAAATTTATTTTTAAGTTTTTTTTTTAAATTTGTAGATTTAATTTTAAAAGTAATAAATTAAATAATTTTAAATTAATTAATATAAAAAATTAAAATATATTATTTAAAGTTAAAATATATAATTTTATAAAAAAATTGTGAGAGTAATTTATTTTATCAGTACTAATTGAAGTAATGCTAAACTAGTAGAATCTAGATTGAAAAAAACAAGAAATCAAAATTATCCGTTTTAATTTTAATTATAAAAATAAATTACACTCTGTATCCACTAAAACAATCCCAACGGTCACTACCTTTTTTCCTCATTAATTAATTAATAAAAACTCCCCTTTTCTCTTCAAATTCTGTTGACCCTTTTGTCCCTACCGTTTTCCCTCTCCCATTCAACATCGCTCCTCCTCCTCCTTGTTCCTCTAACAATGAAGAACCCTTAATTTGACCAATCAATCTTCCCTCTCTTGATTATCCAATCAAAACCGATTCTTTTCAGGCCGAGAGAAGAAGAAAATCAAAGGGGGGATTGATTCTTTCCGTTTCTTTCATGGGCTGCTTTTTTGCCTGCTTTGGTTCCTCCAAAGATCGCAAAATTCGTCAAAGACACAAGGTTCAGGTCCAGCTTCAACCTCGAGATAATGTAAGCCTTTCCCCCTTTCCCCCTTTTCGATTTTCGGATTTTCTGTTTGGTTCCCGAGAAAACGACTGGGAAAGGAAATTAATACCCATCATTTCGATTGATTTTGTACTTATTGCTAGTTTTTTTCGATTATTAGTTGAAATTCTTCTGAATTAGGGTTTCTGATTTCGATTTTTTGCAGAGGAATAATGGGGGTTTTAAACAAGCCCAACCTAATGTTTTTGTGGCACAGAAAATTCCGGAAATACCCATCACTCAACCTGGTTTGGGTATCTGGTTAGTTAACTAAAGTTTAAAGCTTTTGAGCTTTCATTGGTTGATTTTAGTTATTGATGTTTCCCTTTTTTGGGGTTTTTGAGTGCAGGGTGAAGCCCGAGAGGCAGTTGAGCTTGAGCCCTAATAAGAAAGTTACATTTGATTCGAATGTGACAACCTATGAACCTGTTCCAGTTGCAGAATCCATAGATTTCTCTGTTGAGAAAGGACAGAAGGAAGAGCATTTGGGAAAACAAAGCCAATCACAGTCCAATTCTGAAAATAGCTCGATCATTTCAAGCTCTGGTTCTTATCCTTCCAATCATAGGTATCAGAATTGTCGCGATAGCGATGATGATGAGTTAGATTACGAAGAAACTGACAATGATGATGATGATAATGAAGAGGAAGATGAAAGTGGTCTCGATTATGATAATACTTGTGAAGATGGTGAGAATTTGGGATTGAAGAATGTTTCGGCTTTTGGTTTGCCTGAAAGTGAAGTGAAGCTGAATGCGAATGCTAGAGATAGGAGTGGTTATGTGCATTCTGTGTTAAACCCAGTGGAGAATCTCTCGCAATGGAAAGCGGTGAAAGCAAAAGAAACACCAGCCATTAAGGGGCAGAAAGAGAATTTCGCCGTGAATCAAGAACCGAGAATCAAGGAAAAAACCGAGCAAGAACCGAGCAAATCGGACCGTGAAATAGCGGTGGATGCTAGCTTGTCAAACTGGCTTGGTTCATCAGAGAGCACACCAGTTAACAAGCCTAGCTCGACCGGGTTAGGCGACAATTACATTACTACCCCTGAGAAAAGCAGCATTTCAAAGGGATCAAATTCCCCTGTAAGCTTCGATGATAGACCGATTCTAGGTGCATTAACTGTTGAGGAGATTAAGCAGTTTTCTGCCACATCATCGCCGAGGAAATCCCCTTCTAGAAGCCCTGATGATATGCCGATAATTGGGACAGTTGGAACATATTGGAATCACAGTTGTTTGGGGAAGGAGTCTGGTTCGGTTTCTTCGTTTAAAGGAATACCGAACACAACGAGCAAGTATAGAGAGGTATTATATGTTGGGTGAATGGAATTATTAGTGGGAATTTTTGTGCATTGATGTTGGTTTTTGATTTGGTTTGATGGGTTTTTTGCAGGATAAGAGAGTGAATTGGCATTCAACGCCATTTGAGACGAGGTTGGAGAGAGCTTTGAATGGAACTAGCGCTTGCTGATTCGGTGAAATGCTGTTGATTGTGGTTTGTTCATGTTTAAAGTTTTGATCTTTGGGTTGTGAATTCATGGTTAATGTGCTGTTCGTGGTTGATCATGGTGTAATTCTTTGATTTATCTGATTGTCTGATTGTTAATACAAAATGTGATTTGGTTTAGTTGCTTGTATCCTTGTATATTATGCCTGATCTCAAACTTTATCTAGGACTATTATAACACTCTAATGTCCTGTATCTAAAGACATATATGTCAAATATTGAGTGGAGGACATGGAAGATAATATTTAACTTGGGTCAATAGATTTTCTTCCCAAGTTATGACAGCTTCAAATAGCCCAGTAAAAGCCTCTTGCTCCTTATTAGTGTGTTTGCACTCTTAAATATCAAAGGTTCAAGTTTGTATATTTGTTCAAGCCTAATTAGCCAACTGAATTGCTAGCGCAATCAGCCAGGTTCAATAAGTCCATGGACTCGTTTGTCTTTGGGCTTTGAACTCTAAGGATGACTAGTTTGACATTGCTTTTTCAGAAAGTGATGTTGAAAACCGCTTTAAAAATTTTAATTAGGAGAGAATCACTAATAAAATAAAAGGAATTACAAGAATGGTAAAGTGAGTAAATATTGGAATTACTTCAGTCTTATATAAAAGCAAATATAAATAATTAAATAAATAAAACAATGAACTAAATGGTAAATCACGTAAGCATCTAAATGGTGGAATTGAAAAACTAGGGAAGAGCCTCCCCTCAAAGCCAATCATTTTTTAAGAACATTGTTATCAAGTATGCGTGTGATTTTTTTTTATTTTCATAACATTCTAAAAACCCATGGAACGGATTGCGGTACTTTTAAGCCATGTCCACATTTAGATAAATTCTGATCGCCAATTTGTGGGTGTCTTAAAGGACATGATGGCTAGCTCTAAAATTTAAAATTGCTTTATACACATTTCAGAGTTCGATTTCTAATAGATGCTTAAAATACTCTGTACTCCACTTTTGGGTTTTTAGCTGCATTTTTAAGTAATTTCTATCACAATTTTCCATGCATCCCAATCTCTTAGGACTTGTCTTGAAGAGTCGATGTAAACTAATAGGAATGAAAGAGAAAGCTTTCCCTTAATTTTTTTTTTTGATAAAAGCTTTCCTTTAATTTACATAATATCAATCCCACCCAAGTGGTCAGATTTGAAGGAAGTCTAAAATTACATTTTTAATCTTGTAACTTTGATATGTTTAGCAACGGTGAGTTTGATATTATTTTTTAAGTTCATCTTATAAATTTTGAATAAAATTATATATTTTAATTGTGAACAACATATTTTGATCATTCATACTAATTAATTATAAACTGTTTGATTTATATTTTTTTTAAAAATAAAATCTATTATTTGAATGTTTAATGTCAGCATGTCATGTGTAATTCTTAATTTCACACTGAATACATTCTTTATTTAGAACAGTGAATTAATTAAGAATATCTACTACTATCATTTTCCAATGTCAAGGAGGGTGCACAAAGTCTGAGTCAACTACCAATTACAGCCAGGCACTCTTTTGATTACCCTCTAATTCTTTATTTATTTCATTAGTTTTTACAAACTTCCTAAGATATAGTATATCGTTTAATTATGTCTATATTGTTCAAAATATTTGCTTCAACTTATAACGGTAATTATTATTTAATGCATCAACAACATTCTTAACTTATTCTTAAAATTTTATTGCCTCCCTTAGAATTGTCTCTACTGCTATCTCAACTTTCAAAGAGTGCATCACTTTACTCCCTGAACGGCACGTGTCAGCTTTTTGTTAATTTGACTTTTAAAGATATAAGTTTTTAACATTTTCCCTCTCCAATCAAAAGCAGACACGTGACATTTAGGGGGTAAAGTGATATGCACTTTTTAAAAGTTGAGGTAGCTGCTGAAACACTTTCAAAGTTTAGGAAGACAACGAAATTTCGGGAATAAATTGAGAATGCTATTGATGTATTAGACCGATAATTGTTAGTAAAACAATGGCATTAGGATGGGTTGAACCCACTCCGTCCCCCAAATTAAGGAGGACCCTTTTGTCTTTCCACATCCCATATATTTTCCTTTAAAAACTTAAAACTATTTTAGGTGATTCAAATGGTAATTTTCAACTAAACATTATTCATTACATCAAATTTTACAGGGAAATATATAGTTTAAATATTATTGTTATAAAACCAATTAATCAAAAAGTGTAGGATAATAAGGTTTGCTAATTTTTTTAATAGGAATATAATGTGCTAAACCTGAAAAAGAATAAAAATTAATAATACATGCCAACAATTAAACAAGAGTTATTGAAAAGATTAAGAACACTTATTTAAGAATAATAAATTTTGTTCCGTTTGAATACTATTTATTTTTAATGACACCCTACAAAGGTGTCATGATTTCAATAACCCATATATCTAAGCTATTTTAATATCATCTCAAATTAATTTATTCAAAAGTTTAATTAATTCTCCGTAATTATTACGAAATTTACCGTTTCAGACACTTGCAAAAATGAAATGATTTAAATCAGCATAAAAATTAAAGCACTTGGGGGATCTCCAATTCCAAATTATAAATTCAATCGGCTAATTAATGTGATCTTCACAAATGAATTTAGTTGGCAATTGACCTTAACCTTTCTGATATAGAGGATTTATTTAATTAGCATATTGCCATTATCTCTTAATTAATTAAGTCCACTAAGAAGGGTCATCTCTACTTCACGTTTTTTTCCACAATGTTTAATTTTACTAGTCTAATCAATTTATTATTTCATGATCATTTAGGTGTTTGTCGACTTTTTTAACAAATGTTTTTTTTAACTTTTTGGCAAAAAAAAAAAAGACTAATTTTAGTTGTTTTAAAAATAAAAAGTTATTAATAATAATAACAAAAAATCAACGATAATAAACAACCATCACAACAGCAAATACCGATAAACAAACTAAACTAGTCGTAAGTGGAGAGCCTAAGAAAAATGTTTTAGGCATGGTAGCTATAAGCATTAATAAATTGCTAGTGGGTTCAATGCTTTCTTGCACCTATCCAGCCATGCCATTTTGACCATCTTTTTCTATATTTTATAACCTTGTTTTCTTTCATTCAACTTAGTCTATAATTAATTCTCTTAAACAAGAAATTCAAAATTTTTCTATAAACATGACATCTACTCTAATGAAGTAAATTTAGTTTCTAAGTTACTTGTTAGGATAACCTGCTTTCTCATCACACTTTTGACTAAAAAAATGTTGAAATTTGTAAATGAAAAAAATTAATCCATAAACCACAGACTTCTACAAGAGTTTAGATATCAATAATCAATAAAGGTTGATTTTTTATGAAATAAAGAATGAAATTTTTAATAACTCGATTAAAGATTTCAACTCTTACCTATCGAATCAACCTTTTTTAGGATGCCGATAAAATTGTAAATTTTATATGATTTAAACAAATTATAATAGGAAGTCAATGCTGTATTTTATGTAACAACTGAAAATTTCAGTTAAAAATTATTTAATAATGTAGAATTGATGCCAAAATTCTTCTACCAATCCAAAATTAATAAATATAACTTAGTCAACTCATGTCATGTGCAATTAGGCTGAGAGAAGTTTCGTCTTAAGGTCCAAAGTTAGATTACAATGCCAAAAGTACGCCATCCCTTAGGTTGAATTAAAATGCTTAGTTATTTAGAAGCTATATTTAAAGTTTTTCTACAATTAGATTGGACACCATTTTTCAATTAAAATTAGGTCAAATATATTATTATTTTTTTAAATTTAGTATAAAAAATCAGATGTTGAACTTTTAAAACTTCTAACTAACCTCTTGAACTTGGTAAGAGTGAATCAGTTTGTCCCATTAATGCTGTGTGTCAACTTTTGGTTGGTTTGACTTTTCAAAGATGTCATTTTTCTAATTTTTCTATCTTTAATAAAATGCTGATACATGATAATGAGAGAACAAAGAGCTAATATAAGCTTTTAAAAGTTTTAGATAATATTTGACGTTTAATACCAAATCTTGGGCCAAGTATGTATTTGGCATAAAATTTATATGACGTCATTTTTGTACGGATATTTATATAATTTTACAAGATCATGGCTAGCTACTATATATAAATATGGATTTGACCCCTATGTAATGAAACAAACTCCATTTAACAAAACATGACCACTACTAAGAGCATCTCTCTTCCTCATCTTGTCCTTGTCTTGCTTGTTTTGCTTCCAATGAAGATCACCTCATCACCATTAAAACAAGCAGAAGCTCTCCTTCAATGGAAAAACACCCTATCTTCTTCCCCACCTTCACTTACTTCCTGGTCTCTCTCTAACAACCTCTGCAACTGGACATCTCTCTCCTGCAACAAAAATGGAGTCTTGTCCGAAATCAACCTCTCCAATCTCAACATAACTGGACAGTTTACCGATTTCCACTTCTACCCTTTTGAAAACATCACTAGCTTTGACATTCAAAACAATGCTATAGAAGGATTTATTCCTCCCAATATTAGTGCTTTATCCAAGCTTACTTATTTAGACTTGAGTTTCAACTATTTCCAAGGCAGTGTTCCTGCTGAGTTGGGGCGGTTAACCGAGCTTCGTTATCTGAGTCTCTATAACAATGGTCTTAATGGTACAATTCCTTTTCAGCTCAGTCATCTTCGAAAGGTTCGGGTTTTAGACATTGGAGCTAACTACTTGGAAACTCCTGACTGGTCTAAGTTTTCAGGCATGCCTTCTTTGAGTTATCTTAGCTTTTTTTACAATGAACTTACTATGGGGTTTCCTGAATTTGTGTCTGGATGTCCTAACTTGGTTTTTCTCGATTTTTCGTTGAATCATTTTTCGGGTGTGATACCCGAATGGGTTTATGCGAATTTGGGAAAAGTTGAGCACTTTAATCTCACTGGAAATTTGTTTGAAGGACCTTTGACACCAAACATTTCCAAGCTTTCTAATTTGAAACACGTTCGTTTAGGCGATAATAAGTTCAGTGGTGAAATTCCTGAAAGTTTCGGTCTTTTGTATGGTCTTCAGGTTGTTGAGTTGTATAATAATTCCTTTTTTGGTAACATTCCATCTTCTTTTGGGGAATTAAAGAATCTGGAAACTCTTGATCTTAGAATGAATGTCTTAAACTCAACAATTCCTGATGAGATTGGATTTTGTACTAATCTCACTTACTTGGCCTTGGCGTTGAATCGGCTAAGCGGGAAGTTCCCTTTGTCCTTGTCGAATTTACAAAAACTTGTTCATCTGGGTTTATCTGATAACTTCTTCACAGGTGAAATCTCACCTTATCTCTTTTCCAATTGGACCGAATTGTCCTCTTTGCAGCTTCAGAATAATGTCTTGTCCGGACAAATTCCCTCCGAAATTGAAAATTTGCTTAACTTAAATCTTTTGTTTCTGTACAACAATACTCTCTCTGGTTCAATTCCTACTGAGATAGGAAACTTGAAAGGCTTGCAAAGTCTAGACCTTTCCGGGAACCACCTTTCGGGTCCTATTCCTCTTTCGCTATGGAATCTCACTAATCTTCAGACAATGAATCTTTTCTCCAACAGAATCACTGGAGTGGTTCCATCTAATGTTGGAAAGATGACATCTTTAGTCACTTTAGATCTCAGCAATAATCAGCTTCAAGGAGAGTTACCAAAGACCCTTTCACTTCTAACTTCTCTAGAAGCAATTAACCTGTTTACCAACAATTTTTCGGGTACTATACCGAGTGATTTCGGCAAGTACATTCCATCACTGAAATATGCTAGCTTTTCAAACAACAGCTTTTCTGGGGAGTTGCCACCTGGCATTTGTAGCGGTTTGGCTCTTGAAGAACTTACAGTTAACGGAAATCGGTTAAACGGGTCATTGCCAAATTGCCTGAGGAATTGCTCGGGTTTAAAAAGAATCCGGCTTGATGGTAATGAATTCACTGATAACATTACTGATGCATTTGGAGTTCATCAAGAATTGGTTTTCATCTCTCTTAGTGGAAATCACTTTGTTGGTGAAATTTCGCCTGTTTGGGGAGAATTCAAAAGCCTGACGAATTTACAGATGGATCGAAATCGAATTTCTGGTAAAATTCCTGCTGAACTTGGAAAGCTGTCAAATTTGGGTGTTTTAAATCTCGACTCGAATAATTTGAGTGGAAAAATTCCTCCTGAACTTGGAAATCTAGGCCTGATTTTTTGGCTCAACTTGAGCCATAATCACCTCACAGGATTTATCCCTCCAAGTTTTGGAAATTTATCGAAGCTTGAAACACTCGATTTATCTGATAACAACCTGTCAGGAAATATACCCGAAGAGCTTGGCAATCTCGAGAAGTTATCGAGCCTGAATCTAAGCCACAATGGTCTATCAGGCGAAATTCCTCTCGAGCTTGGCAACTTGAACTCTCTGCAGTACTTATTGGATCTCAGCAGCAATTCATTCTCAGGAGCTATACCTCCTAATCTCGGAAAACTCACACTGTTAGAAAGTTTGAATCTTTCACACAATAATCTCTCAGAAGGGATTCCAGAAGCATTTTCGGGTATGATAAGTCTACGATTTTACGATTTTTCCTACAATAAGTTAATAGGAGCTATACCGACCGGTGGAATGTTCCAGAACTCTTCGGTGAATCCTTTTCTCGGAAATTCAGACTTGTGTGGAAATATACAAGGGTTGTCTCCTTGTAATGAAGCAGCAACTTCAAGTCGAAAATCCTCGAACTACAACAAAAAGATACTAATCTGTGTGATGGTTTCGGTTTTTTCCTCACTGGCTATAGCAGTAATTGTTGTTGCTGTCATAATATCTCGTAAAAGGACCGAACTTCATGTTGAAGAGATTGAGAGTAATTCAACATCTATGATATGGGAAAAGGAAGCGAAATTCACATTTGGAGATATTGTCAAGGCGACTAATGACTTTGATGAAATGTACTGTATCGGAAGAGGAGGGTTCGGTAGTGTTTACCGAGCTGAGTTATCTTCAGGCCAAAATGTTGCTGTCAAGAAACTCAATGCATCATTCTCCAGTGATCTTTCGGAAGTTAACCTTCGAAGTTTCGAGAATGAGATTCGGATGTTGACTGAAGTTAGGCACCGAAACATCATTAAACTTTTCGGTTATTGTTCGAGGAAAGGATGCTTGTACTTGGTCTATGAGTATGTCGAAAAGGGGAGTCTAGGCTCAGTTTTGGATAGCGAGAAAGGGAAACTCAAGCTTGATTGGGCTAAAAGATTGAACATTGTACAAGGAATTGCTCATGCCATTGCCTATTTGCATCATGATTGCAATCCACCTATTGTTCATCGAGACATATCGATCAACAACGTTTTGCTCGAGTCAGATTTCGAGCCACGCCTCGCAGATTTCGGCACTGCTAGACTACTAAGTAACGACTCATCTAATTGGACAGCAGTTGCTGGTTCTTATGGCTACATGGCTCCAGGTAAAACCATTTAGCACTTTTAGTTATTTTCATAGTTGTCAAAAGCGCACCGAAGCACACCCTGTGCACTTCTGTGAAATCCAAAGTGCAGGGGTGTGCAAATCACAAAAAAGCGAGCACTTTTGGAAAAAAAGCGCACGCTTTTGTGCCAAAAGCACACTCAGAAAGAAAAGCGCAACATGTGATATTTTTAATGACTTTTGGATTTTAAAGACTTTTTTCTTGTTATGGACTATTGTGACATGTGATATTTTTAATATTTATTAGTTTTAAGTAGCTATATTTTTTTTTATCAATTTTCTAAACCTATAATCTTTTGTGAAATTCATAATAATGCGCTTTTCTCTGAAGCGAGCGCTTTTTTTTGTGCTTTGCGTTGAAGCGAGACCCTTGTAGTACGAGTGCGCTTTGCGTTCTCGACAACTATGGTTATTTTATTACATTTCTGTATTCGATCTTAATGTTTTGTTTGTTTCGTGTTGAGTATAGAGCTGGCGTTTTCAATGAGAGTGAGCGAGAAATGCGATGTGTATAGCTTTGGAGTGGTGGCATTGGAAGTAATGATGGGGAGACATCCAAGAGAGCTTTTGTCTTCGGATTCAGTGTCGAAAAACCGAGATTTGCTCGTAAAAGAAGTTATAGACCAGCGGCTTTCGTGTCTAACGGGACAAATTGCAGATGAAGTTGTTTATGTCATAAGTGTCGGCTTAGCTTGTACTAATACAACTCCACAGGAACGGCCCAATATGCGATTTGTGGCTCAACAGTTAGCTTCAAGAACTCATGTTTACTCTCAGACGCAGACTTTCGACAGTATAGCTCTTGGAGACTTAAACCGAATTTCATAAATAAGAGCTTGGTTAAGCCGAAATATCATTGTAAAGACAATATCTCTTTGTATTACTTGTAATGAATTCTCAAAAAGAAATTTGCACAATATATTGACATCCCTTTATGACATTACTAATCATCAACAATACTCCGAAAAACTCAAAAAATCTCCAATAAAACTTCAAAAAGACTGGATTTTTGTTGACTAGCATTCAACTCCACATTGTTTAAGGATAGGGCCAGTTTGTTTGGGCAAGAAAGGATCGATTCGAACCCAAACAAGCGAAAAGATCGACGCTAAAAGTATAGACCAAAGTACCACAATAGTAGGGGTCCTGTTTTGCCTTCCCATTAGACCTTTAAGGAAAGGGTAGAGATGAACAATGACCCAAAACGCGAAAAACAACTTCCCGAATAGCGGGCCCCACGAGCCGTATCCATTGTTGATAGCACCCGAAACACCGGCAACAACTCCTACCATATTCAGGATTATAAGAGTTGTCGGTGGGATCAACAAGGTTGTCCATTTGAACATATAGAGTTCCCCGAATTCTGTATCGTCTGCTGCTTTTGATGTCACTGTAAAACTCGTCTCGACTCCTGCTAGAACCTTTAACAGGCCCTGAAAAACCGCAAAAAGATGGGCTGAAACCCCGCCGATAACCCAAAACTGCTCATTTCGCCATAAATCTTCTATGCTGACTCCACTCCATCTTAGCTCTAGGACACTTGTGGCTATAATTGACAGGAAAAGTGCCATAAACCATATGCTAGCAAGGTTGGTCAACTGCAGTAAAAATACAATCTTTTGTCAATAATTGCAGTAAAAACAGTCTTTTGTCAATAACTGCAGTAAAAATACAGTCTTTTGTCAATAGCTGCAGTAAAAATACAATCTTTTTGTCAACAACTGTAGTAAAAATTCAATCTTTTGTCAATAAATGCAGTAAAAATACAATCTTTTTATCAACAACTGCAGTAAAAATACAATCTTGGAAATGGGTTTCGGATTACTTACTGTGGGTATGATGAATTTTCCGGTTAGGAGGCAAACAGCAGGAATAGTACAGTAAGCAAGCAAAGGAATTGAAGTGAAAGGGTAAACAACAGTGTTAATATAGGCAAGTCTTTCAAGCCATTTCAGCTTTCCTCCGTAGCCATACCATAACGGGCAATGTCGACTCAGGAAAATTTCAACAGATCCAAGAGCCCATCGAAGAACTTGGTGTAACCGATCTGATAGATTTATGGGAGCTGATCCTTTAAAAGCTGCTCTCTTTGGTGAACAATAGATTGATTTCCATCCTCTACAATGCATCTTGAAACCTGTCAGGATATCTTCAGTAATCGACCCGTAAATCCATCCAACCTGAAGAGAAAAACATTCTTTACATTACTAAAAACGACCCGAAATGTAAAGTTTGAGTCTTTATGTAATTACCTCTTTGCCCCATTCGGTTTTCTCTTCGTAGCCCACACTAATGACATGAATGGCTTCTTTAATGAGAGTTGAAGGGTTAGTTCCTTCAGGTAGTCCACCTTCTTCCATTAGAGTAGAGGCAATAAAAACCGGGGATTGCCCAAATCGTTTTTCGAAATTTTTCTGTGACATAAGTGATGACTTTTCCAACTCTTCATACCCTTCAAGGCCTTCTTCAATCTCTTCGAGTTCAAAAACCGATTTTGACCCTTTCCTCATGTAGTTCTTGCCCATCATTTTCGTCTTTCTGTTGGGAAGTATCCCACCAAGTAGACTTCTTTGGCCTTTTTTCTTCGATTTCGACTTTCTTGAACCACCGCAGCAACAACAGCACCACGAAGGCCAGCAATCACATGTCATCTTAGGCCGTTTTTCGGAAACGGGTGGATCATATCCATACAATGCCTGCCTATTGAAGACACATCCTGTACCGACATATACTGGCCCTTGAATCCCATCTAGGCCTTTCATGTTAATCTGCAAAAAAAAAACCCCCGAAACTATAAGCAAAACGCAGGACGAAAAGTAGAAACCAAAGAAGTTTTTCGAGAACTTACATCAAAGAACACAGTGTTTCGATTGGCATATCGATCGTGTCTATCGATACCATCAAACCTCTGAGGAAACTGGACATAGCAGACCTTTTTACCGAGCTGTGGGTCCATTAAGAAGCACATGGCTTCCCTTGCAGATTTGCTGTTGTTGAGGTAATGGTCACAGTCTAGATTCAGCATAAAAGGTGCATTTGTGAGCACTGCCGAAACTCGAATCTGCAGTTAAAAGAGAGCACCATTTTAGTTATAGAGCATGATCATATTCGGCCGAGATTTGTTAGATACTTACAAGAGCATTCATAGCACCGGCTTTCTTATGGTGATCATATCCAGGACGTTTTTCTCGAGAAACATAAACGAGTCGAGGTAGCTCCTTGCCTTCCACATCAAGGGCACCCTCACTTCCGAGATACACCTAAAAATCAAACATATTAGAAATCAATATATGGATTATGTACTTGAATCGATGGTATAGTATAGGTATAGTCATAGTTGTTACAGACGCAAGGCGCTAGGCGCACTGAGGCGCAAAGGCGCCAGGCGCAAGCCCGAGGTATGCCAGGCGCACAAGTTTCAAAAATTATATGTTTGCAAAGTGAAGTTAAATGCAATAATAGTACCAAAAAAATAACTAAGAGAATAGTTAGATGTAAATATGAATGTAAAATTTACATATTACATCAGAAATATCTAGCTTTGAATTAATCTAGCCTTGATAGAAATTGAATTTTCAAGCCTTGAATTATTATTATAACTCTTAAAAATAGATGGACAACGCATATTAAAGTAAGTTAAAACCTTGGAAAATAGAAGTGTCTGAGGCGCGCCTGAGGCGCACGCCTCAATGACACCATCCCGCCTGTACTATGGCGAGGAGGGCCTTTGACAACTATGGGTATTGTTATAGTATAACTAACCTGAATCATGCCAGGATGATCTCTTGTATTGTTCCCGGGCCAAGGAGTGCCATCTTGCATTACCCAACCTTCCTCGGGTTTTTTTTGAGCCTTTGCAACCAAAGAATTGATCTTTACCTTGAATTCTTCATACTCTCTCTAGAACGACAAAGAATCAATGTTAATTTAGTATACTTGATCATGAAAAGAGAAATAAAATGAAATAGAGCTTTGATCTTTAATGCGTACTTTCATAGCTCTTCGCTCCTTGACGAAATTGGGATGAACTTTATCCTTCAAGTAATCAATCTTCTCGTTGAAGTAAAACTCGGGAGCTCGTGGTTCAATGTTATGTTTCTTACAGAACGGAACCCATCTCCTAGCAAACTCAGCAGTTTCTGCTAATGTATCGAAAAGGAGCATCGAAGCACCGTCATCCGATACATAGCAACTCACCTTATTGACAGGATAATCAACGGACAAGATCGAAAGCACGGTGTTTGCAGTTATGATTGGTGGCTCCTTTAGAGGGTCAACTGTACTAACAAAGAAGTCAACAGGAGCTAAACGGTTAGGCTCCCCTTCTCGCTCGAACCTCATCGAAAGGCGATCAAGGTAAGTTTCTCTTTCGATTGGACACCATTTCGGGAACTGATCAAGAATCCAAGAAAATGCAAACCATATCTCACATATCACTGAGGTTAGCCATAAAGGGTATGCATCATAGGCTGGAGTTAAAATTCGAAAACGAAGAAAAAAAGCTAGAACAACAAGCCGAATCACAATGACAATTCGGTATGGGCTGATTTTGCTCGAGGCTATCGGGATTTTTCTCCATAGTGGCTGCCTAGCTTCTGCCATACTGCATAGCAAGAGTATAGTCAGAGTATAGAAATGAAATGAATTGCATAAATGGATCGAACTGAAAATGAGAAACATATATAAACATATACTTACAGATACTCATCTTCTTCTCCATGATCATTTCGGCCTTCGTCTTTGTTCATCAAACCTCTTTTTTCCTGCCTAAGTTTCCATTTTTCGACTCGTTCTTTCCATTCTTCATTGCTGTACATCTCTCTCTCACCAAACTCAATTTCCTTCCCAGCTACTGATCACAGTATCAAATCAAAATAAATTCTTTTTACACATTTAAAGAATCCGCAAAGTAATAAAATTTATTGAAATTTGTTGCTTACAGCTTCCTGCAGAAGAGAATGCAGGACCACCAGTATGCAACTGCCTATGAATAGAATCTCCATTTTCCTGCAGATAAATATTGTTTATGATCAATATTCCAAAAGCAAGAAAACAGCTTTTTGTTATGATGAACATATTTTATTAGATACCGAATTAGCAAAGACATTTCCATGATCTGGTTGATCATGGTGTTGCTTAATCTGAATTTCATCATCAATATCGTCCCCTTCATAATCATCATCATCGTCACCCGCAACTCTAGGACAACCTGCAACAATTGTACAAAAAAAATTAACATTAAACAGCCATAGTTCATGTAACAAAAGAATTGTGTTTTGGGGACAGCTTAAATCGTCCCCAAAAGTATGAAAAAACGTCCTGTAATCTTGATTGTCCCCAGACTTTTGTCCTCAAAAGTAATAAAACCGTCCTGTTAACTGAAATTGTCCCCAATTTTTCGTCCTCAAAAGTCTTTTTTTCTAGTGTATAAACATGATGAATGAACTTTACCTACCTTTATAACGCTTATACCGAGTATTGCACTGAGGACAAGACTGGTTGCCATCACTCCTTTCATAGTCATAACAAGGCCTACAAACCGGAAAACCGCAAACATGACAAGCAACAAACACTTGTCCATCTTCCTTTACTCCAATCTCATCTCCACATACACGGCACGTTGTTTTCGATATCCCTGAATGCCTACTCGCTGGCCGATACTTCTGCCACAATAGCACATTATAGTTATAGTTGTAGTATAGTTATGTATACAATGACAAATTTTATAGTAACAACATTACTATACCTCTTCGTAGTCCTGTAACGGATGCGAGCTACCCGTGGCTAGGCCTGACATGGCGGAGGGGAAGGGAAGAAGGAAGTATAGATGAAGGATAGTGAGAGAAGAGAAGAGGATAGTAAAGGGTATTAAAAAGAGAGGAAAATTGAAGGAGGGAGTAAAAGGTGATATTGTGTACCAAACGGTGAGTTGGGAGGTCGTTTTGAGTATAGGAGACGTTAGGAAAATTGGTTGGATTGGCTAACTTTAAATCAAAGCTAGTCTTTGAAGAAGCTGACACTAACCTCTCACTATTCACCTAACTAACACTTTCAGTTTCTATATCAATATTGACACTTTTCTTCCATTTGCCAATTTTATTTTATATACACTAAATATTAAAATGCGTTATAAATGAACAAAATTTTCCGCTTTGGCGCCGTCTACGGCCAACCTCACGGCTTTAAAACGCATTATTCAAGTTAAGGCCTTCAGGTGCCTGTTTATATACAAGCTCAGTAGATACTCCAAGAGCGATGTGGGATTCATTCCTAACACACCCCCTCATCACGATCGTGTTGATAACGTGTTATGGTTTGTTGCTTTTGTTTAATGAATAATTTAAAAATACCGTTTGATACCAAAAAGACAAAAGACGGCCGTTGAAGAAGTATCGGAAAAGCCATTAACTATCTAAATAATACATAACCTCAACAACAACAGGTTATGACTAGAAGTAGGAACATCAACATTAAAAAATGACAAGCTGCCAACATTTTACTCCTCCTTTCAGCTAATTGCTCATCTCTTACGTTACAACTATATCATCTTTGAATTTTTTATTCATTTAAATCATGCTTTGCCAATTCATTTTTTGTGTGGAATCTCTTGTGCAAGAAGCATAATAAAGCAATTTTTTTTTTATTTTTTGCTATATATTAGCGTGCATTATGTATTACATGGTTGCATAAAATGGCATAGGATATTCCGCCAAACGTCGGAATTTTACCGATGTACTCAGCACAATCTGTATCTGTCATTTTACAACGTATTTATTCACTAATGGTGAAGTTCTGAAAACAAAATATTGTACTGAAGGCAAATTTGCAGAAGTCAGAATATTATGGCCAAACTAACAAATTGTGCCAACTACAGGGACCCAAATATATCTTCCCAAGGGCTGCAATTTATTCACTGTAAAACATGGCCGAATCGAACATAAATTAAGACATTGTCGAATCGATAATAAGTCTTGAAGATCTGTGTACACGTTATCTAGGTCTTAAGTCGTCCTACTCGAGATTATAAATCTCAGTTGAATCTCTCGCCTAGTAAAACAAAGAATGCTTAGTCTTTTCTTGCACGTTTAGCAGATTGCGGACTTAACTCACCGTTATCCAGTTCGAGATTCTCAGAATCTTCGGCCGGATGTGTTGCCTTTTGCTTCTCGATTGGATCATGTGATCTCTCTTCCAATGCTGACTTGGCACAGTCAGGGCTGGTTTTCGCCTTCCCATTGTCCGCCTGAGAGGCCTCGATTCCATTTTTAGGAAGGGAATCTTCAATTCCATTATTAGAGGGGGGATCTTCAATTATATCGGAAGATAGAGCAGATGAGGATGATGCCTTGAGCATGTTGTCACCCGATTTGTATTGCTTCTCAAACATCTTTTGAAGGTACCTCCCTTGCTCTTCTATTCGTAACTGTAAATTTCGTTGAATCTGCAACAACAACATCAGTGAATTTCATATATTATTAGGTCCAATTCAGTCATGTACAAAAAAAAAGGAAACTATAATTGATTGTATAGAACAGGCAGAAATTAGTGCCTCAAGCTGTTCGTGCAGCCGTTTCTGAACTTCCATTTGTAATCGCAGAGCTTCGGTAATCTCGATACCCCTGTTTTCACAAAACAAAAGAGCTAGTTTTAGCATTCACATAAAAAGAAGAATATACCAGAGAACACTCGATGCACAAAGTATTTAAATAGTACAGTCAATTAGTAAGATTTCAATCCTCAAACTAAAGATTTATACCAATTTTCCCATACTTGATATGGGATATTCGACGAAAATAAAGGGAAATGAAATTATGCATCTAATATCTGTTCTAGTATGGCCGAGTCTCTCTTAAGCACAACTGTCACAAAAAAAAGTAGAAAATTCGTGTGGGTACCTAAGACTCAATCCTCCAACATGAAAAATGACAAAACAATCCTTTTCAATTTCAATACATACAAATCTAAGTAAATTACTGGCTTACGTTTTCAAGTCCAGGGAGGATATGTCTTCCAAAGGAGTCAATCTTTTCTCTGAGGACCCTGCAAGTATAAAACACGTCCCGTCAAGCATATGATCATTATGGTAGCCAAGTAAGAAAATCCAAAAAAACATAGTTAGAATTGGATTAGGCATGTAGCACAGCTAGTTGAACTAGCTTAAACAGTTAAACTTGAGTGCCACGCCACATGTGAGACAGATCAAAATCTTGCTTCATTTTTAATTCATTTCTTTTGTTCATTACTCATCTTTCCTTTTCAGTTACTCAGTAGGACCGATTACTCAGATCTCCAGTTGATGCAATTTGAAGAAAGATCATGTCGAACTCTCTGCAATTCACTTGATTATCTTTTTGCAGTACACATATGCATAGAATAACTAGTGCTCGCTCTTACGAGAAAAGATACCATGCATCTGCAACCTTGAGTACATTATCAAATATAGAAAGGCCTCTGTTTGAAAAAGACCTGATATCACCTCGACATGGCATTATGCGTTGGATATTATTAATTCACTGTGTCAATGAACATCTATATGATAGAACATTTTTCCATCAAAATCAGTTCAAGCAGAAAAAGGAAGCAAGATTTTTGGCCAACGCATATCCACTATGCAAATAAAGATACAATATAATCAATGAAATAATAAATACATTAATTTACTTCCAAATTATGCAGTATAAGACAGCATTGCTACCACAAAACTAAGGAAGTTACCCGACTAGAATGCTACTTTCCATTCTAATTACGCAATTATAGACGTGTTCGAAGAAATTTAGATATGTTACAACTACAACAGTAAATTGAAGGCTCAATGATGTAGTCTGGTATCACTAATGCACAATTAAAAAAATCAAATCAAATCACAGCATAGTATTTTATGGAGCAAAAAAAGAATACCCACTCATCTGACTTAAATCACAAGCGCCGAGAGAGAAATAACCAGGGTATCCAGTATCCATTCATCTGACTTAAATCCCATAAAAGGATACAACTTAAAAATACTGAATATTATATCCACATCTTTTGTGGAAAGTATGGAGAGGCACAAGTGGCGGTGTCGATAAAACAGGTGATATGCAATATACACAACAATCCAGCTACGAAGCACGGAAACTCCGGTGACATGCGGTTTTGGAGACGGAAACTCTCGGAAACCCCTACAAGGCGTTTCCGGGGAAGTTTCCACAATTAAAGAAAGTTGGAAACTCGTTTCTTCAAATTCCGGAAACCGTTTCTAGAAACTCCTTCAACCTTATGACTCAATTTTGGTTCATTCCAAAACTAAACTTCCTATGCAATTATTGTGTAAGCCCCTAAATATATATATTATTTCTGAATTAGAATTTTTCAAATGCTAGGTGCCCTTAATGAGATGAATATGATTTGATAGGTGTCTATTCATAAATATTTGTGGTAGAATTGTTTAATAAGTAATAAATATATATTAAGTGTAGAGTATTTAAGTATTTCATTATTTTATAAAAGATTGAAATTATATTCATGGAAATTTTGTATTTTTTATATTTATACATATACCCCACCTAGCCCGACCCCACCTAGCATGGGATTTAAGGCTTAGTTGGTTGGTATACATACACCCCTATATTTTTACTATTTACACGTTTCCCCACAGTTCCCGAGCCTATATTTTCTAGAAATGGCTTTTCCATATCCGTTTCCGCTACTAAGCAATCCAGAAATAAAAATTTGCTGATTGTCAAGCATTTCCAACTTAGGGTTGTGACTGACAGTGACAGATGACAGTCATGACATGCAACAAAAGGAGAAGCAAAGGGGAATCCACTGACTCCACATTTACATGGGTACAGTAATGGAAGTTGGCAGACAACAGCAACTGAAACAAACGACAGGAAACCCACAAAATGTTTGCAACTGTTATGTACCTTCAGAGGTGTCTGGCCTGTATCTGGCTGTCCTATATTTCTGAAATTCAAAAAGCCCAATTCTAATTAATGAGGGAAAACATAATCACCTAATCCCACTAAATCACACATGAAGAGATCTTATTGCAGAAAAAACGAGCTTCGTACAAAAAAAAAGATAAAACGAAGATACCTGTAGGTGGCTTTTCACATGATAGATGGTCAAGCCTTCAACCTTCATAAGCTTCAGCACGCCTTTAGGAGTAGCTCCTGCACATCAAACAGGAAAAACATATATCAACCAGAAAAAAACCTTTCAAAAATGTGTTTACATTAATGAAACTCGGGAAGTTTCGTACTATCGCTACCACCAAGGCGATTAACAGCTTCTACAAACGATTCATGAAGCTCAGGAGTCCAACGCATACGTGGCTTAGACGAGCTACCACTATTAGCCGACGATGTGGGGGTAGGAACGGGACGGATTTCTCCAGATGAGGCAGGAACCTGTTGAAGTGGTGCCGGAATATTTGAAGACGGTCCTGACACCTGGTAAGCTATCTGAAGCAACAAGACGAGAGCAGGAATAATAAGCACACAAAATAATGACCTAATTTCCCTATCATATGAGAAGGCCCCAACCTTTGGTTCCATATCAGCAACACTAGTATCAACGAGAAGCTCGTTCCAATTAGATGTCAAAGCATCATCATCGGAAATTAACTGGTCTGCCCATTCATGCCAATCGTTCCTTTTACCAAAATCCTCAGATGCTATGACACCATTACTACTATTGTTTCCTACTTGAATATTTTCAAGAGGAAAATCAAGGGAACTAGGGCACCATGAAGCATTGGTTTCTTGGACATACTGACTCGATGCTGCAGATTGAGGCAATTTTAATGGCGAATTTTGCGGCAATGTCAAAGGCGAAGCATTTGTTGAGTACTGAAGATCTGATGAAAATCCTGCAGATGATGAAAATAGGTGACCAACTACTCCTCCATTGTTTGAGGCCAACTGACTTGCTTGGAAAAGAGGCCTTTTGAACAGCCCATTTTCCATTGAGCCCTGTTGAGAGCCTGTTAATTTCGGGTATGTCTCCTGTAGAGAAGTTGGAAGGACTGGTAAAGATGATGACAGTGCTGCAGAGACCCCGAGGTTACTCAGCTGCTTCGCGCTTGAGGTATGCATGGATAAAGCACGACGAGCTTCCATTTTTCCCCTTAAAATAAAAAAAATGAATAGGTACCCATTATTTTTGAAAGAGAGTTTAACACTTCTTGCAAGAATTAAAATTTTCTCAATTAACTTTGTCTAATTCCCGTTGCTCAAATCATAAATCAACAATCCTGACATAATTTTCAAGCGAAATGCAATGAATCAAGGTGAGAGTTTACATATTTGGATAACACAACCCAAAAATACGTAACAAGATAAATTTCCCCATTTAGGCTAATGCGCCAAATTTTTCTTCTTTATTTATTTTTTAGCAAAACTGTTTCCTTAATTAAAATTCATATAAATATGGAAAAAACTAAAAATTGAATTCATCATTGTACATTCTCAAAGCCAAGCTTCAGAAAATGAATTCTATAAAAGGTAATGGTAGAAGAGAATTCCCTAGAGTAATGAAAGAAAACTTGGGTACACAACCTAAAGATTGCATGTTCTGAGACATGAAATCATCTACTACAATCATAACAGTGGAAACACTTCTCTTGCTTCAAACTACCCTTACAAGGTCACTATTGCCAAATGGCTTAAACCTAACATAAAAGAAATAAGGGAACGAACTTACTGGCTTTTTCATGGTTGGCCATCTATCTTAGCAAAATTTAACTTTCTACTTAATGTACTCAACTGTTAACTGATATGGCGAAAAAAGAAAAATGAACAAACCAAGCCTTTATCCCAAGCTAGGTGGGATCGGCTACATGGATCTTCTGGCACCATGAAGCTCTATCAACAGCTAAATGTTCATCAATATCTAGCAGACACATATCCTTCGAAATAGTTTCCCTCAAAGTAATCTTAAATCTACCTCTCCCTCTACACTTGCTTTCTAGGTCTTAGGTCTTTCACATGACTCACACGTAAAAATAAGGAGCTCTTGACCACCCTAACCAATAGCTTATTTGTAGCTAAATTATCAATCCCAAGCATAACTAAAGAGTAATTGCTGACCTTACTAAACCTATGAGAGACCCACTACCATGACCTGTTTGTAGCAATATTAGAATTTCACCAAATATTAATTCCCCACCATCTAATCCTATATTGAGCTTAACGCAGCTACATACTAAGAATGAAACTATTGAATTGCAGTTAATAAACTCCAGAAAAGAATCAAAGATCAATATGGAGCTGTGAACCTCACCATGCAATAGAATCGAAGAACAATTGACATCAAATAGTTATCCAAACAACCAGAAGAAGATATCAAAGCATCGCAATTCAATCAAACACAAAAAGGGTATTTCGAGTAACAGAATAAAGCTCATAACTGTATCAAAACATAAGCAAAAAAGAATCAAAAACGTCAATGGAACAATCAATCATACCTAAACTTTCAGAGAAATCGGAAAATCGGAGAGGGCGGTGGTTCAATGAATTCCGACGCCGGGGGACCAAAGAAGAGAAGGGGAAGCAGTGGGTTGTGCTCTCTCCATTTGTCCCTCTATTGGGTGCCTCCAGTGTTAATATTGAACAGTGAAATTCCACGCGCCTGAGGAAGAGAGTGTGGAAGAAACACAAGAGTAAGTGGAAGGCACACGTGTGGGAAGAGTATTTGATTGGCTAGTGGTGAATCGTGTGTTGGTTGCACGTGGGGATTCTCTCTCCTTACGATTGATTATTTTTGTTGTGTCGAATTCAATGTAAATTTATTATTTTTATTTTGAATTATACCGAAAAGCTTAGAATCAAATTGCAATCCTATAAAATAGAGCCTAGTTGGTTTTACCAGAGCCATTACCAATTAGTGACTATAAACGACTGTACTAAACATTAATTTGATCGTTTAGTCAGTTTGGTTTAAATTTTATAATTAAGATTTCACTAGCATTATTTTTAAAACGACTTATCCATTTATAAGATATATAAATAAATTACTTATCTGAAATATATATGTGGTTGTCTGAACATACTTATTCTGAATATAATGCTACTAGTAAAAGTGTATCTCTTATGCAAATATGTTATTGTTGTTGTATAACATACTTGTAGCAGTAATTCTTTCTTTTGATGTGAAATTGTTACTTCCAAATTTTAAAGGTTTTATATTGTAAACAAGTATGGGTTTGATGAACTTGATAGACACAAGTATATATATGATAATGTTTATAGTTGGTAGCGAATTGATAATTGGAGTTTGAAACTCGTCGTCCAAGTGTAAATTTATTAACATGGAGCTGTAGATTGCTATAGAAATAAATTATACTTTAAGATAGAAAAAATAAATAATGAAGGAGTTAGGTTTGTGGAATAATGACCTAATTAACTCCAAAAGGTTTATTAAAAGGTGAGGATTGCCTCACACATATAAAGAGCAACATTGTTTAAGCCACAACCAATGTGGGATATTCAACACACCCCCTCATACCAAATCTATTTAAAGCGTGGAACTGTCAACATGTGATCTAACATCATAATCGGACTCTAACACCATATAAACGTTACTAACGATCGATAGCCCTAGCCCTTAATGTGGGATACAAATTTTTAACAAATCCAAATAACTATACTAGTAAGAAGTTCATAATATTCATGAATTTTATGTTTAGAATAATAAGTAATATATTAGAATAATAAAAATCTAATTTTACTTGAACTCTAGTTACTTGTTCTCAGTTCCTGATCTTAACATATGTGATTTTTTTTTATTGAAGAATATCAATCAATAAATAGAATTAAAGACCTATCATAATTTTAATTAAATATAGATAAATGTTATATAAAGTTTCTCTATTTATTGAAGAATCAGTAAAAATATACATAAATCACATACCTATTAACATAAACAAAGCGAATACGACAAAAATAATCTTAAAAGTTTCCTACAATTGAAAAATATGGTCTATATGTGAATGAAAAACAAAATAATTAAGCATGCACAATATTGATAGCATCAAGCTCCAATATGAGGTTGTCCAAGTGGTTATCCTTGATCTTGAGCTAGTCAAGTGCCTCCCTGTAGTTCATAGCATCTGCCTGAAATGCATTTTCTCCTTGCAATCAACTCTCACAGCAATGAAAAGACCTACATAGCTTTGCAATTTGTGTTGCCATCAGACCCGACCCTGATAATTTGAGGGCCCCAGGTAAACTAATATTAAAAGTAGTAAATTAAGGTACTAAAAAATAATGTAATAAAAATTTATTTTTTGTAAAAATTAGGAATTGAACTCTTGCACTCTCACAACTTTAATACTCCCACCCTTTTTAAATAATTGTCGTTTTAGAGCCTTTGAAAAATTTTAAAAATAAGTGTCATTCTCGGAGTTAAAAATAAGTTTCTTTTAACTATCGCTTTTGAGCCAAATAATTTTTTTTAATAAGTGTCACTTTCAAGTTTCAATGTAATTTTTTGAGCATATTTCCAATTTTGCCATTATTTAATGCACATTATAAATGACAAAAGATAAAAAGGACCAATCATCTTTTCAAACAATTATTAGTGTTTGGGGTATTTTAGTACTTTTATCCTCTTAATTGATGTTTTCTCGGTATTGATAAACTTACCAAAAGCGACAGTTAAAAAAACGGAGGGAATAAACATATTTCTCATTTTACTCTTATTTAATACACATTGTAAATGACAAAAAAAAATATAAAGTATCCAACCATCTTTAAAAGGAACAAGAGTCATAGGGATAAAGAAGTACTTATACGTCCTTAATAAATTTTTCACTAACATTGACAAACAAAGTTAAAGTGACACTTATTTATAAAATGGAGGGAGTAAGTGTTTTATCAATTATTCTAACATTAATTAATATCTATGTTTATCTTTTAAATAATAACAACTAAATATGTAAATAAAAAACTAATTTTGGGCCTCATCTAACTATAGGCCCTAAGCTATCGCACTCGTTGTCCATCCCCTACGGCCGGGCCGGGTTGCCATAAACAAGGGCGATGGCAAGGGGTCGTTTTTGGCACCAGCCCCACCCCAGCCACTATAAATTGAAAAATTGTCTCTTCTTTATTTTGTTGCAATGCTCTATTTCCACCGGCAAAGAGGAGATTGAAAGAGGGCAGTGACATTGAAAGAGCGTCACACATCATTTAGCACAATATTGACGCCGCCAGTCCACTAGCCATGAAGAATAATCCCTAGTGTATTTCTGTATAGTTATTCCAATTGCTCAACAATGCTTCAGTGGATAAAATGGCAAACTAGGAGACAAGATAGCAACGTTTAGATGCTTCTATTCCCATCAATAAAATGGATACTGCCCTTAATTTTTATGCCTTTTCTCAATATCCTCCACAATCCATCTTTCGGTTAGCTCAATCGGTAAAATCAATCAATATCAGATGTTTTTATTAGATAGCTAGGTTTTGGTTTCGAGCCCTAAATCTCGTGAGGAGCGCTTGAAAATTGTGTGAGGGTGCATAGCCACCAACACTTGCCCAAAAAAGGCAAAAGATATTATAGATCAAGGCATATTGATTTATACTTTCAAGTTAGGGCAAACTTAAAAAAAGCACCATATGGTTTCATTCATTTGCAAAACGGGGTCTGAGATTTTTTTTTGCAAAATAGGATCTGTGGTTTCAAAAAATTGACAAAAGATGATTTTCTATATTAAATTATATTACTATAATGGGTAATCTTGCTATTTTTTATTCGAAAATTTGTGGATTGGTTAATAAAAGTGAAATACACATAATTTTTTTAATAGTGCAAATATTTTTAAATTAAAATATGATTATAAACTTTAAAAAAATCATATACAATGGAAAAAATCTTCAAAACTTATTTAAGTTATGACGTATAATTTTTAATAATAAGGTTAAATTATGTGAATATTGAATTGATTAAAATATTTTCTGTAACATCAATATTCTGAAAAAAATATATTTTTTTATCCTTTTTTTACAAATTCTTTTAAACAACATACCTCATTTTGTAAACAAAAATTTCTCGAGACCCTATTTAACAAGTGATTGAAACCATAAGATATTTTTTTTAAGTTTGCCCTACAAATTACTCGGAACTTGAATACTGTCTTTCAATTGAAATGCCCTTCAAGTTTGCCCTTCATTTTACATTATAATAATATTGAACTTGAATACTGTCTTTAAATTGAAATGCCTAGTGACCCTTCCAAGCTAACAAAGTTGCGAGAAAAATTAGCAAACAAAATCCAAAAATTAAGCACTTGAAGAGATTATATTTTTTTTTAATTACACGTAGAGGCGGAGAATCGGACTCGATTTTATTAAATAAAAGAAAAAAATAAAAAACAAAAAACAAAAAAAGTCAAACAATCATATAGACAGTAAAACAGAGCTATTAACTAAGGAGAGAACTTCAGAGGAGGTTTGTGTTCCCGTTTAGCTTGTTCCCTACGCTCCAGCTTAGCTTGTTCCCTGCGCTCCATCTTAGCTCGAACAAATAACTTTTGTTTGCGTGGACCTCGTGGGATGGTATCTCTCTCATCTATCTCACGCCAAAAGCTTTCATCGTAAGACGAGAATGAATACTCTCCTATCAGGTGTCAACTGTTTGGCTTTATTTTTCTGATTTGTCTCTTTTCGTTTCACAGAATTCACCCAAAAACCTAGGACACCTCTCTCAGGTTGTGAATAATCCAATTCAAAGTCCTCTTGGTCAGCTTCATCCAAAGCATTTGAATCAGAAACTTTAGTAATATGACCATCAATCGCCTTTTCAGTTTCCTTATCTCCGGGATCCACAACTAAGTTAACAGTCTCCAAAGTAGTCTGCTCCTTGTTAAATACCTCATTAGCCGCAGCCTCAATCACTGCAATGGTCGCAGCCTTAATTGCTTCAGAAACCACAGCCTCAATCTCAAAATTCAAAACCTTTTCTTGATTCTCAGTCTGAACTTCAGTTGAGTTATCCGAACGGATAACCGTATCCTCCTTCCTTTCCCTTTTAATATAAGGTTCAGTATGTTCTAGAATCTTGTTGGTAGCCTTTCTAATGGGGCTTTGAGACCTTCTGTTTTTCCTATGCCATGTATTGACATTATTGCCTGGCTTAGCACTTGACACAACTGCCTTTGAGTGTTGTGAAGGCTTACCTTGGGGCTGATTGCGTCTATACGCAACCAAAGAATGACCAATTGATTGGCATGTGGCACAAATAACCGGGACATTTTCATATTCAATAGTAACCCAGAATAAATTCTTTTTCGTGTCAACTCGAACCTGATCCATCAACGACTTCAAAAGGTCGATGTCAACAAGAACTGGAGCGTAATGGGCAAATTCCCCCTCAATAGTGTTTCGGTCAAAACTGATCGAAATACTGATTCCTTATGCTATACAAGTGAGGAGTCTTTTGTCCCTAAATTCCCATGGCAGATCATGCAACCTGATCCAAACTTGCAATGAGGATTGTTTTTGTGTTGTTGGATATATCAACACCCGCTTTCCAAATCGAGAATCTCATGATTCCAAGCTTGAGGTTTACGTTTCCAATGGACCAGATCTTTTACACAGCCTCTGTAGAAGGCATTGTGATATGAAAAAAACCTTTTCCAAGGGAGATGAGTTTTCAATCCATTCTACGGCCCTAAATGGTATTCAATTTCAGCTTAAGATCCGCATGAGTCCATGGTTCATCTCCCTTGATTAAAACAAGGCATCCAATAATAGAATTTTTGCATGAATTAATACGTTTCTTATAAAATTTAGTCCATACCTTAATGGATTTGTATCCCTTTCCAGCATCTGAAATCGTGAACGAAGGCTTCCCCTGTGCTGATATGAAATTTTCGTGACTCATTAAATCTGTAGAAGGGCCTTGAAGAACTACCGCATATGAAAAATTCCATTCAAAGCCCTAGGGTTTGAATCATTGGAAGGATTACTGCTTCCATTGAAAGTAATTTGTTTGTGGTGTGTGTAATTTCTGGAAAGAGGAGTGAGTCCTGATAAGAGAGATCGCCGAAAGCCATGTTGGTCGGCGAAGAAAAATCAGTGGCTAGGGTTCTAGAATCGCCATCAGTGGGTAGGGTTCTGCTGATAAACAAGATTCATCAGTGGTTGTTCTTTCCGAGATTATATATTAATATGCTTGTAGTTTTTGATTACAAACTCTAATTTACATCATAATATTCAAGAAAAAATAATACTAAACTTCTTTCTTTAATTTAATTCTCCTCTACACATATAAAAGGACAACAAAGAATGTACAAAAAGTTCAAATCTTTTGAACACGTGATAGTTAAAGGAAAGCGTCATATCGATAAAGAGAATACCATTAATCTCATGACTAAAATCAGATGACTTGAAGGACGTAAAATGATCTATGCTAGCTCTATATTTGTTCGAATAAAATGCTAGCAACGGAAAAACCTCTTCATAGAGAACCCTTAGGAGGGAGATGTATATGGTAGAGACCATCATCAAAATTAAGAATATAGCTGTACATGTCATAGCTATACTTTACGCTCTTTTTTTGCCATCGCAAAGATCGTCTCCGCGGTGCCCTTAGCTTCCTCAGTAGCTGCCGAAACATATGGAATGACACTCTGCTTTTCATATTACCGAGTGTGATTGGAGCTTCAGACTGCCTCAAGACTTGGGTTTTCTTATTTACACTCTTAGTGTTGAAAGTTTTCATCTTATCTCGAGTTTGATAATGTGAGTCGAACAAGGAGCTTGTTATATAAGAGAACAAATTTGCAAGTTGAGAAATAGAAAGCACCATTAATGGCATTATATGTCACTCTTTCACTAATGGAGACCAAAAAACAACATTATCATAAAGTAAGCGTTTAACTTTATCACAACACTGCTAGACTCTAACTTTTTTCTTTTATTTTTGCTTCTATTTTACTCTTAAAGTAAATCTTATCGTATATATGTAAGATTGAGAGAAATCCAATATAACCAGTGTCATAAAGTTGACAACTTTTGTTAGGTCTTGTATATCAATTCGGTGCACCAAAATAACTCCACTAATATATAATGGGAATACAACAATAAAATCTCTCTCAAGTATACCCAAACCCGAGGTAAACAAAAATTTTAGGAGAAAAATGGAACATTCAAATTTACCCTAACACCCAATAGTATAGTATTTCCCAAACCACTCAACTTACCCTCCTAGTTTCTCTCAATACTCTTTTGTAGGAAGAACTACAAAAGGAACTTCAATTTTGTTTGGATGCATCAAATGCTCTATCTTAGCATGGTGTTTATAGCCAAGTCTTCAACACAGGAACATATTAATTTAGCCACAATTTAAATCGTGTTGCTAACCTCCAAGGAAGATACATGGACTTGATTTGTCATCAAACTTTGACCGTTTCTCCTTAGGCACATGTGCAAATGCCTTACAGCCGAACACCTTTAGATAAGAGTACTGAACATCTTTTCCAGTCCATACTCTTTCTGGAATATCAAAATCTAGAGCATCATATGGTGACCTATTAATTAGATAGTATGTTATGCGTGCTGCTTCTTCCCAAAATGACTTGGCAAGTTAGCCATTTTTAGCATACATATGACCTTCTCCACAATAGTGCGATTCATCCTTTCTACTACACCATTGTGTTGTGGGGTTTAGGTATAGTCTTTTCATGTCAAATTCCATGTCTGGAATAGTAATTCTCAAACTCGTGTGATGTGTATTCACCTCCATTATTAGATCGGAGACATTTTAATTTCTTATTTATCTCTCTTTCCATCATAACATGAAATTTCTGGAATGACTGGAATACTTGATCTTTTGTTCTCAAGAAATACATCCACAACTTCCGTGATGCATCGTCGATGAAAGTAACAAAATACTTGTTACCTCTCAAGGTCTCATATTCAAAGGGGGCATAAACATCTGAGTGCACGAAGTCAAGAACACTTGACTTTCTGCTTGATGACTTTCTGAATGACATTCTATACTGCTTGTCGAATAGGCAGTAATTATATGGAGATAGTGGTGTACCATTAGTCGATGGGACGAATGTCTTCTTGCCTAGAATCTGCAACCCTTTCTCACTGATGTGAGCCAATCTTCTATGCCAGAAATGTGGTGAAGACTCTTCTTCAATAGCATGCAATTCATCTTTATAAATGACTGCACTTGTTTTGTACAGTGCACAACATATGACACCTTTTGCAATCACCAAGGAATTCCTGGTAAGCTTCCATTTCCTACTCCCAAAGAAATTCTCGAAGCCTTCACGATCTAGGACACCATAAGATATTAAGTTAAGCCTCAAATCAGAAATACGTCTAACTTCTTTGAGGATGAGTGTGCAGCCAATGTTCGTCTTAATACGAATTTCACCAATACCAACAATTTTGGAATGACCATTATTTTCCACCTCCACCATACCAAAATTTCCTGCTCTGTATGTGGTGAAGAACTCCTAGTTGGGAGTGGCATGATAAGATACTGCAATGTCGATCACCCATTCCGTATCATCTTGACTTGAGACTTGAAGACATTGTTCTTCATGACTAAAAGAAAGAACAATAATCTCCTCAGTTGTTGTAGTGGTGTTCTTGTCTTCCTCTTGGTTATTGCCATCCTTCTGCTCTCTCTACAACTTTCGACAGTTCCTCTTCAGATGGCCTTCCACTCCACAGTGGTAGCATTTGACTCTATCCTTGGACTTAGACCTGCCTATGAATTCGTCTCCTCATTTGGATTTACCAGGATTGTTGGGACCTCGATTTTTACTCCAACCTCTGTGTTCTATGACAAGAGCTTGACTACTTTCAGTAATTAAAACTTTTCTCCTTGTTTCCTCATTGAGCAGAGTGTTAACAGGGTGGTTCAAGGAAACTTTTCCATTAGAAGCAGAATTGGTCATAGATACCACCAAGGTTTCCCAACTCTCCGGTAAAGAATTGAGCAATAATAAGGATTGGACCTCATCTTCAAGTGTGATTTTTATAGAAGATAACTGATTAATAACACTTCGAAATTCATTTAGAAATTCGGCAATAGGAGTACCCTCCTTATATTTCATGTTGACAAGTTTCCTTATCAAGAACAACTTGTTTACGACAGTTTTTCAATCATAAAGATCTTGCAACTTCTTCCATAGTTCATGGGCAGACGTTTCCTCCGAGACATGGCCGAACACGTTGAAATCTAGCCATTGGCAAATAGTTCCAATAGCCTTTCTATTCAGCTTGCTCCAATCTGGATCTTTCATGTCCTTCGACTTTGAGGTGTCTCCTTCGATTGCTTCATGCATATCTTTGCAGTACAATATATCCTCCATCATGGCCAAATTGACCAGTTCGAACTATTCAATTTGATCATGGATGTTGAAAAACCTTCCATTTTAATTAACACAACCACCTTTATGGAACCAACAGGTCTGGTACCACTTATTAGGTCCCGTATATCAATTCGGTTACAAGGTGATATGTATTAACTAAAATGGATGTTGCAACAATGAGTATAAAAATAAATAGAGCAATAAAAGAGACAAAGATTTACGTGGAAAACCCTTTAAAAGGGAAAAACCATGGGGCACCAAAATAACTCCACTAATAAATAATGGGAATACAGCAATAAAGCCTCTCTCAAGTATACCCAAACTCGAGATAAACAACAATTTTAGGAGAAAAATGGAACACTCAAATTTACCCTTACATCCAATAGTGTAGTATTTCTCAAACCACTCAACTTACTCTCCTAGTTTCTATCAAGACTCTTTTATAGGAAGAACTCTACAAAAGGAAATTCAATTTTGCTTGGATGCATCAAATGCTCCATCCTAGCATGGTATTTATAGCCAAGTCTTCAACATGGGAACATATTAATTTAGCTACAATTTAAATAGTGTTGCTAACCTCCATGTTAATTGGTGTTGCTAACTAATTAGTAAGCCATGTTGAAAAATTAATGTGAACAAAATCAAGCTAAAACTTTTGTTTGACAATAAAAAAAGCCCACTTCCCTTGTGTCCACATGTGTCTCGACCTATCAACTTTATGGCTTTTTTTTTAATTTATGGCTGGTTCACACTTAACATAGAAAAAGGACCATGAAGTTGTAAGTATCGGACTTTATATTTTATGGTATATACTATGAACCTATGATGCAATAGACTAGTAAAAGCGTCATATGAGCAGTGTTACTGTAAACATTAAGTGGATTGTAAAAGATAAAGCAAAGAGCTTTTCAAACAACATTGTAGACCCACAAAAAGAAAATCTTATCTTGGGTCATCTAACTCTGAAGAAAGTAACTAACTACTATGCACAGAGAAGTATGGTTGTAAGGCGCTAGTAGGCGCCCATTGGAGCCTAGTGCAAGGAACACACCTGACGATGCCAAGAATTTAACTTGTAAACCTACATAAACTTGGCTCGGCTTGAAAAGGAAAATAACTGAGCTCAACTCGGTTGGTTGCTCACTGATCTTGGAAAATTCTAGCTCGTCTCGAGTCAGCTCGAACTTACGAGCTTGGGAACCTAAACGAGCTTTATATATATATGAACTTTTTATATCAAATTATTAGGTAAACTTTTTTTTATGGAAGTGCGATAGAGATTAGTAGAAATTTAACATGAGCATGTTGCCTTATTATTAAGGAATTTTAACAAAAATTGATTTTGGAGATTTTTAAAATAAAAAATTAACCATATTAAACCATCCCTCAAGCCAACGATATATATTGTATATTTATTAGGCCTAACGCATCCGCACCCCCTAAACTTGTCGCCATTTATCACATGTCACCTCCAACTTTCAGAAGTGTCACTTTGCCTCCTAAAGTTGGCTTTTTCGATATAACATAACTTCCTCAATCTGACATAGTCATTCTCATCACAGGGGTTGATATACACACGCGCTGTCGTGGAACGTTAAACAATAATCTACAGTCAACGACTGAACACCTTAGTAAATGAAGTAAAAAAAATGGAAAGGAATTTCATATCAGAAGAAAACCCTTTGTCTTCGAATCAATGTTATCAATATTGTACCGTGCTGGTCGGTTCGACCGGTTTTACTGCAAACCGGTCATGACTACAGTACAGTATGCATAAAAAGCGATTTTAGTAAAAAACTGGAGAAAATCAGGTTGAACCAGAAAAAATCGGTAAACCGGTGTTCGGTTCAAACCCGATTTTCTTAAAATCCTTCTGGCAATCAGTAAAAGTGTTGCTATAGACTTAGAAAAGCATTGTTAAAGACTCAAAAGCGTTGCTAAAGATGTAGAAAAGAGTTGCAATAGCCACTGAAAACCCTAAATAATATATATTTCTTTTTATAACCCTTCTAGCAACATGCAAAAGCATTGCAAAAGTCCTAAAAAGCGTTGCAATAGCTACTGAAAACCATAAACAATATATATTCTTTAAAAAATAAAAAATCGATAAAACCACCAGTAATACCAGTTATGTCGCGTACCATTGGCCTCGCCGATATGAAGCCCGGTACGGTATCGATAACATTACTTTAAATTATTCTTTATTTCTCCCTCTCTTGCTTTCTTCTCCATCTCACTCTCAATCTTTGTGATTTTTCTTTCAAATTTGCTATTGCGAGCGGTGTTGACTGAAATTTCCTTTATATTGCTCTCGCTTCTTTTAAAAACAGCAGACGGCGAAATTGGGTGTGTGTTACGAAAAAATTTAAGGTTTTGTTTTGTTTCTGTGAGTTTATGAAAGGGTTAGGGTTTCTCGAATCATTTTAAAACTAAGCAAAACCTTGGAAAAACTTTGCTGATTTTTTTAATTTCATGCATGAGAAGGGTTAAGGTTCTCCATGTTTTTTCAAAATTTGTACTTTATCTGATGAGTTGACCACCAAAATACAAGACGGCATCCCATGGTGTTTGTTATTTGCGGATTACATCGTAATAATTCATGAATCAAGGGAAGGGGCTAACAAGAAGCCAGAGGTGTGGAGAAACGCGTTTGAGAGTAAAGGTTTTAAGTTAAGTAGAAGTAAGATGGAGTATTTGCACACTAAGTTCAGCCTACGAAAGGGAGATGAAGGAGAAGTAAAACTAGGAGATACAATCGTGCCAAAATGCAAACGATTTAGGTATTTAGGCTCTATCTTCCACGAGGAGAGGATGATTGATGATGATGATGTAACCCATAGAATCAATGTAGGATGGATGAAATAGAGAAGTGTATTGGGAAATTTCGGTAGAATGAAGCCTTAAATGTCTGTAAGAACGTCTCTCAATGTTTGCTCATGAAATCTGATAGAAAGATGCCTGGATAATTCTGAAGTCCTGACTTACACTTTCAGATTGAATTTTATTTGGCGATTCTATCAAATAGATCAATCGGATAAAATCATAATTAAAAAAAGAACTTAGAATGAAATTTTGTTGTGAAGAAAAGTGAATCGAATTGCAACCAGATTGCAGATGACGTTGCCAATGCCAGGTTTTTATAAACCTGAAACGAACATTTGCAACGCTTCAAAGACAAAGAGTTTCCAAAAGTCGTGTCCATTCGAGCAGTTGCAACGGTTCAAAATATAAGCGTTGCAAAAAGTCGTGTTCATTCGAGCAGTCACAACGGTTCTAAACAGAAGCGTTGCAAAAAGTCGTGTCCATTCAATCAGTCGCAACTGTTCAAAACGAAAGCATTGCGAAAGATTGTGTCCACTCCAGCAGTCGCGAATGTTCTAAACAGAAGCGTTGCAAAAGGCAGTTCTCGGACCCTCGTAAGCTAAGTATCGTGATACAACTCGAACAAGCGTGCACTCCGCACTCTCCTGTTTTGTTGATCCAATTACACTAAAATACCAACAAAGTGCTACCAGAGTCTTACGTGATAAAAAGATACCTTTAAAAGCATAGTTATCGAAATCGTACGATTCTCGAACGAATCGTACGATTCGCGATTCACCCCATAAAAGATTTGAATATATGGGGTGAATCGAAAACAACCATGAATTGTATGTGAATCGTGCGAATCGGTTGTGAATCAGCTAAAACTGATTCCACCGATTCATTAACACATGTGAAAGAAAAAAAACGATGAGAAGGAAATGAAGGAGAAGACGCCAAAATAGAAGGAAACTGATTTATTGCCGAAAATTTACCTTGAACAGAGCATTCATGGTTTCTGCTAATAGAAAGATGCTTATTTGGCATGTATGGCTGAGGTTGAAGAAGACAACTCTTACTCTTCCTTTCAATATTTCTTTTTTGTTTTTTAGTTGACAATATCTTACTTTATGATAATTACAGGCTTATTGACTTATTAATATTAATTACTTAGACTTTCATAACTTTTCAAATTCTGGAGGCTTTCATAACGTTTCAAACTCTAAAGAAATTCAAATTCATTAACATATTATATAATCAATATATTAGAATCTCAAATAGATGTTTTATTCTATTTTTCTTCTTGGCACATAAAAACAGATATTTAATTGAAAAGATACTCTCTAATAAATCTTCTAATTACTCTTTCTAATGTGAGGTGTCATCCAAATTTTAAGCATTGTCTATTTGATCTTCAATAAATAGATAACCAAATAGATGATTAAATAATAATATTTTAATAATTAGAGATTATCTAATATATTATTTAATTTTTTTCAATTATTTTATTTCAAAAAAATATAATTCCTAACTAAATAGACAATCTATTGTGGCTACATTTTTTAATTTCTTGTCTATTTAGACACCTCATTAATTTGATCTTCTATTCTACATGCCACGTCAACTTAGAACTCACAATCTATTAGAGATGCTCTTATAATAATTAACTAATTACTCTGTGGATTCTTAAATATTAAGTTTTATAAACTTTATTTTATTTTATTAGTATTGTTTTTATATGTTATATTATATATTAATTATTATATTTACATTATATTTGTTTAAGAAAATAATAATAAATATGAAGTTTAACATATTTAACATTTAATTTATAATTTTATGAACCCAGACCGAATGTTACAATTCGATTCACTATTCACGATCACAAAACTTAGATTTCGATTCTCGATTCTAATCTCAATTTGACAACTATGTTTGAAAGTGAAAGGTAAATTCTACAGAACTCTGGTTAGACCATCCATGGCATATTGGAGTGAATGTTGGGCTATTAAGACGCAACATATTCAAATGATGAATGTGGTGGAAATGAGGATGCTTAAGTGGATGAGTGGGCAAATAAGGATGGATCGAAATAGAAATGAGTGCATCCGCCAAGAGACCGGCGTGACACATATTGAGGATAAATTGAGAGAACGACGACTAAGGTGGTATGAACATGTGCTACGTAGGCCAATAGATGTTGCAGTTAGAAAATGTGAGAACTTAAGGACATAGAGTAAGGGTAGAGGGAGAGGTATAACTAAGATTACTTGGAGAGAAACTATTTCTAAGGATATGCGTTTGCTAGTTATGGATGAAAGTTTGGCTTTTAATAGTGCTTCATGACGCCGGAAGATACATATAACTGACCCAACCTAACGTGGAATTTAAGGCTTGGTGGTTGGTTGGTTGGTTGTACTTTATCTGTTAAAATGAGTTGTAAAATTTGATTTCGTTGGCAATGCATTTGATATACATGTGTTGGTTGTATTCTGGGTGTTGTTTTGTGATGTGGAAATTTATGTTTGTTTGTTTTGTGCATGTAATTGGTAAAATGACAGAATTATTGGTTTTCTTTTGTTTATAAGAGAAGGAGAACTAGTTTATAAAGATGGGACTTTCGAAGATGAAAGGTGGTTTGATGAGGATAAAGTAAGTTAGAAATGCTATGGGCTATATGGGAATTGGATTATGAAGTTTATGGCCCACTGTATGTTATGTCCAAAGACAATGGGCACTTTGTTGAGTTGGTAAGTGATTTGGATGTTAGCAAATTCAATGCTCCACATGAGGAGGTTGAATCATTAGCCACCCTGACACCGCAACCGATGATAAAAGAATATTTCGTGGTATATTTTTATATAGTTATTCCAAATTCCAAATGTACAACATGGCTTCAATGGATAAAATGGCAAACTAGGAAACAAGATAGCAACGTATAGATGCTTATATATATTCCATCAATAAAATGGATACTGCCCTTACTTTTTAAATCCTTTTCTTATTATCTTCCACAATTATTCACTACTCGATTAGTATATATTACTTATCGAAAGTATATTCATCAGTGTATTTTGTTATTTTTACTTTCAAATATAACACTGAATTTGAATACTGTATTAAAAATGAAATGCCTAGTGACCCTTCCAAGCTAACAAGGTTGCGAGAAAATTTTTCAAACAAAATCCAAAAATAAAGCATACACTTAAATAGATCATGTATTAGTATTATTGCTTGTAGTCTTCGACTACAAACTGTAATTTACATCATAAGATTCAAGAGAAAAAAAAATACCAAATTTCGTTCTTGAACTTAATTCTCCTATACACATATATAGTAAAAGACAACAAAGAATGTACAAAAAATTCAAATCTTTTGAACAAATGATAGTTAAAGGCAAACATCGTACCGAAAATAACTGACGAATACCATTAAATGATCTCATGACGAAATACCATCTATTGATCTCATGACGAAATACCATATGTTCTAGTTCTATATTTGTTCGAAACCGAAAGATCTCTTCATAGAGAACCCTTAGGAGGGAGATTTACATGGTGTAGACCATCATCGAAATTTAGAGCATAGCTGTATATGTCATAGCTATACTTTACGCTCTTTTTTTGCCATCCCAAAGTTCGTCTCCACCGCGCCCTCAGCTTCAACAGCAGCTTCCTTAACACACGAAACGACACTCTACTTTTTGTGTTACCGAGTGAGATCCCAGCTTCAGATTTGCTCAAGACATGAGTTTTCTTTGCACTCTTAGTGTTGAAAGTTTTCATCTTTTTGCTCGAGTTGGATATTTGGAGTTTAACTAGGAGCTTGTTTTATAAGAGAACGAAATTGCAAGTTGAGAAAAAAAAGGAAGCATCAATGGCATAATATATGTCATTCTTTCACTATGGAGACCTAAAACAACATTATCACGAAGCACTACTAGCCTTTAACCTTTTTTTTCTTTTGCTTTTGTTTTTCCTTTATTTTACTCTTGTAAATCTTATCGTATACAAGTAAGATTGAGAGAAATCCGATATAACCAGTGTCATAAAGTTGACAACTTTATGGCCTTTTTTTTCAATTTATGGCTGGTTCACACTTAACATAGAAAAAGGATCATAAAGTTGTAAACACTGCTCTTTAGATTTTGTGGAATATACTATGTATGAATCTATGATGCAATAGAAAAGTATGAGCGACCTATGGTATAAAGATGAGCGGTACTAATGTAAGCATCAAGTGGAAAACAGGCAAACATGTGATCAGGTAGGGATAGTTGTAAGAAAAAAGGAACTTAGAGACAAAGCAAAGAGCTTTCCATATAACTTTGTAGACCCACAAAAAGAAAAATAAAATCCAGTTATTGGGTCATCTGACTCGGGTAATGTAACTATACCGTATAGAAAGAAGCATAGTTGTTAAGACGCTAGGCATCCCTTGGAGCCACGGTCAAGGCATGCGCTTCACATTGCTCGAGAACATAACTTCAGTTTTATCCAAAATACGCACAACACCCTAGTTAGGCCATGTTCTTTTTAACTTGTAAGTAGCAGCACTGAACTGAACTGATAAGTACTTATTTCAGTGTAAATTTATATGTATCCAGTGGTTAGCATTTTATTAGAGAGTGAAAGAGATAGTAACAATGCAAGAGTGTCATGCCTCATTTGACACCGCGACACCTCCAGTATTCGTAAGAGAATAATCCCTAGTATATATTTGTATAGTTATTCCAATTGCACGACATTGCTTCAATGCATTAAATGGCAAACTAGGAGACAAAGATAGCAACTATATATGCTTATATAGGTTACGGCTTTTACTTTTTAAGCCTTTTCTCAATATCCTCCGCAACCATACATTACTCGGTTAGCTCAACTAGTAAAAACAATCAACATTGAAGTGTTTCTATTAGGAAGGTCTTGGTTTCAGGCCTTAAATTCCGCGAGAAGCACTTGAAAATTATGTGACAGTGAATAGCCGATACCGCCAAAAAACGCAAAAAGGATATTTTGAATCAAGGCGAATTTGCCTTTACTTGTCGAAAGTGTATATTAATTCATCTGTAAATTTTTGGTTTTTACTTTCAAATTACTTCTGAGGATGCATTTTATATTATAACAATACTGAACTTGAATACTGTCCTAAAAATGAAATCCCTAGTGACCAAGCTAACAAAGTTGTGAGAAAAATTAGCAAACACAATCCAAAAAAAAATCAGACACTTAAAAGAGATTATATATCAGTAATATGCTTGTAGTCTTCGATTACAAACTGTAATTTACATCATAATAAGATTCAAGAAAAAAACACTAAACTTCATTCTTGAATTAATTCTCCTCTACACATATATACTAAAGACAACAAAGAATGTACAAAAATTCAAATCTTTTGAACAAATGATAGTTAAAGGAAAGGATCATATCGAAAATAACCCACGATTAATCGATAAAGAGGATACCATTACTATCTGTTCTAGTTCTGTATTTGTTCGAATAAAATGCTAGCAACCGAAAAATCTTGTTCATAGAGAACCCTTAGGAGGGAGATGTATATGGTGTAGACCATCATCGAAATTTAGAGTATAGCTGTATATGTCATAGCTATACCTAACGCTCTTTTTCTGCCATCCCAAAGATCGTCTCCACCGCGCCCTCAGCTTCAACAACAGCTTCCTAAACACACGAAACGACACTCTACTTTTTGTGTTACCGAGTGAGATCCCAGCTTCAGATTTGCTCAAGACATGAGTTTTCTTCGCACTCTTAGTGTTGAAAGTTTTCATCTTTACTCGAGTTTGATATTGCGAGTCGAACTAGGGGCTTGTTATATAAGAGAATGAATTTCGCAAGTTGAGAAAAAGAAAGCAAAATCAGTGGTATTATATATGTCACACTTCCACTAATGGAGACCTAAAAACAACATTATCATGAAGTAATCGTTTAACTTTATTGTAGCACTAGCCATTAACTTTTTTTCTTTCTCTTTTGTTTTTGCTTTTATTTTACTCCTAACGTATAATCTTATCATACATAAGTAAGATTGAGAGAAATCCGATATAATGGGTGTCATAAAGTTGACAGCTTCATGGCTTATTTTTTCAATTTATGGCTGGTTCACACTTAACATAGAAAAAGGATCACAAAGTTGTAGACATTGGTCTTTATATTTTATGGAATATACTATGAATCTATGATGCAATTGAAAAATAAGAGCGTCATGTGAGCAGTATTAATGTAAACATTGAGTGGAAAACAGGTAAACATGTAGTTACAAGAAAAAGAAATAGCAAAGAGCTTTTCAAACAACTTTGTAGACCCATAAAAAGGAAAGTAAAATCCAATCTTGGGTTATCTGACTCAAAAGAATGTAACTACAACAGATAAAGAAGCATACTTGTCAAGGCGCAAGGCCCCTTAGCCTAGTGCCAAGGCACGCGCCTAAACATTCCGGAGAGAATTCAAATCCTACCCTCTAGGTCATCCTTTAATCCATTTTCAACCAATCATAATATACAAGGACATAATACAGTAACACTAACATTTATTCTCCAAACCGATTGAAAATCAATAATTCAATACTTTATTACCCAATTTCAAATAACATAATAATAAATCATATTTTCTTTTAACTGTTGACAATATTTGTCACGGAAATAATCATTATTGTTTCGCTCTTCATACTTACCGGGTTTACATATGAGAAACTGGGGTGTATATAGATTTATCGGTGAATTTAAATCATTAGTTCAAAAATAGTCATCAGAAAATCCTAAATAACTTTTTACAATTAAAACTTATCTCAATATGACTGGACTTTTTTTCAAGCTCAGACCTTTGATTATTGAAATAAATACAGACTTGACTGTTACATTCAAGTACATATTGAGTTTCCCGTGTTCTGCTCCCAATTCATTGGATTGATGAAAGGAATACCGATGCTGTTATTTTCAAACAATAGCCTCCTTCAACAAGTTTGTTAGCCATACAATGAACTTCTATTGGGGTTGCTGTAAATCATATTCAAATATTCATCGTACTTTATCCTTTTCTTCCTCCAGAAACGGTTCATTATGTCCAAATTACAAATTACAATCCAAAATGACGCATAATGCTCTAATGCCTTCATACATTCGAGCAGTAGATTCCAGCGATGGAACTGATTATCGCAGGCGAGGTGAATGTGTGCTCTCACAACTTGCAGTCAATTTGTGAGAATAAATGTGTAGTTAACAAGAAGAGACGACAAATGCTCAAAGATGTAACACATATAACATTACCATAAATAATCTAATCCATGATTGCACACAAAAAATTTGAACACGAAAAATTAACACTGGTAAAATTACCACAAGTTCTACTCTGAACTAATATAGTAGCAACCGCATAAGCTAAGGTCAAAACAAACTATCATAACAATTCATTCTCAAACAATGGCATTGGCAGCACTAGCAATTCTCGGCCATAAATCAGCACACTCTTTTCCAATTGGGCCGGTAATAGCAGATCCTGCATTCACAAAACCAAAATATATGAATCCATTAACAAGGCAAGCAACCAAATGCATTGGTCATCCAAACACGAAACTAAAACCCGCCCTAAACACAGTGCCTTCAAAAACAGTCATAAAATTTACTGTCTGGTTGTGCTGCTTGACAATGAATACCATTCAATGACCAATGCTCGAAAGGACCAAACATTTGAATCATTAGAAAGATTGGGCAAAAGATATCATCACATTAACATTCAAAACAGAACTAGCAGAAATTAGCATATCATTATTTGGTGCAAAAGCATAATGTTGCATTCTGATAATAAGATCCAGTCATTAAGAAGATAAATTCAATACCTTTCATCTCCCCCTTGGGGTTGACAATGACTCCAGCATTATCTGCAAAAAATATAACCATCTTCAGAAACTTCAAACTTTACCCTTGATAAAATGAGTATAAATAATAAAACCAACCCACAATGCTCAATGAAACGTTAATGGGAAGAAACAATGCATCAGAAATTATGCAACTAAATCCTCCAAAAAATATGACTGAATCATATTAAAGCATGAAACCAATATAGATAGATAGCAACCTTTAATCAGGAAGAGCAACTTTACAAAACATCGTGACTTATCAAGCATAAGCAATTGTAAGCACAATTCAAAGTTGCAAACATCTCTGGAAAAAAAAGGACATACTAAAAGATTATCAAGCACAGCGGAGAGGTATACCAGGAGACAGGTAGCACAATGCTGTTTAAAACTGGCATTTACTTAATTTATGCTTCTCATTGTAAGTGACTTGTACATTCAGATGGCCACCAAAATAAGTAAACAAGCAACTTGTCAAACATTATAAAACTACAAATCAAACAATAGGCAAGCTTTCCAGCACCAAAGCTCATACAAAACACAGAAGCAGAAACATCAAATCAATTCATCAAAGACAAGAAAGTAAATTATTCAGAATCAGCAAAGTAATCAATAAACTGAATCCAAAAGAGAATCAAACCTTCAAAGTACATAAAAACGCCATCCTTTCGGCGCCAGGGTTTGCGCTGCCTGACAATGACAGCAGGCATAACCTTCTTCCTTAGATCCGGCTTCCCCTTCTTCACAGTAGCCATCACCATATCACCAACGCAAGCGGACGGCAAACGGTTGAGTCGTCCCTTGATTCCTTTCACCGAAATGATGTACAGATTCTTCGCTCCGGTGTTATCGGCGCAGTTCACAGTCGCCGCAACTGGTAAACCCAGCGACATCCGAAACTTGTTCCCAGCAGATCCACCCCTCCCTAAATCATCACAATAAAAATCAGAAAAAACAGCAGGATCAGTAAATGTACCGGAGATTAAAAGGTAGAAGAGAGACTAATGAGAGGTTAAACTCACCTCGCTTCGACATTTTCGATAGCCGCCGTTTGCCTCCTATGGAGAACAAGAAGAACAAGCTTCGTCGTATTTATATGTGTGCAACCTCATTGCCAATAGGGTTCTTTAGCTGATGGGTTTTACGGCGTCGTATTTGGACAATTTTTTTTGAATTTACTCTTATTCACTCTTGATTTAAGTTTAGTGACCAAAATTAAATTAGATTTGTTAATTCGCAAAAAGTTAGAAATTTTAACGTGTTGATTTTTATATAAAATATATAAGACCACATGAAATGTAAATATTTAATTTAGTTTATAAAATATTGGAAGAAAAAAAAATTATTCATGACCATTGATTGGCTAAGAAATACTTAATATGACTGACCTGAATTCAAAATTTGAAATTATGATGTTAAATCAGACTTGAGTTAATATTTTTAATTAAAAACTCGAGCCGGCCGATAATTGGTTTAAATTAAATTAAATTAACGGTCTGATAACTGAGAGAAGTGAGCCATGAACTGCAACTCCCTCATCAGCCCTCAGCCAGCGATTTTCTCAGCCACCGTCTCCGGCTACGGCTGCTGGAATAACGACAACAACAAGAGACGGCGTATCTGCACTCGGATGTCGATGAACCAAACTCCACAGAGCTCCACCACTAAAAACCTCATAACCACAATCACAAACTTGCTGTGGGGCCCATCTCTACCACCGGGCCTCCTCATCGCCACCGTCCGGACGGCGTGGAGCTCCGCCTGGCAAATAATGATGTCGCAGCTCGCGCCGTCCGATTCGTCCGGCGGCTATTCCAGGCCTGCCTCCAAATTCCGCCTAAACCCCAAATCTCAATTCTCCCGCCAAAATCAACCGCCGCTGCACCTCTACGTCGGTCTGCCCTGCCCATGGGCTCACCGGACGCTCATCGTGAGAGCTCTGAAGGGCCTGGAAGATGTAATTCCGGTCTCGGTTGCAGCGCCGGGGCAAGACGGTTCGTGGGAGTTTCGAAACGCGCGAAACCAGGATACGGATATCCTTAGCCCGGGTAGGGATAGTGCAAATGATAGGAAGACTTTGAAGGAGGTTTATCGTCTGAGAAGAGGAGGATATGACGGCCGAGCAACGGTGCCGATGCTATGGGACAGAGAGAAAAAGGAGGTTGTATGCAATGAGAGTTATGATATAATTGAATTCTTCAATTCCGGTTTGAATGATTTGGCCCTGAATTCCGATTTGGATCTGTGGCCGGAGACACTGAAAGGGAAGATTGAAGAATGGAATCAAGTGATCTATCCTAATGTTAATAATGGAGTTTATAGGTAACTTGTTCTTAATTCTATCAATTTCAGTTTTAACATGTATATTGTTGAACTAATTTGAGATTGCTATCGAAGCTGCCCGTTAATCACAAACTTTTAATAAGACAACATATTTTTGACATTGAACAAAAGATTTTACTCTAACAGTAACTTAAAAAAACTTGAAAATGCAGCATTTTAAAAAAGCAGTCCGAAAAAGCAATGTCAAAGTGGTTCTTGCCTGTTTTATGCTTGTTTGCTTAGTCCTGTGATGTCTGAAAAGCTGAAGAAGTTGAAATTTTTTGTATTGTGATGTCTGAAAAGCTGAAGAAGTTGAAATTTTTTGTATTGTGATGTCTGAAAACTTTAGAAATTGAAATTTTTTGTATTGTAGATGTGGGTTTGCTCAGAGTCAAGACGCATATGATAAAGCAGTGAATGATCTGTTCAGTACACTAGACATGGTAGATAATCACTTGGCTAGTTCGCGTTACCTATGTGGCGACACGCTCACACTTGCAGACATTTGCTTGTTCACCACTTTGATTCGGTTCGACCCTGTCTATCATGTTCTGTTCAAATGCACCAAGAAGAAGCTGCTCGAGTATCCCAATCTTCACAGCTATATGCGTGATATTTATCAGGTACTAAACACTAAACTCAACAACTGATTCGTAGCAGTATCGTTTACTACATAAGAAACTGAACATTTGTTTCATATTTGTTATTCCAACAGATCCCAAAGGTTGCAGAAACTTGCAATTTTTCCGGAATTATGGATGGCTACTACAAAATACTTTTTCCACTGAATCCAAGCGGTATTTGCCCCGTATTTCCTTCAGGATACGAGCATGAGGCGCTTTCTCAGCCTCACAATAGGAATTTATTACTATCTATAGATAAAATTACGCAACCATATGTTTTGTAAAGTTCGATTTGAATCTATATATGAAGAAATTTTGTATGAACAAGGGCAAAATGCATCTGAAAACTGCTGCTAAATTTTAACTAAAGCAAATTATACATCAATACAGGAGCTTATAAACTACTCTCAGTACAGATGCACCTAGCCAATGGTAAACATGGAAGCAAAAGAACAGAGTACATAGGCACGTGTCCCTTTCTCATTGGAAAGTCATATACAACTGGGTTACTAAAGAGTTTCTGCCTTATCACACCATAAGAGATGTGCATAAATGGAATTTAGTAGCCAACCAGCCTTCGATTCTTAGTGATAGTAACTCAATACCGACATCCGAAATTACAAAAAGAGGAAAGAGTCTAGCCATTAAGAACCTAATTTGTGTACAATGCTTCGATATCAAAAGCATGCCGCTATACAGAGTTAAAACAGTTTTGTGGGTCAAGAAAATTCTCAATTAGCGCATTGCTCTACAATATTAACCTTATGTACACCAGTTGATACCCAGTACAAGCAGAACCATCTGCAAAATCATCAGTAACATCTTTATAAGCAAAAAAAACATTGATGAAACCGTGTCTAAAGTATCCGGTTATCTTGATAGAGACTTGGACCCTGCAAAGAGAAAGATGATAATAAGTAACGAACAAAATAGCATCACTCAAGGCTCAGAAGTTGAATTCAAGCCAACTGGACATACTTAAAATACGAAACAAGTAATAAAAAAAGATTGGTAGAGTTGGGAACGCTTTTCACAAGGACCATATAGGTTGCCATCCCAGAACTCTCAATCAATTTAAGCCTAATTAACGTAATTTCAGGTCGCAAAACCAAGAAAGTTCGCTGTATTCATTGCAGACTTGAAGAAACCAAATGAGCATGCACATACAATAAATTAAAATTATCATTTCAGTGAATTAAGTCGCCAAGTGGAATCATTACTTCAGCAGAGGTTAGGTTAATGACTTACTATTTGAACGCTTCATATTCCTGCAGAACTTACTGCCACATAAACACCGGAACACCTCAACAGGTTGATCATTGTCATCGAAGTCTATACCGTAGTCCTGAAGATATATCCAAAATTAGTAAACAAAAATAATTCCTCACTAGGTTACATCTACAAAAACACCAGCTAATGACAGGTCAACATGTGATCCAATTACAGGCATATACGTCTTAACCACGAAAGAAAATGATAACAGCGATTTCATGCTTGTACAACAATCAGGATCACAAGCACATAAATTCAGTGGAAATTGAAGTATAACAATCCGGTCTTATCTTATTTCCCATGCTAAAATCACTTAATTTTAATCCATTTATATTTAAGAACCAATAACTGTTTAATAACTAATAAAAGCACTTTGAACATATATTAATTCCGTGATAGTTTTTGAAGAAATTGAATATAACTTTACCATTTCAGTAAATCCCTATAAGCTAAAATATGCTCCTAAACAGCAAGAAGACAACACATGCCATTCAAAGTACTTAATCATGCAAAATGCTATTCATCACAAATTATGGCAAAAATCCAGATGAATATCAGGCAAAAAAAAACAGTAGAAATATTCTTGCACGTATAAATACTGCTCTGACGTCATCCAACAAATTATATTATGCATTTGACATACGTCAAACTTATTTTTATATGTAAATCCCTAAAGAGGGCAATTGGATGAATGAGATTGGTGCTAATGCTTACCCAAGTTAGCTCTTCCATGGCATCAACATCCTGTGTTGTGAACAAAGCAAGCTACATAAAAGAAATACAAATTTCTATTACTACTGAGGACCAAACAAAGTGACTACAAATTAGTTAATAATTAAAGGGCAAGATAAAAATAATGCAAAGAATCATGGAACTCATACGTGATAATAGTGGCTATCTGGAGTCTCCATTTTAACAGGTACTTCAATCAAATTAGCATCAAGGCACCTAGCAAAAAGAAAATTTATTACAAGTGATTGATAAAAGCAGCAAGAAAAGTTTTGTTCACTGAACATTAATTAAACCTCCCATTTTTACACAATAAATGATTTTTTCAAAGCTGCAACAACAAGATTCTAAACATGAGAAAATCAACTTCGAAAATCAAAAGGCACAAAGCAGAACAAGCTCTGACACAACAAGGTTAACAGAATTACCTGTGGTTAATAAACCTAGCAATATTTCCGTAGAAAGTTGCATCCAAACAAAGAGCTTCTTCATCCTTCAGATCTCCTTTGAGGAACCAATATGCATCAAAAAGAACAGGATGGGTATGTCGATCATTAGAGCCTCCCATATTTTGCATGTTTCTCTCATGCAACTCCTTGGTGGTTAGTATTTCTCCAACATACTCACATACAAATGTTCCTCTCGGCAGCTTTTCTAGGGTTCTAAGACCCCATCCCTTTCCTTCAGGCGTACAGAAAACCTGGAATAAAGAAAACCAGCAACTGAATAATCACATCAAAACGACAAAAGGATTTTGAGTTCATGATATAGACAATAAAAAATCATAATTGCCAGCATCTCTCAAGAATCTACTCAATTAAGACAATAAAAATGGGATTATGTCCTAACCTGCAACTTTTGCCTTATGCCTCTCTGCACAACCCGATTGCCACACTGCTTATGGCAAGCACATTTACTCCAGCATTCTTTAATGCATAACCTATTCAAGTGACCTTTGCAGGGTTCCAGGATCTCATCATTTTTTGACCTTTCAAGCGGGCAAGCTTTACAGAATGATAGACACTGTTGCTGAGGCACACGAGTCATAGTGATACAGTCATCTAAGAAATCTTCCCGAAGAACACCATTCGATGTGTATGCATACTGGTCCCCAGTCTCGCTCGCGCACACACATACTGAAGTCGATGACAAACAATCACCAGCACAATTTGAACAGCAATCTTCATCCTTAATCTGAGAAAGCGAAAACTTCACACTGGCATTCTGAAAAATCAGGTTTCCGGGTATGTAGTGAAAAGATGGAGGGCATTGGTTGCTGATCTCATTTATCCAAGCGATTTGAACTTTCTCTTCCCCCTTAGCCAAGTCCTTGAAGTTATGAAGGGATCTTATCTCTTCAAAAGTAAGTTCATGCTGTGGCACAACCACCAAGCTACGTGAATTGGGATCTCCAAGTTCCTCTAGTCCATTAGTTTCGACAGTACCATTCACTCTAGGACGCATGTCTCCATCAAAGTGCTGGAGGGGCCTTTCTATCTGAAGTGCAGATGCATCAAAAAAATGAACCGAACCATTTGATACATTTCCTGGTAAGCAATTTGGCCCACCCCCTAGAACACTAAATACAGCTGATTTCTTGAGTGCATCAATAGAGGGTGTTACATGCACTAAACTATCATGTGATTCATGAGATGAATCGGTTCCCAATTCCAGGAAGCACTCACATACATCTTTCAGCAATTGCTTGACAGAAAAGTTGGGATCAAAAATTTTGTATGACCGAAGACATTTCTCCTCCATGGATCTCAGAAGTTCGTCCTCACTCGGCATTTGAAACTTTGGTCTTGTGCAGCTCAAAGAAAACTTCACCTCTCCCAGAGACGAGGAGGCAATCTCCAAGTTAGCTGGAGAATCTTCTAGAACAGCTGTAGCTTGAGATTTGGCTTTACCTTCATCTGCACCAAAACGAGATGCTGGAGGCCCCTGCTCATGTCCATTCCCAACTGAAGCTCTCTTGACAGAACTGTTCACTTTATTGTATGAACCTGAAAATTTTGAGAAAAAGGGATAATACACAGAAGATTACAAAGTGTATTTTCAAAATTCATTTAAATTCATTTACCTGGCATTATGACTGAGAGAGGAGCCATATCATGTGGTTCGTCGTCGGTATATGGCTCATCCTTCGGTATGATGAAAGAATGCGTATCAAGCGCATTTTGTTTCGATGTTAGCACATTACCAGAACCAACAACAGTTTCTTTGATGCTCAGTGCCTGTAATGGTCTTTGTGCAATAGGTCTTTTCTCTCGAGAACGAACCTCAGGCAGCATAGGTTCCTTTCCCTTGTACGAATACCGAACTTGTTGCCCTACGGAACCCACAGGTGATGCTGGTAGCTTGCCTGTGCCTATACTGCGACTTTGGGGTGATATAGGACCCGGCACATTGTTTTCCAACTTGGGCTTTTTTAATGCCGTGGGACTGGAGTAGTCACTTAAAGAAGAATTATGCCCATCTTGGCTCCTTTGTCTTGATCGTTTTAGCGGCTGCTCAGGTTCATCATGCACCTCAGCTTTGTCTACAACATCTTCACCCTGCTGGTCAAAATAGTCATCTCAAATGACATTGGCAGAAGGTTTGGTATAAAATACATAATCACTTGCATTATGATTCATTTTCCTTCAAAAAAAAAGTTGATCATATTTGAATAAAAAAAGAAAAATAAAGAAAAGCAACATCTGAAATAAGTACAGAGAGGTACAGAGGGAAAGATCTAACCTTCGAATCATCGAAGTCAAATATTGCATCTGCAAGAACCCTGTAATTCTCCTCTTCTATCAATTCCCAATTCTTGTCATACAGTTTTAGGAGTTTTTTCAGAACAGGCTTAACCTGCATTTCGCTAATTCCAATGGCTTTCATTGCTTTGAAAGCCTTCCCAACTCTTGGATTTGGTGCCATTATTTTGTATTGCCACTTTCAAAGAAGGTCTAACACATGAACAAAAAAAATACCAATTAATTAACACCACCATTCACAACAGAAGAGAACAATAACAAGAATAAGCCAGAAGAAATATGCAGATACAACGCACAAAAGATGTCTGCACAAAAATGTCCAATAAAACATACTGCATGCTTCCCTCCGCTAACTATTCTACTAAAGTATTACCAAGACGGACATTTAATCTGAAATCAAGGACATATTAAACTTAGGCTTTGTTTGGCTTATATAGTAGAATATGGTTCTGATTTAAAATCTCTAATCTCTTGTTTGATTTCATTGGTTTTATAAAAATAGAATCACAGATTTAATTATTTATAATGAATCTCCTTCAAATTAAACTAAAAATTTTAAAAAACCATATCATGCCATTTACCAAACAAAAACTTTTAATAAATTGTACCATAATATAATATACTGTAATATTCCATACCGTACTTTAATCAACGGTCAGCCAAACAAGGCCTTGAAGAAACCCTAAAATTGCCTCAATCAAACCAAGATAAAATGCCTGGAGTGAGAACTCTTTCTTTGAACTTATATCCTAAATACAAGTAAAACCAAGGACATTAGATTCTTCGAAGAACCTTACAGACAGCAAAAAGAAGACTTCACAGTACAACCGGCATGCAAGAAGAAAGAAAGAAAGAAAGCTAGAACCATAAAGAACGTAATGAGCTACCAAAGAAACGCAATGTGGGTGATCGAAACGGGGAAACCCTAGAACAGAGAGATCGGAGGCGAAATGGAAAGTTGAGAGCTTGCGATAGTGACAGGAAGCTGAGAGTAAAAAGATGGAGGGGTTAGGGTTTTAGGAAATGAGCTTACCAGTGAAGAGTAGAAGAAAGGGAGTGAGAGAAGCGCACACATACGAAGGAGACGGTGAAATTGTGAATTATACACGACTTGACAAGGGCTAGTCGAAATTCAATAAAGTAACTGAAAAGGCAGCGATAGCGCGTGGTACGCACGTGATGATGATGGGTATTGTAGAGGCCCATTAGAAGCCCAATTGAGCTCCTTTTGTCTTTTTTCCTGAATTTATATATTATTATCAGACCTCAGGGCAGGGCAGGGGAGAGCGCGGGCGGGGACCTGACCTGTTCACGGATTGGATTATTGGCCTGGCTAGAATTTGTTTAATTGGATCGAGTTTGAATATTTATTATATTATAAAGTTTGGTCTGAATATAAAAAAGTTTAAAGTTTTATGAGTCGGGCTTAGTTTTTATATAAATACTCGAGTTCGCTCATCTGATGAATAGGTTTAGGTGGGTCTGGCTTTTAACTAAAAATATTAGCTCAAGTCCTTGATTTAAAATTTCGGATCGGACTTACTAAGCATTTTCAAACCCAACTCATTGTCTATAAATAATTTTTTTCTTTTAATATTTAATAAACTAAATTAAATAAAATTACAATTTTCATATAAAAATGTCTAAATTTTGTATACAATTATACTTTTTTCAGTGAAATTCTTTTGTATATATAGTTAAAAATTTAGTAGGTTAAAATATAAAAATTAATTAAATATAATATAAAACAAATATCATTTTTATCCGTCGAATCGGGCTCGAGCCGGACTTGGATATTTTATAAAAAGCAACTCGGCTCATAGAATTTTGGGCTTTTACAGACTCAAGCTGGACTTTATAATAAAATAAGTGTTTAAGTACAATCTATTTAAAAAGGTTAGGCCGAACCTGATAAGTAGACCGACCGTAAATAAGTCTAATTATTATATACAATGAGCCAGCACCCTGATAATTAGATCTAATAAAGTACACTAACTAAACTTAGTCTTAAATAAAAGAAAGAAAGCAAAAGAAGGAATAGTTAAAGAAAATTAGACAAATACAGGGGACGGAAATATGGCTTTTTGCTATAATTAACTTGAGTGAGTTGTCTTGTGTGAAACTCGGCCAGTTGTCAATGGAATATAAAAGCGTAACGAAAGCTTGATGTAGAAAATAAATCCACAATGATTTTGGTATAAGCTTGTCAAAATCTTTGGGTGTGTAATTTATAGTTAGGAGAGATTTAAATTTATGTATATAAAATGAAAATAACCGTTATAGTTGTACTCAATAGGAACCTTAATTATCTTTTCAATACAACATAATATAAGAGGATAGGATAAATTAAAATTTTAAATTATTTTACATATTTGGTTTTTAGTGTCATTTTTAATAAAACAATTAGATATAATTAATGTTCATTTTAATTTTTTGATAAATTATATATTTTATTTTCTAATTAGATTTGAAGAGTGTTGGTCGTATCGATAAAAATGATTAGTTAAATCTTAAAAGTTTTGAAAGTTTAATCCTTAGAAAAAACATATTTTAACTATATCTTCTTTAATATTATGAGAATGATGTAATCTATGATTACTTTATTTTTTTACAAAGTACTCATTGCTTTACACTTTTCTACCATAGGATGAATTATGGTTGTTTTAATCTAATGGTAAAAAAAGGCTGAGTACTGACTAAATAAAGTAACTATAGAATATACACGTGAGAATAATTATCTCACAATTATTTACAAAAAATGTATAATCCCACTTTTTATTAAAATGGCCCATTCTATTTGCTACATATTTTTACACAGGACCCGAAAATGTCAAGATCGGGCTTGACCATCTTTTGTCTTGTTTTGTTTTAGAATGAAATTGTTTGAACTGAATTAAATAAAAAAAACAACATTTTTTTACTTAAAATCAATTTAATTTAATTTAACTAGCTTCTATGATAAAAATTTAACTGAATTATTAAGCATGCCCAAGGCCTAAAAAATTAACAAAATCACCTTCACCCTTACAAAATTCTCAAACCAACAAATAATCCATTTTTATTTAAATAAATAAAAAATATTATATTATTTATATTTTTCTAATTTCTGTCTTTCAGAAAGCTATTTTTAATTAAATTTTCATTTTTATTTAATGAGTTTTAAACTAAAAAATCTATATATATTTTAGTCATTCATATTTTATTATTTTTATATATTTTAATCATTCATATTTTACTATTTTTTTTAAATCTATTCGTTTAATGAGTAATTATTATTCATTTAATTTTTAAAGACTTTAATTTTATTATTTATATTTTTCTAACTTTTCTATTTTCCATATTCAATCTAATAAATTTTTCATATCTATTTAATTTTTTTCTTATCTACAAAAGCTTTATCCATTTCTTCTATTATTAATATTCTGTTAGTTTTATTCTTATTTCCATATCTATTTGTATTAATGAATATTACATATCTGTTCTATCCTTCTCGAATAATTTGTTTTAGGTTTTTATAATTTGCTAATTTCTCTCTATTCCATATATGTTTTATGCGTTTTCCGAATTGAAATTTGTTGGCCTCAATTGTGTGTCTCTTTCCATATACCACATTCAGATTTTGACATATATTAGATTTTTTTACTTAATATTTTATTTTTAGATTTTCTTTCTTATTTTTTTTATTTTTCTCTCCAAAGTGTCTAACACATGACAAAATCTGAATGAAAGACATGAAAAGAGACACACAATTGAGGACAACAAATTTCAATCCGAGTTTTCCATTTATATTTAATTATCCCTAATCTAAAAAAATCTCTATTTATTAACGTTATTAATATTTTATTAATTGCTCTCTTTTCAATATCTATTCTTTGATTGAAATTTTCCTATCAATTTTATTATTTTTAATCTAATTAATCTTCAGAAAATCAAATAGGCAATAATTTTAAAATTAATACCCAAATTTATTTGTAAGTTAAAGTCAATTAATTTTTCATGTGAGTGTAAGAGAAGGACAAAACAGTTTTGATTTGTTGATGTTGCAGTTTCCAACAAATTGGTCAAAATCCCCAACACAATATAACTCTGCTCCCAAACAAATTCTGCAGATCTGACATATTCTCTTCCCCCTCCCCTCCTAATCAAGAAACTAACTTTTACTTGTATTTATCCAAATCAAAATTAGGTCTCTAATCATAGAGTTAGTGCAAAGCAAGTTCAAAAAGAAACACAAATCCCAAACCCTTTTAAAAGCAACTTCTTCTTTAAAGACAAAATCTTAGACCTATATAATTAAAACTCACTCCTCTTTTCTTCATTTCAAACACAACCCATGTCCTAAAATAGTAAAAAGCAGCCATCTTTATGGATTAGACCAAAAATTCATCCATATCCCTCAAATGGGTCTCTCTGTTTACTTGCTCCTAATCCTAATTTGGGGGTTTCCATTATTGCCTATTAGAGCTGCTGATTACTCGAATTTAGTTTTCAAAGGATGTTCAAAGCAGCAATTTCAAGACCCATCTGCGATCTACAGCCAGAATCTGAAAAGCCTGTTACAATCCCTAGTTTCACAATCATCCCAGAAAACCTACTCAACAGGTTCATCTGGGGATGGCCAAACAGCAATTTCAGGGCTATTCCAATGCAGAGGAGATCTCACAAATGCTCAATGTTACACATGTGTGGGAAAAATCCAAACTTTGGTCAATAAACTCTGTGGGGAAGGAATTGCAGCAAGGATTCAGCTAAGTGGGTGCTATCTCAGCTATGAGGTTTCTGGGTTTAAGCAGGTTTCTGAAACAGAGCTGTTGTACAAGGTTTGTGGTTCAGTTGAAGCAAGTGGGTCTGGTTTTGAGGAGATGAGAGCATCAGGGTTTGATGCAATGCTGAATGGTGTTAAAAATGGGTTTTACACTGGGAAGGTTCAATCTTTATTTGTTTTAGGGCAATGTGAAGGGGATTTATCAAGTGGGGATTGTGGGAATTGCTTGAAAAGTGGGGTTGAGAGTGTGGAGAATCAGTGTGGTGATTCAATTTCTGGGCAGGTGTATCTTCAAAAGTGCTTTATCAGCTACAATTATTACCCAAATGGAGTGCCAACTATTACCTCTGCTTCAGGTAAAGTTTTGCTTTGATTAGTTGGTTCTATATGGAATGGAATAGAATATGTTATCAGATTCTAGGTACAATTTTGAGTATCAAGTTCTTTGTTTCTTCCACTTTTTCTTATTGCGTGATTAGATGATTTCCCGTTTAAAAGAATGAGGCAAGTGGCTAGGGCTAACATAGCCATAGTTTGTGCCTTTATTTGGGAAAGATGGTTTTATTTTGCAGTTGAGATTGATGTTTATTGTTGATTTTTTTTTTTTTGTAGTGACAAAACAATTAGGAGTGCTTCCCATTGGGTTTGCTTATAAACAATTTTAAGATCACAAGGAGCTTAATAGAAGAGTTAAAGTTTTTTCTTAAAGCTAGCTTATAAAGAGCTTATAAGTAATTGTTGAGTAAAATAGCTTATAAGTTGTGGAAACGGCTAAAAATAATAGGTAAAGAGAACTTTTTGGAGTATAAAAGTTTGACATTGGTATATTTTTCTTTTACTTGTTCAAAACTCAAGTGTTTGTAAGTTGAAAAATAAGTTGTCCGAGGCATAGGTGAAAATATATATTTTAATAATTTTATAGTTTATTATGAAATACAGATACGAAAAATTAAAATTCAAAATTACTTCAATTTTTAGTCTGGTGACATTTATCATGTTTTATGCTATGAATTAACTTAATTAACTAAGATAAAACAATAGCTTTTTGAAATAATAAAAAGAATATATGATATTAAATTTATATAAAATAATATTTAATGGAGGCCCTTATTTTTTTTAGGCCTTAGGCGGTGGCTTTAGTGGCTTCTACCGTAAGGCCACCCTTGTTAGAGGTCACATATTTGAGTCTACATTCTCTTGGGGTGGAACAAGGTTTTCCTTTATTATTACTATGAGCTCGATGAGGCAATTTTTAAAAAAAAAAAACTTCTTGAAAGCCAAAAGTGCTTATAAGCTGATTTGATCAACTTATAAGCTTATCGATTATTAAATTGGAAATTTGGTGAAACAGTGTATGAAATAGTTGGTGGGTAGAATTTGTAAATGCAATTTATGTGTGTTTTGTTTTGTAGAAGTTGTAGGGACAAAGCATCACACAGAAAGGACAGTAGCAATTGCAGTTGGAGGAGTTGCAGGTTTTGGATTTCTAGTTGCTTGTCTGTTGTTCATCAAATCTGTGTTGAAGAAACCTAAGAACAAGTATGATAGTTGGAATTAATCAATTCTACCTTAAAAAACATGTTTTTATTTATAGAAAGGTTGCGAGTTGGAAAGTTGTTTTGATAGACAATTTTTAGGTTAGGTTGAATAGATGCGCATAGTCACAGAGTTAGACTTATATTTGATGATTCAGACAGCTTTTTTTATAATATTGTGAATATTGTTGGCCAATACCTATTGGATTTAATGTTTAATAGACTTTATCTTGTGATTATTATTGTTACTTTCTCCATATTTTTTTTATTTATCTTTTTATAAATTTTATATTTTTAATAAATTTATTTATTAATGATATAAAAATACTAATTTATCTTTTATATTTTCAATTAATGTCTTAATTTTTCAACCCAAATATAATTAATACAAAGAATATTAAAAAAAATATCTAGAAAAAAATAAATGATAAATATTTTAATAATTCAATTTTAAATTAAAATATATATTTTAAAAATAGAGTAAGAGTATTTGTTTTCCAATAAAGAATATTACTTTAAAAAAACTAGACTAGAATGTAGTGGAAAGCATCAATGGGGCAACTCATTCACCACAAATGCCATTGTTGGGTCCATCTATGGAAATGTCATTTTCCCTTTTACATAAAGGTATGAATTGAGAAATGGGGGTTGTAAAATCATGTTAAACTTCTTATGGTATAATTGTAACAAGAAAAACTAATTGTTGCAAGCATATTGTGACTGTAAACATGTTTCAATTTTGTATTCATAAAATAAAAGTTGTTACTCGATGTGAACCAGAGGTGGAGCGGGGAATGCATACTCCATTTTCTCCTATACATGTTAAAGGCAAGACAAAAATGAATGTATAACGACATTCATGAATGGTGCTTCTCTCTAGTAATTCAATATCGGTTTTCAACTAAATGCATCAGTAATCAGCGTAAAATTTATGGCGAACTTTAAAAAAATATTTTGTGATTTCATTCCTTTGCAAAATGGAGTTTGAGATTTTTTTTTTGTAAAATGGGGTATATGTGATTTTAAAAAATTGACAAAAAAGATAAAAAAATATTTTTTTATTCATAATAGTGATGTTACATAAAATATTTTAATTAATTCAACATTCTTATAATTTGATCTTATTATACAAAAATTATACATCACAATTTGAGTAAGTTTCAGAGATTTTTTCATTTCTCATGATTTTTTAAAATTTATCATCATATTTTAATTATAAAAAATATTTGCACTATTAAAAATTTTCAAAAATTATCAATGATGTATATTGCATTTTTATTAACCAATTCACAAAATTTCGGATAAAAATGAATAAAATTACCTATTGTCGTGACATAATTTAATATTGAGAATTCTCGTTTTGCCACTTTTTTTAAACCACACAACTCATTCTGCAAAAAAAAATATCTGACTTCATTTTGCAAATGAATGAAACCACGTAATATATTTTTGAAGTTTACCCTAAAATTTATAGAAGTTAAAATCAAAATAAATGAACACAAAACGAAGTGAATTATGATGTTATTGTCATCAAATATGGTGTTCAATCATAACATAAACATACAAAAAAGGTAGACCTCCCTTTAATTCTCTCTATGAACCTCTCAATCTCCTGAACTTATAAAAGGTATCCTCAATTCTCTAAACTTGTTAAAGTGAACCTCATAGCTCATAAATTTGTTAAAAGTGAACCCCACATTCCCTTTATGTTGATATGTCAAATATTATTTTTCTAGAAATTGAATTAAAGTTGTTTTTCTAAAAATTGAATCGAAGATTGATTTACCAGAACAACACTGGGCATATTACCATGAAAGGGCTTTAAAATTCACTTTCACTAAATTTAAGGAGCACTTTAATAAGTTCAGAGGGTTAAGGAAATATTTTGTAAGTTCAGAGGGGTTAAGGAAGTTTTAAAGACAATAATTAAGGTGTCTAGATGTATTAGACTAAAAAAAATTGGGTCAATTTTACATTGCTTTTCCAAGCATCTGGTAGCTAATTTTCAAAATTTGGAGGGGCAAGAGTATTAAACTAGCCTTTGAGAATTCCAAGAGTAGCTCCGGGCATTCCCTATATAATATAATATTCTCCAAATTAGGGGATGGAATGCTTTATTTTAATATTATTTTTTTAATTTTTTAATTGTTTTATTAGTAGAGATGATATAAAAAATTAATATAATAATAATAATAAAGTATTATTATTTTAGGAGAATCTAAAATAGGGAAGATTATTGGAGCAAAATACTGTAGATATTGCAAAATAGAGATTGGACTTGCTCTAAGAAAGACAGCGCTGTAGGAGATGTCTCGTCTACATCAAGCAAATCCTAAATTGAAACGAGAGACTCCAGCCAGTTTACAGTTGTAAACATTGCTTCCAAGCAAGAACCAAACTATTGATGTTCTATGATTAGGTAATCCCATCTCATCAGCCACAATAGTTAAAGGCACCAACATGAAGATAATAAAGAAAAGAAAATCAACATTTCTTATTATAAGATCAATCTTTAATCAAAAGATATATCTATCAACATCATTCCTAATGCTTGCTACGGTTGCAATCTAGTGACATTTGAATAAAGAATTAAAGATCCGCTCAGACAGCTGAAGTGTGATATCATTACAAGGATAACTTATTCAAATAAGGATTTGATGTCAATAACATTATACACATCTAAAATGAGACAGGATGCTCAACTATCAGCAAGTAAAATTAAAAACAAAATTCTATAATCTATCATTCTGAGCATTGAGGAAGGAGAACCATTCAAGGTAATAGTTTCTAAGCATTCAACATCAGTTAATTTGTTAGGTTAAATGCTGACATAATAAAGTTATTGGCTCAACTTTGTGTGTCATAACCATCAAGATAATTAGGAAATACAGATGCCAAAATTTCAACTTTGAAACATCTTTCAAGTTGAAAACCAAGAAGAGTGAAAATGAAAGGATATCAAATATCAATATTATCAGTTTTTTGGTTGCCCATCTGGTTCACAGGAGCTTTGCTTCGACTACATCCAGATCCGACCCGGATATCAATATTATCAGTTAACTTATCACAACTATGAGTTTCCTAAAATTGAGTACTTTTTATATCTTTTATAGCCAACTTATCTGTCTCTCTATGACGATTACATGTATTTGATTCAATTCTCTTTAACTAAAAATAAAGCGTTCAGATTAAAACATATCCACGGAGTCATCGTATTCTATGTACTGCATATTCAATGGCCTGGTTGAAACAACATGCTTGCAACAGCAGGATAAAGACAAACCCATCAATTTTCACCATGTCAGCATCAATTACAAATGACACCTAGCAGTTCACATTTCACGGGTCACAAAAATGAATCACGAACATGATGTAAAGCTCCTTAAAGATACTATAAAAATCTTCAGATTAATAGTCTTCCAATCAAATGCATGCATACATGCTTGATGCTTTTGTATCTATGTATGCTCCCAATGAAAATATACGACAACTGCCTATGAGCAATCTATTTCAGTAAGAAAACTTAAACCCGCGAATGTTTAACTTCAGAGTTTGATTTACAATAAATGTTGGATATATGGCATGTTTGATAATGATATGCTTATCAACTTTAGGCTTAACTATTATACGGAGAAACTTTATTTTAATAACAATAAATGTCATTGTATTCTACACTTCAAGAGCTTTCCTATGGTTTATAGGTAAATTATATCCCTAAAATGGATTAACGGTGATAACAAATTGAAGTTCAAGGTTTGGATTGTTGTCTTACTTTGACAACCGTGACAATGGCTTCACGACTGTGAAAATTTTTTCATGACTAAATCAATAGCTCATGGACCAATCCGATGGTTAAGACCACGATTGCGCCAAGCCATCACAACCGTTGATGAATGCTGAACTATGAAGCACGGAAACTCCGGTTACATGCCGTCTCCGTTTCCGTGTCTATGTCCCCACAGTTTCCAAACCTATATTTTTTAGAAATGGCGTTTCCCGGCTTCTGTTTCCGTTTCTGTATCCGTTTCCGTGCTACATAGATGCTGAAACAGTTTTGTCTTTTAACATTCTAACCTGATTTCTTGGAGGATTAATGGTTTGTAACACCTTTAATGAATAAAATTTCTCATAACAACCAAGTTCAATCTCCATTAAGTTGTGGTTATAAGGTTCAATGTCAATTAAACCTAATTATAACCATGTTAACGCCATTGATCCTATATAAACGCTCACATTTGTATCCTTGAAACTTTAACTCTTTTACTAATTGAAATTCCATCTGGTGGAAAGATCTTTTGAGGTTTCATTTTCTGTTTGGTACTCAATATTCCTTCAAAAGATATTCATTCCTTTTCTGTGCAAGGCTACTAGTATTAGGTTAAGGTAAAAAGCTCTTCACTCGGTTTGAGTTTGCCTATGATTGTGGTTGTATGTTTGGAAACAAATTCACCGGTAGTGGACGAATAATCGTCTTAAGGAAACTAAAGTTTCAGGTCTCCGCAATAAACTTTGCTTTGATGAAAGGTTTTAGTATTATTTCTATTTTCATTTGTCAATTGTAATAGTATAATTCCTCTATTACATTTCTATACTATTACTAACAAGAGGAATATCAGAAGCTACTGCTAAACTAGATGTTGTAGTTTGCATCATAAGATGCACCTTGGAGAAGCCTACTTTAACTTCCAAATAATTAAGTAAACTAGCCTAAAATGTGAATTTAGTTTCTTCTGATGAATTCATAAATTTACCCCAGTTTTGAAACTATCACAGAATACAGATGAACTTACTGACCTATCCAAATGTGAATTCACAGAAAAACAGTTCATTACTTCAACATAATGCATAGAATCTAACACCAAAAAGGTATACATAGATGCATTCTTAGGTTAATGAACTTGCCAGGACAGAGGCAGTTGATTTAAAAGACACTGAGCTTATTCCATATTTTTTTCATTAGTAAGAGAAAATCCTAGCAAAAAACAATATAATGAATGAGCACAAAACCTTAGATAAATCTTGACAGAGCAATGCATCAATGCTAATGAAAGTGAGATCATCGGTTCCCCACCATCTATTGGCAATTTGGTATATGCTTTAACTCAAGCCCCGTTTTACCAGTGATTCAGAGTTCCAAATCTTATAATCATAGAACAAATCAAATTCTCTTCTGATAAGAAAGCAACCCAAATGCCATCTAAATTTCTAGATTGGCTATCCATTGACAAGAAAAAGCATAAGCATCAACACATTGACAAGAAAAAAAACACAAGTACGTAATGAAATCCACTTAATCATTGCAATCAATGCCAAGATATAATCAGGCTATTGTATCTCAAAACCCCAATCGACATTACAAAAAACAAGAAATTGATTTCAAATCCACAATCACAGTATCCCTAACCTGAAACAGACCCCTTCTGTACTACTTTTGGGGCAGACCAACAGGCGGAGCACCGAGGAGACTTTGCTGCTGGATCTCGATCTCATTGAACTGCTGCTCGCGGTCCATCTCGATAATAAGAGGCACCACGAGTATTAAAAAGGTAGTCCCGGCGATCCAGGCGGCCTTTCCGGTGCTGCGGAGGAGCTTCTTGGTGACGAAAGCAGCGTCGCTGACTGCTTCCTTGCCTTTAGAGACGATCTCGGAGCTGGAGAATTTAGCGAGAAGGCTGGGCTCCGGTTGTGGCTTCGAGCCTCGCCTGGCCGGCAGCGATACTCCGCCTTTCCGGGATTGAGAAGCCATTGTTGGTGAACGGAAGGGTTAAAACTTTCTTCTTCGGCGATTTTATGTTGAGAATGAAGTGTGACAGTGACACAGTAAAACAGTGTCGTTTTACAGTAGGGTTTGGAGGGTCAGGCTCGGGCAAGGCATTTAACAAAATCCTTTAACTCAGACTCATGATTTAGAAATTGTGGCTCGGCCAGACTTTCTAAGCAATTTTCATTTCGGCTTATGATCTGTTGAATAATTTTTTCTTTGTGGCTCTTATAAAATTTATAAAATGATTTGGTCTAAAAGATAATTTTTTTTTCAAATTTACTTTCCTCCTCCAACAGCTACTATTTATATTTTTTTTAATTTTTTTAGTTTCTTTTGTATTTATCTTTTAAATTATTTATTTTTTTGGCATGCCGCTTTAGAGTTTTTTGTTCGTCTCTTTTTTATCTTCAAAAGAACATCCATTGTGACTTTTTCGAACTTTTTCAACTGATAGACACGTGGTAGATGTCTGGTAGACATGTTATAGAAGTCTGATAGACATGTGGTAGAAGTGTGGTAGATGTGTGGAATCTATTTTTTTCATTAGCCTTTTTTTCTTTTTTAATCTGTATACTGTACTTTCTCTCTATTGGATTTGTTCTTGCATTCTTTTCTTGATCTGGAAATCGTCTCTCGGTTCTCTTCTCTTCCAGTTATTTGTTTGATTTTCGCCACTAATTTATCATTGTTTAGCTGGTGGTTTGATTTTAAGATTTGCACAAACTAACATAACGATTTCATAAAAAACCGATCAAAAACTAATATCTACCATATGTCTATTATACTTCTATCACATATCTATTGAACATCTATCAGATGTCTATTGGTTCAAAAAATTTGAAAATGTCACAGTGGATGTCATTTCGAAGATAAAAATAAGACGAAAAAAACTCTAAAGCGGCATGCCGAAAAAATAAATGGTTTGAGAGATAAATGAAAAATAAAAAAGAAAATCAAAAGAAAGAGGGGAAAAACAATATGATGGCAAGGTATGTAAATAGAATTGAAGGGAATGTGTATTTGTAAATAGTTTGACTTGATACTGAATATATAAATAGTTTACAAAGTATGACTATTCTTGATAGTTTGTCTTTTTCTTTTAATATTTTGTAAACTAAATTGAAATAAATTACAATTTCTATATAAAAATATTTAGATTTTGCACACAATTCATTTTTTAGTAAAATTCTTTTTATATATATTTAAAAATTTAGAAGGTTAAAAATATAAAAAAATTTAAAATCCTATTAAATATAATATAAAAATAGAGAACAAATATAGTTTTTGTTCGCCGGATTGGGCTTTAATATTTATATAAAAATTAAGTCTGGCTCATAAAACTTTGAACTTTTGCGGGCCCGAATTTGGACCGGACTTCGTAATAAAATAAGTGTTCAAGTTCGGCCCATTTGAACGGGCTCAAGCTAAACCCGATGGGTAGCCCTGCCCGCAAAAAGGTCTAGTTGGTGGGCTCAAACTACAGAGTCATTTGAGGGATTTAAGAGAAAAAAATGCATGGTGAAAAAAAGAGTACATGTAAGGAGCATGGTTTAACAATATATACAAGGCACAACTTTAATCAGAACAGCTTTTTTCGTGTCAGAAAATGGGCTTAGTAAGCCCGTTTTTGTTTACTAAGTCCGTTTCAGACACGCCTGTAGCTGGCATCTCGTCAGCTACAGTGACCATCTGAAAATGGGCTCAGACGGTGCGGCAGTCGAGGCTGCCTCGACTGCCGCGTATGGCATGGGAATAGATTCCCACGGGAAGCTGAATATGAGTGAATTTTCACTCATATTAATTGCCCAACCCCCACCCCTCAACTCCCTCATCCATCTCTACTGCTATCTCACCCCACCCACTCTTTACTCACCCAATTTTCATTCAAAAATTCACCCACATTTCTTACCCATCCTCTCAACTTTAATATTGTTGTCTTTTCCAACACACAATTTTCACTCCCTTTTTATATTCTAAAAAGTTTGTTCTTCTACAAGGTAAAAATGTTGTTAATTTTCATTATTTTTGTTCAATTAATTTATTGTTGAACTTATACTTAATTTTTTTACAGGATTTTTACAACTCTAAAGTAGAGGTATGCAATACAATCCTCTAAATTTACTAAGAAAATTTTAGCTTTATGGTAAAAATTGTAGTCATATGCATATATGAACATATTTTTGCTCTAGTTATAGTTTTAGTATTACAAGAAAGTGAAGTTAGATTTAAAACATGAACATATTAATGCTCTAGTTTTAGTGTTAGCATAAGTCAAATTTTTTGTTTCATATATTGACATATTATTGCTTTAGTTTTAGTTTTAGTATGATTTTAGGTGTAGTTTTGTTTTTAGAGTAAGAAAAAAATTAGCCCTAGTTTTAGTGAAATCCAAAATGTGAACATATTAATGCTTTAGTTTAGTGTTAGTCTAAGTTAAAATTTTTTGTTTCATATATTGACATATTATTACTTTCGTTTTAGTTTTAGTGTGATTTTAGGTGTAGTTTTATTTTTAAAGTAAGAAAAAAAAGAAATTAGCCTTAGTTCTAGTGAAATCCAAAGTATGAACATATTAATGCTTTAGTTTTAGTGTTAGTCTAAGTTAAAATTTTTTGTTTCATATATTGACCTATTATTGCTTTAGTTTTAGTTTTAGCGTAATTTTAGGTGTAGTTTTATTTTTAGAGTAAGAAAAAAAAGAAATTAGCCATAGTTTTAGTGAAATCCAAAGTATGAACATATTAATGCTTTAATATGATTTTAGTTATACTTCTACTTTTATTTATATAAGAAAGGAAATAAATTGAAAATTATAGTACGATTTTAGTTTTAGTTTTACTTTTACTTTTGTTCCATTGAATATATCATACTGGAATTCAATTGAAAATATTTTAGTATATCTGCTTCAATTGAAATATTTATATATTTTATACATTTTAAACTTTCATACATTTTACTTCAAAATTCATACTGGAATTCAATTGAAAATATTTTATACATTTTAGTATACTTTGATTTATTTTGTCATTTTAGTTTGATAATTTTTTAGTAAATAAAAGTTGAATTTGATTAGAGATAGGTGTGTTGTTTTGCAATGGAAAATGGAATACAATCGAAGAGATGAACAAATTATTAATCCTAGACCAATTATTTCAGACGTATTAACTTTACAAGAGAAGCATAGGTCACAAAATATATGGATAGGACAGGTAAAATATTGTATGTACTGAGATAATTTTTGTAATTAAAATATAAATGAATAAAAAAAATTAATTCAAGATTTATATTCATAGGGTTGTTCTGAAGCATATTTGCAAAAAGGGGGAGTTGGATCATTGTTAGACAACATTGACTCAAGAATATATCAAAAAGTGATTGAACGCGGCTTCAAAGGGGTTATGAAAGTTGGCACAATGGTAGTAGACCATAGGCTGATTAATGCAATGATAGAGAGGTGGCGACCAGAAACGTTTACGTTTTATCTAAGTGTCGGTGAAGCCACTATAACACCTCAGGACGTTGAAGTGTTAACGGGATTATGTGTAGACGGAGTTGCAGTGACGGGTGTATCGAAAAGTCTGCGATGTCTTTTCCAAACTTGTCAGACATTGTAAGGAACATTTTCGGGCATAGAGGATGTAGTAGGGAATCGTATAAAGTTGACATAGTTTAGGAATAATTTCTCTCAAGTGCCTAATGATGCCGATGAACTTACAATTAATCGGTATACTCGAGCATTTTTAATGCAGTTATTTGGTGGTTTGCTCTTTAGCAATAGTTGGGGTAATAAAGTAGATGTAATGTGGTTAGGCTTGTTGGAGGATTTGAATGCTGAAGGTGTCGGTAGTTATGCTTGGGGAGCTGCTGTCCTAGCATATTTGTATAGAGAGTTGTCAAAAGCAACAGAACCAAGGAAAGAAAATATTTGTGGATATTTCCAACTAATGCAAGTATGGGCCTATGAGCGGATAAAAAACATAGCCCCTAGATCTGAACCACATTACGAGGCTTGTGACTAAGAACCATATGCTATGAGGTAAAATTATATATTTAGCTTTTTATTTAAGTTTCAATTAATAAGGAGATAGAATATTTTAGACAAAGTGAAATATTTTAATAATGTAAGTGAATCATAGGTGGAAAGATGCAATTTCTGACAGGCTTCAATTGGGAGAAATTAGAAGACGATTAGATTGTTTGCCAGTTGATCAAGTATGTTTTATTTCATTGAAAAAATTATTTTATTAACAGCTAGAGCTAACACGTTTAAGGTAAAAAATAGGACAAATAGTTTGATACATGATTTTGTTATGCAGTTTGTTTGGACACCATATGATGGAATCCTAGAAAAAGTGCCCGAGTACTGTACACATGGAAAAAATGTTTGGAGAACAATCATACCAATTATATCATGGAATATAGTTGAGTTTCACCATCCAGATCATTGCATGAGTCAATTTGGATTAGATCAACCTATACAGCAAAACATCGATCATAAACTGTACAATCACCAAACTGTCAAAATGACAGGGCATAAAGGTTGTGACTGGGGCTACAAACATGCTCAATACATAAATGTGTGGAATTCACGTTTGCAACGGATTGCAACTGTCAGAGATAATTACCCAGCATTTTTAGGTCCACAAGATCTATATCAATCTCAATATATGCAGTGGTACCTTAAAAGAACTAGACGTTGGATCAGCCCGACTGGTGCTGCAATAAATGCAGTGGTATGATATTTATTTTATAATCTGAATTTTTATTCCCAAATAATAATGACATTATATTAGTGATATTTGTTTGACCTATTATTGTTTATGGTAGGGAGACAGACTCGAAAGAATGTACCATATGGCAGGAAACTACATACCCCGTGCTAGCTTTGTAAACATGATCGGGAGTATGCTTGGAGGATTAAACCAAGAATATCATATGCAAGAAATAGCTTGACCACATTTGTGTCCTCGGCCAATTCCATATGAAAATGTGGGAATCCCCGAGTGGGTGACAAATCGACGTGATCCAACCTTTGATGACAAACGACTTCCAACTCCTTTTCCTCCATTTCCCAAAGGGATTCAACAAATTCCAGAACCACATTTTTTTTCTCTACATTCTAGAAATGTTGGCCCATCGATGTACCAAAATGTCGCAGGTCCATCAACAAACCATAATGACTTAGGTCCATCAACGAACCAAAATGACTTAGGTCCATCAACGAACCAGATTGAACAAAGTTGGACTTCCAATGACATAAATGAATTGTTTGATCAAAATGCTCTTGCAATAGGTGAAGCCAATATGCCACAAGCAAATTTTGCATATAATTTTGATTTCGGGAGTCCTGACCCAGACGTCCAACAATATCACACCCCGATACCACCTATTGCTTCTCCATTTGGACATATTACATTTGATTCATATGAAAATACAATTATGCCAAATTTCCAAATGGGTCAAGAACATGGGATTGGTCCTTCAGGTGGTTTCTACAATAATATGAACACAAATTTCCCATATGAAGGAATGGGTCCAACGAGATTAGATTATTCAGGTGCATTGAATAATCTAATCTCGTTGGACCCATCAAGGATCAATGAATGTCCAATATCCAAATATGTTCAACCTTAACGAACAAGACACCCAACATCATAATTCGGAAAACCAAATGTAGCACTTTTTGTATTGTAAAAAAATATTTTATTTGTTTTGAGTTGAATTTCCTTTCATATGTTATGTTTTTATATTATTTTGAGTTACTTTTTTTTATTTTGGAAGCATTTTTTCATTAGGATAGAAAAAAATTATAAAGTAAAGAAAAAAGAAACAACTATATGACACAATATGACAAAAATAGAAACATGAATGAAATGAAGTAATTTTAGCTACTTTGTTTTGTTTACTATAATTCTTTTGATACTTCTTTCTTTAAAATAAAACATACAACAAAGCATTACTAGATTTAAAAGTTTTACAAAGAAGATAAAGACAAATCCCTTACTACTAATAATAATAATAATTTCACTTTGACAAATCCGTTACTAATTAAGATATTACCTACTTCGACCGGGATTGTTACAAGTAGTTCGATTATGTCCACCTCGGCCACAATTACTACATTTGTACAAAGTAGTCCCCTTTTCTTTTTCATCCATTTTATTTCTAATTCTCGTTGACTTTGGCCTTCCCTTGGTTCGTTTGCATGCCGGATTCGGAATGACTGTTGTCGAGTTCACTTCAGGCTAGTAGTCCTTGTGGCCTAAAGGTTGGAATGGATGATTGTACACTTTTAAATTCTCCTCCAAGTGTGCACTTTATCGATAAATTCAAAAAAGTTATAACACAAGCGCTTACATACCGCAATTGCATGTGAACATGGCGTTTTGTAGATTTGGAATTTCTTGCATGTGCACTCTCGACGTTCTAAGCTCACTACATAAGTGTTGCGTCCTTTTTGTCGAATTGGATCATATCCATTTAAAACTTCACATAGTCCACTTCTACTGTCGAAGTATGTGACAGTATGACAATCTCCCTTGCGGGCATATTTTGTCACAATTTTCTTACAAATCGGAGTAACATGTTCGGCCTCTTAAAGTAAATTCAAGTATTTATTTTGACGGGTATCAAAATAATGTACCATTTTTCCAAATGCGTGTTCAATAATGCTCTAGATAGGCTTTTGTCGAATGCCCTTTTAAACATTATTTATGCACTCAGCAACGTTTGTGCACATGTGACCGAACCTTGAGCCAGTATCATTTGACAAACTCCACTTCTGCACACGTTTCTCCATCGCCCATTGGTACGCTCGTGCATCTATTTTTTGATTTTGTCCATCTGCTTTAAGAACTTCCACTCTTGTGCTTGAGCTCCTACATGTAATAAAATTCATACAATAATAGTTATATGTCAAAAGCATACGAGACGCATTAAGAATTCTTATAGTGCATAATTTGTAAGTTCATACCGGCTCGATATAATAGGTTTTTTTAATGTAGTATTGTGGTACTTTTTGTTGTAGTTGCTCGTAAAGTGCCTGAGGCAAAACTGATGGTATGCTAAAGGTTCTGCCCACCCCAAACCTTCACTATTCATTGTCTGTAGTATTCCACCGTGTCGATCAGAAATGACACCTAGACCAGTGTGTTGTGTCACATACACTCTTATGCACTCCATGAACCACCCCTAACTAGATCCGTTCTCACTTTCAACAATAGAAAACGCAATGGGAAGAATATGATTATTACCATCTAACGCAGTTGCTACCAACAATGTATGATGATATTTTCCATACAAGAATGTCCTATCAATCTGGATAACAGGTCTACAATGCTTGACCCCTTCGATGCATGGCTTGAAAGACCAAAATACTTGACTGAACATGCGATATCGACTATTACTTGTTTCATTTGTGATCAAAATAGTGATGGAACCGGGGTTGTAGTGGGTCAATGCATTTAAATAACGCTTTAACATATTATACGATCCTTCCCAGTTGCCAAAAATAGCTTCCATTGCTTTTCTTTTTGCACAAAAAGTCTTCTTCTTCAAAATGGTAAACCCCTATTTATCTTTAGCATGCTCAATTATTACATCAAGGCTCAGTGATGGGTTTTTGGAAACCATTCCAAATATAGAACTGGCAATCAAATTTCCATCGAGATTTTGATGGTCTTGAGATAATCGAGTGTTTACGCATGTATGTGGACTAGGGAGTCTAGTGATTTACCACATATTGATTGACTTCTTAAGGCTTGCACGGAGCCTTCATCCACATGTTTGTCCTACTCCACCTTCCTTGTTGTTACATTGAAGAGCTAATTTATGTGGATAAGATTCAACCACTTGATATGACATATGATTTTTCATCGACGTGATCTTTACTGCATCCCATGTGCTTATGTTATCAATATCATTGGCATATTACACATTATCATGTTCCTCTAACGCTGTATATGTCGAGTCTGGGAATTCAAAAGCTGATAATGGAGCAATAGGTGGAACTCGTGACTTTCCTCAACATTTAAGGGAGTCATGTTCAAGTCGGTCATATCGGATTGCTCAGTAGACTCATTATCAACATGTTCATCATCATTATCATCATCGCTGTCGAACATAGTCATATCATTAATGAACTGCTCCTCCAATGTGTTGTCAATATCATTTGGTTCTATAGTTCCATTAACATAATCACATATTGGATCTTCTATTTCTTCATCTTCATTTTGGGAACTTCCGGCTTCATAATTCATTGGATTCACCTGATCAGTTCGTGCTAATTAAGGTTGATTAGATTGAACGTTAGACCCAAATGTTTCCATTAACGAGTGCTCTCCAATGCCACCACTAACTCCACCTGCAGTTGTTGTCAATTGAGTTGTCGTTGTCGAAAAAATTTGGATAGGATTGGATTCTTTGGCACCACTACATCCCACATTTGTTATTGAATGAACTCCAACAGAAGGATATACTGCTGTATGTGCTTCCACGGATTCAAATGTAGATATTGGTTGATTTTGTTGAAATATAAAAGGTGATGGCGCTTCTTGGCCGTTTATTCATATTCAACAAATAACTCAGCCGTGTGATAATTTGGAATGTTGTCCAAATTATAGTGAATAAATTTAATTCCTTCATCACCACAAATATCCATATAATAATAATAATTAGTTGGTGGAACAGGATACCTATATACAATCTTTGTTATCCTTCCATTATTTCCAAACCCAATCTCTGTTGATATCTTTTGAACAAGACTACCATACAAAGGCTTCCTCTTAACCTTCACACGTTTTTGCATTTCTCCCCAATATAAAGTGTAGTGGTCGTTGAATGACATTTTTTCCTTGCAATAGAAACGAATAAATTTTATGAAACATATCATGACAATGTTTTTATTTGGTTCTAAATATGCAAATTTTATTGATTTGGATAGTTTATATTATTTATTGGAAATGTATAAACAAATATTTAGTAAACCATACATGAATAAATCATAAACAAACAAATAGAAATTACATATATCACATATTCATATATGTTCTTCAAACTACAATAAAATGACACGTAAATAAACACTAGTCATAATTTGGGTAATAAAACAATACTAAACTCAACCCTAAACAAAAGCTTTCCTAACCGGAATAGATTCAAGCATTTCATGTTCCAAAAGCCATAGAGATGGACCACCATTTGTGTGAGATCTCCTGCGAATTACTCTTGGGCCACTCCTTAGATTTATTACTCTTTCCTCGAATCGAACAAGTTTAGGAAAATAATAGTTGAACATATGATCTATAAACAATCTCATTGCAGGTCCGTACTTTTTTTGCCCTTTCAAATGCATTGGCCAACTTTTTTTTGAGAACCCTATTACTAAAAGAGTCCTACATACATGTAAAAAGGGACTCGTAATTTCTTCCCAAATGAAATCCTCCTACCCATATTAGTTGTTGCATTTTATCATGCATGTTTGTTATATGCGCAGCTAGTGCATCAATGTCGTTGTATTGATGTATTGCTGATAATCGATTTTTTTAATTCCTTCATCATATCTCTAAGCCTTTTTAATTGCCAAGGCTGTTTAGGATATATTGGTGTCCTGATCACTGGCGCCATCTAGCCAAAATGTACAAAATCAGTCTTAAATAGAAAAAGATAACTAACATAAATTTGATAAAATAAACCACATGTAAAATAATAATTTATTCAACTACACCTATATTCATAATAGAGCATAAATACGTTAATATGTTACTTTGGTATGTTAAAATTACACCAACACTAAAACTAAAATATTAATATGTTTATATTTTAAATTTCATTAAAGTTATAGCTAATTGTCTTTCTTTTGTAAACGTAAAAGTAAAACTACACCTAAAATCATACTAAAACTAAAACTAAAGGAATAATATGTCAATATATGGGGCAATTAAAATTTTAACTTAGACTAACCCTACAACTAAAGAATTAATATGTTCATACTTTGGATTTCACTAAAACTAGGGCTAATTTCTTTTTTTTCTTACTCTAAAAATAAAACTACACCTAAAATCACACTAAAACTAAAACTAAAGCAATAATATATCAATATATGAAACAAAAAATTTTAACTTAGACTAACACTAAAACTAAAGCATTAATATGTTCATACTTTAGATTTCACTAAAACTAGGGCTAATTTCTTTTTTTTCTTACTCTAAAAATAAAACTATACCTAAAATCACACTAAAACTAAAACTAAAGCAATAATATGTCAATATATGAAATAAAAAATTTTAACTTAGACTAACACTAAAACTAAAGCATTAATATGTTCACATTTTGGATTTCACTAAAACTAGGGCTAATTTTTTTCTTACTCTAAAAATAAAACTACACCTAAAATCACACTAAAACTAAAACTAAAGCAATAATATGTCAATATATGAAACAAAAATTTTTTACTTAGAGTAACACTAAACTAAAGCATTAATATGTTTATATTTTGGATTTCACTAAAACTAGGGTTAATTTCTTTTTTTTTCTTACTCTAAAAGTAAAACTATACCTAAAATCATACTATATAACTAAAGCAATAATATGTCAATATATGAAACGAAAAATTTGACTTATACTAACACTAAAACTAGAGCATTAATATGTTCATGTTTTAAATCTAACTTCACTTTCTTGTAAAACTAAAACTATAACTAGAGCAAAAATATGTTCATATATGCATATGACTACAATTTTTACCATAAAGCTAAAATTTTTATAGTAAATTTAGAGGATTGGATTGCATACCTCTACTTTGGAGTTGTAAAAATTCTGTAAAAAAATTAAGTATAAGTTCAACAATATGATTTACAACAATAAATTAATTGAACAAAACAATGAAAATTAACAACATTTTTCCCTCGTAGAAGAACAAACTTTGTAGAATATAAAAAGAGAGTGAAAATTGTGTGTTGGAAAGGAAAAAAATATTAAAGTTGAGAGGATGAGTAAGAAATGTGGGTGAATTTTTAAATGAAAATTGGGTGAGTAAAGAGTGGGTGGGGTGAGAAAGCAGTAGAGAAGGATGGAGGAGTTGAGGGGTGGGGGTTGGGCAATTAATATGGGTGAAAATTCACCCATATTCAGCTTCCCGTGGGAATCTCTCCTGCCATACGCGGCAGTTGTGGCAGACTCGACTGCCGCGCTGTCTGAAAACAGGCTTACTAAGCCCGTTTTCAGACGGTCACTGTAGCTGACGAGATGTTAGCTACAGGCGTATCTGAAAACGGGCTTAGTAAGCCCGTTTTTAACGAAAAAAGCTATTCTGATTAAAGTTGTGTCTTACTTGTATATATTGTTAAACCATACTCCTTATATGTACTTTTTTTTTGACACCATGTATTTTTTTGGTCTTAAATCCGTCATTTGAGCGTGTATATTTAGGCCGGTTATCTTGTATGCCTATAGTAACTAAACTATAATTATGGACGGCTGAGCTAAAAGCTATTTTTCTGATTATAAATTTAACAGAATACGATATTTGTTGGTGTTTTAGTATTTAGACATGTTTTATAACTTTTTAGCAAAAAAAGTCAACAACGAAAAATAGCTATGGGTAAACTTAAAAAATATGTCATGTTGTTTCATCAATTTGCAAAAAGGTGCTTGTGGAATTTTTTTTCTAAAAGGGTGCAGGTGGTTTCAAAATTTTCAAAAGGGTGTCTCTAGTTTGGAAATTACAGTGCTCCACTAGTTATTTCAATAAATTCAACATTCCTATATTTTAACTATATTATTTAAGAATATTTGAGTAAGATTCGGAAAATTTTTATTTTGTTTTGATTTTTTAAAGTTATAATCAAATTTTAATTAAAAAAAATATTAATACTTCTCAAAAAATTCTAAAATTTATCACAAAGGTGTACTATATTTTTATTAACTAAGCTGCAAAATTTCACTTCAAAATGGATAAGTTTATCTTTCAAAGCGTGGCTTTAAAATTTTGGAGATCCTCTTTTTGCAAACTTTTAAAACTACAGTCACCCTTTTAAAAAAAAAATTCCATAATCATCTTTTTGCAAAATGACAAAACTACATGGTATGTTTTTCAAGTTTATCCAATAGCTATCAACAACAGATACACCAAATGGCTCATACGATGAAAGGTGGTTTAGTTTAGAGAAATTGTTAAGAAATATAATATTTAAGTTTTATATTTACATCTTTATTTCCTTGTTTATTATTTGTACTCTCTAACCAATTTTAAGTTTTCATTATCAAGGAATACGCTCAATCACTATTCACGCTACTGTTCATGCACTATTCATTTTTTATCTTATTTTGACATTATCTTTCAAACCGTTCATTTTTTTGACATGTCGCTTTAGAATTTTTTCGTTCATCTCATTTTTATCTTCGAAACACTATCCATTGTAATGTACTTTTACGAATTTTTTTTTCGGTTGTTCGATATCTGGTAAGTAACTGGTAGATACCGGGTTCATACCAACTATTGAACAATTATAAAAGGTTTTTGAATGAATCTGGAAGGAAACTGGTAAGTACTTGGTAGAATGGTGGTAAATTCATGAAATAATATAGAAACCTGTTACAAATATAAACTTGGTGGATTGAACAAACTTTCAATTAAATATAAGGTTCATACTAGGTTCCTACCAGATATTGAACAATTGTAAAAAAGTTTTTTAATGAATATGGTAGGTATTTGGTAAGTACTTGGTAGGCACATGGTAGAATGCTAGTAAATTCATAAAATAATATAGAAATATGTTATAAACATAAACTTGGTGGATTGACAAACTTCCAATAAAATATAAAGTTCCTACCAGGTCCCTACCAGTTTCCTATCATATGTTGAACAATTGAAAAAAAAGTTTCGAAAAAGTATATCACAATGGATGACGTTTCGAAGATAAAAATGAGACGAATAAAAAATCTAAAGCAACACATAAAAAATTGAACGGTTTGAGAGATAATGACAAAGTAAGATGAAATTTTTTTAAAATGTGAATAGTGCACGTAAACAGTAGCATGAATTGTGGAGAGCAAGGGTTGAACGTATAACTTTAATTTTGAAACTTGTTTAATTAGGGAAAGTTATGACACAAATGTTGGGATGAAAGGAAACGTAATTTTTGGTACATATATATAAAAAGCCCTATAGTTTAGGTATAATGTTAGAAACTAGGAAAGTAACATATTGCTACATTGGTATAATATTTTCCAATATGTTCATATATGTAAATTCATTATTCTCTCCGCTTATAGTCAATGTAAGACTGTTGTTCACCTAACAATCACTCCTCGAATAAAGTACATCGAGTCCCCTCTAGACCGATTACAGATTTACCATCTCTCTACTATCACCCAACTTTAATCTCTCGTACAAAGTACCATCAAGCCTCCCTTGACTGATTATTCATTCGTCCACTCTCTACTAACTAATGATCCGACAATCATCCCTTAAATAAAGTATCATCTAGCCTCGATTCAGCCGATTTTTTATTTGTTCACTCTCTACTATCTTACCAAGTATTATCACCACTCGTTGCAGATCGTGGAAGCCATAAATCGAAGCCCTCGTGACTTTGCTTTTAAACTTTACCTCAAAAAACTCGTACTAATAGAGATACGCCCTCATATTTCTTTTCCATGATTATTCTCAATTCTAGCTAATGTGGAGCCACTTATTGATAGTTTTCATTATTACAAATATTTTGTAAAAGAGTTAAATAAGTTACGTAAGTCATGTTATTTTTAACTTTTGAAAGTTGAAATGAATTGAACTGAACTGAAATTTAAAGAATTGAACTGAAATGGGTTGAACCAAACTTATTTTTATGTAAATTTATAACTACGCATAGCTGAACTGAACTGCAAGTAATCTGAATTGAACTGAATTGAATTACAGTTTAAAAGTTTAGGGTCTTAATAATCTTAAGCAAATATTGAAAAAATGCATAAACAAAATTTATTTAAAAAGTCACCAAACACTAGAAAAATCATAACGGTATTAATTTGTTTCCACTATGCAACGCAACCCTTATCGGTCATTCTTTTGGCGAAGCTTTATTGAACATTAAAGTAAAAAAAGAAGTTGGTCTGGTTTTTAATTGCTTTTCACGCCAAGATATCTCTATCAGACTCAATTATTTCAAATTTCATTGTTTCTTGTTGCCGTTATTTAACCACCTCATCATGTATATTGCCCAGGCAAATATTCAGGACAACACTATCAGTTTGAATTTGAAAGGCACAAATTAAAAAAACTGAGAGTTCTAATGTCTTCTTTACTAGTTTAGTTCTTGCTTGTTATTCTGTTTCGGTTAACGTTGTATATAAACTAATGAGCTATGTTATGTCTTGTTAGTGGATCTTGAAGTGTATCCAAGAATCAAAGTGAGGAAACAACATGAAGATGAAGATGAAGACAATGTGTTTTCTCCTTCACACAAAGTTTGTCAATCTCTCTTTGTGTTCGGTTAGCTACAATTCTCAAAAGTTTTTTCTTATTATCTGAATTGAATTGAAAAGTACTTATTTCAGTGTAAATTTATGTGCATGCAGTAGTGATAATTACTGAACAGTACTGAACTGAACTGAATTAAACTGAATGATTATAAGTTGAAAAGAACAGATACCGACATCTCTCATTCTCTCTCTCATCACGTGTGTTGTTTATAATATGTCTATTATATCTTATAATATATCATGAATAATAATTAACGAATATAAATATAATATTAATACATACATGATATAGAGTCTATATTTTGCAAGTTTTTTGTGGACCCGGCACCAACGGGTCTAAGAAGTTGGACTCCATACCTAAAAAACGGATATGGATCCATGGATCCGGACCGGATCTAAAATCCATTGTCATCCCTATCTTTTTTAGCAATTTAAAACTAAAGAGTCGAGTGTTATCTTCTAGTTAGTAAAAATAAGCAACGCTTAAATAGTTGGTGAAATAAGCGACTCATAAGTAATTAAAGTGTTTGATTCTAATTACCACTTGGTTGATTTGGATGGGAAACTTAACTTATTAAACATAAATAGAGTTCAAAACTTCAAGACGTATATGGAGCGAACTGGGACCATTCAAAACAACACTTGCAAGACAACTTTTAGCGCGTTTTCGTCCAATATCGTGTTTTCGGGTGAGACTAGTCCAATATCGCTATAGTGGTACCATGTTTGTACCACGATCTTTGCATTTGTAGCATTACAAAGATTCGATCTTGGACGTATTTGTTGGATATGATGTATGCCCTTACAGCAATTAGGACGATATATCTTAATTATGTAATGGTACGAATAATTTATTTAATCATTAAAGGCATTTGTTCTTTTATTTATATCAATGTATTTCTATACATATAAATTATAGCTGGTTAAAATATATTCATTGATGTATGTATACAAAAGTCCTCGACATATCATAGCATGAAGTCAGAGAAATTATAGTTGGGCTATATTTTGTAGAACCTGCTTCATGTGCAATTATGATTATGTCTAAACTATCCATAGTCACAGTTTCATCAAGAAAGGATATTGATGAAACGGAAAGACTAGCATGTGGTCAACTTCCTTGGAAAGGGTCCAAGCAGTTAATCTCCTAAAGACTGAAGGTGGTGCCTTAAGCTTGACACATGGATATATCTGGGGGATATATTGGAGACCGCAGCAAGATAAATACTTGGTATAAATATCAATGTGTTAGTGTTTATCTTCATGCAATAAGCTTTGCAAATGTCCTCATACTTGAGATGCTAGTTGCCTTGTGTGGTACTATTGCTATACTTTGGGTCATTACTATGCACTCAATAATTTAGGGTGCTACGGGTGATTACGGGTATAGTGATGACAACACGTTGGTAGGCTGAGTAGTCAGAAAGAATCCATCGCTCCGGATATATTAAGGAGTTATACCTGACCACTTATTGAAGTGATGATTGCCATAAACCTCTGATCAGAGTATGTGTTTGATAGAAATGGTTTCTAGTCAAACACATAATGGTAAAAGGCAATATACTTCGGTAACAAGTAAATAACTAGGATAGCTTGGAGCAACCTTGCTATTAGTGGGTTAACACTTTAACCGAACCCAATAAACCTGATGGTACTAATATTAAAGAATGGAAGGAATTTATCGCAGTGGATAACTATTGCATTAACCGGGATTAAGTCATAAGTATAAATGACGTTCCGAGTAATGGGGGATGGTAGACCCTTGCTAGAGCCGTACTACAGTCGTTTAAGGTAATCGAGTTCTATTCACGGTCTAGAGCATCGAGCCAATGGTTCCATTAGAACAAGGGTTAGTTAAGCCTTAACAGCTCCATACTTTGGGATCCTATAAGGTCACACACATTGAACCTTCATCGGACTAAATAAAGAACTAATAGATTTATTCTATTACAAAATATATAACTTAAATAATAATTGGATTATTATTTGATTGGTTAAAATTGATTAGATCAATTTTGAATAAACCAACGTATTTATTTTGACCGGTAACTAAATAATTAGAGTCATAAATAAATTACAATTGATTAGATCAATTTTGGTTGGACCAAGAAATTTGTTTTGACTTGTGACTAATTTATTTGGGTCAGAAAATAAATATTTGAAAAGGGAATTAAAGGGGAATTTTGCATTGGTGAGTTTAATTGGACCGAGAGTATAAAAGTATTTTGTACAGGCTCAGGTGCGCGGGAGTACACCGAAAGGTGTGCGAGTAATGCTGGGCATTGCTCGCGGCAGCCCATGAAAATGAGCTACACATGCGCAGCCCATATTGAATTATGGCACACAACATGTATACGTTGTGTGCACATGGGAATAAGGGGGAGTAATTTTGCTCCCCCAAGCCTATATATAGGCTATCCCCTTTCCTTTCAAATCGAACCAAGCTCAAAGCATAAATCCTAAGTGAGATAATTAATCTCTCGGGTAATTGAGCAAGTTATTTTTGTGGAGCCTGAATTTATTCGGGAGCTGTTAGTTTGTATTTTTGGGTGGGGCTTCTAGAGTGGTCTAGCAACTACTCGAGGCTTCTTAGTTCTTCCTCCTAGGGAGGTTTTGGTTGGTGGGGTTCGTGTGGATACTGATAGAGGCTATCCTACGATTGGAGGCTTGTGCAAGAAGGTTCTGCAAAAGCACGCTTCAGCTGGTAAATTTTTTTTCTTTCTCTTTTAATTATTAAGTCTTTTTCTTTAAGTGTTTTTAGACTTAATAATCATGCTTAGGTTATTTTCGCATGCTTAGTTTATTTTATACTTAGGTTATGACTTAGAGTTATAACATACTTAATATAAAATAAATATGCTAGGAAAAAAATTTGGAATTATGGTATGCCTAGTCCTTTAGCATGCTAACCTAGGTAGAGAATTATTTAGTTAAGGCTTTATTTAATTTATATGCAACTAATAGGAGTTCCTGGGGACAAGGACAAAATTTTGAATTTCTGTCATGCCTCTTATGCATGTTCAATCTGACTGTCAGTTCCCAACAATGGTATCAAAGCCAACCTATTTAGTGTATAATTAAGTTAGAAGCAAACTAAATATTATTTTCTAAATGAAATGATCTGTTTATTTAATTGTTTGGAACAATATATATAAACTTGTGCCTTTCATTTCAAGGTTAGAAAATGGTTATAAATAATTTTGAATAAGCCTGCTTAACTTACTCAAATTATACAAGTGTCAATAATTTATTTAAATTACATGGGTTATAGATGCTCCCAATTTACATCAATTGGAAGAACGAAGTTTATTAGTTCAAGAGAATCCATTGGTTTTCAAGTTTGTGCCCGTGTTTGTTCTGGCTAAGGATTAGACTTGGTGTCTACTCCTCATAGGGCACCTCTCCTACCTGGGAACCTATATCGGTGCAATTTGAATTGATCAACCGGGGGATTAATATAAACTAATTTATTTCTAGTATATAAGATGGTGCTTATATATGTTTCTATAACAAAGTAAAAAAATTAAAATTATTGAATAAAAGCTTAAAGGAAATGCAATATAAATATAACAAATAAAAGTGTTAATTATTTTGCATATAATGTAGGTTGATGGAATAATTATAATAAAGAGTTGAACCCACCTAAGGTTAGACCTTATAAATTAGTTCTAAAATTCCCTGAATTAATACAAGTTATTATAATTTTGTCCATCTGATAAAATCCTAGATTGGGTGAGACGTTTAACACTAATAAAATCCCAAAGTAAATATATTAAGGCAAGCTATAGTCTTCCTTACTCAAATTTATAATACGGTCTCTTTGGGCTATCAAAGTGCTACGCAAAGCGTTCCTTCTAGTCCAAATTGATTGGTTGTAAAGTTTGAGATAGGGTCTGCCTTAACAGAGCTGGGGTATTCCACCATAAAATTGGGGGATAGGCCTAGATCTGAGACATATTCAAGGAGATGCTAATATAAGAGCACATGTCCTTTGGGATTAGGGAACTTGAATGAATTAGCAATTGCATGCGATGCAAATGGAATGGGAATCCAACTATGACTTACTATTATGACTTAACTCATAAAATTGGGGGTTGTAATAGACTAGTTATAGATGCTACCTACTAGGAAATTTAGCTGGGCTAAAATTCACGAATTCAATAGAATGGGCTATTGTAAATTTTGAACAAAATAGTAGGAAAATGTATTTAATTAAAAGTCCTCATATTAAATACATATACTTAAACTAATATCTAAACACTTTTCTTTTCTTATATCTTAGGTTGAAAATGGCTTCCAATTTTAATCTCCGTATGTTACTTGACACCAAATTGAATGGCTCAAACTTTTCTGATTGGTTTCGAGTAGTGAGAATAGTTCTCAGATCCGAGGGATTTGCCTATGTCCTAAGTAAAATTTTTCCTGTAGAACCTGATATTGAAGATCATGTGGAACATGATGCCTGGTTGAAGCACAGGAAAGATCGTGAGACTGCCATGTGTATTATGTTGGGGTCCACGAATCTTGAGCTTCAGAAACAACATGAGAACATGCCCTTGGAGGATATGGTTCTTTATCTGGAAGAACTGTTTTCGGAGAGAGAGAGGATAGAGAGGTATGAGACCTCCAAGCTCCTTTTCGGGACCAAGATGTAGGCTGGTACCTCTGCCTCTCAGCATGTACTGAAACTCTTGGGATACCTTGAGAAGCTGAATCGATTGGGATTCGAGATGAATCATGACTTGAGCATTAACCTTGTGTTAATGTCCTTAACAGATAGTTACTCAGGCTTCGTGACTAACTATTACATGAATAGGATTAATTTAACTATCCCTGAATTAATCAACATACTGAAAATAGTAGAACCTCAAATCAAGAAGGATCAGAAACCTCTACTGTTGGTTGAAAAAGGCAAGGCTACTAAGAAGAAGAAGCAGGCACTGGGTGCCAAGAAAAGAATCAGTATGAAGAAGAATGAAAAGAAGGCATCTAAGTATGTCTGCTTCCAATATGGGAAACCGAGACATTGGAAGAGGGATTGCAAAGCTCCTGCTTCTAAGCATTTGAAGAAGAAGCCTACAGAGGCATCTACTTCAGGTATGTTTGTAATTGAAAACTTTGCTACTTTTCCGCGAGAATCCACTTGGGTATTGGATATTGGTTATGGTTCTCATATCTGTACTTCTGTGCAGGGACTCAGGAACTATAGAAAACTTGCAAAAGGGGAGATGGACCTACTCGTGGGAAATGGAGCCAGAGTTGTTGCATTAGCCGTAGGGAGCTTTAGTCTTGTTTTGCCAAGTGGACTTGTTTTAGTTTTGAATAATTGTTACTATATTCCAAGTGTTACTAAGAATATTGTATCTGTTGCATGTTTAGCAGCAGAAGGATTTGAAATTTTATTTTCGAATAATAATTGTCAGATTCGTTTGAATAATATTCTTTATGGTTATGGAATGTTGAAAGGTGGCATTTATATTCTTGATACTAAAACAGAAATTTTCAATAATGTGAAGAAAGTTAAATCAGATAATGAGAATTCCGTCTACTTGTAGCACTACCATTTAGGCCACATAAATAGAGATCGCTTAACCAAGTTGCATAAGCATGGAGACTTGGGCCCAATAGACTTGGAGTCTTATGGTGATTGCGAACCTTGTTTAAAAGGAAAAATGACAAAATTACCCTTTAAAGGAAAGGGTGAACGAGCCGCGAGTACATTAGAACTTATACACACTGATGTGTGTGGTCCAATGAGTGTTTAGGCACTAGGAGGATACTCCTACTTCGTAACCTTTATTGATGATTACTCACTATACGGTTATTTATACTTGATGAAGCACAAGTCTAAAAGTTTTGAAAAATTTAAACTATTTAGATCTGAAGTAGAGAAACAGCTTGAGAAAAGTATTAAAACACTTTAATCGGATCGAGGTGGAGAATACTTAAGTCAGGAGTTTTAGGATTATCTAATGGAAAATGGGATAGTTCTCCAGTGGACCCCTCCTTATACACCCTAACACAATGGAGTGTCCGAAAGGAGGAATAGGACTTTATTAGATATGGTCAGGTCTATGATAAGCCATGCAGTTCTTAGTAAATCCTTTTGGGGATATGCACTAGAGAGCGCAGTTTATGTCTTAAACAGAGTGCCCTCTAAATTAGTTGATTTTACACCTTATGAAAGATAGTGTAATAAAAAGCCATCTCTAAGTCACTTAAGGGTATGGGGCTGTCCTGCCATGGTAAAGAGGATAGCGTCAGATAAGCTAAATGCCAAGGTTGACAAATGTCTATTCATTGGATATCTAAAGGAAACAATTGGATATCTATTTTACCAACCAGAAGCACAAAAGGTATTTGTGTCTCGGAATGCTCACTTTTTGGAAAAGGAGTACTTACTTGCAAAAGTCAGTGGGACTAATATTGAACTGGAAGTTTAAGAGAAAGACAGACAATCAACTGATTGACCCCCTTCTAGATACATAAGAGAGTGTAATCCAAGAACAACCTATCGAAGCACAATCATTGCGAAGATCAGGTCGTGTTCATAAATGTCCTGATAGATATGGGTTTATCATCACTGATGATAAGGAACTATATCTTATAGAGGATGATGAACCAAAGACATATGATGAGGCAATAAAAAGCTTAGATTCTAATAAATGGCAAAAGGCCATGAAATCATAAATGGAGTCCATGTACGAGAACCAAGTTTGGAATTTGGTTGATGCACCGCAAGAGGTTAGACCAATTGGGTGCAAATGGGTCTTCAAGAAGAAGATAGACATGGGTGGTAATGTAATTACCTATAAAGCAAGATTGGTTGTGAAAGGTTATAGTCAACGGGAAGGTATTGACTATGATGAAACCTTCTCACCGGTAGCCATGCTTAAATCTATAAGAATACTACTCGCCATTGCTGCTCATTACAATTATCAGATCGAGTAGATGGATGTAAAAACAGCATTCCTGAATAGGGATTTAGACCGGGATGTGTATATGACACAACCTGAGGGTTTTACATCTCAAAATGGCTCGAAGGTATGCAAGCTACAAAGATCTATTTATGGACTTAAGCAGACATCTAGGAGTTGGAATATAAGGTTTGATCAGACAATCCGGGAACTGGATTTCTGCCCAAATGCCAATGAGCCTTGTGTTTACAAGAAGGTTAGTGGGAGTGCAGTCGTTTTTCTAGTATTGTATGTTGATGACATTCTACTAATAGGAAATGACATTTCTCTTCTTTAAAATGTTAAAATATGGTTGTCAAGAAAGTTCTCCATGAAAGACCTTGGTGAAGCAGCATTTATACTAGGTATAAAGATCTACAAGGATAGATCCAAGAGGCTGTTAGGTCTTTCTTAAAGTACATATATAGACAAGGTATTGAATAGGTTCAACCTTGAGCATTCTAAGAAAGGTTATCTCCCGATGACAAAGGGGATTAACCTGTCTAAGGCTGAGTGTCCGAAGACAGCTCAGGAGAGAATGCGCATGAAGGATATAGCCTATACATCCACGATAGGATCCATCATGTATGCTATGATATATACCAGGCCGGATGTCTCTCAGGCTTTGAGCTTTATGAGCAGATATCAATCAGATCCAGGTGAAAAGCACTGGATGGCCGTCAAGGCAATCCTTAAGTACTTGAGAAGGACCAAGGATGAGTTCTTGACTTATAGAGAAGGTGACATCTCTATCAAAGGTTACACTGATGCGAGTTTTCAATCTGACAAGGATGACTTTCAGTCTCAGTCAGATTTTATGTATGTGTTAAATGGAGGGGCAGTATGCTGGAAGAGTTCTAAGCAATAAATTACTGCTGATTCAACCACATAATCTGAATACATTGCTACATGCGAAGCAGCAAAAGAAGCTATCTGGTTAAAGGGATTTATTGGTGATCTCGGTGTGGTGCCTGAGGCTATTGATCCAATTACTTTATATTGTGATAACAGTGGTGTCATAGCTCAGGCAAAGGAACCACGGTCTCATTAGAAAAACAGACATGTATCTAGAAAGTATCATATAATCAGGGAGATTGTTGATACTAAGATAATAAGATTAGAATATATACCCATTGATCAGAACCTCGGGGATGGTCTGACAAATCCATTGACTCAAGTCAAACATGACCAGCATGTGAAAGCATATGGATTAAAACATATGGCTAATTGGCCTTAGTGCAAGTGGGAGTTTGTTGGATATGATGTATGCCCTTAAGGCAATTAGGACGATATATCTTAATTATTTAATGGTATGAATAATTTATTTAATCAATAAAGGCATTTGTTCTTTTGTTTATATCAATGTGTTTCTATACATATAAATTATAGTTGGTTAAAATATATTCATTGATGTATGTAACGAACCGAAATTTCAAAATTTACTTATAATAAATTACTATGGTATTAAAATATCATGGAAATTATTTTTATAATAATTATTATTATTGAATATAAGACATGAGGAAATAAGAGTTAATTAAGTAAAAGGGATGATTTAGGCATTTAATTATTTGTTTAAGAGCATTATTGAAAATTATAAAAAAAAAGAAACATAATACATTCCATCCAGCTTCTTCTCTTCTTCACTTTCATCTTCTTATCCTACACATTACCTTTCCTTTATCAAAATTTTCCTTAATCTAAAAACTTCCGATTTCTTCAATTCAACTTCAAATTCTTATTAGAAATTGATCATTTAGCCCTCTATCATCATCAATTTTAGTGATTTGAGGTTAGAAGAAGAGGATTTCAGATTTTAAAATTTAGATGAATAGTAAACCGAATTTGAGGTGAGTGATTTTTTATGAAATTAAAGCTTAATTAGTAGAACTCATGATAGATTAAGCATATTTATGGTATTAGGAAGTTTATTTATATAATATCTTGATAGAATTATATATGGCTAGGAAGCTAGTGCAAGCAAATCAAAGCCAAAAGAGATAGAAGAGAGCTAGAGAGAGCTTAGAAAAAGGTTTGTGTCTCAAATTTCGATTTCTCGGTTTTTCGGAAAAAATTTCCAGATTTGTATCTCTGTTTTGTTTTTATGTTTTCTATTGTTATATAAATCCGATTTGAATGATTCTTGATTCTATTTATATCTACAGAAAGTAAGGAATATATGTTCAGAATAAACCTTGCTGAATTTCGTTCGTTTTCAATGTAAAATTTTCGTTTGAAGTTGAGTCACGAAATCTGTTTTCGGAAAATCTCAGCTTTGTACACTGTTTAGTATTTTGATCTTAACTTTGGTTATACAATTTGGATTTCTGTGATTCTGGTAGCTTTGGAAAGCTGAGACATGTGGCTAATTACATTTAGAAGAAAGTTCTTCGATTGGATGATGTTTTAATTGTGAAAAATGCAGGGGAAGTCAGATCACGAAATCTGGAAATCTGGAAAAAAATGAATGTTGATTTTATTGAGTTTTAATTGAAGTTTGATGCTTTAAAATTTAGTATTTGAATCTCTTAATTACTGAAGTTATGTTGAATTATGATTGATTGTTTATACTGGAATTTTTAAGATGTTACTTTGATTTATTGCCCTTATTAAACGAGTAGAATACAGGTCAGGGTAGATTGGTGCCAATAAAGGGGGTACAATACTGTACAAACAATTGTAGCTTTGGCTTTGGGCTTCGGCCGATATTTTGATAAAAATATATTGATATTAAAGCTTCGGCTTCGGGCTTGACCGATATATTGATTTTGAAGCTTCGGCTTCGGGCTTGACCGATATATTGATTTTGAAGCTTCGGCTTCGGGCTTGCCCGATACATTGATATTGAAGGTTCGGCTTCAGGCTTGTCCGCTCCTGTATCCATTTTACCGTTATTCAGGACTTGTTTACTTTGGGCAATATATTGTTAATGTGTTTGAAAAAAATTGGATATAAATTTGATTGTACTTTGAAAGGTTTATAATATAAGTTTTGTGTTTTGGTTTTATAAAGTTGTTTAATTAGTTTTTGACTTATGAACATACTTTGTTTCTATTTTAAAGTGTTGAAAATGTTCAAAGTTGTTATATTTCTTTTATGGACACCACTAAGCAAATTGCTTAGCGTTTAGTTGTTTTTCTCTACACGTAGGTGGAGATTTGTAGATAGCTTGGACCAAAGTGGTATAAGTGGATCAGCTTGAAGAGCAAATAAGGAAAGTCTCGAGGTGGATTTGTAATTTAATGTAATATTATGGTTTGTAGAATAATGGCATGTATTAGATAGTGTGAGAAATGTAAAGTGATATTTGAGAAATATTTGGAGAATAATTTGGAGTTTGAAGCATTATATTTGTATTTGTACATATTAAATCTATAAGTATAGAACCTTATATAGTGGAGTAGAGTTGTTTAATGGGTGATTATAGTTACTATGGCACTCCCTATAAAGGGGGTGTTACAATGTATGTATACAAAAGTCCTTGACATATTATAGCATGAAGTCAGAGAAATTATAGTTGGACTATATTTGGTGGAACCTGCTTCATGTGCAATTATGATTATGTCTAAACTATCCATAGTCACAGTTTCATCAAGAAAGGATATTGATGAAACGGAAAGACTAGCATGTGGTCAACTTTCTTGAAAAGGGTCCAAGCAGTTAATCTCCTAAAGACTGAAGGTGGTGCCTTAAGCTTGACACATGGATATAAATGGGAGATATATTGGAGACTACAGCAAGATAAACACTTGGTATAAATATCAATGTGTTAGTGTTTATCTTCATGCAATAAGCTTTGCGAATGTCCTCATACTTGAGTTGCTAGTTGCCTTGTGTGGTACTATTGCTATACTTTGGGTCATTACTATACACTCATTAATTTAGGATGCTACGAGTGATTACGGGTATAGTGATGACAGCACGTTGGTAGGCTGAGTAGTCAGAAAGAATCCATCGCTCCGGATATATTAAGGAGTTGTACCTGGCCACTTGTTGAAGTGATGATTGCCATAAACCTCTGATCAGAGTATGTGTTTGATAGAAATGGTTTCTAGTGAAACACACAATGGTAAAAGGCAATATACTTCAGTAACAAGTAAATAACTGGGATAGCTTGGAGCAACCTTGCTATTAGTGGGTTAACACTTTAACCGAAACCAATAAACCAGATGGTACTAATATTAAAGAATGGAAGGAATTTATCACACTGGATAACTATTGCATTAACCGGGATTAAGTCATAAGCATAAATGACGTTCCGAGTAATGGGGGATGGTAGACCCTTGCTAGAGCCGTACTACAGTCGTTTAAGGTAATCGAGTTCTATTCATGGTCTAGAGCATCGAGCCAATGGTTCCATTAGAACAAGGGTTGGTTAAGCCTTAACAGCTCAATACTTCGGGATCCTATAAGGTCACACACATTGAACCTTCATCGGACTAAGTAAAGAACTAATAGATTTATTCTATTACAAAATATATAACTTAAATAATAATTGGATTATTATTTGATTGGTTAAAATTGATTAGATCAATTTTGGATAAACCAAAGTATTTATTTTGACTGGTAACTAATTAATTAGAGCCATAAATAAATTATAATTGATTAGATCAATTTTGGTTAGACTAAGAAATTTATTTTGACTGGTGACTAATTTATTAGGGTCAGAAAATAAATATTTGAAAAAGGATTAAAAGGAGAATTTTGCATTGGCGAGTTTAATTGGACCGAGAGTATAAAAGTATTTTGTACAGGCTCGAGTGCGCGGGAGTACACCGAAAGGTATGCGAGCAATGCTGGGCATTGCTCACGGCAGCCCATGAAAATGGGGTGGACATGCGCAGCCCATATTGAATTATGGATAAGGGGGAGCAATTTTGCTTCCCCAAGCCTATATATAGGCTATCCCCTTTCCTTTCAAATCGAACCAAGCTCAAAGCATAAATCCTAAGCGACATAATTAATCTCTCGGGTAATTGAGCAAGTTATTTTTGTGGAGCCTGAATTTATTCGGGCACCGCTAGTTTGTATTTTTGGGTGAGGCTTCTAGAGTGGTCTAGAAACTACTCGAGGCTTCTTAGTTCTTCCTCCTGGGGAGGTTTTGGTTGGTGGAGTTCGTGTGGATACTGATAGAGGCTATCATACGATTGGAGGTTTGTGCAAGAAGGTTCTGCAAAAGCACGCTTCAACTGGTAAGTTCTTTTTCTTTCTCTTTTAATTATTAAGTCTTTTTCTTTAAGTGTTTTTAGACTTAATAATTATGCTTAGGTTATTTTTGCATGCTTAGTTTATTTTATACTTAGGTTATGACTTAGAGTTATAACATGCTTAGTATAAAATAAATATGCTAGGATATAATTTGGAATTATGGTATGCCTAGTCCTTTAGCATGCTAACCTAGGTAGAGAATTATTTAGCTAAGGCTTTTTTTAATTTATATGCAACTAATAGGAGTTTCTGGGGACATGGACAAAATTTTGAATTTCCGCCATGCCTCTTATGCATGTTCAATCTGACTGTCAGTTCCCAACAGTATTAACAGGACCTATGTCGATTGCGCATACCACGACTATGATTATAACACCTTAATTTTTAAAATAAACTCAACTGAATCACATCCTTTTCTAGAGAGAATGTATCTAATGAGAAAAATGTTGATTTTATCGAGTGTTGTCGTCGTTGTTGTTGCAGAGAAGGAAAAGGAGAGTGATTCACCAATTACACCTTTACATGTTAGAATCATCAACATTAACCCTCGGACAACACCAAACCCAAAAAGGGAAATAATTTCTGCCTCTAAAGATTTCAACTTTACGCTTCAAAATCCCAAAACATATCTCTTTCCTTTAAATAATTCTACTAATCACAATTTCATGGCTAATAGTGAAGATCAAACAGCAGCAACGAAATTCGATTCCACGCCCACGAGCAGTTTTATCGAGTCCTGGTATGAGCATGTTCTTGCTCATTATTGATTAGCATAGACTTGAATTTTGTTAATTGCACTTGATTAACTAATGGATTTGTTGTGATCAGCTAATGATGGAGTGATTGGGAACAGATATAGGAAATGTTATTCTGAAACCAAGATGAAGAAGTTTGTGAGTCCAAACACAAATAAAGCAATCAAAGCAAAAAGACTCATCAATGATTGGTACTTCATATGCAAAAAGTCCTATAATTACTAAATAATATATTAGTGTTTTTGTACTTTTTTTATGACTATGTTGGATTTTTTTTTGTAAGTACGAATTTCTTGGGACTTCATTAAATTGGTACATTTTTCATTTTAATTTACTTTCACATTTTTTTTACTCGCCATAATAGTTTTGCCCTACCTAATTAGGGTGAGAATATGTTTGTTTTATAAAAAATACGAAACCGTTTAGAGCCACTCATACCATTGAATTTCTTTTATGAAAAGTTCATTAAATTGATTAATTTATCCTTTTATTTTCTCACAAACGTTAAAAAAAATTCAATAAAACTTTTAGAAGTAAACAGAAAAAAAGTATATAATTTTAAAATTTATTTAGAAATTAAAATGTCGTGTCCCAAGTATATCAGCACACCGGAGCGGCCCCCCAAAATCAGAAGGCCTCAAATTTTTTGGCTAGACAGCGTAGCGGTAGTGGTGAAAAATCAGATCTGATGTGCTGCTGCTTTTCGTTCCACGAAAAGGAAAGAAATGAAAGAGGAGGAACAAGAAAGGCCGTTAGATATGGTATGTCGCTAAAATAGAGAATGGAGTTTTTTAATAATATATTTTTTACTTTTAATTTTTCAATTATTTGTTTAATTGTAGTCCCCACTTTAAAAAATTACCGTATTGGCTTATTTGAGGGAAAATAATATTATTATCAAAACCGTACCATATCAATCGGTTTACCGTGCATCAATTATAAATACAATACGATTTATTTTGAAAATGATTTTTTAGAAAACGGCTATAGCAATATTGAGAAACATTGTAAAATATCCAGAAAGCGTTACAAAAGATCGATATAATATCCGATAAAATCACTAATTAGACTGATTATACCAATAAAATTATGTATTAAAATCTTCGCCGACATAACGTCCGACGCGGTTTTAATGCCACTCCAAAATACCATAGCTTTTAGTATTATACTTGATTGCAGGCTTATTAACTGTACAAATATTTTCAGTCTTTCATTATTTACTCACTCATGTGAATTTCTTTCTCCATTTCTATCTCAATTTGTTAATTATCCGATCCTCCACCGTAACTCCATTTTACTACTTCGTCATCTCTTTTTCGTTGCTTCTCCCTGTTATACTAGGGTTTTTTTTTTCAATTATACTCTTTTTTAATCCATTTCTATAACTTTTTTAATTTCATTCCCAGAAGCCTTTGATTTCATAATAGGTATTTCTTTTGATGTTTTCCTATACACATATATACACATCTTAATAAAAATATTGCGCAATCACGCTTATATTATCAAATACAAAGAAAATCTCACTACTTTTAGTTCGACTTGAGCCTCAGAATTTTAGATATTATAGTTTCGGTCTTTACTCTTAACTACTAAATCAAGTCATATGCCACATATATAAAACGATAAAAGTCTAAATTATGGGGTAAGGAAATTAAGAAATGTAATACAAATTCAAATTGACAATAAATGTTATCATAAATTTTATTATAGGTTTCTCATTCTAGTCATGTGATATTAGGTTGATCGTAATTTGTCTTTTAAATTTTGATTATATATACATTGCATAGTTAATCAAATAGAACATGCATTTGTCGAAGATTAATATGATTTATAGTTTATTATAGTGAAATATTAAATTTATTTTTGAAAATTTTTGTACATATACACTTTGGTTGATGTTTCAGTTCTGCTCAGGGCCAATATAATTTTCGGGATGGCTCTTTCACCACACCAATCTTCAAACCAAAATCAAACCTCAAATGTAAGTAGACTTGGGTATATGGGCATGTTCCAATTGGGCCAAGCTAAAAAATAATAGTTCGTGCCCAATTCAAACCTATAAAAAAAGTAAAAGTTAAGCTCGGGTCAAGCTAAGATTGTACAAAATAATTAATCTAAAGCATGATCTGCAGGCCTACTCACTAATTGTTAATATAAAATGAAAATATTTATTTAGTAAAAAAATAATTGTTATAAAATTATTGTAACTAAAATTGTAATATAAGTAAAAAAAAAGTTTAGATGCTAAAATTTAAAAAAGAAATTGAAATTTTATAAATTTTTAATTAGGATTATATATATATATATATATATATATATATATATATATATATATATATATATATATATATATATATATATATATATATATATATATATATATATTAATTATGTGAACGGGTCAGACAATTTGGACTTAAGTTTTATTATCATAACCAAGTTCATTATATACTTTATTCATACCGCTTCAGATTCAAGGCCGACATATTCTTCAATTATAGTTAGTCCAAAAAGTCCATGCATAGGTATAGGTGTAAGGCTCTGTTCTTTTCAACTTAATTAAAGAATACTGAACTGAACTGATAAGTACTAATAAGTACTTATTTCAATGTAATTTTATATGTATACAATACTGATAAGTATTGATAAATACTGATAGGTTTTGAACTGGATGAATTATAAGTTGAAAAGAACAGAGTTAAGACCCTGTTCTTTTCAACTTATTTTTTGTTCAGTTCAATACCATTCAGTTCGGTTCAGTATCATTCAGTTCAGTTCAGTTTCAGTATTCAGCATTCAGTATTCAACATTCAACCTTCAACATCAGTTCATACATTATATCAATATTATTAATTTATATTATTATTCATAAATAATAAAAAAACAATGAATGTTAATAATAATATCATTTCAATTTTAGTTCATTTCTATTTATACAATATATAAATATTATTAATTAATATTAGTAATCATAAATAACAACAAAGTAAAAGTAACCAACAAAAATATTTTAAAAATATTAATTATTATTTTTATAATGAATAATTTTATAAGATATATAAATAAATAAAAGTAATAATATTTTATAAATATTGATAACAATTAAAATAGTAAGGTAATATTCATAACAATAATTGTAATAAAATATAATATATAATAATAATAGTAATTGTAACGAATCGAAATTTCAAAATTTACTTATAATAAATTATTATGGCATTAAAATATCATGAAAATTACTTTTGTAATTATTATTATTATTATTGGATATAAGGCATGAGGAAATAAGAGTTAATTAAGTAAGAGGCATGACTTAGGCATTTAATTATTTGTTCAAGGGCATTATTGAAAATTAAAAAAAACTATCATAAATCCTAATCCTATACGTATCCTTTCTTTCTCCCCTTCATCTCCTCATTTTCTCCATCTCCCTCATCCTTTATCAAAAAATTTCCTTAATCTAAAAACTTCCGATTTCTTCAATTTAACTTCAAATTCTTATTAGAAATCGATCCTTAAGCCCTCTATCATCATCAATTTCAGTGAATCAAGTTTAGAAGAGGAAGATTTCAGTTTTTAAGGTTTGGATGAATAGTAACCCGAATTTGAGGTGAGTGATTTTTGATGAAATTAAAGCTTAATTAGTATAACTATGATAGATTAAGCATATTTATGGTATTAGGAAGTTTATTTATACAATATATTGATAGAATTATATATGGCTGTTGTAGAGGAAGCTAGTGCAAGCAAATCAAAGGCAAAAGAGGTAGAAGAGAGCTAGAAAGAGCTTAGAAAAAGGTTTGTGTCTCAAATTTCGATTTATCGATTTTTCGGAAAAATCTCCAGATTTGTATCCCTGTTTTGTTTTAATGTTTTCTCTTATTATATAAATCCAATTTGAACGATTCTTGATTCTATTTATATCTACAAAAACTAAGGAATATATGTTCAGAAGAAACCTTGTTGAATTTCGTTCGTTTTCAATGTGAAATTTTCGTTTGAAGTTGAGTCATAAAATCTGTTTTCAGAAAATCTCAGCTTTGTACATTGTTTAGTATTTTGATCATAACTTTGGTTATACAATTTGGATTTCTGTGATTCTGGTGGCTTTGGAAAGCTGAGACATGTGGCTAATTATGTTTAGAAGAAACTTCTTCGATTGGGTAATGTTTTGATAGTGAAAAATGCAAGGGAAGTCAGGTCACAGAATCTGGAAATTTCTGGAAAATATGAATGTTGATTTTATTGTGTTTTAATTGAAGTTTGATGCTTTAAAATTTAGGATTTGAATTTCTTGATTACTGAAGTTATGTTGAATTATGATTGATGGTTTATACTGGAATTTTTAAGATGTTACTTTGATTTATTGCCCTTATTAAACGAGTAGAATACAGGTCAGGGTAGATTGGCGCCAATAAAGGGGGTACAGTACTATACAAACAATTAAAGCTTTGGTTTCAAGCTTCGGCCGATATTCTGATAAAAAATATATTGATATTAAAGCTTCGGCTTTGGGCTTGACCGATATATTGATTTTGAAGCTTCGGCTTCGGGCTTGACTGATATATTGATTTTGAAGCTACGGCTTCGGGCTTGACCGATACATTGATATTGAAGCTTCGGCTTCGGGCTTGTCTGCTCCCGTATCCATTTTACCGTTATTTAGGACTTGTTTACTTTGGGCAATATATGGTTAAAGTGTTTGGAAAAATTGGAAATAAATTTGATTGTACTTTGAAAGGTTTATAATATAAGTTTTTGTGTTTAGTTTTATAAAGTCGTTTAATTTGTTTTTGACTTATGAAATGACTTTGTTTCTATTTTTAGAGTGTTAAAAATGTTAAAAATTGTTAAATTTCTTTTATGTACACCACTAAGCAAATTGCTTAGCATGTAGTTTATTTTCTACATACAGATACTGAAGATTTTTAGATAGCTTAGACCAAAGTGATATAAGTGGATCAGCTTGAAGAGCAAATAAGGAAAGACTCGAGGTGGATTTGTATTTTAATGTAATATTATAGTTTGCAGAATAATGGCATGTACTAGATAGTGTGAGAAATATAAAGTGGTATTAAGAAATATTTAGAGAATAATTAGCATTGAAAAATATTTGGAGAATAATTTGGAATTTGAAGCGTTATATTTGTATTTGTACATATTAAATCTATAAGTATTGAACCTTATATAGTGGAGTAGAGTTGTTTAATAGTTGATTATAGTTACGGTGGCGCACCTTATAAAGGGGGTGTTACATCTGTTGGTATCAAAGCAAGGTTTAGGCGATTCTAGGACTAGTATGTACATGCCATTCAGGATATAAATATATTATGTTAGTTGTTTGATCCACTTTGGTCCAATTTTCAGGAATAAGTAATGGCTAGTAGTAGCCATAACCAGAATGAGGAAGAGGATGTTGAGAGTACAGTTCGTACTAGACAAGGGGATGAACAAAGACATGAACCTCCACCAGTTTATGGCTTTCCCGAACAACCTACTCCAGCACAAGCTGCTTTACTTCAGCATATGACTACTGAAGTAATCACACAAGTACTTCAAAACATACTAATCCCCCAAGTTCCTATAGTACCTCATGTTGAAAGAAGAGAGGAGAGAACTCCTCTTAAAAGAATCAAGAAGCTTCCGGCTGATAACTTCAAAGGGGACACAGTGAATCATGTATTTGCAGAAGATTGGCTTGATCATGCTAAATGGTGTATGACTAGGCTTCATTTTACAGATGAAGAGAGACTAGATTATGTGCAAGGTTTACTCAAAGAACAAGCTAGGAGGTGGTGGGATAATATTATAAGAGAAAGGTGCCCCCAAGAAATCACTCTGACACTTTTCTTGGAACAATTTGATAAAAAAGTATGTTAGTGAACTATTTAAAGATGAGTAGAGGAAATTGTCCTTATCTTTGAGACAGGGACAAATGACTGTATCAAAATATGAAATTCAATTCCTCAAACTCGAGAGGTATGCTCGTGATATCGTTGACAGTGAAGTAAAGCGCTGTAAGAGATTCGAGGATGGGTTGAATGATGAAATTAGAGTCCATTTACTTGTACAAAAGATTAGGGTGTTTCAATGACTTAGTTGATGCTGCTACGGGCATTGAGAAGATTAATTCAGATAGGCAACAAAGAATGGCTAAAAGATCTGGATTTCAAAAGGGGTCGCATGGTCCAGTTAGTTCAGAATCTCCAAGTAAGAAACAGAAGGGAACATCAGAACAAACACAATCTCATTTCAGAGGGTTTTCACCGAACAAACCACAAGTATGGGGTCAGCGGCTAGTGTACCTTCAGGTCGAGGCAGAGGAAATATTCTACAATGTTCTAATTATGGAAGGATACATACAGGGGAATGTTGGGGAAAAAGTAGAGTCTGCTTTAAATGTGGCTCGAGGGAACATTTGATTACAAATTGTCCTCAAAGACAAATAAGTGCATCTGCACCTATAGTAGTTCCTACTCCTACAATGCAAGGTGGAAGAGGAAAGGGAAGAGGAAATGCTAGTGGTTCAAGTGGGCATGATATAGCTCAACAAGCACCACAGAGTGGTAGACCGGGAGGAATGGCGTAAATTTATGCAATCCGAGGGCCTGAGATTCGAGAATCTACTGAAGTTATTATCGGTAAATTTTCATTCTTTAATCACGATGTTTATGATTTGATAGATCCTGGTTCATCTCATTCATATATATGTACTGCATTAGCATAAGAGAAAGGTTGCATGTAGAAGAATTAGGAGAAAATATTGAAGTGACTAATCCTTTAGGACATAGTGTGATAGTAAGCAAAGTGTATATGAATTGCCCTATTATGATTCAACATCAACTTTTCTATGAAAATTTAATTGAGTTACCTTTCCGAGATTACGATGTTATCTTGGGAATGGATTGGTTATCGGAACATTGAGCTGCAGTGGATTGCAAAAATAAAAGAATGTCACTTCAAGTTTCTAATGGAGAAGAAATAGTTATCGTGGGGGAAAGATCAGATTATCTCTATAACACAATTTCTTTTATAAAGACTAAAAGACTGGTTAGGAAGGGATGTCAGGCCTTCCTAATCTTTGCTCTAGAATCGAAGAAAGGTGAGTTAGAATTAAAGAATATTCCTACAGTATGTGATTTTCCCGATGTATTTCCAGAAGAACTACCGGGGTTGCCACCAAAAAGTAAGGTAGAATTCGCAATTGATGTATTGCTGGGTACCGTACTAGTATCCAAAGCACCATACAGAATGGTGCCTGCTGAACTAAAAGAGTTGAAGTTCCAGCTGCAAGAATTATTAGACAAATGATTCATATGCCCGAGTATATCCCCATGAGGTGCACTAGTGTTGTTTGTTAAGAAGAAAGATGGGTCGCTCAGATTATGTATTGATTACCGGGAGTTGAATAAATTGACAGTGAAGAACAAGTATCCATTGCCAAGGATTGAAGACTTATTTGATCAACTCAAGGGTGCCAAATACTTCTCCAACATTGATTTGAGATTGGGTTACTATCAGATGAGAGTGAAAGATGATGATATTGCAAAGACGGCTTTCCAAACCAGATATGGGCACTATGAATTTTTTGTGATGCCATTTAGCCTAACTAATACACCGGCAGCATTTATGGACCTTATGAACCATGTATTTTACTTATATTTAGACAGGTTTGTATTGGTTTTAATTGATGATATTTTGTTGTATTCTAAGTCACGAGAAGAGCATGATCAACATTTGCGGATAGTCTTCCAAACTTTGAGGGAAAATAAATTATATACCAAACTTAGCAAATGTGAGTTTTGGCTTGAAGAAGTTTCTTTCTTAGGCCATGTTATTTCTGCAGAAGGAATTAAAGTGGATCCTAAAAAGATAGAAGCAGTTGTAGAATGGAAACCACCAAAGAACCCTACGGAAGTCAGAAGTCTCCTTGGCTTAGCAGGGTATTATAGAAGATTTGTGAAGGGATTTTCAGTCATTGCTGCCCTACTGACGAAACTACTTCAAAAGAATGCAAAATTTGAGTGGAATGACAAGTGCCAAGAAAGTTTTGACAAGTTGAAGGCGATGTTGACAAAAGCACCCATCCTTACCCAACTAGAGCCTGAAAAAGACTTTGTAATCTATAGTGATGCTTTGCATAGTGGTCTTGGGTGTGTTTCGATGCAAGAAGGGAAAGTGATTGCCTATGCTTCCTGGCAATTAAAGAATCATGAAAGGAATTATCCTACTCATGATTTGGAAATAGCTGCAATAGTCTTTGCCTTGAAAATTTGGCGACACTATCTTTATAGAGAAAAATGTTATATTTATACTGATCACAAAAGCTTAAAATATTTGCCAACTCAGAAGGAGTTGAATTTAAGGCAGAGAAGGTGGATGGAATTCAATAAAGATTACAATTGTCTTATTGATTACCATCCAGTAGTAGCAGATGCTCTTAGTAGAAAGATAATGATGGCACTTAGGGCTATGAATATGGGGTTAACTCTTACTAGTGGTGGAGCCTTAACTGCAGAATTGAAGATTCAACCTGTACTACTACAACAGGTTAAGCAAGCATAAAATGAAGATGATGACTTCAAGGTCATTCGAGCAAGGACACAAGTGGTTAACGTAGACAACTAAATGGTTTGAGAAGATAGATGTCTATATTTTAAAGATAGACTATGTGTGCCAAAGAATAAAGAATTAAAGAAGAATATCCTACATAAGGTGCATAGTAGTCCTTATGCGATGCATCCAGGAGCAAACAAGATGTACCAAAATTTGAAGAACCATTATTGGTGGAATGGGATGAAGAAAGACATTACTAACTATGTTGCTCAATGTCTAACTTATCAACAGGTGAAAGCCGAACATCAAGTTCCTTCTAGATTGTTGCAACCAATAACAATTCCAGAATGGAAATGGGAAAGAATCACAATGGACTTCGTGACGTCTTTACCACTTACACAGAAGAAATATGATGTAGTGTAGGTTGTTGTAGATAGATTGACAAAGTCTGCCCACTTTCTTCCAGTTAAGATGGATTATTCACTTGATAGGTTGGCTCAGTTATATGTAGATGAGATAGTGCGACTACCCGGAGTGCTTGTTTCAATCATTTCTGACCAAGATCTAAGATTTACTTTAAGATTTTAGAAGACATTGTACGAAGCCTTAGGTAGTAAACTTTATTTCAGTACTTCATTTCATCCTCAAACAGATGGTCAGTCTGAAAGAGTAATTCAGGTGTTGGAAGATATGATGAGAAGTTGTATCATTGAATTTGAGGGAAATTGGGATAAGTATTTGTCCCTCATGGAGTTTGCCTATAATAACAGCTATCAGTCAAGCATACAAATGGCGCCATATGAAGCATTGTATGGAAGAAAATGTCGAACTCCATTATATTGGACCGAACTTAGTGAAAACAAGATTGTGGGAGTAGATTTGATTTAGGAGACAAAGGAGAAGGTAAAACTTATTCAAGAGAGATTGAAGGTTGCATCAGATAGACAAAAATCTTATGCTAGTCTAAAAAGAAAAGGCATTACTTATGAAGTTGGGGATAAAGTATTTCTCAAAGTATCTCCTTGGAAGAAAGTCCTGCGATTTGGCAAGAAAGGCAAGTTCAGTCCGAGATTCATTGGCCCATATGAGGTTATAGAGAAGGTTAGACCGGTAGCTTATCGGTTGGCACTACCCCCGACACTAGATAAAATTCATAATGTGTTCCATGTGTCGATGTTAAGGAGATACAGATCAGATCCATCACATATCTTATCTCTTGATGTCGTAGAAATCGAACCCGACCTGACGTATGAAGAGGAACCGGTACAAATCTTGGTGAGAGAGGTTAAACAATTGAGAAACAAGTCTATTCCTTTGGTAAAAGTACTTTGGAAAAATCATGAGGTTGAAGAAGCAGCTTGGGAACCGGAGGATACAATGAAAACTCAATATCCACAGCTGTTTTCAGGTAATTTTCGGGACGAAAATTCATAAGAAGGGGAGAATTGTAACGAACCGAAATTTTAAAATTTACTTATAATAAATTATTATAGTATTAAAATATCATGGAAATTATTTTTGTATTTATTATTATTATTATTGGATATAAGGCATGAAGAAATAAGAGTTAATTAAGTAAGAGGGATGACTTAGGCATTTAATTATTTGTTCAAGGGTATTATTGAAAATTGAAAAAAAAACTATCATAAATCCTAATCCTATACGTATCCTTTTCTTCTCCCCTTCATCTCCTTCATCTTCTCCATTTCCCTCATCCTTTATCAAAATTTTTTCTTAATCTAAAAACTTCTGATTTTTTCAATTCAACTTCAAATTCTTGTTAGAAATTTATCCTTAGCCCTCTATCATCATCAATTTCAGTGAATCAAGTTTAGAAGAGGAAGATTTCAGTTTTTAAGGTTTGGATGAATAGTAACCCGAATTTGAGGTGAGTGATTTTTTATGAAATTAAAGCTTAATTAGTATAATTCATGGTAGATTAAGCATATTTATGGTATTATGAAGTTTATTTATACAATATCTTGATAGAATTATATATGGCTATTGTAGAGGAAGCTAGTGCAAGTAAATCAAAGGCAAAAGAGGTAGAAGAGAGCTAGAAAGAGCTTAGAAAAAGGTTTGTGTCTCAAATTTCGATTTATCGGTGTTTCGGAAAAATTTCCAGATTTGTATCCCTGTTTTGTTTTAATGTTTTATCTTATTATATAAATCCAATTTGAATGATTCTTGATTCTATTAATATCTACAAAAACTAAGGAATATATGTTCAGAAGAAACCTTGTTGAATTTCGTTCGTTTTCAATGTGAAATTTTCGTTTGAAGTTGAGTCATAAAATCTGTTTTCGGAAAATCTCAGCTTTGTACACTGTTTAGTATTTTGATCATAACTTTGGTTATACAATTTGGATTTCTGTGATTCTGGTGGCTTTGGAAAGCTGAGACATGTGGGTAATTATATTTAGAAGAAACTTCTTCGATTGGGTGATGTTTTGATAGTGAAAAATGCAAGGGAAGTCAGGTCACGGAATCTGGAAATTTCTGGAAAATATGAATGTTGATTTTATTGTATTTTAATTGAAGTTTGATGCTTTAAAATTTAGGATTTGAATTTGTTGATTACTGTAGTTATGCTGAATTATGATTGATGATTTATACTGAAATTTTTAAGATGTTACTTTGATTTATTGCCCTTATTAAACGAGTAGAATACGGGTCAGGGTAGATTGGCGCCAATAAAGGGGGTACAGTACTGTACAAACAATTGAAGCTTTGGTTTCGAGCTTCGGCCGATATTCTGATAAAAAATATATTGATATTAAAGCTTCGGCTTTGGGCTTGACCGATATATTGATTTTGAAGCTTCGGCTTCGGGCTTGACCGATATATTGATTTCGAAGCTACGGCTTCGGGCTTCATCGATACATTGATATTGAAGCTTCGGCTTCGGGCTTGTCCGCTCCCGTATCCATTTTACCGTTATTCAGGACTTGTTTACTTTGGGCAATATATGGTTAAAGTGTTTGAAAAAATTGGAAATAAATTTGATTGTACTTTGAAAGGTTTATAATATAAGTTTTGTGTTTGATTTTATAAACTAGTTTAATTTGTTTTTGACTTATGAACTGACTTTGTTTCTATTTTTAAAGTGTTAAAAATGTTCAAAATTGTTACATTTCTTTAATGTACACCACTAAGCAAATTGCTTAGCGTGTAGTTTATTTTCTACACGCAGATACTGACGATTTGTAGATAGCTTAGACCAAAGTGGTATAAGTGGATCAGCTTGAAGAGCAAATAAGGAAAGACTCGAGGTGGATTTGTATTTTAATGTAATATTATGGTTTGTAGAATAATGACATGTACTAGATAGTGTGAGAAATGTAAAGTAATATTAAGAAATATTTAGAGAATAATTAGCATTGAAAAATATTTGGAGAATTATTTGGAATTTAAAACGCTATATTTGTATTTGTATATATTAAATCTATAAGTATTGAACCTTATATAGTGGAGTGGAATTGTTTAATGAGTGACTATAGTTACTGTGGCGCTTCCTATAAAGGAAGTGCTTAGGGCTGTAAACGAACCAAGCTACTCACGAGCTATTCGGAGCTTGGCTCAATAAAGCTCGTTCGAGCTCGGTTCGTTAATAAATGAGATTGTTCATGAACAACTTTTTTAAGCTCATCTACATAAACGAGCCAAGCTTGAACAAGGGGATATTCAGCTCAAAAACTCGTGAACATGCTCGATAAGAGGCTCGTGAACATACTCGTGAACTAGCTCGCAAAGAGGCTCGAGAGTAAGCTCGTTAACATACTCGAAAAAGATAAATATTCCATAAATAAAAATATATATATATATATATATATACATAATTGTATTTGCCATAAAGTCTAAATATTTAATATATACTTCAATATTAAACGTTCTATTCTACAATTTTTTTTACTTAAACATACATTAAAAAAGTAAATATAGTGTGGGCTTAATGGGTACAATTAAATTAAACATGATCCAAATCTCTAACTTGACCCAGATCCAACCCTAGGTCGTATTATATATTCTTAACCCTAACTCATTCTCCTTCATTCTAATTAGCAGCCGTCAACACCTTTTCTCCCTCACGATTTCACGTTCACCTGACCTGATCATCTTAATCCATGCTCACTTAGATCTCTCATCTCACCAATTCAACCACATCTATAGGTACTTATCTCTACAGCTATCAATCATTTTCAGTAGCCAATTTTTTCATTTTTGTTAACTTTACTAAGCCTTGCTTCTCTGTTATTTTCAGCATTTAAATTTCTCAAGGAGAACGCCTTCTCTAAACCTTGCTCAAGGTAACTTTCTTCTTTCGTTAACTTGACTAATCCTTGCGTTTCTCTCTCTTATTTTTCACTATGCGTTGGATCTGTCCATAGTTATATGTTCTTTTCATATATTTCGCCTTATTGTTTGTTTTATACATATATACACATAATATTTGGCTGTTGTTAGAGTTTTAATATGCTCTCTATTTGTTTTTCCATATTGAGACAGTATATGAGTTCTCATATAAATCTTATTTTTTTTTCTGGTTTTGGTAATCAATAATGATATATACTTGTTGTGCTTGCAGATATGGATTCTACAACCCAACCCCAAAGTGCACAGGAGACTCAAGTTGCAATAGAAAATCCAACATCTGCAGTAGCTGAAGTTGTTGAAATAGAACAAAATCCATTTGCAAAAAAGAAGAGGAAACGCACTTCAAAGGTATGGAATGAGTTTAGTACCATTATTGATCCTGATGATGGTCTTAAAAAAGCTGTGTGTAGCCACTGTGGAAACAAACTTCTTATTAAGAGTGGATCGACAACACAGTTAACTCGACATTTAGAGAGCTGTAATTCACGAGCTCTTTATATGAGGGGACAACAACAGCTCACTTTTAAAAAGGAATCAGATGTTGTCAAACTTGAAAATTGGAAATGGGATCCTGCTAAGGTTAGAGAAGCTTTAGCTCATATGATTTTAGTTCATGAATTACCTTTTAATTTTGTCGAGTATGAAGCTTTCAATCGTTTTATGCAAATTTGTTGTCCTAATTGGGAAAAAATCAGCAGAGCTACGTCTAGAAAAGACTGTGAAACTGCTTATGAACTTGAGAGAAAAACATTGAAATTAATGCTTAAGAAAGCAACTAGAGTTAGTGTAACAACTGATTTGTGGAAATCTGAGCAGAATCTTCAGTATATGGTTGTAACTGCTCACTTTGTCGATGTGAATATGAATTTACAAAAGCGTACACTGAGTTTTGTAAAAGTGCCACCTCCACACACAGGCCTTGCTGTTTGTGATGCTTTGAAAATTTGTTTTAATGAATGGGAAATTGAAAAGAAAGTATGGACTGTCACAGTGGATAATGCTTCTTACAATGATGTTTGTGTCTCGAATTTGCAAAGTGATTTGGGGGTGTTTAATAAACTTCCTTTAGATGGAAAGTTTTTTCATGTTAGATGTTGCGCTCATATATTGAATATTTTGGTGCAATATGGTTTGACTGAGATTAGTGATGTAATATATAATGTTAGGGAAAGTGTCAAATATATTGGAAAAACAACTACCCGTTTGCATACATTCAGTGAAATTGCGAATCAAATGAAATTGCCTCATAAGAAGCTTCTTTTAGATTGTGGTACAAGGTGGAATGCTACGTATCAAATGTTGGCAAATGCTTTAGTATTTAAAGATGTTTTTCCACGGTTCAAACAAAGAGAGTCGACCTATGGGTTCTTACCTTCTGAGGAGGATTGGAAAAAGGCTTCTATTGTATGCTCTTTTCTAGAGGAATTCCATGCGATCACAAATCTGATATCAGGTACAGAATATCCAACATCTAATTTGTTTCTTCCAGAACTTGTTTATTTGAAAAATTTGTTGGATAGTGCTTCTGATAGTTCTGATAATTTGTTGAAAGGGATGGTTAATAAAATGAAAGAAAAATTTGATAAATATTGGGGTCAGAATAATGTGTTGCTTGTTGTTGCGTCTATTTTGGATCCTAGGTTAAAGCTGAAAGTTTTTTTGTTTGCTTACGAGCGTTGTTTACCATCGGAGAGAATGAAATTTGAGAATGAGGTTACAGACTGTTTGCATGCTTTGTTTGATGAATATGTTGAGATGTGTAAGGCAAAAACTATTAAGATAGTGCAAGGTAGTGCTACAAAAACAGTAAATGTAGGCAGTTCTAAGCCACCATTAGGAAAAGGTCAAGGTCGGGGATTTTCAATGATGAGTAAGCAATTAAGAAGTGTTGATAATTTTGAAACTACAAAGTCCGAGTTGGATGTTTATTTGGAGGATGGGGTAGTATTTCACAATGAAGAAATTGATCCTCCTTTCGATGTATTGAAATGGTGGAGGGACAATCGTAATAAATATCGAATTTTATCAATTATGGCATGTGATGTTCTTGCAATTCCTATCACTTCAGTGGCTTCTGAATCTGCCTTCAGTGCTGGAGGTAGGATTATCGACACACATCATTGTTCTTTGAATCCTGAAACGGTTCAGTTCTTGACATGTGGTGCAGATTGGGTAAGAGCTAATCTGGGAATTAAGAAGAAACAAAAGGTAAAATATAGAATTGAATATTCTACTTTTTTAACTTGTCTGAGTGAATGTTTTGATTTAGTTTGATATTCTTGTTGCAGGTTGTTCCTTCAACCATGTTTGAAACTGATCTTATTGAATATTCCTTTGATTGATCAGGGTATGGTAAGCTAACAAATTTTCTATTCATATTCATTTGAATGTTTGATATTTGTGAATATTTTAAACCTAATTAAATTATTTTTCTTGTTTGTTGCAGATCAAAGGAGCAGACTGATTTTTTTATTTGGAAACAATCCATATCATGATTTTTTGCTTTAATGTGTCCATTTGTTTGAAGTAGAATTCACTCTTGGAACACTTTTTTGTGAAGACTTTGTGTGGAATACTTAATGTGTCCATCTCATACACAAAAGATGCACATCTTTTTTGTGAAGACTTGTCCACACAATGTTTTGGTTTCATTATTTTGTTCAGTGTAGTTTTGCAATGGTTGTGTCTATTTGTGAACTTGGAACAACCAAACTGTAAACACTTTTTGTTTCTCATATGATGTCAATTTTTAGGAATTCGTTGATTGGAAAAAGTTGTCAATTAATATTTCCTCGGGAATGTTATATTAAGAATAAAATAAGAAACAAAAATCTAAACTGATAAACGAGTCAGGCTCAACTCAAGCTTATATGATAATATGAATGTAGAAACGAGCTAAGCTTGAGCTCGGCTCGTGAACGATGAGACGAGCCTCATTCCTGAGCCGAGCTCGAGCTTTAATTGAACACAAAATTTGTCCTTCAAGCCGAGCTTGAACATAAAATCTAGGTTCGAATTAAGCTTGAGCTCGAGCTCGAGCTCGAAAAAAATGAATCGAGCCGAGCTCGAACAGCTAGTGTTTGAGCTCGGCTCGGCTCATATATTTATAATGTTATGCTTAATTACTACTATTATATGTAATAATTAATAAATTAATAAATTTTATTAGAATATATAATATTATTTAAAGTGTTACTAATAATGTTAATAGATTTTATTACTTTTAAAAATATTATTTTATAATTCAGTTTCAGTATTTTTAGCTTCAGTATCATTTAGTTCAGTTTCAGTATCATTCAGTTTAATTTTAGTATAGTTCAGTTTAGTTTAATTTAATTCAATTCAATTCAATACATTTACTTATCAGTTGAAAAGAATATGCCTAAATCTCCCATCACATATGGTCAATTACAATTATTAAGCTATTTAACTGTCCACGAGAAAATTGAGCTAGTTCGGGGTTTGCATCTTTACTTTTATTTCATTATTATTTTAGGACTCAAATTTTAAAGGGTAAATTTAAAAAATATATCATGTAGTTTCGGTTATTTTTAAAAAGAGGATCATAAAATTTTTATTTTCGAAATAAGGATTGTGGTTTTAAAAGTTAGCAAACAAAGGAAAAAATTTACAAAATAACTATTTTTCTAATATTACAAACGGTATTTTAATTAATTCAACAATTCTATAATTTAATCATATCATTTATAAATTATATATCAAGATTTGAATAAGTTTCAAAGATTTTTCATTTTATTATAATTTTTCAAAATTATTATCGTCTTTTAATTAAAAAAATACTTAAACTTGTCAAAAAATTTCAATATTTATCACTAAGGTGTTGTATTTTATTAATCAACCTGCAAAATTTCAGTTCAAAATGAACAATATTACCCTTTTTCGTGACATATTTTCAAATTAAGGATATTTCTTTGTCACTTGTTTGCTAACTTTTGAAACCACAGTCCTCGTTTCGAAAATAAAAAATTTATGATTCTCTTTTTAAAAATTATCAAAACCACATGGTATATTTTTTAAATTTACCCAATTTTAAAATACTTAGAAGTAATATGATAATGTACATACTTGTATGTCTATTCTACATATCAAATACCATTTATCACTTTCTTTTATCATATTCTGGACCCCTATTTATATTCGCAACCAATCGTGTCAAGTAAATTATCGATTCAACAACATCAAAATCTTATATTTAGCGAGTTTCTTTTAATATTTACAAGGATCTCTATTGAGATAACTTTATTTGGGGTTTAGTCCCAGTTAAGACTGCTCAACCCTCTCAATAAGTGTTTTTAATAAGATTCAAACATTGTTCTCCTCCAACTTACTTATCATGTGTTGTCAACTATAATATACCTTGTTGGTATATATAGCGAGTCTTTAATATAGCTCTATACAATTTTCCGCATATTTCTTAAACATATATTATCATACATTTTATTTCTGCGATTTAATTCATGTCATATTGCATGGACGATGCGAGTTTATTAATAACTTAAAAAGAGGATATAAGCTCTATTCTTTTCAACTTATAATTTATTTAATTCAATACTTATCAATATTGAATAGATATAAAATTATACTAAAATAAACACTTATCAGTATTTATCAATTCAATTCAGTTCACTGTTGAAAAAAAAAGCCACGGACCATATAGTTCAAGTTCAGGCTTTCCCGTTTCGACTTACCCTAACTCACCACAAGGAAACGAAACGCCGGAAAAAACCAAACCAAAAACGAACCCCCAAAACCTCTTCTTGGAGACGCCGAACCCCTATCTTCAACTCTCTGTTTGCTGCTTAATCGCCACCGCTCATCTACTATTGGTCTTGGTAACTCTCTCACTACTATTCCTTCTCTCTTTCGCCGCTACTGCTCTCAGCTTTTCTTCCAATTTCGACTCAGCTTTTACTTAGGGTTTGCTCTCTATCCTCTGCGTTTTCTTCGTCTTTTATACTTCGTTTTCCCCAATTTTAAGATCTGATGTTAGGGTTTAGATTTCCACTAGTGCTCTTATTGGTGTACTCGAACCAGCAATAACAGAGAATAGTAACAATCAACCGACTTAACAAATTATTTACAGAAATTTCTATTCAGTTTTCCATACAACAGTAATTAATTGCCGGGGGACTGGAATAATAATTGCTGAAAAGTGTAAAGGATTGTGTTGTTTATCAATTTCAGTTTTTGTTTTTTTTTTCTGTATCCCGTTGAATATCTTGCTTAATATTTTTTTGCTTTTATCTATTACAGATTTTAGTGTATTTTTTATAGTTCAAAATGGGAGACACTGAGGGTGTAAATTTTACTTGTGCTCTTATTGGTGTAATTGATATGTGGTAAAGTGGTCGATAGAAATCGAACCAGCAATAACAGAGATTAGTAACAATCAACCAACTTGACAAATTATCTGCAGAAATTTCTATTCAATTTTCCATATATCGGTAATTGATCGCCAGGGGACTGGAGTAGCAGTATTTATGGCTATATGGAAATAATTGCTGAAAAGTTGAAAGGATTGTTTTGTTAATCAATTTCAGTTTTTGTTATTTTTTTCTGTATCCCTTTGAATATCTTTCTTAATATGTTTTACTTGCTTTTATCTATTGCAGACTTTAGTGGAGTGATACGTTTTTTATATATAGTTTAAAATGGGAGACAGTGAGATGCTGGTTGCGGAAGCATCTTCAGTGACGGAGTATTCATCTGCAGCTTATGGTGATACCAACTCAAATGTTGTTCCTGATTCTAGTGCTTATATCACTGAGGGTACAGGTGTTTCTGTGCTTGCTGCTGGTGTTGCCTATACTGTGCCTGCTGCCTCTAGTTTTGCTGATGGGAATATTTATGGTACAGGTGCCAACTCATCATATGAGAAGCAAGATGTTGGAATGAGCAATGCTAGTAATGCATCCGTGGAGCCAGGTCAAACTGCTGTTTATGCTTCTACTGTAAATGGGAACAGCAGTGGTGAAGTAGGAGGAAACCAGGCAGCAGAGAATGGTACTTCTGGAGCTGATGTTGCTGAGCAACATTATGTGGATGGCTCTGGTATGTATGCTGTGTACTTTTGATATTTATTAGGTGTGAATATTACTTTATTCTTTTGCGAAAAGGTTTATTGAATGCAATGTAAATCTGCTACCCCCCTTTGTTCTTAACATTTTTAGTTTATGCTATAATTAACAGTACACTGATAGCGTGTCTTTAGCAATGACTATTAATGTGATGATCTATGCTCTTTCCACTTATAACAATAAGACCTGTATTGTTTTCCTATTAGGCTTTGTATGTTAACGTTAAAACTTAAGACCACCTAGAAACCTTTCATCTATAGTATTGGATTCTCAGATGCATTTTTTTTAACCGTTCACCAAAAAATTTCATGAACATGGATGCAATTATATTTATTACTTTTTTGTAGCATGATATTATTTTGTTATTGGCTTTTTATCTCCTGATACTGCTGTTCTCGAGGGGAATGTTCCGCACTTATTTTTATGTATCATGTGCTCATTTGAATATTTCTTCCGATTTGACCTTATATATATATATATATATATATATATATATATATATATATATATATATATATATATATATATATATATATATATTATGTTGAATGTGTTTTGTTTATTTTATCCTTTACTTTCTGTAGTGCTACCAATGTCTGCCGTGGAGGAACAACTTTGGAGTATTGTCAGAAGTAATTCTTCAGACTTGGTGTATATGTTTGAATCATGGACTAAGTTGATTGAGGAAACAGAGAAGAATTCAGGGGTATGGATTTCCAATATTCTCTGAACTGAAATCAATTGGCTCCATGTGCTTTTCCATATGTACTTTCAGAGGCAGGGAATAATTGCTTATTTTCATTTTGTTAGTTAGAAAATTCTTATATATTGAAGCTGTCCCTCAAGTGCCTGTATTTGTTGTGGCAACTTGAAAAACACTGCTTATCAAACTGCCAATATGATTAATGAGATTAGTATAGGAATAAAAGTAATGTCCATTGCACTATAGTTTTCTTTAAACCCCTTATCTTTGATTGTACATGAAAAGGATCTTTGATTGTACATGAAAAGGAATTAAATGGAAATGAGGAAATCAAGGAGTGATTAAGTTGAGGAGCAGATGCCCTTTAAATGGACTGCAAATTGTGGCTGTGTGTGCTTATCAGTTGCATGTATTGATGTGTTCAATGAGTTCTGATCTGATTATTTCACTTGCTGGATATTGGAATTTCTAATTACCGTGGCACTTACTCTCTTAACTGATGCAGGACGAGATATTGAAGATTCGGAAAGTGTATGATGCCTTTTTGGCTGAATATCCACTGTGTTATGGTTATTGGAACAAATATGCAGATCATGAGGCACGTTTTGGCTCTATGGACAAAGTTGTGGAGGTATATGAACGTGCTGTTCTTGGAGTAACATACTCGGTGGAAATTTGGTTACATTACTGCATATTTGCCATAAACACTTATGAAGATCCAGACACTATCAGAAGGTAACATCAGTTCAAGTTTACAATAATATTGTTCTGAAAATTGGGACCATGATCACATTTTCCTGTGTCACAGGAATATAGTAATCTTGTTTCTCTCTAACATTATTTCAGTATACCTGCAACAGTGATTGCTCACATTATGGCGAAAGGTCTGATGGGGATGCTTATAAATTCATTTTTCTGATGCACAAACCCTTGGTTTTGATGCTACTATATAGGGGTAGCATTTTGAATTTTATTTTAGGATGTCAAATCTACTATTCAAGTGTCATTTTTACACACCTTTTCTTCTCTAATGGTCATAGTCAATAGTGGTTTTCAAATTATCGCTGTTTTTAACTTTGACACTCTGAGGTGCGTCAATAAGCAAAATGCTGCTGGGAAGATCTCATCCAGTTATGGGCTAAGATGGCCTCATTCTCTGCTCCATTTCAGACCTAGTATGATATTTATCAGGAAGGTAAATGCAGCATTTGGAAGTGTCATGCTGTTTGAGTGAATTCTTCCTACTCCAACATTGTTCCTAGTGTCTCCGATTATGGATGTCATGGATTTGTGTCTATATCCATATTTTAACAATATTGTTCTTCTGCATCAGGCTTTTTGAACGAGGATTAGCTTATGTTGGAACAGATTATTTCTCTCAACCATTATGGGACAAGTACATTGAATATGAAGAGATGCGTGGTCATTGGGGGCATGTTGCCATGATTTACACAAGGATATTACTGATTCCAAATAAAAAGTTGGATGACTACTTTAGTAGGTAAGTTTTTATGTTAATCATTGACATATAAGTGTCTTACTCCCTCCGTTTTTTTAAGGAAACATTAATTAAGAGAATAAAAGTACTAAAATGCCCCTAACATTAATAATTGTTTGAAAAGATGATTGGCCCTTTTTATCTTTTGTCATTTCCAATGTTGCATTAAATGAGGGCAAAATGGGAAAGATGCTCAAACAATTGCATTGGAATTTGAAAGTGACACTTATTAAAAAACATTTGTTTGGCTCTAAAGGGACAGTTAAAAAAAACAGAGGGAGTACTTGCTAAATTGACCTTGTGCCGTCTCTCCCTGGGTGACATCGGAATATTAATTTGTGTGGAGCATAAATGTGTTTTGGCATGCATTCATCCATAAGCAGAAGCAACGGTCTTCACATTGAGAACAATTTAGTCTTATGGTGTGTTGAGGACAATTGAGTCTAAGTGGTGTATCCCATCTCCAAATATCTATAGTTTCTCTGTGCATATCAGGTTTATTAGAATGTGAATTTTACATATAATTTTTAATATGGCTACAAGAAAATGATTGCAAAGTTCAGTTGGTTTACTCTCCTTTCCCCGTCTCGCTCTCTCTCTCTCTTCTAATATTCAGTTTTTTGGGTCTGGTGCTCTGTGGATATGATGTTTCTGGTGCTGGGCTGGACATAAATACTATAACACTGGCTCTTAATTTTCGTAATTTCTTGTTGTTGATGTTGCAGATTCAAGGTTTTTACTGAAAATCACTCTCTCTCAGAGTTGAGATCTTCTGAAGAAGTTGCTGCAGAAGCTGCTGCTACTGAAGGTGACCTAGCAAATGAGGGAGAAGTTCATCCTGATGCTGATCAATCCTCCAAATCTGCAAGTGCTGGCTTAACAGAAGCACAGGAGCTGGAGAAGTACATTGCCGTTAGAGAGGAGATGTATAAGAAAGCTAAAGAGTTCGATATGAAGATATCTGATTTTGAAAATGCTATCAGGAGGCCTTACTTCCATGTGCCACCCCTCAATATTGCAGACCTTGAGAATTGGCATAACTATCTAGATTTTATAGAAAGAGAAGATGATCTGAACAAGGTATTTGGGTTTGTTTACTGTCCATCCTTGACTTTTTTGTGATTCGTAGTTTTTAGATGCCCTTATTATACATTGACTTACAGTTAAATAGTATCTGCTGCATCATATGCTTTATTGGCTAAACCGTTGGATGACGCTACTTTTTTAACCGGAAATTGAACTGAGACTAAAGCATGGGCCTTCGATTTGGTTTCTTTAAGGCTAAGTACTTCAAACTCTCATTTGTCAGTGGACATTCAAGGTTCATGTATGTCTTGAGATTTATTTTGCTTAAAATTCATATGTTATGCATGCAGGTATCTTCTTGTCTTCCTAACCTATCTGTCAGGCAAGGAGGGTCCCTCCTTTCATATTTGAGGGGCCTTTCTGTTCCCCAATGGAGTACTTCTTATGCATATCTCCTTGTGCTTTGTGTTTTCCTTTTTGTTAAATACTAAAGTTTCTGTATGCCCTTAGCTGCTGTTGATGAATTTTTTACTCAGGTGGTGAAGTTATACGAAAGATGTCTAATTGCTTGTGCCAACTATCCCGAATACTGGATGCGTTATGTCCTATGCATGGAAGCCTGCGGAAGTATGGATCTTGCTAATAACGCCTTGGCTCGTGCAACTCAAGTGTTTGTCAAGGTAATTTTACTTCTGGAACAAAATTCTATTATTAAGGGATTGCTGTTGTTACATCAGCTTACTAGGACGCTAATATGTGGATTTTCTCACTGGTTGATGAGTGGAAGCTGGGTTGGCTGTGAGTCTTCTAGGTTAATTTTATTTTTACTAACACTTGAGTCTTCTAGGCACAGTGAAAATTTCTTGACTTTTAATTGCATTTTTTGCTGCTTATTGGGATAATATACACTGAATCTACAATCTGAAACCAAAGTTAACACAATAAAGAAATGAGGATTTGCCATGTTGGAAAAAATGAATGAGGAATATGCGTATCTTAAATTAATTCTTAATTAATATTTTTTCTGTTTGTTATTCAACTGTGCCTCTTTCAGTTGATTCGGTCTAATCCCAGTATTTCAGTTTTCTTCTCTGAATCTTTAATTGGGTATTTGAAGGTATATTAAGTTGTCTTGTTCTGTTGTGCCTTTGCCCTTTAGAGTTTTTTGTTGTAGCTGAAAACAAATGTAACTGAATAGTGTTATAGTCCAAATAACCCTCTGAGCTTGTGTGCCTAGGACCAGTAGGCTGGGCATGAATACACCCTAAACTATGAGTTTTGTGGTTGGAAGAAATGAACTGGTGAAACTAGTGAATATAGATAAGACTTTAATTAAAAGAGAAGCATAGTTAAGAGCTACTTCATATCTGTCAGTTGCCTTCTTCCTTCTCTTTCACCTTGAACCACACCACACCAGGATTGCCGTCGTTGTTGCTGTTGTCTGGGGTTCTCAGTCCATCAATGCTGATACTGATTTTTGTGAGCAAGGCCACAATCAATTCTAATTAACTCTAAAGCATCTTAGTAACCTGTTTTAAGCTCCATTGTCTTTTGATTATCTCAAACTGTCAGCCAGCTTCTCATCTCGATATTTTTGCCCCAATTAGTAGTAGTACAGTCATGAAAGTTGAAAGTTAAACTCTTGATTTCATGGAAATGATGAGTTTATTTTCATGATATATATGAGGGCAGGGGTAGTTGGCATAAATCTTGTGGAAGGCTGGAAGTAGATAAAATGGTTTTGACCTAAATTTTTATATGAGACTTACCCTCTACAAGATTTCGGCTGCTGTCTTTCCAACTTTCTCGAACAAGCTTCCAACTGCTTTAAGCTTCAATTGTGCATATCTGTGTTGGACAGTCGTTTTTGGTTAGCCATCGCATCTTACATGCCATAGAAAATTTAAATAGGATGTGACTAACATTAGCTTGTGTAATTCAGTGTGCTAGAGGCCAAAAACTTAATTTGGACTTTTTCCTGAGCACACTAGTCTAGAGCTCTTTTGTAGCTGAAAAATGGTTTAATTTAATGTCCTTGTGTATGATTTGTTTGTTTATCCTTGTAATTGACAGAGACAACCAGAGATTCATCTCTTTGCTGCCCGATTTAAAGAGCAGAGCGGAGACATAGATGGGGCCCGAGCTGCATACCAACTGTTACACGCTGAAATTGCACCTGGTCTCCTTGAAGCAGTTGTTAAGCATGCAAACATGGAACATCGGCTGGTAAGAGAATGCAGATATGGGACACAGTTGGATCTGAATTTTGATTTAGATATTATCTGTCTTACCTTTTCTTGTCTTACAGGGAAATCCAAAAGATGCTGTTTCTTTGTATGAACAGGCCATAGCTATTGAAAAAGGGAAAGAACATTCCCAGGTGTTAGCCATTTTGTATGCACAATATTCCCGGTTTTTGTCTTTGGTAAGTTTGGTTATGCTGCCATTTGGCTGTTTATAGTCGCTTCGTACATAATTTATGCAGATTCAGAATCATTTGTATGATATGTTGTAGTGTGCAAGCTGTAACTTGCTAGTGCTTAGAAGGAATAATTGATTATGTAGCACTGTTGTTTCTTAGGTATAATGGAATGATAACTGTTGTGTATTTGTGGCAACGTTCAGTCAAGTTTTGTAATATTTGTTTCCGAGAATACTATGTGAATAATGAATGATATGATGGGAATGAACGCATTTTAGGGAACTGAGGACACATGGTTCGGCCCATGGCTGGGGCCTGCTATTGCTGTAGCTTCATGTGGGTTTTGTGGTAGACGATGCTAGCACTTAGCTAAATTTTATGGTAGATTATATACAATATTTGTAATGGGTGTTGCCACCTTGATGAACTGCAAATTTTGTGTTGTGGTTCGATTTCGCAAGATATGTGTTTTTTTATGTTAAATGTGAGCGTGTGCTTTGTTATATATGTATTTCCATGTTCTCTTCCTTGATAATTAGTGTCTGGTCTGCTAAAGTTATTTTCAAATTTTACTATTCATGCTTCATCCCATATAATTTATAATTTCAAATTTTCGATGCAGTTAGTCAAGGATATGCATGCAATCTGTTTATATCTTTTTTAGTGTTTTACTATTCTTATATTGGCAGGTTTCTGGAAATTTAGAAAAGGCTAGGGAGGTCTTGGCTGAAGCAGTGGAGCATGTGCCATTGTCAAAACCACTTCTTGAGGTTCTCTTTCTCTCCCTCCCTGACATGCTCGTGCATGAACAAACCTTGCATCTTCTCAAGTGTCACATTTATCTTCTCTATACCCTATGCATAATATTTTTTTCTTTTGTTTAATTAATGTGCAGGCTATCATACATCTTGAATCAATTCAGTCACTGCCAAAGAGAATTGGTTATTTAGACGCATTGGTTGAAAAGTTCGTAGTTCCCAGTTCAGAACACTCTTTTGCCGCAGGTGTCACAGATAGAGAAGAGCTGTCTTGCATTTTCTTGGAGGTAATTATTGTTTTAATAATTTATTTGTTGTTTTTACGCTTCTACTTGTTTGGTAGAAGGATCTACTAATTTTTCTTAATGAAGCGTTAAACAGAATAAATATGCCTATGTAGTGAACTTTTATAACAATAACCAGCGCTTCTAGGTTGGGAAATGTTGGGATGCCTGATATTGTATCTAAATGTTATATACAAATTTTTACAGTTTTTGGGAATGTTTGGAGATGCACAATCTATAAAGAAGGCAGATGATCGGCATGCCAAGCTATTCATGCCCCACAAGAGCAAGTCAGAGTTTAGAAAGCGTCACGCAGAGGATTCTCTCAGTTCGGATAAGGCGAAATTAGCAAGACCCTATGGTGATGCTACTTCAACTGCGGTTATGGCTGCTTATCCAAATGCACCAAACCAGTGGGCAGCAGGTTATGGTGTACAACCTCAAGCTTGGCCGTCAAGTACCCAACCACAGCCGCAACAATGGGCCCCTGGCTATGGCCAACAGGTATATCTTTCATTAAAAATGCTGTACCTTGTTTTTTATATGGTTGTAAGGGTGTAATTTGCTGACTTTAAAGGGGCATGTAGTCATGGTGTTTTTTGTTGCACGACACTTAATAATTGCATTCTGTTACTCACTCTCAACTGTGAAAGTACTAGACTACTATCCTCTTGAACATTTTTTTCTTCCAGTTTTTGTTGCAGATCAGTGATCTTTGAAGTCTTTCTATGTACTACATGCATAAAAGAACGTGAGACTGATGGTTTTTTTTATTATCTTGATAGGCTGGATATGGTACATATGCTGGTTATGGAACCAACTATGCTAGCCCACAAGTACCTTCCACTGTTGCACCTACTGCTACATATGGTGCTTATCCTCCAACATATCCTGTCCAGGTACAAAATATCTGAGTTCACAGTATACATGTTGGCTTTTGATAAAACTATGGTGGCGTTTGGTTCGCGGAATGCGTATTCCGTGGAATAGAAATAGAAATGAATGGAAAGATGTCAAATATAGTAGAGTATATGTCTAGAATCCGTCGACGCACGGAAAATACATCTCACGGAAAAACTATTCCTTATTTCTGTGAGATGTATATAAACTAGGAAAAGCTTGTCCATGTGTCCACGGATTCTAGATGAATAATGTGTCATATTTGTCATCTTTCCATACATTTCTATTTCTATTCCACGGAATAGGCATTTCGCGAACCAAACAAGCCCTATATGCCGTCAGAAGATCCATATAGCCGAACCCTACTAGTTTGGGATTTAAGGCTTGGTTGATAGATTGATTGATACTTTATACATGTTGGCACTTGGCAGAGTGATGTTCTCTTTTCTTTATAGGCGTAGTACCTGAATTTGTCTCCAAAAACCTGTTGCCTCCCTGAACTTTCAAAGTGACCCCGTAGCTCCCTCAACTTTAAGAAAGTGAACCACTTTGCCCTGAACGCCATGTGTCAGCTTATGGTTGGTTTGACTTTTCAAATATATCATTTTTCTGGCTCTCTCTCTCCAATCAGAAGCTGACACGTGGCATTCAGGAGAAGTGGTGCATTGAAAAATAAGGGAGCTATGGGGTCATTTTAAAAGTTCAGGGAGGCAGAGGGTTTTGGAGACAAGTTCAGGTACTTACTGATGTATTAGGCCTTCCTTATACTTCATCCTATATTGAGCGAAACAAAAAATCTTGTCTTTGAGACCAGTTGACAGTTTAGACACTTGAGATGTTAATTATTTTTCCCTCAAAATGTTTATTGGTTGTTTGTAAACCTTATGTGGATGAGCTTTTGCATGGGCCCTGGCCTGGGGTAATATAACCTAAGACGAGTTTCTTTTTGTTCTTGCTTTTGGTTGTTGCTTCTTTTACGTTTGGTGCAGTTAAACTACGATAAAACTGCATTTTCTTTTCCATTAGTGATTGATAGTTATGCTATATTTCAGCAGGCTTTCCCGCAACAGAGTTACGCCCAGCCAGCAGCAGCTGCCGCTCCTGCACAACCACCAGCTGCAGCAGCAGGTGTTCCACAGCAGTACTATGGGGCAGCATACTACTGAATCTGACTGAATGGCGTGCTTGTGCTGTAATGTTGCTTTTTCTGCATTTGTAGTTGCAAAAGCTCCGTGTAACTGTCCGGCTCGTTTTCTGAATGAAAACACGGGAGTAACGGTTTCATCGGTTTAGGTGCTATAGCCTATAGTAGGACTTTTAGTGAGTATACTAAGTTATGTTGGATTCCATTTTAACCAAATTTTTTTTCATTTTAGGTAGTTTTGGAGTTAATTTTTGTGGTGGAAAGAACTCGTGAAGTGTCTAGCTTCGTTAGTGATTGTTTATTGTCAATCTAAGCACATCACTTAACTTTAAAACTAATTTCTATTTTCATGCATGGTTTAGTTTTTTTGTTGGTTTTATTCATCCGGTATGCCTGGAAACGATTCACCTGGAAGTAACTGAATCGCTTTAGAATCTTTGTAACAAAGCAACATGTTCATTATAGTACAGTGAATCATACTCATGCCATTTGATTCTTAACTGAGAAAATTTGAAAGTAAGCTATAAGTATTGTGCTGCCAGATGTTCTGATCTGTAGCTGTTGGGAAATTGATACACTAGAGAATTAAGGTTCAACTGTCATTTTAAAACGTCTTAGGGCCAGTTTAGCTGTGCTTTTTTTCAGCTTTTTTCAGCAGCTTTTCTGAGAAGCTTCATTTTCAAGCTTTTTTTTAAAGCTGTAGATTTGATTTTGGAAAAAATAGATTAGATATTTTGTAATTAATTAGTATGAAAAATTAAAATATGTTGTTCAAAGTTAAAATATATAGTACTATTAAAAATTAATGAGAATTACTTATTTTGAAAGTAGTTTAAATAATAATGTCAACTCATTCAGAATATGATTAAAAGTGCTGGCCACCTGTCGTCCTGAATTTGCTCCCAAGGACACTCATTTTTTATACCAAGTCTTCTGAAATCCAAAGTTTAACGGGCTAGAGTTGATTTTGTTTAAACAAAGTTAGGCATGACAATTAATAATTTTGTTTATTGCATATGTAATATTTAATAATTGTTTGGCATGATAGACTTCTAAATTTGTCCTTTTTTTTTTAATATTTATGAGAATTTTCATTGAGATAATCTTGTTTGAAGCTTAGTTATAGTTGAGACTCCTCACCCCTCCCTACAAGTTTAATTCGTAGGATTTCAATTTTATTTTCCCCTAACTTACTCAGCCTCCGTTATCAAAAGGGATGTCAAAGCTGTGGGTAGCTCAATCCCCATTCCGCACCCAATACTTTTCGGGTGCGGTTTTGGGATTCCCCAATTAGTGTTTCGGGTTTTTTTCTGCACCCATTTCCGCACCCACGCGACTGTGGGCAGCTTTCGGGTAATCCCCACCACCAATAAATTCCACAAAATTTTAGATGTGTTCTCATATTTATTCATAATCAGAGCCCACATTTAAACGTATATCAATAAATTTTAGTTATAGAAAATTGAATTTTAAGCTATTCTAAAATGTGAATGAAATTATAATAAAAACATTATTAATCCAAATAATTAAAAAAATTATCATTTATTCTTATATATCCGTATAATTGAATTTGATCAAATTTTGATAAATTAAGGAAATTAAATGAAAAAAATCAAAGAATATAAATTGAATTCCAAATGAAATTAGAGAGTTCATTTATACCAACTAAGTAATACAATGAGAAAACCATTTGTTATTTTAACTTGGCTTAATTGGTGAACTAATAACAGAAAATACACATTTAAAAAAAGATACTATTGCAAACTAACTAACTAATTTTCTAATTGTTATAACTAACTACTATTCTTCCGTATCTATAGGATTTGACACTTCAATTATTATTATTATTATTATTATTATTATTATTATTATTGTTGTTGTTGTTGTTGTTGTTATTTTCTGTCAATAAAGCTTAATATGTAATTGTTTGTTGATGATTTTTTAATGAATTATATGTGTTATTCAATTAAAATATTGTTTATATATGTGTGTATTCGGGTTTTGATCGGAGATTTATTCGGTTGCGGTGCGGGTCATCCAACGATGCGGAGATGGTTTCACCCACATCCGCCCACGTTCTATTACTGAGGTGAAATTTCACCCATCTCCCGCCCATACGGGTGAAAATTTTCGGTTTTTCCCCTCCCGCATCGGTTCAGATGTCACGATTTTTGGGTATTTCCCGCCCTATTGACATCCCTAATTACCAACTAAGCTACACCTTGTTAATTTTTAAATTTGACTTTAATAAGTCCGTCTATAGATTAAATAATTCAAACAAATAATGTAATTATATGCTATTAATGCTATTGGTAATGACTCTAAATAACAAATTTTTATATTTCCAAAATTCAAGATCTTGCTATAAAAATAGATATATTTGCATATAATGTTTTTTTTCTCTATTTTTTTTTTATAGAAAGGAGACTTCTAAAGGAGTTAATGTTGATACTTGGTTATCCCCATTCACTATTAATTATACCAAATTTAATTGATTTTTTTGTTTTTATATAATCGACTAAAGTTTAATTCCTTGTTTGGTTCATGGTTGTTTATCTAAATTATAATCAGTTGTTTGCTTGCATAATTATTTTTATAGTATGGTTTTTTCATGGTTCTCATAATCATGAAAGTCTAGATTTTTTTGAACTACAAATTTGGTGGTTCACCATACTATGCAATATATTGAAACAAGAATTTATAAAAAAATCATACTATATTATACTATACCATGCCGTATAATACTTTAACCAACCACACTAAACCATCACACTGGGCATAAGCCGGACTTATCAATGACATTTTCAGCCAAACATAAAATTCCAATAATGCCATATCTAAGGTAATGGTTTTTAATAAAAATGTCACAAGAACAATTATCAAATATGTTGTTTCTAATGGCTTGTCCCTTTACATATTCCTCATTCAGATTTTCTTTAATGTATAAAAAAAATTTAAAAAAAAAATTAAGTAAAAAAAATCTAACATATAAAATGAAAGGGAAATGGAATAACAGATTTGAATTGGCTGAACATGTCTTGATAAACGTACCTCTTGTGGTGAAAATATTAGTAAAAGGAACACTAATTTGACTTACCTTTTATAGGCGTATATGTTGAAATGGGTAAATTCTCAATTTTACCTCATTGGAAAGTACATTTCCATTTTCACTTAATTTTCAGTCTGAAAGATCTACTATGCTTCCATTCATGCCCTGATATTAACCTAAAGCGAACCCCCATTTCTCCACCATTAGATCCCCACGAGGGTTTAAATGGACGGCTGTGATTCCATCCGAACGCAACACGTATACGGCTGTGATTCAGCGTTGCATCCCTAGTAGTCTTCTTTTCCAGATCACTCTTTCACTTCTTCACTCTTCTTCCCCATATAGATCTATTTATCTGTTCTGTGCTTCTTCTGCCTTCCGCATCCTAAAGCTGTTAGCTTTTTTACATAATCATTCTGTTTTTCGAATCTGAGAGGAATCTGTTTCGAATTCGCTTAAAACCCATTTAAACCCTAGTTCCCGGGGTTTAATCTGTTTTGTCCTGTAGACTTGCGCTCTTTGGACTTGATCTTGTTTCTTTAGGCGATTTTGTTTGTGCAGAGGCGATTTGTTTTTTTCGGTTTGGAATTGCAATGATGGGTAGTCCCTATCAGGCACCTGTTAGTGCTTTTCAGGTAATTCAATCTCGATTTGGATGTGATATTTGATTTTTTTGCTTTTGCGTATTTGTTGAATCTCAGGAAGGTTGAAACTGAGCTGAAAATTTGCGATTTTTTTTATGTTGTAGGTGGGTTCGTTCTTTGTAGGACAGTACTACCATGTGCTTCAACAACAACCCGACCTTGTTCATCAGTTTTATACTGATGAAAGCACCATGATTCGTGTTGATGGTGATTTAACCGAGTCTGCTTCCACAATGCTGGTAACTCCCTTTTCTTTTAATTTTTTTTGTGCGGTTTTTAGTTTATTTATATGTGGTAATACTGAGGCGTGTAGTATAGGCTTTAACTACATCACTTTTGTGATGTTCTTCATATGTTTGTTGCGGATGTTACGAATCTACGATTTAGTACTGTTTTCTGTTGTGATTTATTTTTGAGATACTATCACTAATCAATAATATGATTACTGGTGTCTTTTTGTAATTATGAAACATTTGTTCTCCAATGGGTAACAGCCATGATAAAAAAAAGATCATACAAAATCACGGATGGCATAAGTAAATTGCAATTGTATTAAGAATAGGCCCATACATGTGAATTGAGGACCACATATATGAGAATTTTGCTTCTAGTGATTAAAAAGATTCTACATATTTCATAAGACTGATGTTACGCTTTTAATAATCGTCGATTATTGTAATAACTGTTTTGTGTTTCTTAAGTCCTACCATGTGAAATTATTATTTATCTTCGGCAATGAAAATATCTTTTCGTTACTAATTTGATTTTTTTGGGAATGGCTGTCAGCAAATCCATACTCTTGCAAGGTCTCTAAATTTCACGGCAATTGAGATCAAGACAATCAATGCGCTCGAGTCATTGCATGGAGGTGTTATGGTTATGGTCTCTGGTTCTGTGAAAACTAAGGAATACAGTGCGAAGAGGAAATTTGTTCAGTCCTTTTTCCTGGCTCCACAAGAGAAGGGTTATTATGTTCTTAATGATATCTTCCAGTTTTTCGAGGAGGAAGTTATTTACCAGCCCCTTCCAAATCCGGTATCATCGGAAAATATATATCAGCAGCACTCAAATACCGTGCACTCTGAGGATTTCCATGATTCTCAATTGAATGGTGCAAACCATATTCCAGAACCAGAAGGTAATAGGATTGCAATATTTGTAGGAATTGCTATTTTTTTTATTAGAGATAGCTGTTGTTTATATGTTTAATTGAGGCTTGTATAGCATGCCTTGATGATTATAAAGAATGATGAATGTTTGAGGTAGCTACTAGCTAGCATATTCCTCGCCTTGGAATCCAGGTTGACGTTGCCCTTAGTGGCTTCTGTCTATGTATGAGAAAAAAAAGCCTAGAAGTAAGACCTTTTTTTGCCCTGTGGTATGATGTTTGCTCATTTGGTCCTTGTGTTATACTAGTTTTCTGTTTGGTCCATGTGCTGTATAATATGCTACCTTTTTGGTTCCTGTAGAACAGATTAAGTACAATTTTCGCTAAAATAGTTTCTACCGTAGAGGACCTGAAAAGTTAACAAATTGCATACCAAAATGACCAAATAGGTAATGAAGGCATAGCACGAGGACCAGAAAGTTACATATTACATAGCGTAGCACAAGGATCACTTATACCAAGGGACCAAATGGGCAAAAAGCCTATACCGCATGGCTCAAGAAGTTCTTTTGGCCGAGAAAAAAATAAATTAGTTGATTGTGCCGTTCTTAATAATCTTATGAAGATGCATATCACTAGTTTGGATAGTTTATGTGAGCTCCAGCTATACGTTTGTAATTTAGTAAACTGTTGATGGGGGGAATTAGCGAATATGGTTCTTAAAAAAAGATGAGAAAAAATAGAATCGGTTTGAATTTCTTGCTTGACTTTCTGTCAGATCGTTCCAAATTACAATATCAATGGATTTAAAAAATTTATGCTGATTGTGTTTCAAATTTTTGAGTTTGTAGTTTCTGACTATGCTTATGAGGAGGAGGCAAGGGAATACGTGAGTGCAGTTCATATAGAAGATGATCCAGTAGACAAGTATAGTCTCCCAGAACAACAGCAGCAGCAACCAGACTATGAAGCTGAAATTGCTGTTGAAGAAGCCCCTGTTGAGGAGGCACCTGCTTCATTTCATGGCACTGTAAATGTTGTGCAAGACCCCCCAGTTACTGCTCTTGAGGAACCTGCGGAAGAACCCCAAAAGAAAACTTGGGCTTCTATTGTACGTGCTAATTCTTTTGATTTGTGTGCTTTCATCTTTTTTTCATGTACCTCGTGTGCTTGTCGTTTTGTATGCTGCTATTTGAATCCATTAGTGCATATACTATATAGAGACATAAATAACTATCCATGAGGATTGGTCCAAGTGGTAAGCGGTTTGGTATCACTTAAGCAAGGTCCAAGTTCGAATCTTGTGAATGTCAAAAACCCTCATTGGGAGACTCATCCACTATGGCCAGGTGCGCGACCTGAGTCGGATATGGATGTAGTCAGAGCAAAGCTCCAGTGATACAAATGGGCAACCAAAAACATATAGAAACATAAATAATTTGAGAATTAGAGCTATATATGTTAATCTTTGTACAGAAATCAACTGAGTTTCGGATAGAATATATTCAACGAACAGAAAACACAAGAAAGGGGCTCTCGTTGATGTTTTATTTGTTGTGTTAAAATTGTGACTAGGTAGTTGGGAGGATGACTAATTCTGTTTCAATTGTTTGTATGGTTGACTTTAACAGTTACGAGTTGCTAAGGGGCAGCCATCAGTTCCTACTCAGCCACCTGTAAAGAAGAGTGCTCCAACTACTTCTGATTGGAGTTATACTCCTCCAGTCACACCTCAACAATCGGAGACTGTGTACTCGTCTGTCCCTGATTCCAGCTTTGAAGCAACAGAAGAGGCTTTGGGGCTAGATGAAGGTCAGGTTCTTGACTCTTTTTTTATCTCCTATTATTATTGGTTGTTTTGATCATTCTCACGTTAGGTCTCTGGCTAATGAACTTATGTTCATACCCAAAGCCCGGCTGATATTTGGTACTAGCCAACGTCCAACGGTCATATGTGCAAGAGCCCTGATATTCACAATAAATACCTTTGGAATCGTTTTCACTGTCTATATCCACAACTGATATTCATGTTACTCGGGAAATTCTTGTTGATTATCGGTCATACTTCTCTTTCAGGTGAACCAAAATCTGTGTATGTGAGAAACTTGCCCTCTGATGTTACTGCCGAGGAAATTGAACAGGAGTTCAAGGGCTTTGGCAGAATCAAGCCGGATGGTGTGTTCATCAGGAACCGAAAGGTAAATACTTATTCACTTATTTACAGGTTCCTGCTTGTAGGCAACCAAAAAAATAGAAATAAATTTCCTGATATCTCTATTTGTTAATGTATCCAGGATGTTGTTGGTGTATGCTACGCATTTGTTGAATTCGAAGACCTTTCTAGTGTTCAAAATGCAATCCAGGTTTTATTTCTATTCAAAGTTCAATTCTTTTTTTTCTTAACCTCTTAAATGCATTGCTCTTATAGGTATGCATATCTTTTCTCTTTAGGCATCTCCAATACAGCTTGCTGGAAGGCAAGTATACATTGAGGAGCGAAGACCGAACAGTGGAATTGCTTCTCGAGGTGGAAGTATGTTCTTGAATCTAATCTTCTTATTTATTTGATCGAGTTCTTCATTTCTTTGGATATAGTTTTCACGAATTGTTTTTGTTTAATTTGCACAAATGAACCTATATTATAAAATACATAGGAAAATCTCCACTCGGATGTGGTTTGAACCTATAACGTCTAGAGTAACAAATTCAGTCTCATTTACTAGGCTAAGGGCCAGTTTGGGATTGCTTTCTCAGGCTGCATTTCCGAAAAGCTCTATTTTTAAGCTTTTATAAGGTGTTGTCCCGAAAAGTTGCGGAAATCAATAGCAAACAGCTCCTAATTAATTAGTATTAAGAGTCAAAATCTTTTATCCAATGCCAAAATATGTTGTTTTATTGAAAGTTTGTAAGTGAAACTTTTTGTGACAGTTGCTCTTGACAACAATTTCATACCGGCCCTAGAACCTTTAGCACACTTTTTCACAAATTGCTTGGGATGTGAAATATGGAAATGATTGTGTAGAAACTTTACATGATTTTGTTTAATCTCTTTGAGCAGGAGGAAGAGGAAGGGGCCGAGGCGGTTACCCGAACGATGCGCCAAGGGGGCGTTTTGGCTCACGTGGTTCGGGAAGGGGCAATAGTTATGATAGCGGCGATTACACCCGAGGAAGAGGCAACGGTTTCTATCAGAGGGGTACTCGATAAGTGAAACAATAATAGTTATTCACATCGAAGAATGACTACGTGTGCACAGGCAGTGAACCGCTCCCTGGTTTGGTTTTTTTCTTCTATAAAAGAGAATGAATGTAAGGTTTTTGATAGATTGATTCCTGATGAAACTATTTCAATTTAGTGTGGACTTTGGAGGTGTTTGTGTCGTTTCATATTTAAGTGGTAGATGTCTTTTTTGATGTTGCTGGCCGTCTCTAAATGGTATAGTTACAATTTTAGTCCTCTTTGAATTGTTTAGTACCGTTTTCGTCCTTTGATGAATATGCATATGAAAAAGGTCTAACGTATCATCCCTAAACTACCAAAAAAAAAAATTGATGATTTAAAGATATAATTTTAAGATTCTCTCCAATTGGATGTTGACATGTGGTGTTTTACGAGTGAATTACAACACTTTTTAAAAGTTGAATTGCTGCTCAAAACTGATACTACCTTCAATGTTTTAAAAAGCTCTAGTCGGGTGGTTGAGGCTTCAGGATTTAGACAGAATTTAGGTGGATTTATATTTTTTATTTTTTAAAATTTTTTTAATATATAAAAATATAAATTTAATTAAAAAATAAATTATAATAATTTAAAATATAAAAAAATATAATTTAAAACATGTTTTAATAATAGTGTTTTGAAAAATCCCGCCTAAACTGTTTGTCTAGACCGATTTTTAGAACAAAAAACCCTTCCTAGGACTGCCAAGCTCAGCCTAAATCGGTCAACCGCTTAGGATCGTCTGACTACTTAAAATCGCGGTGATGTTATGAAAAATCCCACCTAGGGACTGCATAGCCCAATTTTTAAAACACAGACTACCTTAGCTGTAGCTGTTTCTAGAAAAACAAATAATGGGAAGGCACTTTATTATGATTTTATACAATTGACACCAATACTATCACTGTCAAGCCTTATAGACTGCTAATTAAATGCCTTACAACTTACAAGCCACAACTAATAATATGCTAAATAAGGAATTCTTCTAACACAATGAGAAATTTGAACTTAAACACCTTGAGAAGAAGCTATTTCGCCTACTTCAAACTCATCTTCATCTTCTTCTACTTGCCACAGAAAATTGGCATATGCTGCATGTACATGGCTGCGAAAAATTCCCAATTCTCAATTCTCTGTACAGAACAATATTCTCAATTTTTAAAGCATTGAATCAACTTACCTATCTTGAGGTGAAGCTTGCACTGCTCTTTCAAAGTAGATTGAAGCTTTGTTGTGATCTCTAGTCGATTCCCATACTAACTTTGCATATTGTGACAGAATTTCGCCGTCTTCAGGATCTGCTAATATAGCCCTTGAGTAGTACTCTTCTGCTCCTTTATAATCCCTTTTTGTCTGCACAATAGTAAACGAGTTTGCCTAGTAATTAGTTTGAGCTTGATCGAACACTAAAATTATCGTTTTCTGAAGTAAAGTGTTTTTTGTTACGTTAAGAACAAACTCGAGACTCCAGACTATTTGGTGTGCACATCTCCTAAGTAAAGTTTTGACAGTAACCAACCTCAAGCACTAAAGTTAATACCTTTGAACTTGAAACCGAGGTTAAGAACTAAACTTGATACCTAGATCAAGAAAGACCAAAACTTTTGCACCAAGCACGCTACCTCCATGTTCGAAAAGCTTGCTTAAGCCATGGACTCATGTCTAGCTTAAGCAGAACCAAGTTTGAACACCAAACCAGTTACCTCAGAGCTTGAAAAGAGAGGTTAAGCACCCGACTCGTTACCTAGCTCAAGAAAAACCAAACTCTGAGCTCAAAATCAAGCTCAAGTACCAAACTCGAAACCAAGCTTAAGCACCAAACTCAATACCTAACCTAACTCAAATGAAATCGAGCTTAAAGGCCAAACTCGGTAGCTCCAAGCTCAAGAGGCTTGAGCTTTAATGCCCGACTTAACCGACTACAAGCTTATACTACTATTTTAGCAATGAGATTGAATAAAGCTTTACTCACCTCGTAAAGAAACTGAGCATAATTCCTCAAGAACAAGGGGTTGCCAGGATTCAGCTTCACCATCAATCTGTAATACTCCTCGGTTTTTCCTCTCATGTCCCCTCCATCTCCACCACCACCACTCCAACCAAATCCACCGTTGTGTCCACCAGCACCACCTCCTCCTCCGGCAAAGCCATTGCCATTACTATCCCCATCATCAATTTCAAGCCCTCTAGCAACATAACTTTCTTCACCAATAAACCCTTTTTCCCCTTCAAAACCACCATTCCAACTTCTATCCAGCAACCCTACTTCTGCTCTATTACTTAAATTAGCCTTTGTTTCCGCTTGAATTCCCTCTTCTTCACCATCAATCTCACTCCAATCATCTTCACCTTCTTCAAAACGTCGGCCATTCAAATTAGCTATAGAGAAGGAAGGTATAGTTTCCAACATCAAACACTTTTGTCTGGGTGGAATCTTTTTGGGCCGAGTTAGATTCTGGCAATCATCATAACCCAAGGCCAGTCCTTCAAGATTACCGTCGGATTGAGCCCGGCGAATACCTCCGCCCACAGAAGGAGAAATCGGCGACGAATTGCAAGAGATTGTGGTCAAATTGAAAGACCCAATTTGGTGGTGATGATGATAAGGCGACTTGTTAAGGGAATGGAGATTGTTAGGACTCTCTGATACAGATGAAATCAGGGATCCAAGAATTGGGGTGGAAGAACTCCTTAGCAACATTGCTTATAACTGAAATTTCTGTCAAAAAAATTGAGGCAAATATCACATAAAGAACCAATCTTTACAAGAACAAAAAGAGGGATAAGAGGAAGAAGAATCACATACCAGGCAGGCAATAATGGGATTAGAAGAAAACGAAGAACCCAGTTGAGAGAGAAGCAGTTGCTGGAAGAATTGATGCAAGAAACGCATAAAAATCCTGTCTTTACAAGAATAAACAACGAATGAGAGGGATTAGAAGAAGTATCACATACCAAGCTATAATGGGCTTAGAAGAAAACGAAGAACCCAGATGAGAGAGAAGCAATTGCTTCAAGAATTGATGCAAGAAACGCATAAAAATCCTAGCTTTACAGGAATAAACAACAAAAGAGAAGGACTATATAAAGAATCACATACCAAGCAATAATGGGCTTAGAAGAAAACGAAGAACCCAGTTGAGAGAAGCTACTGATGCAAGAAACGCATAAAAATCCTGTCTTTACAAGAATAAACAACGAAAGAGAGGGATTAGAGGAAGTATCACATACCAAGCAATAATGGGCTTAAGAGAAAATGAAGAACCCAGCTCAATAGCTTCAAGAATTGATGCAAGAAGCGCATAAAAATCCTAGCTTTACAAGAATAAACAACAAACGAGAGGGATTATATAAAGAATCACATACCAAGCAATAATGGGATTTGAATTATAATGAAGAACCCATTGGAGAGGGCTGCAATTGGACAGAGAAAGATGGGGGATCTTCAAAAGGGGGGAAAGGTGTTTGATGTGGAATTGGGTATTGGGGATGGAATACAGGGAATATTTGTAGGGCGGAGGGAGAGAGAGGGTCCGCCAAGTTGAGAAAAGAAAATATCAGAGAAGTACAGATTTGTAGTGTAGTTGAAAAGCTGAGAAAGGGCACATGGGGTATTGAGCTGGCAGCTGTGCAGCCAAATTGGAATTGGAAGCATTTGATTTCCCGGGTTCTTGGATGAATAATGGACGATGGACATTTCTCTTGTTTTGATTCAAAGAACTTGGAGCCACTGTGTATGAAACTTGTTTCACTTCTCTTTCTCTTTGAGGTGCACAAATGATAAACTGTATAGCTAGGTGGATTTTTGGAATTTACAAGTGTCCGGCATACCCTCATTTGTACTATGGAGAAAATTATTCGCTTAATATTACACTAACATAATTGTGGCGTTGAAAGGGTAAAGCTGTACATTTTTTAAAGTTAAACGAGATAATTGGAACTTTTAACAGTTCATGGGTTAATGATTCTTTAGGGTCAAGTTCAAAGGATACTAATGGTGTATTTGACCAAAATTATGTGATTTTCGTTGATACTGTGCACTGAACTAAAGTCTCATGGATTTGCGATTAGTTTTTTTATCCAAAAATGTTTTATACTAATGAAGATATATATCTACACTTACATATTCACGATCCTCCATAGTTATAACCGATATGAAACATGTTGACACAACATCAAACTGCATGTTATAATTCGACACGGACTTGCTACTTGATAACTCGCTATATATGACTTCGACGCATGAACAATACATATGAAAATATGGTAAGATTGAGAAAACAATTGATGGCGTGAGTGTGACTATTCCTCTTTCGCATCACATACAACCATAGGTCATACCGTATCTGTACAATGCGATCCATTAAGTGCTCATCTATGCATTGACATAGTTGGGGGATATACTCAGCTTAATTTTTTATTCTAAGTCTTCTCTAAATACTTGCCCAAATTATATAAAAATAATAATTTTAATTAGGATTCATCCAAATCAGCTGATTCTATCTCATTAAACAAGAGATACATATTCTAATAAAAAAATTTCTAGTCGACTGAACATAAATTGTACTTGTAATCAAATGACTTACAAATGCCTATATAAAGGACTTAGTTATAAATTATACGAATTGTGACTTTGATACAAGACTTTGATTCAATATTAAATAATATAAATAACGTATAACTTTAACATAATATATTGTATATGGGGTTGGACCAAACTTGAGTTTTTAGATAAAATTTAAATCCAACCCATTATATTTTTAGGTTTTTGTAGACTTGAATTGAGTTGAATTTATATTTGAATATGTTTGTTCAAATTCATCCATAGAAGAGAGGCTTCAAGCTGACTGAAAGGTTACAGGAGCACATCTAACTTATAATATATAAATTATAGGTCCTACGTATATAAATTATCTATATTCGATGATAAATTAAAGTTGATGTCTCGTAAAAAGTTTGTAAGTGGTGTTTTATGGAACATCACTTCTTACGGCTTTAGAAAGCTATGCAAACCAATGTAATCAATATCGTATCATATTGACCCCCAGTTTAACAGCAAACCGACTATAGCTATGGTACAATATATTTAAAAATTAATTTTAATAAAAAAAATGAAAAAATCGAGTTGCACCCAAAAAAATCGGTGAAACAGCGTACCGAAACCCAGTTTTCCCAAAATCCTTCGAATAACAAGCAAAAGCGTTGCTAAAGACCCATAAAACATTGCATTAGCCACTAGAAATCCTTAATAATATATTTTTGGTAAACTTAAAAAACATACCTTATAGTTTGACTATTTTGCATAAAGGACCATGTAAAGTTTTTTCTTTCAAATGGGTGCATGTGGTTTCAAAAGTTAGCAAAAACATGTTTTTGAAATTTTTGAAACCACACTTGGAATGGTAATCTTGTCCATTTTGAAGTGAAAATTTACAACATTGTTTATAAAAATACAATACACATTAATGATAAATTTTTGAATTTTTTTAGAAGTACAAATATTTATATTAATTAAAAATTGACGATAACTTAAAAAAACATAATAAAATGAAATTTTCCGAAATTTACTTAAAGCATGATAAATAATTCACAATAATATAGTTGAAATACAAAATTATTGAATTTATTGAAATAACTGTGATTACCATTCCAAATATGGTTTCAAAATTTTGAAAAACATGTTTTTGCTAACTTTTGAAACTACATACACCCTTTTAAAATAAAAAATTTTACAAAAATCTTTTTACACAACGATCAAATCACATGACATTTTCTCAAAAATTACCCTATATTTTTTTCAAAACCCACAAACACTAAAAGTATTAAAAAAAATCTAAAAAATATTACAATAACCACTTAAAATCATATATATATATATTCTTTTAAAAATTAAAAAACTAATAAAATCAGAATTTGCCGGCACGAGCCCATCAAGTATTGATATCATTGATGCAAGCTCATGCTCATCTATTACCTATAATAGCTGTAAATGTTCGAAAAATTTTAATAAAGCAAAATTAAGCATAATTTAAAGGTGTTACATGTATTTAATTAATGACATACCAACCACATGTGAATCAGAAAATCAACACGTGCATCATAATATAAATAATAAAACAAAAAACATCAATTTCAAAAAATGAGATCAATTAAGAAAAATAAAATTCTCAAAAAAGGTAAAAATAAAAAGAATAATTGTGGCCATAAACATTGTCTCAAGCCAACGATTATCTAGAACCTGAAATAATTCAAAAAAAAAAAAACCCCACAAACAATCATGCAAGTTGCCGACATTAAAATCGAAGTATCAAAATCTTGCAAAACATGCTTTCCAGTTAAGAACAAAACCCAAATCGATGCCTACTCGATTACCTTGATTATTACGCGTTTTCCTTAATCCATTCAAATTGAAGCTGAAGAAAAAAAACCCAGACGACATGTTTGGGTGCGAGTGTTTTGTCTGGAATTCAATCGCCAATTTGCTGCCATCTGAACCAGATACCTTCTCTCTCCCTTCTCCAATACCTAATTGGCCTCCTGGTACTCTCATTCTCCATTAAAGTTTCAATCTTTTTGCTTTTTCTTTTGATGGCTATTTCTGGGTTGTTTGTTTATAGCTTCTGCATTTTGAGACCGGTGATGGGTTCATTCAGTTTTGGTTCTTTTCTTCAAATTATGCTCCTTTGGTTAAATTTGAGGCATGCGGATCCAATTTGTATTGGTTTTTCTGTTATTAGAGTACAGATCAAATGACTGGCACTTCAACTTTGTTTGCTTTGGTGCATTTGGTAGCTTTAGCTGCTACACTTCAAAACTATGTCATGGAACCGATTTACCGAATATTAAGTTGAATACTTAAGTTGCTTGGTAAGGCCCAATCATAGTATTTATATTGGCACCGCGAATCTATTCCGCTATGTGTTGCAATATAATTCAACAAAGGGAACCCTCTGACCTTTAGGTATAAGCCGCTCCATACCATGTCATGGAACCGTTTTACCCAAAGTTTAAGCTGTTAGGTAATGCCCAATCGTGGTGACAAACTAGGTGTAGAATTTAACATATTTGTTGTTTTCAATCTTTTATTTACATATTTTGCTTCAAATAGCTTAAAGAATGGTGCTTTGTATTAAAAGTTTGAAACTTTTTGGTCTAAATCTGGTAATTTTCCCATTGAATGCTTCGGATTTAATGTGCTTATCTGATCTAGAATGGATAAATAGTGAAATCAATCAATGAGTTAATAGAAGGCCTAATGCATCGTTAGCTACCTGAACTTATCCTCAAAAACCTGCCGCCCTTGAACTTTTAAAGTGACCTCGTAGCTCCCTCAACTATCAAAAAGTGCACAACTTTGCTCCCTGAATGCCACATGTCAACTTCTGTTTGGTTTGATTTAAGATTTTCTCTCAAATCAGAAGCTAACTCGTGGTGTTCCAGGAGCTAAGCGATACACTTTTTGAAAGTTGAGGGAGCTACGAGGTCACTTCAAAAGTTCAGGGAGGCAGCAGGTTTTTGGGTCAAGTTCGTAGCTATTGATGCATTAAGCCTTCATAAAAAGTTGCTTTATGCTGCAAAATATAGTTCAATTGAGACTTGAGAGCTCATTTGTTTATTATATGTTCATCTTCAGACCAAGGATTTGCCACTGGGAGGATAATTCTAGGGGAAATCGAAGTGTTTAGAATTTCCCGGTTTAAGTTAATCTGGACCCTTGATCTTTCACAGGACATAAAGAAAAGTGTTTCGTTTTACAAACCTCTTAGCCTGCCCGAAGGATACTATTGCTTAGGTCACCATTGCCAACATAACAGCCAGCCGTTTCGAGGTTTCCTTCTCGTGGCTAGAAACGTAAATTCACCTGAGACAGAATCTTCTAATTCGCATCCTCTTCAAAAGCCTCTCGATTATAAATTAGTATGGAGTTCATACGAAGGCTTCGAAGACAACTACGATAAATGTGGCTATATATGGCTGCCTCAGCCTCCTGAAGGCTACAAGTCCGTAGGCTATTTAGTTACAAACTCACCACACAAACCCGATTTAGATGAAATTCGGTGTGTTAGAGCCGATTTGACAGAAGAATGCCAAGCTTATCGCCGAATTCTACATTTACATTCCGAGATTTTCCCGTTTCAAATTTGGAGCATTAGGCCGAACAGTCGAGGAATGTTGGGGAGAGGTGTTTCGGTTGGCACGTTTTTCTGCAGCAGCTTCTGGACATTCGGGGATGGGCTAAACATCGCGTGCTTAAAAAACTCGAACCCTCAATTACACGGCATGCCAAATCTCGACCAAGTCCACGAGCTCATTAAACACTACGGTCCAACGGTTTTCTTATATCCTGATGAAATTTACTTGCCCTCTTCGGTTTCCTGGTTCTTTCAAAACGGAGCACTCTTATACAAAGCGGGTCACTCAACAGGGGAGCCCATTGATGAAAACGGGTCGAATTTACCAGCCGGTGGTTTAAACGACCGGGAATTCTGGATAGACTTACCGAACGACGAGAGGAGAGAGAATCTCAAGCACGGGAACTTGGAAAGTTCGAAACTTTATGTTCATGTGAAGCCCACAGAAGGTGGGACTTTCACCGATATTGTAATGTGGGTATTCTGTCCTTTTAACGGTCCAGCTACCCTTAAACTAGGGCTCTTAAATTTCGCCCTTGGAAAAGTCGGGCAGCATGTGGGCGACTGGGAGCATTTCACTCTTCGAATATGCAACTTCACGGGCGAGCTATGGAGCTTGTATTTCTCGCAGCATAGTGGCGGAAAATGGGTCGAGGCCTATGATTTGGAGTACATAGAGGGTAACAAACCAATTGTGTACTCATCGAAAAGCGGGCATGCTAGCTACCCTCAGGCAGGGACCTACATTCAGGGGTCAGCGAAACTCGGGATTGGGATTAGGAACGATGCAAGTCGAAGCAAGTTGTTTGTGGATTCGAGCACGCAATATGAAATTGTTGCGGCCGAGTATTTAGGAGTTATTGAGCCGAATTGGTTGCAGTTTATGAGAGAATGGGGTCCGAAAATCGTGTACAATTCGAGAAATGAGGTGGACAAGATTATAAACCGATTACCAATGAAGCTTAGGAGTTCTGTGGAGAACATAGTTTTTAAGCTTCCTATTGAGCTTTATGGGGAAGAAGGGCCGACCGGGCCGAAGGAGAAGAATAACTGGGTTGGGGATGAAAGATGGTAGCTTTAAAGATTCCGCCGATGAATCTCTCGTTTTAAAGATTCCATCGATGAATCTCTCGGTTCGGGATTGCTATTATGTTATGCTATGTTCGGGTATTGTTGATGTAACATGATCATAATAGTAGTCACTTGGACTAAATGTTAAATTTTTTTGGTTGGATTGATTTATTTGTTGTACTATGGCTATTATGTAAATATGCCTTCATTCTTGTGTAAATAGTTATTTGTTGAAGCTGTAAAATAGCTATTATTTCCATTTAAAAGGAGGTTTTTTTGCATTGAATTTAAGCACTTAAGTAGATGTATTGAACTGAGCTGATTGGTACTAATTGAATGGTATTGAACTGTACTGAAACTAAATTGAACGGTAGTTGAAACTAAAAATACTGAAAGTTAATTATAATTAATATAAATAATATTTTTAAAATAATAAAATATATAATAATTAATAACACTTTAAATGGTACTATATATTTAAATAAAATTTATTAATTATTACCTATAATAAAAATAATTAAGTATACCATTATAAATTATTATTATTACTATTATATATTATATTTTATTATAATTATTATTATAATATTATCTTATTATTTTAATTATTATTAATATTTATAAATTATTATTTTTATTTATTTATTTATTTATTCTAAAAAATAATTTATCGTAAAATAATAATTAATAATTTTGAAAATATTATTATTGATTATTTTTTTAATTGTTATTTGTAATTATTGATATTAATTAATAATATTTATATAATGTATAAATAAAAATAAATTGAAATTAAAATGATATTATAATTAATATTCATTGTTTTTAATGTTTATGAATAATAATATATATTAATAGTATTGATATAATGTATAAACTGAAACTTAATTCTAAATATTAATACCGATATGAACTAAAATGAACTAAAAATAAATTGAAAAGAATAAATACCTTAAATTTGAAAATTGTACTCAATTACATTAAGAAATTGGAGAAACCCGTCCGAGAGTTCATCCTTCTTTGTTGGAAACTCCTAAGTTTTATTTGCAACACCACCTAATAATTTATAATTATCTGTGTTTGATAAGGGTAAAAATAAAAATTTATTAGTTTTATATTTAGCTTCTATTATAACATATTTGTGATTTTAATCTTTCTTTAAAGTTGGATTTTCGAAAAAATTGTGAAATAAAAATTATTTACATTTATTATTTCAGGAATTATTTGAATTGGAAAGAGTCATCTTTGTCTATAGTTTTATTAACAATTCAAAGAATTAAAAAGATTGTTGTAGGACCTATTTTTGCCAATAAATACCCACTAATGGTAAAATGATACTATTAGCAAAAACATTCTTAGAAAAACAGCTGATTTTGTTATTTTTTTTTTGCTTCATACATTATTTGTGCGTGGAATTGGTGTGAAAAGTCAGATGTTACTTTAACCTTTTAAAAGTTTTAATTTGCCTTCTTAGCTTGGCAAAAGGGAACGAGTTTGCCCCTTAAACTTGGCAAAAGTCCATCAGTTTGCTTCCTCAATATCATGTGTCAGCTTCTTATTTTGACTTTTTATAGATGTCATTTTTTTGATTTTATTCTCCAATCGGAAGCTAACACGTGACAATAATCGGGCAAACTGGTGCACTTTTATCAATTTCAGGGGGCAAACTGATTCATTTTTATCAAGTTCATAGGGCAAGTTGAAACTTTTAAAAGTCTGATTTTTCATTCCAAGTTTGGGGGAAATGATGTATTTGGCCCTTTTTAGGCTTAATGCATCAACAACATCCTCAACTTGTCCACAAAATTCTGCTATCTCCCTGAACTTTAAAAGTGTCCCCATAGCTATTTCAACTTTTAAAAAGTATACCACTTTGCTCCCTAAATGTCACGTGTCAACTTTTGGTTGGTTTGACTTTTCAAATATATTATATTTTAAGATTTTCCCTCCCTAATCAAAAGCTGACACGTGGCTTTAGGGAGTAAAGTTGTGTACTTTTTGAAAGTTGAGGTTAGGGGTGTTAACAAGCCCAGTGGCTCGCAAACATTTCGAGATTCAACTTGGTCAAAGCTCGGTTAGAGTTCGACTCGATAAAGCTTGACTCAAGTTAGGGATTGGATCGAGACATTAACAAGCCAAACCAAACCTTCTAAGATTCGGCTCAAAAGCTCACAAATATATTTAATAAATTAGAAAAAAATAAATTAATTATATATGATTGGTGAGTAATAATTATTTATTAATGATGATTAATTGTAAAATGATGATTTAAAATAACTTGCTACTTCTTTGCAAGAGTGGTGATGAATATGAAATTGTATAGGATAGAATATATAAAGATACGAAATAAGAGTGATTACGGATCATGGTATAAATATTACGATGTTAGTTTAAATTTTTTAAAATAATATATTTCTTTAAGTGCGAATAAATTGTATTAATTTTTGAAAATGTATTTTTCAATATTTTTTTTGAAAAAGTGTAATAAAATGTCATGTTACTGATGGAATTATTTTTTTAACTAGTGTTGCCATAAATTAGTTTTAATCATTAAAGTTAAAACACTTACGGGGCAACACTTTTATTTTGTGTTGTAATAATGTATATATGTTAGGGATCTTTTAGGCTCGCGAATTCGAGCCAAGCTTTTCATCAGCCCGAGCCGAGTTTCATTTTTCTAAGCTCAACGAGCTTCGAGCCGAGTCGAGCCCGAGCAAATATGTTCAAGAGCCGAGCCGAATCCTACACTATTCGGTCTCGATTTGGCTCGATAACACCCCTAATTGAAGTAGCTGCAAGAATACTTTTAAAATTCAGAAAGACGACAAAATTTTGGGGACCAATTATGGATACGATGTTGCATTAGTTTTTTTTTATGTAATGTTAATTTTAATGAAAAATTGCTAAAATTAAATCGCAATTAAGAAAGGTATGTTAGGGGACGTGGCTATAGTAGAAACCAAAACCCATTCAAAGTCGGCGGCAAGAAAATTTTGAAGGCCGGGGGGCAGAGATCGCGATTTCAACATCGGAGCTACTCTCCAGATTTCAACAGACCGACGATACTAATCGGAGAGATGATAGGGAAAAGGCTAGTTTCCCTTTTCAGGAGCTCGACGGCATCACAGCTTTCCAGGTATTCCTTCAATTCAGTTTTTTGTTTAGCAAATTATGACTTCAAGCTATTCGAATGAATCTGTGGCAATGCGTGTTGAATTTCTGGTTTTGTTCAGTAATTTGAAGCCTGTGGAGGAAGAAACGAGTAAAGCAATTGGCCGTAAAGCTGTTTCTTTCTTGCTGATTACTGTTACCGGTGGAGTTGCGTTGAGTGCTCTTGATGACCTCTCCATTTATCGAGGTTGCAGCAGGTATGTCGTTTCATCCTTCTGTGTGTGTGCTTGGAAGCTTTCGTTTAATCTGAAATTTTGATTGATTGAAGAACTGAGGCACAAAATAATGGAGGGGTTTATGAGGGTTTATGCCCGATATTGAGTACTAGTCTTTGGGACATGGGATTGAGGCAAATAATAATCTAAATGGATGATTTGATGAAATTTTAGGGTAAAGAACAAGCTGATTGTGATTAACTGATTATTCACTTATACTTCTGTCTAAATAGGACAATCCTATGTGGTTTCTTAAAGCATAGCAGTGGCTATGAGGCAATTACTTACCTTGTATTAGGGCTTTTCTCTCTTTGCTAGAAAACTTCCCCTGCTATGAAATTGGGGATTCAAAATTGCAAATCTGTCTCACTAGCTCAGTTGTGCTTATGTATGTATGGTTAATTGGAATGTAATTCATGTAATATAGGTTCGTAGTTCTAGATATACTATTTATAAATCATTGATTCCCTGGTTAGAGTTTATACTTTATACTAGTATTCTGGAAATGATTGTTGAGACTTGAGATGAAAAGATAGAGAAGATTCAGAAGAAGTGAAGAACAATGTGACACAACTGCTAATTGTGCTTGCTGCAACCAGTTTTCTTTTTCCTGATATTTTGTTGACCTCAACTTAAGCATTTTAGTTACTCAGGCAATGAACTCAGTTTTATTACTTGCTTCACTGCTAATTGATGCCTTGTGGTTGTGACTGAACAAGTTATAACCATTTACTGTGTTGTCCTATTGTTTTAATCGAATCTATCATCTGTTTATGTTTAGAAAGTGAATCATATTAATGCTGTTGATAATTCTTCAGTTTTATATTTCTTGATTGAATATAAGGAGATCAAAGAAGGCTTTGATTTGTGTGGATAGTAGTTTGGGCATATGTCAGCTCCAAGATTTTGTGAAATTAAATAAATATTAGAAGAGTGCTTGCTTAATTCATGTCTTATGTGACTTTATTTTCGTTTGATCTGATTGTTCCTACTTAAACATTATCAGCAAAGCGATGGAAAAAGCCATTAACAATCAGGCTATCAAAGATGCTATAGGGGAACCAATTGTTAAAGGTCCATGGTACAATGCATCTCTTGCAGTATCTCACAAAAGACATTCTGTATCTTGCACGTTTCCTGTGTCCGGACCACATGGGAACGGAGTCTTACAGCTGAAGGCAGTTCGTAATGGAGGTTCGTGTTTTTCTTTTCCTTACTTTCAAATTGTGCTTGATTTATGTTTCAGCTTGTAGCATTTGCCATATAAAGAAACGGGTAGCCTTTCATAGAACCAATTCCATATTCTTATTGGATTTTGACTAATTGGGCCAAACTCTACATAATTTGATATCAAGTTTGAAATTTTTGGACAATAACCTAAATGAAGTACAACAACATTACCCCAATGCCTTACAAGGCTTCCGCACAAGCGGGGTAAGGGGGTCTGGTGTACGCAACCTTACCTGTGTAACTACAGAGAGGTTGTTTCCAAATGACCCTAAAGTGGAGTTGCAACAGCTTTCCGTAACTTCATAATAAAAGAAGCTCATATAGTTTGATGAGTTATTTGCTTTAGTCCATTATAATCTAAAGCCAAAGAATGGTGAATCTTTGGCCCCATCGAAACAATGGACAAGACAATAACCTAAATGGAACTACAAAAATCCAGAAAGACCTGAAGTAACTCTTCAAAAGCGTGCACATTGAACCACAAAAACAAGGTCTTTCAGTAATGTCTTTTAATTTGATGAAGTTTTTAGATGATATGCCTGGTGCTGTTGAAATGCTCTTAAACTCGTTACACTGAAAGTCGTTTTTTCTACAGAGGATGACTGGTTTTCGTTTTTTCTTCCTCGTAACTGGGAAATCCTGATAATTGAAGCTCTCCTTCATGTTCCTGGTAACGATGAGAAGCAACAAACTCTGCGCATTAGTCTCTCCGACAATATCTCACCTCCAGATTGCAAATCCTGCACTACATGCCCAAGGAAACCTCAGGCACCAGAGAGTAAACAATAATTTACATACTGTATAACTTATGGAACTTCTTTGCTACTTTTATAACTCTTGCATAATCAAATTAGGCTTTATGTTCTCTTGATAATAGTTTATTGAGGGTGTTTGAGCATTTCATTGAACTATACACAAATTTTTTACCCCTTCCCGCTAGGGTTTACCCCATTACTTAAGATGTTCAAGAATGAATAATAGATCCAAGAATTTGAGGATTCCGTTTGATTATGAAATTACCGTGATTCTTGTATAGCTGCATGCCAATTGGTTTCCACAAGGATAAGGATGGGTAGGATACTTGAACTATACCTATTTTTTGTATGACTTTTATTCTATCTGGGTCCTACATATCGTCTAGATATTCAGCATATATAGCCTGGGTGTGCCCCGTGACAGAGAACAAATTTGCTGATCATATTTTTTCTCTTTCCATTAACTAGTTAAACATGTCTGTTCACAACCGTTTCGGTGTTAGCCCGATGTGGTTTGGTCCGGCCAAGTTAAATGAGATAATAAGTGTTAGAAATTTCGCTTATTAAGAAGAAATCAACTTAAGAGTAAGTTTGGATTGTCCTTTTTGCTTTCCCAGAAAGTATATAAGAGCATTCTTTTTGCGAAAGCAGACAAAAAAGGTTCTGAGAATGCAAGAAGCAATGTCAAAATGTGCCATCACACAATCAAAAGGAGACAAATATGGCTTGTTGTTGGATTTATCCTCCATATCTAATGGATTTTAAATTTTAAAATTCATATGAATATTTTAAGATATGGATTTGGATATGGAGTATAAATGGATTTTAAATTTTTAGCTCAAATGATGTAATTGAGCTGTGTTGCCAAAATGATTCCTGATTAGTCCACGTTTAAAATATCTCTATTGTATTCAATAATAAATTTTAGCCGATGTTTAAATATATATATTTAAATAAAATCAGTGCTGTCATACTTAAGTTCTACCCAAATGTGAAAATACATTCCAGGTCCCAGTTTTGTAAAAAATAAAAAAATCTCAAAAAATTATAGAAAATCAAGAATATAAGAAATTTTTAGAAAATTTTTTTGGAAGGGCCCGGAAATGTGAAAATACGTTTCCGGGGCTCGGTTTCGTAAAAAATTGAAAACTCCCAAAAAATTATGGTAAATCCAAAAAATAATGAAAATAAATGTGGTGCAAGAAATTTACAGAAAATGTTTCTGGAATGGCTCAGAGATGTGAAAATACGTTTCAAGGACCGGTTTCGTAAAAAATTGAAAAATCTAAAAAAATTATTGAAAATCCGGAAAATAAATAAAATAAACGTTGTGGAAGAAATTTTTAAAAAATATTTTTGGAATGGCTCGGAAATGTGAAAATACGTTTCAGGGACCGGTTTCGTAAAAAATTGAAAAATCCCAACAAATTATTGAAAATTCGGAAAATAAATGAAACAATTGTGGTGGAAGAAATTTTTAAAAAATATTTTTGGAATGGATCGGAAATGTGAAAATACGTTTCAGGGATCGGTTACGTAAAAAATTGAAAAATCCCAACAAATTATGGAAAATCCGTAAAATAGAGAAAATTAATGTGTTGGAAGAAATTTTTAAAAAATATTTTTGAAATGGCTCGGAAATGTGAAAATACTTTTCAGGGACCAGCTTCGTAAAGAATCGAAAAATCACAAAAAATTATAGAAAATCCGGAAAATAGAGAAAATAAATATGGTGCAAGAAAATTTCAGAAAATGTTTTTTGAATGATCCGAAAATGTGAAAATACGTTTCAGGGAACGGTTTCGTGAAAAATTGAAAAGTCCAAAAAAATTATGGAAAATAAAGAAAAGGCTTAATGCTCTACCACAACCTCCAATTTGAGCGAAAACAGCTTTCATACCCCCAAGTTTCAAAAGGTCCTTCGAACTACCTCAACTTGCAAAATGACCCTCTTCTCCTTTAGGGTGTGTTTGGAAAGCTCTCATTTTCTGAAAAATTCTCCCACCAAATTTATTTTCTTTCTTTTTCGGATATTTCATAATTAATTTTTGGATTTTTCAGTATTTTACAAAACCGGGCCCCGAAACGTATTTTCACATTTCCGGCCCTTCCATAAAAATTTTCTGAAAAATTCTTTCACCAAATGTATTTTCTATATTTTCCGGATATTTCATAATATTTTTGGAATTTTTCAATTTTTTACGAAACCGGGCCCCGAAACGTACTTTCAAATTTTCTTGCCCTTCCAGAAACATTTTCTGAAAAATTATTGCGTCAAATTTATTTTCTATATTTTTCGGATATTTTATAATTTTTTGGAATTTTTTGATTTTTTACTAAATCGGGGCCCCAAAACATATTTTTACATTTTTGTGCCCTTCCGGAAACAATTTTTGAAAAATTCTTGCACCAAATTTATATTCTATATTTTTTGGATATTTCATAATTTTTTGGGATTTTTTCGATTTTTTATGAAATTGGGCCCCGAAACTTATTTTTACATTTTTGTGCCATTCCGGAAACATTTTTTAAAAAATTTTTGAACCAAATTTATTTTCTATATTTTTCGGATATTTCATAATTTTTTGGGATTTTCCGATTTTTTAGGAAATCGGGCCCCAAAATGTATTTTTACATTTTCGTGCCCTTCCGGACACATTTTCTGAAAAATTCTTGCACCAAATTTATTTTCTATATTTTTCGGATATTTCATAATTTTTTGGGATTTTTCGATTTTTTACGAAACCGAGCCCTGAAACGTATTTTCACATTTTCGTGCCATTCCGGAAACATTTTTTGAAAAATTCTTGCACCAAATTTATTTTCTATATTTTCCGAATATTTCATAATCTTTTGGGATTTTTCTATTTTTTACGAAATCGGACCCCGAAACGTATTTTTACATTTTCGTGCCCTTCGGGGAAAATTTTCTGAAAAATTCTTGCACCAAATTTATTTTCTATATTTTTTGAATATTTCATAATATTTTGGGATTTTTCAAATTTTTACGAAATCGGGCCCCGAAACGTATTTTCAAACTTTTGTGCTCTTCCGGAAACTTTTTTGAAAAATTCTTGTGCCAAATTTATTTTCTATATTTTTCGGATATTTCATAATTTTTTGGAATTTTTTGATTTTTTACGAAATCGGGCCCCGAAACATATTTTTACATTTTCGTGCCCTTTCGGAAACATTTTTCCAAAAATTCTTGCACCAAATTTATATTCTATATTTTCCGGATATTTCATAATTTTTTTGGGATTTTTCGATTTTTTACGAAATCGGGCCCCAAAACGTATTTTTACATTTTCGTGCCCTTCCGGAAACATTTTTTTAAAAATTCTTGCACCAAATTTGTTTTCTATATTTTTCGGATATGTCATAATTTTTTTGGGATTTTTCAATTTTTTACGAAATCGGGCCCCGAAAAGTATTTCTACATTTTCGTGCCCTTCGGGACACATTTTTTGAAAAATTCTTGCACCAAATTTATATTCTATATTTTTCGGATATTTCATAATTTTTGGGATTTTTTCATTTTTTTATGAATTTGGGCCCGAAACGTATTTTTACATTTTTGTGCCCTTCCGGAAACATTTTTTAAAAAATTCTTGCATCAAATTTATTTTCTATATTTTCTGGATATTTCATAAATTTTTAGGATGATTTTTTACGAAATCGGGCCCCAAAATATATTTTTACATTTTCGTACCCTTTCAGACACATTTTCAGAAAAATTATTGCACCAAATTTATTTTCTATATTTTTCGGATATTCCATAATTTTTGGGATTTTTCGATTTTTTACGAAACCGGGCCCTGAAACGTATTTTCACATTTTCGTGCCCTTCCGAAAACATTTTTTGAAAAATTCTTGCACCAAATTTATTTTCTATATTTTCCGGATATTTCATAATTTTTTGGAATTTTTCTATTTTTTACGAAATCGGGCTCCGAAACGTATTTTTACATTTTCGTGCCCTTCGGGGAACATTTTCTGAAAAATTCTTGCACCAAATGTATTTTCTATATTTTTCGAATATTTCATAATATTTTGGGATTTTTCAATTTTTTACGAAATCGGGCCCCGAAACGTATTTTTAAATTTTCGTGCTCTTCCGGAAACTTTTTTAAAAAATTATTGCGCCAAATTTATTTTCTATATTTACTGGATATTTCATAATTTTTTGGGATTTTTTGATTTTTTACGAAATCGGGTCTCGAAACATATTTTTACATTTTCGTGCCTTTTCGGAAACATTTTTCCAAAAATTCTTGCACCAAATTTATTTTCTATATTTTCCGGATATTTTATAATTTTTTGGGATTTTTCGATTTTTTACGAAATCGGGCCCCGAAACGTATTTTTACATTTTCGTGCCCTTCCGGAAACATTTTTTGAAAAATTCTTGCACCAAATTTATTTTCTATATTTTTTGGATATGTCATAATTTTTTGGGATTTTTCGATTGTTTACGAAATCGGGCCCCGAAACGTATTTCTACATTTTCGTGCCCTTCGGGACACATTTTCTGAAAAATTCTTGCACCAAATTTATTTTCTAAATTTTTCGGATATTTCATAATTTTTTGGGATTTTTCGATTTTTTACGAAACTGGGCCCCGAAACGTATTTTCACATTTTCGTGCCCTTCCGGAAACAATTTTTGAAAAATTCATGCTCCAAATTTATTTTCTATATTTTCCGGATATTTCATAATTTTTTGGAATTTTTTCGATTTTTTACGCAATCGGCCCCCGAAACATGTTTTTACATTTTCGAGCCCTACCGGACATATTTTCTAAAAAATTCTTGCACCAAATTTATTTTCTTCATTTTCCGTAATTTTTTCAAATTTTTCGAATTTTTTATTTTTCCTATCAAATTCTTTATTTTCTGGATATTTCCAAATTTTTGGTTTTTTTTTGTTGAATTAAAATTATAGGGACTTAAAATAAATTTTGTAAATGGTTTTTTTAAAATTTGGCAGCGAGTGTAATACACTTTCCAAGCTCCGATTGGGCGAGTGAAAATAGGTAGTACGGAGACACCTTTTTGGAAGTTGGGTTGTTCGGAGGACCTTTTGAAAGTTGGGGGTATAAAAGCTGTTTGCGCTCCGATTGGGGGGCATGTGAGAGCATTAAGCCAAAAATAAATGTGGCATAGATAGACTAAAATATATTAATTAAAGTAATTAGATTTTGTATAGATAAACCAAATTCAAGTCCAAGTTAATATCCATTTGGATATCCTATCTAAATCCAAATTTATTTTTGTTGCTTCTAAATCTAATCTAAATTTAAAAATAAAAGAATATAAATTCTATAAAATAAATTTAAATTAAAGAATATGAATAGATGCAAATTAACATCTTGTCTTGAAATCATGTTGATTAGTTGTTAAGTAAGATGAGCAGGGTTGGCCACTTGTAAAGGGGAAAGCCACATAAAAATGGCCCAAAAGCAAAGAGGATCCTTATTAGTTGAGTTGGCCTAAAAAGAGAGGGGTATCACAATTCCTTTTGTTGTGTTACATTTTTGCACTCTATGCTTACGCCCCCTAGTGTTTTTAAAACTGAACTGAATTTGGTTGAATTGAATTGTATCAAGAAAATTTATAATTACATATAGTTAAATTGAATTGCATTGGACTGAACTAAATTAAATTAAAATGAGACTGGAGTAGCCTAAATTAAACTGAATTAATACGTAATATAAGAAAACAGGGCCATATGAAAAAAATATCAACAATCTGTTATTTAAAAGGGTCTAGACATTGATATTTGGATATATGATAGAGAATTTAGGAACTTAAATTTGTAGTACAAAATAAACCGCACATAATCAAAATCCAAAAGTGGGTGGGTGTGTTTATTTATGGTAATGCCATTTGGATTGCAAAATATGGAGTAATGTCTACATCATCCTATGCAGAATAAAAGGTCTTTTCATTATCATTATTTAGTTTTTATATGCTCTATGCATTTAAGTGCTTTGGAAGCTTGATTTTCAAGGTGAGGGACAGTTATGATGACTTTATTTGCATTTATTTCTTTGTATTCCATTTTGCCTACATACTTCACTCATCCATTACCCATTTTACCATTTTCAAGTTCTTTTTTTATTTTAATTTCCTTAAATAATCATATTTATACTTTGACTCATAGAAACAACATCAATCCGTATTCCATTGTGCGTGTTACTTTGGAATTCATTTTTACTATTTTGAAAGTGTTGACTTGAAAATAACATCTTTAAAATAAAATTACAGAGGTAAGATTGGATACGTTTGTTTCTTTTTACTCTATTTGTATGAGGGCCTTATTAGAAATTGAGATAATGTTGCTGTTGCTGAAAGTATCTATAAAAAAATTAAGTCTGAATACATCAAGACGCCCCTGAACTTGTCCCTAAACACTCATTTACTTCAAAACTTTTAAAAGTTTTAAATAACCCCTTGAACTTATAAATAAGTTCCAAATAACCTCCTAAACTTGCAATAAGTGAATCCATTTGCCCCCTAAATGTCACATGTCAGATTTTGATTGGTTTGACTTCTCTTCAATCAAAAGCTGACAAGGGGCAAATTGATTCACTTTTTGCAAGTTCAAGGGGTCATTTAAATTTTTTTTGCAAGTTCAGGGGGTCATTTAAAACTTTTAAAAATTTAGGGGCAAATAGGTGTTTAGGAAGAAATTTAATGAGTTTTTAAGGTATTGGTAAAAAATTAATGAAAATCTTTTCATATATAAATTTTTTATAATAAATTGATGTGTTTTTATTATATTGGCTGGTGGATACTGGATAGTGTGGCATAATTACAGAATATATAGTGTAATAATAAAGAAAACAAAGAGAATAGTAGACAACTTAAAGAGACTAATCACAAAGGCATACAGATATGAAACTAACTCATCAAAATCACTTGCCCCACGTGTCGCCTCATCTTTACCCCACATCTATAATGGTTTCTTCGTTTATTCGAATAAAATAGGTGGAATGCTATCTATCTCAATTTATTAAAATAAATTTATTGATTTAAATTTTTAAAGTGATTTTATAATTTTTTTAATTTTTAAAAAAGTGTATTAATGTTATATGTCAGTTTTTTATAGGTTTGATTTATTATATATTATTTTTTGATTTTTTTTCTCTCCAATCAAGATCTGACACGTGATATTCAGGGAGTTAAGTGGAGCACTTTTTAAAAATCGAAGGAGCTACGAGCTAGCTTTAAAAATTCAGGAGAGTAATAAATATTTTAGAATAAATTCAGATAGCTAAATATATATTAAGCCAATAAAAGTTATACGAGATTATATTAATTATTTTAACAAAAAGTTAAAAAGAGAAAATAATAATAGATTAAGGATGTACAAGTACAATTAAATTCCTTTATACTCTTGAATTCTAAACACGCCCTAAGAAAAAGTATATTTGAGAGTCGGCAACTTCCATACGTGGCTACATTACAATTACAATGATTTTCTTCTTTCTTCTTATAAATAATCCTCCTGATCTTACAACGGTTTAAGATGATAAAATATGTCCACTTTTGTATGATATTGTATATTCACATGATTAAACATTTGTGGTTGTACTTTTACTCCCTTGCTCAAAAGATCTCATACTGTTACAAATATTTATATTCATATATACACACACACGATTCTCTCAATTTCTAGCCAAAATGTGAAATTTGTTGGTTCTAATTGCTCAAACATCAATTTTCTACCCTCATTTTAATATCTATTGCTAAAAAGAACATTCAACCTAACTCCATTTTCTTTGAGGTCATAGTCTAGTTCATTTTTATTATTATTGATTTTTAAAAAGCGTTAGGTTCTAGTCAGGCGATTAAAGCTTCAAACATTCAGGCGGGATCGGGATGGGGCCTCCACGGATTCTTAATTTTTTAATTTTTTATAGTTATTAATAGATAAAAGTATATATTCGATTAAAAAATAAATTATAATATTATAATATATTATAAAAACATGGTTTATTATATGAAAATATAAGTCTTAATTAATTCTTACATAAAAACACATATACATTACTATCGATTCCTTAAAATTAAATATCCTCGCAAATTTTTTTTTGTTTATAGCGTACTATTTATCGGTTTAAGACTCAAAATGAAAATTGTATTGTGAGAATATTTTGTGTACGCTAGATTTACCACCTTAGGTACCTTTTTTAAATTAAAAAATTGAACTATAATTATTATTAGTATCGATATCTTAAGAAATTATGAAAAAAATCGGATTAGGCGGAACAAATCGGATTAAGCGGTGCCTAGACGGTAATATATCGATCCAATATCTGATAACGTCCGAAAAATAAAAAATCAGACAATATATCCTAAAATAACACCTAAGCTAAGTTTAAACGGAGCTATACGGGGAGTCTTAAAACGTTTGTATAAAGTTCAACCTAACTATATTTAGAGGTATGGACCCATTCATTATATCATGAATTAATATTAGTTATTTGTTTCTTTAAGTTTGTGTAGTAGCTGTTTTGAAAAACAAAAGTTTGATAGTCATTTAATTGTGAATAACTAAAATCACATCGTGTTTTCTAAAATTTTCCCACATTGTAATTGCAATTAATTATGGAATTCTTGAATGATTAAACAGTTTTTTTTCAATTAATATAATAGTGACGTATTTTAAAATTTTAAGAAGTATGTTTTTATAAAATTTTAAAATTACAAGCATTTTTTAAAAAAAATTTCATAAAAATATTTTTATAAGATAATCAAACCATGTTGCATGTTTTTTAAGTTTATCAATTTTTTAAAAAAGAAACTCATTAATGAACCTTGATTGAATTAATTTTTTTTATTATATTTATTATCAATATATCAATTTTGAGTTTAATACGTTATCAAATTTCATAATTAGTAATTTATATAATATTTAAATCTTTAATATGAAAGGAAAATTTGGTTCTATACTAAATGAAACCAAACCTAAATATTTAGGTTTGTTCCGGACCGAATCAAATTGAATTTAATTAGATTTGGTATTAGGTTCGTAATTTTATTGTTATTCAATTTTCGGTTTATTTGATTCGGTTCGATTCTTAGACCAAATCTACCAATTGAACTAAATAATATTAAGTTCATGTTCTCTTGAATTACGATTTAATGTAGTTCAGTTCATTTCATACCACTTCAGTTCAATTCAATTTAGTTTAATCTACTTTATTTTAATTCAGTTCAATTATATGTAATTATAAATTTATATTAAAATAAATTTAATTTAATTCAATTTAATTTAATTAAATTTATTTTAATTAACTTCAATTCAATTTAAGTTTCAAAAAGTTAAAAATAATAGAAGTAAAAGTGGTTAAGGGCTACCCAAGCCATTTATCAAAATTCAAGTATATGGTAGCAAAGAATATAAATTACATTTTAATTTGCAACTAAAGCAGCCACAAAAAAGAAGATTAGTAGAAATAAAATAATTGAAAAGAAAAGCAAGATTAAACATAGTTGATTGAGATTAAGAGTTGTGAAGGTAGTGGGTGGGAGCGTGGGGTCCAAACTCGAAACTCCTAACTTGTCTTAGATGTGTGATGTCGGGGCCCACATCTTGTCGGCTTGTCGTTTGGAAGTTATAATAGTGGGTCCCACTTTTCTTCTTACCAAGAACAGCACTGGGTCCCTTCTGCGGACCTTTCCATAATTTTATTCATTTTTTTTGTAATTTCAGTAATTCCTTTTTCTTGTTATTTTGCTACTTTAATTGTATATTTCAGTTAAACAAAATATCACGAGAACACGATGATTTCAGCCTTAATAAAAAAACTATGTACTATAATATCGGTAATGCTGTATTAATTAGTGTTTTAAAACTCCCCACTTAATTTTATTTGATCTTATTTAGATACTATTTTTAAGTTTGTTATTTAATTTTTTATTTTTTAAGTGTAATTAGGTGCTGAATTGATATATTATTGTTTAAGCACCGTTTAGTCCAATTTTTTTCCTAAACACAATCTAGTCCGATATTTTTCACCTAGGTACCGCCTAGTCCGATTTTTTCCCCAATTTTTAAGATACTGATACCTATAATAATTATAGTTCAATTTTTTCAATTCAAAAAAGGTAGCACGGTTGGTAAAACTAATGTACAATAAAATATTCTCACTATATAAATTTCATTTTCAATCTCAAACCGAGAAATAGTATGCTATAAACCAAAAAAATAGTGAGGATATTTATTTTAAGGAATTGATTCTAATGTTAATTTTTTTATGTAAAAATTAACTAAGACTTATGTTTTCACATGCTAAACTATATTTTTTGTAAAATATTATTGTATTATAATTACTTTTTTAGTTAAATTTGTACTTTTATCTATTAATAATTATAAAAAAATAAAAAATTTACAAATTCGCCTACGCGCCATCAGGCCCCGCCCAGACCCCGCCTAGGCGTTCGAAGCTCCGGCCGCCCCGACTAGCTCGTAGCGCTTTTTAAAACCTTGATATTGACAATTTATATATTAACAACTTTTGACACCTTTAATCTCCAACCTCCATTTTATTATCATCAAACGGTGGGTATCACTTTAATAAAAATAAAAAAAATACTGCTTTCCATTCCTTTTCTAACTCCAAAACTCGCAAGACATTTTTATCTTCTTTTCTAATCAATTATCTTCTTTCCCTCTCCCTATTTTCTAGCTACCCTTACCAATTTGAAATCCCTATTTTCTAGCTGCATGATAATACTAAAACAGTGGGCAAAATGAACCCTTTTGGTATCGGTGTACAGTATAGGTGCATGCCCCTAAAAGATACTGTGCACACGTGAATATAGGGGCATGCGTGCACAGTTGCTTTTAGGGGTATGCACCTATACTGTACACTGTTACCAAAATGGTTCATTTTGCCCACCCTAGGGCTTTAGTATTGTCATGCAGCTATAAAATAGAGATTTTAAATTGGTAAGGGTAGTTAGAAAATAAGGATTTTAAATTGATAAGGGTAGCTAGAAAATAGGGATTTTAAATTAGTAAGGGTAGCTATAAAATAGGGAGAGAGGAAGAAGATAATTAATTAGGAAAGAAGACAAAAATGTCTTGCAAGTTTTAGAGTTGGAAAAGGAAGGGAAAACAATATTTTTTTTATTTTTATTAAAGTGATACCTACTGTTAGATGATAATAAGATGGAGGGTGGAGATTAAAGGTGTTAAAAGTTGTCAATATAGTATTACCGCTGTAATATATAAAGGGTTTTACTAAGTGTCCCTCATCTTGGACGGCTATCAACAAATGCCGGTCGACCATACAAAAAATTGGCTGTTTTTTTTAAGGGCATATTTATGTATTTTCACTAAAACAACGTGAAGTAAAAAGGGCAACGCTTAATAAAACCCTTTATATATTGAACTGCTATTATTTGTGGGGACTTTCTTTACCAAAACGAAAAATAATGGAGGGACTTGTCGCCCATTTATGGGTATTAGACTCGTCATGGATTCGGGTATCCGTCGATCCGACCCGAATCTGTTTAAATGGTTGGATTTGGGCTCTTATTTTTTTTAGAGTTCGGCTCGAGTTTACTAAAACCCGAAATTTTATGTGTCGAACTCGGTTTTTATGTAAATATTTCAGCCCGACCCGATGAATAATTATTATATTTATTAAATATTTATATAGTATATTTTTTTGAAATAATAGGAGTTTTTACATGAGCCATAAGTTGATCCCTAATCATCCCGATCAATAACTTATGTATCTAATAATACCAAGGCTAATTGGTTTATATAGTATATTTAATAATCTATTGATTTTTACAAAAATGCTATTTATTTATTAAATTATTCAAGTATGGAATGTTATTATATATAATATTTGGACATATTTCTACAAAATTTTGTCTTATTTTGATCTTTTAGTATAAAAAAAATAAAAGAAATCTATTTATGGGCTTTAGCCGGACTTGGGAATGACTTCTAAAGCCCGGCCTGAGCCAAGCCGAATCCAAAGTTTTATAGTGTAAATGATAGTAATTTCCATTGATATTATCAACATTACAAGAGTCATATATATACAGATAATTCTCGAAATAGAAACAAAATATTTATAAGGAAAAAATCCTAATACATAACTACAAAGAAGAATAATAGGAAAATATAAAAATACGTAACATGGTAAATAATAATAAGATATCAATAAAAAGATAAATGCCAAAAGGATATCTTTTTCCTTAACATATAGTGTGGGTCGGATCGAACTTAAATTAATAATTTTAATCATAGTCCGATTAAACCCAATCCAATTCTGGCTCAGCCCGCCTAACGAAAAGGTCTAATGAGAATATCAGTATCTCGAATTTTTTTTTCTATCAAGGGGGGCTTGGGTTAGTTATTACTGTAATATTTTTCTAATAGCTTTTTACTCCTACTTACAAATGTTTTTAAAATAGGCAAAAGCACTTCCATTCAAATATTTATGTTGGTCCCTATGAGTACATTCATTGAATTAGAGGGGGTGAATGACTCACTTAAAAACTTATAAAACTTTTTCACGATAATAAACTACTCCGTTGAGTGAGGTCAACTGGCTGAGTGAAATAACTAGAAAATGCGAATAAGTAAAGAACATAGAGATTTTATACTGGTTCGGCAACCTGTGCTTACATCCAGTCCCGAGAGAGTGTCTCGACTTTAATCCACTAATCTCAACTCCTTTACCCTAGGTGGAGAAGCCTTTCACAAATTCCCCAATTACAGTAAGTACCCTCCAAACTGCAATCGCTCACCTGCTGACTAGAATACCCTCTTCTATCAGCAACTCACAAAGAGTCTAAACAAGAGATGGATTCAACTTATAAGAACATTGATCCAGTTAAAAATTGATCCAATATTACAATTGATTGATCTAATCTATTCTCTCTTGTTCTAAGCAGATTCTCACTAAGTTGTGCTTTCTTAGTTGAATACCTATAAAGCTTGCAAGTAGACAAAGTTTTTGCTTCTAGGAAATTCAGGTGTAATCGCCAAGTTCTAACGCTTGCCTTCTTGCTCCTTTTATAGTAGGATTGAGAAAGTAGCCGTTGAACTTATCTTGGCATCTTCTGAAATTGACAGCTCAGTAATTCACTCATTGCTTCTTCAAATCAATCCATTAAGAGATAGATATGCACCATTGTGAAATACATTTCAATCCGTTAGATTGAAATTTGAGCTTCAATTTGAATTCTTTGTCATTTGATGCCAGTCTTCCGTTAGAGAGAACTCGCGCTGACTTGCCATATGTCTTCATCCCATTCCCTCTGGTATTCTGACATGCTGCAGAGTACGCGATACAAGGTTGGTAGATCTGCAGAATTACCCGAAGTGGCAATTGACTTGTTGCAGCTTTGCATTGGAAGACTTTGTCATTTTCTTAATAATTATGTGTCTTGTCAAGGCATTAATTCTTTTTGTCTTTGTCTCATTAATGTTCCTGCAAAAAGCAACACTAAAAGCAAAGATACCTTTTTACCTTAAAAGGTCAGGTCAGCAGTGTTGACAGACATATAGTAACTCAGCTGAAATATTAAAACGTAAAGCACACAGCTGAAATAAAATCTAAATATCAAGCGCTGAGTGAATATTACTAAGTCAGTGACTAAGTAGATACTCAGCCAAGAAACCACTCACAGTTAAACTAAATAGCTAGGTCAGAGGAGACTCAAAATTCTACCCTCGAATTTACTAACTCCCTTACAACCATAGACTATATATTTTAACATCATTATTGATTTAATTATCTCATTCTTAACTTAATTGTTATGATCAAAACTTAAGCACAGCTGAGTCATCCACTGAGTCAGTCCAAACTCGTGCTTGGTTCAATAATCTCCCCTATTTTGATCAATGGCAATTAACTAAGCGAGAATTAAATCAATAAGATATCTAGATCAGAGTTACCTTATACTTATGCTTGATATGTCTTTTGTTCAGCATCTTTATTCTGCTCAGAGTGAATGTTAACTTCCTCATAATTCTTGAATCTTCTGAGTTCAGCATCCCTCAATACTTCTCATATATTTCTGCAAGAGATCAAATCATATATATATATATATATATATAGCGGAGAATATACGAAGTTAAGAAGATCTTAACTTAGAACAGAATATGCAATCTTTCATTAAATAATAACTTTAGTACAGATAACAATGAGTTAGTCTACACTAAGTTTTACATTGAGCACTAACGATTACAAACGTCTATTCTAATCCTTTGGCATAGGTAGGGCTCCCAAATTTGATCTCCTTTCTTCAAAAGCTTATTGATCCCATATGGACTTCTTTTCCTTTGACAGAGAAATGTCCTTACCTTTCCTCTTTCTATTCTCATGATATTCTCGTTGTAAGCGCTCTAGATCCTTAGACAAGTTGTATAAAAATTTAGCAATCCTCTGCTCCCTTTCATTTTCTTCCTTTTCACGCTTCTCGCGATCCTTCTCCCCCATTTCTATTGCATCCAAAATGGCTTGGGCTTGATGATCAAACGAACTCAGAGACTCCTTAAAAGTTTCTAGCTGACCAAGTTTCTGATAAAGTGTTGGCTCTAGTTCAGCATCTGCCATAACAATATCACTACTTAGAGCATCTGAAATATTAAGCCTCTTTAAAGCATTAAGCACAGCTCCCTCCGAGTCCTTAATTCCTTTCAGCATCTCATCCTTCACATTCTTTAGCTTAGTAGATAACCCATGTTGCCTGGTTACTACTGGGATCAGAGCGTTTAAACCATCAACAATAGCATTCAAAATAGCTGTGTTGTCTTCATTTTCCTTGCTCAGAATGCTATATCCATCTAGCACTTTCACCATTGCTTCCAACAGGGAATTAAACTTGCTAATCATGGAATTCCTGAAATCCCTTTCATCATTGAGCACCTTGCAGTTGCTTTCATATATTTTTTCCATCTGCTTCTTAGCCTCTGCAACTTCTAACTTTAATCCACCAGCCTGCCTACCTGCAACAGATAACAAGGGCAATGCATGGGATACTATTGCCTTGACTAACAAAAATTATGTAGGAACAGACTTTAAGTGCTCTTTCATCTCCTCAACAACACTCATGAATCCTTGCACTAGCTCCACAGCCTTTGCAATCCCCCTCAAAACTTCATCAGATAGTAGTGATTTTATAATTGCAACATCAATCTCAGCATCAACCCTTAGTTCTGGAAACCTTAATCTCCCCATTCTCCTTATATCTCTCAATAGTTCAGCATTTGGGTTAAATTGGGGTTGTGGTTGAGGTTGCTATTGTTGTTATTAAGGAATCTCCTCAATAATTAGAGGTCCTCTAACTGGTGGAGGGCCTTCTAAATATAACTATTCATGCACAGGAGATCCTATAGGGGAAAGATATGGGATGATGGCTTTTTGGCCAGAGTTTTGGTCATTTTCGTCAGAGTTAGATGTGGATGTGGATGGTGTTTGGCTTTTTGGTAGGGGTAAGGTAGAGATTGGTATGGGTGAGAGTGGTGTTTCAGTGGATATGTTTGGGAAAATAAAGGGTTCTTTAACTTCCTTCTCCTTCTCTTCCACAACACCTTCAACAACAGACTCACTGACCTGAGTTAGAGAAACCTCAGTCAGCTGAGCTCCATGGTCAACTATATTAACTTCCTCCTCCTTATCTTCCAGATGCCCTTCATCCTCATCAATCACTATTTTCATTCTTTTCAACAAACCCCTCTTCCTCTCCTTCCTAGCCTCTTTGACTTCCTCAGCAATCAAAGTGTCCTACTGGTCAGAGTTTACCACATTAAATTCAACAGCTTCAACTTCTACCATATCATCTTCCTCCTCCTGCTCTTCTTGATCTTCTATTCCCTCAAGAGCTCCTACCATCTCCTCTACTACCTCCGGCACTTCCTTCTCAGCCAAGCTAGCTACAGCCTTTTGCAAAATTTGCTCAGTGCTAGCCTTCATCTTAGCTGTTGCTATTGCTGCTTCCTCAGCCTTTCTCCTGATAGTGGCTTTAATTTCTTCCTGCTTCTTTTTAATTCTCTCATCCTCAGTAGCTCTAACCTTTCTAGCTTCTTCCATATTCTGGACAACTTCTGTCCCTTTCTTTATCATCAACTTTTTCTTAGGCTAACCTACTTGAGGAATAGGAACTGATGTAGCTTCCTTTCCCTTGGTAGTCACCTTATCCAACTGAGCAATATCTACTTTCCTCTTCTTCTCCCTCTTCAGAGACATCTACTCTCTCAACTCTTCCTCAACCCTCTTTTTTTCCTCTATCTCCTAAGTAGTCAGTTCCCTCCTTTTATCTTCTTTAGCCTCGTTAGAAGACCTTGTCTTCTTAGGGACAATAGCTGGAACTGAGATCACTAGGCTCCTTTTCTTTTCCTTTTTAGAGTCTCTCATGACCTCCTTCTTCCCAGCTTGCTTCTCTAACATGTCTTCTTCTCTCTCAGCTCTGAGCTTGGTAATTCACTCAAGCTCTTTCTCCACAAATGCATCCAAGGTTAGGTCCTCCTCATTAGGCTGAATAGGGTTTATCTCTATAATAGCCATGGGAACCTTCATTCTGACTTTCCCTCTTTTCAGCTTTATGTATTTTATGTTTGTAGGTCTGTTATTTGCTTTAAGTCCTTGAAAGTGAGCATTGCTCAGGATTTTGGACTCAATTACTTTCATTTGGATGTTACTCTTGGCAGCCCATCCTTTTATATCAATCTCGTAAGCCCTGCATATCTCCATAACCAACTGTCCATACACCTTATGCTTACTGACCTTCAAGAATCTATGAAGTATGGCCATGGACCAGTTAATGCTTATACCATGGGTCAACGCATAGATGAATACTCTTTTAAACTTAGAACAGCTCCCCGTAGAGCCTACCTTGGGCAGTAATACCTTGGTTACTAGCTCATGTGCTTGTTTTCCTTCTTTTGTAAACATAGTAGCTATAAGCTCACCAATCTTATAGTTTGTAGGAACTTTATAATTGATAGGAATATCAATATGATCTTCATTATTGATAACTCACAGCTTTAATCCTCTTTCCTTCATTCCTAGTAGACCTGCAATAAGCTTGGGGGTGATATACACCTTCCTCCCCATCAAAGTGGTTACAAACAGGTCCTTCTGACCTTTCACCATATGGATTTTGTTGTAAAATCTATCTATGATCTCCTTATAGCATCCATTGGGTTGTTCAAAGAATCCTCTTAAGTGGTGCTGACACGCCCACTTCCCAAACCTCTCATCGCTACAGAAACTCAGCATATCTACTGTAGGTGCTCTTTCTACCTCCGTTTTCTCTATGAAACACCAAGATGTTGGAATGTGCTTTATTCCTGCTGGGATTCTAAGTTCTTTGATCTTATCCATGCTAATTACTAGCTGGGCAATATGATCTCTGGTAGTTAGCCAATGGGTATCCTTTTTGTCCCTTACAAAAAGATCAGATTTCCTTCCTGAAGTGCTCAACATAATGAATTTGCTTTGAGGGAAATAGAGATTTTAGGAATTTAGAAAAGGAATTGTAGAGAAAGGAATTTTGGTAAAGTAACCTTTCCCCTTTCTGAATTTCTCCTTAAATAGCTAAAAACTCTTCGTATAAAATTGCAAAGCTATGTGTACGACTCACAATCCATGGTCTTAAGATTCAACGGTTAGATTGCATAACATATACCGAAGGATAAATGAGTGCGAGAAACACGGGATAACTGCTTAGAATATGGATATTTTCATAACTTGCTACCGTTTCTATCAAGTTTAAATTTGAAAGATAACCGGTGATAATTAATGATGTGTCCAAAATTTAAGCGATAAAAGAAATACTTAACCTAACTTGCAGAAGCTCAGAGTGTGCCCTAATTCGGTCAGCTTCAGCGTAGGTCAGAGTGAGATATATTTCTTCAAATTAGATTGGACATTCCGATCAGCTGTCTTAGCGTATTGAATTGATCCTTTCCAATAGGCTTCATGAATATGTTAGCTCGCTGTTCTAAAGTTGTAATGTATGTGACCTTGACTTCTCCTTTTAGCACATGATCCCTTATGAAGTGATGTCTAATATTGACATGCTTCATCTTACCATGTTGAACTGGATTCTTGGATAGATCAATTGCACTCTTGTTGTCACACATGACTTTAAGACAATTAGACTTTATACCATAATCCTCCAGTTGCTGCTTGATCCATATTAGTTGTGCTATACAACTTCCTGCAGCCATGTACTCAGCCTCAGTTGTACTGAGTGCTACAGAAGTTTGCTTATTGCTACACCATATGACTAGACAATCACCAAGTAAATGATAACCTCCTGTGGTGCTTTTTCTTTCAAGTTTGTCTCTTCCATAGTCAGCATTAGTGTATTCCCTTAGAGTGAAATCTGCATTACTTGGATACCATAAACCTACATCAATAGAACCTAGCAAATACCTGAGAATTCTCTTAACAGAAGCTAAGTGAGATTCTCTGAGGTTAGCTTCATATCTTACACAATAACATGCAACATATTGAATGTCAGGCCTACTAGCAGTTAAGTAAAGTAGAGAACCAATAATACCTCTGTAGAGCTAACTCTCTACAGGTTTACCTTCCTCATATTTACCCAGAATTGTGTCAGTGGCCATGGGTGTTGACATTGGCTTGGCATTATCCATGTCAAACTTCTTGAGTACTTCCTTGGCATATTTAGCTTAGCTGATAAAGATTCCATCATCACCTTGCTTGATTTGTAAACCAAGAAATAAATTAAGCTCTCCCATCAATGACATTTCAAATTCTTTCTTCATTTACTGACTAAACTCTTTGTATAGCTTCTCATCAGTTGCTCCAAAAATGATGTCATCCACATAGATTTGGACTAGCAACACATCTTGATGCCTCTTCTTGATAAATAAAGTTGTATCTGCTTTCCCTCTAACATAACCTTTGCTGATCAAAAAGTTATTCAGTCTCTCATACCAAGCACTTGGAGCCTGTTTCAGTCTATATAGAGCTTTCTTCAGCTTGAAGACATGATTTGGATATTTGGGGTCTTCAAAGCCTGGGGGCTGTCTGACATAGACTTCTTCTTTAATATAACCATTGAGAAATGCACTTTTCACATCCATTTAGAATAACTTAAAATTCATATGGGATGCAAAAGCACAAAGAATTTTTATGCTATAAGACTTGCTACTAGTGTAAATGTTTCTCCATAATCAATGCCTTCTTGTTGATTGTAGCCTTGAGCAACCAATCTGGCTTTGTTTTTTACAACATTACCAGATTCATTTAGCTTGTTCTTGAAAACCCATTTAGTGCCTATAATTGACTTTCCTTTGGGTTTCTCTACCAAATCCCAAACTTCATTTCTTCTGAATTAGTCTAGCCCTTCTTGTATTGCAATCATCCAGTTGTCATCAAACACAACATCTTCAAACTTCTTTGGTTCAATCAATGATACAAATGTTGAATGGCTCATCATTCTGTTCATCTGAGCTCTAGTCAGCACTGGATTTTGCACACTATCAAGAATCTTGTTAACTGGGTGATCTTTCCTTGCTATGACTTCTTTTGGTAAATCCGAATCAGCTCATTGAGCTACTGTTATTGGTTAAGCATCTATATCATTGCCAAAGTTAATTGATTGGTTCAAGTTAACTTCTTCATCTTCTTTTTTTGGAACTGGATCAGGAATAATAATGGGCTAACTAACTAATCTGCCGACTTGATCCTTTTCTCTTTCATCATCACTAGCTTCTCTACATGCACTGTTAGTTTCATCAAAGTCTATATACATGGACTCCTCTAATATGCCAGTCCTCTTGACATACACTCTGTATGCCCTACTATGTATTGAGTAACCCAGAAAGATTCCTTCATCAGCCTTGGGGTCAAATTTAGCAGATTGGTCTTTAGTGTTTAATATGAAGCATTTACAAACAAAGGCCTTGAGATGACCAACCTTGGGCTTATGCCCCTTCCAAAGTTCATAAGGAGTTTTATTCAAAATTGGGCAAATTAAAACCCTGCTTAGAATGTAACAAGTTATGTTAACAGCCTCTCCCTAGAAATACTTTGGTAGACTGTTATCACTCAGCATAGAATGACCCATCTCTGCAATAGTGTGATTCTTTCTCTCAACAACCCCATTCTGCTGATGTGTATGAGGGGCAAAAAAATTGTGGTCAATACCATGCTTAGAACAGAATTCCTCAAACTGCCTATTTTCGAATTCTCTTCCATGATCACTGCGGATTCTATTAATTTTAAGATCTTTTTCATTTATGATCCAGGTAGCCAACCTAGAGAATGATTCAAATGTTTCATATTTGCTTGCTAGCAAAATAATTCGAGTGAACCTGGTCAGATCATCTACAACCACAAGGATGTATTTCATTCCACCTAGACTTGTTAGTACAACAGGCACAAACAAATCCATGTGTAGAAGATCAAGGGGACGAGAAGAAGATATATCAGCTAATGATTTAAAGGTCTTCCTAAATTGTTTACCAAGTTGGCATGCTGAGCAGAATCTATCTTTTTCAAAGGTTAGATTGGGTAATCCCTCAACAAGTTCATTTCCGGCTAATTTGGACATATTGGTCATATTGATATATCCTAACCTTTTGTGCCATAGCCATTTGTTTTCCTCCTTAGAAGCTAATCATATATCATTGGAATAGGGGGTTAAATCAAACATATAAACATTATTAATTCTAGGAGCATAAAGAATAGTTTGGTTAGAGTTACCATTAATGACTGAGCAGCCCGCTGAGTCGAATATCACTTTCCCACCTTTGTCACACAGCTGAGCAACGCTTATCAAGTTTAACTTTAGGCCTTTCACCAGAGACATATTATCAATTGAAGGCTTAACTCCCACTATGCCATTGCCAACAATCTTTCCCCCTTTGTATTCTCCAAAACTGACACTTCCATTTCTTCCTCTCTCTAATATGATGGATTGCTTTTCATCACCTGTCATATGCTTCAAGCATCCACTGTTCAAATAATACATTCTTCTGTCATCAGTGGATCGCAGGCTCACCTGCAAAATAATTAAATTTTCTTAGGTACCCATGCCTTTTTTTGGTTGGGTCCTCCCTTGTTAGTGGTGGTCATCCTTGACCAGTCATACTCATTATAGTAACCATTTTTGTGCCTACACATGACTGTAGCATATCCTGGCTTACTGTGAGCACGGGATTTTGCAGTCCCTCTCGCGAGACGATGATGACGTGTACCCGATTTTAATACCTCAAAATAAAAGTTCTCTTTAGAATTTTTATTACCAAAATAATATTCCTTGTGAATTTTATAATTGGTAGAATCCAGTTCGGCGTGGCCGATAACGCATCCGGTAGGAGCTTGAACCGATGATTTACACCCAAATAATAAATGCCCTTTAAAATATTGTTAAAAGTCATAAAGATGCCTTTTTTCCCACTAACAAGCCACTTTTCCCGACTTTTTGGCTGTTTTTGACCCACTAACTCGAGGCATGTTGAAGGCTGATGCCGCCAAGAGCATCACCCATGTTGCCGGCGATATGACCATACCGCCGCCGACATCAATCATACCGCCGGCGATATCATAATGTCGCCGGCGACATGACTCGAAGCGGGTCCTCTTACAGACAGCCTTTTCGACCACTTTCAGTGGAATTATTAAAAAAAGCCCCAAAAAGCACCCCATTTCACCTATAAAAAGGCACCTTGGGCTGCACTTGAAAAGGGGGGGACTGAAATTATGGATGGGAAGGAGCTAAAATTAGGAAAAAATCGAGAGAATAGATTTTAGTGAGATAAGAACTAGAAAAGGCAGGAAAAAGGATTCTAATCCATTTTTCCCGATTTTTCTTCTTCGAACTCTCTGATTGTGAGCTTAAATCAGTGGGTCTTTGGGTTAAATCAACTGAATAGAATTTAGGGACCTAAAACCTTTAATTAACAATCAAATTATCGTTACAAGCTCCCCGGAGGTGTTATTGTTCAGTTCACGAAGAGTTGGATTCACTACCCCGAGGTGAAAATCCTGAGTCTCATAGCTCTTTGGTATTGTTATTTTTGTTTTGCACTAATTTTTGTTAATTTGTGTTCATTTCTGAGTTTTCGGTCACTTTGACTGCAAACCGCTGCTGTAGCAAGAAATTGGAGTCGCCGGAGACGTGTGATGTTGCCGGCTGTATCACCCATGTCGTGAGAGACATCGTTGGTACTGCCGTTAGCATCACATTCCCCGGAGACCTCGCTTTCTCGCGGAACCCTTTCTTTACGGTACTCAGAAAGCCCTGTGCCTATCTGCATGCTGATGTCGCCCGAAACATAATCGATTTCGCCGGCGGCATCATCCATGCCGCCAGCGACATCAACTATGTAGTCGGCGGCATCAGATGCCATCGGCGGCTTGGCTTTCTGGACAGCAATATTGTTTTCGTTTATTTCCAAACTAATTTATTTTCTAAAGCTAGGACCTATAGTACAACGATGGAGGTTCGAAACCTCCTGAAAACAGACCCGCCCCACAACAAGTGGTATATTCATTTGTAATCCGATTAAAGCAACAATCGAATCTGAAATTTGGACAAAAATGGAATTTCCCCTCAAACGCCATTCGAACCTCATTTTAGCCATTCAATCGGGCTTTATAATATTACAAATAAGACATGCCATATTCGTGTCAACTATCATCTGCAGGTGGGTATATATCGGACATTCGGGTATTTTATTTGTTACGTAGAAAAAGTACAGGACTTGAAAACCTTGTAATAATTCTATTTTCCGCACTTACTTTTCTTTTACGATTGTAAATATTTTATTTACCGCTTCAATTGCTTGGTAAATGCGAAAACCACAAAATAACTGAAAATATGAATAAATAGGGTGGATTAAACCGATTAAGAAAGAATGAAGTATCCTAATTTGGCCTAATGAAAAGTAGATAACATCATCCGAACTCGGAATCTCTACTTAAGGTATGGTCCAACCACCTGGTGGGAAAATCGTACCGAAAATTTCCCGGTTGAGCTGAACCGGGGTGGCGACTCTATTCTAAGTACGGGATTTCGATCTCGTATCTTTTAAGCATTACAATATGCAAAATCATTTTCTTTTCAACCGCATCACACTCGTCTCCCCGACACACCAAAAAACGGGCCGGCCCGACCGGGTCCGGCCCCCGCGGACGCAGCCGCGCGAAACGTCGTCCGCTCACAGTGGCGACTCTGCTGGGGAATTTTCTTTAAACTTGAATCCTCTTTCATAGTTTAAAAGATTTTGATGATGTATTGAAATCATTGGCCAAATTAAAACATCATTCTTTTCTTATGACGGCTTGTCCTCATGCGTGTAGATAGTTCGGTAATTTTAGGTACCCGATTTCACCTGAGAAGCTCATAAAGTATCACTCATGCCCTGTTGGAATTGAGGATGCCTAGTGGGTGGATCACTCGTTTTAACCAACACGTAAACTCATATGACCGCACCCATTCAAGTAGTGGTTGAGTAACGTGGAATCAAGGTAAATGGGAACCTTCTACATCAACAACCCTATACCAAAGCCGCGTTAGAAAAAGCCTTAGCACATCATTTCCCCTTAGGAATACCCAAAACAAATAAAATAATTGGGACGCGCTTCTTTTGCCATTACCGGTGAAGCAGCCAAACTCCATCCTACCAAAGAGGTGTTACGTGGGAGTCATAAGGTTGGAACAGGGCCGATTTGCATGCTATGTGCTTTATGATCATACACCCCCATGCATCGGCTTTAAGAGCCAAAAAATGTATCAACTTACCCTTACCAGTTCCACCCATGGAAGAGGTTTAGCAACATGTGTAGGATGTTCTCTTGTACCTCCGTTGCGTCGCCACATATCGCTATGTATGACGTGAAGTACACACGTCTCATATATGTTGGAGGGATAAGCCATTACATCATCTCTAACCACATCTGCGTGCAGCCATACATTTCACGCACCACTTCCAGAAGAAGACACGCATACATCCCATCCATACCATTTACAACCCATTCATGGTCTGACCCATGGCTCATGATCCTAAGCAGCCTCCCTCTTGAACCGAGACCTTCACAACCAGCCATGTCTCTTCCCCACGATGACAACCATACCTTATCCAGAGGACAAGCTAGCCTTCCCTCCACCGTAGGGGCAACAGCTCACCCGCCGTCTCTCGGATCGGAGATCACCGCTGCTATCATTCAGTTTCTGAACTCTGATCAGTTTAGAAACATCATTCAGGAGATAGTGTGTGTATCCGTTAAGAAGGTCCTAGCAAGTCAGGACTTCGACCAGGTCATACGATCTCCGGGCATGACACCTGATGATGATACACTCTGGCAGTCACCGCCAACCACTTACCATGGACAAAGAGAAGGAGCCCAGAGTCCAATTCTTCCACCATTCTTTAACACCTTACCACCAACTTTGGTCACCCCATCACAATTTAAGATCCCCGCTGCCCCGATGCTTCCTCAATACGACCAAGTCATGCAACACAAAGTTGAAGACTTCTCGCGTCAATTGATGACAGTAGAGTGCTCTCAGAAAGAGGGAAGGGTCCAATCAGAGAAAGACCAGTTCTTTCAAAACACTGAATCACCCACACCCCCACCTCAAATCATGGTGGACCAAGAGACCTATCAGAAGTCGGCACCAGTTGCCATTATTCGGCCAAACGACGGTCTTAAGTATAGAACAAATCCGTGGAAATTGCCACTTAATGTAATCTTCACCGGGTTAAAGGAAGTTGGGATTCTTAAACCTCTTCACGAGTTCAATCCCCCCATGAGAGAAGAAGGAAAAGGCTTTTGCAGATATCACATGTTGTCAGGTCACAACACCAACCAGTGCAAAGCTTTGGTCCGTACCATCCAACGACTGGTGGATGAAAAGAAGATTACCGACCCTGAAAGGGTATCCTGCCCCTTACCAGAGTTTGGCAACCAGACACGGACGATTAATCCCGGCTTTTCCAAACAGCGGAAAGCTCCTCAAGATCTCATCAAGGCCATCTACTCAAATGGTGGGGGAAAATCGCGCTCTGACGGTGAGGACGAAGAATCCCGGTTTGCAATCCTCAGAGTTCAGACCTTTTAGCTCCATAAGCAACTTCCATTTTTCTTACTTATGTCATGTCTGTATCCTTTGATCAGCGTCTTCACATGAGCACTTGTACGACGCTTTCAGTATTCAGGATATTTTTATTGAATGAAATTAAATTGAGTACATTATGTGGTAATCAAATCCAATAATTTGAACCCTGTCAAATACATGAGAGATAATAAAGTGCTTAAAGACCATGATAATGCTTTCGCTCAGTGCAATAATCGGATTGTTGGAACACCATGGGTCTATTCCAGAATTAACTCAACGGCCCTACAACGGTGCACCTTCAAGCCACCAAAGAAACATCAATCGGTCTAGAGAATCAAGGCTTACACCCAACGGAGCCCGACCTCCATCAAATAAACATCGTACCAAAATCTCAGACCAACATCACCATCAAGAACACGACCAAATCTGAAGAGAAACACATCTTCACCCAGTACAAATCAACCCCATCAAACCCTTCAGCTAACAAGGTCAGGGGGCAACCACTTCCTAGAACGCCAAGTCTAAAGGCAAGCACCTCCATCCCACAAGCCACAAAGACGATCGCGCAACCAATGTCGCAATCGGCTTACCAAATGAACCAACAAGGCAAACAACCACTACAAAGGCACCAAACAGAAGGTCCTTAAGCCGAACATCACTTGTTCACAACCCCATCACCACTAATACAGAATACAAATTCAGGCCTCGACAAGAAGTGCAAACCATGAATTGAAGGAGCAGTCAAAATAGCGATCAGGACAACAATCAAACCAATCGATGAAGCCTTGGAGTAAACACCAAAAACTCCCGCCAACTAAACGGCTTGCAATAAGGTCAGCCAAAAACTCCCAACGTAACTATGAAGGTCAGAATAAACTGGGTGATCCAGTTGAAAATCGAACGGGCACCAAGGAACTTGGAGAATCTACAAAAGCACAACTATGCGAACAATAGCAAATCAGATACCCAATGCCCTTTCCAAGAGTCATAGACCCTGAAAAGTTTGAAACCTTCCGATACTAAGGTCAAGTTCAAATCAGATTGAAGAGGCCTTCATACGATCGGAAATGACACCAAATAAGCGAGGCTGTTAAAGTCATGAGCGTAGGCAAGAAGCGAGTTCATCGATCTAGTCGACCAAGACAAGCTTAAGCATTATCAGGTCTAAACAAAAGAAATAAATCAGAAAAAGCGGCACACTAAAGAAATATATATATACAATAATCGCCCGCCTGTCGGCCTTCTACTGACTGGGCAAAAATTAGGGTTACACCCGACGGTCGGTACCCTGCAAACCGGCTGTACAAAAATTAGGGGATAAGTCAATAACGCCTGTTGAACTGAAAACCCAAAAAGGGCGGTTCAGACGAAAATAAGGGCACGAGAGAAAAACAATAAGATGTTAACTTGAAAACCTGTAAAGGCTGGTTAACACCAGGGGTCCCATTAATGGAAATGATTGCCAACATCTTGTACTCAAATTAAATTCACTCGATAAAAGTGTCTTTCATGTTGAAACATCTGTGTTTGTGATTATGTGAATACCTGGCGATCGAAGGATGAAAACATCTCAAGTAAGCTTAATTGAAGACACTATGCGCTCAAAGGTCGGAATAAATCTGGTAGGGCAAAAACCCGAAAGGATAGTCCATACAAACCATGGGGTCAAATTGAAGCCTAAAATCTGTGTTCCCTAGGCTCTGCAGAAAACCCCACAGCTTTTGGTTATGGGTTGCAATGACAGAAACGGACGGAATGGCCGAAAACAGGTTGCTGGAAGATTGAAGCCGCCGGTGATTAGAGTGATACCGCCGGCGATATCATGATACCGCCGGCGATGTATTTGATGACGCCGGCGATATGGGATCAAATTGGGCGATATAGGATCAATTTGGGCGATATGGCTGATACCGCCAGCGGCATGAAGTTAATTTTCTGGGCGGCATCAGAAGCATTTCTGCCATTTCAGACCTGTACAAAACCTGTAAACAATCCTATACAGCATTTCCAATGACTTATCAAACAGCAATCCATCTTTGTATTCAAAATAAAAGCCCGAAGGCGCAAATTGCTCAAATTGTACCAAATCACCTAGCCCATGACAAAATCGAATTATCAAAACCCCAATGTATCAGAGGTACAAACCAAGGACTCAAAAGCAAAACAAAAACGAAAAGTAAATCTATGCATGCCCGCCACTACCGGCTGGGCGGGATGAAACGTCATCAGGACTTGCAAACCAATCGTCAACATCGTCTTCCTCTCTTCCCGCCGTCATGGGAACACTACTGGACTCCTCAGCCGCGGTAAACGCACGTCGGCCGGCAGACTTCTTGAACCCCCTACGACTGGTACCCCCAGGATGCGCACGGTCGAGGTTTTGTTTACTTCTCTGTTCTTGGGCAGTGGCCGCCAGCTGACCCTCGAGATCGCTCACACGGCGCTGTAAAGCTGCAGTCTCCTCCTCATACCGCCGCCGGGCTGCGTCAGCATCAGACAAAGAAAGGGCTAAAAAATCCTGCAAACCGGAGAAAATATCAGCCTTGCATGTCATGCATAACATCCATACATATATCACATCTTGACATGTGCATAAAATACCTGAACGAGGAGCGATTGCCCAATAAGGGTATCCCGGAGAACAAAATTGTTCTCCGCGAGTTGCTCCACATGACTTCGCGCGACCTAGCAAATCCAAAAAAGCAAATCCTTAGACACCCACATCTAAGGCTCAATAAGAAAATGATTATTAGATCTTACGTAGGTAGCGTTTTCAGGCACGAAAATCGAGGCTTGCCGGCTCGAGCCAACATTCCTATGAGAGAATTCGCCTCGGGAGTTCATCAACAGGAAGGTGGTTTCCAAAGGGTTGACCAATCTCCCCTCCACGAAGTTTATGCCCTCCGGCGCGCCATAATGTCGGGTCCCACTTTGGTTATCACGGCCCCTCTTTCTCGCGGGTTCCTGCAAAATGCGAAAGTCACACGTCAACGTCCCTAAATGACTTCAAAATCATACACACAAACACAATCATACCTCGAAAGAACGTTGCTCCCCTTGGGACATCGGTACGCTCCCGCCAGCTACACCCGCGCCTACCTCGTCCTCCCCCTCACGGTCGACCGCAACGTCCCCTTCTAGCGCTTCATCTTCATCATTATCCTCATCATCATCCTCCACAACGCCTCTGAGGCGCCTCTTTTCGTCCTCCAATCATTGCTCGTTATGATACTCAATTGTATCATTGCCATGGATACGAGGACACACGGGGAGTAGACGCTGAAAAAGCCGCTCGTAGAGGCCAGGAACGCTAGGGATCACTCGGCCGTTCCCTTCAATATAATCAGCTTTGTCGGCCTTGGCAGAAATCACCAAATGAGGCCACCACAAACCCCGCGGAGGATCGGCAGGCACCGGTCTAGCAGCAACCGGAAGGGACCTCCAACCCCGAACGCGCTCGCCCAGATACCACTGTTGAGACAGGGGGCACTCGATCACAAACCGACAGTCATCCACCTCCCGCCGGACTCGGGCAACCTCAGCCAAGTTCTCCACCCCATCGAATGGGTCCAAGACGAGCTACATCAAAACAACCAACATAAGTCTATAGACTAAAAAAAAAATAAAAAATAAAAAATAATAAAAAAAAAAAATCGCATACCGAACTCAGACGCGCGCTTCTTAGGACCTCCCTATACAGCGTAGGGTACTTGGCCTTCCCACCGATACCCCCGCACCAGCGGGCAAGGAAGTGAGAGCCCGGTGGCACAACCTTCTTAAACTCCATCGGCGGAAGGATCTGATGCTCAAACGCCCAGGCCTGCACAGATAACGACCGATCAATTCAAAGGACGTCGTGCAATAAATAAGTACATTATCAAGGGAAATATTTCCAAAAATCTATACCTGGAGTAGCAGGTGGCAAAGGCGAAGGGCTTTCTCCTTCTTCCGGGCTCCCACATCCAGCCCGTGGTACAATTGGGCCAAGATGGCCCTCGGCCAATTCTTCCTCCTAATTCCCGGCACATCTTCCACCGCGGTAATAAGTATGTAGTTGATCTTACTCCCCGAGATTGGGAAGAACAACACGGTGAGTAGTGAGATCACAAAGGAACGGACACATGCCTCCCTCTCCTCCTCGGGCACCACATCCACCCGGGTCCAGTAACGGTACAACTCACCATAGGACAGCCGCCCAGAAATGGGCTTCAGACCAAACAGCTCCTTTACCCGCCTGACCACGGGCCTCTCAACATGGTACTTGTCCATGTAGACGTCAAAATGTATAACCTCATCCGTCCAAGGAAGGCCGGTCATGGCTACTACATCAGAAGGGGTAATTGTGACTTCCCCGAAGGAGAAATGGAAGGTATGAGTGGTCTCGGACCACCTTTCAGTCAGGGCCGTCACCGAAGAATGAGGAAGCTTAGGCATTAACATGGGCATGATCCGGGCCAAATCCCCAAACCCCGTCTCGTTAATCGCAAGCGCAAGCTCGGGATCGTTCTCTGAGATGTGGTGCCACCATTCACCAATGGTACCCATTCCCCCGGTGTAGGTCAGTTCGTATGGCTGCAAAATAGAAAACAAAACGAATCAAATCTGTGCATTTCTGTCAAAAAGGCTGCTGATGTCGCCTCTGTTAAAAGCGATACCGCCGGCGGCATCATCCCATACCGCCGGCGGCATCACCTTAAATAGAAGCGACATCAGACTCCCATAAAGCCTTTTACAAGGACTGATACCGCCAGCAACAACACTGATGTCGCCAGCGACATCAATCAGGCCGCCAGCGGTATCACTGTGCACGGGCAGAACCTACTTTCTCCCTAAATCGCACCCTTCGCGCCAAAAATCACAAAAATCACAATCAATCGAACAAAGTCCAAAAAGGCAAAGGTCAATCCTAAAGCATGCAATATGACTGATATATTCCACACCTTAAACCCCTGTCATGGCATGTTTTCAAATCTAAAGCAAAATCACATCGAATTCGAAAAGAAGTAATTCGGGTTTTTGTGGGATTACCTGGATATAACAGAGATGTTTCTCCTTCTCCGGAGTCAGATTGGTGATAGGAGAGTTAATGCCATAGCCGTACATTTTGGCCGTCTCCTTCAGGCCGTATGCAGTAGGAACGGAGAGGATTTTCAATCCCTCAACGGAAGAATCGGGCAGGCTCTCCCTAGCCTTGGATTTACCCCTAAAAGCCTTGCTAATTCTCTTCATAATTTCAAAGACAAAGAATTGGAGAAGAGATGGAGAGGGATACGGTTTGGAGAAAGAATGGGGAAGAAAAGAGTTCCATTCCAATTTATAAACTGCCGCGCGGAATTCAAGGAGTTTTTGATCTATCTGAAACTGTTGGTCCATGTCGCCACCGACATTAACTCATGCCGCCGGCGATATACGTCATGGCGCCGGCGATATCGACTCATTAAGTTCAAATTTTGAAATTATCTGACCAGTCAAAGCTGCCACGTGGCATCCAAACCGCCGGCAAGATCAATCCATGCCGCCGGCGATATCATTCATGTCGCCGGCGACATGACCTCATTTAGTTTAAATTTTGAAATTATCTTACCAGTCAAAGCTGCCACGTGGCATCCAAACCGCCGGCAAGATCAATCCATGCCGTTGGCGATATCATTCATGTCGCCGGCGATATCGTCCTATTTAGTTCGAATTTTGAAATTATCTGACCAGTCAAAGCTGCCATGTGGCATCCATACCGCCGGCGATGTTACCCCTCCAAACCAGATTTTGAAAACAAGCCCAACCGAAGGGCGATCTTTTCAAAACAAGCCCAACCGAAGGGCGACCTCTTCTAAACGAAAGCCCAACCGAAGGGCGATCTCTTCAGAACGAAAGCCCGACCGAAGGGCGATCTCTTCAGAACGAAAGCCCAACCGAAGGGCGATCTCTTCAAAACACGAGCCCAACCGAAGGGCAATCTCTTCAAGACACAAGCCCAACCGAAGGGCGACCTCTTCAGAACAAGCCCAACCGAAGGGCAATCTCTACAAAGTGAAAGCCCACCGAAGGGCAATCTCTTCAACAATCTCTTCAGAACAAAAGCCCAACCGAAGGGCAATCACTTCAGACCGAAAGCCCAACCGAAGGGCAATCTACTGCAAAGTGAAAGTCCAACCGAAGGACAATCACTATACCAAACGAAAGCCCGACCGAAGGGCAATCTCTTCAGACCGAAAGCCCAACCGAAGGGCGACCTCTTCAAATCAAGCCCAACCGAAGGGCAATCTCTTCAAAATAAAAGCCCAACTGAAGGGCAATCACTTCAAGACGAAAGCCCACCGAAGGGCAATCTCTTCAAAAATCTCTTCAGAATGTAAGCCCAACCGAAGGGCATTCACTTCAAGATACCGAAGGGCAATCACTTCAAGATGAAAGCCCAACCGAAGGGCAATCTCTTCAGAATGAAAGCCCAACCGAAGGGCATTCACTTCAAGACAAAAGCCCACCGAAGGGCAATCACTTCAAGACGAAAGCCCACCGAAGGGCAATCTCTTCAACAATCTCTTCAGAATGAAAGCCCAACCGAAGGGCAATCTCTTCAGAATGAAAGCCCAACCGAAGGGCAATCTCTTCAGAATGAAAGCCCAACCGAAGGGCATTCACTTCAAGACAAAAGCCCACCGAAGGGCAATCACTTCAAGACGAAAGCCCACCGAAGGGCAATCGCTTCAACAATCTCTTCAGAATGAAAGCCCAACCGAAGGGCAATCTCTTCAGAATGAAAGCCCAAATGAAGGGCAATCTCTTCAGAATGAAAGCCCAACCGAAGGGCATTCACTTCAAGACAAAAGCCCACCGAAGGGCAATCACTTTAAGACGAAAGTCCACCGAAGGGCAATCTCTTCAACAATCTCTTCAGAATGAAAGCCCAACCGAAGGGCAATCACTTCAAGGCGAAAGCCCAACCGAAGGGCAACCTCTTCAAAATGAAAGTGAGCCCAACCGAAGGGCAATCTCTGCAAAGTGAGCCCAATCGAAGGGCAATCTCTGCAAAGTGAAAATCCGACCAAAGGACAATCACTGTACCAAGCAAAAGCCCGACCAAGGGGCAAACCTCTCTATTCAAAGCCGAAGCCCGACCAAGGGGCAAACCTCCCTATTCAAAGCGAAAGTCCAATCGAAGGACAATCACTGTACCAAAAATGAGCCCAACCGAAGGGCGATCTCATCGAAGTGAAAGTCCGACCAAAGGACAAGCACTATGCCAAAATACAAAAGCCCAATCGGAGGGCGAGCTCTTCTAAATGAAAGCCCAACCGAAGGGCGATCTCTTCAAAACAAAAGCCCAACCGAAGGGCGATCTCTTCAAAAAAATGAGCCCAACCGAAGGGCGATCTCGTCGAAGTAAAAGTCCGACCAAAGGACAATCGCTATACCAAACACAAGCCCGACCAAAGGCGAATTCTCCACATAGCACAGGCCCGACCAAAGGCGAATTCTCCACATAGCACAAGCCCGACCAAAGGCGAATTCTCCATAAAGCATAAGCCCGACCAAAGGCGAATTCCCCAAGAGCATAAGCCCGACCAAAGGTGAATTCTCCACAAGAGCGCGAGCCCGACCAAGGGGCAAATTCTCCACAAGAGCGCGAGCCCGACCAAGGGGCAATCGACAAAGCATAAGTCCGACCAAGGGACAAACGATCGACAAAGCATAAGTCCGACCAAGGGACAAACGATCGACAAAGTGTGAGTCCGACCAAGGGACAAACGATCGACAAAGCGTGAGTCCGACCAAGGGACAAAGGATCGACAAAGCGTAAGTCCGACCAAGGGACAAACGATCGACAAAGCATAAGTCCGACCAAGGGGCAAACGATCGACAAAGCGTAAGTCCGACCAAGGGGCAAACGATCGACAAAGCGTAAGTCCGACCAAGGGGCAAACGATCGACAAAGCGTAAGTCCGGCCAAGGGACGAACAGTCGACAAAGCGTAAGTCTGACCAAGGGACAAACGATCGACACAGCGTGAGTCCGACCAAGGGACGAAAGATCGACAAAGCGTGAGTCCGACCAAGGAACAAACGATCGACAAAGCGTAAGTCCGACCAAGGGACGAATAGTCGATAAAGTGTAAGTCCGACCAAGGGACAAACGATCGATAAAGTGTAAGTCCGACCAAGGGACAAACGATCGACAAAGTGTAAGTCCGACCAAGGGACAAACGATCGACAAAGCGTAAGTCCGACCAAGGGACGAACGATCGACAAAGCGTAAGTCCGACCAAGGGACAAACAATCGACAAAGCGTAAGTCCGACCAAGGGACAAACAATCGACAAAGCGTAAGTCCGACCAAGGGACAAACAATCGACAAAGCGTAAGTCCGACCAAAGGACAAACCGGTCATCCCTCAGGTATCATTCCTATCCCTTGCTCTTTCGTGTGATCATACTGACCTATGGCAGCAGTGATCCCTCGAGGGGCAGCCTGTGAGCACGGGATTTTGCAGTCCCTCTCGCGAGACGATGATGACGTGTACCCGATTTTAATACCTCAAAATAAAAGTTCTCTTTAGAATTTTTATTACCAAAATAATATTCCTTGTGAATTTTATAATTGGTAGAATCCAGTTCGGCGTGGCCGATAACGCGTCCGGTAGGAGCTTGAACCGATGATTTACACCCAAATAATAAATGCCCTTTAAAATATTGTTAAAAGTCATAAAGATGCCTTTTTTCCCACTAACAAGCCACTTTTCCCGACTTTTTGGCTGTTTTTGACCCACTAACTCGAGGCATGTTGAAGGCTGATGCCGCCAAGAGCATCACCCATGTCGCCGGCGATATGACCATACCGCCGCCGACATCAATCATACCGCCGGCGATATCATAATGTCGCCGGCGACATGACTCGAAGCGGGTCCTCTTACAGACAGCCTTTTCGACCACTTTTAGTGGAATTATTAAAAAAAGCCCCAAAAAGCACCCCATTTCACCTATAAAAAGGCACCTTGGGCTGCACTTGAAAAGGGGGGGACTGAAATTATGGATGGGAAGGAGCTAAAATTAGGAAAAAATCGAGAGAATAGATTTTAGTGAGATAAGAACTAGAAAAGGCAGGAAAAAGGATTCTAATCCATTTTTCCCGATTTTTCTTCTTCGAACTCTCTGATTGTGAGCTTAAATCAGTGGGTCTTTGGGTTAAATCAACTGAATAGAATTTAGGGACCTAAAACCTTTAATTAACAATCAAATTATCGTTACAAGCTCCCCGGAGGTGTTATTGTTCAGTTCACGAAGAGTTGGATTCACTACCCCGAGGTGAAAATCCTGAGTCTCATAGCTCTTTGGTATTGTTATTTTTGTTTTGCACTAATTTTTGTTGATTTGTGTTCATTTCTGAGTTTTCGGTCACTTTGACTGCTAACCGCTGCTGTAGCAAGAAATTGGAGTCGCCGGAGACGTGTGATGTTGCCGGCTGTATCACCCATATCGTGAGAGACATCGTTGGTACCGCCGTTAGCATCACATTCCCCGGAGACCTCGCTTTCTCGCGGAACCCTTTCTTTACGGTACTCAGAAAGCCCTGTGCCTATCTGCATGCTGATGTCGCCCGAAACATAATCGATGTCGCCGGCGGCATCATCCATGCCGCCAGCGACATCAACTATGTAGTCGGCGGCATCATATGCCATCGGCGGCTTGGCTTTCTGGACAGCAATATTGTTTTCGTTTATTTCCAAACTAATTTATTTTCTAAAGCTAGGACCTATAGTACAACGATGGAGGTTCGAAACCTCCTGAAAACAGACCCGCCCCACAACAAGTGGTATATTCATTTGTAATCCGATTAAAGCAACAATCGAATCTGAAATTTGGACAAAAATGGAATTTCCCCTCAAACGCCATTCGAACCTCATTTTAGCCATTCAATCGGGCTTTATGATATTACAAATAAGACATGCCATATTCGTGTCAACTATCATCTGCAGGTGGGTATATATCGGACATTCGGGTATTTTATTTGTTACGTAGAAAAAGTACAGGACTTGAAAACCTTGTAATAATTCTATTTTCCGCACTTACTTTTCTTTTACGATTGTAAATATTTTATTTACCGCTTCAATTGCTTGGTAAATGCGAAAACCACAAAATAACTGAAAATATGAATAAATAGGGTGGATTAAACCGATTAAGAAAGAATGAAGTATCCTAATTTGGCCTAATGAAAAGTAGATAACATCATCCGAACTCGGAATCTCTACTTAAGGTATGGTCCAACCACCTGGTGGGAAAATCGTACCGAAAATTTCCCGGTTGAGCTGAACCGGGTGGCGACTCTATTCTAAGTACGGGATTTCGATCTCGTATCTTTTAAGCATTACAATATGCAAAATCATTTTCTTTTCAACCGCATCACACTCGTCTCCCCGACACACCAAAAAACGGGCCGGCCCGACCGGGTCCGGCCCCCGCGCACGCAGCCGCGCGAAACGTCGTCCGCTCACACTTACCATAAAAATTACAAGCGGCCTTAGGATTAGGCCTGCTCACTTTACTCTTTTGAGAAACCTTCTTAGAGTGGTGAGTGCAGTTACTCTAAGTATTCCTACTAGGCTGAGGAGGGACCCACACTTTTTTCAAAGCTATTAATTCAACAGCTAGCTCATCCAATCTCTTAGTGAGTTTGCTGTTATATCTATTTTGGTACTCAGCTTTTTCCATTCGGTATAGGATATCAAGTGAGGTAGAGGAATTTACATCCTCTAGCTCATCACACCTCCTCTAAAGTACTTTGATGTATTTGGTTGACTTCTTAGTCATATTAATAACATCATTAAGTACTATGTCAAGCTCATCTAAAGACAAATGGGGTTCAGAATTTACCTCAAGGTGATTTCCTTTATCTCTGCTTTGGTCAGCTGATTGTTTGGCAGTGGAAGTGGTTGGTTGGTTAACCGACTCTGAGTGAACTAGACTATCCTTAGCCATTAAACACACATTGGCAGAATCTTGTGCCACTTCATCTGAGGATGATAACTCTTGTTCAGAGTCGCTCTAGGTATCACCAAGGGCTTTCTTACTCTTCTTCTTCTTGAACTTGTCCTTCTTGGCCTTAGACAGCTCGACTGAATATGCCCATTCTCACCACATTCAACGAACTTGATGTCTTTGTTGTGCTCTTTGTTGAATTCTTTTCGTGGTCTATCAACTGCTCCCTTCTTGTACTTGCCCGTCTTTCTGAACTTTTGAAAGTTCTTATCTTTACCCCGATATCTCCTGAAATTCTTGGTCATTAGAGCTATTTCTTCTTTTCTATCCTCTAGATATCCTTCCTCAGAGGAATCTTCTTCTTCATCATCATCAGCTTTCAGAAGAACAACTCCGCTTGAGCTCTCTTTCTCTTTGGACCTGTGCTTCTTGGACTCATCTTCATATTGCTTTAAGGACATCTCATGAGTCAGTAGAGTTCCAATCAACTCATCAAAATTATAGGTCTTAAAATTATGAGCCTCTTCAATAGCACTCTTCTTGGCTTCCCAGTCTTGAGTCAAGCTTCTAAGAATCTTCTTAATAGTCTCTTCTTCTGTGAAGGTCTTGCCAAGTCTTTTTAGCTCATTAACTATATTCATAAACCTGGTGTTCATGTTGGAAATATCCTCCTTAGGCTTCATATAAAACCATTCATAATCCCTCATAAGGATATTGATCTTGGACTCCTTCACCTTGTCAGTACCTTCATAAGTCACTTCCAACTTCTTTAATATCTCTTTGGCTATCTCGCATCCAGAAATGTGATTAAACTCAGTAGTATCAAGAGCACAATGAAGATAGTTGATAACAGTTGTATTTTCTTTCAATCTGATCAAGTCTTGACTTTCCCATTCATCAAAGTACTTATTAACCTTTACTCCATTCTTTATGATAGTGGGAACATATGGGCCTTTAACAATAGCCATCCAAGCATGCATACTCTGAGACTGGATGAAATTATTCATCCTATTCTTCCAGTAAGTATAGTACTCTGCATTGAACATAGGAGGCCTGGTGATTGACATGACTTCAGGCAGAATACAAGCTTGAGCCCTTCCACCGAATTCTCCTTTGTACGCCATGGTCTTTGTCTCAAAGATTGTGAAATTTGTGAAATGATAATTGCTCTGATACCACTTATTCATCCCTATGCGTACACTCACTGAGTCAGAGAGGGGGTGAATGACTCACTCAAAAACTTATAAAACTTTTTCGCGATAATAAATTGCTCCACTGAGTGAGGTCAACTGGCTGAGTAAAATAACTGGAAAATGCGAATAAGTAAAGAACACAGAGATTTTATATTGGTTCGGCAACCTGTGCTTACATCCAGTCCCAAGAGAGTGTCTCGGCTTTAATCCACTAATCTCAACTCCTTTACCCTAGGCGGAGAAGCCTTTCACAAATTCCCCAATTACAGTAAGTACCCTCCAAACTGCAATCGTTTACTCGCTGACTAGAATACCCTTTTCTATCAGCAACTCACAAAGAGTCTAAACAAGAGCTAGATTTAACTTATAAGAACATTAATCCAGTTACAAATGATCTAATATTACAATTGATTGATCTAATCTATTCTCTCTTGTTATAAGCATATTCCCACTGATTTGTGCTTTCTTGCTTGAATTCCTTTAAAGCTTGTAAGTAGATAGAGTTTTTGCTTCTAGGGAATTCAGGTGTAATCGCCAAGTTCTAACGCTTGCCTTCTTGCTCCTTTTATAGTCGGATTGAGAAAGTAGCCGTTGAACTTATCTTGGCATCTTCTGAAATTGACAGCTCAGTAATTCACTCGTTGCTTCTTCAAATCGATCCATTAAGAGATAGATATGCACCGTTGTGAAATACATTTCAATCCGTTAGATTGAAATTCCAGCTTCAATTTGAGTTCTTTTTCGTTTGATGCCAGTCTTCCGTTAGAGAGAACTCGCGCTGAATTACCACGTGTCTTCATCCCATTCCCTCTGGTATTCTAACATGCTGCAGAGTGTGCGATACAAGGTTGGTAGATTTGCAGAATTACCCGAAGTGGCAATTGACTTGTTGCAGCTTTGCATTGGAAGACTTTGTCATTTTCTTCATAATTATGTGTCTTGTCAAGGCATTGATTCTTTTCGTCTTTGTCTCATTAATGTTCTTACAAAAAGTAACACTAAAAGCAAATATACCTTTTTACCTTAAAAGGTCAGGTCAGCAGTGTTGACAGATATATAGTAACTCAGCCGAAATATTAAAACGTAAAGCACACGGCTGAAATAAAATCTAAATATCAAGCGCTGAGTGAATATTACTAAGTCAGCGACTAAGTGGATACTCAGCCCAGAAACCACTCAGAGTTAAACTAAATAGCTGGGTCAGCGGAGACTCAAAATTCCACCCTCGAATTACTAACTCCCTTACAACCATAGACTATTTATTTTAACATCATTATTGATTTAATTATCTCATTCTTAACTTAATTACTATGATCAAAACTTAAGTACAACTGAGTCATCCACTAATTAAGTCCAAACTCGTGCTTGATTCAACAATTTATAATTGTTGTAAGATAAAAAAAAATTAATTATTGAGAAAAAATACCAAACACCCACTAAACCATTACCAATTTTTTTTCTTCATTGGCCTTAAAAACAAAGAAAAATTTTATATCACCCGTATATCAACTCGAATCCGTAATCTTTAAAATTACAATTTAAAGGCTTAACCACTGTATCAAACCTTTTCACAAATAAAATTATTTAATTAGAGATATCACTAAACCATAGCCACTTAAATCATCATAAAAATAAATTCACAAGTGAAGGCATGTTCTTAACAGGGCTTTTTATAATAATACTATAAAACATGCCAATAAGAAATTTATAATTAAGTTTTTTATAATAATCATGTGTACAAAAATGATTGAAGTTGGTCTAATTTTTAAGTGAGTTATTTTGTACTGCCCTTTTATTTTTTTCTTATTTTGATATTGTTATTGAATTGAACCTCACCCCACTAATTTAGAATAAAGTAACTTTCACTTTATAAAAATAAAATCACCATACCCTTCACATTTTTTATAAAAATTCTATACTTTAATTTTATTTTGAAGTAAGAAAGATATGAAGTGAGATATAGTGAATGAATAAATAGTTAAAAGAATATGTAACAACATCATAGGCATAGCTTATAAGAAAATAAATTATATAGATATAAGATTTGTTTAAATTAAACTTTTTTTTAGTTTTCACCACAAGGTAGTTTTGAATGGGTTCTAACTATAAGCGGCACCTTTAAATCATGTTCACATTCACATTAATCTTCAACCACTAATTTACTGATGCCTCGAAGGACAGGATGACCAACCCCAAAATTTAAGATTTATTTAAATTAAACTTTAATCCGTAGAAATTTAACCAATCCAACTGCATTTATGATTTTCCCAAGATTATGTAAATAAAACAAAACCTTCCTTTAATAGCAAGTTAAAGAATATTAAGAAATAACTAAATTTGAAAATGTATCCCTAAAATTAGACAAATATCATCTAAATATTGCCTTGAGCTTGTCCATCCATAAAAAAAATCTAAAACACTAGTTGTCTCTTGAATTTGCTTTACTCTATCAAATATATTACTACTAAACTTTAAAATTTATTGGTGGCTCAACTTTTTATTTATTTATTTCATTTGTTATATATCATATAAAATACGAATATAATTATTTTTAAAAAAATTTAGAATGATAAATTCAGGAGCAAAAACCAAATTTAAACGACGATATATTCAAAATATCACAAAGAAAAAAAAAGAAAACGAAAAATAAGTTAAAACGTGGGCGTATTAAACCAGACAAATGGGACCCAATTCCACCCATCAATCTTCTCTTTACTTCCCTCTTCTTCTTCTTCTTCTTCTACCTCCACCACCACACCAAACGTCTACCTTTCCCATTTACTCCTCCTCCTCTCTCCCCAAATTCTCCCTTAATCAATTCAATTCAATCCCCTCTTTCAAACCCATCTTTTTCTTTTCTTCTCTCATCGCCTCTCGCCTCTCGCCTCTAAAGTTTCGATCTTTTTCCTTTTTGCTTCTGTGTCTTTTTTGCTTTACTTTTTGATGCACGGTGGTTTTGGCGCCGGCGGCTCGATGTCGACGTTGTCCAGGGAGGATAACGGTGCTATGTCATCGGAGGATTCGTCTTCCCCGGATGAGTCTGAGCTCGAATTGGGACTTGGGTTGAGCCTTGGATGTGGGTTTAATAAGGGCCAACAGGGTTCAATTAAGGGTGGGCATTATGCTAGGGTTTTTACGGCTAAGGATTTGGGTTCTGTTGTTTCTTCTTCAACTTCTTCTTCTTCTTCTACTTTGAGTAGAAGTAATGGAACTGCTGGTGTTAAGAGAAGTGCTGATTCTGTCTCTGTCCCTAATGGTGCTTCTAGGTATTTATCGTTTTGTTCCTTAATTTTTTTTCTGTATGATTTTAGTATACACACACTCTTGATTATTGTGCTGCAGAATTTGCTATTTTCGTTTATGTGCTTGAGGTGTTTTAAGTACTATTGATCCGATTGTTTTATGTTCTTGGTCAGTGTCATGTCTAACTTAGGATAGTGTGTGATCAGAATTGGAAGAGCAAACTTTTCCCCTAAAAAATAACCCTTTTGGAAATATTTTGGATAACTGTGATTAGTTAAAGGGACAATAAGATAGCTTAAATCTGTGACCTTTGCAAAACCTCAACAGCTGCTAGGACCTCATACTTGGAGCCTGGATCTATATAACTATGGTCATCATCATTGGACATGAGCTCTTTAATTATGTTTCTGAGTTAGTGATATCTTTCACTTATGATCAACTTAACACATGATTGATTGCCTTATTGTAGAAAACTTTTATAGTTTGCATAATTGTAAAAATGATTTTGAATTGGCTTGTTTCCAAAACCATGGTAGTGTACCACTTAATAGGATGATTTGAATCAAGCCAATCGCTACACAAACTCACTCTAGTGAACGATGGGTATTTATTGATTGTCATGGTGTGTCTGATTGATTCTCTAGACATGGAAATCTGGCATGATGCTTCATCAACAGTTAAATGGGTCAAATGAAAATATGATATTGTAAAAGTTTAGCTGCTTACCAGAAGCTTATGCCATAGTGAGATGCGACGTTCGGTATTTGACTATTTGGGAGTGCAACTAAGAGATTGAACTGTTCTGTATTTTGAGGTTTCCAAATTCTAAGTGAATTTTGTGCGATAGTGATGGTTTGTTACAGAATTATCCTTTATAGCCAGTTTAAGTTAAATGCTTTTGATAAAATGGCCTGAGAAATTAGTCAATTTTAAATATTCCAATTTATTATCATAATACTTGATTTATACTTGCCATGATTCACAAATCATAAAACTTTTATGCTCTTTGGTAGAGCATTTATAAATTCTGAACTGGTGGATAAGCCAGTATATCTAACTGCAGAAAGGTGGGGTGAGTGAAGCGCTCACACATCCCTTGGGGTAATTAAAATGATCTCGGTGATTAATTGCAGCTTCTATGGTGTTTGCTATTACACACGGGACTGCTTAGTTGTTACGGGCGCTCAAGGCACAAGGGCCAGCGCCTCGTGAAGGCTCAGGCGCGCGCGGTTCATCAGGCGTGCGCCTTTTGTGCCTAGGCATGCCTCAGACATTTTGCAAAAGGCGTAAGAAGGATTTTTCAATGGTTTTTCTGGAATTGTGTCACAAGTATCTTGACCATCGAAATATATAATATAAGTAAAAAAAAGAAAGAGGAAGAAGACTATAGAAGCAATAAGGATTTCATTAGATTCGATTTTATCAATCAAAACTTTTCTTCGCTAAAAGGATCTAAATCAATCCACTTAAAAACACGATTTCGTTATTTTTTAAATTGATAAGGGAGTAAATGGGAAGGATAAAGTAGCATTAATTAATGTTGAAGAAAAGTTATTTCAATATCTCTAAATGAGTGGAGGATGAGTATGAAGACGATGTAAATGGAGATGCTGGATATGGAAGTGCAATAATAGTGATTAGCGATTAGAATCAAGTTTAAGTTTTAGTTTAACCATTGAGTCTACAATTTTGATTAGAAATACTATGTAACTTTGATGGTTTGGCTAAACTTATTTTTGGATTTTCAATTTATGAGGTGCGAATATGGGTAATTAGATTTAATGTGATTTAATATGTGTTTATTAATATTTATTGCATTTTAGGTTTGTTAATGGAAGTAAACAATAGTTTACTGCACTTTTTTTGTTATGCGCCTCGACTCCCTCAGGCCCAAGCCTGACCCCGAGCGCCTCGGTGCTCCTTGAAGTTGAGCTGTTTGAACTTTTGAGGCCTTTCTACTGCCTTTCTCCACATGTTAACATTAACTTTTGCTTATCTCAAATGACTTTGCCCTCTTATGTGCCTAGCTAAGACTCTAGGGAGATAGTTATGGTCTTATGGATGTTGTTATGGTTTCCTTTTTTTTTTTGGAGAAACAGTACAATTCTCTTTTTTTTGGGTTGTAATTTTCTCAATATTATGTCATTTGATTATTTCCTTTTTCAACCTTGAAGCAGCCAAGTTGTTGGTTGGCCTCCAATAAGAGCATACCGGATAAACAGCATGGCTAACCAGGCAAAGTCAGTGGCTACCGAGGAATATAACTCGATAATCGGGAAAAATAAAAGCAACGACACCGTAATGGAGCACGCTATCAATGGAAGCAACACGAAACATTGTGATTCGAAGCCAAGGACTTCACTCTTTGTCAAAGTGAATATGGATGGAATCGCTATTGGAAGAAAGGTTGATCTAACTGCAAATGGATCCTACGAGAAGTTAGCCCGAACACTTGAAGATATGTTCCTCCGTCCCACCCCGGCCATTAATACAATAAGTAATTTTTTTGTACCATTTTTACATCAGTACTCCTTTTAAATAGTTTGCTAATCCATTTCGTTTAACCGTGCTAATATTTATGTAATTAGGATCAAGTGCACCGGCCGATGTGACAAGAAGTTCAAAGTTGCTCGATGGATCATCCGATTTTGTGCTCACTTATGAGGACAAGGAAGGGGATTGGATGCTTGTTGGAGATGTTCCTTGGGGGTATATATATAATTCATTTAAAGTGCATATTTTCGATGATGTTATTACATGAAAAATAGGCAAAACCACCATTTTGGACCTTGTGGTATATTTCATTTATCCGTTCAGTCCCTCTGGTATACAAGTTACCTGTTTGGTCCCTTTAGTGCATATTATGCATAGTTATATCAATTGAGATTCTACAATGGGCCCAAAAAGGTAAGAAATTCTATAGTACGGGGACTTAATAGGGTAATGGATGCATAGCACAAGGACCAAATGGGTAACATGAATAGTAGAGGGACCGAATGAGCAAATGAGTTATACTACATGGACATAAAAGGCCCTTTCCCCATGAAAAAATCGAACTTCATAAATAATTCCCAGTATTGAATACTAAGGGGATTTGTTATGATGATCGAAATGGAACATACTTTTCGTTTTCTTTTGTTAATTCTTGGTTGCTTGAAGCTTCATTTTGTTTTTCTCGAGTTTTTTTTTCTACTCTTAGCTTGAGGTTCACTTTATTCAGGATGTTTCTTTGCACTGTGAAGCGGCTCAGAATCATGAGGACTTCAGAGGCAAATGGACTCGGTAAACAAACACGAAACCAACGTTTTAAATCAGCCTTGAATCTGCATTTCCAATCTAATTAAGTGAAAATTTCTGTAGCACCAAGGTTGGACGAAAGGGATGGAAGACAGAGAAGAAAGCCTATGCCTATAAAGAATTTTTGAAAACGTGTGGCTTGAAGATTGATATATATACAAAGGAAAAACGGAGAAAATAATTGAAGCGCTCTCGAAAACTGAAAACTAATAGCTAGTTTTCCGCAGCTTCATCTTTTGGTTGCTGTATTATCCTATGATGCTATTTGTTCCTTCTTGTTTGACCTCTTGAACATACTCGCCACAGGTTTTTTAATTATACATCGGTTATGCTAGTACTGCTGTAATTTACACATCCATATTTTACCCAAGCGCCTGTAAATTTCAAAGTTTTTGAAATATTTTGATTGTTCTTATTCTCGAATTCTAGACAAAAATCAATGCTGTATGTGCTTGAATATCTTAGACTTCACAAATTTGGACTCATTACAGAAGAATGAAAACCTACATACAAAAGAAGAAATAAACGAAATTTTATCGGCAGAGGTACTTGTTACGAATGCCTCTATACAAGGCCGTTTACAGGTGATGTGTTAAAGACCGGCTTGTCTTTGTTACTATCAAATCCACTGCTGTTGCTGCTGCTTTTTCTGCGAGGCTTAGCCTCGCCGAGCATTGTTATTACATCCCTCATGGACGGTCTGTCCTTTGGGAGCTTAGCTGTGCAAAGAAGTGCTATCCTAAGTACAAGGAGCATCTCTTCTTGAACATGCTTGCTGTTTCCTATGTTTCTGTCTAGCGCTTCTTCTAAAGGTCTACTGTTTCTAATCTTTGTCCAAATCCATTCGACAATGTTGATGGATTCTCCGAATTCTGGATCTAGCGGTCTCTTTCCGGTTAGTAGCTCCAAAAGGACTACTCCATAGCTGTAAATGTCGATCTTTTCGTCCACTTTCAAAGTGTATCCGTATTCTGCATAAGCAAAAAGCAAAACCCATTAGCTGAAAAATTCAAAGATTGGATCTTTGCAGACATATGGATTATACACAAGGTCCAAAAAGGTAATTCTGCCTTCAAAGATAGGATCTTTACAGATTATGAGATGAAATTACCAGGGGCAATGTAGCCATAGGATCCGGCCACCATGGAAACGGTCTCGTTTTTCCGAATCATCATCCTAGCCAACCCAAAATCAGCGATTCTCGCCTCGAGATTTGCATCGAGCAGTATGTTATTCGACTTGATGTCTCGGTGAATAACAGGCGGGTGGCAGTCGTGGTGAAGATAAGCAAGCCCATGTGCAACTCCAACTGCTATATTATACCGCGAGACCCAATCTACGAGCAATCTTCCTTCTTGTAAGACTTGTCCGAGATTTCCGTTGTTCATATACTCATATACTATCATCATATCCGAATCATTATGAAGAAACCCTAATAACCGAACGATGTTTCGGTGTCTTAGCTTCCCTAGGACATTGACTTCTCCTATGAAGTCATTGCTGTCTATTTTGATGTCTGGTTCTGATCGCCATAGCTTCTTAACTGCCACAACTGTGTTTAATCTCGGCATTTCGGCTTTATATACCGCACCTGTTGCTCCCATGCCGATAATATTCGGTTCCTTGATACAAGCTAGAATATCGGAGCTAGTAAAACCGAGTCTTTGGAATGCCATTAGTCTCCAAGGCCAATGTCCATTGCTCATCTCGAAACTTTCTGTAAAACAACTTCCATTTGTTCGCCATCTTTTATAGAGAACATGAACGCCAATTAGTCCAATTATAATAGCTAAAACCGATGATACTCCAATGATCCATTCGTCCACCACACGCTTTTTGTACAAGTCGTGTCGCTGTGATGCTGTCAATGAGTTCGAGCCACATGGCGGCAGGACATTGCCACAGAGGCCGACATTGCCTTTGAGATCATCCGGGTTTATTGTTTTTAAGACGCCATTTGTAGGAACTCGACCTTCGAGGCTATTGTATGAGACGTTGAATACTTCTAGAGCAGGCGAGGACCCAAAATTTTCAGGAATTCCACCGGTTAGAGAGTTGTTTGACAGATCGAGAATGGCTAATGTAGGCATCATGGCGATCGATTTCGGGATTTCTCCAGTCAATCGGTTGTTTTTCAGATTTAGAGTAACCAATTTCTCGCAAGAAGCGATACTAGCTGGAATGGTTCCCGAGAACAAGTTGGATGAGAGATCGAGCACAGAGAGCGAAGGACAATCCTGAAACTGATCTGGAATTTCGCCTTGTAAGTTATTTTTGGAGGCAATGAAAGTTTGAAGATTAGGAATTGCGAGGATTGCAGAAGGAAGAGAAGATCTGAGGTTGTTTTTCGATAGATCAATAAAAGAAAGCGATGAAGAAACAGAAAGGTCATTCGGGATTTGACCGGTTAGGCTATTGTTGGCTAGTTCTAGTCTTTCGAGCTTTGGAAGCTTTCCGAGGCCTACTGGAATAGTTCCAGAGAGAAAATTGTTCTGCATCCTAACACGAACTAGAGAAAAACATGTCGATAAATTAACAGGAATCGGACCTGAAAAGGCGTTGTTGAAGAGAATGAGCTTAGTCAGATTGCCACCATTGCATAATCCGGCCGGAATCTCGCCGGAGAATGAATTAGAAGACACATCAAGCCATTGTAATGCCGAATTTTTACCGAGATCAGCAGGCAATGGACCCGAAAACGAGTTGTTCCAAAGCTCGAGCACTTGCAGTTGAGTCAACTCACCGAGTCCAGCAGGAACCGAACCCGAAAGCCTGTTGGTCATCAGATTCAAAAGCTGCAAACTTTTCAGCTCAGAAATCGTTTCGGGAAGTGCCCCTGATAACTTATTATCAGAAAGATCGAGCAGTTTCAAAGAGGCGATTTTTCCCATTTCAGCAGGAATCTGGCCTTCGAATTTGTTCTGATACAAAAAAACCGTTTCAAGCAACTTCAGCCTGCCTAATTCAGCAGGAATTTCCCCACCAAGATTCCCAACAGCCAAATCAAGATACCTGAGATTAGTCAGATTCCCAAACTCAGCAGGAATCTCACCTTCAAACTCGTTGTATCCGATTATAATCCTCTCCAGTGACTCGAGCTGCCCCAACTCCGGCGGTATTTTTCCGGTCAAATTGTTCCCGGAAAGACCAAGAAACTTCAAATTTCTCAACTTTCCGAAATTCCTCGGAATACCCCCTTCGAAAAAACTCCCTCTCAGATCAAGAACCTCGAGAAAAACCGCGTCCCCAATGTCCTCAGGAATGAATCCTGAGAAATTATTACCGGAAGCATTCAGCAATGTCAAGCCACCAGCTGCTGTTCCTAAACCAGTAGGAAATTTCCCCTCAAACAAATTCTGACTCACATCAAAATGCTTCAACAAAGTGAGATTAGCTATCGAATTCGTCAACGAAGAAGACCACCCATTACAGCAAAGATTCAAAAAAGAGAGACTTTTCAGATTCTGGATTCCATCAGAAACCGACCCGCTTAAATTCATATGAGAAAGATCAAGACTTTCAACAAATCCCTTCGAATTACAGCCAATTCCAGTCCAATTACAGTAGGAATCACTGTTAGAAAGATTCCAATCTTGCAGATTGTTCAAAGGATCAACAATGGCGGATTTAATCAACAGAAGAGCTGAAACTTCTTCATTAACAGCGGCAGAACAAAACCCAGTAAGGAAACAGAAGAAAATCAAGATTTTGATCTCCATTTTTTTTATTTTCTTCATGTTCTTGATTTGCCCATTACTTGTCTGCCATTGACACTCACTCTATTACGGGAGAACAAAGGATTTGATTAGATTAATAATGGAGAACTCGTGAGATCTTGGGTTCTGTAACAAAGGGTGTTTATAAACAAGTAATTACAGGGAAGATTTTGGACTCATTGGAAGTAATCTTCCGACATTAAACATGGCTATATAATGTTGCTTCTTAGACCTAGTTCATGTTCTATCGGATATACTTCAGTTCAATTCGGATCATTTTAGTTCAGATCACTTTAGTTCAGTTCGACTATATGTAATTATAAATTTACACTGAAATAAATTTTATTCAATTCAGTTCAACCAACTTCTATTCATTTCAGTTTAGTCATCGGACGATGAAAAGAACCGGGTTAGTTATTTTATTACAGCAATTTAGTCAACTTCAAGTAATGTTTTTTAACTAATTATCTTTTACCTGTTCATCTTTGTATAAGGTTAAACTGTAAAACCTTGTAACCTTTTTTGGGTGCAAGTTATATAATGAATTTATGATAGATTGGATTGGTTGAATTATTAAAGTAAAATTGAGAAATTATTTTTGAACCGAATTAATAATGACAGCCGCGTTAAGTTATAACTTTGTAGCCTGTAAAAGCTGAATTAAAATAGTAAATGATTTGTATTATTGATTGTTGATTTAAGAGTAAATAATGAATGAAGATGAAAAGTAACTTTTTAGAGTAGTTAAAAATGGGGTAGAAATAGTATGTAAAAGCTGGTAACTTCAAAGCAGATTTTAAGTACTTTTTTCTACATTGTTCTAATATTGAAATTGCATATTTTATGTTGGGTTTATTTAATCGTTTAATTGGTGTCTTATTTATCTAATGAATTGATGAGAGTCAGTAAAATATGTTCTATTCGAAATAATGATATCGATATTCTATGTTTTTTTTGTTGTAAGGTGGGCAACTAATGTAGTGATTAAATTGAATAGACCATTTATCAAACAACTAAGATCAAATAATAAATAGGTAAAAATTTGAATAGTTCATATACCAAATATATAAGTTTAATAATTTAAACATAAAAAAGTATTTCAGTTACATAACACTACGAAAAAGGTTAAATACATCAAGACCCCCTTAAAGTTGACACGAAAAGTCAATTGTTATCCTGAACTTTCAAAAGTTTCAAATACTCTATTGAACTTGACAAAAGTGCACAAGTTTCCCCTCAATGTCATGTGTCAGATTCTAGTTGGTTTGACTTTTCAAAGTTGTCACTGCTCTGATTTTTCTTTCTCCAATCGGAAGTTGACATGTGCAATAAAGGGGCAAACTGGTGCACTTTCGCCAAATTCAGAGGGCTAGTTGGGACTTTTGAAAGTTCAAAGTGAAATCTGACTTTTCGTGACAAGTTTGAGGGGAATATGATGTATTAGATAATAGTTGGATTGGAGAAGAGTATCAAGTCCCTGTTTTTTTGGATTATAATTCAATGTAGTTCAGTGCAGTGCAATTCAGTTCAGTTCAATATAGTTCAGCTCAGTTCAGCTGTGCGTATTTAAAAATTTACACTGAAATAAGTTTAATTCAATTCAGTTCAACTCACTTTAATTCAGTTCAATTCAATCAACTTCAATTTAATTCAGTTCAACTTTTAAAAATTAAAAATAACAAACGTATAAACTTTTAACCAAAATAAGCATTATAAGTTTTAAAAAATAAATAAATAATTTTATAATAGGACAAGAATTTGGCAATCAAACTAGTATTATTTCCCCTATGGATGGGGAGTACTCTTTCTTTAAGAGAAAAAGAATAAAATACAGACAGATAAGCAGTTTCAATTAATTAATGTTAACAAAAAACATAATGGTGAGTAGGTTAGTTATTTGTTATGATGATTGAGTGAATTGGAATCTTTCCATGTTCTCAATTTGAAGTTCTTTAAATCAAAAGAAAAATTACCTGAATTGGTATTGTTTAGCATATCAATCAACATCTTAGTTTTCTCTCGGATCGGTGGTTCAAGGCTCGACGAGTGTTATATTTTTAAAATATGTTGTTTAACTTATTTGTAAGCAGTATGTAAACCGACTGAATCCGATAAAAAAAGTTCATGTCTGAAATTCAAAAAATTTTCATCCCAGTAAGAAATATTATATTCTTCTAATTATATATAAATTATAAAGTTGTAGCTCTCAAAAATAAAAGCATTTTCCGTCCGAACAAAATTTTATCATAAATTCCTAATTTTAGTATGTAAGGGAAACGATAACCTAAACCTAAACCAAATTTAAAAAGGTTTAAGGAACCTGAAGTTGTAAGTTTGATGTTTAGACAAATATGCCACTAATAAATGAAGAGTGCTCCATAATAATCCATAAAACAAATCAAGAAAATAAAACTAATAATGCATTGCCCATATCAAATCTAAAAGTACCTACAATGTCCAACTCATTTAACATGAGAGAAGACTTAGTTTTAACTTTCTCTAATAAGAATTTAACAGTCACTAAAACCTTAACTAAATTTTTTCTATAAAAATACTTAGAGTTCGTCATATCCAAAAATAATTTATAAAAAGGGGAACAAGAAGGAATGGGAGTTTTAATAATCATTCACATAATCAATCACAGAAAATGAGAGCCCACCAATTGCCTCTTCTTTCTTTAATTAATTTTTCTTACATAAAGAACATGTAAAATTTCACATTTGGAAGGATGCATTATTATTTGTTAAAAAAATTAACATTTATTAATATTGTAATTAGTGGATTAATTAATAGAAAGAGTATAGTGACATGGATTGCATGTGAAAGAGCAACTTCTCTTCTTCTTCTTCTCTTTTTTATTGTATCATCTTTCCTATAATTAGAGAGAGGAAGAAGGTTGAAAATAAGTGCTCTTCACTTACCCCAAAGATCGTTTTCCGAACTTACTTTGAAAGTTTCATTTTTCAAGCTTTTTCTATAAGCAGCAGATTTGATTTTGGAAAAAAAAACAAGTCAGATAGTTCCTAATTAATTAGTATGAATGATCAAAACGTGTTGTTCAAAGCTAAAATATATGTTCTATTCAAAGTTTGTGAGGACAACTTATTTTGACAGCAGCTTAATAAACAATACCAAACTGGCCCTTACGTTCAACAATTTGAAACTTTTTAGATACCGTAATATTATGATTTTAGAGTTTGATGAGTTCAAAATTATTCATTTAGTTCATGATCTATCCTGTTTACTACATTAAGATATTATATGAATTGAGGGCTAGCAATAACTTAATGTACAATATAGGATCGGTAAGCCTATGCAGAATAAAAAATAACTGAAATATCAAAAAATAAAGAAAAATTGAAAGAAAAAATGCAACTAAGTATTGGTAAGTACTCATTATTTCCTAATATATTAAAACTAATTAAATCAGGCAATTTTAACATATTAGAAAATGAAGGGAGAATTTTATTTATAAAACAGTTATGTTCATTAATTAGTTAAAAAATAAATTAAATTTAAGAAGTGATTAGGGGAATATGACGTGGCCCACATGGAGGCAAAAAATCATAACAGCCTTTCATCTAATTTCTGTCCAATTTTAATTTCCAATTTTAAAAAAAGATGGGATCAAATTAATATAAAGTTGGATGATTGCACATGTGTCACATGCTTGTGTTTCTTTCTTTCTTTTATTTTTCTTTATTTTGGAAAAGAAAAAAAAATTTTCTTATATTATTTTTAATTTTTAAAAGTTAAATTGAATTGAGGTTGCTTGAATTGAACTAAATTTAATTAAGGTTGGCTGAATTGAATTGAAGTTGACTGAATTGAACTGAATTGAAATTATTTCAGTATAAATTTATAACTGTGCATAGTTAAACTGAACTGAATATGACTGAACTAAATTAAAGTGATCTGATCTGAACTGAATTATATTGAATTGTAGTTTAATAGAACAGTACCTTAGTGAACAAGTGATCATGAAGCCTTATTGTCTTGTGTGTCACAAAGAAATGATATGATAGTCCTACTAAACCCATATTTTCACATGATAATTGTGAGCGGACGATGATCCGCGCGGCTGCATGCGCGGGTGTCGGACTCGGTCGGATTGACCCGTTTTTTATGTGTCGGGGAGATGAGTGTGATGTGGTTGAAAAGAAAATGATTTTGCATATTTTAATACTTAAAGGATACGAGATCGAAATCCCGTACTTAGAATAGAGTCGCCACCCGGTTCAGCTCAACCGGGAAATTTTCGGTACGATTTTCCCACCGGGTGGTTGGACCATACCTTGAGTAGAGATTCCGAGTTCGGATGATGTTATCTACTTTTCATTGGGCCAAGTTAGGATACTTCATTCTTTCTTAATCGGTTTAATCCACCCTATTTATTTGTATTTTCAGTTATTTTGTTGTTTTCGCATTTATCAAGAAATTGAAGCGATAAATAAAATATTTACAAATATAAAAGCAAAGTAGGTGTGGGAAAGTAAAGTTATTACAAGGTTTTTTAGGTCCTGTACATTTTCTACGAAACAAATAAAATACCCGAATGTCCGATATGCACTTACCAGCCGAGGATGGTTGACACGAATATGGTGTATTTTATTTATAATATCGTAAAGCCTGATTAAATGGCTAAAATGAGGTTCGAATGACGTTTGAGGGGAAATTCTATTTTTATCCAAATTTCTAATTCGATCGTTGCTTTAATCAGATTACAAACGAATATACCACTCATCGTGGGGCGGGTCTGTTTTCAGGAGGTTTCGAACCTCCATCGTTACACTATAGGTCCTAGCTTTAGAAAATGAATTAATTTGAAAACGAACGAAAATAATACTGCTGTCCAGAAAGCCATGCCGCCATTGGGCGTCTGATGCTGCCGACGACATAGTCGATGTCGCTGGCGGCATGAATGATGCCGCCGACGACATCAACTATGTCACGGCGACATCAGCATGCAGATGGGCACAGGGCTTTCCTAGTACCGTAAAGAAGGGGTTCCGCAAGAAAGTGAGGTCTCCGGGGAATGTGATGCTAACGGCGGTACCAACGATGCCTCTCACGACATGGGTGGTACGGCCGACAACATCGCATGTCTCCGGTGACTCCAATTCCTTGCTACAGCAGCGGTTTGTAGTCAAAGTGACCGAAAACTTTAAAAAAAGAACACAAATCAACAAAAAATTAGTGCAAAACAATAATAATAATGCCAAAGAGCTATGAGACTTAGGATTTTCACCTCGGGGTTGTGAATCCACCTCTTCGTGATCCGGATAAAACACTTCAGGGGAGCTTGTTACGATGATTTAATAATGATTTTAAGTGTTTTCTGGTTTCTAAATTCTTCTAAGATGATTTTGTCTTAACGGTTTGTCGATTTCGACTCACAATCAGAGAGTTCAAAGAAGAAAAACCAGGAAAAATGGGTCGGAATCCCGTTTTTCTGTTTTATCTAATTCTTATCTCACTATTATCTATTTCCACCTTAAAAATCCCTCTTCTTTTTTTTTTCTTTCTCCCCCTTTTTCAAGTGCACCCCAAGGTGCCTTTTTATAGGTGGAATGGGGTGCTTTTTGGGGCCTTTTTTAATAATTCCACCGAAAGTGGTTGAAAAGGCTGTCTGTAAGAGGACCCGCTTTGAGTCATGTCGCCGGCGGTATGATCGATGTCGCCGGCGGTATGGTGATATCGCCGGCGACATGGGTGATGCTTTTGGCGGCATCAGCCTTCAGCATGCCTTCAGTTAGTGTTTCAAAAAAAGCCAAAAAGTCGGGAAAAGTGGCTTAATAGTGGAAAAAAGGCATCTTTATGACTTTTAACAATATTTTAAAGGGCATTTATTATTTGGGTGTAAATCATCGGTTCAAGCTCCTACCGAACGCGTTATCGGCTACGCCAAACTGGATTCTACCAATTATAAAATTCACAAGGAATATTATTTTGGTAATAAAAATTCTGAAGAGAACTTTTATTTTGAGGTATTGAAATCGGGTACTCGCGAGAGGGACTGCAAAATCCCGTGCTCACAGGCTGCCCCTAGGGGGATCACTGCTGTCATAGGTCAGTATGATCACACGAAAGAGCAAGGGATATGAATAACACCTGAGGGATGACTGGTTTGTCCCTTGGCCGGACTTATGCTTTGTCGATTGTTTGCCCCTTGGTCGGACTTACGCTTTGTCGATTGTTCATCCCTTGGTCGGACTTTTGCTTTGTTGATCGTTCGTCCCTTGGTCGGACTCACGCTTTGTCGATCGTTGTCGACTGCTCGTCCCTTGGTTGGACTTATGCTTTGTCGATTGTTCGTCCCTTGGTCGGACTTTTGCTTTGTTGATCGTTCGTCCCTTGGTCGGACTCACGCTTTGTCGATCAATGTCGACTGTTCGTCCCTTGGTCGGACTTATGCTTTGTCGATCGTTTGTCCCTTGGTCGGACTTATGCTTTGCAGGTTGCCCCTTGGTCGGACTCGCGCTTTGCAGGTTATTTGTCTCTTGGTCGGGCTTGCGCTTTGTGGAGAATTTGCCCCTTGGTCGGGCTTGTGCTTTATGGAGAATTCGCCTTTGGTCGGGCTTGTCACTTTGTATAGTGATTGTCTTTTGGTTGGGCTTGTTCTGAAGAGACTGCCCTTCGATCGGGCTCGTGTTTGGTATAGTGATTGTCCTTCGGTTGGACTTTCGCTTTGCCGAGATTGCCCTTCGATTGGGTTTTTGTTTTGAGGAGATTGCCCTTTGGTTGGGCTTTTGAAGAGATTGCCCTTCGGTTGGGCTTTCCTTTTGAAGAGATTGCCCTTCGGTTGGGCTCGTTCTGAAAATCTAGTTTGGAGGGGCAACATCGCCGGCGACATGACCGATATCGCCGGCGGCATGGATTAATATCGCCGGCGGTATGGATGCCACATGGTAGCTTTGACTGGTCAGATAATTTTTAAAATTTGAACTAAATGAGGCGATGTCGCCGGTGACATGACTGATATCGCCGGCGATATGGATGCCACGTGTCATCTTTGACTGGTCAGATAATTTCAAAATTTGAACTAAATGAAGTGATGTCACCGGCGGCGTGTCGGATATCGCTGGCGGTATGAGTCGATGTCGTCGGCGGTATGGACGAACAGTTTCAGATTAATCAAAACTCCTCGAATTCCGCGCGACAGTTTAAAAAGGGTTTGGAACGCTTTTCTTCCCCATTCTTTCTCAAAACCGTATCTTTCTCCATCTCTTCTCCAATTCTTTGTCTTTGAAATTATGAAGAGAATTAGCAAGGCTTTTAGGGGTAAATCTAAGGCTAGGGAGAGCCTGCCCTATTCTTCCGTTGAGGGACTGAAAATCCTTTCCGTTCCTACTGCATACGGCCTGAAGGAGACGGCCAAAATGTACGGCTATGGCATTAACTCTCCTATCACCAATCTGACTCCGGAGAAGGAGGAACACCTCTCTTATATCCAGGTAATTCCACAAAAACCCGAATTACTTCTTTTCGAATTCGATGTGATTTTGCCTTAGATTTGAAAACATGCCATGATAGGGTTTAAAATGTGGAATATCAGTCATATTGCATGCTTTAGGATCGATTTTTGCCTTGTTGATCGATTGATTGCGATTTTTGTGATTTTCGGCATAATGGGTGTGATTTAGGGAGAAAACTGGTTCTGCCTGTGCATAGTGATGCCGCTGGCAGACTGAGTGATGCCGCTGGCGACATCAGTGTTGTGGCTGGTGACATCAGTCCTTGTAAAAGGCTTTATAGGAGTCTGATGTCGCTTCTATTTAAGATGATGTCGCCGGCGACATGAACCATGCCGCTGGTGGCATGGGCTGATGCCGCCGGTAATATCGCTTTTAACAGAGGCGACATCAGCAGCCTTTTTGACAGAAATTGCACAGAATTGATCCGTTTTGTTTTCGATTTTACAGCCATACGAACTGACTTACACAGGGGGGATGGGTACCATTGGTGAGTGGTGGCACCACATCTCAAAGAACGATCCCGAGCTTGTGCTTGCAGTTAACGAGATAGGGTTTAGGGATTTGGCCCGGATCATGCCTATGTTAGTGCCCAAGCTTCCTCATACTTCAGTAACGGCCTTGACTGAAAGGTGGTCCGAGACCACTCATACCTTCCATTTCTCCTTTGAGGAAGTCATAATTACCCCTTCTGATGTGGTAGCCATGACCGGCCTTCCTTGGACGGATGAGGTTATACATTTTGACGTCTTCATGGACAAGTACCATGTTGAGAGGCCCGTGGTGAGGCAGGTAAAGGAGTTGTTCGGTCTGAAGCCCGTTTCTGGGTGGCTGTCCTATTGTGAGTTGTACCATCATTAGACCCGGGTGGATGTGGTGCCCGAGGAGGAGAGGGAGGCTTGCGTCCGTTCCTTTGTGATCTCACTTCTCACAGTGCTGTTCTTCCCAATCTCGGGGAGTAAGATCAACTACATGCTTATAACCGCAGTGGAGGATGTGCCGGGAATTAGAAGGAAGAATTGGCCGAGGGCCATCTTGGCCCAGTTGTACCACTGGCTGGACGTGGGAGCCTGAAAGAAGGAGAAAGCCCTTCGCCTTTGCCACCTGATACTCCAGGTAAATTTTTTTTTGTGTTCTTATTTATTGCATGACGTCCTTTGAATTGATCGATCGTCATTTGTGCAGGCCTAGGCTTTTGAGCATCAAATCCTCCCGCCGATGGAGTTTAAGAAGGTTGTGCCACTGGGCTCTCACTTCCTTGCCCCCTGGTGCGGGGGTATTGGTGGGAAGGCCAAGTACCCTACACAGTATAGGGAGGTCCTAAAAAGCGCGCGATTGAGTTCGGTATGCGATTTTTTTTTATGGCCTTATGTTGGTTGTTTTGGTGTAGCTCATCCTGGACCCGTTCGATGGGGTGGAGAACTTGGCTGAGGTTGCACGGGTCCGGAGGGAGGTGGATGACCGCCGGTTTATGATTGAGTGCCCCCTGTCCCAGCAGTGGTATCTGGGCGAGCGCGTGCGAGGCTGGAGGTCCCTTTCGGATGCTGCTAGACCGGTGCCTGCCGATCCTCTGTGGGGCATGTGGTGGCCTCACTTGGTGATTTCTGCTGAGGCTGACAAAGCTGATTATGTTGAAGGGAATGGCCGAGTGATCCCTAGCGTTCCCGGCCTCTACGAGCAGCTTTTTCAGCGTCTACTCCCCGTATGTCCTCGCATCCACGGCAACGATACAATTGAGTATCACAACGAGCAATGATTGGAGGATGAAAAGAGGTGCCTCAAAGGTATTGTAGACTTTGATGAGGAGGATGATGATGAGGATGAATCGCTGGAAGGGGATGTTGCGGTCGACCCTGAGGGGGAGGACGAGGTAGGTGCGGGTGTAGCTGGCGGGAGCGTGCCGATGTCCTAAGGGGAGCAATGTTCTTTTGAGGTATGGTTGTGTATGATTTTGAAGTCGTTTAGGGATGTTTGTTGACATGTGACTTTTACGTTTTGTAGGAACCTGCGAGAAAGAGGGGTCGGGATAACCAAAGTGGGACCCGACATTATGGCGTGCCGGAGGGCATAAACTTCGTGGAGGGGAGGAGATTGGTCAATCCTTTAGAAACCACCTTCCTATTGATGAACTCCCGAGGCGAATTCTCTCATAGGAATGTTGGCTCGAGCCGGCAAGCCCCGATTTTTATGCCTGAAAATGCTACCTACGTAAGATCTAATAATTATTTTCTTATTGAGCCTTAGATGTGGGTGTCTAAGGATTTTCTTTTTGGATTTGCTAGGTGGCGTGGAGTCATGTGGAGCAACTTACGGAGAACAATTTTGTTCTCCGGGATACCCTTATTGGGCAATCGCTCCTTGTTCAGGTATTTTATGCACATGTTAAGATGGGATATGTGTATGGATGTTATGCATGACATGCAAGGCTGATATTTTCTCCGGTTTGCAGGATTTTTTAGCCCTTTCCTTGTCTAATGCTGATGCAGCCTGGCGGCTGTATGAGGAGGAGACTGCAGCTTTACAGCGCCGTGTGAGCGATCTCGAGGGTCAGCTGGCGGCCACCGCCCATGAACAAAGAATTAAACAAAACCTGGACCGTGCGCACCCCGGGGGTACCAGTGGTAGGGGGGTCAAGAAGTCTGCCGGCCGACGTGCGTTTACCGCGGCTGAGGAGTCTAGTAGTGTTCCCATGACGACAGGAAGAGAGGAAGACGATGTTGACGATTGGCTCGCAAGTCCTGATGACGTTTCATCCCGTCCAACCGGTAGTGGCTGGCATGCTTAGTTTTACTTTTTGTTTTTGTTTTGCTTTTGAGTTCTTGTTTGTACCTCCGATACATTAGGGTTTTGATATTTGATTTTGTTATGTGCTAGACGATTTGGTATAATTTGAGCAATTTGCGCCTCCGGGCTTTTATTCTGAAAATGAATTGCTGTTTGATAAGTCATTGGAAACATAGGATTATTTATAGGCTTTTGTACAGGTCTGAGATGGCAGAAATGTTTCTGATGTCGCCAGAAAATTGACTCCATATCGCCGGCGGCATGACCCATATCGCCCAAATGGATCGAGCTAAAATAATATATACAAGGCTGTCTGAAGTCCATATCGCCGGCGACATCTTCTGATATCGCCCTACTTGGCTCTATATCGCCGGCGGCATCAACCACATCGTCGGCGGCTTCACTCATATCGTCGGCGGCTTTATCCACATCGCCGGTGGCATCAACTTTCCAGCAATCTGATTTCAACCATTCTGTCCACTACTTTTCATGGCAACCCATAATAAAAAACTACGGGGTTTTTTTGCAGAGTTTGGGGAATGTCAACTGGAAGAGGCTCGAAAAATTCAGGCTTTGGGGGCTTCGATATGTCGCGGCGTGGCCCGTGAGCCGTGAATTCCTTCGAGCGGTACTGTCCTTTTAGGATCCAATGGACCATGTTTTCCGCTTTTCATCGTTCGAGCTTTGCCCCTTGCTCGAAGAATTCCATGCTATTTTAGGGACACCGTGTCCTAAACGTGTTTCGCTGGCGTTATCGGACCTTCATTTTGGCGTAAATGGAATTCCATGAGGGCTATGGAATTTAGATTCTATCGACCCATTTCTATCTCAGTTGCCCGACAGACCTGGTTTTCAGGTCGAAGCAGTCTTGGAGTGGTGTCGTGGAGTGTCCCAATCCCATCCTGCTTGGCCATTTATGATGGCCTTGTTACTCATGGCGGAGTTTATGTGTGGAGTGAGCCTGGTTGCTCCGCTCAGGTTAATTTCCCTCATTGGTCCTATATCGACAGGGGCTTCCCCCGTGGCCGTGGGATTGGCCGATGTTTTGTTAAACGTGGATGCTGCTTCTGTTGACTCGTCACTCATTGGGGATCAATTCATGCTATTACAGGTATCTCGTGTTCTTTTTTATCCCAACATTTTTTTTTATTTTTTTTTATCCTTACCCGAGTTCTGCATTTATAGGTCTGGCTGATGGAGAAGCTAAAGCTGAGGGAGGCACCCCGAGGGAATCCAAAAAAGTATCTTCCCGTCCATCTGAGGGAGAGAGGGCTTATGCGAGCCGATTTTGATGAGCTGACATATGACGATTGGGTGGCTATCTTGAGGGGGTATACTGACATGCAGGTTCGGTGGGTTAGTCTATGGTGGAGGATTTAAGATGTTGCCGTAGAATCTTGGGGAGCATGTGTTCAATTGATAGGCTTGGAGAAATCTTCATTTTATACCCCCTATCGGCTATGTCGTCAGTATGGTATAAGGCAGAGAGTCCCAATCAAATTGCCCCATAACCAGATCGGAGTTTACAAAGCTAGGTGGGTCAACCATATTCAGGAGAAATGGTCTAGGGAGGCTGTGTTCGAGATTCTGGATTACGATCACCTTGAAACCACTGAAACTGACACATACTACAGAGGATGGCTTGCCGAGATTAGAGGTTTGCCGACCAGTCGAAAGCGGTCATGGGCCCGTTTGGAGGGGGAATGCGTGGAGCGAGGGGAGGATCCCCTCTCTTCTAGCACACTGAGGCGGATCTCTAGGCACCAAGATGACGATGCGGGAAGTTTGTTTTGAGTCTTGCCATTGTTGGAATCATCAGGGTTTTTTTTTTAAATACTCTAGAATGGAACAAAATGAACCCTGTTCAAAGCTTGTCGAAGTTGTCTTGAATTTATGAATACAAGATTCACGTAAGCGTAAGCATTTAGATTTTAACAAAAGAGAACTTTTTATTAATCAAGATAAAATAAAGTACATGATGCTTGGTTACCATTTCCATCGACTTAACTCCCGGTGCCGACTAGCCGAGTTCGGTTTTCTAGAAGGCACTCGCTCTGTGCTCACATACCCTAACTTTTGCCTAGATCGCCCTGTTTGGGTTTTCGATCTAGCAGGTTTGTCTTATCCCCTAATTTTTGCACGGTTGGTTCGCAGAATACCAATCGTCGGGTATCACCCTAATTTTTGCCCGATCAGTGAAAGACTGAAAGGTGGGAGATTATTATGTATGTATCTTTTCGTGTGCTGCTTTTCTGGTTTATTTCTTTTAAACATGATAACGCTTAAGCCTGTCTTGGTTTACGGGATTTACGAACTCGTTCCCATCCATGTCCATAAGTTTAGCTGCCCCTTTGCTAAGTAGCTTCTTCATCACATATGGTCCTTCCCAGTTTGGCCTGAATTTTCCCCTCGCATCAGTGATAGAGTGTTTCAACTGCTTGAGGATCAGATCACCGACCTTTAGGGGGAACTTTTGATGTTTTACCCGACTGTTATATGCCCGAGCCACACGTTGTTGGTATATCTGGAGGTTGTCAAGGGCCTTCAACCTTTGTTCATCCATCATGTTCAACTATTCAAACCCTGTCCGAGTCCATTCGGATTCTTCTAACTTAGCCTCCAGGGCAACTCTTAATGAGGTCACCTGAGTTTCAACTGGCAAGACCGCTTCCATTCCGTAGACCAAGGAAAATAGAGTTTGGCCTGTCGGAGTACGTATGCTGGTGCGATATCCCCAAATAGCAAAGTGCAACTTATCCGCCCAATCTCTATAACCGGCTATCATCTTAGAAAGAATCTTCTTTACCGATTTATTGGCTGCCTCAACAGCTCCATTGGCTTGTGGTCTGTATGGAGAAGACCTATGGTGCTCGATCCCATACTTTTCGATTAATGAAGCGGTTGCTCCTTGAAATTGTACCCCATTGTCTGAGACTATATGATGTGGGAGCCCATACCTCGCAAAGATATGCTTTTCTATGAACTTGGCCATCTGCCTGGCAGTGACATTGGTGAAGGATTCGGCTTCAACCCATTTTAAAAAGTAATCTACTGCTACCACAATGAATTTATGGCCATTCATTAAGGAAGGACGGATTTCACCAATTACATCTATACCCTATGTCGAGAATGGCCAAGGGGTGGATAAGTGATGGAGCTCGGTCGGTGGCAAATGCCGCATATCTCCGTAAATCTGGCATTGGTGGCATCGTTTGACCTGGTCGATACAATCGGCTGTGAGAGTGAGCCAAAAATACCCTAGTCGCTGGACCTTCTTTGCGAGGGCAAGACCATTCATATGAGGGCCACAGTCGCCGGCATGGACCTGGATCATTATGTTCTAAGCCTCGGAATCAGTGAGGCAAAGGAGGAGTAGGCCGTCACTGGTGCGCTTGAAGAGGTCATTATCTATAATATGAAATTGGGTAGCAAGCCGCCGTAGGGTGGTATGGTCCGAGTCGGAAGAAGCTGTGGGGTATTGGCTGGTCCGAAGAAACAAGACTATGTCAGAATACCAACAAGGTTCGGATGAAATGGCGAGAACCGGAGTAGTCGATTGGACACGATATGGGGTCTTGGTGGATAGTAAAACCAACGGGCGGATAGGTTGCTGTTGGAGTCCTTCCCATAAGGACGCGAGAGTGGCGAGAGCATCTGCCATTTGGTTCTCATCTCGAGGGACATGGCGGTACAAGCATGAGGTAAATTTCTCAGACAATTCGCGGACGGCCTCAACATAAGGGCGAAGGGATTCTTCTTTAACTTCCCAATCTCCAATGACCTGGCGAACAACTAGAGCTGAATCTCTAATGACGGATACATGGTGTGCCTGAACCTGAAGAAGAGCCTCGAGGCCGAACAGGCAAGCTTCGTATTCAGCACCGTTGTTGGTGATAGCGAATTCTAAACGTTTGGACAATGGGATTATCTCATTATCTGGTATGACGATGATGACTCCGAGACCTGCTCCTCGGCGGTTTACAGCGCTGTCAAAGTACATTATCCAATTGTCATCAAGGATTGTAGTAGAGGCAAGCTGTTCATCAGGGAACTCCAAACTTTCCTTATAGTCAGAGCTGAGGGGTTGATTAGCCAAGAATTTGGCTACGGCCCTCCCTTTAATGACCTTTCAGGTTACATATTCAATGTCAAACTCAGATAAGAGAAGTAGCCATCGTGATAATTTGCCGGCTAGAGTAGGGGATTGACAAAGAAACTTCATTGGATCAATTTTGGCTATGGCCTGGACCCGATAGGATTGGAAATAATGTCGCAACTTCTTAGTGAGCCAAACCATGGTAGCACAAGTCTTCTCTACAATTGAATATCGGGTTTTATAATCTAATAGCTTCTTACTTAGGTAGTAGATGGCATGCTCACACTTATCATCATGTTCTTGGACAAGCATGGCTCCGACGGACGTTTCTTCAATGGCCAGATAAAGGATGAGTGGTTTCCCCGGGATGGGGGGCGTCAAGACCGGTGGATTGACAAGGTATGCCTTGATTCTGTCAAATGCTACCTGGCAGTGATTGTTCCATACCACAGGTTGCTATTTCTTCAACAACTTAAAGATGGGTTCGCAGACGGTAGTGAGGCGGGCAATGAATCGACTAACATACTGTAAGGACCCTAAAAACGATCGGACCTCTTTCTCCATCTTAGGGGAAGGCATATCCCTGATGGCTTTGGCTTTATCGGGGTCCATTTTAATCCCTTTTTGGCTAACCACGTGCCCTAACAGCTTGCCGGAGGTAATTCCAAACACGCATTTCTTTGGATTTAGACAAAGATTGTATTTTTCAATGCGAGTCATGAACTTGTCAAGAACAGCAGGGTGTTCCTCTCGAGTGGCGGATTTCACAATCATGTCGTCCACATACACTTCTACTTCTTTATGGATCATGTCGTGTAGTAGGGCAGTTACAGCCCGTTGATAAGTGGCTCCGGCATTTTTCAACCCGAATGGCATTATCTTGTAGCAATAAACCCCCCACTCAGTAATGAATGCTGTTTTGACTTTATCGACGATATTTACCAGGATTTGATTGTATCCTGAGAACCTATCCATGAACGAATACATAGCCGCCCTGGTGGCACAGTCAATTAGAACATCGATGTGCGGGAGAGGGAAGTCATCCTTCGGTAAGGCTTTATTGAGATCTCGAAAGTCTACGCAGACTCGAACTCTACCATCCTTCTTTGGTACCGGGACGATGTTGGACAACCAAGTCGGGTATTCTACTACTTCTATGAATCGAGCTTCGATCAACCTCGAAACCTCTGTCTTAACTTGTTCTGCCCATTCTGGTCTCAACCGGCGGGCTTTTGTTTGACAGGTAGGAATTTAGGATCAGTTGGGATCCTGTGTTCGGTGATTCGTCGATCAACCCCAGGCATGTCTTCGTATGACTAGGCGAAAGCATTAACATGATTCTTAAGTACTTTTATAATCTCACTTTTTTCCTCGAGAGTTAAATCTTTGGAAACGGTTACCATTTTTGGATTGTCATCCGTACTTAGGTTTATTTCACTTAATAGAGTTTCACTAATGCCAAAAATGTTATGCACATTGTTACGTGAATGCATGGATCCATCCGGAAAGACATCAAACAAGTAAGCTGTACGGGGGTTATTCATTGAGTAAAAAGCCTTATAAGCGGCATTGTTCGTATCAAAAACATCAGAAATATTAAAAATTACATCATCCATATCTTCCTCCATATGCGGAGGGGCTTTAGCGGCCGCATCGATGGGAGAGGTGTTCTCTATATCATCTGTCGGGGTGGTGCTTAGGTTGCGCTCCCAAGTGGTCTTTTGGGTAGTGGTGAGTGACAGCTCCTCAGACAGGTCAGCCTTTTCAGTTATAGTCCTAGCGAGCTTTTCTACTATAGCCGTCATGGCATCTTCTTTCCCATTACCCTTCCAGCCTTTCTTCATCAGCAGTGCTATAGCTCTTGTCACGGTTGCCACGATATCCTTAATTTCTGGATCGACAGACTCACCTTCAGGATACATCTTATCTTTCCCCTTATCCTTTTTAGAAATCACGTTGACAGGCACGTCAGACTCCGTAGGTTCGGGTTCAACTGAAACTATCGTGTGACCGGCCTCAAAGTCATAGACATCTTTAAAGATTTCAAAGCCGGGCCACATTTTCCCGTCATGCTCGATTGGTTCGGGCTCCCCTTTATAAAGCCTCTTTCCCTGGATTTCACAAGTAGTGACCATGCGGCAATAATAGTAAGGGACGCGATGATAGGCTTTTCTAGGCTTATACCCCAGTCCAACTCCACAGATGAGGATTTTTGGTTCCAATGCCTCAATAATCCCCTGTTCATGTATTCCTCCACCCCTGCCATGCCTGTAACCAGACTTCTTCATTAGCTTGCCCATACCCACGTGAAGGTAGCTGTGCCAAAGGGGAGGGGGTTTTTGAGCCTTACTAATCATGGCAATCTGGAGGCTCTTTTCTAGGTTAGCTTCGGCTTCCATAACGGCCATGACGGAAGCAGGATCGGCCTCTATAGTTATCATTCTATCACCATGGATTAGCTTGATCTTTTTGTGTAGTGTGGAGGGTACTACGCCCAATGCATGGAGCCATGGCCGGCCAAGCAGCAGAGAATAGGTAACAGGAATGTCAAGGATGGTGAAACGTACATTGTTTGTGACACCTTTGACAGTAACCCCTGCCTCAAAGACCCCAATTACATTGCGCTTTGAATCGTCGTAAGCTCTAATAAAAGTGCTGGACCTTTCAAGCATGTCCTCTGACAGTCCCAGATGAGGAAGGATCTTTAAAGGGCATAGGTTTAGGGCGGAGCCATCATCCACCATGACGCACGGGATGACCTTATCAAGAATTTGAACCCGGATGAATAAGGCCCTATTGTGATCCCTTCCTTCAAGTGTAAGATCAAAATTATCAAACACGATCTGAGGCCCTTTTCTTGGGGGAATGCCTTCTCCTATCATGGCACACATCTCAATGACCGAGGTGGTCGGATTAGCCTCCAGGTCAAGGAGCCGTTTGATCAAACCCTTACGATGCCTTTCTGAGTTAATTACCAGTTGCCAGATGCTATATTGGGCTTAGGTGTTTTTCAACTGGGTAATGAGGGGGTCAACCTCAAGACTAGTAGGGACAGGTGGAGGTGGAGAAGGGGGCCTCGCTGTAGTTCCAACCCTGCCAGGAATCGGGTCTTTGTTTAGACGGAGATACCGGTCTTTCGGCTGATATACACGACCACTCTGGGTGATATTGAGGACATTATCGAGTAAGACGCTCTTAGTGGCTCGCGTCTCAAATAGGTACTGCTGCTCTTCGGAGTCCGAACCTGGGTCTCGTAGTTCATATTTATCCACACTAAAAAGGTCATGGTGGTCGACCTTGAACAAGTTGGTACTCACGGCCTTGGATTCCCGAGCCATTTCCTCATCCTCATCAGAATAGTCTTCCTTTGAGACAAAGGAATCTACACTGAATAGCGCCTTCCCCTCAGCTTTCCTTATCTTTGCCACAAATGGTTTAGGCCTACGACTCTCTTGTTTTGGTTGGCTTGGATCCATTTCCATTCTTTGAATGGAGTTGACTCCTGGGTTGGCCTGATTAATAAGTTTAAAAACTGAGCAAGATGGAAGACCTGAACCGACGACCAGGACGAAATTACTACTGCCCGGCCCCTGGGCAAGGAGGTCGAAGACCGTGGCTTCAAGTAAACCAGATTGGACCATTTCAACCTTACTTCCGAAGTTTGGTAAAGGTTTATTCATAGTGCTCGGGGTCTTATCTGGTTCAGCAATCTTTGCCTCGCTAACCAACCGCTGAATAGCTGAGAGTAGGGCTTTACAGTTGTTGGTTTGGTGCCCCACCTGAACGTGATAATTACAGAAGTTATTCTTATCTTCAGGTTTAGGTGGCTGGTATTCTTGAAGGGACTGTATAAAACCCGCTTCCCTCAACCGTTGGAAGATGACCCGCAGGGGTAATTTATAGGGGTTGGTTAAAACAAAAGGGGGCCGAGGAGGCTGGACCATGGCAATCATTGATGGAGCTGGATTGGTTGTAAGTGGCATAGCTGGGGTATGAAAAATGGTTTGGATGGCAGCCGGTGTTCTTGGGTTAGCCGGAGCTAGGGCCGAGGGTTGCGCTTCATTTTTCCTGAACCACGTTTTGCCTGCTCTCTCGGCCTTCTTGTGTTCTGCCTCGCGTTCAATTTTTTCTGCTTTCTCAAACACAGCCTTGTAAGAAAAGAAGGAATCCGTAGCCATTTCCTTGCGGAATAAGGGGAGAGATCCTTCGAGGAGTTTGATAATCATTTCCTCAAGGCTAAGCTTAGACTTCATCAAGACCTAGGTCGACATCCACCTATTAAAGTACTGCTTAAAGGTTTCATTGGGCATTTGACGGATCCTCTCAAGATGTTGGAGGGTCGTCTCCATCATAGTATTGAACCTATAGTGTACTTTCAAAGCCTCTGATAAGAGCGTCCAGTCGGTGACAATATGCTGCGGTAAAGCGTGGTACCACTCGAGTGCAGGTCCCCAAAGAGAACAAGGAAACATCTCAGCCAGCACTTTGTCACTTAGCTTCTTAACGCGCATCACCCTTTTGTACATTATGATGTGAGAGGCGGGTGCTCCCGAGCCATCATAATGAGCCATGTTTGGCATAGTAAAATTGTCGGGGACCCAATCCTCGTCCCTTTCAGTTTTTTTATTAATGATAAGGCGGTTGATGTAAGCTTGGATTTCTGGTGTCATGCCCGGAGGTTACGTGACCTGGTCACTGACCGGTTTGCGAGAGATGGTCGGGGCTTGGGGTGTCGTGCCCGGAGAATGCATGACCTGGTCATTGACGGTCTGAGAAGCTATCATCTGTCGAATGAAAGCGGCTACCTCAGGTGTCACACCCGGAGGTTGTATGACCTGGTCGTTGAATGTTGGAGACAGCGTAGGACGGATAGTCAGATGGCTGGCAAATGGATTCTGGGGGTAAGTGGTGCCTTTAGGAGTTACGACAAACTGCGGAGGTGTAAATGAGGGTAGAGGCCGAGACGATGGGCTTTGGTGATTGAATGTTAGAGGAGTGGAGGTTTGGGCGAAAGGTCTCGGGTTGAAAGGTACAACTGGTGGAGTGGTTGAAGCCGACAAGAGAGCCGAAGCCTGTCCAAACTGGAATGGACTCGTCAAGGGTTGGATTGATTGAAGTACCGGCGCGACGGGTCCTGCCTCTACCAAACTGGTCAGTATTCGTGTTGTACCGTTCGGGGCTTGGATGTCAGATGCCGATACTTAATCAAAATTCCTGTTTTCTAGAGCTCGCTTAACTGCTGCCTCAACCGTAGTTTGGATAGAGGCTTGGAAAGCATCTGAGTTTAAGAACTGCATCATAGCACTGGTCAAGTCAAAACTAGAAGGTGGTTGGGATCCTGTTCCCGAGCTGGAAGTGGGACCAAAGGGCTCTTCTGGAGGGGGGTCCCTTCGTTTCTTGGGAAAGACATGGTCGGTCGAGGGGAACTTTGGCTTAACTGAACTTGCTCTGAATCTGATTCCTCACTGGAATCGGTATGGGGGATTCCTTCAACTTCCGTGGTGGCAACTGGGGTCGGAGGATGACGTATCAGGCGATATTCTATCCTTTTCCAGGCCGGGGTGCGACGGTCAATGCGCCTCCTCCTAGCTAAAATGGTAGGCAGCAGATCAGGCTATACGTGGATTGGTGAATGATATGCGTGGTATGCATGCTTTTTGTGCCCTGGGAGTGACGTGTAGTGCGCATGGTTGCACGTAGATGTGGTTAGAGGTGATGTAATGGCTTATCCCTCCAACATATATGAGACATGTGTACTTCACGTCATACATAGCCATATGTGGTGACGCAACGGAGGTACAAGAGAAGTCCTACACATGTTGCTAAGCCTCTTCCATGGGTGGAAGTGGTAAGGGCAAGTTGATTTATTTTCGGTCCTTAAAGCCGATGTATGGGGGTGCATGATCATAGAGCACTTAGCATGCAAATCGGCCCTGTTCCAACCTTTTGACTCCCGCGTAACGCCTCTTTAGTAGGATGGAGTTTGGCTGCTTCACCGGTAATGGCGAAAGTAGTGCGTCCCAATCATTTTATTCATTTTGGGTAATCCTAAGGGGAATGATGTGCTAAGGCTTTTTTCTAACGCGACTTTGGCATAGGGTTGTTGATGTAGAAGGTTCCCGTTTATCTTGATTCCACGTTTACTCAATCACTACCCGAATGGGCGTGGTCGTAGGAGTTTACGTGTTGATTAAAACGAGTGATCCACCTACTAGGCATCCTCAATTCCAACAGGGCATGAGTGATACTTCGTGAGCTTCTCAGGTGAAATTGGGTACCTAAAATTACCGAACTATCTACACGCATGAGGACAAGACGTCATAAGAAAAGAATGAAGTTTTAATTTGGCCAATGATTTCAATACATCATCAAAATCTTTTAAACTATGAAAGAAGATTCAAGTTTAAAGAATTCCCCAGCAGAGTCGCCACTGTGAGCGGACGACGACCCGCGCGGCTGCATGCGCAGGGGCCGGACCCGGTCTGGCCGGCCCATTTTTTATGTGTCGGGGAGATGAGTGTGATGTGGTTGAAAAGAAAATGATTTTGCATATTTTAATGCTTAAAGGATACGAGATCGAAATCCCGTACTTAGAATAGAGTCGCCACCCGGTTCAGCTAAATCGGGAAATTTTCGGTACGATTTTCCCACCGGGTAGTTGGACCATACCTTGAGTAGAGATTCCGAGTTCGAATGATGTTATCTACTTTTCATTGGGCCAAGTTAGGATACTTCATTCTTTCTTAATCGGTTTAATCCACCCTATTTATTTGTATTTTCAGTTATTTTATTGTTTTCGTATTTATCAAGCAATTGAAGCGATAAATAAAATATTTACAAATATAAAAGCAAAGTAGGTGTGGGAAAGTAAAGTTATTACAAGGTTTTTTAGGTCCTGTACATTTTCTACGAAACAAATAAAATACTCGAATGTCCGATATGTACTTACCTGCCGAGGATGGTTGACACGAATATGGCATATTTTATTTATAATATCGTAAAGCCTGATTAAATGGCTAAAATGAGGTTCGAATGACGTTTGAGGGGAAATTCCATTTTTATCCAAATTTCTAATTCGATCGTTGCTTTAATCAGATTATAAACGAATATACCACTCATCGTGGGGTGGGTCTGTTTTCAGGAGGTTTCGAACCTCCATCGTTACACTATAGGTCCTAGCTTTAGAAAATGAATTAATTTGGAAACGAACGAAAATAATACTGCTGTCCAAAAAGCCATGCCGCCATTGGGCGTCTGATGCCGCCGACGATATAGTCAATGTCGCTGGCGGCATGAATGATGCTGCCGGCTACATCAACTATGTCACGGCGACATCAGCATGCAGATGGGCACAGGGCTTTCCTAGTGCCGTAAAGAAGGGGTTCCGCAAGAAAGTGAGGTCTCCGGGGAATGTGATGCTAACGGCGGTACCAACGATGCCTCTCACGACATGGGTGGTACGGCCGGCAACATCGCATGTCTCCAGTGACTCCAATTCCTTGCTACAGCAACGGTTTGTAGTCAAAGTGACCGAAAACTCAAAAAAAAAGAACACAAATCAACAAAAAATTAGTGCAAAACAATAATAATAATGCCAAAGAGCTATGAGACTCAGGATTTTCACCTCGAGGTTGTGAATCCACCTCTTCGTGATCCGGATAAAACACTTCCGGGGAGCTTGTTACGATGATTTAATAATGATTTTAAGTGTCTTCTGGTTTCTAAATTCTACTAAGATGATTTTGTCTTAACGGTTTGTCGATTTCGACTCACAATCAGAGAGTTCTAAGAAGAAAAACCAGGAAAAATGGGTCGGAATCCCGTTTTTTCTGTTTTATCTAATTCTTATCTCACTATCATCTATTTCCACCTTAAAAATCCCTCTTCTTTTTTTTTCTTTCTCCCCCTTTTTCAAGTGCAGCCCAAGGTGCCTTTTTATAGGTGGAATGGGGTGCTTTTTGGGGCCTTTTTTAATAATTCCACCGAAAGTGGTCGAAAAGGCTGTCTGTAAGAGGACTCACTTCGAGTCATGTCGCCAGCGACATCATAATGTCGCCGGCAGTATGATCGATGTCGCCGGCGGTATGGTGATATCGCCGGCGACATGGGTGATGCTTTTGGCGGCATCAGCCTTCAGCATGCCTTCAGTTAGTGGGTCAAAAAAAGCCAAAAAGTCGGGAAAAGTGGCTTAATAGTGGAAAAAAGGCATCTTTATGACTTTTAACAATATTTTAAAGGGTATTTATTATTTGGGTGTAAATCATCGGTTCAAGCTCCTACCGAATGCGTTATCGGCTACGCCAAACTGGATTCTACCAATTATAAAATTCACAAGGAATATTATTTTAGTAATAAAAATTCTGAAGAGAACTTTTATTTTGAGGTATTGAAATCGGGTACACGTTATCATCATCTCGCGAGAGGGACTGCAAAATCCCGTGCTCTATGACAATAATTGTATTTATCACTCTTAAATAGGATATATTTCTTGCTACTATACCTTTGAGTTACATATATGGAATTAAATCGAGATACATAACAACAATCAGGGCCGACTGTTAGGGAAGCGAGTGGAGCGATCGCTCAGGGTCTTAATTTTTGGGGGCCTCAAATTTTAGTTCGAGTATAATACGAGTATAAAAAAGAATTAAATATATGCATTGACGTTTAAAATGTAAATATAACCGAGGCTTTAACAAGGTGGCAGGGATGCATGGTAATTTGTTAGAGGTGTACTGTTCAATCCCCCTTGCACTCTTTTTCTATAACTATTTGAATGGTATATATTTTCATTACTTTTTTTAAAAAAAACTCTCATTTTCTCTTTAAAGCAGAGTTTATTTTATTTTCAATAATAAAAACAAATCTCAATTTCTCTTTAAAGTATAGTTATTTCATTTTTAATAATAACAACTAGAAATATTTTATGGTTACTTTATTTAATCACTACTTTACCTTTTCTATTATTGGATTAAAATAACCACCATTCATCATTTAATGGAAAAGTACAAAATAATAGGTACTTTTTAAAAAACAAAGTAAAACTATATTTCCATTATAAATATTTACATTAAAAATGAATAACATTTAAAAATATATTAATTAATAACAAAGTTTATTTAAAAAAGTTAACATCAAATAATAGTAATTGAAGATAGACAATTAACTTTGTAAGTTGAGTACTTTTTAATAGAAACATTTATATTTTTGAAACTGTTATTTCTCAAGTCTTTCATAGTAAAAATAATTAACAAGAGTTTTAAGTATTTATTATTTCAATGTTTGTAAGTAATAATGTAATATCTATCTTTTAACTAAGTTTTGTTTATTGCTAAAAAAACAAAGATTTGCTTCAACTTGGTATTACTTTAAACTTACATAAGGTAACTTTTTTTTATCACAAGAAAGAAATTTTGATATTCAATTTTATTTCATTCTTTTATTTATAATATTAAATACAAAAATTAGTATCACATATTGAATATAAAAATTTGACAAATACTTCTATTTCAATAAAAAAACAAATATTAGTATAATAGTTTCGATATATCTTTTAGATATTCCGATACTGTATATTAATTAAAGCTATCTTATCCAATAAATTTAAAATATATTGAATTCTTATATCTTCAAAAAATATCAATAATTTAGATAAAATTTTATTGTGAGAAAGTGAATGAAATTTACTTAAAAAAATGTTTGTATAATAAGAACTTTTAAATGACAATTTTAAGTTCAAAAATAGGCCTATATTTTCTTTTTCGCTCAGGGCCCTGGAAATCTTCAGGACGGCCCTGACAATAACTTGAAGAATGTTTGGGTGCTTACTCAGTTTAAAGGGTGTTCGGAGGTAAGATACCATTTCTAATAATAATAATTCCGAATTAGATCGTAAAAGAACACTTGATGCATCTTAGACTTTTGATAAAGAAAATACTTATCACATGTGGAATTAAAGTGGTTGGTTAAGATTAGAATAATTCATTCAAGATCATATAGAACATTTCAGCCATACGAGTTGATGGCATCTAATAAAGTGCTAATGTCTTTGTCGTTGAATTTGAATTTTAGATATAAGACTTTGTCTTAAAGCTAATCTTGGAAGATATAGGAAGTTAAGCTAATACCACTGTGATGTTTTGCGGAAAAATACTGAGTGAGTTTGGAAAAGTGAGTGATATGAGTTATGTTGAGATTGGGCTAATCTTTTGGATTTAATTCTTTCAATTAACTTGTAATAATTGGTATTAGAGCAACTCAAACTGGTGGCCCACGGAGTGATGGCCTACTGGTGGTAGCCGTGACCAACATGGACTAGTTTTTTTTTTTTTATATTATACTAAGGATCAAACCTTTTCAATTACATAAATGAAAAATAAGAGAAATGGAGGAAGTGCTTAATTTTTTGCCGTGTATTACATTTGATATTACACTTCTTTATATAGCTGATCATAGACATGTGTACAAGGAAACATATTTCTAAAATAGGAAAACAAATAAAGAGATAATGACTTTATGTAATTGTAACCTAAAATCGTGGTAAGTATAAATAGGATTTGATGACTAATTCCAATCCCAAATAATTTGATCTTGTTTCCTTTTCTAACACATTTGACATTACATGGAAGGTGATGAATGCTGATTTTGTCTTAAATAGTTGATTTTGTTTTCTTTTTCCAACACTGTGACCAACAAGGACGTTGGTCTTGAAGGAGGGTCGATTGTTATGTGGAAAAATATCAAGAGAGAATCTCACATTGCTTGGAAAAGTCAAATGATATTTGTTTATAAGTTAATTGAGTCTTCTAACCCATTGAACTAGTCTTTTGGGCTTAGCTCTTCCAATTAACTTGTAACATATGATGAGAACTTTTTTCTTAAAAAGATTACTTTATTGGGCTTACAATAATAACAAAGAAAAATTTCGCTCCACCTCACCCGTATGTGGACTCGAACCTATTACCTCTTAGGATCTCAACTTCAGGCTCAACCACTAGACCAAACTTTTTCCACCACAGTGACAAGAACCTTTAATTATTAAAAATAGGCGTAATACATCACCAGCCCTCTGAATTTATCTCTAATTGCCCCTCGCCCTTGAACTTTCTAACGTTCCTCTAGCTCCCTTTGAACTAGTCTAAATTGCACCTCATGACCCTTTTATGCTGACATGGCAGGTGAGTTGGAAATGCTTTAAAATAGTGAATTCACCTGCCAAGTCAGCAAAAAAAGAGGTCACGAGGTGCAATTTAAATAGATTTAGAGGGGTAAGAGAAACTTTTAAAAGCTTAAGGGGCGAGGGGCGATTAAAAACAAGTTCAGAAAATTCTCGGTATATAAGGCCTTAAATTTAAAGCTCTGACTAGTCGAATTCGTCCATGATCTCTAGTTGAACTAAACCAAATTATGTTTGCATGATATAAGAAGAAGAAGCCAAGTTCATCATAGAACATATACACTTGTAAGGTGCAGATGATCAACAAATTATTAATTTAACTTGAGAGCATCTCCAACCCCACCCTAAAAGTGGGGTTGGAGTTAGGAATGAAGCTCCCATTTGATGTAGCCCTAACAATGTTACTTCATATTTGGAATAATATTGTTGCTGCTCCAATACATTTTATATTATTTTTAAAATTTTTCTTTTATTCAGTTATATATTTGATTTTTTTATTTGTTTTGAGTTTATGTTTGTTTGTAATTGTAATTTGTTTGGAGTTTATGTTTGTTCGTAATTGTAATATTTGCAGTTCAATTTTGTGTATATGGGTATTGTAAAACAAAAATTTATTTATGTTTTTATTATTTATTAAAATGATTTATGAAAATATTTATAAATTAAGTAGTAATATATATATATATATATATATATATATATATATATATATATATATATATGTTTACATGAGATAACATAATAATAATAAAAAAAAGTTAGTTAGAAGAATATAATAATAATATTTATATTTTGAAGTAAAAATTTAAAATATAAGTTTAGAGAATAAATACTATAACTACTTTAAATTATAGAGTTTTAGAAAAAAAAATAACGACCTTAAATAAAATTCAACCAGTACTCGTTCGCAAAATCAACCTTCAATATCATCTTAGTAAACATATCATGTTGAAAAAAATAACACCGTTGATCTAATTTGTTGTATAACAATATTAATCATATTTGCAGTGAAAAATAGTCCATCATCTCTTTATATCCTTGTAGTTTGCTTCCTAACATGATAAGAATGTTTTAATTGTACATTAATTTTATCCAGTGTTATTGTATCGGTCGATTCGATTGATTTAATTATAAATCGGTCATAGTTACGGTAAGGTTTATTTAAAATCGATTTTAGTAAAAAACCGGTAAATCGGCGAACCAGTTTAAACCCGGATTTCTCAAAGCCTTTCCGGCAACAATCAAAAGTGTTGCTAAAGATTAAGAAAAGCGTTGCAATACCCACTAAAAATCCTAAATAATATATATTCTTTTCCAAAATCCATGTAAACCACTGAAAACCATAAATAATATATATTCTCTTAAAATAAAAAGCCGGTACAACCACTAATAATACCGCTCACACCTCATACCATTGGTCTTGCCGGTATAACGCCTAATCCGATATTAATAACACTGACTTTACCAGTCGAGCTACTTTTTGTGGATTAAAAATCTAAACTATAAATTATTACAAATATATCAGTATCTGAAAAATTATTTTAGGCTCTGCCCAAATAGAAAAAATTAGAAGGAAGAAAAAAAAAGTCGGGTTACGGGGTCAATGCCAGAAGAAGAGCTTTGAGTTGAGGAAAACATTACAAACATTCAGGAAACATAATTTGTGGTTGTATGGTGAAGCCCAAGTCCAAAACAGAAAGGCCCAAATTACAAATAGATATTCCACGTGTCAAATGGAGGTGGTGCCAAGTATGCACGGTACAGAAAGGAGCATGTATTTATCTGGATTGCCACTAATCTAGAGATACTAAAGAATGTTTGGCTGTCGTTGTTCATCAGTATCTGCTCCAATGGCTGCACTGCAATCTCTAGCATTGGCCTCTCCAGTTTCTCGATGTTGTTCTATGCTGCAACCTCGCTCATTCTCAGGTACCCATTTAACTTGTTTCTTCTTTTTCAACAAATCTTGAAATCATAATTTATGCATATGGGTGTTCTTCTTGATGTTCTTAGCTCTTCAAGTTTTGATCTTTTTCTATTTTTTCAAATGGGCTTTGTAGTTTTTTGATGTTTGTTGAGTAATGTGGGTGAAAAGATAACTGGGATGGGAATTTCAGTGAGAGATATTATGTTATTGTAATTGTGAGACCTCAAAGATTCTTGCATCTTGTGTAGTTGAATGAAATACTTGAGGTTGTCTCTCTCTATGGCTTTAATTTTTGCATATGGGTTCTTCTTGTGCTCTTCAAGTTTTGATCTTTTTCTATTTTTTCAATTGGGCCTGGTAGTTTTTGTGATGCTTGTTGAGTAATGTGGGTGAAAAGATGACTGGGTTGGGAATTTTAGTTAGAGATATTGTGTTATTGTTAATGTGGGACCTGAAAGATTCCTGCCTTTTGTGTAGTTAAATGAAATACTTGAACTCGTGGCAAAGGTTTAGCCCAGTGGTTAAGTCTCGAAGTTGTGATCCTAGATGTCACTGGTTCGAGTCCACATACGGGTGGGATGGGGAAGATGTTTTTCTTGTTATTATTGTAAGCCCAATGAGGCAGTTTTTTTTTTAGAAATGAAACACTTGAACAATAAAGTGAGGAACTGTTAGAAACTACAGATTTTATCAGTATTTGGTAAATGGGATTCTGAGGAACTGTTACACAGGGAAATGTGAAACTGGCCATTCAATAAAGTGAAATTTTAGGCATATTCAGATATAGAAGGGGAGCCTTGTAGGAACGGTATATGTGATATCGGATGACATGTGCGTCAGAGTAGGCTGTCTGTTACGGCTATGCACTCATGCTTAGTGCACTATGCTGCCCTTTTAAAAACATATTATTTATAACAGTTATTTTGGTATCGAAAAATGATAGTAGGGGAAGAAATTGGAATTGAAGACTATAACACATGGTTTTGTTAAGGTGCTTAATCTTATTCATGGTAACAGTGAGTTTCTATTAAGAAACTTGCCTATACACTTGAAATGGCACCCCAAATTGGAGGATTGCTTCACAATCATAAAAAGTGTGCCTCGCGAAGGGCACAACCCTGCGCGCATAGGCGCTCCTTGGGACAATTTTTTTTCAGGGTTATAATCTAATTTAATGAGTTGTCCATCAATTTTTAGGAGTTTTAATTATAATTCACGGCTAGATATCCCTAATTCAATTTCTCTTAAGACTAGAAATTATTGGGATTTTTTCTTTCCTAATTTTTGTTTCTTATTTCCTTTTTTCGTGATAAAATTTTTAATTTGCCAAATATACCAATCAAATACCAAAATAATAGATTATTATATGATAAATCATTTAACTACTAAAATTAAAATAAAGCAAAGTTTTAAAGCCTAATACTATGTATTTGTAGAAAGAGAAAAACACTCCAACTTGAATATATATAAGAGTAATCTAGTTGTAGTTGTATTACATCTCAATTTTGTGTCAAATATGAATAAAATGACAATAATTGTTTTGTGCCTAGCGTACCTCGGGTGCTCGCCTCACCCTGCTCCTCACCTTCAGGCGCGCCTGGACCCCTTGGGCCTTTGTGCGCCTTGCGCCTTTGACAACTATTTTCAAAATTATAGAAATGCATTTGTGAAGGAGCATACGAGATTGCTTCATGCACATTTTCATTGGACAAAACTCAAGATTAGACTAGGTGATTTCGGGTCTTACTCTTACATATACAATGATATGATTGCCTTATCTTCACATATCTTGATAGACATCGTAGTAAATGATGACAAGGTTGTTTATCGTAACGCTCTTGTAAAAAAACAAGATATATGTTGATTTTGATGGTAAATGAAAAGACAGTAACCTTATATGTAACACTTAGAAATGAGTACCGGTTACCTCCATGTGGACCATGTCAAAAACCAATTTAATCTGTTAACTATGTGAAGTGTTCATTGTCTTGCAGGGTCAGTATCTTCGCCTATCTATCAGAGAGCGCCTTCAGCATTCAATGGCCAATCTTTGCGCCTAAAATATCCACGATCAGCTACAAATAGGCAGAAACCATCAAGATTTATTACAATGATGGTTAAACCTTCAATCCAATTCATCCAAGGAACCGATGAACAGACCATACCCGATGTAAAACTAACAAAGTCAAGAGACGGTACAAATGGAATGGCCATTTTCACCTTCGACGAGCCTTCTGTTTTCGATGCGTCTGGCGAACTTGGCGACATAACTGGCCTTTACATGATCGATGAAGAAGGAACTCTTCAATCAGTTGATGTTAGCGCTAAATTCGTTAATGGAAAGCCATCGAGGATAGAGGCGAAATATGTCATGAGGACTCCAAGGGATTGGGATAGGTTCATGCGATTCATGGAGCGATATGCTAATGCTAATGGCTTGTCTTTCGTGAAAAGTTGAGGCGGTATAAGAACGAATCGATATATCGATCACATCTCTTTTTACAAATTTTGCAGCTTTACTCAAGTATGGTTTCCAAATTCCACTCTAAATTTCATGTTCAATTTCTGTGTTGAAGCTCTTATATGTTCAAATAATACACATTTATTGTTGGTTCATATATAGTAATCTCACACAATTTGCCATTTTGACCATTGCTCTTGGATTTCATGTGAATTTGTGCATTACTCTTTTACAATGTTATCGAAACCGCGATTTTCCAGTTGAACCGGCCGGTTCGGTCCGGTTTTGATAACCTTGCTCTTTTATCGATAGGGGCAAAAGTTTGAAGCTTTATTTCTTTAAATAAGTGAAATTAAGTCATCTTCAAGTAGTAATTTAAAAACACAAAGCTCAATGTGAGTCCATCTTTTTTATGTTTCGCCAATAGCGAAAACGACTCTGCAACTCTTCTACTTGTACTTCCATGTGACCGAAATGGGACTTCTAACTTTGTTAAGACTATTTTGAGAGTTGACCCAAGTCAACTGTCCCTGTCCGAATCTTACTCGTTTTCTCTGCATCGTCTTTCGTGATATGAACCATACTCTATAGCTCAAACTTTGATATAAATATTTAAAGACTAGTCTTTGAGGCTTTACTCTGACTCTAACACCTTCAGGAGCTTTTACTTCCACCGAGTAGATGGAATTAGGACTTCCTACATTTGTTAACTGCCTTCTGATCATCTTACTTCTCGTCCCATGCTTAAAACTCACCGAAATCGAAGGGTAATTGAGGCTGAAACCCTTGTTTATTTGCAGTAGTTCATTGCAGCTTGCGTTTCTGTGTGTAATGGTGAAAATTTCCGATCTTGTGTATCCTAGTGTGCATAGATGAGTAACATAGTCGTCTGGCTTGATATCGTAAATTAGTCCTGGATTTATCGCTCTTTCTGGGTTTACATGCCCCGAACCAATAGCGAAAAGTCCTGCCGGTTTGTTTCCATCCATGATTGGAAATCCCGAATGGTCTGCCACATCAGCAGTTGTCATGATTGCCGATTTGACCGCAGCGGGAGTCCATGTCGGGTGAGTTGACTGAATCAGAGCGGCAATTCCACTCACATGGGGACAAGCCATGGAAGTTCCCGACATGACGGTGAAATTTGTTCTTCGAGGATCGTCCGGTAGGCCCGTAGGGCCCAAGTTTTGCGGCCAAGCTGCAATGATGTTGACTCCCGGAGCGATCACATCGGGTTTGAGGATCGAAGGGTTGGTCAAACTCGGTCCTCGGGCTGAAAACTGAGCTACTGTTGGGGCCCGCGATTTCCCAATCACGGCTCCTTCGAACATGATTCGAGCTCTCGGTTTGCTCGTAGTGTTTATGTAATACTTCAACCGAACCGCCTCGTCAAAACCGATCAATGTAGCTGGCAAGACATGGACATCAACCGAGTCTTCTTCGAGGTTAATCTCGGTATTAGCCAAAACCATTGCAACTCCACCGGCTTCCTTCACGGCTTGACCTTTTTCAGCCCGTCCATTGACACCACGGTCACAAACCACCATTTTGCCGCGCACTTTTTCCCTCGGGAGAGCGCCTTGGAAACAAAACTGACCCCCCATATCGCCATCAGTTAAATAAACTAGTTCGAGTTCTTTTACCGTGTTGGACAATTGGTTTCCGGGATACATAGATTCTCCGTAAAGATACTCTCCGTTATGCAACTGAACTATTGCTGGAAACTTCCGGTCAATCGTGCTTGCGCCGATGGTAGCTATCCAGGGAGCTTCATTGGCAACCGAGTTTTGAATAGGGCCGTTATTTCCTGCTGCACATATGACTGAAATTCCATGCTCTATAGCTCGGAAGCTTCCGATGGCTATGCTATCGGCAAAAAGCGGCAATGGAAAGCCACCTAGAGACAACGACAAAACATTGACTCCATCTTGGATCGCGACATCCATTGCGGCTAAAATATCCGAGCTGTAGCAGCCATTGACCCAACAAACTTTGTAGGCCGCCACATGGGCGCCAGGTGCCATCCCTCGAGCAATACCGCCTCCAATGCCGAGCACACTCGCCATTCGGACCGAAGTCCCCGCTGCTGTGGACGACGTGTGGGTCCCGTGCCCGTGTGAATCTCGAGGCGAGATATACTCCTGAATAGCATTCGCCGATGATGAGGATGATGCCACTCGATGACCTTTAGTGAAGAACCGAGCTCCGATGAGTTTCCTGTTACAGTTCGAGGCGCTAAACTCTTGCCCGTCTTGGCAAACTCCTCGCCATTTTTTAGGAACGGGAGGCATTCCCACATCGTCGAAACTCGGACTCTCGGGCCAAACACCGGTATCGAGAACCCCAATTATCATTCCACGGCCGAATTTCGCCTTATACCAAGCATCATCTTCACTTGTAGGATTAAGTCCGAGGAATTTGTAAGAATAAGTAGTCTGTACTTGTAGCCTCGTGTCAGGCCGAATAGCAATAACATCCGGTAACTTCCGCAACACCTCGACCTCGAGGCTCGAGAGCTGAGCCGCAAAACCTTCCATTGCCGACTGGTAAGAGTAAAGAAGCCGAGAAGAGAAGTCGTCTTCTTCATTGGACGAGACGGTTTTCTGAAGAAACGAGAGATGCCAGTCGAATTTGGAGGGAAACGGAGAGGTCGGGAAGGCATTCGGGTGGAGCTGAACAATGTAAGTGTGGAGAGTGTGCTGTGAGTGAGAAGTGAGGACAAAAGTGAAGAAAACAATGGAAAGGTAGAAACTTTTCGGGTATTCCATTGAAAGGGTTGAGGGGAATTCATGGTGGATGGAGGGTATTTGAAGGGGAATGAGGGAATATGAAACTCGTGAGAAAGGAGAGCTCTTTATCACGGGGATTCTATATAAAATGGAAATGAAGGGGGGGAGAGCTGAAGGAATGTAGCAATCACGAGATGTGATTTGGGGGGATTAATGGAGTGAATCTATGTTGTGTTGGTTTGTTTTGTCTTTAGTTTTAGTTTTAGTTTGAACAACCAATGTAATAAATGGAAAGTGCATTAATGGAAATGGCTCCCATGGCCTCGTGCAGCTTGTGTTTTTTCTTAACATGCTTCGATTTTCTCACTGTCCTTTATTACTTGCTCTACTTTTGATATCATCAATATTATCTTAGAGATACACATACTACTAATTGTCTCCATATAACCAATAGTTTATGAGTTCAAACTATGAAATTAGTTACTAACATGTTTGAACTGCCTATCATTCACCCTTTAAAATATGTTCGTGGACCTTACATTAGTTTATAGTAGACTTGTTCAATGGGCGGGCTCGGGCCGGGGCCTGGTCGGCCCAAAGAAAAATAGATATACCCAGGCCCAACCCAGCTCACATCTATAATATTCGGGCTTGGGCCGGACCGAGCTTTCACTTAGATACTCATTCTCAAGCTCGGCCTAATTCGCCCATCAAGTAAATATTAGTTTTTATTTCTTTTGTAAATATTTCACTAGGATATAAAATTAAATTATAGCTTAATAAAAAAAGATAATATTGACTTTCCATCCAAGTTTTCTTTAAATTTTTTTTGTAGTTTTAACATGTTATATTGATTTAATATATAATATTAATAAATATATAAACATATAAATAAAAATATAAAATACAGGCTGGTCAAGCTTGGGTTTTTACATAAAATTCAAGCCCAACTCATAATATTTTCAGGCCTATACGGGTTAGGGCCGGGCTAATAGTAATATTTGCTTATCCAAGTTCAGCTCATGAGAGTCGGTCTAGGCGGGCTAGACGGACAACGAGCTTCTTGAACAAGTCTACATGAGATGTTCATGCCTCAAACTAACCTTTTTTATACTACAACAAAAAATAGTTACTCGCTTTCATTTTCATATCTTGATATTGAAATTAATTAAAATAATGTTAGATACTTTTGAAATTTCAATATGGAATTTTAAATGTGGAATGTAATACTCCGTCCCTTTTTTACATTGACTCTTAAAAAAATTTAAAATATTTATAATTTTCAGTTTTTAATTTATTAACACGTTTTTTTTCTTTTATCCTTATTTAATGCATTATCCAGTGAAAAAAAAGTTTTAAATCATCCTTGTTTATAAATACTTCTAGTCTTATTTAATACTTGACAAACTTCCTTAAAATTTACAGCCTTTGTATTTGATAAAAAAAGGGAAAGTATTATTTGTCTTTCATAAAATTATTACTCAATTCGGTCTTTCTAACGTGTCGTTTGGCTCCTACAAAATTATAAAGTTTTTTTTTTCATAAATACTAGGGCTGTAAATGAGTCGAGTCGACCTGAGCTTCAGTCTATTTATGTTTGTTTACTAAGTTTTTTTAATGAGCTCGAACAAGTTTCGAACTTGGTTCGAGCTTAAAATTCATGTTTACGAACGGTTCATCTAACGATTAGTTTGTTCATGAGTTATTCACGAACATTAACAAGCCGACCTATTTTATTTACAAATAAAAATAATAATACAAAATTTTTTACATTAAATAACATTAAGATTTCATACTTATAATATCGTTGACTTGTTACATGATGAATTATTAAAAGTTCTTATATCAACAAACTTTAATTTAAAATGATAAATAAATAGAGTTAAAATTATAAATATTTCAAGTGTATCTGCCTAGAATATTTTTTATTACATTATTAAAGTTTATTTTTAATGTGTAAAATGATGATAAACGTAGTTCATGAGCTTTTAACGACCAAGTTCATGAACTTAATCACGAGCTTTCGAGCCGAGCTTAGGCCTGTTCATGTTTGGTTCATTTATAAGTCGAGCTTAAAAATTATGTTCACGAATAGTTCATTAACAAATTGAGTCGAGCCAAGTCGAGCTTTTATCGAGCTAAGCACCGAATTATTCATGAACGACTCGACACATTTACAGCTCTAATAATTACCAACTTATAATTTTCTTAACTGTTAATTTTTTTTAAGTAATACAAGATAAATTAGATAAAAAAATGGTGAATTTACATGGATTGAAAAATAAAAATAACCAAAACACTTAATAAATATCAGATGGAGAGCAGTAGCGTCCAAATTAGGTAGCCTTTTATATGATATTAAACGAATTAATATTATTAAATGTTTAATAAAACTAATTTCAAGGGACAAAATATTAAGAGATATTGCAACCACGCCTAAGAAATACAAATGAAATTTATCAAAAAAAAAAGAAAGAAATTCAAATGAAAAAAATGAATCCACACTGATATAATCACATAATTCCGCCGGTCACGGTAAGAACATGTTACACTATGATGGGGTGTTTTTCATTGCTCATTTATTTTGTCTTTTAACTTATAAAGATACTTACAAGGAGATCTTAGCTTATAAGTTATTTCCTCTGTTTTTTTAACTGTTATTTTGGGTGAGTTTATTAATACCAAGAAATATTAATTAATTGAATAAAAGTATTAAAATACCCCTAACACTAACAATTATTTGAAAAGATGGTTGACTTTGTTATCTTTTGTCATTTCTAATGTTGCATTAAATAAGGACAAAATGAGAAAGATGATCAAACAATTACATTGAAAATGGAAAGTGATATTTATTAAAAAACATTTGTTTAGCTCTAAAGCGACGGTTAAAAAAAAGGGAGTGTATAGTTAAGTGTTTTCCATTCACTTTTTTCAAGTTAAAAGTTTTTCGCGGGGAGGAAAATTAAAAGTAACTATTTAAGTTTAAGGGGGTGTTAGGGGTGTTTTTCCAAACTTATGACTTATAACTTATAACTTCAAAGATACTTATAAAAAGATTTTAACTTAAAAGTAAGATAATGAAGTGTTTTTCTTTCCTTATTTTTTAACTTAAAAGCTTCTTATAAGGAGAAAAGTAAAAAGTAGTTCTTACCTACTTTTTACTTTTCTCGTTATAAGAAACTTTCAAGAAATAAGTCAAAAAGGTGAAGTTTGGAGAAACACCCCCTTAACAAGTCTAGTAGCTCGCAAACAGTTAGAGATTTGGCTCGGTTAAAGCTCGGACAGAGTTCGACTCGAGTTCGTGATCGGCTCGAGATATTAACAAGCCAAACCAATCCTTCTAAAGTTCGGCTCGGAAGCTCGCAAACATGTTCGTATAATTTTTTTACTTAATAAATTAGTGAAAAATAAGTTGTATGTGATTGATGAGTAATAATTATTCATGTACAACAATTATTTATAAAATAGTTAATATCACTTTTCTACCTTTTTATAATGGTGATGATGAATATAGAAATACGGAAGGAGAGTGATGACTGATTAATGATTAAGACAAAAAATATTATGATGTTAGTTTTATTTTTTAAAGTTATTTATTTCTCAGCTTCTTTTTTCCGCAATGTATTTTCCAAGACTTTCAAAAATGTAAGCAAAATATAATATTACTAATGCAACCCTTTTTTAATTGGAGTTGTTATCAATCAGTTTTAATCATCAAATTGAAACACTTAGGTGGCAACACTCTTGTTTTTCGTTGCAATAGGGCATGTCTGGTAGGCTCATTTAGCGAGCTCGAGCCGAGCTTTTCACGAGCTCGAGCCGAGCCCCAATTTTTTAAGCTCGCCGAGCCCGATCATTTTCTTTCACGAGCCGAGCCGAGCCTTACAGTGTTCGGTCTCGGTTCGGCTCGTTAACACCCCTACCCTAAGGGTTGAACGGGTTCAGGCTTGGGCCAGAACAAACCAAGCCCAGTCGGCATCTTTGAAAATTAAACCCAACCCATTTATTAATTTCTGACTTTGAAAGCAGCATGCAATGCAATAACAATAATCATTGAATCCCATTACCAAAAAAAGTACAAGTCTCACAAGGCAACCGCAAATTCTATCAGAAGGTAAAATAGGCTTCATCTACAATTTCCTTGTCATATAACCACAATCTTAGGCACCTTTGGCTCAAGATTTGTTTCAGAAATTATTTTTATCATCTATTATTATAAGCTATAATTGGAAAAAGAAACAAATCATAGCCATTATACCCTACAAAATAATACAAAGCAGAACATATTATGCAGCAAAAAAGCAAACTTTGAAAACAAAAATTTCAGTTATACATGTATACCAGAAGCAGTAATCCGAGTTTATCTTACTATTTGAAACAAAAATCCTGGACTGTTACACTTGACAGTAATCTCTACAATGTTTTCACTATTAGTACCTCAAAAGGATGCACACACCAGGCTTAAACAAAAACCGAAACAATGCACCCTCGTTGAATGCCATTATCGCACATTAATAAAGACTCGAACTTCTATTGCTATAGGATCATATCACCTGTATCTCATGATTGATGTCTCTGTTCATTCTTCCACGAGTTCTTTGCAGCTTCTGCAGACGAACCACTCGAATCACCGCTGTTTTCCCCCTTCGGTTTCGAGAAGAACGGGTCCCACTCGTGACCTCCAACCTCTCGCTGTCCTCCTTCCAGCAATGAATATTTCCAACTGTTCTCCTCCACGAAATTATCGTACTCTGTCCGCCCCTCAATGATATTTCTCCTCAACCTAGTGACTTTGTCGATAACCGCCTGTACAGCAACGTCAAAAGCATCGCTTAAAGTTTCCAACTTTGACCTCGGATCAGCATATATTAGCCTCGGAATGAGACGTATAACGTTTTCCCTCATTATCTTGACTTGCTCTGGAGAAATGTGCTTAAGCCTCTCCTCGATGCTGATATTTCTTTTCTTGATATCGTCTTCTGGGATGAATACCGAGTATGTTGTGTAGTTCTTCGGGAGATGCCACGTGTACTGCGTGTATGCCGATCCAGGGTGGAAAAATACGGGAATGCAGCCAGCTAACATTGAGTCGAAAGCTGACCGTCGTGTGTAGGAGTCGCCTTGAGGTTGTAAGCAAAAGAGGGAGCTCTGAAACATCTGCATTATACTGCTAGGCGAATGGCATTTGCTCTCACCGAAATCGCACTCCAGTAATTTTCCCACCTTTGAGTTCCGACATTGATCTATGATCTGCCCTCTAATCGATTTCGGGTTTCCAGGACGTGGAGCCCCGGCAAACGAGAAAAGCCACTTTCTTTCTAAGTTCCTCATTCGTTCTTGCCAAAGAAACACGTCATCATCCTTTGCGGGGTGGAAATAAGTCGGGTAAGGAATGCCGAAATCATTGGCATTCCATGGACTCGACTCGACAACAAGCATAGACATGTTTTTTGCCTCTGGCAAGAAGAGTAATTTATTGCCCCAATCCGATTCTTCCTCACTTAGTCTCCTGAAATCCCAAGTTATTCTGCCAGCCACCAGAAAATGATCCCTGCCACCCATAATCCCCCACTCGGGTCGCTTTTTAAGCCAATTAACCAAATCAAGGGAAGCGGCATCCCTTACCGAGATATTATATCCCCAAAGATACCTAGCAATATCGAACCCTGCATAAAAGGGCACAAAAATCGCTGCAGCGAGGGAAGAATCATTGGTCAAGCACTTGTACTGCTTCATTCTATTGCTGAATATCACATCCACCGCAAACTGATTCGTGGCATACCAACCGGTATTCGAAAACACACCTTCAATGTTCTCCAGCGGGGGTCCTAACCCTGCATTGCTCGTGAACTTACACATATTGGTCCAAAGACTTAAACTCCTACATTCCTTCAACATGTCTTCATTGAACCTAGGAGGCAAATCATGGACATAAATGTACTTCCCTCCGCAGGGATCACTCTTGTTCTCACTAGTTTTCAAAGCCTTAATGAACTGAAAATTCTCCTTCTTTTCACTGCTACTGCTAATTGGGGTATTTTTGGATGAAGCAACTATTACAGGCTTAGTTGTTGATGGGGTTTTTGTTGTACGAGCATCGGTTACAAAGGTAGGAGTTCGTGAACCTCTGTTTAACGAATGGGGGTCTAATTTAACAGAATCATCATCAACAACAACAGCACTACGCCCTAAAACAGCAAAATGAAAGTATAACAGCAGAATCCAGAAAAAAGCAGATAAAGATACCAGTAAACAAAGCCGGTTTTGCTGACTCTTCCCTGTCCCTTTATCCATTTGGTCAAAAGAGACAGACGCCGAAGAGCGGCGCCTCATTCCAAAATCAAAATCCCTCGCTAAAAATCAACTCAGCATTCAGCAAAAACACAAAGTCCCCAAATTTATAACTCCAAATCCAAAATCAACGAAAACCCTAATCGGTAAATGGAGTAGAGATCTCAACAATTGATGCTGATGATACGGTTTAGCTAAATCAATAAAAAATTGAATCAGGTGACAAAAAAAAAGATTGCGAGTTTCGAGATTCAATCAGCACGGATCACCACCAATTACGGGAATCAATCAATCAATCTCTTACGTTACGTATCAGAAGGGAAAAAAATAAAAAAAAATCTAGGGCTAATCGGAAGCAAATCAACTGAAACCAGCTCGAATAGAACCAATTGGAACAAGAGGAGAGAGAATTTGAAAATGAACTTACATGTATGAGATTCGTATTCGAATTAGCGAAGAGAAATGAGAGCTGTACTGCTCAGAGCAGAAGAAATCAAGAAAGAAACGAGAGAAGTCTCAGGGGAGGGACAATTGGAAGTTTGGAAAGCGCAAATTAGGGTATAAAAAACAAATATTGGGAAACTGAGTTGCACGTTAGTAACGTGCACCGGTTATTTCCTGTTGTCGGTAGCCGGTGGGATTGTGCCACGTAGGAAATAGGACGTGACGTGTCGGTCGATGCCAGGCTCCTAGAACTGCGTTACATGATTTATTGATTTTTTAACTTTAGAAACTGAAACTGAAAATGAATATTGGGTTGGTAAATAAATGAAGTGTTGTGTGGTTTTTATAAGTTTCTTTATGTTTTACAATGTAGCTATTGGTTTGGTAAAGGGTTATACATGGGTAAATAGTTTGGTATTATTTAAATAAGGTTTTGAGTTTAAGTTTTAATAAATAAAAAAAATTATTATTGAGAGACTCACCTGCTATAATTAAATACGTGACTCAAATTAAATTTGAATCTAATTAAAGTAAAGCTCCAATAAATTAGATAGATAAAAAAATGTAGCTATTGTTTTGCGGCATTTTAATTAATTATTGGATTAATAATGAAAATCAATATTTGGAAATTTTAATTTTAGAGGAAATAAATTACTATATTAATCATTTGGTTCGAGTGATAATTAATTTAGTATTATCTAAATGAGGTCTTGAGTTTGAATTTTAGTGAGTGTAAAAAATTTTTGTTAAAAAACTCATCCATTATAACTAAATATATAACCCAAATTAAATCTAAATATAATTAAAATAAAGTTGTAATGAATCAAATAAAAAAAAATACTCGCATGGCATGTTATGATTGTGATAGTGATAAAAGTAAAATGACATATATTTGCTTTTGACGGTGGGTTAATTAAATACATGCAAATTGACACTTTTATGGGGGGCCTCCTAGTGAATAATTGAAACATTATATTAGATATAAAGGCATGCATCAGCATACCCATATCAATCATATGGACCATTACCCTAATAATGAGGATATATATGAAATTTTTTATGATGCATGCATGTGCAATATAAACCAATTTACTAAGAGTAATGCATCATTATATTATTACCCTTAGCCTAATGACCCACTAATCACCCCTTAAAGCTTAACTTACGACATTTTATTTCTTGTATGTTATGTGATCAGGTTACCTAAATTTGAAGGACTAATAGCACGCTTTAAATAAATTTAAGACAAAGAATAGTTGTTTATCCCAAGTAAAGCCAGTTTGAACTTTTTTTATCAAGCATAAAAAGTTGTCATTCCCAAAGACTTCTCTCACCAGCTTTTCATTGGGTTATGAAACAATGAGTTATTGTACTAAATTTAGGGTTAATAATGCATCAACTCATTTTGATGGTTGTTTTTTTTAATAATAAAACTGCCCTAAAACCTATCATTTTGATGGCTGTTAAACCAAATTTTAATTTCACTACCATCGTAATTCATATAGCCCATACACCTCTATTCTTGTAAAAGTATAAGACGTACATGTCATGTTCTTTTGGACTCAACTTAAGATCGAAAGAACATCACTTAGGAGTAAGGTTTTAAAAAGCGCTAGACGCTAATCGGGCTGTCGGGGCTTCGAACGTCTAGGCGGATTTGTAAATTTTTTTATTTCGTATAATTATTAATAGATAAAAGTATAAATTTAACTAAAAAATAAATTGTAATACAATAATATTTTATAAAAACATAGTTTAGTATATGAAAACATAAGCCTTATTTAATTTTTACATAAAAACACATCAACATTAAAATCAATTCCTTAAAAACAAATATCCTCACTTATTTTTTGTGATTTATAGCGTACTATTTCTCGGTTTGAGATTCAAAATGAAAATTGTATGGTGAGAATATTTTGTTGTACATTAGTTTTACCAACTGTGCTACTTTTTTGAATTGAAAAAATTGAATTATAATTATTATAGGTATCGGTATCTTAAAAATTGAGGAAAAAATCAGACTAGGAGGTGCCCAGGCGGAAAAAATCGGACTAGGCGGTGCCTAAGCGGCAATATGTTGGTCCAGCTCCTGATAGCGCCCGAGAAATGAAAAGTCAGGCGGCGAGCCTCAAAATAGCGCCTAAGAGGGGCTAGGCGGGGAGTTTTAATATATACATTTACTTCTCATGGTGATATTCAAAGTGAAATTCCTCATAAAAATAAATATATAGTTCAAGAGCAAACATCATAGATATAGTGGTTTCAACATTGGAAACAATCAAAGAACTATATAATAGCCACAATTGAGCAAATTAAAAGAAGAGTAGTCACATTTCCATGCAACACACACTTGTTAAGGTTTCAATTGAGCAAACAAATAACAAGGCTTGTCAATAATATTATGCTTAACAACCCTACATGTAGGGTAGGTAATGGCACAAAATTAATGAATTGAAGGATCAAAATTAAGAGTGGGCAACCATTAACATGTTCATTATTTCCACACCACAAACTTTCATATCTCCAATTTAATTCACACAATCAACCCTTCACCTTAGTAAGTATATTGTCATTTACTTTATTTAGATCAATTCAACTACTCACAAATAAATAATTAGAATCATCGTGTCCTGAATTGTGTGTCGTCTTTCATATCCCCAATTCAGATTTTGACATTTGTTAAACACGCAGGATAGAAACAAAAAATATGAAAGAAAAATTGAAAATAAAAATTAAGTAAGAAAAAATAACACATGACAAAATCTGAATGGGAGACATGAAAGGGGACACCGAATTGGGGACAGTAGATTTGAACCCGTTTGTTAGATATGAAGCATAAAAATATCATGACATTGATATGAACAAAAGGAGTAATATAGTAAATGCAATAAACAAGGTAGGAATCCCTAATTTTGAGATGAATGAATATTTTTCTTCTGATTTCGATTTCGATTTCATCTTTGATCTCCGTTTTTTCGCCTTATCCCGATTAAAATGCTCCAAAGAAATGAAAACGCCAGGATCTCGCATCTTTACCTGGCTATCAACGAGGAGAGAATTGTTTACTCCTTGAATGTTGTTATTCACATAAATGTTGATACAACACCCTTCTCTATGCTCATTGGTTCCATGGCGAATTGGCATTGATGCTCCCACATTTCTTCCTTTCAAGGTTACACGATCGAACGCGCCCAACCCGTTTTCCAGGTCCATGAGATGCTTGATTTGTTACTGCTCTCAAAGAGGAAAATTCAGATTGGGTTTGGTGTTTTTTTTTGAATATTGGGAAGCTTGCAGGTTTAAGTAAGCTCAACTTTATTTTTTTTGTCTTGCCAATAGGCAAAAGTCACATGCCTTGGAATCAAATGACTTCAGACCCAATCAAATGTTTCATGTGTTGATGAAGCTTCTAGTTTTGGGAAATTGGTATATGTAACCGCATACAGCGCTATAAATGAGCCGAACTTTGCCAAGCTCAAGCTTTGTTTGTTAAATTTTAACAAGCCCAAGCTAAATTCAAGCTTGTATCCGGGCGAGCTTTGCCGAGCACGCAAGCCTAGCTCGAGCTTTTAGATGAGCTTCTGTATGTTAATTAAATTTTTAACGAGCTTATGAACTGACATCGTGAATTATTTATGTCACCTTGTATCAAGCAAAAAATAAATATTTATGTTTATTAAATTTGTTTTATAAACAAAACATTCAAAGAAGTTATTTTCATATATTATATAATAAATAAAATACACTTTTCTCGAACATGTTCACAAGCCTTATAACGAGCCTATGCATGAGCTAGTTCACGAGCCTCTATTAAGCATGTTCACGAACTTTCAAGCCAAGTATTCATCTATTCAAGCTCGGCTCGTTCATGAAAACGAGCCCCAAATTTCGTTCCCGAACGAGAATTGGTCGAGCTCGAATGGAATTTTAGCGAGCCGAGCATCGAGCAGCTTTGCTCATTTAAAGCCCTAACCGCAAATTAAACGAAATAGAGTTGAACCTCAACGGATCACGGTACAAATGATAGCTAAAAAGAATCATCCAATATCTTATTTATTTCTTCCTAAATTTACCCATGGAAACTGGTAATCATTCAGGCAAAGAACGTATTAGTAATCCCAAGAACTCTACAACATGGAAAGAAGCAATTGTTATCAACAAGCACCTTATTGAGATGAATATAGTTCCTTCCATCATTAGCAGCAAGAAAAACGAACTGAAAGCACTTTCAGAAATGGAAGATTCCGAGGATCTTATGGAAAAGAATCGGGAGATACTCGTTCACTCACAGTAGAACCGTAATTAGGCCCACCCTTACGATACTGAATAAGAAACTCGATAGGGTACCCCTGCAACTTGTGCGGTACAATACCAAGATCATGGAATGTCAAAGCTGCAAAAACCCGAACACAAATCAATATAGCATAAGAGAACTGATCGCAATAAGTGGTTCCTTTGATATGATAAGCACTAACCATTATCTGAAACAACCGTATCGGATGTAAGCGTGTGGATCTCATCCAAATTGAAGATGTTGGGAGTGGGCAACGGAAATGGAACCTTGTTCAGTAAGATTTCTCGAGGGCTCGCAATCGCCTGAAAACATTTAAAACATTAAAAATACGCTATAATATATTTTAAGAGACTATAAATTTCAAAATATTATAGGGGCGAAATATTTACCTTGGCGATAGGGAAGGGTACATTGACATAGTGAGGCCATTCACGAATAGTTTCGTACATAAGCTCTGCCTGCAGCACTAATAGCTTCAGCAAAATACCATCCAGCATTGAAGAAAATCGAAACAAAACGAAAGCTAACTAACTTACTAACTGACGAACGGTAAAGATTTCAGGTCCACCGAGTTCGTAAGTTTTCCCCATGCTGATTCCATCGTCTTTCAGTGCTGCAATAAGTGCAGCAGCAACATCGACGACAAATACAGGTTGAATTCTGCAAAAACGGCACTCTTACGAAATAACCACACATAGCATGAAGGGCATAACCACCTTTTTGGACCATGTGGTATAATCCATTTACTCATTTGATCCCTCTGGTATACAAGTTACATATTTGGTCCCAGTGTTATGCAATTTATTATCTTTTTGGTTCCTTTACTGCATATTATGCGTAACTGCATCAATAGAGATTCTATAATGTGGGGACAAAAAGATAACAGATTGCATAGTATAGGGACTTATTTGGTATGCTTACATAGCACAAGGTTCAAAAATGTAGAAAATTGCATAGTACAGGGACATAAAGGGAACATGAATAGCAGAGGAACCAAATGACTAAGGGCCAGTTTGGTATTGCTTTTCAAGCTTCTATCCTAATAAGTTGCTCTCGCGAACTTTTAATAGAGCTACATATTTTGGCTTTGGACAACACATTTTGGTCATTCATACTAATTATAGGAAAAGCTTGAAAATGGAGCTTTCAAAATAAGCAGCTTGGGAAAGCAATCCCAAACTGGCCCTAAATGCATTATAATACCACGGGGACCAAAAAAGCCCGGTTGCCTAGGATGAAGTATAACTTGTTAATTTTTTTACACAAGCAATTGGTATAATGAAAACATACTTTGTAGATCCACCTCCAATCATAGGAAGAAATGAGTATTTTTTTGCGAAATGCGCCCAACGGTTCATAATTCGATCCTCTGTACCAACCATCACAGCAGGTCTCATGACTGTCGCCTATAGAAGTAGGTATGTATTAGAAACTTAGCTGCTAATATAGGATAATTTTCCCAGGAAATCAACAGGGAAACGAAATGTGCTTATTTTTCATCTGGAAAGTTACAAAAGTAGACTGATAAGCGAAAGTGCATTTTCGAAATAAGCATTAGCAGTCCACAAACCATCTATGCAAGCAGGCAAAATTCAAATACTGAGTCAAGCCTAAGCACTTCCAAGTAATCATGCAGGAGGAAAGAGAAAGTAAAGAGAGTCGAAATTGCCTTCCTATCCAACAAAGAATATGGAACGAAAAGAATGTAAAAAAAGTACTTTCTCTTTTATAACAATAAGATCCTTTTTGTCCATGACCATGTTTCTGGACTAAGCCATTAAGGAATAAGAGATTATATCAGCATTATTTTTCTTCATATGATGTTTCGTCGTTTTTTTACATTCACATTCTTCCGGACAAGGTAGCACGGAAATGGGAATGGGAACGCCGATCGAAAACGGAAACACATAACGGGAAACGACAAATACAATGTGAGTTCAGGATTCCGAGACGGAAACTCAAACGGCAAATGTTAGTGTTAAGAGTTTACAACAAAAACATTACCCCAATGCCTAACAAGGCTTCCGCACAAGCGGAGGGGTAAGGGGGTCGGGTGTACGCAACCTTACCCCTGAGGTTGTTTCCAATTGTCCCTGAAGTGGAGTTGCAACAACTATACGTGACTTCACAATAAAAGAAGTTCAGACAGCCATCAGTCAGTGTTAAGAGTTCCGGTGGGAAAATTCCCGTTTCTATTTCTGACCTAAAAATATTTGAGGAAATAACATGTCAAGCCAATATGTTTGATTCCTTGACCGAACGTCGGTATGCTGTTTTCTATGAAGTAAACCAGCAAGTTCCCTAGTCCTTATATCTTTCCTACTCATTCCTATTAGCATGCAGATATTGCTATATTTACCTCAAGAATCATAAAGCAGTAAGAAAAATGGTTTTGGGGGGATTATATATCACCTGAGGCATTTCTCTCAAAACAGCTTCTTCGGCAGCAGCTTTAGCTCTTAGCAATCTTGATGGAGATGAAGAAGATGTACCCAAGCATGAAACTTGTATATATCTCATTATACCACCGTGTTCTTTTGCTATCTGCAATACATAAGCTCTATATCAAACATTCACCTTTCCGGAGTAACTAGTGACAGCAAGCATGTTTTTGTGCTGCTGTTCCATAAGAGAAGATAACCCATTAAGGCCTTGTTTTTTTGGACTGCAATTCAATTCCGGACAATGATATTTTACACTGAATTCAAATCAGTTCAAACAGTTCCAGTCCAAGAGAAGAGGGCCATTGCATCAAAGATTTTGTACTTAAGCATTTCCATATTCAACCAATACATATTTTAATTTAAACAGACAAATATTTCTTATCGCTATGCAAGAGGTATTAATACCACTAAAAGTAAAAAGTGATGAAACATAATGTCAAGTGTCAACTACTTTCACATTCAAGAGGGTATTAATACCACTGAAAAGTGATGAAACATAATGTCAAGTGTCAACTACTTTCACATTCAAGTGCCAAGCAGAAAAAATATCATATTCATCATTATATACTCATCATGCAGAAACATATAAATTTTTATATCAGAAAAATATGTACCATCACAAGTTTACTTCTTATAACCCAATGAAAAAACTTAGTAATTGCCATGGAACCGTTCCTAAAAGCTTAAGCTGATAGGTAAGGTCAATCTTAGTATTTATATTATTTTGACACTCCCCCGCACGCAAACCCATTCTGCTATGTGTTGCAATATAATTCAACAAATGGAGTTGCCAACCCTTGACCTTTAGGTCTAAGCTGCTCTGATACCATGTCATGGAACCGTTTTACCCAAAAGCTTAAGCTGACAGGTAGACCTGTTCAAGGGCCGGGCTACCCATCGGGCCCGGCCCGAGCCCGACTCCATGGGCCGGGCTTGAACATTCATTTTCTTCTTAAGCCCGACCCGAGCCCGTTAAAACCCGGAGATTTATAGGCCGGGCTTGGTTTTTGTATGAATACCTGAGCCCAGCCCGAGGAAAGAAGTTAAAATTTTATTTAGTATATTTATACTTAAGAACATTGAGTTTTTGGGTTATAGAGTATAATAGATAATTAAATATATCACTTCCTTAGATGATTAATAAGTAGTGTGCGTTATACCTGATGCCATAGTCGTTAAATTTCCTATTCTATATTTTTAAATCAAAGAAGTGTGCATTATACTTATGTCCAGTAAGGTTGGAGTTCTGTTTTGTGTTTCTTCTTCCATGTACTAACTAAAAAAATGGTTAATTAGCTGAGTTTTGCAGTAAAAAATTTTCATGTATCATTACAATTATATTCAACTCTTGTTATTACTTTGTTATATAATTTATGTTTTAGTAATATTTTGAACTTCTTATAAAAAAAATATAGAATTTAAAGAAATGGACCTATGGGCCGGGCTTGAGAATCACTTAATAAGCCCGGCCCACGCCCGGAGTTACAAAATGCGGGCTAGGCCGGGCTTGGGCTTATACTTTTAGTATAAAGCCCGATAAGGCCCAGCCCGCCCGATGAACAGGTCTACTGACAGGTAAGGCCCAATCATAGCATTTATATTATTTCTGACAGTAATTTCCCCAACATGTATTCAAACAGCAAGACTTACAATACATTTCTCAATTAACATTAATACACCTGTAACATCTTCAGCAGCTAACTTCTTCACTTTTTCGATGTCCTTTGACTTTTTTTAGTCAATTTCAACATTTTTTCATAATACACATACTAGAGAAGCATAGAACCAATACCATCACAATTCAAAAAGACTTGTTCCCCAAAAAGCAGCAGGAACCTACCACTGCAAGTTGTTCAGCCATGTGGTGATTCACTTCCTCAAAGCTGTAGTTTCTTGTCTCATATTCCCTTCCTGGAAAACGGAAAATTAGTAGAGTTAATTATATCACATATACTGTCAAGTCATTAAAATTTGTCGCCAGTGCAGAATGTTACCAATGAGGTTAATAACAACATTGGCTTTTGCCATAACAGCCTTAATCGAATCTTCATCTCTTGGGTTGTATTTCATTGGTACAATCTGAGCCAAAAAGGGGGGGAAAAGTTTATACTAAACGCAAATGAAGCAAATTAACTAAGAAAATGAAGACATTCCAAGAAAAAGAAACAACCACTCTACCTGGCCCAAGTCACCCATCAATTTTAGATGGCGCTGAGAATCCTCAGAACCTCGGAAAGGTACTAATACTTGAGATCCCATTTTAGCTATAATAAAGTATCAGCAACAATAAGTATCATTCATGGTGACACACACTAAAAATTTAAAGAAGGGCAACAAGTTGTAGATAATAAACATACTATTGACACTTGACATAAAGGAACATCAGTCAGTAACATGCCAAATACTGGAACTCAAATGCTAACAAAGCATGAAACATTGAACTTACCAAGCTGTTGCACAACATAACGGCCAAGAAACCCTGTGGCTCCAAACACCGTAGCAACTATTCCACTGAAGAGAAAGAAAGATTAATTTAAAAAAAGCTCCAATTTATCGATGACAAATTAAAGTGAAAGTAATATCTATATCATATTAACTCCGAATTTACATAGTTGCAATGGCATAAACTACATCTATCAAATCAAAGCCTCAAGGGAAAGAAATTCAATCAGCAGAGGGAAATTATACTTCATTGGAATCAAGGAATTGTTTTCATTTTCTCTAAAGTCCATTTAAAAAAAAGAATGAAATAAGCTAACCTGACCGAAGATCTACCACCGGTCCCCTTTCGGACAAGATGACCGATGCCTTTGGTAGTGAGAGTAGATTGATAGCGTGGATGATCAGCTCCATAATCTGCAAAAGTTCATAAACAACAACAATGGTCACCAATTACGGAGCATAACGAAGATGTGAAAATACGAAAACCCTAAAATGAAGAGGAAATGGAGAATCACAGTGATCAGAGAGCGGGTAAATTGATTTCAACGACGCGATTGAAGCTGCAGGATTGGCAGCTTGATGCCCTAATCTCCTAGAAATTGCCTTCATTGTTCTCAGTTGAACGAACCCAGAGGAGAGGAGAGAGCGAAGGGGGAGGAGCTTTGCAAAAGATTGAAGCTTTTGATTTGGGTCAATGTCTGAAAGGAAGATAGAAATGGGCTAACCCAATAAAGATTGTGGTAGGTACTATTTGATGGTTGATATAACGGGTACCTTACAGAGTCACTTGTTCTTAGGTTTTGTTTTGAAAGTTTATAACTTTTCAAGTTTCTTTCATGGCTGTTGGTGACCATGGCGAGAGGGGGACCGCCCGTCCAGGGCCTGGACCCGTTACTATAAGGGTCTTTTTAGATATTTTATAATTTATTAGATTATTTAACTGAAAAATAAAAATTCTTGATTATAGAATTTTATAATTTATGTGTTCATCAATTATAGTTTTAAAAATTTCATTATTCACCATAAATAATTATCCTACTATATACTTCATGTTTGTCTTTAAATTCGTTTGGATGATGAGCATTTAAATTCTAATTTTATTTTTCATTGTTATGAAGTGGAATTTAACGTTTTTATTTGATCTTTCATTAAGTGAAATAATATAGTACTAATTTCATATTATAATTTCAAATATTTTACTTGTAAAGAGGTCTCTCTGTAATTAGAGGGGTAAGGTTGTGTACACCCCCTAACCATGCCGGTGCCGAAGCATTTTATTAGGCATTGGAGTAATGTTGTTGTTACTTATAAAGAGGGCTCTAATCTCTTATCTCGTCCACAGACCACCAACATGGTAGGAAACAGGTCTAGTTTCTTCCTTTCTCTTCAATTTATGAACAAAATTTTCAATCATGAAGCCGTTTTATAGCTCGGTTCATAGCAGACAAAAGCACGAAAGTGATGGTAATGTGTCTATAACTGGTATGGTTTTCGATGATTGTCGAGCTTTCGGTAGTTATTTCACTTTTCTCACCATTGTTTCACTAACAGAACAATGTTGCTCATGAGCTTCTGAAGTTAAGACAACGAAATCGTAATACTTATATAAGTTCCGGCAATCGGTTTACTAACTGCTGAGTGAGTTCTGATTTCCAAAACTGAATTTTGCCACTATATGTAAGTGGAGGATTAGCAATGTTCATCTCTACAAATTTCCTAACCAAAGAAAAACAAAACCCTGCCTTAATCTAGACACTAAAATATCCCACATCATTTATCGAATATCGAATATCGAAGACTCCACTCTGTGGACCTTTTATTATCTTCAACCTCACCAGCTTATTTTCTTGGGTTTCGAGTCTGCAGCTATGCCCTAATCTTCCTATTCGGCTCTAGGTGATGACTTGCTTTCATGGCTTTAGCCTACACAGATTTCGTTCATCCGTCGCTTATCTGTTAGTGCTTGCCGAGCAGTATCAGTGGAACATTCCATTTCGTGGTGGTTGATTCGGCTCATGCAGCGTCTGACTTCAAGTATTTTCAGCTCGGTATTTAAAAGTCGGGAATGCCACTTGATCTTGACGAATACTCGGTTACAAGCTTTAGGAACATGGACGATTTATCCTCTAACAGCCTCATTGGTGCATCGAACTCTGCAACTCGACCTACAAAAGCGCTTTGTAATAAGTATGCACTCATGCTCGTTTTATAAAGAGCTCGATAATGAAATGGCATACCATCGCTAAGTACTAAAACCAGATCGCTGTCGATGACAGTTGGAATACGGTGGGCGATTGTACAAACAGTGCAGTTCTTGAACTCCGTTCGGATAATCTTTTGAATAAGATTGTCTGTAGCGGTATCAACAGATGCTGTTGCTTCATCTAGTACCAGAATTCTTGCCTGCTTCAGCAAAGCTCGACCCAAGGAAACGAGTTGCCTTTGCCCTACACTCCAATTATCCCCGTTTTCTAGAACTGCGAATTGTACAGTCAAATATGGGGCAACAAGTCAGTTACAGAAAGATAACTAACTCTCGGGATTAACAACGAATCCAATCTGCTTGTTACATACCGGGTGAATCAAGTTTTTGCTCTTTCTGACGGACTACTTCCCCGAGCTGACATTTATCAAGTGCCTGTAACAACCAGTTGATTTTTAGCACTAGAAATTGTTTCATTACATAAAAATGACAGTATTGCATCCATAACTAGGTGGGGAATTCAAAATTAAGAATTTAATACTAGCAATCATTTAATCATCTAATTTAGGCAAATCGACATGATCGATTTGGAAAGGCCCAATGCATCACCAGCTCCCTCAACTTGTCCTATTTCCCTTCTTCCCTCTAAACTTTGAAAAGGCCTCCGTAGTCCCCTTAACTTTCAAAAAGTACATCAGTTTTCCCCCTTCTATGCTACTTTTTAGCTTCTAGTTGGTTTGACTTTCCAAAGACATTATTTTCTTGATTTTTCTCTCTCCAACCGAAAGCTGACACATGGCATTAAGGGGAAAATTAATGCATTTTATGAAAGTTTAGGGAGCTACAGGGACCTTTTCAAAGTTTAGGGTGGCAATAAGCAGAATGAAACAAATCAAGGGAGGGAGTTGAGGTGATGTATTTGGCCATTTGGAAAAGATATCGGCTTTGACCGTTTCTGACCATGTGAATTTCCTGACTCTATTTCACAGTAGACCTGTTTGTGGGCTGAGTAGGGCCGAGTTTGGGCCGGACCTGGCGGGCTTTTATCTATAAATTCTCATCCCAAACCCGTCCCAGCCCACCTAAAATATTTCTCGGGCTCGGGCTGGGTTCGGGCTGACTCAAAGAAAAATACAAATGTATTTTATTACAAAATATACTAAATTATGAATACTTTATGTAAATATATTTCATCCCAATAATATCACATTAAACTTTTACAAATAGAAATGGTGCAAAACATTTTTTTAACTAATTTTTTTTGCATTTTTTAACTCAACAATTAAAAATATTACATTATATGTATAAAAAGTTATTTTTGTATATAAATAATGAGGGTCGGAACGCCCATTGGGATTTGAGACTATTCCCAATCCAACCCATATACCTCAGGGGCTTCAACGTGTTTGGGCCGAACAAAACAAAATACAAAAAATCATCTCCCAAACCCGACCCGACCATTACATTATGGGCTTGGGCGGGCCACAAAGCCCATGAACAGGTCTACTTCACAGATCATCCAAAATTAGATTTTGTTATAAACTTCAATTCAAAACATACCTAGAATCAATTCTTTTGTTTTCAAATCTAAAATTCAGGCCAAAAAGCATGAGCAAATAACTTTTAAGGAAAGGGAAAAAATGAAAACCTGCCAAATTTCCTGATCTGAGTGCTCTTCAAGGGGATCGAGATTGCCCCGAATTGTTCCTTCAAATAAAGTAGGATCCTGAGGTATAATACTCAGACGGCTACGAAGATCATGGAGGCCGATTGTCGATATATCAATGTCGTCTATAACAATTTTCCCTTCAACAGGTTCAATCAATCGAAATAGTGCTTGTATTAATGTCGATTTACCGCTACCCGTTCTCCCTACTATTCCAATTTTCATTCCTCCAGGAAAGCTGCACGATACTCCATGAAGCACCATAGGAAGATTATCACCGTATCGAACCTTTAAAAAAGCATCACGAGTTTTTACTAATTTTGTGAACATAACATCGGAAACATGGATCCACATGTAGTGGAAAACAAGCTTCTTACCTTCAAATCAACTAGATCAATAGTCCCATTCTCTGGCCAGGAGCATGGAGGGCGTGAATCCTCGATAATCGATGGAGCTTCACTAGTTATTTGGCTGTATTGGTATATCCTTTCTATGGAAATAATCTTGTTTTCAAGCTTGCAAAAGCTAAGTATCCACCGTGATAGGCGCGCATTTAAGTTAAGGCCATAAGTTACAGCAAGGCCTGCCATGCCTATATAGAACAAAAAAAAAGATAAGCAAAATCATGAATTCACATATGAAGTAGTTGTTGATGTGTTTTGTGAAATGCATCCAGACCCAACTTGGCAACTTTCGCCGGGTGACATTTTTAGAACATCAAATCAACCATAAGCTGACACGTGGCGTAGGTGGGGGGAAGTTGTTAATTGGAACTATTGAAAGTTTAGAGCGACATTCGGCAGAAATCACCAAGTTCAGGGGATTTGGATGTATTTGACCTTGCCTTTTTTATAATACTTCCAATATTGCCACCATAACAATAAACCCACGATAAATGAAAAAATTGAATGCATATCAAGTAAGGCAGATTAATATAAACTAACTCGGATCAATACTTCCATGGGGAAAGCTAACAAGTAAGATCATGCAGAAAGCAAACACGAAGGTTGAAAGTAATTCCATTCGTAAGCATAGCCATTCAATAGCTGCAAGGCTGCAGAAGAATGGGCGAGCGAAGCAATCGAGAAGATAAAGATTCCTCTTCATGAACCTTTTTTCCTGTCCAAAGCCTCTTATTGTAGATGCTCCAGCAATTGACTCGCCGAAAAGATTGATTATAGGAGATTTCTGGATACTAACAATGCGTACCAGTTCTCTTGAAGAAGCCATGTAATATTTCTGCAAATTGACATATAATGATTAATTGAAATGTCCTAACAAGTAACTAATCGACAAGTATATACAAGCATTGGTTTCAGTTTTATGTTTCAATGGCGAGCCAAGTCAAAACTTTCGTAGAAATTAATTAATCACCTGCATCCACAAACAAGCAACAGCCATAGGAACGACAAGAAGCAAAACTTGCCAGGTAACTTCTGTCATTACTCCAACAATTCCGAGAAGCTGTATTGTAGTTGAAGCAAAACCGCCAAGTCTAAAGGGAATGTCCAGATCCACAACACTTTGATCTATAGACACCTGTAAAAGGTCATATGAAACCAATAGTACACAAAAAAAGACGAACCCAAATGCAAGATAGTGAAAATACACACACATAATACTTACACGGTTCAGGACTCTTCCAGCAGGAGTAGAGTCAAAGAAAGACATCGGTGCTCTGAACACACTTCTAAGCATCTTCAAAAACAATTTCTGTGCAGCCGCAAGGCCAAATGTCGCAACTAGAACAGCCCTCACAAATATAAAACATGAGCTCCCAAAAGCAAGAGCCATATAGACACCGAGAAGGACCATAGGACTCACCCTAGGTTTATCTCCTTCGGTTTGGGGGTTTGCCCAAGCCATCCACCAGTTACTGGCTATTTGAAGAAATTGAAATAAGGCTTGTGCAAGGATAATCAGTGGGATCAATAGGCCTTTATATGCTGCAGCCATATATGATAAGTATACTTTCATGTTGACTCTTCCTCTCACCCTTTCTTCTTCCTGAACCAGTTGTTTTTTTCTTGACCGCTTCGCTTTCTTTTTCTCTTTGATTGCTTTCTGGTCTGAAGATGAGGCACCATCTTGAACTTCCTTTTCTAAACTGTCAACAATACTTCCAGCAGAATCACATTTTTTGTTTAGTACATTAGATGCATCTAAAGGCAAATTTTCGTCCGAATCATCGGATGAGTGACATGGGATGTCCATAGCTTCAATTGCTTCGTGGTGAGCCGAGACCAAAGTATTGAAATCGGTTCCTGCTTGTAAAAGATCATCATATTTCCCTGCCTGTATAATCCGGCCTTCCTTAAGAACCTGAAGATACACAAGACGATAACAATTACTACCACCTAGATTTAGGCCATGTTCTTTTCAACTTATAATTCATTCAGTTCAGTTCAGATTAGTTCAGTTTCAGTATTTGCAGTTTCCGTTCAGTTTTAGATAAGTTTCAGTTCAATTTAGTTTCAATAATCAATAATCAATAATATTATAATATGATAGTATTTAAAGTACTATATATTATTGTTACAATTAATTTAATAATACTTTGATGTATTATTATTTATATTATTAATTATCTTTCAATTTACTTTCAGTATTTTCAGTTTTTGTTCGACTACAGTTCAGTTTCAGTATCTTCAGTTTCAGTTCAGTTCAGTTCACTTATAAGTTGAAAAGAACAGAGCCTTAATCCCAATATGGGAGATGGCGCTATTGTCCATTATTTCGACGGGGCAAAGATTCACCATTTTTCGGCTTTAGATTATGATGGACTAAAGCAAAATGACTATTAAATTGTTTGAGCTTCTTTAAGATTCACCATTTTTCGGCTTTAGATATCCAATCGGTTGAACATAGACTCTAATTCAAGAAATTACAGCTCAAGCAGATGAAAATAAAAGCTTTTTCTATATATGAATCTGTATTTATTTCTTACTATAGCCAAGGAAGCTTTAAATAGAACAAAATCAACAAATTAAGAGAAGATCCGAGCATATTGCGCTGACAGGAATACCAAAATGCAATGAAAAAGTTAAAGCATGCAATTACTGACATTAAACAGCAATAAGATAAACAATCAAAAAAACTAACAGAAAAATAGCCTCTTCATTCACAAGCAGAACACAGAGGTCCAAGATTGGCATGTTAATGAATGAGCAATGGGTAAAAGTAAAATGCAAAAAGAAATCTCGTACCAGTATTAAATCAGCAGAAGGTAAAAATTCAACTTGATGGGTTACAAAAACAACAGTCTTGCTTGCTAGCGCAGTTAATATGTATTCCTGCAGTTCCACAGAATATGATCAGCAAAACTTAACTTAAATTTCAAAAGAAAACTTGGCCATACATTCTGTATGCCTAACCTTGAACAACTCTGAACCAGTGTGAGCATCAACGGCGCTAAAGGGATCATCAAGTAAATAAATGTCTGCATCTTGATACAGAGCTCTAGCAAGCTGTACTCGTTGCTTCTGGCCGCCACTCAAATTTATACCTCTATCACCAATGATGGTCTGATCACCATGTGAGAAAAGCTCCAAGTCTTTCTTGAGTGAACAGGCATGGATAACATTTTTATACTTTGGTTTGTCCATTGGGCATCCAAAAAGAATGTTTTCTTCAATATTTCCAGATTGTATCCACGCAGATTGGGACACGTAAGCAGCTGTACCACAGATTTTTACCTGGGCGAAGAAAAACAAACATAAAGCAAAATTTGTCGATATATAGAGAAAGGATTCATCGTAAACGACAAAAAGCGAATGGATCAATCCTCTATAAAGATATTTACACATATGGAGCCATAAATAAACATACTTCACCAGAGATTTTGGGAATCTCTCCGAGGATACAGGAAAGGAAGCTCGATTTTCCCGAGCCAACCACGCCACAAACAGCTACACGCATTCCTCTTTCCACCTTCATCTGAATGCCTGATAAAGTAGGCTGAGAGGTTGATGGGTCCCAGCAGAACTCGCCATTTTTAATTTCTATGGCCATATTAGTCATTCCGCGTGGCAGAGAAATAGTTGCATCTCCCTGCAAGTCTTCCTCTTGTAAGAAACCCGAGATTCGGTCAAGAGAAACTTTCGTCTGGGCCATCATTGAAACCAAGTCAGGGAAGTTCCTAAGCGGCTCTTGTAAAATTCTGAAAGTGGCAAGAGCAGAAAGCACACTTCCTGCTGTGAGTCGAGCACCCAATAGTATAGAAGTACCGAAAGTAACTGCTGCAACAAATATGGGAGAGCTCCAAAAAATGAATGTGATAAATGCTTGTGAATAGAGGGCTTTTCGAAGCCACCTGAACTCAACAAAACGCATTTCCTCTAGCTTTACCCTATATCGGTCCTCCCAAGCTTGTAACTTTAGAATCCTCATATTCCTTAAACACTCTGAGGTTTTTCTCATTCTATCATCCTTGGCAGCCATTAATTTGTCTTGATAATCTTCTTGAACCTTAGCCAATGGTACAGTAACGATAATAGAAAAGATTGTCGCGATTAATGTTGCAACAGAAGCAATTCCAACGTTTTTGTACAAAATTGCAAGGGCAAGAATTATTTGAAGAGGAAGCATCCATATGTCGTGTAGATACCACGAGTAATCCCCAACTCTTTGAACATCAACCGCCATGTAATTTACGATTTCCCCACTCGTGTGACTTTGCCTGGACAAGCTAGATAGCCTGAGTCCTTTTCGGTAAACCATTGCTGTCAAAGATGACCTCACGTGCATACCCAAAATGTCAACACCAAGATACCATTGTCGAGTCGTTAAGGTCTCTACAAGCTTGGCTGAGAAGAATATCCCAGCAAGAATATACCCCTCATGAGGAAAAGTCTCCTTTCCCCCTAAGTATTCAACGAAGTAACTAATCATGTATGGACCGACATATGAAACAAGAGTATTAATCAAAGCAAATATAGCATTGCATGCAGCTTCCTTCCAGTATGACTTAAGAATCGTCCAAGCTAAAGAAGGCTGTTTTGAAGGATTTTCTGCCTTCAATTTCTCCCAATTTGAATTCAAAATTTTATAATTAGTCTTGGCTCGATCTTTAGGTGCAAGGAGGGGAATGTCCCTAAGTTCTAGGGGTCTCTTAGCACCAATAGAAAGAAGCGGGTTCAGCCATGAAAGAGTAACCAAGCTAAACAGCCCAGCATCGCTATATGGAGTAACCCTAAGGCATCCTGACTCCTCTTCAAGGAGCAATGGCTCTTGAAGGTCAGAATTCCTACAAACTTGAATTTCAGTGACACCTCTAATAGCTATAAAGCATAGAAAAGCAAGGGCCGGAGTAGCAGCAAAATTTGCCACAACATGAGAACTCAAAAGCTTAGCACCGTCAATTACAAAACTCCTCCCATCAACATACAAAGTACATATACAAATAAAAAAGGAAAAAATCCACCAAACCCTCAGCAAGTGTGGGAATCTCTCAGAAGCCTTGAATTTACAGTGAAAAGCTGAAAAGCTCAGCACAGACCAAGCTAAAACTTGTACAGCAGGTAGACAAATTATAGACCAGTCCACATCTTTATGTTTAACAGCCTTTTTAATCACACAAACTCCATCAAAACCCAGCACCGAAATCTGCAAAAGCAGTATATAAAAACAACAAACCAGGACCAACTTAAACCCAGTGCCGATTGTAATAACTTGAATCTCTCCATCAGTATTACTTCGTCTAATTGGGCTTGAACTTGGAACTGAGTTATCATCCTTAAGCAACCTAATTCTACCAACACAAACAAAAATTTGCCTGGCAGAAAATATGAACAGAAAGACCAGAAAAAGCGTTGAGTTAATACAAATTGAAGCTAGTTCCAATACAGGCAAACCCTGAATCGCCTTCGAAACCGAGAGTGAGTTAAACACGAAGGCAATACCCATCATTGGAAATGGTGAGTTGGGGATTGAAAAGAGTGAGTCGGCGGTGAGATGGTGTTTTAATAATAGTTAAAAACAAGCAGCAGCCAAGAGAAGAAGAGAGATCGAAACGTGTAAAGCGGAGCATTTCACCATCTGGTATAATCAACGGAGAGTATTGCTCTTTGGAGAAAGAATCTGCAGACACATTGCACAAGGAAACAAACACATAAACAAACAAACAGTTTTTTTATCAACACGGAAAACGAAGAGGTAAGGAAAGCGAGCAAGCGAGATAGAGAGGACTGGCAATTGCAATTGAAATTGAAATTACAATCTGTATATCATCTATATCTAGAGAGAAACAGAAATGGACAAACAGACGGGCGCAAAATCTGAAAATCCTGAACAACCCAGTAGCGAAAACACCAAAATACGCATAAATCCTGACCTCGGGAACCGCACTTGATGAGCCGGTGGAGATTGCCTAGGCCTGTGGATTGACAGCTACCTTTGTTTTTTTCCTATAACCTCAGAACGCCAAAGCCCCTTTACTTCTTCCCCTTGAACTCCCACAATGGGTTTAATACGCCATTGAAACAGACGAAGAAGAAGGAATCCAATTGAAAATAGAAGAGGGAAAACAGATCTCTGTGGGTTTTGTTTAAAAATGAATAAAGTGTTTGGCTTTTGGCTCAGCTCGGGTTGTTAAGCACTTTCCGAGTTGCAATGGAGGCTGTGGCGAAATGGGGAAAAGGGGAAAATGAAATTAGATTTGAATTTTCTATCAAATTAATGGATTTGTTTTCACTTGGTGTAGACTGCTACTATGTAGCAGAGAAAAACAAGAGAGAAAGAGATTAGAGTGATATTTAATTAATTAATTAACTAATTAATAGAATACAACATTAATAATTCATTATATTATATCATTACTGACCAATAAGATTGGACAAAGGTTAGGTTACTTGATATAATTTAAGTAATGTCTTAAATCCGAGTTATAGTAAATGTAAAAAATTCTTATTGAGATATTCACCCATCACTGTCAAGTGCGCGACTCAGATCGGATCTGAATATAGTCAGACCAAAACTCCAATAAACTAAATTAACGACCAACAAAATCATTACTTACCAAAAACATTAGATTGTATCATTATTTTTGTAATCATAAGAATATTATTATTAATCACATGTGTGGTTGCTAATTTGTAATTTGATTGATTAAAAATTATAAAAAAAGGAAAACAAGTTGAAGTTTGATGAGATCTTGATAGTCTTGGAAAGTGGTTAGAATGAAATATATTTTTTTGTTATCTACCTTTCGTTCTTTCATTATCAATTAATAATTGACATTAAACATTTTGATTGTTGTTTTTTTTATTTTTTTCATAGAAAATGGAAAAGAAAAAAGATTTATTTCTACTAAGACTATTTTTGGCATTTAATTTTAAATTTAATATAAAAAATTTAAATATATTAAAATAAAATGAATTGAATTACTTTCCTTTAAGTTCTAACAAATACTTTATAATTATTTGATTTTCGTTGCTTGATAAAGGCGTATAGAGTTCAGTCGAAATAATTTTTCTAACTTATAAAATTTATCGCTTTGGATTAACTAATACAAAATATATAGAAAATAGTCATTTCTAACGGGGGAGAGGTTGGGGCATGGCTATATTTTAACATTTATAGGGTTATGACATTAAAAAAATTAATGTAAGAAAACAAGAACCATATATGTATCATGTGGAAATATTGTTTTATTATTTTACAAAAGTAAACTTTATCAAATCTAAATAAATATAAAAAAAACATTTCGTTAAAAGGACATTTCTCTACAAAGTACAAAGGAACTTTTTATGATAACACGTTTATTCACTCATTTCATTTAAAAATTTTAGTTACAATTTTTTTTATATATAAAAGGTAAATTTGACATTATTTTTTAAGATGCTTTTAAAATAAGTTACTCTCATAAATATTTAATAGAGTTATATATTTTAACTTTAAATAATATATTTTAATTTTTTATATTAATTAATTATAAATTATCTGATTTATTTTTTAAAAAATTAAATCAACTTCTTTAAAAAAAATCTTAAAAATAAAGTTTTGTATAAAAACTGTTAAAAAAATAATGTGGCACGAAAAGTTATAGTTGTAATGAAAAGGATATACAACACCCTACGTGTCAAATAAAAGAGTTCTTAACTTTTTTTTTTTGCATGTGCCCGATTCATTAGAGCTTCGTTCCGACTACATTCAGATTTAATTCGGGCTGCGCATCTGGCTGTGGTGTGTGAGTCTCCCAGTAAGAATATTTCACATTCACTAGGACTCAAACTCGAGAACTTACTTAAGCGATACCAAGCTACTTATCACTTAGACCAATCCTTATAGATAAAAGAGTTGTTAACTTAATCAATAGAAATTGAAACTATAAAAAGTTTAATGATGTGATGATGCTATTCAAATAACTATATAAAGAGCCCTTTTAATTTGTGAATTTTCGTTGAGTTAAAATTACATAGTTGAAATTGGGAAGATGTGAAAGGTGTCATAAGGTGGAAATCGAGTATGATGCCATTATCATTGTGCCAAGCTTATTGAGGTCCTATTTTGAGCTTACACATACTTTTACCCTTTTCCACCTCAAACAATAGTTACAAGTATTAGATGAGATTACTTTCATTTATTTTAGAGATAAAAAGTTAGCAAGAGCTAATGCTAACATCAATCATTAATCAAAACATATATTTGTATGCTTGCTTGGATCTTTATACAACATCTATTACTTTATTTTAATCACTATTAGATCAAACTTTATACCCTTATTTAATAGCATTCATTGAAAAATTATCCTTACTTTCAGAAAATAAAATAGTCATATAAATTTTTGTTGTTATCATATATTTCTTGGAAAATGAGTGAAATGGCTCATTAAATTGTATGGTTTTTATTTGTTATAAGGTTATGAATAGTTGTTGCAATTATATTTTAGGGTCAATTGGTAACAACCTCTCTGTAATTACAGGGGTAAGATTGCGTACACCCGACCACCTATCCTGCTTGTACGGGAGCCTTATTAGTCATTGGGGTAATGTTGTTGTTGTATCACATATTTCTTGACCAAATACATCATTTTCCCCTCGAACTTAGTATGAAAAGTCGGATGCCACCAAGAACTTCCAATAATTCTAAATAGCCCTTTAAACCTGGCAAAAGTGCACCAATCTGCCCCCTCATTACCACGTGTCAGTATATGATTGGAGAAAGAAAAATTAAAAAAATAATATTTTTAAAAAATCAAACCAACCTAAAACTTACACATAAAATTAAGAGACAAACTGATATATTCTTTTGATTTTAACTTTTAGTTTTTAGATAAGGGATGGCCACCCAAACATGTAGTAAATTTATTTTTTAGCATTTTGTTTGGTATTGATATAGTGAATATCATCATCACACCCCACTTCCTCTCCTATCACTCTCTTTTTGGCTTTTACCCATTTCAAAAGATAACAATTGATTAATCAATTTTTGATGGCCCAACTCAACACTTTCCGCCATAATAAATAATTTAGAATTATTTATTTCTATATTCAGAAAAATACTTTAGGTGGAACATAATAATTTTCCAAACGAGTTTTCAATGATTTATTTTAAAAAAAATGATTTATTTTCAAGTAATTTGCTGATCTTGTATTTTTTTATTAATCTAGACTAATTTTCATTACACAGTTCTCAAGCGTTCTAATGTAGTGTTTCAGATATGAAACACGAGTTACATAGTTAAGTTTTTAAAGGATTTATTTAATTAATTAAAACAGACCGTGATACTTTTATCATACAAAGGATTAATTAGTTAATTAATTAATTCAGCTTTACCTACAAAATAAGCAACACAACAGTTACTTTGTACTCTTAATATGTCATTTTCCACTAATTAATTGAATCTACCTCATACGCACTAATGTTAACTTACTCTCTTTACTCTGTAGACTTTAATTAACGTGATTATTATAAAGAAATAACAATGTGGCAATCTATATCTGGGCTACATAATTAGGAATTAAGTTAAATGTTCTGAACTGAATTAAATTGAATTGAACTTATTTTAGTGTAAATTTATAATTTCATATAGCTAACTGAACTAAATTGAATTGAACTGAATTAAAGTGATCTGACTTGAACTGAATTAAGTATGTATGGCCATCAACTATGGTATAGTTAAGTTTGTCTATTAATTTTGACTTACTTAAGTACGAATTAAATAATGCAATGACCAAGTTGGTAGACGGAATAGAAAATGACTAGTAAACTATACCACAACACATAAAATTGTCTTTAATTATCACCGAGAAATTCATGCATTGAAGTAAAATATCTCCACAATAAGTCGATACATATGGAACAATTTTGATATTTCAGTTTCAAAATAAATATTATAAACATTATTTTCCACTGTATTAATCACTCATTAGCCAAAGAAATGTAAAACCGTACCAACAATATACATGTTCACGGATTGGGGTACCCGCCAGGTCTAGCCCATGCCAGTTCAAATGACCTGGATTTGGATATTATTTTTTTATAAAGCTCAATTCGATTCCAAGTCCACTAAAGCTTAAAGTCTTATGGATTGGGTTTGATTTTTGGAAAAAGTATATAAATGGACTAAAATCCATACAAAATTTCAGCAAAAACTTCAGGGGCCAACTTTTATACCCAAAATAGGCCTTATCCACAACATCCATACATTCCTTCAATTTTCACAACATTTATACATTCTTGTTACTTTCCTCTCAACAATTTCAAACATTAGTTCATCTCCTATTTACGATTTTCGATTAACTCTCCGTTTCAGTTTTCATCTCAATGATTTCGTCTTTACTATCCCGATCAAGTTTTGAATTTACAAACAGAAGCAAATCTCACATTCAACATCAAGAAATGAAAGAAGATCACCGAAAATCTAAGGTATGAAACTGTAAAACCAAAATTGTAATTCAAATACATGATTCTAAGTCTGAGCTAATTCTAATTGTTGAAAACGACAACAGAAATGGCACCGAAAAGACCAAGAAATCAGACTCCTTCTGCTAGGTTAGGGGAGACTCGAAATTCTACCCTTGAATTTACTAACTCCCTTAAACCATAGACTATTTATTTTAACATCACAATTGATTTAATTATCTCAAACTGAACTTAATTGTTATGATCAAAACTTAAGCACTACTGAGTCATCCACTAAGTCAGTCCAAACTCGTGTTTGGTTAAACAATCTCCCCCATTTTGATCAATGGTAATTAACTTGAGCCAGAATCAAATCAATATGATATCTAGTTCAGAGTTACCTTATACTTATGCTTGATATGTCTTTGTTCAACATCTTCAATTTGCTTAGAGTGAATGCTAACTCCCTCATAATTCTTCAGTCTTCTGAGTTCAGCATTCCTCAAACACTTGTCATATATTTCTGCAAAAGATCAGAGCACATATATAGCAGAAAATATATGAAGTTAAGAAGATCTGGACTTCCTTCTTTCTTTCTTTTTATAGGAACTTGTTGAGCCTTCTGGTTAATAGAGCTAGTTGCTCCTTAGTACTTTGAGGTTCCGTGGCTTGTCCTTCTTCTCCGGATGAAGCTGATCTGGTAGATTCTGCCTTTAGTGAAATGGCTTTCTTTTTCTCTTCAGGCTTCTTTTCTTGTTGGCTGTATCTCTCCAAGGATAGCTCTTGAGTTAAGAGATTGCCAATGAGCTTATTATAACTATAGAAGTTTAGGTCATGGGCTTCCTCAATGGCAGTCTTCTTGTTGTCCCATTCCTTGGTGCGACACTGGAGCACTTTCTTCACCATCTCTACTTCCGGGATTTCCTTTCCGAGCCTCTTCTTCTCATTCACTAGATTGGTGTATCTAGTGCTTATATTACTGATGGATTCTTTTGGCTCCATTTTGAAAGCTTCAAACTTTTGCTGGAGTAGATCAAGCTTAGCTTCTCTTACTTTGGTGGTTCCTTCATAGATTACCTCTAGCTTCTCCTAAATCTCTTTTGCAGTCTCACATCCGGATATTCTGTTAAATTCAGTTGCACTAAGAGCACAATGAAGCATGTTAATAGCATTTGCATTTTCACACAATTTTTTAAAGTCATTCTCATCCCACATACTTGAGGGCTTTCGGTTAGTCATACCCTCTACTTCATAAGTAAGCTCATATGGGCCATCTTTAATGACTAACCTTTCTTGCATGCTTTATGTTTATATGAAGTTCTTCATCCGGTTCTTCCAGAACGTATAATGTTCATCGGTGAAGAATGGAGGATGGGTAATGGATATACCCTCGGGAAGGAGTTGTGAGTTTTGGAAACTTATTTTGATGTATAAATCAAAATATTAGACCTTTAGCTCGAGATTGTTAGATCTCTAGTTTTGAGCACTTGCTCTGATACCACTTGTTAGTCCCTATAAGGGTCTTTATAAGGTCAGAGGGGGGTCAATAACCCTTTTTTGCGGAATATACAGACTTTAAAAAGTCTTAGTGTAGTGTGTTTGATTATGATCCGAATGATGCAATTATGACAATATAAATCAATAAATAAAGAGTTAAATCAAACACAAAGGATTTTATCCTGGTTCGGCCCCGCCTACTCCAGTCCCCAAAGTTTCCTTCCTCTGAGTTTTTCCACTAGTCGATTTCTTTCCAACTGGTAGGAATCAAGCCTTACAATTTATCTCTGGATGGTAACCCCTTCTGGATGTAGGATATACCACTAGAAGCACTAACTCCTAGCTGAGTCCTTTAGTCTTTAGTAGGATATACCACTTAGACTTCTACCCTGAATCTAAGCTGAGTCCTACAGGAAGTTCTCACTTAAAGCACCAATTTTAAGTTGTATCCCGATATCACAACTCACCCAAGTTGGAGATCCTCACACTTTTATTTTCACAAAGATTTTGGTTTTGGATTTCCTTAAGTTTACAACTCACTTAGGAATCCTTACAACAGATTTGGAATTCATTGATTCTTGGAGGGATTGTAAACTGATTGAATGCTTGTGCTTTGTTACTTGCTTTTATCAATTAAACAACCAACCTTCTCATTTGGTGAAGCTTCCCCTTTATAGGCTTCCATCATAAATGTAGTCGTTATGGGTTGTTGAACTTGTAATAAATCTTCACCCTTGATCAGATTATAGGTGATGTTTTTGGAGCCGTTGATCAATCCGTTAGACTGTAATTTGACCCGTTTGAATTCTAGGGATTGATGCTGGAAATTTGTTAGTGATCGTTTTACTCGACTTTTTATCATACACTAACTTTTACACCATTAGTTTTTTGGTGTGAGCTCCACGCTCCTCCTTATTGGTCTAGGTGAAAAATGTTGTTAGCTTTTTCAGTCCGGTGTCAGTCCTTTTATCCTTTCTCTGAAAAATGCAAGTTGCATTTTATCTTTGTCTTGGGGAAAGGATCTTTGACTTCATAGACTAAAAGGTGGAGGGAAAAGCTATCTTTGAAGCTTTTCCCATTGTCTTCAAGCATGAGTCTTCCGGATGTCTTTAGACTCATATTCTTTGGATCTCCCTTCTTCCGGAGATATGGCAATCAGTTCTTCCAGATGTTGTTCTTGAGGGATTAAAGCTTGTTTCCTTTCCAAGCTTTATTCTGATGATTCCATGTGCTTAGGTATTTGATATCTTCAATGGACAACCTTGTAGCTGGATCTTTGTCCGGATGTTTCCATTTGGATTTGGGATTTACATAGTTTTAAGTTTTTGTTTCTTTCAAACTTGATTCGGATAGATTAGTTTAATTTTATGATCCAGATCATTGTTTCCCAACAAGAGACTGTCTCAGCTTTAATTCACTAATCTCAACTCCTTTACCCTAGGCGGAGAAGCCTTTCACAAAATCCCCAATTACAGTAAGTACCCTCCAAACTGTAATCGCTCACCCACTGACTAGAATACTTTCTTCTATCAGCAAGTCACTAAGAGTTTAAACACGAGCTGGATTCAACTTATAAAAGCGTTGATCCAGTTACAAATGATCTAATATTACAATTTGATTGATCTAATCTATTCTCTCTTGTTCTAAGCAGATTCTCGCTGAGTTGTGTGTTTCTTACTAAAATTCCTTTAAAGCTTGTAATTTGACAGAGTCTTTGCTTCTAGGAAATTCAGGTGTAATCACCAAGTTCTAACGCTTATCTTCTTGCTCCTTTTATAGTTGGATTGAGAAAATATCAGTTGAACTTGTCTTGGCATCTTCTGAAATTGACAGCTCATCTATCTAGCCGTTGCTTCTTTAAATTAATCCGTTAACAGATAGAATTGCACCGTTGTTAGATAGAAAATCAATCCATTAGATTGAAGTTCGAGCTTCAATTTGAATCCTTTGATGCTAGTCTTCTATAAGAGAGAACAAGTGCTGACTTGCCTCGTGTCTTCATCCCATTCCCTCTGGTTTTTGAACATGTTGCAGAGTGCATGATACAAGGTTGGTAGATTTGTATAATTACCCAAAGTGGCAATTGATTTGTTGTAGCTTTACATTGGAAGACTTTGTCATTTTCTTCGTAATTTTGTGTCTTCTTAAGGCATTAATTTTTTTTGTCTTTGTCTTATTAATGTTCCTGTAAAAAGCAACACTAAAAGTAAAGATACCTTTTTACCTTAAATGGTAAGTTCAGCAGCGTTGATGGACTTAAAGTAACTCAGCTGAAATGATAAAATGAAATGTACACAGCTAAAGCAAAATCTAAATATCAAGTGCTGAGTGAATAATACTAAGTCAGCGACTAAGTAAGTACTCAGCCCAGAAACCACTCAGAGTTAGACTAAATAGTTAGGTCAGCGGAGACTCGAAATTCTACCCTTGAATTTACTAACTCCCTTAAACCATAGACTATTTATTTTAACATCATTATTGATTTAATTATCTCAAACTGAACTTAATTGTTATGATCAAAACTTAAGCACTACTAAGTCATCCACTGAGCCAGTCCAAACTCGTGCTTGGTTCAACAGTTGGCATAATGTTGTTTTTGTTTGATTACTTTCATAAAATAAATATTTAATATTTTGTATAATCCCACCTTATATAATGCTGGTATGAAATTGTTTTTGTTTGATTTCTATTACAAAATAAACGTTTAAGGTTTTGTTTAATAGCACCTTGTATAATGCTGGTATAAAGTGGTTTTTGTTTGATTTCTTTCATAAAATAGATGCTTATGGTTTTGGCTCTTCACACCTCATATAAGCTTGTATAATGTTGGTATAAAGTGGTTTTTGTTTGATTTCTTTTATAAAATAGACGATTGTGCTTGGTTTTGTTTTTCACACTTGTATAATGCCGGTATAGTAATGGTATAATGTGGTTTTTCTATGGTTTTGGCTCTTCCCACCTGGTATAAACCTTGTATAATGCTGGTACAAAATGGTTTTTGTTTTATTTCTTTCATAAAACAGATGCTTATATTTTATTTTATTTTTCACACCTAGTATAATGTTAGTACTATGTGGTTTTTCTTTGATTTATTTCATAAAATAAAGGCTTATGGTTTTGGTTCTTCACAACTAATATAAACCTTGTATAATGCTATTATAAAGTTGTTTTTATTTGGTTTCTTTCAAAAAAATAGATGATTATGTTTGATTTTGTTTTTCACACCTTGTTTAATGCTGGTATAAAGTGCCCTTTGTTTGATTTCATTCATAAAATATATGTTTATGGTTTTGGTTCTTCACACCTGGTATAAACCTTATATAATGCTTGTATAAAGCAATTTTTGTTTAATTTCTTTCATAAAATAAATGCTTATGTTTGGTTTTGGTTCTTTACACCTTGATAGTCTAAGATTTTTTGCCCCATTATGGTCGGTCTCATATCTCCCCTCGTTGTATGCTTAAGGTTGACATGAGTAAATCCTGTAATACGGTGTCTTAGGATTTTGTTCATGATCTTATGAATGCTTTGGTTTTTTCGATTGAATTTATTGCTTGGATTATGGCTTGTCTTCATAATGTGCATTACACTTTGTTGATCAACGAACATATTTAGGAGGGTTTCAGAGGGGAAAATGTCTTTGACAAGAAGATCCTATGTCGTCGATTTAGTTTGTTCTAGTTATAGAGTATCTGACTCAGATCTTGTGATGGTGTGTATTCAATTCTGATTTCAGATTTCACCCTGGTTGTAAACATCTTAGATTGAATACCCTGTGTTTTGCTGATGATCTTATTTTGCTTTGTAAAGTTAATGATAAGGCTCTTAGTGCTAGGTTGTCTGATTTTCAGTTTTTTCTGACACTACGGGTTTGGTTCTTAATAAGAGGAAATCTTATTTATATGCTAATGGCATTTCTAAGGAGGTTTATGGTAGATTATTGAACATAGTTGGGGTTGAGAAAGGTCACTTTCCAATGAGGTATCTTGGTGTCCCTACTAAGTGGAATATATTTGATTGCGCTTGTGTTATTGACAAAGTTAGGATGGTGGTTTTTCGGGTGGGGTGCTAGACATCTTTCTTTGGCGGAGCGTGCACAGTTAGTATCCTCTGTTCTCTTCGGTATTCGTTCTGATTGGAAGAACATCTTCCATCTTGCACAATCGGTTCTTAAGGCTTTTGATCTATTGTGTTGGTGTTTCCTTTGAAGAGACGAGGAGGGTAAAAAGAAATTTCACACCATATCTTGAGAGAAAGTTTGTCTTCCGAAGGCTTTTGGTGGTATCGGATTTAGAAGAGATTCTAAATTGAACAAGGCTATGCTTGGTAGATTTCTTTGGCCATTGAATTCAAACAAGACTCTTCTTGGCTTAGATGGATCCATGGTATTTACATTAAATCTATGGAATTTTGGAATGATAGTTTGGGTGGCGGTGTCAGTTATTGGCGAAAATGGTTATGCTCCTCCCTTCCGAGGCATGTTCTACATCAATATACGATTAATGGCTCATTTTGATTATCAAAATGTTACATGTTCCTTGCGGTTCCTAAGACTGGATTTGAGTTGTTCAAATAGGTTTGGTATCCTATGGCGGTCCCGACACACCAGCTCATTTTCAGGCTTGCGGTTCAATGCAAATTGTTGACGATGGATTTCTTTGTAGTTGTTCATCCCAATTGTTGAGATTCTATGTCCGGTTTGTGCGGAAGTTCCTGAGACCCATGAACATCTATTCCTCCAGTGTCGATTTTCTAGAGATTTGCTCTCTCGGGTTCTGGATTGGCTGGGTTTTGGCCTCCCGTGTATGACCAGCTTACTTGGTAGAATAATCTTCGTAATTGATTGATATAGTTTGTGTCTCTGCTACTCAGGCAATTATTCGATTTGGCTTTAGAAATTTCCGTTTTTTCTCTAAATTTTATCATACTACTAGTTATTGTTTTCAGTCAATATAGTTTGCTATTAAAAACCGATTAGGTATGTATAGGAAAAAAAGTTAAGACTATAGTTGATAGAGTCTTTTGTGGTAGACTTTCGTAATGGCCTCTAAAGGCATTATATACGGTGGTGTGGTGCTTAATGGATGTTCATTTCATAAAAAAAATTATTACTAATGTATTTTAATCTTGTTAAATATACTTATAATATTTATTAATATTTAGTAATTTTAGCAAAATCAACACATGTTTTACATATGTGAAGTACATTTTGTTCTCAATATCATGTGCAATCGATAGTACAATCTATAATAGATATATACAATAATTGTTAACATTATTAATTTTCATAATAATCAAATTCTAATTTTTTCTAATTTTTTTATCCTAATTTAACTTGATATTTTAATTTAATTAAGACTTTTTTAAGACATAAAAATAGTTAAAAAAAATTAAACCATAATTTTTCTTGATTTCTTTCCAAGTACTTTATTTGTAATTGTAATAATAATAATTATTTAAAAAAATTATTATTATTTGATAATAAAAATTATAATTTATAACTCTAAGAGTAGTTTTTTAATTATTAAATGTTATTTAAATTAGTTTTAATAATTATTTTATTTATTATCAAATATTGTTATAATTAGTAAAAGTTATTTATTGTTATTTATTACTACTAATTATATTTATATTAATTGTAAATTAATATTTTATTAAAAATATTCAAACTAATATCTTGTATTTAATATTTTACTAGTATTATTAATTTTATTAGTATATATTGAAATTAATATTATTTAGTATTATTATTTTAATTATTAAATATTTATTATTTTTTAAAATTATTGGTTTTTTTTACCTATTTTAATAATAATCATAAATATTGATATGCAAAATTAACAAATTCAGTTCAGTATTATACAATTTATAATTTCAGTAACTCTTTTATATTTATATATAAAGTGATAAAGCGATAATACAGTAAGTAAGATAAAGAAAAAGTTTGTAAAATTAAGGACCACAAGTGTAAATCAACCAAAATTGAAAATGTAAGGAAAATGATGAGGTGATCCATGGCTTACCCAATTTTATATTAAATATTTGACTTTTTACACTATTTTCTCATTTAAAAGTTAAAAATTTATTAAAAAATATAAAATTAAAATAAAAAATAAATAATTAATTATTAAATTATAAAAATGCGTAAAAAATTAAATATTTAATATAATTTTTTCCGTAGAGACTGATAATATAAAGATTATTTCTAAAATGGCAAAATAAATGGTCCACATAATGCTTTTACCTAATTACACGTGCTTCCTTTTTTTCTCATTTTTCTTAAATAATACATAAAAATTTTAATTTCAACTTTGACTAAGGACTTCCAACTTTACTCGTTTCAAACACGTACTTTGATTTATGTACGGCTCTCTTCTTTTTTGTTTTTTTCGTCCACTGACCACAACTTTCTTTGATAGTGTTAAAAAAGTCTACTTTTAAAAAAAAGCTTAAAGAGAAAACATGGTATCCATATGCACCAAACTAAACTAACATTGCTTATCAGTAGAGTTGTTGGTGGTTGGGCCATTCATTAGGTCTGATTTGAACCGTTTAAATACGTTGGATGTGGATTTTTATTTTATTATAAAGTTTGAGCCCGAGCCTTTAAAAGTGTGAACTTTTATGGATCGGACATAGTTTTTATATAAATACCTAAGCTCAATCCGAGTCAGATCCGACAAACAAAATTATATTTGTTTTATATTGTTATATTATAATTAATGGGTTTTTATATATTTTAGTATTTTAACTTGCTAAATTTTTAACTATATATAAAAGAACTTTACTAAAAAATATAATTATATATAAAATTTAGATATTTTTTATAGAAATTGTAATTTATTTTCTAATTTAGTTTATAAGAGATTAAACAAATAAAATTATTTATAGGCCACGGACCTAACGAATTTGAGTTAATGTTTTTAATTAAAAGCCTGACCCGACCGACTACTTATGAGTATATTTTATGTTGAAGCAATTATACAGAATTTGATGTTAAGCAATAGTTACTTTATTACAAAAATAATCATTGAATAACTCAATGATATAATAGTATTTTTGAAGAATAAATATTGTAGTTTTTTTGAATAACTCAATGATATAATAGTTAAAACTAAATATTGTAGTTGAAATTAGAAGTTGAGATTTAATATTATTTATGTGATCCACTATATAATAAACTTCGGTCATTAAAATTTTATCAAAAGTTAAAATTTATCTAAAATTACAAATTTTACTATTTATCCAACTTTAAAGAATCTTATCGTCATAGTTAATGAACTTTTGGTATCAACTTGCGAGCGTTACTTCTAGAGCTTTTCGAAAAAAATTCATGAATATTGCTGCTAGATTTGATATAATATTATTATTTAATGTGCTTTTTGTTAGTAATTCTTATATTTTTCTACTACTAATTACAATTTATTTATATTGCTATAATGGGCAGATTGGGGTGTCATCATATCAGCATTAATACACCGGATTTTATCAGAATTTCGAAGCTAAACATGTTTGAGCGAGAGTAGTACTTAGATGAGTGATTTTTTGGGAAGTCCTTGTGTTGCACCCTAACACTTTTTTTTAACCAATTAGACATAGTTCAAGTGATACATCTTTTAAAGATAGATGGAGAGGTTTGAAGGTCAAATCCTAGCTTCTACAATTAAAGCTCTCCTTACAAAATAATCCAAAACTTTGTGGCAAAGGCCTGATCTAGTAATTGAACCTTGAAGCTGTAATCCTTAAAGTCATTAATTCAAGTCCACACTCGAACAAAGTAGGATAAAAAGTTTTTTATTATTATTATATACTCCGTCAGCTAAATTTTTTTTTAAAAAAAATTGGCAGATTGATACACTAAATATCTCACATTTACGTATGGTAGAGAAAAAGGGCAGTGCTTCATAAGTGAAACATAAATAAATAAAATTAGATGGGTAATATGAAAGTTATTTATTTGACAACCCCTATACGTATGGCTATAAACATCCCTCAAACACCTTGATTTTTATTTCAAGAGTTTTACTATTATAGTTTTATGTAAGGTCCATAATTTATAATGAAGCAACTATGCTATTATGGCCTAGGAAAATTCAAATTAGTACACATGCAATAGGTACTAAACCAAGCACCCACATGCTAATAGAATTTGTATAAAATATACAAATTTGGCGAGTTGAATTTATGCGGTATAAAAAAATGTGTCTGCTTGTATATCTCATTAAATAAACGGATTTTTTTAAAAAAATTATCCAAATGCGCTTACAATAAATATAAAGTAAAACCTTACCTCATTCTCGATGTGACTTTAACTACTAGGCTAAGACATTCACTGCAAAACATAATCAGAACAACACATCCATTTTGACACCCATAAAACAGATGGATAAGATGGAAATCAGGCAAAAGCCTCTTTTTAGTCCTTATGGTAAAACTCATTTGACCATTAAATCCTTTTGTTATTCATGTTACCCATTTAGTCCATATAATATTCAATTTGTTATATTTTTTAACCCTGTGATATACAACCATTACCCATTATCCCCTTATAAGTATTATGGATAATATATACTAAAATGACAAAAAGGTAATAGGTTGCAAGCACAAGGATCAAATAGTTAAATTGTATACTACAGGACCAAATGGGTAAAAGTATTATACAGATCCAAAAACTACCATGGAAAACGTGACAACATACAAAAGTTGGGTTTAATTGCATAGCAAGTACAAAACCAACTTGCAACAAAGCCACAAAAACCAGTATGAGTTCCTGTCTGAATGTGTTAGTTAAAAAAATGGTTTTGATGTTCATCAAAATGTCAATCAAATGATTTTAATGCTATGCAAATCAATCACAAACAAAGCAAAGCAGAGGCCTGATCTTGCAAAACCTTCCATGCTTCGGTTACATGTCTCTCTTCACTCAATGGCGCTCCAACCGCAACTCGTAAAACGTATTTCCCCGATAGAACCTGTTCCAAAGTAAAATTATTCGAGAGATAATTTCAACTAACAGCGAAGAAATATACAAAAAACATTGACCCACACTTACCGTATGTGATATAAATGTTTTCCCAGTTGAGTTCACTGCATCTAATAGATCATGGTTCAGTTTATTGGCACGATCTTCATCGTTGTTTTCTGGTAAAAGCCGAAAACAAACCAGGGAAAATATACGAGGCGCAACAACCTGACCCAAATGGTACCAATTCAGGCCTTTTACTCCAAAGTGACATGAAGAAAAACACAGGTACGTAATATTTTTTAGGCTTAATTCATCATTAGCTACCTGAACTTGTCTCCAAAAATCTATTGCCTCCCTGAACTTTCAAAGTGGGGGGCTCCATCAACTTTAAAAAAGTGCACCACTTTGCTCCTTGAACGGCACGTGTTAGCTTATGATTAGAGAAAGAAGATAAAAAAATGACATCTTTGACAAGTCAAACCAACCAAAAGATGACACGTGGCGTTTAGGGAGCAAAGTTGTGCACTTATTGAAAGTTGAGGGAGTCATTTTGAAAGTTCAGGGAGGCAGTATGTTTTTGGATACAAGTTCAGTATGTTTTGAAAACGTCTTAGCCTAGTGGTTGAGCCTTGAAACTGTGATCACAGGTTCGAGTCCACATACGGGGTGGGGAGGGACGTGGTTTTTCTTTGTTATTATTGAAAGCCTAATGAGGCAAAATTTTTACAGAAAAAGGTAACTATTGATGGCATGGATTGGTTATTACCTCAAACCGATTGTCTTGAACGATAAGTCCTTCGAAATGATTAGCCAAGCTTATATGATTTCTGATGTATGATTGTAGATTTTCCACACCGTATAATCGCAACACCATCCACAGTTTCAATGACCTGGTTAGCAGTAAAAAGTTAGTAGATAATCGCAGGAAAAACCTCAGAAACGCATAAAACTATGAGCATTAAGGAGAATTCTTATGAAAATGCATATCCTCGAGACTCGATTTGGCTTTTTTCCTATTGGAAATGTTACCTAAATCGGCGTCCAAGAGGTATTTGCCAGTCTTTGTAGTCCACAACCGTGTTTTCTTGGGAGGCCTGCAATGGCATATCGAACTTTCGCAAATAAACGGTGGAAACAAGTCACGAAACAACTATAGAGGAAGTTCGATCACCTTGTTTTTCAGATACTCGGGATTTGTCGAAAGAGCTTGAATCAAAGCATTTCTATCCTATCATACATAGCAGGGAAAGAGTTGAGCGATTAAGAAACTACCGAACTAACCAGAATGCGAATGCATCTCGGAAAATTAAAGCATACCTTTACCCAAAGAGCTGAGCAATCGAAATTTGTTAGTAACCATTTATGTGCATTCATGTTAAAAGAATCGGCTTCTTCAACACCATCAATGTAACACCGGTATTCTGGACATATACACGCACTTCCAGCATAGGCAGCATCCACATGAAACCAAATGCCATTGCTCTGCAAATAGAGCCACTCCTAAACCATTACTATCATTATATACAGATTAAATTTTTCAGGACGGAATTTTGTATTTTATCCTATAGTAAGGAAGCCTTCTAGTTTGGCACAGCTAACATCAAATCATCGAGCCTTTCTTTCGTCTGCCTTTGTGAAACATATTTCTACTCAAAGAATATTATGTAAAATATAACATTAATACATCAAATCTATATCGGCTTGAAGTAAATCCAGCTAATTTCTCTAAGAAACTTACTTTACCTTAGCAATCTTCCCTAACGGAAGCAACGGATCAACGGCTGCTGATGAAGTAGTTCCTACCTGCAAGTATGATTGAGGTTCTTCGGTAAGTCACTAAATCATAGTTACATTTTAATAGTATGTAAGCACCATGAGCGTTTATATCGTATGAAAACCGAAGAAACAGAAATTAACACTGAGAAAAGAAATTGAAATTTTCTAATTTCTTGTAGGATCTCTTACATTGGCACATAAAAAGATAGGAATCAATCCATTGGATATGTCATGTGAAATTGCTTCACTGAGCAAGCCAGGGGAAAGGGCATAATTCGTGGAAGAGTCAGTTTTCAGCAGCCTGCAATTTTCTGGATGTACCCCTGCAATCTGCATTGAGCCAAAGAAGATTATAAAAAAACGAGTCCATAGCAAGAAAATCAGATGATTGTAATTATGCTTAAATAGAGTTCTACAAATTCACCTGGCTGGCCTTCTGCAAAGCAGAATGTGTTTGATCAGAGCCATAAACCACGAGCTTGTTAAGGGCATCTTTTCCAACTATTCGCAATGCCTTGTCACGTGCAGCAAGTAGTACCACTAGAACAGCTTCACTTGCAGTTCCCTGTATCACCCCACCTCCTTGTCCTAAAAACACAATTCTAAAGGCTTCAGAGTATTTTTTGATCCAAAATCGTTCTAATGCCATTGAAGTTAGCTAAAATTTTGAAATCTCAACACCATTCAAATATGTACCCCAATGAAATTATGTATATTTGTACGAATTTGTTCATCATAACCAATACCTGTGGAGAGAAATGTTTCGGGTAGTTTGAGGATCTTGGCAAGCCAGTCGAGCACAATCATTTCAAGTTCAGTAGCAGCAGGTGAGGTTATCCAGCTGAAACCCACCATATTAATACCAGCACTAAGCATTTCCCCCAAAAATCCAGCAACACTACTATTAGAAGGATAATAAGCAAAGTAATTGGGGCTTTGCCAGTGGGTCACTCCTGGTAGAATCTTGGCTTCGACATCTACACTCACACATTCCCCAACCCAAAATAAAGAACACCATCAACTAAACAAGAATTCAGCGAAAATCACATGACATGACCATTATACGCAAAAAATTAGGATTAATAATTCATGGCCTAATGCATATCTAGCTACTGCCCCCCGAACTTTCAAAGTGACCCCTTAGCTCCCTCAACTTTAAAAAAAGCTCCGCTTTGCTCTGAATGCCTTGTGTCATACTCCGATTGGAGAGAAAAAAATTCAAAAAACTGACATCTTTGAAAAGTCAAACCTATCAGAAGCTGACACGTGGCGTTTAAGTAGCAAAATGGTGCACTTTTTGAAAGTTGAGGGAGCTAGGGGGGTCATTGTAAAAGTTTGGGGGCCAGGTTTTCTTGGGACAAGTTTAGGTAGCTAGAAATGCATTAAGCCATAATCCATCGATAGGGTTAACTGAAAAGCAGGTTACGAACACATTCAATGAAATTAAAGTAAGATCACCATCAAGAACATTTTGCAGGGAATCGGGTCGATTAGGTGCAGAATCTGGGAGTAGTTTACTAAGATATCCAGGCTGCATAACCAATACCATTACACAATAAAATCAAAACCTAGAAAACAAACAATTAAGCGACCAGCAATGAAATGAGAAGTGAATAATAGCACAATAGATACCTCAACTTGGCTTAAAACAGGGAAAGATTCAAGAGATTTGTAGTAGTCGGCAATGAAATCAACCATCTTATGAGCACACTCTCTCAATTGCTCTGCGTCCATTGGTCTCAGCTCACCTTCCCTGCACACCGTTAAATATGAGAAGATAAAGCAATATAGGAATCCATAATAGGGCAAGACGGAATTCAAGAATCGATGCAGAAGCTTACATTTTGGACCTTCAGTTGAGAAGTAAAGCAGGAAGGGGGAAGGCCTAGTATTGAGTGCGGATATCAAGTGTTAACGGAGAAATCAATGTGTTTGTGTATTAGGGGATTTTCTGAGCTTGAAATATTGGCCACTAATTACTTGGAAGTTTTAAGAACAGAAATTATTCTCCTCCGTCAGACTGTCAGAGTCGCCTGAAGGGTCAGAAATTGTTAAATATTCTAACATTCAATACACCATTTATCTCCCGAACTTGATACAAAAAGATAGATGACACCATAAATTTTTAAAAGTTATAGTCAATCCCTTAAATTTGGTAAATGTGTACCACCTTGTTCCCTTGTTGCCACGTGTCAGCTTCTGATTGAGAATGAAAAATCATGAAAATAACATGTTCAAAAAGTCAAACCACCAGAAATTAACACGTGACAATGGGGGAGGGTAGACCGGAGAAATTATAGGGTGCACCGGATCCTTTTACAATCACGGGCTGAGAATTAATAGAAATATATTTAATTCGAAAGAGAAAATGTTTAATTAAGTCTCCATTAAATATCAGCTTATAGATTGATATACTTTTGTCAAATTTAAAGGATTAACTAAAATTTTTAAAAGACTAAACTGTTGTTTTACTTTTTTGTATCGAGTTCAAGACGTTTTGATACATTTAACCTTCCACTAAGAAATTTCATTTTCAATGAGCTTGGTGTATTCCGGAAATATAAGTTTTATTGTTTATGCATAGTATGGGTAGACTTGTAAGCTGCTTGATTGTATGATAGACGTGTATTCTTGTTTGTATAGTAGAATATGATTTTTGTAAACACTTTTTAGCTCTTAGTCAGTAAAGAATTTCATTTTCAATGATCGAGTTTGTGTTGGGAAAATTTTAAAATTGGGGTGAGTAAAATGTAGCTGAATTGAAATTGGACTGACCTATGTGACTCGACTGAGTTGAATTTCACTGACTGACTTTGTTCAAAATGAATTGCTTGGTTGGGTATTTAGGACTGCAAAAATTCGATCTCTCTCAAATCAAAAAATCAAAGCATTTTATAGCTAAAATTATAATTCTTAGAAATCATTGAATACCCCGCCATTAAAATTGTAACTAACAGGAGTTACAAAATAATAGTTATGGGCGGATAAGCAACTAAATCCATAAAATAATTTTTGACAAAAATATTTTCTCAATGAAAATAATAAGCAAATCCACGAATTTACACTAGAAATAGCTCTTCTCCATTTCGCTCATGCACACGAGAGCTCATCTAATTCCTCTCACAACTTAGTATGTTCATATAGAACAAATCAATATAAAGTTCAAAACTCGTTAAAAGTCCACATTTTATTCATTCCCAGCTTCGTTTATTAGGTTTTAGGGGAGGTTTTGTCCACTCAAATACTCTTTTAAGTAGTCCTAACTAAGCACATACTATGGTCGGACTCTCGCTATAGTAAAGGGATCAACTCAAAGTGGATTCACATCGTAAAGGAAACGCTCCTGAGTTTCACAGAGACTCACATCTCAATTATATTATTATTGTTAGTTTGTTCTATATCGACTGTTATTTCAATTCTCATTTAGGGTCTGATCCTGATTAATACGGGCTTTGTTGGTACCTAATATATCATTTCAGTGATTGTACTGGTGCGCCAGACTTGTATAAAGGGAATTCCCGCTTCTATTTCATCTCCTTTATAATTAACCTGTTGATATAAATTAAACACTAATTCTGTCAGATCTGACAGGACCCGTACGGGTCCCGCATACTCGTACAGGTCCTCCTCGGTAGCCATATGGGTCCCACTTACCCGTACGGGTACCGGCCTCCGGACAGAACCCAGAATTCTTTTTTTGGTTAAATAAAAATCAACCAACTCACCTTTTGCCATGCGGTCATTTTCACTAATAATCCGGTAAATCAATCCACAAAAGCTAAAATATGGTTTTACGACATATATCAAATTTTCCTTAATAAAATGTTGATTTATGCTGTACTATAAACTGTGCTAACGTATGTGCATGCAGGGGAATTTATTTTCATTTTGTTTTATAACTTAAAACAAATGTATAGGATCTCTTTGTAATTTCCCCCTTTTTTCGCCGGTTGTAATTTTTATCCCCCATTTATTACTTGTACTTTATTATAATATGTAAACACATGTAACGAGTATAAAAGAGTATAGAAATATGATTTCTGTGATAATTCCCTAAATGATGAAAACTAAAACAAATCTATGCGGTGAATATAATTTTGAATCAACTAAATGAAAAATAAGTGACTCATCCGATACCCGAATCTCTTATCTAATAGGTATGAGTCTCCCACCCAGAGGGAACCATACCAAAACTCTTTCTCAAGTAGACAACTTGGCTGGCAACTCTATCAATTATATCGAGATTTGGGTCTCGGTTCTTTTATTCATTAAAATTGGTTTATTATGCAAACTTTAACTAAAGATGTTTTGTCACGCCTAAATCCAACCAAACCCTCAGTGGGCCCCACCTCTCTCACAAAGGCACCAAGGGAGACCCACACGTCATCGATACCTCACAGTGGCGACTCTGCTGGGGATATAATCTTTTAACTTGCAAAATGTTGGTTTTTATTTTAAAAGCTTAAAAGATTAAGATGAGCACCGAAAACCATTTACTTGATTCAACCCATTTTTATTTTCATCATTTGGAATAATTATCACACTCTATCTTCTCACCTCCTTCTCTCTAGCTAGATGCGCTCCTCTTCTAGCGCTAGGTGAGGGTGCCCTATTATTTATGTGACACTCACAAAAGTGTTACCCATAGCCGCCAAGAATTGGGGATACTCTAGTGGGTAGAGCACTCATTGCTATCTCCCTCCGAAAGAGGCTTGGTACAATGGGAACCTTCTACATCAAACTTCCGATATGTCTCAACACTATTCTTATCGAAAGCCATAGCATTTTATCCTCTAGGGTACCTTTTTTAGTGAGATTAGACTAAGGAAGAATGCCCTCAGACTCAGCGGAGAGAGATAAGGACGGAATCGATCGCTTCGCATGTGTTGTGTTACCTATCTGTAACGAACCGAAATTTTAAAATCTACTTATAATAAATTAATATGGTATTAAAATATCATGAAAATTATTTTTGTAATTATTGTTATTATTATTATTGGATATAAGGCATGAGAAAATAAGAGTTAATTAAGTAAGAGGGATGAATTGGGCATTTAATTATTTATTCAAAGGCATTATTGGAAATAAAATAAAATAAAATAAAATTCATATAATCCTAATCCTATACATATAACCCTCTCTTCTTCATCCCCTTCATCTTCTTCTCCATTATCTTTCCTTTATCAAAATTTTCCTTAATCTAAAAACTTTCGATTTCTTCGATTCAACTGCAAATTCTTGTTAGAAATCGATCATTTAGCCCTCTATCATCATCAATTTCATTGAATCAAGGTTAGAAGAAGAGGATTTCAGTTTTTAAGGTTCAGATGAATAGTAACCCGAATTTGAGGTGAGTGATTTTTGATGAAATTAAAGCTTAATTAGTAGAATTCATGGTAGATTAAGCATATTTATGGTATTAGGAAGTTTATTTATACAATATCTTGATAGAATTATATATGGCTATTGTAGAAGATGCTAGTGCAAGCAAATCAAAGGCAAAAGAGGTAGAAGAGAGCTAGAAAGAGCTTAGAAAAAGGTTTGTGTCTCAAATTTCGATTTCTCGATTTTTCGGAAAATTTTCGAGATTTGTATATCTGTTTTGTTTTAATGTTTTCTCTTGTTATATAAATCCGATTTGAATGATTCTTGATTCTATTGATATCTACAGTAACTAAGGAATATATGTTCAGAAGAAACCTTGTTGAATTTCATTCATTTTCAATGTGAAATTTTCGTTTGAAGTTGAGTCATAAAATCTGTTTTCGGAAAATCTCAGCTTTGTACACTGTTTAGTATTTTGATCATAACTTTGGTTATACAATTTGGATTTCTGTGATTCTAGTGGCTTTGGAAAGCTGGGACATGTGGCTAATTATGTTTAGAAGAAAGTTCTTCGATTGGATGATGTTTTAATAGTGAAAATTTCAGGCGAAGTCAGGTCATGAAATCTAGAAATTTCTGGAAAAAAATGAATGTTGATTTTATTGAGTTTTAACTGAAGTTTGATGCTTTAAAATTTAGTATTTGAATCTCTTAATTACTGAAGTTATGTTGAATTATGTATGATGGTTTATATTGTAATTTTTAAGATGTTACTTTGATTTGTTGCCCTTATTAAACGAGTAGAGTACGGGTTAGGGTAGATTGGTGCCAATAAAGGGGGGTACAATACTGTACAAACAATTGAAGCTTTGGCTTCGGGCTTGACCAATATATTGATTTTGAAGCTTCGGCTTTGGGCTTGACCGATACATTGATATTGAAGCTTCAACTTCGGGCTTGTCCACTCCCGTATCCATTTTACCGTTATTCAGGATTTGTTTACTTTGGGCAATATATGGTTAAATTGTTTGGAAAAATTGGAAATAAATTTGATTGTACTTTAAAAGGTTTATAATATAAGTTTTGTGTTTGGTTTTATAGAGTCGTTTAATTTGTTTTTGACTTATGAACTGACTTTGTTTCTATTTTTAAAGTGTTAAAAATGTTCAAAGTTGTTATATTTCTTTTATGTACACCCCTAAGCAAATTGCTTAGCAAATTGCTTAGCAAATTACTTAGCAAATTGCTTAGCAAATTGCTTAACGTGTAGTTTATACACACAGATATTGAAGATTGTAGATAGCTTGGACTAAAGTGGTATAAGTGGATCAGCTTGAAGAGCATATAAGGAAAGGCTCAAGGTGGATTTGTAATTTAATGTAATATTATGGTTTATAGTATAATGGCATGTACTAGATAGTGTGAGAAATGTAAAGTGGCATTGAGAAATATTTGGAGAATAATTTGGAGTTGGAAACATTATATTTGTATTTATAAATATTAAATCTATAAGTATTGAACCTTATATAGTGGAGTAGAGTTCTTTAATAGGTGATTATAGTTACTGTAGCGCTCCCTATAAAGGGGGTGTTACATTTGTTGGTATCAGAGCCATGTTTAGGCGATTTTAGGACTAGTATGTGTATGCCATTTAGGATATAAATATGCTATGTTAGTTGTTTGATCCACTTTGGTCCAATTTTCAGGAATAAGTAATGGCTAGTAGTAATCACAACCAGAATGAGGAAGAGGATGTTGAGAGTACAGTCCGTATTGGGCATGGGGGTGAATAAAGACATGAACCTCCACCATTTCATGGCTTTCCCGAACAACCTACTCCAGCACAAGCTGCTTTACTTCAGTATATGACTACTGAAGTAATCACATAAGTACTTCGAAACATACCAATCCCCCAAGTTCCTATAATACCTCATGTTGAAAGAAAAGAGGAGAGAACTCCTCTTGAAAGAATCAAAAAGCTTCCGACTGATGACTTCAAGGGGGACACAGTGAATCCTGCATTTGTAGAAGATTGGCTTGATCATACTAAATGGTGTATAACTAGGCTTCATTTTACAGATGAAGAGAGACTAGATTGTGTGCAAGGTCTACTCAAAGAACAAGCTAGGAGGTGGTGGGATAATATTATGAGAGAAAGGCGCCCCCAAGAAGTCACTTGGACACTTTTCTTGGAACAATTTGACAACAAGTACGTTAGCGAACGATTCAAAGATGAGCAGAGGAAATTGTTCTTGTCTTTGAGACAGGGATGAATGGTTGTATCAGAATATGAAATTCAATTCCTCAAACTCGAGAGGTATGCTCGTGATATCATTGATAGTGAATTAAAGCAATGTAAGATTCGAGGATGGGTTGAATGATGAAATTAGAGTGCATTTACTTGCACAAAGGATTAGGGTGTTCAATGACTTGGTTGATGCTGCTACGGGCATTGAGAAGATCAATTCAGATAAGCAACAAAGAATGGCTAAAAGGTTTGGATTTCAAAAGGGGTCACAGGGTCTAGTTAGTTCAGAATCTCCAAGTAAGAAATAGAAGGGAACATCAAAACAAACACAGTCTCATTTCAAAGGGTTTTCACCGAGATAAACCATAAGTATGGGGTCAGCGGCTGGTGTACCTTCAGGTTGAGGCAGAGGAAATATTCCACAATATTCTAATTGTGGAAGGATACATACAGGAGAATGTTAGGGAAAAGGTAGAGTCTGCTTTAAATGTGGCTCAAGGGAACATTTGATTGCAAATTGTCCTTAAAGACAGATAAGTACATCTGCACCTGTAGTAGTTCCTACTCCTACAATGCAAGGTGGAAGAGGAAAGGGAAGAGGAAATGCTAGTAAGGCAAGTGGACTTAATATGGCTCAATAAGCACCGTAGGGTGGTAAACCAGGAGGAATGGCACAAAGTTATGCAATTCGAGGGCCTGAGGCTCAGAAATCTACTGAAGTTATTATCGGTAAATTTTCATTCTTTAATCACGATGTTTATGCTTTGATAGATCCCGGTTCATCTTATTCATATATATGTACTGTGTTAGCACAAGAGAAATGGTTACATGTAGAAGAATTTGGAGAAAATATTGAAGAGACTAATCCTTTAGGATATAGTGTGATAGTAAATAAAGTGTATATGAATTTCCCTACTATGATTCAACATCAACTTTTCATTGCAAGTTTAATTGAGTTACCTTTCTGAGAATACGATGTTATCTTGGGAATGGTTTAGTTATCGGAACATCGAACTGTGGTGGATTGCAAAAACAAAAGAATGTCACTTCAAGTTTCTGATGGAGAAGAAATAGTTATCGTGGGGGAAAGATCAGATTATCTTTGTAACATGATTTCTTTTATGAAGACTAAAAGGCTAGTTAGGAAGGGATGTCAGGCTTACCTAATCTTTGCTCTAGAATAGAAGAAAGGTGAGTTAGAATTGTAGAATATTCCTACGGTATATGATTTTCCTGATATATTTCCAGAAGAACTACCGGGGTTACCGCTAAAAAGAGAGGTAGAATTTGCAATTGATGTATTGCCGGGTACCGTTCTAGTATCCAAAGCACCATACAGAATGGCTCCTGTTAAACTGAAAAAGTTAAAGATTCAGATGCAAGAATTGTTAGACAAAGGATTCATATGCCCCAGTATATCCCCGTGGTGCACCAGTGTTGTTTGTTAAGAAGAAAGATGGGTGGCTCTGATTATGTATTGATTACCGAGAGTTGAATAAATTGACAGTGAAGAACAAGTATCCATTGTCAAGGATTGAAGACTTATTTGATCAACTCAAGGGTGCCAAATACTTCTCCAAGATTGATTTGAGATCGGGTACTATCAGATGAGAGTGAAAGATGATGATATGGCAAAGACGGCTTTCCAAACCAGATATGGGCATTATGAATTTTTGGTGATGCCATTTGGTCTAACTAATGCACCAGCAACATTTATGGACCTTATGAACCGTGTCTTTTACTTATATTTAGACAGGTTTGTAGTGGTTTTCATTGATGACATTTTGGTGTATCCTAAGTCACGGGAAGAGCATGATCAACATTTGCGGATAGTCTTTCAAACTTTGAGGGAAAATAAATTATGTGCCAAACTTAGCAAATGTGAGTTTTGGCTTGAAAAAGTTTCTTTCTTAGGCCATGTTGTTTCTGCAGAAGGAAATAAAGTGGATACTAAAAAGATAGAAGCAGTTGTAGAATGGAAACCACCAAAGAACCCTACGGAAGTCAGAAGTTTCCTTAGCTTAGCAGGGTATTATAGAAGATTTGTGAAGGGATTTTCAGTCATTGCTGCCCCACTGACGAAACTACTTCAAAAGAATGCAAAATTTGAGTAGAATGATAAGTGCCAAGAAAGTTTTGAGAAGTTGAAGGCGATGTTGACAAAAGCACCCATCCTTACCCCACCAGAGCTTGGAAAAGACTTTGTAATCTATAGTGATGCTTCTCATAATGATCTTGGGTGTGTTTTGATGCAAGAAGGGAAAGTGATTGTCTATGCTTCTAGGCAATTGAAGAATCATGAAAGGAATTATCCTACTCATGATTTGGAAATGACTGCAATAGTCTTTGCCTTGAAAATCTAGCAACACTATCTTTATGGAGAAAAATGTTATATTTATATAGATCACAAAAGCTTGAAATATTTGTCAACACAGAAGGAGTTGAATTTAAGGCAGAGAAGGTCGATGGAATTCATTAAAGATTACGATTGTCTTATTGACTACCATCCAGGAAAGGCTAATATAGTGGAGGATGCTCTCAGTAGAAAGACAATGATGGCACTAAGGGCTATGAATACAGGGTTAGCTCTTACCAGTGTGGAGCCTTAATTGCAGAATTGAAGATTCAACCTATACTACTACAAGAGGTTAAGCAAGCATAAAATAAAGATGATGACTTAAAGGTCGTTCGAGCAAGGACACAAGTGGATATCGTAGATAACTATATGGTTTGAGAAGATGGATGTCTATATTTTAAAGATAGACTATGTATGCCAAACAATGAAGAATTAAAGAAGAATATCCTACATGAGGCGCATAGTAGTCCCTATGCAATGCATCCAGGAGCAAACAAAATGTACCAATATTTGAAGAGCCATTATTGGTGGAATGGGATGAAGAAAGACATTACTAACTATGTTGCTCAATGTCTAACTTATCAACAGGTGAAAGCCGAACATCAAGTTCCTTCTGGATTGTTGCAACCAATAACAATTCCAGAATGGAAATGGGAAAGAATCACAATGGACTTCGTGACATCTTTACCACTTACACAAAAGAAACATGATGTAGTATGGGTTGTTGTAGATAGATTGACAAAGTCTGCCCACTTTCTTCCAATTAGGATGGATTATTCACTTGATAGGTCGGCTCAGTTATATGTAGATGAGATAGTGCGGCTACACGGAGTGCCTATTTCAATCATTTCTGACTAAGATCCAAGATTTACTTTGAGATTTTGGAAGAAATTGCAAGAAGCCTTAGGTAGTAAACTTTATTTCAGTACTTCATTTCATCCTCAAACAGATAGTTAATCTGAAAGAGTAATTTAGGTGTTGGAAGACATGATGAGAAGTTGTATCATTGAATTCGAGGGAAGTTGGGATAAGTATTTGTCCCTCATAGAGTTTCCCTATAATAACAGCTATCAGTCAAGCATACAAATGGCGCCATAGAAGCATTGTATGGAAGAAAATATCGAACCCCAATATATTGGACCGAACTTAGTGAAAACAAGATTGTAGAGTGGATTTAATTCAGGAGATAAAGGAGAAGGTAAAACTTATTCAAGAGAGATTGAAGGCTGCATCGGATAGACAAAAGTCTTATGCTGATCTAAAAAGAAAAGACATTACTTATGAAGTTGGGGATAAAGTATTTCTCAAAGTATCTCCATGGAAGAAAGTCCTGCGATTTGGCAAAAAAGGCAAGCTCAGTCCGAGATTTATTGGCCCATATGAGGTTATAAAGAAGGTTGGACCGGTAGCTTATCGGTTGGCACTACCCCCAACACTCGATAAAATTCATAATGTGTTATATGTGTCAATGTTAAGGAGATACAGATCAGATCCATCACATATCTTATCTCCTGATGTCGTAGAAATCGAACCCGACTTGACGTATGAAGAGGAACCAGTACAAATCTTGGCAAGAAAAGTTAAACAATTGAGAAACAAGTCTATTCCTTTGGTAAAAGTACTTTGGAGGAATCATAAGGTTGAAGAAGCAACTTGGAAACCAGTGGATACAATGAAAACTCAATATCCGCAACTGTTTTCTGGTAATTTTCGGGACGAAAATTCATAAGAGAGGGAGAATTGTAACGAACTGAAATTTCAAAATCTACTTATAATAAATTAATATGGTATTAAAATATCATGGAAATTATTTTTGTAATTATTGTTATTATTATTATTGGATATAAGGCAAGAGGAAATAAGAGTTAATTAAGTAAGCGGAATGAATTGGGCATTTAATTATTTGTTCAAGGGCATTATTGAAAATTAAAAACAAATAAAATAAAATAAAATAAAATTCATATAATCCTAATCCTATACGTATAACCCTCTCTTCTTCATCCCTTCCATCTTCTTCTCCATTACCTTTCCTTTATCAAAATTTTCCTTAATCTAAAAACTTTCGATTTCTTCGATCCAACTTCAAATTCTTGTTAGAAATCGATCATTTAGCCCTCTATCATCATTAATTTCAGTGAATCAAGGTTAGAAGAAGAGGATTTCAGTTTTTAAGGTTTGGATGAATAGTAACCCGAATTTGAGGTGAGTGATTTTTGATGAAATTAAAGCTTAATTAGTAGAATTCATGGTAGATTAAGCATATTTATGGTATTAGGAAGTTTATTTATACAATATCTTGATAGAATTATATATGGCTATTGTAGAAGATGCTAGTGCAAGCAAATCAAAGGCAAAAGAGGTAGAAGAGAGCTAGAAAGAGCTTAGAAAAAGGTTTGTGTCTCAAATTTCGATTTCTCGATTTTTCGGAAAATTTTCGAGATTTGTATATCTGTTTTGTTTTAATGCTTTCTCTTGTTATATAAATCCGATTTGAATGATTCTTGATTCTATTGATATCTACAGTAACTAAGGAATATATGTTCAGAAGAAACCTTGTTGAATTTCATTCGTTTTCAATGTGAAATTTTCGTTTGAAGTTGAGTCATGAAATCTGTTTTCGGAAAATCTCAGCTTTGTACACTGTTTATTATTTTGATCATAACTTTGGTTATACAATTTGGATTTCTGTGATTCTAGTGTCTTTGGAAAGCTGGGACATGTGGCTAATTATGTTTAGAAGAAAGTTCTTCGATTGGATGATGTTTTAATAGTGAAAAATTCAGGGGAAGTCAGGTCACGAAATCTGGAAATTTCTGGAAAAAAATGAATGTTGCTTTTATTGAGTTTTAATTGAAGTTTGATGCTTTAAAATTTAGTATTTGAATCTCTTAACTACTAAAGTTATGTTCAATTATGTTTGATGGTTTATATTGTAATTTTTAAGATGTTACTTTGATTTATTGCCCTTATTAAACGAGTAGAATACGGGTTAGGGTAGATTGGCGCCAATAAAGGGGGGTACAGTACTGTATAAACAATTGAAGCTTTGGCTTCGGGCTTGACCGATATATTGATTTTGAAGCTTCGGCTTCGGGCTTGACTGATATATTGATTTTGAAGCTTCGGCTTCGAGCTTGATCGATATATTGATTTTGAAGTTTCGGCTTCGGGCTTGACCAATATATTGATTTTGAAGCTACGGCTTCAGGCTTGACCGATACATTGATATTGAAGCTTCGGCTTCGGGCTTGTCCGTTCCTGTATCCATTTTATCATTATTCAGGACTTGTTTACTTTGGGCAATATATGGTTAAATTGTTTGGAAAAATTGGAAATAAATTTGATTGTACTTTGAAAGGTTTATAATATAAGTTTTGTGTTTAGTTTTATAAAGTCGTTTAATTTATTTTTGACTTATGAACTGACTTTATTTCTATTTTTAAAGTGTTAAAAATATTCAAAGTTATTATATTTCTTTTATGTACACCACTAAGCTAATTGCTTAGCAAATTACTTAGTGTGTAGTTTATTTTCTACACGTAGATACTGAAGATTGTAGATAGCTTGGACCAAAGTGGTATAAGTGGATCAGCTTGAAGAGCATATAAGGAAAGACTCGAGGTGGATTTATAATTTAATGTAATATTAGGGTTTGTAGTATAATGACTTGTACTAGATAGTGTGAGAAATGTAAAGTAGCATTGAGAAGTATTTGGAGAATAATTTGGAGTTGGAAACATTATATTTGTATTTGTACATATTAAATCTATAAGTATTGAACCTTATATAGTGGAGTAGAGTTGTTTAATGGGTAATTATAGTTACTGTGGCACTCCCTCTAAGGGGGTGTTACACTACCCTTGTAATTAACCCCACCATACGTCGCTGTAATATGCATGCATATCACATTCCATGCATGTACTGATTTCTTGGTTATCAGCTCAGCCATAACCAAGCCTCAAAGGGAAAGAGCTTGGCAATGATCTCAAGTCTGTTTGACTCGTATTCTGATTTCTCCAGTACAACCAAGGGTTGATCCATGTCAGTCTCTGGGTATTTCGTCCAGCAGTCAGTTTAATCCGATTGATATTTTTACTTATCATCCTAAGAAGATGTCTCGCATTCTAACCCCAAATGGCTAGATTGATGTTAAGGTTGAGGATGTTGCCACTGGAGAAGAGGCAAATGCATCAAAGACCGAGTTTTGGTCAGAGATCGCAAATGTCATCTCTCAATACTTGGGAAGTATCAGTTCTTGGACCGAATGAATGATAAGATGCTAACCCCCATCAGGGTAATTATGACAGAGGAGAGAAGGGTAAATGCTTCTGTTAGTGCTCCAACAGTAAATGCAGTGGCCAGCGAGATAGTATCGGGTATCACTCATAATTTATTCACTCAGTTTTGATTACCGCTAGTGCAGACTTAAAGGGATTCTTCCGGTTTGTTTGGTCAGTTAGGTTCTGTGGGTCCATTTGGTTCAGCTAGCTTATCATTCTAGTTAGCGGGCATAGTGACCCCTCCAGTCGTCAGTCAGTTTGCTCAGTCTAGTTAGGGATTTGTACCACCACCATTACAATTTGGGGCATCTGGTCCGATCCCAAATTTTATGGTCACGCCTAAGGGGACGACCTTTCCTCAATCAGCGGGTCTACCTTTAGGTGCCATTACCCAATCAGAAGGGTCATCTCTATCTGCGGAATTGTACGACTTGCTTCAGAAATTCTTGCTGCTAATCCTGGATCCCAACCATTCAGCCAAGCAACTAGAGAGGAAGATTGGGTCCCTAAAAACTTTAGTATGCCTAGCATAGCGAAGTATAAGGGAACCGGTCCACCTCAATCTTACATCACCACTTATCAGAGGGTTATAAGGATCAGGAACTTAAGTGATAAGGTCCTAACCAAAATGTTCTCCTGCACCTTGGAAGGTCATGCTATCGAATGGTACAACACTCTGTCAGACGAGGTGACCAGAGATTGGAAAGCTTTATCAGAGGCTTTTATCGAGTAGTATGGTTTCAATGCTACCATTAAAACTACCATACAGAATTGGAAGGCTATCAAGCAGGCCCCCAATGAGAAGTTCAAACCTTACTTCAAAAGGTGGATGGCCACTCAAGTTTTATTGAAAGATAGGCTAAGTCTACCAAAAATGATCGTGAAGTTAATGGATAGTACCCTACCTACTATCGTAAGATCCTTGGCATGGATAAATTCTCTAGCTACGTTGAAGTCTTTAAGAAGGCCGAGAAATGGGAAAAAATTGAGGAATTAGAGAAGGCTGGTATACCAACTGTGAGCGGATGACGTTTCACGCGGCGACAGCAGGGCCAGGCCGTCAGGCCAACCTCTTTGAATGACGGGGAGATGCGCGTGAAGTGTTTCAAAAATGATTTTGCATATTTTAATGCTCAAAAGATACGAGATCAAAATCTTGTACTCAAAATAGAGTCGTCACCCAGTTCAGCTCAACCGGAAAATTTTTGGTACGATTTTCCCACCGGGTGGTTGGACCATACCTTAGGTAGAGATTCCGAGTTCGGATGATGTTATCTATTTTTCATTAGGCCAAGTTAAGATACTTCATTCTTTCTTAATCGGTTTAATCCATCCTATTTATTTATATTTTTGGTTATTTTGTTGTTTTCGCGTTTATCAAGCAATTGAAGTAATGAATAAAATATTTATAGCCATAAAAAAAATAAGTGCGGAAAACAAAGTTATTACAAGGCTTCCAAGTCCTACACATTTTTCTATGCAATGAATAAAATACCCGAATGTCTGATATACATCTGCCTGCAGAAGATTGTTAGCTCGGGTATAGCATATTTTATTTACAGTATTATAAAGCCCGATCGGATAGCCAAAATGAGATTTGAACGACATTTTCGAGGAAATTCCATTCATAACCAATTTTTAGGCTCAATCATTACTTTAACCGGATTATAAATGAAAATACCCACACATTACGGGGTGGGGTTTGTTTTCAAGAGGTTTTGAACTTCTTCATATGTTCTAGTTTCGGAAAATAAGCTAATCCGGGAATAAATGAAAATAAAACTGCTGTCCAGAAAGTCATATCGCCGACGATACAACTGATGCCTCTGGCGAAATGGCTTATGCCGCCGGCAACATCAGTTATGTCACCGGTGATATCAGCTTGTAGGCAGCAGTGGTGGCAGTAAAATGACCGAAAAACCAAAAATGAATATAAATCGACAAAAATTAACTCAAATCAGTAATATTAATGCCAAAGAGGTATGAGACTCAGGATTTTTACCTCGAGGTCGTGAATCCACCTCTTCGTGAACCGAAAGAAATACCTCCGGGGAGCTTGTTACGATGATTTAGCAATAAATTTAAGTGCTTTTGGTTTTTAAATCTAATTAAGTTGATTTTAACTTAAGGACTTGCTAATTTCAAACTCACAATCAGAGAATTCAAAGAAGAAAAACTAGGAAAAATGGATCGGAATCCTTTTTTTCTGTTTTATCTAATTCTTATCTCACTAAAATCTGTTCCCACATTAAAATCCTAACATTCAATTGTCCCCCTTAAAATGCAGCTCAAGGTGTGCTTTTATAGGTGAAATGGGGTGCTTTTTTAGGCCTTTTTGACCAATTCCGCCGAAAGTGGCCGAAAGGCTGTCTGTGGAGGGACCCGTTTCGGGCCATACTACCGGTGACATGGTGATGCCGCTGGCGGTATGGCTGATGTCTCCGGTGGTATGGTGATGCCGCCGGCGGCATGGCTGATGCCGTTGGTGGCATTAGCCTCCAACATACCGACAACTAACAGGCCCAAAAGCCAAAAAAGTCGTGAAAAGTGGTTTAATAGTGGGTGGAAAGACATATTTTTGACTTTTAATAATATTTTATTGGGTATTTATTATTTGTTTACAAATCATCGGTTCAAGCTCCTACCGGACGCGTTATCGGCCACACCGAACTGGATTCTACCAAGTATAAAATTCGCGAGGAATATTATTCTGGTAATAAAAATTCTAAAGAGAACTTTTATTTTGAGGCATTAAAATTGGGTACATGTCATCATCATCTCGCGAGAGGGACTGTAAAATCCCGTGCGCACAGGCTGCCCCTTAGGGGATCACTGCTGCCACAGGTCAGTATGATCATATAAAAGAGCAAGGGATAGGAATGATACCTGATGGGTGACTAATTTGACCCTTGGTCGGACCATGTGCTTTATAAAGAGGTTGCCCCTTGGTCGGGCTTATGTTTTATGGAGAAATTGCCCCTTGGTCGGGCTTGAGCTTTGTGTAAAGGACGCCCTTTGGTCGGACTTATGCTTTATGGAGAGTTTATCCTTTGGTCGGACTTATGCTTTATGGAGAGATTATTCCTTGGTCAGACTTTTGTTTCATAGATTGATTGCCCCTTGGTAGGGCTTGTGCTTTGTGGGGAGTTTGTCCCTTGGTCGGGTTTTGTGTTTTGTATATTGGTTGCCCCTCAGTCGGGGCTTATCCTTTACAGAGAAATTGTACCTTGGTCGGGTTTTGTGTTTTGTAGATTGGTTGCCCTTTGGTTGCACTTATGCTTCGCGGAGAAATTGTCCCTTGGTCGAGTTTTGTGTCTTGTAGATTGGTTGCCCTTTGGTCGGGCTTATGCTTCACGGAGAAATTATCCCTTGGTCAGGTTTTATGTTTTATAGATTGGTTGCCCTTTGGTCAGACTTATGCTTCGTAGAGAAATTGTCCCTTGGTTGGGTTTTGTGTTTTGTAGATTGGTTGCCCTTTGGTCGAATTTATGCTTTACGGAGAAATTGTACCTTGGTCGGGTTTTGTGTTTTGTAGATTGGTTGCCCTTTGGTCGGACTTATGCTTCGCAGAGAAATTATCCCTTGGTCGGGTTTTGTGTTTTGTAGAATGGTTGCCCTTTGGTCGGACTTATGCTTTATGGAGAAATTGTCCCTTGGTCGGGTTTTGTATTTTGTGGATTAGTTGCCCTTTGGTCGGACTTATGCTTCGCGGAGAAACTGTCCCTTGGTCGGGTTTTGTGTTTTATGGATTGCTTGCCCTTTGGTCGGACTTATGCTAAATCTGAATTGGAGAAGTAATGTCGCCGGCGGCATGAATGATATCGCTAGCTGTATGAATAGATGTCACCGGCAATATGAGTGCCATGTGGCAGCTTTGACAGGTCAGGTAATTTCAAAATTTGAACTAAAAGGGGCGATGTCGCCGGCGACATGAGTGATATCACTAGCAGCATGGATTGATGCCGCCAGCGGTATGAACGGACAGTTTCAGATAAATTAAAATTCCTTGAATTCCGTGCAGCAGTTTAAAAAGAATTAAACTCCCTTCTTCCTTATTTATTCAGAAAACCGTTCCTTCTGCTTCACATCTCATTCTCTAAATCCTACAATTTTTTCTTTCGTCTTTCAAATCATGAAGAGAATCACCAAGGCTTTCAGGGGCAAATCTACAAGGCTAGGGAGAACTTGCCCGATTCTTCTGTCGAGGGATTGAAAATCCTCTCCGTCCCTACTGCTTATGGCCTGAAGGAGACAGCCAAGATGTATGGCTATAGGATCAATTCTCCCATCACCAATTTGACCCCAGAGAAGGAGAAGCACCTTTGCTACGTTTAGGTAATCCCACGAAACCCAAATCTCTTCTTTTTGGGTTTGGTTTGATTTGGCTTTAGGTTTGAAATCGTGCCATGGTAGGAGTCATAGACTGGTTATAAACTGATATGGTGTGTTTAGATTCAGCTTTTTAGGCTTATTGTTTGATTGATTGTAATTTTTTGTGGATTTAGCACGATAGGTGCGATTTTAGGGAAAACGAGTTCTGCCCGCAGGTAGTGATGTCGCCGGCGATATGAGTGATATCGCTAGCTATATCAGTTCATCCGAATAGGCTTATGGAAGTCTGATGTTGCTCCTGTTTGAAGTGATGTCACCGGCGGTATCATCCATGCCGCTAGCAGTATGGAGTGATGTCGCCGGCAACATCGCTTTTAGCAGAAGCGACATCAGCAGCTCTTCTGATGAGAAATAAGCAGGATTGATCTATTTTGTTTCTGATTTTACAGCATATAAACTGACCTATATAGAGGGAATGGGCACCATCGGTGAATAGGAGCACCATATTTCGGAGAACAACCCAGAGCTTGCGCTTGCCATTAATGAGACAGGATTCGGGGACTTGGCCCGGATAATGCCAATGCTGATGCCCAAGCTTTCTCATTCAGCGGTGAAAGCCCTAACAGAGAGGTGGTCTGAGACCACCCATACTTTCCACTTCTCTTTCGAGAAAGCTACGATTACGCCCTCTGACGTCATAGCCATAACCAGCCTCCCTTACATGGACAAGGTCATGCACTTTGATGGTTACATGGACAAATACCATGTTGAGAGGCCCGTGGTAAGGCGGGTGAAGGAGCTGTTTGGTTTGAAGCCCATTTCTGGGCAGCTGTCTTATGGTGAGTTGTTCCATCACTGGAATCGGGTGGATGTAGTGCCCGAGGATGAGAGGGAGGCTTGTGTCCGGTCCTTTGTAATTTCTTTACTTACCGTGCTGTTCTTCCCAATCACGGGGAGTAAGATCAATTATATGCTGATAACTGTTGTGGAGGACGTGGCGGGCATTAGGAGGAAGAATTGGCTAAGGGCCATCTTGGCACAAATGTTCCACGGATTGGATGTGGGAGCTCGGAAGAGGGTGAAAGCCCTTCGCCTCTACCATCTGCTACTCCAGGTACATCTCTTTGGAAGTATTTTACTTGATAGTACACGTTCTCATTTATTGTATGACGCTTTTTGAATTGATTGGTCGTTATTTGTGCAGGCTTGGGCCTTTGAGCATTAGATCCTCCCGCCGATAGAGTTTAAGAAGATTGTACCGCCGGGCTCCCACTTTCTCACTCGCTGGTGTGGGGGCATTAGTGGGAAGGCCAAGTACCCTACGAAATATAGGGAGGTCCTGAGGAGGGCGCAGTTGAGCTCAGTATACGACTTTTTAATTTAGTCTTTGTTTTTACACCTAGACAAAACAAAAGGCGTTTATGAACTTACACTGGTTGTTTTGGCTGATTGTTGGTGTAGCTTATCCTAGATCCATTCGATAGGGTGGAGAATCTAGCAGAGGTTGCAAGGGTTAGGAGGGAGGTAGACGATTATCGGTTCGTGATTGAGTGTCCTCTGTCCCAGCAGTGGTACCTGGATGAGCGCATCCGGGGCTGGAGGTTCATCCCGGTGGCTAATAGACCGGTGCCTACTGATCCTCCCAGGGGCTTATAGTGGCCCCATTTGGTGATCACCTTTAAGGCTGACAAGGCGGATTATATCGAGGGAACGGCTGAGTGATCCCTAGTTTCCCTGGCCTCTACGAGCAGCTCTAGCAGCGTCTACTTCTTGTGTGTCCCCGCATCCACAGAAATGATATGATTAAGTATCATAACGAACAACAGTTAGAGGAGGGGAAAAGGTGCCTCAAAGGCATTGTGGACGTCGAGGAGGATGATGAAGATGAGAAGCTTAAAGGGGATATCGAGATTGAGCCCGGGGGGGAGGATGAGGCGGGCGTGGACGTAGCCGGCAGGAGTGCGCTAATGTCCCAAGGGGAGCAACATTCTATTGAGGTATGATTGTGCTTATGTGCATGATTTTGAAATTGTTTAGGAGCACTATTGACGTATGGCTTTCATGTTTTTTAGGAACCCCTAAGGAAGAGAGGTCGGGATAACTAGAGTGGGACACGATACTATAGTGTACCAGAGGGCATAAACTTTGTGGAGGGGCGTCTGGTCAATCCGATGGAAACTTCATTCCTGCTGATGAATTCTCGGGGCGAGTTCCTCCCTAGGAATATAGGCTCAAGCCGGCAGGCTCTAATTTTCATGCCCGAAATTACTACTCATGTAAGGCCTGATAATTATTTTCTTGTTTAGCCTTAGATGCGGGTGTCTAATGATTTGCCTTTTGGATTTTTCAGGTGGTGTGGAGCCATTGGGAGTAGCTCGCAGAGAACAATTTTGTTCTCCGGGATATACTTATCGGGCAGTCGCTCTTTGCTCAGGTATTTTATGCATATGTTAAGATGGGATGCATGTATGGATGTTATGAATGATATGCATTGTTTATATTTTCTCTGGTTTGCAGGATTTCTTGGCCCTTTCCTTGTCAGATGCTAATGCATCCTGACGGCGGTACGAGAAGGAGACTGCAGACCTACAATGTCGTGTGAGTGACCTTGAGGGTCAGTTGGCAGCCACCGTTCAGGAACCGAGAAGTAACCAAAACCTAGACCGTGCACACCCAGGTAGTACCAGTCGTAGGGGGATCAAGATGTCTGCCGGCTGACACCTGCCTGCCATGGCCGAGGAGTCTAGCAGTGTGCCCATGATAGAGGGAAGGGAAGAGGACGATGTTGATGACTGGCTTATGAGTCTCGAAGACATTTCATCTCGCCTGGCAGGTAGTGGCGGGCATGCCTAGTTTTTTTTATATTTTGCTCTCTTTTTTTATTTCCTTGTTTGTACCCTTGATACATTGGGGTTGGAATAATTTGATTTTTTTCTTTCTAGTTGGGTTTTGTTTCTTTCATGGTCTAGACATTCAGAATTTTTAGATGGTTTGTGCCTTCGGTCTTTTTATTTTGAATAAGAATGGGTCGCTGTTTGGAAAGGCATTGGAAACGTAGTATAGGATTGTTTACAGGTTTTGTACAGGTCTAAAATGGAAAAAATGCTTCTGATATCGTCGAAAAATTCACTTCATGTCGCCGGCGGCATGACCCATATCGCCTAAACTCATTCAGCCAAAATAATATATACAGGGCTGTCTGAAAGTCCATATCACCGGCGGCATCATCTGACATCGCCCAATCTAATCCATATCGCCGGCAGCATCACCCATATCGCTGGCAGTATCAATTTTCTAGCAATCTGATTTTGACTATTCTGTCCATTCCTATCATGGCAACCCACAATCAAAAGCTACGGGATTTTCTGCAGAGTCTAGGGAATGCAGACTGGAATAGGCTTGAAAAATTCAGGCTTTGAGGGTTTTGATATGTCGCGGCGTGGCCTATAAGCTATGAATTCCTTCGAGCAGCACTATCTTTTTAGGATCCAATGGACCACATTTTTCAATTTTCATCGTTTGAGCTTTGCCCCTTGCTCGAAGAATTCTACGCTATTTTAGGGACACCGTGTCCTAAACACGTTTCACTGGCTTTGCCAGACTTTCATTTTGGCAGAGATGGAATTCCTTGAGGGTTATGGAATTTAGATTCTGTGGACCCATTTCTGTCTCGATTGCCCGATAAACCTGGGTTTCAGCTTCAAGCAGTTCTAGAGTAGTGTCGTGGAGTGCCCTAATCCTATCCTACTTAGCCATTCATGGTGGCATTGCTACTCATGGCGGAGTTTATGTACGGAGTAAGCCCGATTGCTCCGCTCAGGCTAATTTCGCTCATCAGCCCTATGTCGATAGGGGCTTCTCCCGTGGCTGTGGGATTGGCTGATGTTTTGCTGAATGTGGATGCTGCTTCTGTTGACTCGTCGCTTATCAGATATCAACTCATATTATTACAGGTACCTTTTATTCTTTCTGATCCCGCATATTTCCTTCCCCAATCCTTACCTGAGTTTTGAACTATAGGTACGGCTGATAGAGAAGCTGAAGTTGAGGGAGGCGCCACGAGGGAACTCAAAAATGTATCTTCCCGTCCATCTGAGGGAGAGAGGGCTTATGTGGGTTGATTTTGATGAGTTAACATTTGATGATTGGGCGCCTATTTTGAGGAGGTATGCTGATGCGCAGGTTCAGTGGGTTAGTCCATGGTAGAGAATTGAAGATGTGGTTGTAGAATCTTGGGGAGCATGTGTTCAACTGATAGGTCTGGAGAAATCTTCATTTTATACCCCTTACCAGCTGTGTCGTCAGTATGGTAAGAGGCAAAGAGTCCCAATCAAACTGCCCCACAACCAGATCGGAGTTTACAAAGCTAGGTGGGTTAACCATATTCGGGAGAAGTGGTCCAGGGAGGCTGTATTTGAGATTCTGGATTATAATCACATAGAAACCATCGAAACTGACACACACTATAGGGGATGGCTTGCTGAGATAAGAGACTTGTTGACATATCGGAAGCGGTCATGGGCCCATTTTGAGGGGGAACGTGCGAAGTAGGGAGATGACCTCTTTTCAACTAGCACTACGAGGTGGATCTCTAATTACTATGACGATGATGCGGGAAGTTCGATTTGAGTCTTACTTTTGTTAGAACTATCAGACCCTTTTTTTTGCATCCAAAATGAAAGTAAAACGAACTCTGTCCAAGGCTTTCTGAAGTTGTCTTAATCTTATGAATACAGGATCTACATAAGTATAACCATTTAGATTTCAACAAAAGAGAACTTTTATTAATTGAGATAAAATAAAGTACATGATGTTTGGTTGACATTCCCATTGATTTAACTCCCGGTGCCAACTAGCCGAGGTCAGTTTTCTAGAAGGCACTCGCTCTTTGCTCACATACCCTTACTTTTGCCTAGATTGCCCTTTTTGGTTTTTGATCTAGCAGGTTTATCTCATCCCCTAATTTTTGCACAGTTGGTTCACAGGATACCAATCATCGGGCGTCACCCTAATTTTTGCCTGATCAGTAAAAGACTGAAAGGCGGGTAATTATCACGTATATATTTTTTTGGTGTGCTACTTTTCTGATTTGTTTCTTTTGAATTAAACATGATAACGCTTAAGACTGTCTTGGTTTACGGGATTTACGAACTCGTTTCCATCCATGTCCATAAGTTTAGCTGCCCCTTTGCTAAGCAGCTTCTTTATTACATATGGTCCTTCCCAGTTTGGCCTGAATTTACCCCTAGCATCAGTGGTGGAGTGTTTCAATTGCTTGAGAACCAAATCACCGGCCTTCAAGGGGAACTTTTGATGTCTTACCCGACTATTATATGCCCAAGCCATACGTTGTTGGTACATCTGGAGGTTGTTGAGGGCCTTCAACCTCTGCTCATCCATCATGTACAATTGTTCAAATCTTGCCCGAGTCCATTCAGATTCTTCTAATTTAGCCTCTAAAGTGACTCTTAATGAGGTCACCTAAGTTTCAACTGGCAAGACTGCTTCCATCCAATAGACCAGGAGAACGGAGTTTGGCCCGTCAGGGTGCGTATACTGGTGCGATATCCCCAGATAGAGAAATGTAGCTTATCCGCCCAATCCCTGTAACTAGCTATCATCTTAGAAAGAATCGTCTTCACCGATTTATTGGCTGCCTCAACAGCTCCTTTGGCTTGTGGTCTGTATGGAGAAGACCTATTGTGCTCGATCTCATGCTTCTCAATTAGAGAAGCAGTTGCTCCTTGAAATTGTACTCCATTATCCGAGACTATATGGTGTGGGAGCCCATACCGAGCAAAGATGTACTCTTCTATGAACTTGGCCATCTACTTGGCAGTGACATTGGTGAAGGATTCAGCTTCCACCCATTTCAAAAAGTAATCTACTGCTACCACAATGAATTTATGGCCATTTGATGAGGAAGGACGGATTTCACCAATTATATCTATCCCCCATGCCGAGAATGGCCAAGGGGTGGATAAGTGATGGAGCTTGGTGGGTGGTAGATGCTGCATATCTCCATAAACCTGGCATTGGTGGCACCGTTTGAACTGAGCGATACAATCGGCTATGAGAATGAGCCAAAAATACCCCAGCCACTGGATTTTCTTTGCGAGAGCAAGACCATTCATATGAGGGCCACAGTCACCGGCATGGACCTGGGTCATTACGTTTCGAGCCTCGAAATCAGTGAGGCAATGGAGAATCAGGTCGTCACTGGTGCGCTTAAATAGATCATTATCCATAATACAAAACTAGATAGCGAGCCACCGTAGGGTGGTGCGGTATGAGTCAGAAGAATTTGTGGGGTATTGGCCGGTCTAAAAAAATAGGACGATGTCAGAATACCAACAAGGTTCGGATGAAATGGCGAGAACTGGAGGAGTCGATTGAACATGATATAGGATCTTGGTGGACATCAAAACCAAAGGGCGGATAGGTTGCTGTTGGGGTCCTTCCCACATGGACGCGAGAGTGGCGAGAGCATCTATCATTTGATTCTTATCTCGAGGGACAAGGCGGTACAAGCATGAGGTAAATTTCTCAGATAATTTACAGACAGCCTCAACATAAGGACGGAGAGATTCTTCTTTAACTTCCCAATCTCCAATGACCTAACGGGCAACCAGAGCTGAATCTCCGATGACGGATACATGGCATGCCTGAACCTAACGAGGAGCCTCGAGGCCGAACAGGCAAGCTTCATATTCAGCGCCATTGTTGGTGATAGCCAATTCTAAACGTTTGGACAATGGGATTATCTCATTATCTGGTGTGACGATGATGACCCCGAGACCTGCTCCCCAGCGGTTCACAGCGCCGTCAAAGTACATTGTCTAATCGTCATCAAGGGTTGTAACGGAGGCGAGCTATTCATCAGGAAACTCTAAATTTTCTTTATAGTCGGAGCTGAGGGGTTGATTAGCCAGGAATTTGGCTACGGTTCGCCCCTTAATGACCTTCCGGGTTACATATTCAATGTCAAACTCAGATAGGAGAAGCAGCCATCAGGGATAATTTACCGGCCAGAGTAGGGGATTGACAAAGAAACTTCATTGGATCAATCTTGGCTACGGCTTGGATGCGATAAGATTGGAAATAATATCGCAACTTTTTGGTGAGCCAAACCATGGTAGTATAAGTCTTTTCTATAATCGAATATCGAGTTTCATAATCTAATAACTTCTTGCTCAAGTAGTAGATGGCATGTTCATGCTTATCATTATGCTCCTAGACAAGCATGGCCCTAACGGAAGTTTCCTCAATGGCCAGATATAGGATGAGTGGTTTCCCTGGGATGGGGGGTGTCAAGACGGGTGGATCAACAAGATATGCCTTGATTCTGCTAAATGCTACATGGCAGTGATCGTTCTATACCACGGGTTGCTGTTTCTTTAATAGTTTAAAGATGGGTTCACAAACAGTAGTTAGGCGGGTAATGAACCGACTAACATACTACAAGGACCCTAAAAACGATCGGACCTCCTTCTCTGTCTTAGGGGGAGGCATGTCCCTGATGGCTTTGGCTTTGTGTGGATCCATTTCAATCCCTTTCTGGCTAACCACGTGTCCTAACAGCTTGCTAGAGATAACTCCAAATATGTATTTCTTTGGATTTAGGCGAAGATTATACTTTTCAATGCGAGTCATGAACTTGTCGAGAACAGTAGGGTGCTCCTCTCAAGTGTCAGACTTCACAATCATGTCATCCACATACACTTTTACTTTTTTATGGAACATGTTGTGTAGGAGGGCGGTTACAGCTCACTGATAAGTGGCCCCAACATTTTTTAACCCAAATGGCATTACCTTGTAGCAATACACCCCCCATTCAGTGATGAACGATGTTTTGACTTTGTCGATAATATTAACCAGAATCTGATTGTACCCTGAGAACCCATCCATGAATGAATACATAGCCGTCCTAGTGGCACTATCAATTAAGACATCGATGTGTGGGAGAGGGAAGTCATCTTTTGGAGAGGCTTTATTGAGGTCTCAAAAATCCACACAGACTCGGAACCTACCATCCTTCTTCGGCACTGGGATGATATTGGACAACCAAGTCGGGTATTCTACCACTTCTATGAATCGAGCTTCGATCAACCTTGAAACTTCTATCTTAACCTGTTTTGTCCATTCAGGTCTCAACCGGCGGAGCTTCTACTTGACAAGTCGAAATTTAGGATCAGTTAGGATTCTATGTTAGGCAATTTATCGGTCAACCCCAGGCATGTCCTCGTACGACCAGGCAAAAGAGTTAACATGATTTTTAAGCACTTTTATGATCTCACTTCTTTCCTCGGGAGTTAAATCTTTGGAAATGGTAACCATTTTGGGATTGTCATCTGTACTTAGGTTTACTTCACTTAATAATGTATCACTAATGCCAAAAACATTATGCGTATTGTTATGTGAATGCATGGATCCATCAGGAAAGACATCAAACAAGTAAGCAGAATGGGAGTTATTCATTGCATTAAAAGCCTTATAAGTAGCATTGTTTGCATCAAAACCATCAGAAATATAAAAATTACATCGTCCATATCCTCCTCCACAGGCAGAGGGGCTTCAGTAGCAACATCGATAGAAGAAGTGTCCTCTATATCATTTGTCAGAATGGCATTTAGGTCATGCTCTAGAGCAATCTTTTGGGCACTGGTGAGTGATGGCCCTTCAGACAGGTCGGCCTTTTCGATGAGAGCCTTGGTGAGCTTTTCTACTATGGCTGTCATAGCGTCTTCTTCCCCGGTACCCTTCCAGCCTTTCCTCATTAGTAGTGCCATAGCTTTTATCACGGTTGCCACAGCATTCTCAATTTCCAGATCGATAGACTCTTCATTACTTCTCTCAGGCTAATCCTCAAGACACATCTTACCTTTCCCTTTAGCCTTATCAGAAACAACATTGACAGGCGCATCAAGCTCAGTAGGTTGGGTCCAGCTGAGACTATCATGTGACCAGTCTCAAAGTCATAGACATCTTTATAGATCTTAAAGTCGGGCCACATTTTCCCGCCATACTCGATTGGCTCAGGCTCCCCCTTATAAGGCCTCTTGCCTTGGATCTCACAAATAGTGACCATGCGGCAATAGCAAGAAGGGATGCGGCGATAGGCTTTTCTAGGCTTATATCCCAATCCAGCTCCATGAATAAGGATCTTTGGTTCCAATGCCTCAATAATTCCCTGTTCGTGTATTCCTCCACCTTTGCTAGGCTTGTAACCAGATTTCTTCATTAGTTTGCCCATACCCACATGAAGGTAGCTGTGCCAAAGGGGAGGAGGCTTCTGAGCTTTGCCAATTATGGCAATCTGAAGGCCCTTTTCTAGATTAGCTTTGGCTTCCATAATAGCCATAACGGAAGTAGGATCGGCCTCTATAGTCACCGTTCTGTCATCATGAATTAGCTTGATTTTTTGGTATAGTGTGGAGGGAACTGTGCCCAAAGCATGGAGCCATGGTCGGTCCAGCAACAGAGAATAAGTAACAGGAATGTCAAGTACGGTGAAACGCATATTGATTACCACACCTTTGACAGTGACTTCTGCCTCAAAAGTCCCAATTACATTGCACTTTGAATCTTTGTAAGCTCTAATAACCGTGCTGGACCTTTCAAGCATGTCCTCTGACAGCCCCAGATGAGGAAGGATTTTTAGAGGGCATAGGTTTAGAGCAGAGCCATCATCCACCATGACGCATGGGATGACCTTATCGAGAATTTGGATTCAGATGAATAAGGCCCTATTGTGATCCCTTCCCTCGAGCGTAAGATCAAAACTATCAAACACAATATGAGGCCCTTTTCTTGGGAGAATGCCTTCTCCTACTGTGGCGCACATCTCAATGACCGAGGTAGTTGGATTAGCTTCCAGATCAAGGCACCATTTGATTAAACCCTTGTGATTCCTTTCAGAGTCAATTACCAGTTGCAGATGCTGTATCAGGCTTGGGTGTTTTTCAGTTGGGTAATAAGGGGGTCAACCTCAAGACTGGTAGGGACAGGCGGAGGTGGAGAAGGGGGTCTTGCAGTAGTTCCAACTCTGCCAGAAATTGGGTCTTTATTTAGGCGAAGATATCGATCTTTCGGCTGATATACGCGACCACTCTGGGTAATATTAAGGACATTATCGAGCAAGATGCTCTTAGTGGCTTGCATTTCAAACAAGTAATATTGCTCTTCGGAGTCCGAATACGGGTCTTGTAGCTCATACTAGTCCACGCTAAAAAGGGCATGGTGATCAACCTTGAACAAGTTAGTACTTATAGCCTTGGTCTCTCGAGCCATTTCCCCATCCTCATCAGAATAGTTCTCCTTCGAAACAAAGGAATCTACGCTGAATAGTGCTTTCTCCTCAGCTTTCTTTATTTTTGCCACAAATGGTTTAGACCTGCGACTCTCTTGCTTTGGTTGGTTTGGATCAATTTTCGTTCCCTAAATGGAGTTGACTCTCGGGTTGGCTTGATTGATAATATCAAAAATCGAGTAAGATGGTAGGCCTAAACCGATGACCAGGATAGAGTCACTACTATCTGGCCCGTGAGCAAGGAGATCGAAGACCATGGCTTCGGATAAACCAGATTGTACCATGCCTACCTTACTTTCAAAGTTTGGCAAAGGATTATTCATAGTGCTTGGGCCTTGTCCGGTTCAGCGATCTTTGCTTCGCTAACCAACCGTTGAATTATTGAGAGCAGGCCTTTACAGTTATTGGTTTGGTGTCCCACCTGAACATGATAATTACAGAAGTTATTCTTATCTTCAGGTCTAGGTGGCTTATATTCCTGAAGGGACTGTATGAAACCTGCTTCCCTCAAGCGCTGGAAGATGACCCGCAGGGGCAATTTATAAGGGTTGGTCAAAATAAAAGGGGGATGAGGAGGATGGATTGTGGCAATCGTTGGTGGAGCTGGGGTGATTGTGAGAGGTATAGCGGGGGAGTGAGAAATGGCTTGAATTGCAGCCGGTGTTTTTGGCTTAGCCGGTGCCAGGGCCGAGGGTTGAGCTTCATTCTTCCTAAACCATGGTTTCCCCGCTTTCTCGGCCTTCTCAAGCTCTGCCTCATGCTCAATTTTCTCAGCTTTCTCAAACACAGCCTTATAGGAAAGAAAGGAATTTGTAGCTATTTCCTTACGAAATAGGGGAAGAGACCCTTCGAGGAGTTTGACAATCATTTCTTCCAGGCTGAGCTTGGACTTCATCAAGACCTGAGTTGACATCCACCTATTGAAGTATTACTTAAAGGTGTCGTTGGGCATTTAACAGACCCTCTCAAGACGTTGGAGGGTCATCTCCATCATAGTATTGAAACCATAATGCACTTTTAATGCCTCGGATAACAGAGTCCAGTCGGCGATAATATATTACGGCAAAGTGTGATACCATTCAAGGGCTGGACCCCGAAGGGAGCAGGGAAACATTTCAGCAAGCACCTTATTACTCAGCTTCTTCACTCGTATCACTCTTTCATACATTATAATGTGAGAGGAAGGTGCTCCTGAGCCATCATAATGAGCCATGTTTGGCATAGTAAAAATATCGGGGACCCAATCTTCATCCCTCTCAGGTTTCTTATCAGTGATAAGGCGGTTGATGTAAGCTTGGATCTCGGGCATCATGCTGAAAGGCTGCATGACTTGGTCGCTGACTGGTTTGTGAGAGATAGTCAGGGCTTCAGGTGTCAGGCCCAGAGAATGTGCGACCTAGTCGTTGATGGTTTGAGAAGCTATCATTTATCGAACAAAGGCGGCTACCTCAGGTGTCATGCTCGGAGGCTGCGTGACCTGGTCGTTGAGTGTCGGAGGTAGCGGAGGGCGAATGGTCAACTGGCAAGTAAAAGGATTTTAGGGGTAGGTGGTGCCTTTAAGAGTCATAATGAACTGCGGAGGTGTGAAGAAGGGTAATGGCCGAGAAACTGGGCTTTGGTGAGTGAATACCGGAGGAGTGGAGCTTTGGGTGAAGGGTCTTGGGTAGAAAGGCACAACTGATGGGATGGTTGAAGTTGACAAGAAAGCTGAAGCCCGCCCAAACTGGAATGGACTCGCCATGGGTTGGGTTGATTGAAACATATGTGCAACGGGTCTCGCCTCTACCAGACTGGTCAATATCTGTGTCGAACCGTTCGGGGCCTGAATATCAGATGCCAATACTCGATCGAAATTCCTATCTTTAAGAGCTCGCTTAACGGCTGCCTGAACCATAGTTTGGATAGAAGCTTGGAAAGCGTCTGAGTTCAGGAATTGCATCATAGCACTGGTAAAGTTCAAACCAGGTGGTGGTTAGGATCCTGTTCCCGAGCTGGAAGCGGGGCTAAAGGGCTCTTCTGGAGGAGGGGTCCCTTCATTTCTTGGGAAAGACATGGCTGGTCGAGAGGGATTTTGGCTTAACTGAACTTATTCTGAATCTGACTCCCCGCTGGAATCTGTGTGGGGAATTCCTTTGACTTCTATGGTGACAATCGGGGTCAAAGGATGATGTATCAGGCGATGCTCTATCCTTTTCCAAGCCGGGGTGCAAGGATCAGTGCGCCTCCTTCTAGCTGAAATGGTAGGTGGTGGATCAGACCATGAATGGGTTGGTGAATGGTATGCATGCCTTTTATTCCTTGGGAGTGATGCGTGATACGTATGGTTGTACGTAGATGTGGTTAGAGATGACGTGATGGCTTATCCCTCCAACATATGTGGGACGTATGTACCTCACATCATACATAGCGACATGTGATGACGCAATGGTGGTGCAAGAGAAGTCCTACGTGTGTTGCTAAACCTCTTCCACGGGTGAAAGTGGTAAGGGTAAGTTGATTCATTGTCGGCTCTTAAAGCCAATGCATAGGGATGCATGATCATTGAGCATATAGCATGCGAATCGTTCCTCTTCCAACCTTATGACTCCCGCGTAACGCCTCTTTGGAAGGATGGAGTTTGGCCTCTTCACCGGCAATGGCGAAAAAAGCGCGTCCCAATTATTTTATTTGTTTTGGGTAATCCTAAGGGGAATGACGTGCTAAAGCTTTTTCTAGCACGGCTTTGGTATAGGGTTGTTGATGTAGAAGGTTCTCATTTACCTTGATTCCACGTTACTCAACCACTACCCAAATGGGCGCGATCGTAGGAGTTTACGTGTTGGTTAAAATGAGTGATCCACCCACTAGGCATCCTCAATTCCAACAGGGCATGAGTGATACTTCGTGAGTTTCTCAGGTAAAATGGGACACCTAAAATTACCGAACTATCTACACGCGTGAGGATAAAATGTTATGAAAAAAAGAATGAAGTTTTAATTTGGCCAATGATTTCAATACATCATCAAAATCATTTGAACTTTAAGAAAGAAAGTTCAAGTTTAGAGAAAAGATTCCCAGCGGAGTCTCCACTGTAAGCGAACGACGTTTTGCGCGGTGGCAGTAGGGCCGGGCCGGCCTCTTTGAATGATGGAGAGATCCGCGCAAAGTGTTTGGAAAATGATTTTGCATATTTTAATGCTCAAAAGATACGAGATCAAAATCTCGTACTTAAAATAGAGTCGCCACCCAGTTCAACTCAATCGGGAAATTTTCGGTACGCTTTTCCCACCGGGTGGTTGGACCGTACCTTAAGTAGAGATTCCGAGTTCGGATGATGTTATCTATTTTTCATTAGGCCAAGTTAAGATACTTCATTCTTTCTTAATCGGTTTAATCCATCCTATTTATTCATATTTTTAGTTTGTTTTTACGTTTATCAAGCAATTGAAGCAATGAATAAAATATTTACAGCCATAAAAAAAAGTGCGGAAAACAAAGTTATTACAATGCTTCCAAGTCCTACACATTTTTCTATGCAATAAATAAAATACCTAAATGTCTGATATACATCTGCCTGCGGAAGATTGTTAGCTCGGGTATAGCATATTTTATTTACAGTATTATAAAGCCCGATCGGATAGCCAAAATGAGATTTGAACGACGTTTTCGAGGAAATTCAGTTCTTAACCAATTTTTAGGCTCAATCATTACTTTAATCGGATTATAAATGAAAATACCCATATATTATGGGGTGGGGTTTGTTTTCAAGAGGTTTTGAACTTCTTCATATGTTCTAGTTTCGGAAAATAAGCTAATCCGGGAATAAATGAAAATAAAACTGCTGCCCAGAAAGTCATATCGCCGACGATACAACTGATGCCGTCGGCGACATGACTAATGTCGCTGGCGACTTGGCTGATGCCGCCGGCGACATCAGTTATATCACCGGTGATATCAGCTTGTAGGTAGTAGTGGTGGCAGTAAAAATGACCGAAAACCCAAAAATGAATATAAATCGACGAAAATTAACACAAATCAGTAATATTAATGCCAAAGAGCTATGAGACTCAGGATTTTTACCTCGAGGTCGTGAATCCACCTCTTCGTGACCGAAAGAAATACCTCTGAGGAGCTTGTTACGATGATTTAGCAATAAATTTAAGTGCTTCTGGTTTTTAAATCTAATTAAGTTAATTTTAACTTAAAGACTTGCTGATTTCAAACTCACAATCAGAGAATTCAAAGAAGAAAAACTAGGAAAAATGGATCGGAATCCTTTTTTTCTGTTTTATCTAATTCTTATCTCACTAAAATCTATTCCCACATTAAATTCCTAACATTCAATTGTCCTCCTTAAAATGCAGCTCAAGGTGTGCTTTTATAGGTGAAATGGGGTGCTTTTTGGGGCCTTTTTGACCAATTCCGCTGAAAGTGGTCGAAAGGTTGTCTATGGAGGGACCCGTTTTGGGCCATGCAGCCGGTGACATGGTGATGCTGCCAGCGGTATGGCTGATGTCGCCGGCGGTATGGTGATGCCGCTGGTGGCATCAGCCTCTAGTATACCGACAGCAAACGGGCCCAAAAGCCAAAAAAGTCATGAAAAGTGGTTTAATAGTGGGTGGAAAGGCATCTTTTTAACTTTTAATAATATTTTAATGGGTATTTATTATTTGGGTGCAAATCATCGGTTCAAGCTCCTACCGGACTAGTTATCGGCCACACCGAACTAGATTCTACCAAGTATAAAATTCTCGAGGAATATTATTCTGGTAATAAAAATTCTAAAGAGAACTTTTATTTTGAGGCATTAAAATCGGGTACACGTCATCATCGACTTGCGAGAGGGACTGTAAAATCCCGTGCTCACACCAGCCAAACCTTAGTTCAAGAAGGGCAACTCGACCTTAGCCTAGGCTTCTAAGCCAAGGTCTAGATTAGATCCCAAGACAGCAGCCGTACAAGAAGAAGTTACTGCGGTCTGTGTTTTTAAAGACAGTATTTCCCCTTAGAAGTCGTCCTACCTACCATCTTTACTAAGCTAAGGGCATTGGGCCTCCTGCAAAGCATCAAACCCTATGTTCCCCCAAAGACTGAGGATAAGGATCAGTTCTGCGCCTATCACATTTATAAAGGTCATCGCACAGGTGTTTGTAGAGATTTGCTGAAGGCCCTCCATGGCCTGATTAAGGATAAGAAAATCCAGGAACCCCGAACTTAAACCAAGTACCTTGAATAACCCCCTATCGAGATTTGAAAGGCAAGTCACAATTATTGAGTTCGGGCTCTCCTCCCATCATGTCTTCAATATGATCATGCAAGCTAACCCGACGGTTCACTCGGTGGTAGCCATACCCCATAAATTTGTCCCTATTGATATTGATGCATAAGAGTTGGGAGATGCTTATAACGAGGAAGCTATGCTAGTCCAACCGGAACCAATTGACATTGATGCATATGTATTAGAATACAATGACCTTGAAAAACAGACACTATTGGTTGAACTCTTAAAGGGAGAAGCTATATGAAAGACGGGGTCTTGCATATTACCTGTAGTGGAAGGGTGGCTTCTACTGCCCTCCCAAAAAAGAGAAGGGGCAGAGATACTGACATCCAAATCCTCCCAAATGCCAGCATGGGAACTACTTTTGTACTTGCTACTGAGACCCAGGTTCCAATGGATACAAAGAGAATAGATTCAAAAGTTACTCCCCTCATCCAACTGTTGCAAGTTACCCCCGGCCAAGTATAGCATTTGGCAACTTCTCATTGATTCCGAGGATCATCGCAGGGGTCTGATAGAAAAGTTATTTAGCATAGAAACTACACCTACCACTTCCCCCGTGGAAGTGTTCTCAGTTATGGGGGGGTTTCCTCCCAGCCACATGGAACCTATCTTATTTTACCCGTCAGATCTTCCGGCTGAAGGAAATAAATATAATAAGGCGTTTTTCATTAAGGTGCAGATCTTTGATCGTTTTATTCCATGTGTTATGGTGGATGACGGTTCCGCTCTCAACCTTTGCCCTTCCAAAATTCTCCCTCACTTAGGATTGGATGAGTCAATGCTTGAAAAATCAAATACCGTCATAAGGGCCTATGATGATACGAAGAGGAGTGTGGTTGGGGTCTTTGAAGCTGAGGTCATAGTCGGGGAAGTGACGTCCAAGGTCTCATTCACTATACTAGACATCCCTGTCTCTTACTCACTATTGTTAGGTCATCCCTAGCTCCATGCACTAGGGGCAGTTCCTTCTACAGTCCATCAAAATATTAAATTCATTCATAATGGCAAGTTAGTAACCATCGAAGCCAACGAACCATCAGTTATAGCGGCTATAGAAATGGAAGAGAAGGAGTGTAGGGTGGCTACAGCTCACCTAAATAAGATTAAGAGGCTTGTGTCTCTTAAAGTTTAGAAAATCATGACGAAACAAGGTTATCAAAAGGGAAAAGGACTTGGGAAAAATCTTCAAAACATGTTAGAACCTATCATACCTCTTCCTTGGCCATTCAGATTTGGTTTAGGATATCATCTAGGTGTTAGGAAATCTAAGATACAGTCATATCTCATGGTAGAAGCTGGAGTAAAAAAGAAAGCATTTTCAGGTGAGGATGAACCCATTGAGGTTAGGGGCAAAAGGGTCCCTGGTTTTGAGTTCTTTAAGGATGTATTTGATTTTAAGAAATGATGCATGGTCGATTCCTCGCTTTCTGGGGAAATATGTAGTAATACTAAGGGGGATGAGATGGGTAAGGTAGTCGAATCCATCACCAAGGCTCTAACGGTACTTATGAAGAAGAATTAGAATGGAGATGAAAAAGGAAATCCTATAAGTAAGGTTGTCAAGAATTTGGCAAGGGCAGTATCTGAAGAAGCTAAAGCCAACCTGTGAGCCGCCGCCTCAATTGAACTCAGTCAACAAGGCCCTCCGCTTATGGAGGATGATTCAAATGATGTAATTTTTAATACTGCCAACATTTTTTATGCAAACAATGCCGCTTATAAGGCATACCATAAATAGTTGTAGGATGAATGTCTTTATTATATCATAAATGAATTGATGCATTTTCCATTCACATTCCATGAGAGCATTTCATTCTAAAGACATCATACACTTATAACAACAACGTTCTTAAGCCAATGATATGATTTTATTGATAAAATTGACTTTGAGTATATCGTAATGACATGAAGATCCAATGGTTAAAACTTATCACAAAAAGAGAGATAAAAAGTGCTTAGCAAACATGATAGCAATAGGCCTTAGTTCATCTTTCTTCATGACGGGGGGAAAAGGACACAAAGATACACATTAATAAAGAAAGAAGACCCAAAGGAATTCAACAAAAACAAAAATGGCCAAGTTCATAGAGAAGCACATTTTAGCTCGATATGGGGTTCAGCATCATGTGGTCTCCGACAACGGGGTTTAGTTCCAAGTGGCAACTAATGAGTTATTTGAGAAGTTTAATGTTGAACATTACAGATCTTCTCCATACAGGCCACAAGCTAATGGGGCAGTAGAAGCTGCTAACAAGTCGATTAAGAAAATCTTATCCAAGATAGTAGCCACTTACAAGGATTGGGCTGATAAACTTTCATTTGTAGTTTGGGGGTATAGAACTAGTGTGAGGATGCCTACTGGCTAAACACCTTTCTCTTTGGTATATAGGATGGAAGCGGTATTAACTAGTTAAAACAGAAGTAAGATCATTACGTGTAGCACTCAAAGCTCAGTTGAAAGAGTCGGATTGGGCAAAGGCTATGTATGAACAGTTGAATGCGATAGATGAGAAACTGCTTAAGGCACTCGACCACTTACAGATGTACTAGCAACGTAGGGCTCGAGCTTATAATAATAGAGTCAGATACCCAAAGAAACCTCTTAAAACGGGTGATCTGGTTCTCAAACAACTATGCCAAGTCAACACTAATGTAAGGGGCAAGTTCATGCCTAACTGGGAAGGACCGTTCTCAATTCAGAAAGTCCTTGGCAAAGGAGGAATCAAGCTTATAGATATGGATGGAAATGAGCTCGTGAATCCAGTAAATAAAGACAAGCTCAAGCGCTATCATGTCTAGGTCAAAAGAAATAAATCACAAAAAAAGCAACACAAAGAATAAAATAAATAACACACCCAATAAGTGGTCCTCTACTGCTTGAGCAAAAATTAGGGTGCAACCCGCTAATTGGTATTCTGCAAATTGATCAGGAAAACAGTTAGGGAACTCAAAATAAAGCCCGCTAAGTTAAAAACCCAAAAAGGGTAGCTTAGGCAAAAGTTAGGGCATCGAGAGAAAACACATCAGTTTCACTTTCTAGAAAATCTGTAAAAGGACTGGAAAGCGGGTAAGGGTTAATCACTGGAAATTGTTACTATCGCCTATGTACTCAAATTAATCTCATCAATAAACATGTTATGATTTGCTAAAGAATCTTAGTCTTATGAATGCATACATGTCTTTAGGTGAAATAATCGCATGTATATGAACATCAATTTTTCTTAATCATGTTATGCATCTTTGTTAAAATTCTCTGTACTATGTGCACTATTTAGTAAAAGACAAAAATACCGATGGGCCACAAAAGAAATTAGACCCATGCAAAAGTCGGAAAAGCCTGCTGGGTTGAAAACTCGAAAGGACGGCCCAGGCAAAAGTTAAGGCAAAAAGCCTGTTGGATTGAAAACCCGAAAGGGCGGTCTAAGCAAAAGTTAAGGCAAAAGAAAAAGCCCGATGGGCTAAGCCATCAAGGACAGCCCAGGCAAAAATTAGGACACAAAAAATGAATGTTGGTAGGTCATCTCACGAATGGCCTAGGCAAAAATTAGAACGCCACCTAATCCCTTCGCTACAAAATCATTGGGAAGAAGTAACTTGGGTTAGCAAAATGGCAATATTCAATGGTCTCGGTTCAGAAAAGTTCACATGCATAAAATTTAAAAGTCAAAAGTAGTAGTTCAAAGTTCACATTCAAAATAAGCCACGCAGGGCTTAAAAGTATCAAAAGGCTATCAGAATAATCAAATCGAAGACGTCGGAGGATCCCGTCCCTGGCCACCCTCCTAAGCCTGAGCCTGGGCATCCGCTAGCAGGTCATCCACATCTATGGTCATATGCTCCTCGGCCGTATTGGCATCAACGGCTGGCTGAACAGAGTCCCTAATCCATGATGCCTCTGCACTAAGGTTTTAAAAGGTGCTAGGCGCTAGTCGGCCTGTCGGGGCTTCGGACATCTAGGCGGGGCCTAGGCGGATTTGTAAATTTTTTATTTTTTATAATTATTAATAGGTAAAAGTACAAATTCAACTAAAAAATTAATTATAATATAATAATATTTTACAAAAAGATATAGTTTAGCATAGAAAAACATAAGTCTTAGTTAATTTTTACATAAAAACGCATCAACATTAAAATCAATTCCTTAAAAACAAATATCCTCACTAACTTTTTGTGGTTTATAGCATACTATTTCTCAGTCTGAGATTCAAAATGAAAATTGTATGGTGAGAATATTTTATTGTATATTAGTTTTGCCAACTATGCCACCTTATTTTAATTGAAAAAATTGAACTATAATTATTATAGGTATCAGTATCTTAAAAATTGGGGAAAAATTGGATTAGGCGGTGCCTAGGCGGAAAAAATCGGACCAGGTGGTGCCTAGGCGGCAATATGTCGGTCTAGCACCTGTTAGCGCCCAAGGAATGTAAAGTCGGGCGGTGAGCCTCAAATTAGCGCCTAGGCGGGGCTTAGGCGGAGCTAGGTGGGGAGTTTTAAAACACTGCTCTGCACCGCAAATAGCATCCTCACCCTCAGCAGGCTGACCTCCTCCCCTCTAAATCACTCGGTATGTAGAAAGATTATCCTCGAACTCAACATAGGAAGGGACCGACGTCTACCTATCCTCGGTCATCATCGACAGCTGGCCCCTCAGCATCTCTATCTTGGCCCTAGCCTGAGCAGTCTCGGCCCTAGCCTGATCAGCCTCAGCAGTAGCTGCCCTCAACTGCTCCTCTAAGAATCTAGCTCTCTCCTCTGAAGCATCCAAGTCTTAGGTGGATCTACTGCGCTCCATGGCCAGTAGGGTCTACATTAGAATCACGAGATCAGTATACATATATGTCATAGCAGGCATCATGCATAGTTTGTTAAATTTTACAGGTAAAACTTACCGAGGCTAGTGCATCCTACGCCAGTAGTAGGTATCTAACCGAACAGTACCCCCTGGTAATCCTCTTTGCCTCGGTAATAGTCACCTAGAAATAAAGGTTCACATCAAGATGGAACATTTCAGGCAATCACTATAATGGACAAGGATAAAAGCGAGAAACTTCTTACGTGGGTAGAATTGGAAGGAGTGAAACCAATAAGCTGGACTGACTCCTCGAGCTCCTTGATGGCTCGCTTCCCCAAATGATCGAGGAGTCGGAAGAAGGTATCTAGCTCAGCTCGGAGGATCCCCTCTCTCACGGATCCAGAAGCGCGAGATCGCTTCGCCGGTGGCTCAGGGGCAACAACAGCAGTGGTAATAGGTCTCTTCCATATAGGGGTGGAAAGCTGTAGCAATAAGACACCATACTCAGAATACCAAGCAATTACAAGAAATCATAAAGTATTGATAAGGCTTTGAGTCAAGAAAATACCTAGAAAGAAGGGGTAGAAGACCTGGCCAAGCCCCCAGTACCCCGAGCCACGAATGGGCCCCTATGGTCACCCCCCGGCCCATCCTTATCATCATCATCGCCATCATCGTCCTCATCATCACTCTAGTGAAACTCAAAGGAGACATCCTTATGATGAATCCTCTCACAAGGAGGGAGAAGTGAGTAATCGATGAAGTCTCTATAAGAACCCTCTACAGATAACACTTAGGCCTCCTCGCCTAATAAATAGAACCTATGATCAGTCCTCGGTATGAGATGAGGCCAGAACATGCTCGCTGGGACCGGGGCAGGAATCGGTCTCTCCATCACTGCATTGGTCCTTCACTCTCAGACCCGCTCACTGAAATACCACTCATAGGAGAGTGGTGACTCCAAGACAAAGCGGCGGTCATCAATACAAGCTTGCACCCGCTCAATGGCCCCATACGTGGCTAATCTCTCCCACAGGTCTCGGATAACCTGCATGGTATAAGTGCACTATGAGTATCATAACCTAGTAAATACAGTTTCTACTAATGGTTTGTTGAAATGTATAATGCAGGTTTAACAGGGAAGAAGTTTACCCAATCCGAGCGCAGCTGGCGTAGGAACTCTTTATATTATGCAGTACTTAGGGGCTGGTCCTGCCAAAATCCCATCCACTAGGAGATGATATGCGGTGTCTCGGGATACATAGGTAACCTCGGCCTAGGGATGAACCGGTGCTCGAAAGCTCAAATTTGAAAAGCAAAACCAGGATTAGTCACGACATAGTTTGAATGAAAAGATAAAACACTGGAGATGAGCTTTCAGCTTTACCAGCAAGATCATGTGGTAGATCTTGAGCTCGGACCATTGGCCCCAAACTCCGATATCCATCCCATAATATAATTGCGCCAGGATGGCCCAACACCAGTTCTTATCGAGCACGGCAGCAAGATCCTCTACAGTGGTGAGCAAACCATAGTTGAGGTTGCCCAAGTAGACTGGGAAGAAGTCAGTAGTAAGGAACTTTAGTAGGAAAGACCTAGCATACTGATCCCTCCTATCAGCTACAACAGGCCTTGGCTACCCAATCCAGTAAGAGTAGACATCCTCGTACATGAGCTTGTTCATCCCACCCGGACGAAGCCTAAGTAATCCAGCTATATAGGCATTGACCTCAAGCCGGGAGTGCCACTTATTAACAAACACGTCGAAATGGATAATCTCCCTGCTTCACTCTAGCCCCGTCACAACATAAATATCAGAAGGATTAATAGTGACCTCCCCGATCGGTAAGTGGAAAGTACGGGTCATCTCCAACCACCTCTCTGTCAAAGTTGAAATGACCCCTGGGGCTAATGTCTTCAGAGCATGCGGGATGGCCCTGATGATATCACTAAAACTGAAAGAGTCGATGCATGCCAGTAGCTCAGTATCCTCTATAGTGCGTATCTCCCCGTACCACTTCCTACAGAAGCTCAAGGCTCCTACAGTCCTATACTAAAACTACAAAGATAGAATTACAGATCAACAAGGTTAGAATACAGTAAACATGTCAAAAATCAGAAAAGCATGGCAGAAATCAAGGAAGTGGGCATTCTGTCCTTGAGGATAGGACCCCGTACGGGCAAGCCCTACCCGTACGGGTACACCGTCGGTACTCATATCAAGATTGGCACCCGTACGGGGTCCCCCTTCATGCATACGGTTCCCCTGCAAGGAGTTCTCTCGAAGGAATTTTCCCAAAAATCCAAATTGTCTGAATATCGACCAAAGCTCATCCAAAACTATCCTAAAAGCATCCTAGGCTAAAGTTACATGCATTATGCTCTATCCTAAGGTCTAAAACACCTTAATTCATGTCAAATTTTGAGAAATTCTCAAAGGGATCAAAAATGAAAAATGGAAAATCAGGTGAAATTACCTGGGATCGAGAAGTATAAGTATTAGGAGAAGGGATTAAGGGTACTTCGAAGACCGGTGTGAGCCCCAGAAATGAATCCCCTTCATAAAAACCATACCCGACAGAAATTGGGCATTCTTGGAGCCTCAAATTGCCCATCGGGGGCAAATCTTTGAGCCTAAGAGAGAAACGGTAAGTCTTTGGGATCTTTTTATACATCTTGATCGAGTTTTGGGGAAAAATCACCAGAATTTTCAGTATAGGAAGATTTGGTGTAAGGCAGGATGTGAGGGGTCTATTTCAGTTTTAAAACCCCCAATGGGGACCCATACGAGTCCCACCCAACCTGTACGGGTCCCAATCTTCTAGGACCCTACTCGTACGGTGTCCCTACCTACCCGTACGGGCCCTCTCTTGCTATCCAAGGGCAGAACTATGGACTAGTATTTTAAATAGCACCAAGGACTCATCCAATTTGAATTCGGGGCTAACCCCACTTCTCTTAACTCCTTATTTCAACTAAAATAGGGGCAAAACCCCTAATTCAGGGGCAAAGATTCTAGTCTTCCCGAGATATTTTGAGTATCAAAGTGGACTGTTCTTGAGTTGGCTACTAACCAATGCAATTTTCATGTGTAGGTCTGTCTCCAGCAAGCTATTACTGCAAAGAGGGACTTCTCCTGTAGCAAGCAACCTACCTAAAGATGTCGATCCATTCCCTAGCAGTGGAATAAGCTAAGGGTCACCTTTTAAATCCCTAACAGAATCATCCAGGGGCATCCCCCTATTCCCCAATAGAGGAATCAGATCCAGGGGCATCCCCTCCATTTCCCAACTGTGGAATCAGACCCAGGGGCATCCTTCCATTCCCTAGCAATGGAATTGGTCAATCTAGGGGCATTTCCCTATAGTCCAGCCCTCCTAGGGGCATTCTTTGGGAGGCACCCTTCCAAGGGGCACTTCATTCCAGAGCAATGGGACAGACCCGACATTTCTCGTACTTAGGTTATAGTTTATACAGGGGCTAACCCCCGTCCACGCATCTTTATTCTTAATTGAAGGGGCAAAAATTTTTTGTTCATCATAAAGTCAATCAAGAATAAAGATGCATCAGCTCAGATAATGATTAACTCGGTGTTTGATTGTTGTCTCTTTTCACAGGTTATGTAAAATCATTGGTCAGGAGAGTCATCCGCCTTAGGAAAGGGATACAAGGAGAAGTCATCCGCCTTAGGAAAGGGATACATCAGTTAGGAGAGTCATCCGCCTTAGGAAAGAGATACATTAGTCAGGAAAGTCGATCTACCTTATAAAAGGGATACGAGGAGAAGTCATCCGCCTTAGGAAATGGATAAATCAGTTAGGAGAGTCTATCTGCCTTAGGAAAGGGATACGAGGAGAAGTCGATCTGCCTTAGGAAAGGGATACAAGGAGAAGTCATCCGCCTTAGAAACGGGATACATCAGTCAGGAAAGTCGATCCGCCTTAGGAAAGGGATACGAGGAGAAGTCATCCACCTTAGAAAAGGGATACATCGGTCAGGAAAGTCAATTCGCCAGAGGAAAGGGATACGAGGAAAAGGCACATGCCTTCAGAAAAAGGCACCACCCAGGGAAAGAGTTCGCCCTAAGGAAAGGAACTTATTCGATCATCATCACCAACTCAGGTATAATTCTTAAACCCTCACTCATATCGTGAGATCATACAGATCCCTATCTGCAATGATCCCACGACGGGCAGTCTGTGAGCACTGGATTTCAGTAATCCATCTCGTGAAATGATGATGAGAGCTAGATAATGCATTCTTTTATAGGTGTTATCCATCAAAGGTGTTCCCACTACTATAGAGTTGAGTTTGGCTAGAACACGGAGTCCTAGACTGACCTTAGGTACCCGTACGGGTGCTGCCTAGTGGTACAGATCCACTAGCAGACTCGTATGGGTCACTACCTTCCGTACTCCTGGGGGGAGGACCCGTATGGGTCCCCTAGTACTGAAACGGGTGGGGCCCCACCCGTACGAGTATGCTTATTTCCCATTCAGGCCAATTCAAAAGTAGTCTCTTACTATTTCAGGAAAAGGCAGGTATTGAATTCGGGATCAACAAATTCTGACCTAATTTCACCCTATAAAAGGGGCCTTCTCCTCTCATTTTAAAAGGGACACAATTCAAAAGCAAAATTACTATAGAAAAATTATAGTTCTAGCAATCTCCATAGGTATAGTTGAGGTATAGGAGGTATAAAATAGGGAGAAAACCCATTCATTGAGGTTTTGTCCACATGTTATTCATTTCTAGCTTCATTTATTAGGTTTTTTGGGAGGTTCTGTCCACTCAAATACACTCCTAAATAGTCCTAACTAAGCACATACTTTGGCCGGACTCTCGCTATAGTAAAGGGATCGCCTCAAAGTGGATTCACATCGAAAAGGTAACTCTCTTGAGTTTTACAGAGACTCACATCTCAATTATATTGTTATTGTCAGTTTATTCTATATCGACTGTTATTTCAATTCTCATTTTGGGTCCGATCCTGATTAATATGGGCTTTCTTAGTACCTAATATATCATTTCGGTGATTGTACTGGTGCACCAGACTCGTATAAAGGGAATTCCCGCCTCTATTTCATTTCCTCTATAATTAACCTGTTGATATAAATTAAACACTAGTTCTATCATATCTGAAAGGACCCGTACGGGTCCCTCATACCCGTACGGGTCCTCCCTCAAAGCCATAAGGGTCTTACCCACCCGTACGGGGTATCGGCCTTCAGATAGAACCCAGACTTCTTTTTTTGGTTAAATAAAAATCAACCAACTCACCTTTTGCCATGCGGTCATTTTCACTAATAATCCGGTAAATCAACCCACAAAAGCTAAAATATGGTTTTACGACATAAATCACATTTTCCTCAATAAAATGTTGATTTATGTTGTACTATAAATTGTCCTAACGTCTGTGGATACAGGGGAATTTATTTTCATTTTATTTTATAACTTAGAACAAATGTATAGGATCTCTTTGCAATTTCCCCCATTTTTCCCCTGGTTGTAATTTTTATCCCCCATTTATTGCTTGTGCTTTATTATAATATGTAAACGCATGTAATGAGTGTGAAAGAGTGTAGAAATAGGATTTCTATGATAATTCCCTAAATGATGAAAACTAAAACGGTTTTAAGCGGTGAATGTAATTTTGAATCAACTAAATGAGAAATAAGTGACTCATCCGATACCCGAACCTCTTATCCAATAGGTATGAGTCTCCCGCCCAGAGGGAACCATACCAAAACTCTTTCCCAAGTAGACAACTTGGGTGGCAACTCTATCAATTATATCGAGATTTGGGTCTCAATTCTTTTATTCATTAAAATTGGCTTAATGTGCAAACTTTTAACTAAAGATGTTTTATCACGCCTAAATCCAACCAAACCCCCAGTGGGCCCCGTCTCTCTCACAAAGGCGCCAAGGGAGAGCCATACGTTATCGACACCTCACAACTCTGGCATTCAAAGCCATTATCTCACTAAGGCACCAAAAGCCCTTATTTCACTAAGGCAAAAGCCCATACCACTATGGCACTCAAAGCCCTTATCTCTCTAAGGCACTAAAGCTCTTATCTCACTATGGAAAAAACTTATATCACTATGTCACTTAAAGCTCTTATCTCACTAAGGCAATAACACCTCATAGCATTATGGCCTTTAAAGCCCTTACATCGAGAAGACGCTATATTTTGAACCAACTTTTTAGCCTTCTCACATTACAAAAGTTTTTTTGCAAAAGGCACCAAAGTCCCTTACAATACAAGGGAACACATGATAAAATTGACTAATTAGTCGTAATCATTAAAATTATAAGCGAGCAATCCAAGTGATTCGTCGAAACACTAAGCAAAAGATTTATTAACGACATGACATGCCAATACAGTATGTGAACACTCCATGCACATTATTCTTCATAAGAGCCAGTTACGAATTGATCTCACAAATATTTTCATATGAAGAATCAATTAACACGTCAGTTCTAAATACAGACCAGTGAATATATGAATCGACGGATCAAACAAATTGAATAAATTATCCTACATATTAATGTTGAAAGCTTATTATTAAAACAATACTCATCAAGTATAAATGAAAGAAAAGCACTCAATTGATCAATCCAAATCATGTGGGATTATATTCAATCCATCCAACATTATTTCATAATGGGAATCGAAAATAGTAAGCTTACGTAGCCGTTTCTTTCATCAAGAGAACCGAGAAAACATCACCTTTGAATGATTAAATTTATCAAAGTCTGGTAAATACGAACATGTCATATTCGCAGAATGATAAAACATCAACTTAAAATGATCATCCTTATCAAAGTTCAAGGAATACATGCTATTCACCGGATGGCAGAACATCACCTTCGAATGATCAACCTTATCAAAGCTTGGTAAATACGAACACATTGTATTCATCGAATGACTATACATCACCTAAGAGTGATCAGCCTTACCAAAGCCCGGTAGATATGACTACATGTTATTCACCGAATGACATATCATCATCTTGAAATGATCACTTATTAAAGTCCACTAAATACAAATACATCAAATTCACTGATTGGTAAAATTTACAATGGAATGACCAACCTCATCAAAGCCTAATGAAAACGAGTACATATTATTCAGGAAATGACAAAAAAAATCACATTGTTCGATGTATCTGCATACTTTACATCATAAGGGAATACTATATTTGCCTAGAATATACTAGACATTCATATTCGAAAGTAAGCATGAAGCCCTTATATTATTAATGCGCTAAAACCCTTACTATGCTTATACATTTAAAAGCCCTTACTCAGCTAAGGCATTTAATAAATAAAGAATTCAAGTCATGCAAACACAAATACAACAGTTCTACCATTATTTAAATGGCTTAACAAATAATCATATGATGCCTCCAGCATATTATTCTACTTACAAAGTCATTAAACTTTCAACATCTTCATGAGGTGAATCTATACAGCAATATATCCATTGGATCAGTTGCATCACCACTTGATGCATACCAATATTACGAAGTGTCTTTGTATTCACATATAAACTTATTTCTAATTGATTCAACAAGCTATACATCGCTTACTGAATCTTAAGACATATCCATTCAAGTGATCACAACGTACATGATTTGCTTAATCCTCAGTTCACATGATCATGACGTTGCAACTATTCGCGTAATCCACGCTTCACTTAATATTCGATTCGTACGATCACGACCTTACAACTATTCAAACAATTCATGCTTCACTTAATCTACAATCAGCAAAATCACTACCTTACAAGTAATTTCACATTTCATGCTTGGCGTAATCCATAGTTCACATAGTCACAACCTTGCAAATGTTTGTGCAATCCATGCTTTGCTCAATCCCAAATTTGCATAACCATGGTTTAACAACTGATCAAACATTCTCCACTTTGTATAATTTGTGCTTCTTACAATCCCCAACATACTAGTTCTGTAATACACATCTAAATCGATCAAACGAATGATAATCACAATGTAGGGTACATACTTTCCTTATTATTTCTTCAATCATTTTACACTCAAGGTCCTCCACAGGATATTGATCCAGACTATAAAAATGCATGAAATATGCATTACCATCTTCGTCATTTTGATAATGCGAATTGCCAGCACATCGCAAGCATGAAGCCTTCCAATGCCACGATCATTTGGCATTCGTAGGCACAGAGCTTTCCAATGCTATATTTTGTTAGGGTTCATAAGCACATATCCTTCCAATTCAATGATCAGTTGACATTACCAAAGCATGAAGCCTTCCAATACCACAATCAGCTGGAAAGCACATAATTAAGCTCACGAAGTCAAATCCATAAAGTTTAAGCAAGTAAAAAATGTATCAGAACTTTCCAAAGTCACCATAAGAGCATTTGGAAAAAGCCTAATTTAGCGGATGCTATATTTGACAAAAGCGATTATTGTGATAAGGTATTCATCATGAACCGACTACTCAGTTGATGTACAATATAAAGACTCAGTGGCACTAAAGTCCCTAGGATTAAAAGGGAAGGAATAGAAAAAATGACTACTCAGTCACAACCAATATCAATGAAAATTGAAGAGACAATTCAACACAAATGAAGAAGTCAATCCAACAAAGTAACTTCTAGAGATATCAAGAAATGCCAATGCAATTCAAATTAGTGGTCAGGTTCTACTAACAAACTATTCAAGTTACAACTTACTCCACTCACGATCAATGCATACACAAGTGGATGGTCACACATTTATTCTTCGGTGCATCCAACCCGAACCAAGATATTTTCCATGATTATTCATACATTAGATTGACTAACCATTCAAAGTCTCTAATACATAAATGCATTGTACTTCCCTACCTTGCAGGGTAAATGGGCAAGAGCCTAACACCAAAGATTCTCCAACTCATCTAACATGCAAAGCATCAATTATACAAATTTCATAACTCATTCAAAACCCGAATGAAGGCCTATCCCTGAGAATTCTCCAACATATTAATAACGTCATGCATCCATAATGCAAACACTCAAATACATAATACTTCGGCCATTGAGCTAATATGAACTCTCCAAAAGGATATATATAATCATATATGAAGACCTCCACCTTGTCCAAGAATGATATCGTACAAAGCACAAAGCACTTGCTATTAAACATACCACCATTGTATTTGTTCACTTTATTGACCAATGGATATAAGGAAATATCCACATAATCCCAATCATTAGTCTAACTTGACTAATACCAATATGTATCATGACTAATTTGAATACATTCCATTCCATATTATTGCGTAATACATATATGTTGGAATACATCTCGTTCCATTCACCAAACATCTAAGAATTTGTTGGGTCAAATTTGGAACCCCTACCGACATAAAAGGTATCAAGCTATTGGATTGGACAAAATGATCCCTACCAATGGTCAAGCTTTCATACAAAACATTCAACTAGCACTCAACGTTGAGCGCATGAGCAATATTCAACTTCGATGCTTCAAGAATTAGGCTCCCCAACATCCAACTTTGAGCTTTTGCATCAGAATCAACATCTTTCTCAACTACCTCAGGAGCTTTACGCTTACACACTATCAAGTTCTAGCCCCCCACAAGCGTGAGCAATATTCAACTTCGATGCTTCAAGAATTAGGCTCCCCAACATCCAACTTTGAGCTTTCATATTAGAATCAACATCTTTCTTAACTACCTCATGAGCTTTACGTTTGTTGTCCCTGTGAGGGTCTATATAAGGTCAGAGGGGGGTGATTTTTGCGGAATTAACAGACTTTGAAAAGCCTTGTGTAGCGAGTTTGATAGCTTCCGAATGTTATGGATCTGGATGATACAGATATTAAATATGATGTAAAAAAATTAAAGAGTTAAAGAAATTCAAACACGATGATTTATACTGGTTCGGCCTCACCTACGTCCAGTCCCCAAAGGTTCCTTCCTATGAGCTTTTCCACTACTGCGATTTTTTTCCAACTGGAAGAAATCAATCCTTACAGTTTATCTCCGGGTGGTGTGCCCTTCTGGATGTAGGATATACCACTAGAAGCACCAACTCCTAGCTGAGTCCTTTTGTCTTTAGCAGGATATACCACTTAGACTTCTACTCTGAATCTAAGTTGAGTCCTACAGGGAGATCCCACTTAAAGCACCTACTTCAAGCTATATTCCGATCTCACTACTCACCAAAGTAGAAGATACTTTACACTTTGGTTTCTATCAAAGGTTTTGGTTTTAGACTTCCTTAAGTTTATAATTCACTTAGGAATCCTTACATACTGATTTTCAGTGATTTGGTTCTTCGAGGTATATGTGAAACTGATTGCTTTTTTGTAAATTCTCTTGTTATATAATTTTGTGAAATCAACCAGCAACTTCTCAACTTGTGAAGCTTCCCTTTTATACGCCTCCATCATAAATGTAGCCCTTATGGGTTGGTAAGCTGTAATTAATCTTCATCATTCATCAGGTGAAATGTGGCACTTTCGGAGCCGTTGATCAATCCGTTAGACAGTAATTTGACCCATTTGAATCCTTGGGATTAAGGCTGAAAAGATGCCAGCGATCATTTTCCTTGTTTTTTAGTGTCATACCAACTTTTATACCATTAGCTTTTTATTGTGAGCTCCATGCGCCTCCTTATTGGTCTAGGTGAAAAAGGTTGTTACCTTTTCTCTGTCCGGTGTCAATCCTTTTGTCCTTTTTCTAAAAAATGCGAGCTGTCTCTTTTGTCTTGCTCATGGGAAAAGGATCTTTGACTTTGTAGACCAACAGATGGAGGAAAAGGTTATAATTGAAACTTTTCGTTGTCTTGAAATATGAGTCTTCTAGATGTCTTCAAACTCAATACATCTGGATATGTCTTCTTCCGGATGTTTGTGCAATCAGTTCTTCCGGATGCTAGTCTTGGAAGTTAAAGTTTTTTTCCTTTCCAAACTTTAACCTAATGATTCCATTAATGCTTAGGTGTTTGTCTTCACTTGTCTTGGACTCTGGACGATTTGGATTTGTGTCCGGATGCAGTTACTTAGGTGTTTTGTTTTCTTCAAACCTGATCCGGATTGATTATGTTCTGGATCATTGTTTCCCAATAACATTTACATGCTATCGGGTTCTAGCCCCTCACAAACTTCAATGCATCGCTAATGAGTCAATTCATGAAAGTTAACTCCTTACCAACTCCAAGGCATCACTAATGAGTCAATTCGTGACAGCTAGCTCCTCATCAACTCCAATGCATCGCCGATTGCTTAAGTCATGACAACAAGCTCCTTGCTAACTTTGGATCTCCAATGATCCCATTCCAAAGACAACGTCTAAAACAAAAGATACACATTACAAAAATCCTTACTTTGTCTTTAGAAGACCATTTCTCTTTGCACCATGTAAAGTCTCACCACTTTGCACCATGTGAAAACTCTTTCGAAGACCCTTTTGCGCGATGCAAAGTCTCACCTCTTCGCGTCATATGAAAACTCTTTCGAAGACCCTTTTGCACCATACAAAGTCTCATCTCTTTGCACCATGCAAAAACTCTTTCGAATACCCTTTACACCATGCAAAGTCTCATCTATTCGCACCATGCGAAGGTTCTCTACAAATATACAGTGATAAGACGTATTATTCTGAATGTGTACTCTTAACAAATACATCAACGTATTTTCCCATCAAATTGGGGGGGGGGGGGTGACAGCTTGGCACGGGCCATAGAAAATCCAACCTAAGCCCATTACGCAGATGAGGCCTAAAAGCCTATAATTCACACTCAAGACCCCTATATAAGGGTACCTACTCACACTCCGATGTAAGTTTTTCATCTTCTACTACTTTGTCTCTCTCTCTACTTCTTCATACTCTCTCTAAGACAAATATACTGACTTAGGCATCAGAGGGGTTTCAACCAACCCACCCCCTTGTCTTCTTTCACTTATGCAGATCACAGGTTTACAAGCCTTGGAGATGGATTCCGCACCAAATTATAATTAGTTGTTTAGTTTCATGAAACTTTTCACGATATGATTTTTTCATTGTTTCATGGATCTAAAAACCATGAAAATCTAGTTTTTTTAACTATGAATATGGTGGTTTTCCATGGTTCTCTTTTAAATTAAATTATTTTTTGAAATAAAAACTATATTCTACCATACAATCTACCTAAACAAAAACTTTTACAAACCATACCATATTGTATCATACTTCAATGAACCATAGTGAACCATTAACCAATATAAGGGACAATCCTATAATAACTAGGGTTGTAAGAGAATCGAGCCGAGCTCGAACACTGACTGTTCAAACTTTATTGGGTAAACTTTTAACAAACTCGAGCCGAGCTCGAGCTGAGCCCGAGCCTATCTTAAGCTTTGTTTAAATCGAGCTTATTCGTGCTCCGTTCAACGAGCTTTAGCTGAACATATTAATTAAATTTTTTACAAGCTTAAACCGAGTTTCAAACTCAAAATTATGTTTTTACTTCATTAATCAAAGTTTTATGTATCTAAAGTTATTTAATCGCTTTAAAATATTTAAATTTTACACTACATACATAGATATGTGTATTTATTTTTCATAATAGACCTATAATTTATATGATAAATGTAATATTCTTATTTTTGGACATGTTCACGAGTTTATTAACGAGTATTTCGAAAGTAATGTCAACGAGCCGCTTATTGAACATGTTCGTGAACTTTCGAGCCATTATTCAAGCTATACTCATTTATTAAAACAAACCTAAATTTTTATTTAGGATTAAATTTGAACAAACTTTAATCGAAACCGAACATTGAGCTGAAAAGGTTTGTACATTTACCACCGTACTAATGACAATTGTTCCAATTCCTAGTCGGCCATTGGCGGGATAACAGAACAACCAAATCATCCCGGAATCAAAAACACGGCGGCCTTTGGAAGGAATTGGTAACAATGGAAGACGAAGCAGAGATATACGACGGAACTAGAGCACAGTTCCCTCTTACCTTTGGCAAACAATCCAAATCCCAGACCCCTCTTGAACTCATCCACAACACCACCCGCCGGACGTCCTCTTCCTCCGCCGCCGACAATAAACCCTCCGATTTCCCCTCTCTTTCTTCTTCGTCCAAACAATGGATTCAGTCTGTTCGCTCCTCCAAAAACCCTAACCCTAATCTCACAATTGGGCCTCCTCCGCCCGATTCCAGCTCCGGCAACGATGTTGACGATGATGCAGATGTAGTCATTGGACCTCCTCGCCCTCCCCCGGGTCTGGGTAATCAGGATGAGGATGATGGCGGTGAGGATGAGGTGATGATAGGACCACCGCGGCCACCGCCGACTAGAGATTCGGATTCTGAGGATGATGAAGAACAGGAGACGGGGAATCAGTATCGGATTCCTTTTAGTAATGAGATTGTGCTTAAGGGCCATACTAAAGTAAGAACTGCTTCTCATAATTCCCCTTTGGCTGCTGTATGATTAATGTTATTAAAATTTTGAATATATTCATCTTCCTTTGTTAACCTATTGTATTTGGGTAAAATACATGAAGTTTCACTTTATTTCCTATGAAATTCTTAAGGCAACTTATACTTGTTGGATTTGGAAGATCATAAGTGGGATATGTATTCTTCTGTTAGCTTGAATTGTATGGTTTTTGGAGTTTATTTCGTGAGGTTTATGTTGAGAAATATGTGGTTATTTTTATGGATGTCAGATTGTCTCGGCTCTCGCAGTTGATCACACTGGGTCCAGGGTTCTTACCGGGAGTTATGACTATACAGTAAGAATGTATGATTTCCAAGGAATGAATTCACGCTTGCAATCATTTAGGCAACTTGAACCATTCGAAGGTCATCAAGTTCGCAATTTAAGCTGGAGCCCCACTGCAGACAAGTTTTTGTGTGTGACTGGTTCTGCTCAGGCTAAGGTAACCACTGCATATCTTTTGCCCTCTTACTTTACTCGAAGTTGTTAAACTTTTGGTCCAAGCTCATATGTATTCTCCTTTGCACGGCAGATATATGACCGCGATGGGCTTACACTTGGAGAGTTTGTAAAAGGGGACATGTATATTCGTGATTTGAAGAACACCAAGGGCCACATAACTGGTTTGACCTGTGGAGAGTGGCATCCCAGAACCAAGGAGACTATTTTAACATCATCAGAGGACGGCTCCTTGCGCATATGGGATGTGAATGATTTCAAAAGCCAAAAGCAGGTGTGTATTTACTGAACTCCGGGTTGTTTATGATGATCTGCTTCTGTTCCTGGCATCTTGGTATGCGTTTTCTCATAACAATAACAAATTTCAGTCACTTTGCTTAGCCAAAATATTGCATGAAGATCTTAAACAGAGCTAGTATACAGTAGATTCAAAAGTTCACTACTTGAGAGAAAGAACATAGATTGCCTGATAATGATGGGAGTTGGATTGACTTTATTATTTGTATTTGTATTTTTTGTATGCTTGCTACTAGATAGAGACTTGTATCTTTGATGCATGCGAAACTAGCTTTCCAACAATAAAGTTGCTCATTGTGACATTTTTGTGATGCAAAGGAATTCTGTGGACATTTGTCCCTCTAATAGCCTGCCAACGTAGCATAGGCAACTCAATGGTCACATTAGCTGTGATATCTGGGAAATTTTGTTTAAACAAGAGTATAAACTAAACCCTTTGATCATTTTCTATATAGGTCATCAAGCCAAAGCTTGCTAGGCCTGGAAGAATTCCAGTTACAACATGTGCTTGGGATTGTGAAGGAAAAAGCATTGCTGGTGGCATTGGAGATGGATCTATACAGGTAAATCCTCCTTGTGTCCTGATTACTTGAAATCTTGTCTATCACTTAATAGCCAAGGTTTAAGCATTTTCCTAATGTATGGATCTATGCAACATACTGCTAGGTTATCCTTATTCTGCTCTGAAATATCTTCTAATTTGCTATAGTAACTTTCTTCTACTCGATCAACATTAGCGTAATACGTTTTGCTCAACTTCTGTTTGCAGTTGTGGAATCTCAAACCTGGATGGGGAAGCAGGCCAGATGTGCATGTTGAGAAAGCTCATTCTGATGATATTACTGGTCTTAAATTTTCTAGTGATGGGCGGATTTTACTTTCAAGGAGCATGGATGGCTCTCTTAAGGTTAAGATGAAACTCTTGTTCAGCACATATTTCACATAGTCTTGTTCATTTTTTGAATAGTACGGGGCATTTTTGCCAATTTTGTTTATTGTGGGGTTTGAACCCACAACCCCACACAACTTTGATTCTCCGTGGCCACTAGACCAAAGCCTAGTGGTTTAGTCTTGTTCATTTAGTGTTCTCAACTTCTGATATTAATGTATCCTAGTTGATTTGTGTTAGGTTTGGGATCTACGTAAAATGAAAGATTCTCTTCGTACTTTTGATGATCTCCCAAACAACTATGCTCAAACAAACATTGTATTTAGTCCTGATGAACAGCTCTTCCTGACTGGAACATCTGTTGAAAGGGAGAGCAAAACAGGTGGTTTGTTGTGTTTTTTTGACCGGACAAAACTCGAACTTGTTTCCAGGGTTGGCATTTCTCCAACTTGCAGTGTTGTCCAATGCATGTGGCACCCAAAACTTAATCAGGTAAAAATCATGGAACATGTCACCGTATGCATTTAACAATTTAGCCGTGTAGATGTTATAATTGTTGTTTATTCCTTTGCATGCTTGATAAGTGAATGCTATCCCGATTTAATGATTTGGTTTGCTGTAGCATTCCTCTTAAGAATAATAAGTAGGCGAAATGTATCTAGACCTCACCCTAAACTTGGCAAATTTTGTTGGATGCCACCTTGAACTTTCAAAAGTTGCAATTAACCCCTTAAACTTCGCAAAAGTGCGCCAAATTGCCCCCTCAACGCCACATATCAGCTTCTGGTTGAAGAGAGAAAAAAATCAGAAAAATGACATCTTTGAAAAGTCAAACCAACCAGAAGCTGACCGGTGGCATTCAAGGGGCAAACTGGTGCACTTCTGCTATGCACAAGGGGTTAATTGAAATTTTGATGGCATCCAGCAAAAATTGTCAAGTTCAGGGGGCTATGGATGTATTTGGCCTAATAAGTAAGATACCTGACACTATGTTTGCTTGATAGATATTTGCAACATCCGGGGATAGGAGCCAAGGCGGAACTTACATATTATATGATCCCACTCTCAGTGAGAAGGGAGCTCTCGTATGTGTTGCACGTGCACCCCGGAAAAAATCTGTGGATGATTTCGAGGTGCAACCTGTCGTTCACAATCCTCATGCACTACCCTTATTTAGAGATCAGCCAAGTCGGAAACGTCAGCGAGAGAAGGTATTAAAGGATCCACTCAAATCACATAAACCCGAACTTCCAATGACAGGACCAGGCCATGGTGGAAGAGTAGGTGTAAGTAAAGGAAGCCTATTGACCCAGTATCTACTCAAGGTGATGTTCGCTCCTGAAACCTGGTTCTTAGTTTCCAGTGTTGTTTTTGAATGAAATTAACGAAACTCGGTTGGTTTTGCAGCAAGGGGGAATGATAAAAGAGACATGGATGGAAGAAGACCCAAGAGAAGCCATATTGAAGTATGCTGATGTTGCTAAGAAAGACCCGAAATACATTGCTCCTGCATATCAACAAACCCAGCCTGAACCAGTTTTCGCAAAATCGGACTCCGAGGATGAGGAGAAATGACAGGGTTTTCATGGATTTATCATCGCCTTTTCTACCTTGTTCATCTCCACGTATATTTCCATTGCGGTGAGTGTGAACTCCTTGGCCTCCTTTATTGTATCCATTGAATATTTTACATCTAACATAAGGAAAACATCTGTGCTAGCATTTTAGATGGCTGATTTTTGTTTTTTCTTTTTATAGGTGAGCTTTTCTCCGTTTCATTCGCCTCTCTGCACCAGTACATTGACAGAAGCAACAAGAACTCGCAAAAATTTGCAGGAAATGCTCCGTATTTTATTAAATTCTTGAACAGGAGATTCAGGTGGTTGCTGGAAACTTGCTGGCATGTCAGAACTAAAATCCTGACAAATTATGTTGAATTTGATGTTTTGCTCAATCTTGTAATATAATGTACAACATTCCATATTGATTCCAATTGAAAGATTAGCTTTACTTGTCCATCATACTCTTTGGAATAGAGTGCCCTGCTTTGTTTATCAGTGTGAATTGCAGGTAATCGCACCGAAGCTGAATGAGAATTCATCTTTGTGTTGCTTGTTGCCTCTTGCCACTAGTGGCAGAGCTCATTTGATTCGTTTGCTGATTTTTCGTTATGTTACCAAGTGATGCTGACATATCAATTTCGGCTTTTATCTTTTTATTCGTGCTGTCATAAAACCGTACATTTCAGTGATAGTAAAAGAAAGAAATCCTTGTCAAAACACACCTATGATTAGCCTACTACATGGGCAACGGTGAATTTGAAGAAAATTTTTTTTCAGCTATTGTCATTTACAAGAGCTCTAACATGACCGAATTCCCTGCAAAAGATCGGGATCGTGGTCTCGCCTATTCTTGTCATTTGTGTTAGGCATTTCCAATTATTGCTATGTGGCTATGTTACAATTTCCTTTTGGCAACCTTCGTTTGTATTATCAGTGAATGGCTCCATGAGACGAAACTTCGGTAGACTTGACTCAAAGCTGTTCTTCCCTGTCGTATTAGTTAACATCTTACTTTGCTAACTTCAAGTTTGGAATTATGCTAGGGTATCCCGCTCTCGAAGCTTGACAATCGGTTATCAGATAGAACAGTAAATAATTGTGTCTCTACAAAAACCTGCAGAACACATGAATCAAGTATTGACAAATCGTGGAAAAGAAAAGGCGAAATAGATTACCTTAATAAATGGGCGGTCTCTAACAGGAAACGAGTCAATAAAGCTATCTTTAAGAAGTAAACAGACCTGAAATGAAACCGAAGATCGATTTCAAAGGTGAATTTCCTAATTAGATAAAAACAAAAACAGAAAGTTGACAACTTCATGTTTTTCTGACCCTATCGTTGTTTGATTGTACACTAGTTATCGTATGCAATCTTAAATCCGAACATATAGACTCCAGGTACTGCCTAATGACTGCCAAGAAATGGGTTGCAGCTTCCCCCTGACAATGTCACAGCTATGTTAGCCATACAGCAATTTCAATTATTTAGGTACTAGATACTGTATAGTCTAAATACAGTAACACCTGAACTTCGTTACATCGGTATACAGGAAGCTTTTTAGCGACATTGCTCTCATAAGCCAGTCTAGCGTGAAATGGTGCGAGTCGTGAAACGAGCTCTCTGTAACGAGGAAGTGCTGGCAAATTACACATTTTCACCTGAAACTCGGGACAAGGATAAACTGAGAATAAGGGAGGGCTTGTTTGCTTAAAAAGTTCGGAGGAACTCAATTTCATCCAAGTTTTAGTATTTGGTAAAAATTTCATCCACACAAACACTGATGAACATAAATTTCAAACTTCTACCGAGATTTGATTCTTTTTTATAAACCTGATTCTTGAGCACATTGACACGAACAAGACTAAATGTTCTCATCTTCAAGTCCTCCGGCTTTTGTTGTATGCCAACCTGCAAAACGAATGAGACGGTGTTATCCAGCAATGATTGGCCTTTGAACTGTAAATTTTTGATATATTGCCAGTAGAAAGGTAAACAAACGAAACTCACAATATATGGAACTGGAGCGTCCAGAAAATCAAGCATCCTCGAAGGTAGAACCTATAGCAGAATCGAAACTTCAGTAGAATATTAACTATTCCAATTCTAAAGATAGAGAAAGCATGACTATAATGCATTTGAATGTTCATTAAAGAACTTGAAAAATGAAAAGCTAAAGCCTTTACAAAAATTTCAACTTCAAATCAAAACCATTGGTGTATAGTTACTATTTAACTTACTGGAAGAAATAAACTCTGCCACTGAAACGGCCGAATCATAGGAACAACAGATAGGACTACAGCAGATAGAACACCCTGCATACAAACATTATCAACAAAAAAACAAGTCGAAATGGACAAAACATAAAGAAAGTAACAACTCACCAGGTTTGGGCACACAACCACCACTTGTTTCTCCAATAATACTCCTGTGATAATTGCCAAAATCTAGAGAAAGCGAAACAAATACTATTTCAAGAAACCGAGATAAACCTGAAAACAAAATATCGATTCAATTACATTGAATATTACATTTTCAAGAGAAAGAACTCGGCATATAGTCGCTGTTGTCCATACTGAAAGAGCATGAGCTTCCTCGGCAGCAGCTAACTTCAAGTTAATCTTTTAACCGAAAATCACAAATACAGTCAGAATGCATACTAGTCAATAGTCTTCGATGGGAACTAAGCAGTAAAAGTATGTAACACCTCGGCAGAATTTAAACAGTTTTCAGAAAACTGAGCTAAGTGAAGCCCAGATGCAGTAGGCCGCCTATACTTGATAGCTTGCAAGTGCTCAAGAGGCTGATAAACCACTTCGCTTCCTCGTTCAGGCAGGGGAATCGAATGATACCCGCAAACTATCTGTAAAGACTCGTTCTTGTTTTCCCGAGCCCATCCCATTATCAACTCATCATCCAAATCTTTTTCGCAATTTGCGAAAAGTTCGTCATCATCCTCCACCGATCCAATGCTTCTAGCTGGACTGCCAAATACGACAACACATTGCTGAAATTGTGAAAATTTTACAGGCATTTTTCTTTTTCAGAATATACTACCTGAAAATGGAGTCAAAACTTCCTAAGCGCTCCAACTTGTCGCTCCTCGAGCAGTTATATATGTCTGAAGAGGTGGCGAGGCTATTTTCGTAACTTCCTTCTGTTCTTTCTAATGCATCAGAATGTGGTTCTGATGACTCGGAAACATAATCATCGAAATAATGTGTGTTTTTTCTACTGTCCTTATCTACTTCCCTTAGATGGCTCATATCAGAAACATCACTAGTAGTACCACTTTCGGGAGAATTAGATTCATATGTTTTTGGTGATAAATTAGGGATTTCATCGTCTGATACGATTCCTGCAGCAGCTGCAGCGAGAGCCACTGCATTGTCGATAGGTATGGCAGAAGTTGTCCAGTCGAAACCCGAGTTACTGTCACTGTATAAATCATTTGTGTTCATTTGATCATGTGGCTTGGGTACTGGAGGGATGCAACTAGGCACCAATTCACTAGCAAACTGTGTTGCCCGATTAAGTCGCTCCTGTGCTATGATACTGCATCAAAGTGAAATGTAGTCAATTGTATGAAAAAAACTTAACTTTTTGCTTCACAATGTAGTAAATATTTCAAATGACTTTAAGTTCATTGGACCTGTTGAGCATCTCGAAGTGCATCTCAAAGAAAGGAACTCGGGTTAGCAAACAGTAGCAACGAGGGGCAGAAACCAAAAAACGGCAGCTTTGTCCTGTTGAAGGTCTTAGGGGCAACATGTTGCCTAGGATACTAGGTGACCTTTGAACAGCTTCCGTTACATGTAAGCAAACCCCATAAAGTGTATCGTTGTCTGCCACCTGATCAAAGCACAAAAAACACATTAAGCATCGACCAACTCCTGGCGTCTCATTTGTTCAAAATGGAAACTTGAATAAGAAATACAAAGATTCTACCTTCAATGAAAATATAAATGCTAAATCATCCCTGCCCATATGCTCTTGCCCGAATATAAGTTCACTCAATTCACTTAAAGATGGAGTCCTCTCTAACAACCGCGTCTATAAAAAAGGACGACTAATTATCAGCTTCTTAACAACAGCAAAAACAAATTGACAAGTAAAATATTCATGTAATTAGCGAAATCAAACCTTAACACCTTCAGGAAAACAAAAGGAACACAAATCCTTAAGGCGCAAATGTAATCTTTTCCCAGGAGGGTATTTGAAAAGAATCTGTAGCATATAAATAACTATAGTCCATTAATACGAAAAGGAGAAATTAACAATCATATGTGACAGCAGTAAAATCGCTCGGTTAAAGTAATGATCCGTTAACCTGAGGTTCCATAAAAGGAAATTTAGGCCCCTGAGACTGCAGTTTTTTGTATGCTATAATATCAGATTTCGACGCCTCGAACTCCCATTTCTTCCTTCTTGCAAAAACATCCTCCACAGCCTCGAGATTGGTCTCAGGATGAAGCCCCACAACAACAAAGTGTTCATACAATGAATTAGCCTCCTTAAATTTTGTGTGGTCCTGCAACAACAAGAACAAATCACACATAACCATTTCACAATCACTCGCACACTTGACCGATCATAAAGCCCAAAATATGATGCTAGACATTGCACAAGTTAGCAAAAAGATACCAAATTTACCAAATAAATGGTTAAGTACCAGAGCTTTTGAGTGAAGCTGGTACCACAAACGTTTTTGGTTCGCTAAGACCTCGGGATTGAAACAATAGTCTTGATCCCTAGAATTTCCACCCCATGGCCAAGCTTTTTGCATCTGAGTTTTCAGTTTCTGAAAGCTACTGCTTCGGTTATGTCCAGGTGTCATAGTCTCGCTCTGGCAACGCCTGTGCATCGTTGGAGGCACCGGCTGAAGAGGCTGATTATGAATAGCCTCTCCAGCCATTTTAACCGTCTCTTCAGATACATGCTGTAAAACCACATATGGTGATTTTGGCTGCTCAATCCTTTCGTGATCCTCCTGAGATTCCGAATCTTCTTTCGAATCCATAGTCATTTAGCCATTAAATGCCCCAATCTCCATTAATTTCAGACAACAAAAGCTCCAATCCATCAATCAACAAAGAATCCAATGCAAACGGCTATAAATTCATAATCTTTACAACCCACCAAATAAATAACACCAGATATGAAATGGGATTCAAGAAAAATGATGATTCTCCTGTAAGGTTTCAATTTTTAAATCACTGAGATATCCAATACACAATCTTTACAATCCACCAAATAAATAACACCAGATATATAATGGGATTCAGTTTAAAATGGTGATTCTCCTGTAAAGTTTCAATTTTTAAATCACTGGGTTCAAAAAGATCATGCATTTATCATTATATGAACATAAAAATCTAATTTTTTGATATGAAACCCTATGATCATTAAAGAGGGGAATAAAAACCGTAGAAACTGATGATTGGCATAGTTCTTTTTTTAAAAATTAAATGCACAAATATGAAAATGAAATGCATACCTTGTATCAAATCAAATCAAATGCTGAGAGTTTAATCCAGGAAATGAATGAATGAATGTGTTGAGGGAGAAAGAGGGAGTTGCTAAAAATAGAAAAGAGTTGAGCGAAAATGGGGAAGGGGCTTTACTTTTACACATACGAAGGGAGGTGTTGTGTCTGAGCAAAGTTTGGTTTTTTTTATCAGGGGAATAGGAAAAGACAACTGACTTTTGTTGTCTTTTGTAGCATTCATTCACAAATTAATGTTATACGTGAGTAAGTGGTTTAGTATCGTTTAAATAAGGTTTTTAATTTGAGTTTTAGTGAGTACAGAAAATTTTAATTGGGAGACTCACCCCATCACAATCAGGTGTGCAACTCATATCGGATCTAAATGTAGTCGGAGCAAAGCTCCGATGAACTAAATATTTAAAAAAAATTGTAAATTAATGTTGATTTTCACTAAATTTCAGTGCCTTATTAATCTTTTTGGATTCATGTAAATCACATACTACAGAAGTATGTTTTGGAAACAACTTTTCAAATCAATAAATTTACGTACATATTTATAATCAAGCACTTAAAATTATTATTTGATAATGTAGAAAGTATTTGTTTAGATAAATTAGAGTAAGGCCTTTAATAAATTTTGAACTTTATGGATCATGTAATCATTCGTTACTAAAATGTAAGAACTTTCGTAAATTTTGAGCTTTTTTATTCTCTCATAGTTCTACCGCATTGAATTTAATTCTCATTTATTAAAAAGCAAAACTTTTTTTTAAAAAACTATATTAAGTTATAGGAAATTTTTTATCCTCTGTGATTAGGGTCTTTTATCAATAATAAGATGGTGATTGATACAATTAAAAATTAAGTAATGATAATAAAAATTTGTTCAATTGATAAAATTAATATGCATTAAATATCAAAAAAAGTCTCGATTTTAAACCTCAAACTCCTGTAATGCGGCTTTTTCACTTGCATATTCCTGGACAAAATTCAAAAGTTTTATATAAAAGACTAATTTGTGTTATTCAATTTTGAATTTTGAGTAATGTAATCTTTAACTTTATCTCTTATAATATCTTAATTTCCATTAAAATACTGCTGCAAATTTTCTAACTTTAAAATATTACAAATAAGCTTATTTTATTATCATATTAGATATTAATTGAAGAAAAATCATACAGTTTGTCAAATTTAATGCATTTACAAAAATTTATATGCAAAAAAATCCATCAATAATAATTTGTTGATATCCTCATAATTTAACTATACTTTAAACTTAAGTGGGGGTTTATAAACTACTTGTAGAAATTATTTTTGCATGTTTTGAAAATAAAACTATTATTACTCCCAACCAACAGAAGTAAATTAAGTCCAATATAATAATAAACTATTAGATTTTGGTGTAGTGAAAAAAGATCCAAAAAAAAAATTTTAAAAAAAAATAAATGCTTAAGTTACATTCTTTTTAATATATAAATAATAATATTAAATTAAATTTATTTTAATATAAATTTATATATATATATAATATTAAATTAAATTAAATATAAATTAAAAAATACTAAACTTATAAGTAGATGAAAATAAAAAAATAATGGAACAGAATCATAAGTTGGGCATGTGTGTACGTGTAATAACTTCCAGTTCCACTAACTATAAAGTAGTTTTGACTTTGGACGTGAACGTGTCCAGTCCATTAAATTACTAACCGCTAGATATGGGAGCGGGGCCCATTCTCATTTAATTTTAATTTAATAAATAAATAGTAGCATTATACTGTTTTCTAATATATTTTGGGTTTTATTATAATTAAGGTTTCTTATTCCTTATAATAGATGTATTTAATAGGATTTAAAAATTATTCTCTTCTAATTTATTCAACTTGTGTTGCTAATTGGGGTATACGTTGTTGGTATTGGTGACACGTCAATGATTTTAAAAATAGACAATATGTTTCAAAAAATTAACTACAATAGATTATTTTTTTCATTAAAAAAGAATTAATTATTTATTAAATTATTTTCTTCACAAGTAACCAACATTTGAATTTTAAATTAAGTATTAAAACATTAATAAAATTAATTACTTGACTATCTATTTAATTGTCTACATGTAAAAGATCAAATAGATAATATTCAATATTTATTGTAACGAACCGAAATTTTCAAAAGTTACTTATAATAAATTACTATGGTATTAAAATATCATAGAAATTATTTTTGTAGTTATTAAAATTATTATTGGATATAAGAGATGAGGAAATAAGAGTTAATTAAGTAAGAAGGATGAATTGGACATTTAATTAATTGTTCAAGAGCATTATTGAAAATTGAAAAAAAAATACATATCATATCGTGCATCTCTTCTTCACCTCCACCATTTTTTTCTCCTCTATTTCTTCCTTTCCTTATCAAATTTTGCATAATCTAAAAACTTCCGATTTCTTCGATTCAACTTCAAATTCTGGTTAGAGATCGATCCTTAAGCCCTCTATCATCATCAATTTCAGTGAATTAACACTAGAAGAGAAGGATTTCAGATTTTAAGATTCGGATGAATAGTAACCCGAATTTGAGGTGAGTGATTTTTGGTGAAATTAAAGCTTAATTAGTAGAATTCATGGTAGATTAAGCATATTTATGGTATTAAGAAGTTTATTTATACAATATCTTGATAGAATTATATATTGTTGTTGTAGAGGAAGCTAGTACAAGCAAATTAAAGGCAAAAGAGGTAGAAGAGAGCTAGAAAGAGCTTATAAAAAGGTTTGTGTCTCGAATTTCGATTTCTCGATTTTTCGGAAAAATTTCCAGATTGAATACTTGTTTTGTTTTAAAGTTTTCTCTCGTTATATAAATCCGATTTGAAAGATTCTTGATTTTATTGATATCTACAGAAAGTAAGGAATATATGTTCAGAAGAAACCTTGTTGAATTTCGTTCGTTTTCAATGTGAAATTTTTGTTTGAAGTTGAGTCATGAAATCTGTTTTCGAAAAATCTCAGCTTTGCACACTGTTTAGTATTTTGATCATAACTTTGGTTATACAATTTGGATTTCTGTGATTCTGGTTGGTTTGGAAAGCTGAGACATGTGGCTAATTATGTTTGTGAATAAAGTTCTTTGATTGGATGTTGTTTTGATAGTGAAAAATGTAAGGGAAGTCAGGTCACAAAATCTGAAAATTTCTGGAAAGTATGAATATTGATTTTATTGAGTTTTAATTGAAGTTTGATGCTTTAAAATTTATGATTTGAAATTCCTAATTTCTGAAGTTATGTTGAATTATGATTGATGGTTTATACTAGAATTTTTAAGATGTTACTTTGATATATTGCCCTTATTAAACGAGTAGAATACGAGTCAGGGTAGATTGGCGCCAATAAAGGGGGTACAGTACTGTACAAACAATTGAAGCTTTGGCTTCGGGCTTTGGCCGATATTATGATATATATTTATTGATATTGAAGCTTCGGCTTCGGGCTTAACCGATATATTGATTTTGAAGCTTCGGCTTCGGGCTTGACCGATATATTGATTTTGAAGCTTCGGCTTCGGGCTTGACCGATATATTGATTTTGAAGCTTTGGCTTCGGGCTTGTCCGTTCCCGTATCCATTTTACCGTTATTCAGGACTTGTTTACTTTGGGCAATTTGTGGTTAAAGTGTTTGGAAAAATTGGATACAAATTTTATTGTACTTTGAAAGGATTACTACATAAGTTTTGTGATTTGGTTCCATAAAGTTGGTTAATTTGTTTTTGAGTAATGAAAAATCTTGGTTTCTATTTTAAAGTGTTAAAAATGTTCAAAGTTGTTATATTTCTTTTATGGTACCACTAAGCAAATTGCTTAGCGTGTAGTTTTTTTTTACACCTAGGTGGAGAACTTGTAGATAGCTTGGACCAAAGTGGAATAACTGGATCAGCTTGAAGAGCAAATAAGGAAAGACTCGAGGTGGATTTGTAATTTAATGTAATACTATGGTTTATAGAATAATGGCATGTACTAGATAATGTGAGAAATGTAAAGTGGTATTGAGAAATATTTGGAGAATAATTAGCATTGAGAAATAATTTGGAGTCTCAAACATTATATTGGTATTTATACATATTGTAATCTATAAGTATTGAACTTTATATTGTGGAGTAGAGTTATTCATTGGGTGTTTATAATTACTGTGACACTTCCAATAAAGGGGGTGTTACATTTATAGCCCCAAATTATATAAAAAAAAAATAAAAGAGTTTATATAAAATTATTTTTTATTTAATTATCTATTTTTGTCTATTAAGGTATTATGTTTTGATGTGTTTCCTTGAAAACTTGACATATAATAATTTTTCAAAGAGATGAAAAGGAAAAGGTGGAAAGACAAAGAACTTATTCTTTTATTAAATGAACCTAAGATAAAAATTTTTTGAAAGAACTGGAATTTAGTGTAATTTATAGTTGAACTGAATTGAGTTAAATACTTAAATTATAGTTGGAAAGGTGAGAATTTAGTCAACTACTCTAAAGCATTATTTAGAAAAAAAATGCAATCAAGAAAATATAGAAAACGTGAAAGAAAATAAAATATAAACAAAAAAATTTATGGAATACGAAGATATAAAAATGAGGGTGAATTTTAAAAAAATATTATATAGTTCACTTATTTATAAAATAGGGTTTCAAAAATTTTTTTGTTGTGAAATGGAGTACGTGGTTTCAAAAGATTTATAAAAAGAGGCCCATAGTTTCAAGATAATGGCATTATATAGAATATTTTAAACAATTCAACATTTTAATAATTTAACCTTATTTTTTAAAAATTATATGTCTGAAAGTGAGTAATTTTCGAAAACTTTTTTATTTTTATAATTTTTTAAAGTTTATTATCATGATTTAATTAAAAAAATATTTGGACTATCAAAAAAAATTAAAATTTTTTATATTTTTAATATCCATCTCACAAAAATTCAGATAAAAACGAATAAGATTACTCATTTTCACGATATTATTTATTTAATATTGAGGATTCTTTATTTGCAACTTTTTTTTAACAATAGACCCAATTTAGTAAAACAAAAATCCTCATACTTCATTTTATAAGTGAGTGAAATTATAAGGTACTTTTTTAAAGTTTAGCCGAAAAATAAAATACCAGAATGGAGCAAGATTGGCGGGAAACCGTCCGAGGTCTCACTCTCACATGCTTGTTGCAGTCCTTGTACCTCGTTAACTGTTTTTTTCAGACACTTCCTCCCCTTTCCAGGTTCTTTTCTTACCTGAAGTTTTTGCAGATTTTGCATTTCAATTTCAATTAAGTTGTTCGATATTTTTATATATAAAAAGAAACTTAATTTGTGTCCAATTCATTTCTTAGTTTCGATTCGAAATATTAGACTGTATTTTTTAATTTTAGTACGCAATATATGGCGTTAATAACACTCACAATTGGAGCATCTGCCATGATAATAAATATTAAAATATAATTAATTATATTGACATACAGTTTTTTTCACTCGTAAAGTTATCTAGTATATAATCAATTTAAATTTTGAAGGAACTAAACTGAAATTAATATATAAGGTTATGGGTCTTAAATAATATTCTAATATTCAAGTAAGAATTAATGTCCATTTTATTGGTAGGATAAATACAACTGCAATACATGTTTGAGTTTCTATACCTTTTGACTAACATATGTAATATTTATTCAAGTTCCTCTTAAAGAAAACAAACTCAAAACAACGAAAAATTAGAATAAGGCAAAGTTAAGCAATTGTTAAATATTAGGTCTAAAGCCCAAAAATTAGATACAATTTGATCTTGCAGCTTGTGGAGTTACTTTCAAAACAACTTCGACCAAGAGTATATGAGATGAGCTATAATTATTACACCAGTGTATGATTATATTAAAAATGTAAAAACTTCATTAATATGTAATTTCATAACTACCAATAAGGTTTGATCCAAGAGGTAAGTAATTTAGTATTGCTTAAGCAAGGTCTCGAATTTGAGCGCTGGTGAATGTAAAAAATCCTTATTAGGAGACTCACCCATATTATTAGATACGAGACCCGAATCAAATCTAGATATAGTCGGAGCTTATCAACCAGATGAGAAAAAAAAATGTAATTTCATAAATAACTAATATTGTAATGCTATTTTACCTGAGTTGTACTAATATTGTTTAGTTAAAAAAAATAATTGGTCCCACTATAATTAACAATAAGTGGAATGATTTTTTTTTTATCCGGTTTATTGGAGCTTTATTTTAACTACGTCTAGATTTAATTCGGATTATGGCTGTGGTGGGTGAGTCTCACAATAAGGATATTCTATATTCACTAGGACTCGAATTTAAAACCTTACTTAAACGATGTCAAATCGCATACCACTTGAATCACTTTGGGTTTAAGATGTTCATTACAGGTGTTTTAAATTTATTCGTAAGCAAATGTATTTTGCCTTTTTTCTATAATAGCAATAGTTTTAAGTTTGCTTATTAATTGTATATGAACAGTCAATGACTGAGTAGTGTTGTGAGTTCAATTTTATGGTAAAAAAGATTTCTCTTTTTAAAAAAAAGTATTGAAGATAAAAAGTAACTGATAACAACAAGAAAATATTATAGGTACGATCAACAATTGCAACAATAGACAATAACAAACTTAAAAGAATGAATAAATTCTATAAAAATTTGTGTAATTGGTTTGCAATGCCATTTTTCATGGAATTCATGGTTCGTTGAGAAAATGATCCATCAAATTATGTTGAATTTGCAAATCTACTTTTAAAAAAACAAAATTAGTAAAATCTAATTCAGTTACACATTATTTTTACCATGATATACCAATCAATGAAATTCATTTGAGAATGAATTCAACTTTGTAACTCATTTTCAATACAACAACAATATTACCCCAACGTTTAACAAGGCTCCCATATAAGTGGGGTAAGGGAGATAAGGTGTAAGCAACCTTACCCCTGTAATTATAGAGAGGTTGTTTTCAATTGACCATAAAGTAGAGTTGCAACAGCTATCCGTGACTTCACAATAAAAGAAGTTCAGACAGTTTAATGAGTCATTTTACTTATAATACAATATAATCTAAAGCCAAAAAATGATGAAACTTTGGTCCGGTCAAAATAATGGACAATTTGTAACTCATTTTCAATAAATTTCATGTTTTCTTTTTCTTTGTAATAAAAAAATTCCATATTTTTCTAAATTATTTGCTTTAAGCATACCCTAAATCCAACTCTAACACACCCTAAAATGTGGTAACACATAAAAAAAAAAGCATTAAGATTCTATACTTAAAAATGTATTAATTAACAAATAGGTTTAGCAAACTAATTAAGCAAGCCAAGAATTCGGTATTTGGATATTGCTTGCGTGTAAGTAAATATATAATATTGCCAAATACTAATAATTTATGGAAGATAAATAATCCCCTCCAACAAATTCATTTAAATCGGTTAAGGGTTGGTTTAAGTGGTAAGCAGCTTAATATCGCTTAAGAAAGTTCTTGAGTTTGAGTCCTAGTGAATGCAAAAAATCTTTATTGAAAGACTCACCCACCATAACCAGATAACCTAAATCAAATTAAGACGTAGTCGGAGTAAAAAAAAAATTAAATCGGGCACAATTCAATGTGCAAAACCAAATTGGGAATGCTGGTCTGCCACACTAAATTTAAGCAATAATATCAATAGGTGGCTGTTAGGTTTTATAGTACGTATATACATACATCAATGTGGAAAAATGTACCAAAATTATTATGGTGAAAAAGATATTTTTGGCCTCAAATTTCATATTGCCATTTTGTAATTAATATGAATTTTATCATATCGCTTCTTATTATAATAATTCATAGCTCAAGACACTTAAAAATCAAACTATAGAAAAATTATTTTGCCTACTTATTAGGTTTTGTTCTTTGTTCGGGTTTGAAGCCAAACTAAACCAATAGAGTGTTTTTTATTCCTTATAATGGATCAAAATAGTTTAAAAACACTTTTAACTTTATAAGCAACTTTTTATTTCCGGTAATTTATATTTTAACTTATAAACGGTTTATAAGTTAAAATTTATAAATGAGTATTTGTAGTTTATTTTTACACAATTTATTATCACTTGAGGTTTGGACAATTAAAAGGCATATACACCCTCATTCATTCTAATTTGTTTTTAATCTGTGCATATTGTTTTCGGCAATTTCATAATTTGTAGGACTCCTAACTTCTTATAAATTAGTTTTCAGAAAAACTTTAACTCTTCAACTTTAAACTACTTGTAAGCTAAAAGAAAATACTTTCAAAAATTAAACTAAACTAAAATTAATAGTATATATTTATAACTATATTTGGAATAAATAATGTAATTATGGAATAAACAATGTAATTATGTAATTAAAGAATTGAAGTATGGAATAAAAAAGATAATGTCTCATGGGTCTAGTGAAGCAATATATACATGTTATGATCATTGCGTATTTCTTGTTTAATTAATTTTCCATGGACCACTTGGGAATCTTATTTATTGTATGTACTTTCTATTTTGTTTTTAGTACTAATTTACACTGACAGCTACTAGAACGGGACCAACATTTTATTCATTTTACATTATATGTTTCCTATTTATATAAAATTGATTAGATATAATATACATTACTCATACAAATTTTATAGCTATTGTTTTATTTTGTTACTTTTTTTTCATATCTATATAATGTTTTGCATAATTAAAGTATCTAGACATTAGAAGGTAGGGTATAAAGTTAATGAAACCCGAGCAACATAAAAATGACATCATTCGTTATAAAGACAACATACTAAGTTCCTTCGAGATAAATATAAAAAAATTTTACATTCAGCTTTAACAAAACAAATTATTATATCTAAAATAATGTTCTTTTATGAGTTATATTTATAAGAAACTTTAAATGATGAATATGTCATCCCCCTTAATAAATATCTTACATTGGGATTTGTGACTTATGTCTTATGGTTATGAGCCCATTTTTGAGCCAAATGACAATTAATTGTTCTAAAATTCAAATTAATTTTGGTCTCGCTTGTGTATTTTCTTACTTATTCATTGTGGACTATGTAATGTTGATTAGAAATTACAGGTTAAATAAAAATATTGGCTATGAGTACTGATTAAGTAGGTTCTCCAAAATTAAAATCGAGAATTTTATTAAGATTTAGACTTGAATTGATTCCACGTAAAATTTTCTTTTGGGCACAAATTAATTCAATAGATTTATAATTAATATTAGTGGCTAAAATATTGATCTAGTGATTAACACTAAAGCTGTAACCTTTATAAATCACAGATTTGAGTTACATCCAATATAAATTGAAGATTTTTATTTATATTTAATGTAAGTTCAATGATACTATTTTTTATTTTTAAAAAGACACTAACTTATTATTTTATCTCTAATGTAGTTGTTCATTTCATTCTTAGTGTTTGGATTACTTAAACTTTTTTTCACATGAAATTATCAAACTTACATATATCAACGATATTAAAATTTTTTAGTGATTTCTAACTTTTTATAAAACTATTGAACTCGATTTATGGTATAATTTTAGTAGTCATGCAATGTCGGTTTTCGGTTCAAATTGCCCTTTAACTACTGTTTGGGTTAATCTTGTGCAAATATTGGTCAAAATTAAGGCTTTTTACATATTTTTCATACATACATATCTATGTTAAAGTTGAATATAAGTTCATTTCCACCTACTTAATATTATTTATCAATTGAACTACACTTTTTAGGTTAATGTGTTATAAATTTACATTTAAATAAATTAAATTATATTTAGTTCAGTTTATATTACATATTTATAAATTAAAAAAATAAAATAATTCTCTATTTTTTTATTTTATTTTATATTTATCTTTCAAATTATTTATTTTTTATATGCACTCTTATAATATATTTTGAAATCAACTCTATTATAATTTTTTTGGGCATTTTCACTAAAGTAGCTGCAAGATATAAGCTCAAATTAAAAAAAGCAGTATATGTATATTTGAAGAGCAAAATATGATGTTTAATTTTGTTGTCCTGTGGCATCTCTCCCATTAAAATTAGATATCTGACTATTTTTTTTCATCTTTTTATTTTTCAATTATCTAAAATATATGTTTAATTTGTACTTTCTAAAAATTTACACCTATCAGATTTTAAATAAAGAAGATAAAAAAAACACTAATATATCAAATTACCAATCCCTAGCAAAAGGGCAAAACCGGCAATCGACAAAGAAAAGTCCCCCATGACTATTCACAATTCACAAAGCCGCTCACCCGGCCAACATTTACATTCTCACATAAATGCCCCTATTCCATTTTTGTAATTCCGATTAAGCCCCTACTGTACTCGCCGGTCGCCATTGCAGGCAGGGATACGTTAGTTGACCGGCATAGCCGGTACTCCTCACTCGCCTTTCTCACTCTGCAATGTAACGTATTTTCCTTGTCATTCCCCTTTCTTTTCCCATCTCCTTCTCTCCCCATTGAAACCCTAGTTTATAGTCGCCCCAAATCCCCACAATTTCTCCCCTTTTCGTTTTGTATTCCATTGTTCCTTTTATGGGCGGCCCTACTTTTCAAGAATTGCGGTTTTCATTCCTCTTCCTTCATCCCCAATTCAACTGATTCGTGCAAAATCCCCTTTTCGGGTTTGATTCCGCATGATAATTGTGGTTAATGGACTTTAATCCCGTGATTTTCGACATCAGCTCCGATGAGGAGCCGGCATTTGATGAGCTGAGAGGTGGCGATGATGATCATGAATGGTTGACTGGACTCCTCGAGACCGTCGACAGAGAAACAACCGCCGATACCGACGCCGATGATGTTGTTGTAGTTGGCGAGTATATCCCGCCGAAGTCTAAGTCAAAGTCTAGGCCGTCTAAAGTGGTGAAAGACGTTGAGGATGATGATTGCGTGGTTTTGGATGGGGACCCGGATAAAGCTGCGGATGTTGCTGATGATGCCCCCGATGATGGCGATGAAGTGCTTGTTGTTGGAGAAACTGGACAGGTTTGTGTATGAGTTCAATTATTTTGTTTTTCTTGTGAAAAGGAATTAGATCTTTTGTCTAATAATTTTCTGATCATTAAGTTACTGCGTAATTAGAAGTAGAATGAACGCTTGTTTCATTGTATTGAGGTTTGCTCCCATTCATTTCTTTTACTAGAAGGAGAACATAAACCTTGTGATATATCATGCTTTAGAATGCTCTATGTTGTGTCTGGCATATGTCTTGATATTATGGTTATGTTTACATACTCGGATCCGGGAAAGAAATTTTGAAGGTAAACCTTCTTAACAGTGTATATGGTTGTTTGAGGAATTGGTTTCTTGTTCATTTTTCTGGGTTGCTTGTTGCAGAATACTTCTGTAAATGCTGTTCTTTTGTCTGTTGTTTGTAATTGAGTGTATTCTATTTTATTGCAGAAGTAGGTGATGTTATTGACTTTTAACTACTGTACTAACTTGTTTCAGCTGATGCACGCTGCTGTATACTTCATCATAGATCACTTATATGTCTAAGTTGTTAGAATATCAGTACACTAGTTCCAGTATGTAGCCGGCTGATGCTTTGTTAGATTAGAACTTTTAGTCAGATTTTGGGCTTCATCCTTTTTGTTTTTCTGATATAGTGTAACTTGTATGCCCATTCATTCTGTTATATCTAAAATATGCAATTAGTTCAGTATCTTGGGCTGGAAAATTTGATTAATACTCTAGGTCTAGGGTATCTTTCATTCATGATTTTACTAGCACAATTTGTTTGAAGTTTGTAATAAATGTTTCTTGATAATGGTCCCAGGCTTTGGATTGATTCATGGATCCTTGAATCTTGATTCTTGATTCCAAACTGATTTGGAGCTTGCTAAGAGAGAACTACAATATCTCTGAATGGTTAGGTGCTCATAAAGAGTGAAGTCTACGTTCTCTAGAGCTCATTCAAGGGAACTGTAAATCTCTGTTGGTTTTATCCATAATTGCTTCTTTTTATTGATCTGAACCATGAAATAGAACTTGTAACTTATTTAGGACATGGCAAGTCTATTAGCTACAAACTAATAGCAATAGGATATAACACCAATTCCTCAACTAAAGGGTACGATGATTTCTAATAATTAGTGGATTAAAAGCACTTGAGAGAAATTAAAAATAAATTTGTAAGAGTAGGAAATAGCTAACCAATTAGGATTCTGAACCTTTCTAAGCTTCCATGCATTAATCTTCTGTCCTTCTGTCCTTGTCATCTTCTGTCATGAATGATGGTAAAAATTTCGTTGCTCTCATGGTGGATATTCTGAACATCTAACATCATGTTCTTTTGTTTGGTGTGCAATGTGTCCGTCTTTTTTTTGCGATTTGGAAGATTGTGTTTTTACGGATAAGTTTTGTGGCACTTGTTAGTTGTTACCTTTCTCAACATTTCTAACAGTGTTGTCAAAGGCGCTCGCCTGGTCGAATAGGCAACCAGGTAGGGTGGAATTTCCGGCCAGCATCTCTAGTGCAGTGAGTTGTCGTGCCTTCGATTCGTCTCATCGTTCCTAGTCGAGGAAGCATGGGGGCCACAGATTAACAGCCATTTAGAAAAAAATTTTGAGAGGAAACGGGCATTGAAAGAAGGAACGCTAAGCTTTGGAGTCGCACTAAGAAACCAAAAGAAGCAAAGGAAGACATTCAGAATTTTAGATGGAGGCTGAAGGGCAGCACAGAAGGTATTTTTGTAGGTTCACAGCACAAACGTGGAAAGAGGGAAGAGTAAATGAGTCAATGACAGGAAAATGGATAGACAACAAAGAGAGAGAAAGAGGAAAGTGTAGTCAATGACAGGAAAATGGATAGACAACAAAGAGAGAGAGAGGAAAGTGTAAGTGACAGAAAGATGAATAGTAAGGTAGAGTCATGAGGTTGTTTTGTGGCCATTGACATTGAATAACAAACAATACAAATTGGTTGCAATTTTTGTCTTCTCTAGACATCCAACTTAGTTACGCTTTCATATATTATTATGCGTGTTAATCATGGAATGAGAAGGTTGTTTGCTATATAATTCTAATATTAAATTTAGGTTATTTTGGATTTTATTGTCTTATATCTGTAATTTTATTTTAAAAACATACTCACCTCACTTCCCTTCTGGCCACTGCCTTATTTTGGCCTTGTGCATTAGTCTATATAGAAGCCTATCTTCTTAGGAACGCCTAATGATGCCTTTGACAACACTAATTTCTAGTTTCTACTATATCTTCCCTACCTCTACATTATGTTGATTATTGCTTCTTAAATACTTGTTTTGACGTTTGACTATCATTAGAATCGCTTTTTGTCATAGCCCATCCCCTTTTCCTGTATGCAACATTAATTTATTTCCTTGTTGGAGCATCCTGATATCAGTAACGATATTTGGCTAGAACTTCCAAGTCCCATTAGCTTTCTAAGCAATTCATATCCAGCTCTCCTGAAGAGTTTGAATTTTCGCTATTATATCGGTATATGCGATATGGCGTTTGAATTATAAATCAATTATTCTTCAGGCATTACAAGCTTATGTATTTGTTCTAATTGGTTGAGTATGTTATAGAATTTGGATGAATCTGTGGAAATCTAGATGATGTTATTAATTGAAGAGGTATAAGAACACTTGTTTTCCCTGATGTTTATATGCCTGTTGGATTTGAACTTATAATGTGGAGAAAGGTATAGCTAGTGATATTATGATTTCGGTTGGCAATTGCAATCTCTGAGGGTCAATGAAATCCTTTCAATGTGTAGCGGAAGAGAAGATTTGGAAGTATTTTATCTGCATACGCACAAATGCTAAGCGTATGGAAGATGCAACGGCAATTTGGAAAGTTTGATTAAAATCTTCTTTTGTATTTCGTTCTTTTAGACTGTGAATATATGCTAGTCTAGAGACTGTAAGGTTCATGAGCATTCAATACTTTGAGCATGATTTTGACAATCAAAATCAGAATTCACGACTCAGTTATACTGTAGAGAGATGTGTTTATTTGGCTGAAGCATAAATTCTGTTGGCTTTTATAGTTTTAGCAATGTGTTCTGGAAATTCTGTTACCAGCATACCTCGGATCCAATTGTTTGAGGTTATTTGAGGAAGCACTGAACTAAATATGTCTTCTACGTGCTTTTTTTTTCCCATTCATCTTTGAAGTTGAAGTTTTTAACGCTTATTGTAATTGCAGTTTTGCTTTTGCTGCAGGTTGCATGTAGGGACTATCCTCACTCACGGCATCTTTGCGCTAAATTTCCGTTCAGTTCAACCCCACATGAACAGCATTGTAACTTGGTAATCCCTACTTCTCAAACTTTTTTCCCTAGAAAATAGGACTTAAATACCTTTTTGGGTCCTGTTCTTTTACTTAGATGCCCTTTTGGTGTCTGACATACATAATTTGCCTATTTGGTGTCTGACATATTTATATTTCGCCTATTTAGTACCCAATGTACGTTTGGTGCATAACCTTTTTAATTTTAATACATTAAGTGTCCATCTAACAACACAAAAGTTTGAAATACATATATCGTTATTTGGAGTGTGGATATGTTTTGCTGGTCATGCTTAGAATTATTGACCCTCAGTGATCCCTTAAGTTGTCGTGCTAAAATTGGATATGTCGGACGCCAAATAAGCAAAAAATCACTACATCAGGTAACAAGTAGAAAATTTCAATAGAGCTGACACCAATGGAATGGGACCCAAAAAAGTATTTAAGTCCTAGAAAATACATATATACCCTATTTTAATTGCTAACACTATGCATCTCTAATGTACAATCCTGTATAAATGAAGTGCCACTGCTATGTGTGCGACTCTCTTGCACCATGTCCACACTGGGGTACTGGTATTTCCATCACCGATCACTGCCATGCCACCGATAAACAGGAGACATGGAAAATTCAACGGCGCGAAAGTTTCAGGCTAAAGAACGGTCCACCTTTACCAGTTTCGAGATTTCCCGAAGCTCGCCTTCCTATAACAACACCTCAACTTAATCAAGTGCCACCAGCTCTACCCCGTGTAAGATATAACGATGTATATAGGCCGACTGCTACTAACATTTACTCTCCTAGGTTGAGCGTTCCAAATATCATAGGCCGCCAAAATCGAAACTACCGACGGCATGCGATTATGGTGGGTAGAAATAGAATGGAACCTTGCTCTGTTTCTCAGCAACCACTTGGCATTTGTGGTAACGCCATTTTACAAAATAGCGGCCAACAGTTAGTCCCTTGTAATACAATGTTTAAACGGCCTGGAGTTGCGAGAACCAGTTTGATCCATAGCTCCTCGAACAATAGCTTCTCTCCTGCGTCCCGTTACGTTAGAAATGTCGTTCCAGTGGCAAACACCAGAAATTCTAATGGGTGGCAGAATGGTTTGCCTAACTCAGCTTCTGGCTCGTGTATCTATCCAAGCCCTGCCCAGTCCGTAGTGCAACCAGAAATTTGCAGTGTGCCTACCGCACACTCGAGCCATGACCAAAACGTATTTCGATCGGGGAATCAGAATCAGAATCAGAATCAGAATTTTGTTGATTCGAGTTTTTCCGATTTTGAATTTTGGATAAACAACTTGGATCAAAGCATTCAACAAGCTTCAGTGGAAAACATCAACCCTCAGGCAATACCGGCTAACAATGAGCCTCCTGTAGGTGATAATCAGTTTACTTCTTCTCAAGTGGGTGGAAGCATCGAAAACCCGAAGGACAACAACGATCTGGAGAACTGGCTGTTGAATGAATCTGAGGGGTTGGGTTCGGAAAGCTGTGGTCCGGTTGATCTGAATATATTTTCGCCAGCATATGATGCAGGTATGCTTTGCTTTGATTTTGACACATCTTGGAATGGTCTGGCACAAGTGTAGCTAAATTGAGGTTGCTAATTGTGATTGTTAGTGGTTGAAATTGAATAGAAGAGAAGCTGGTTGATGGTGCAGCTCTTTGCAAACTTGTTAAATAATTATTAGTATTTAAAATAGAGCTTGGTTAGTCTATGATGATTCTAGGCTACAAGTGTACAAATTGTGTATGCAGTTATCCATTTCTAAAGACAGTTGAGTTTTATTATTACTATTATTACTATGTAATTAGCTTTATTCTCAATATTTGATTCTAGTTATAGCGATCAACTATGCATTTGGGTCCGATTTTATGTCAGGGACTTGTATGACCATTGTCGGCATCATGAAAACGTCTGGATCGAATTATGACTTTCAAAAGAGAATCGAAACTACTATCATTGTGTACAATGGCGAGTGTACTACATGTAACAGAATATAGAATTGAATTGCGTTATGTAAAATTGGGGTTTCAATATGCATATTTGAAATTTCACATAATTTTGAGTTCTTTAAATTCAATACCTGAAATTACAAATACAAACTTCTTTTTCCTTACAACGAATAAATGGAACTGAAAAAGCTATAGTGGCACAATTTAAATTTCCACGTTAAAATAAATATTTTAAATATTTATTGTGGGTCTTCCTGGATTAAATATTAAATCCAGTGCTAGAAATTTGGATTGTCGATGTTGTTTATACCTATTGACTGCCAAAATTTTGTTTATATTTCTTGTGTCAATAAAGGAGCAGCACTGACTTTCATAAAATTGTATTTTTTTTTTTGTAATATTTATCTTCATTGATGATCTTGTTTGGGGGCTTAATAATAGTTAAGCCTCTTCACTCCTCCCAACAAGTATATTCAGTGGGATTTGAACCTTGTTCTCTTCCAACTTACTCAGCCTGTTTAGCTAACTGAGCTACACCTTGTTGGTACTTTCATAAAATTGTATGAAATGCATTTAATTCAATTAGACCCCAAATATTTTGATTTTTCTGTGAATTCTGCTTCAAAACTTTCATCTATCATTAAGATCATATACTATGTATATAGTTTAAAGGGTAATGCTATATTAACACCCAAGTATTGACACTTCATTACACATAATTAATCTCTACCATTCATTTAATTAGATGAAAAGGAGATGAATGATGAAGATGATCTGAATGTTAATGAGTCTCGGCTCTTAAAAATAAAAAATTAATCCACTATTATTTCTTGCACTTGTACAAAATTGTTATAAATCATTACTGATTGTATATTTTTACAACGTTCACCAATGCATTAAGTTTAGTCATCAAATTAAACTCCAATTCCGCCAAATACATAGCAAACAATAAAAATAGCCTCCAACGTGCTTTTATTTTTAAGAAAAGGTATTAGGGTAAATTTAAAAAACATATCATGTGCTTTCGGTCATTTTCAAAAGAGAATCATAAATTTTTTTTATTTTGAAACGAGGACTGTGGTTTCAAAAGTTATCAAACAAATGACAAAAAAAGATTATCAATTCGAAATTATGTCACGAAAAAAGTTAATCTTGTCCATTTTAAACTGAAATTTTGCGGGTTGGTTAATAAAAATACAATACACCTTATTAATAAATGTTGAATTTTTTTGAGAATTTTAAGTATTTTTTTTAATTAAAAGACGATAATAATTTTAAAAAATCATAAGAAAATAAAAAATTTCCTAAATATATTCAAATTTTGATATATAATTCATAAATAATATAATTGAATTATAAAAATATTGAATTAATTAAAATATCATCTGTAACATTAGAAAATAGATATTTTATAAATTTTTTCCTTATTTAACTTTTAAAACTATAGTCCTCGTTTCAAAAACAAAAATTTATGATCCTCTTTTTTAAAATGGCCGAAAACACGTGGTATATTTTAGAAATTTAAGGAAAGTAATATGTAGTTATAAAAAAAGGTAAATGATTATAACCTTCTTATGTTTTGCACTAATACACTAGTACCTTCCTCAATTTTTTTGAATACAATTAAAACCTCTTTGTGTTTTGATTCCATCCAACTAAGGCCTACTTTTGTTAAATTTTTCAACTTTTCCATCCAAATAACATGTGTCTTGACAAAATTGCCCTTATCTTTCTTTATTTTTCCAACTACCATCCAAAAATATTCATCAAACTTTTTTAAATAATTGAACTAACTAAGGTGTTAATTTTTAAAACATACTCTGTAAAATTATTTCCATAGTATATAGTGTGTAATAATTAGCATAATATACTACTACACATTTATAAAGGAATTCATAAACATATAAAAAGCAAAAAAAATTGCGCATATTTTTTTCTTTAAAAAACATATCCTCATTAACCATTTCAATCAACTAAAATCCAACAATGTGTAATTTAGATAATAATAAAACAAAATTCTCAAATGTCTACCAACGAGGTAGTGGCATAGAGGTGGTCACGGGTTCCATCATCGAGTTGTGCTATAGTCTTTCGGTCGACAAATCAACCCTAGAGGAGGATGAGGGTCTTATCTGGCCTCGGGCCCTCAAGAACTTCACCATTTTCGGCGCTTGCAGCAGTAAGCTATATTGAGTTTTTAAGGTTTTTTAACCGTCCGAATTGTGCATATAGGTCCATAATGTGTTTCATTAACATGAAAACTAGTTATAATCACCCAATGTTAAAAATCAAGCTGTATATCATGTTATTCAATGGTTGCAACTTATTTGATTATATAAAAACAGGTTGCATAAAATAATAAAAACAAAAAGAAAGACTAGATGAGAAAGCTGTGGAAAAAATATTCAATTTTTATAAATTAATTAAAAAAAGAAAATAAATAAAAAGTTAGCAAAGAAGGCATAAGTTTTAGATAAATGGATAAAAAATAAAAAAATAAGAGTAAATTTATTAAAATAAATATTATTTAGATGAAAAAATTAAAAAATTTATAAAAAAAGTGTTAATTAAATGAAAGTAAAACATCAAAAATTTTAATTATATTGATAAAATTAAAAAAAATTAATATATTAATAAAAAAATAAGGGGTTTATAATTATTTACCACAAAATTATGTCATAATTTTTCTAATTTTAATTTTCAATTTAGACCTTATTAAGAAAACAAATTACAGAAGTTCACTTCATTGTTCTAGTTAGCTCGAGTAACTTCAGCTGCGGCAAAGAACATATTTTTGTGTTTTTGGGTTGGCAACTGAACAAACAAAGAAAAAATGGCGTTGTTGATGGAATCTAGTTCTGAACCCAAAACAGATAACGAGCTTGCTGACCTTGAAGCTATTACCGCCATTAAAGAATCTGCTGCTCTTGAACTCAAGGTCAACTCTCTCTTTTCCCTTTTTCAAACGTCCAAAACACTTAATTTCAGTTTTGATTAATTGGGTTGATATCATATCATGTTCTATCTTCTGTTGTTTGCTTGGAGTTAATCAAGTTCTCGCCTTTATCAAATTTTATAACAAAATTATGCCTTAAATTTTCGTTCTTCGAGTATATCCTTAATGGGTTCTGTCAATATGCTTGAAAATTTTGATGGGGTATTTAAAGATTGGGGCTTTTATGCAATTTTTGGAGTTATTGTGTTTGCCTTGTGTTCATGTTGCTTTCTGTAATTTGTCTTGCAGGAGGAAGGTAATAAGTATGTCAAGATGGGTAAAAAGCATTACTCTGATGCTATCAATTGTTATACTAGAGCGATAAATCAGAAAGTTCTCAGTGACTCTGAGAACTCGGTTCTTTATTCCAATAGAGCCCATGTTAATCTATTGCTCGGAAATTATCGGCGTGCTCTTACGGATGCTGAGGAGGCTATTAAGCTGTCCTCTTCTAATGTCAAGGTAGTTAATGATAATTTGTTCTTCATTTTGTTATCCATACTAAAGGTTGAACTTAATAACTTGTGTTCTGATGATTTTTTGTGTGATTAGGCACTATATCGAGCTGCCAAAGCGTCGTTGTCGTTGAATTTGTTGAATGAGGCAAAATCTTATTGTGAAAAAGGACTAAAGAAAGATCCAAATAACGAAGAATTTAAAAAACTGGCTAGCCAGATAAATTCGCTGAAGATTGAGCGAGATAGGCATGAGGCTGAAGTTTCCGAGGCTGTGTCAAATGCTAAGGTTTGGAGCTGATACTCGTATACATAGTAGCAATTTGGGGGTTTTTACCTATTTTTTTTGATAAAATGTTTTAGGGAACTCTCTCGGCATTTGAAGATAGAGGCTTGAAGATTGGGAAGGAAATGTTTCGAGAACTTACTGGACTAAGGAAACCAGTTTTGGATAGAAATATAATTCTGCACTGGCCAGTTTTGATTCTATATCCTGAAGTTATGTCCAGTGACTTTATCGAAGACTTTTGTGAAACAGACATGTTTTCAGCTCATCTCGACATGATATCCATTTTTCGTTTTGTAGTCGTTTATTAAGCTTAGTTCGTATTTTGGAATTAATCTCTCATTTAGTTTAGGTTTATTGTGTACATGAACGTGATGTCCTTAGCTATCATAAATGTTCTCAGAAAACTCCCCATCGTTACCATGGGACGAAGAAAGCTGTTATACCCGTGAAGCTATTGAAATCTACTATGAGGTTACTTTAGCTATCCAATTTGCAAGCTTTATGAAAAAAACATGTTAACTTTCTGATTTTCAATTGGGTTTGTGTTGAATCAATAGGAATCAACTCTGATTATATGTTTTTTATTTAATTAGGCCGATTCTGGAGAACGTTTGTCGAATTCGAAAATTCTTCATTATCTTCTAGAAGGGACAGCAGGTGCTAACTTAGAAAGCCTTGATGAAGAGAAGAATGGCAACTTGGAAAGTAATGTGCTAACTTCTATATATTGTAGTTTTTGAAAAATTTTATTGAGCGAATCAGTGGCTACTGATTTTTGTTTTCCTGAGATTTTTATGTAATATTCTCAGGTAAAGGATCTACGAAATGGGTAAAGGTGAACGAAAAGAAAACACTTAATGATGTCCTAAAACAACCTGACTGCATTATCCCAGGAATCCCAGGTATAGCTTTTTGTTTTTGAGCAAGGTGTTTTAACATATGCAAAATGTGTCGCTCAGTGCACAGGTTTTACCTTTTTTTTGCAGTTTTTTACATTGTGTCGAAAAAATCCAGCTTTTATAAGAAGTTCAAATCTGGAAGTTGGGCAATGCCACAATGAGATGGCCTACATAATGACAAAACAGTAAGGCATTCTTCTGCTGCATACCAATTGTAATGTATGTTGGCATTTGAACCATTCAATTTAACACCAGGAGCATCCTTATTTGAATAATATTTAAAGCTTAAAGATTAAGGAATGAACTTTCAATATATAATACAACTGTGATAGTCTGGTTGCAAGAATCAATCAAATTGTTGCATGTTTTTGCTGCCGATTTTCAGCTAATGGCACACGGATTGCAAAATCTTTGACTGAGTGTACTGATGTTTTCATCAGACATGGACATGGTGCTAATCGACTGACCGGCAGTTTCTTCCTTGATTCTCCACTGTTCAATTAAAGGTACTAAGAAATTGACAGCATACCCAATGTCTGGCCTTTGTTGTGGTTTAGTGGCGGTACACTTTCCTGCAAGCTCCGCTACTTTGTAAATGCTTTCTAAACTCTCCTCATCAGGAATAAGAATTTTATCGATTTCTTTGTGCAAGTCGTTTTTTGATAGCATTCTTCTGAACCATGTCACCAAATGAATTTCCATCCAGTTTTCTTCCATATTATTCGTATTTTCTATTGCCTTTTTCCCGGTTATCATCTCCATCAGAATTGCCCCAAATGCATACACATCCACTGTTTTCGTCACTTTTCCGGTTTCTGTTGACACAAACAGCTAGGTTTAGTTTATCATAGGCATGCCTTAGGCTCCAGCCTCATCGCCTAGGCGCCTACCAGGCTCCTCACATTCAAAAGGTGAGTGCCTGGATGCATCAGGCTCTAGGCTCCAGGCTCTAAAGGCGAGCACCTGATATCAAAATTAGGTTTTTTGATAGGATATGTAATGATTTAGGTGACTTTAGAGTTTAGGAAAGAAAAGAAATTAAGAAATAGATTTTATGGAAGAAGAATTAGTGGAAAATATTACTTGGGAAAACTTCTCTCCTAAATGATAAGTAAATGATAATAAAAATGATAAAATGATCCCTCCATCTTAGAAAAAATGATCACTTTAATTGATTTGAACACATAAGATAATATAAATTGATGAATCTTTTATTTTTTTTCCATGGTTTTAACACTTGGCATTATTTATACGTGTTTTTAGTTGGTGCACCTAGGCTCCAGGACCCCTGGCGCCTGGACTGCGCCTAGCGCCTTGACCACTTGATTTGGGTTATTGATTACAAGATAATATTATGGATAAGACTTAGTAATTACCAGCGTATTCTGGTGCAAGATAGCCGAAAGTTCCTGCAACTCTTGTCTCCACAGAATTTAGCCCATTTGACAATTTTTTGACCAAACCGAAATCTGAGATCTTTGCTCTCATGTCATCTCCAAGAAGTATATTTGAAGGCTTCATATCTCTGTGAATGAAGCTTATGCTTTGTTCAGTTAAGTTGTGTAGATATTCGAGGCCTCGAGCCACGTCTAGCGCGATTCTAACCCGTTGCTTCCAAGTAAGAGGAGGCCAGCCTAGTTCGTGCCATTCAAACAAATGTTGTTTCAGAGTTCCCTTTGGCATGTATTCGTATATCAAGAATCCTTCGTTGCCTGATTCACAGTAACCCAAGAGAGAGACCAAATGCCTGTGCCTTACTTTCGAAAGGACCGATATCTCGGCCTGAAAATCACTCGTTTTTCCTATTTCCACCATTGCTGTTACTTTCATCCTCTTCACAGCAATTTTAGTCCTGTTCTGCATTTCGCCAATGTAGACAACACCGAAACCTCCCTTGCCTATAATATTATTCTCATTGAAGTTATCAGTCACTTGGTTAAGAAGTTCGACTGAATATTGTACGTTTTCCCGGTGAAAATCGCGACTACGAAACTTAACCAATGGATTCCTAGTCTCCAAATTGTCTGTTCTTGCTGGTCTTTTCCTGCTCTTGCATTTAAAGAACACAAACACTACAAGAGCAAAGAGAATAATAACAGAAACAACAATACCAGAAATCATAAACAACGAAACCTGATTTCCCCGATTTTCACTTGCAGGAGAACTGCTATCGTTGGTTTTCCCTTCACCTGCTGTATCCACACTGCTCGACAGATAAGGATTCCCTGGCGAAACGATTAACTTCACAGAAGATGCAAAAATTGGTATCTTTCCAGTGAGATTGTTATTAGAGACATCAAGAATCTCAAGTTGGGTTAACTTTGTCAGCATATCAGGAAGTGAACCTGTCATATTGTTATCATTCAGGTACAAATATCTGATACCTGTAAGATGACCAAATGCAGAAGATATAAATCCTGAAAAACGCTGCTTTGCAAAATTCATAGAAAAAATGCTTCCATTTGAATGACAAGTAATGAAGTTCCAATTACTACAAGCATTATTTCCTCGCCAAGAGGCGGACAATGATGCTGGAAATCCCATAGCCCCAGCGATCTCTAGCAGCAGATTCACCTGTGGATCACAAGAAACACCAGGAATGTCTACACAATAATTGTTGCCATCATTATCAACATGAACATTATCTTTAAACTTCGGAACGGGGCCTTGCAATCTGTTGTTCGACAAAGAAACATTAGACAAACCCGAAAGTGAAGTCAACGAGGCTGGTAATTGACCAGTGAAATGATTATCTCTGAGTTGCAAATCAAACAATCCCTGGCAGCTTGATAGATCTGGAATTGGACCTGTGAATCGATTCCCGTGTAGCCAAGCCTGAGTTAATCCTGTCATTGATGATAAAACATCAATAGTTCCTGATAAACCGATCTGCTGAAAATTAAGCCACAAGACACTGATTCCTGAATTGGCAAATGCTCCAGGCAAAGCGCCAGTCAAATTGTTGTGAGATAGCCTGAGATCTCTTAAATTAGGGAGAAAGCCAAAGCTGTCAGGTATAGAACCGATAATGTTAGCTTGACTTGCCTCGAAAAACGTTAGACTCGTACACTGACCGATATCAGAAGGTATAGACCATGGATCTAAACTCGGATTTCGGCCAATGCTTACGATTCGCAAGCTAATGAGTCCTGTGATGAAGCTCGGAGGGATACTGCTGAAGTTGTTGGAGGAAAGGTATAGTTCTTGAAGAGAACTAAGATTGGCAAGAAAAGGGATAGGACCGACGAGATGATTGTTTTCGAGAGAGAGGACTTGAAGGTGTGAAAGAGATGAGAGTTCAGAGGGAAGAGTGCCGTAGAGGCCTCTATTGGGGAGTTTGATGGCAATGACTCGGAGGGACGTGCCACATAGGACGCCCGGCCAAGTGCAATAGTTAGTGGTTGCATCGACCGACCATCCCGTGGGGGTGGGGGTGATGGATTCGGCTAGTTTAAGCATGGCGAGCGAGTCATCTGCGAGAATGGTGAAAATTAGAAAAAAGCAGATGAACAAGAGGAAGAATAGAGCAGCAAGCATTGTAGGTTTTTAGCAACTTGTTTTGATTGCCTTGAGTCTTTATAACATGTTCTGATAATAGGTTGTTTATTTTGGACGTATGGCTTAAGTTCCCAGGAAAATGCCAAATGATAATTAGAAGTTAAAATCGTTGACTTTAAGTCTTCATATATATGCTCGACATAATTGATAGAAACCAACTTATATTGATGAAGTGGTTATAAATTGTTTAAACTAAGTTAGAGAATCATGTTACAACTTTTGGAAACATTGTGTCACTTTATTTTTTTTTTAATATTTATAAGTATTACTATTGAGATAATCTTATTCGGGACTTAGTCACAGTTAAGATTCCCCACCCCTTCTAACAAATGAATTTAGTAGGATTCGAACCTTGTTCTCCTCCAACTTACTCAGCTTGTGTTGACAATTGAGCTACACCTTATTAGAAACATTGTGTCACTTTATCATTTATCATCCAACTTAACTGATAGAAGGTACTTATACACTAATTTGACAATAATTTGAAAAATACTCTAAATGATCATTTATTTGACGGGAATTCAAGTCATGGATATGCATCTTGCGGTGGATGCTTGGAAACCGGGGCAACGAAATTTAGTATGTAAAATTAGTCAAATTTAAGTGTTTCAAATAGCTCTGGTTGACTTATGCACCGATTCTCATTTTTACAACTGGAGCACAGTTAAAATACTGTGTAAAACTAATATAGTAGACAATTACCACCACCGACAAAGAGATATCCTCTTTAATACATTAAGAAAAGATGTTCACAGGGGCCCGAAAGACTCGGTCAGAGGAACTTAGACCACCTACGCTCTGGTAAACGAAAACCACCTCGACCGGATCAGAATAAGGGCAGACTCAACAGATACCCAAAAGGAGAGGCGACAGATCCTATCAGTCTCATGATGAAGAGAATTTCCGATCTTCCACTAAGAAAGATATCGTCATGATAACTAAATTTGCCCGTTAAACCACTCGGGCTCCCCATGGTTTAGGAGACTTCCAATTTATTTGATCAACATCTTGCTTTACTTGTGTATGTGAATTTTGTATAAAATTTTTGAATTTTGTACGAGCATTTTGTATAAAGAAATTATTTCAAATGAATTGAATTCCTTGAAAAAGATTGTTTCCAGGAAAAATGTAAGCACAAAAGATGATTATTTAAAAAAGCTCAAACCCATCAAATGATTGCAAGAGACAGGATACAACAACATACATATTCAACTAATCAATCCATTAACTTGATAGATTTTCTGATTTCATACACAGAAGGGCACTCAAGCATTAACCTCACATGGGCTCTACGTGAATAACCTCAGTCCATATTAAGCACGCACCGGAGGCAATCCCCTCCGTGCATCAAATCAAATGCCTTGTTGATCTCCCCAAGAGTCAAACTGTGAGTAATGTACTCGTCCACCTTAATTTCCTACAGATCGTGCAAGAACAGATCGTGCAAGAACATAAACGCAACAGATCGTGTCACAAAATGAAGATACGTTATACAATAAGGACTTACCTTTTTCATGTACTTGTCTACAAGCCAAGGCACCTGAGAACGGCTCTTGAACCCACCGAAAGCAGTTCCTTTCCAAACACGGCCAGTCACCAACTGGAAAGGGCGAGTGGATATCTCCTGACCTGAAGCTGCAACACCCACAATCACAGAGGTCCCCCAGCCCTGACAAGTTTCGGTCATGTCAGAAATGACCGAAATATTCAAACAAAGACGGAGTCTTGCCGTCAATCTAGGCACTTCTTACCTTGTGACAACATTCTAAAGCTGACCTCATGACAGAAACATTTCCTATACATTCAAAACTGTAGTCAACGCCACCATCTGTTGCATCGACAATGACCTGCTGAATCAGTTTATCGTGCTCCTTAGGGTTGATGAATTCAGTAACTCCAAAATCCTTGGCTGCATGTTGCAATATACGAAACTTAACAATATAAACAACAATAACATGATATATAAACAATTTACACCATCTGTAAGCTCCTGAATACGATGGTTCTATACAGTATCTTTTTAAACTTGTAACTTTCTATCCAACAAATATCCGGTCCATGACCTCTGCATCCCAACTATACAGCAAAGACAACAGCAGCTTTCACAACAAATTCATTGCAGCATCTAATGGTCATAACCTTAATTATGATATTTGCACATGCCAGATCTTTGAAACGGGAAATATCAAATATCACATACCTAGAACACATTTTACCGTCACCAAGCCCATCATAATCATAACAATTGAAAAATGGAAACTTTAACACCTTGAAACAAAACCTTGCAGAAGTTCAACGTCAAAATCTGTAACAAACATCACTGCCCTCGAGGCTTCTTTCAAAAATCACAAAAAGTCCACAAATTACTTGTGCACCTAGAAAATTACCATGTACGAAGAAGTAAGAAAGGCTATTGAAGCTGACGACTTGACTTGAGTAATTGTTTGGGTTAATAATATTTTAAACAAATAAAGTAAAAGTAATTTCATTGCAAGGGGCATACCCAACAGAATTGAAAAGAGATATCATGACCAGGAGACACTGCCTCGGTTGAAGGTACAGGGATTCTTTTCCAAAAAGAGGTAAAAAGTGAATGGCTTTTGTTTCTCTTGGAGAATGTAAATAAAACATTGGAAGGGTAATTAAAAAGTACCTCTATCAAACTTTTTACTGTCAATATCTATCCCAATAATACGTGAAGCGCCAGCTGTTTTTGCTCCCTCTGCAACCTATTAAATTAGACAGTAAATTGTAAAATAGGCTGATTGGTTTTTATTAACAGGACATACAATATACATTAGTCAGATAGATCTAGACACTTAAGAAACTACTTACTGCAAGGCCAACAGTTCCAAGGCCAAAAATAGCAACAATTGATCCTGCTTCTACTTTTGCAGTGTTCCAAACTGCTCCAAGCCCTAAATAACAAAAGATTATTTGAAATTTCTGCAAGAACTTGTGCCAAGTTGCTAACAGAATCATGTAGCTAATAAGGTAAAAGAGAAAAAGACAATGAAACGTGTAAGATATTGAGAAGAAGGGAGAAATGCACTAGAGTTTTGTTGAAAATGCCAACGAACACACCATTCTAACCCACAAGTCAAAAGCTGGGCGTTTCGTATCAGGAGGATATAATTACATTCCATTTTTTGTTTCTACTAATCATATATAAAAAGAAAACATCATTATAAATATAATAGTGCACACCCTAGCCATTTTTTCCCCAAAGTACATATTAAGCCGATCAAACCCCATATAAATTTCAATAAAAACTTAAAAAGCAACAATGTTTGACGACACAAATTGACAAACTAAGTATAAGGCCATAAGCTTTTCATAGAAATCAAGAGACATTTTAAATTAAAACCATGACCATGATAGATAACCCAGTAGCTGAAGAAACCAAGTTATTAACAACAGATTCATCGCAGAGGAAGCATGCTATATTATCAGCCAGAAAACTTACATATGATACTAAAACAATCTTTGTGAATGAAGAATGGCACTTACCAGTTGGAACACCACAGCCAAGAAGGCACACTTTCTCCAGAGGAGCTTGTGGATCAATCTTTGCAACACTAACATCATGTACAACTGTATACTGGCTAAAAGTTGAGGTCCCCATGAAATGGTAAATAGGCTTTCCATTTATTGAGAACCGACTTTTGCGATCATTCATCATAACTCCAACCCCAGTAGCCGCGCGAACTTTTCCACAGAGATTTGTTTTCCCTGACTTGCAGAACTTGCATTCTCTGCAATCTGCTTGATAACAAGGAATGACATGGTCACCTGGCTGAACCTCAATCACCCCTTCGCCCACACTTTCTACAACCCTGAAATGAGCCATAATTACTCATTATGCAGAGCAAATAGTTCATATCTAGAGTGATTAAAATGATACACATACCCAGCAGCCTCATGACCAAGAATGCAGGGGAAAAGGCCCTCAGGATCCTACAAGAAAGAAAAAAGTCAGATAATGTGACTCAGGCCCTGTTCTCTTGAACTACAATTCAATTCAGTTCAGTTAAAACCAGTCCACTTCAGTTCAGTTCAGTTCAACTATGCGTAGTTATAAATTTACACTGAAATAAGTTCAGTTCAGCTCACTTCATTTCAGTTCAACTTTCAGAAGTTGAAAAGGGCAGGCCATCAATACAAAAAAGTCTACGAAAATTGACAGATACAGAAAGCAACACAGAGGCATAAAAAAAATACTGCAAATCAAAATATATATGCATTCTTCGTGAAGATAATAGCATCAACTATAGCTAAAAATGAAAAGTAAAGATAAACCAATCATTTCAAAATCAACAACCCATGCGAATTGAATAAGACTCGAGTTTTACAGAACACCTCATAATTTACAATGGATTAGGGCCAAATTGCAAATCCAGAAACAAAACAAAACTAGTATATAATCACCTTGCCACTCCAGGTGTAAGCATCAGTGTGGCAGAGAGCAGTGAAAAGAATCTTGATTCGGACCTCACCGGCCTGAGGCGGAGCCACCTGCACATCTTCAATTACCAAAGGCTTGTTGGCCTCCCACGCTACGGCAGCTGCTCGAAAATCACAGATCGAACTCATCAAATGCAGTTATGTAGCAATCAGGAAAAACACAAATGTAGGCGATAGAAATTGTTACCTTTGCAGGTGATGACTTGATCCTGAGTAGCCATGGAAGCAGATAGAGATGATAAGATCAGGACCAAACAGGCAAAATGGGAGACGGCGAAATTAGCAGTGGTCGCGATTAGTTGATCAATACAATACAATAAGAATTCAAACAACCAATATCATTTTTCTAATTTTACTTTTTTTTATAATTTTTATTATACCATTTTATAAAGTTGATTATAGCGAAGTTAAAAAATAAAATTAGTATAAAATATAAAATAAAATAGGTATAATATCAAAATCAAATAAAATTAAAGTGACAAAATCAATAGATATAATACATATTATACTAAATATGAATAAGGTATAATATATATTAGGATAAACTTTAAAAAAAATAGCTTGTGGTTTCACTCATTTGTAAAAAGGTCTGAGAAATTTTGTTTTCCCAAAAGAAGGTCTGAGGTTTAAAACCGTTAGCAAATTAGAGTTTTTCCATCTATACCGTTAAAAATTCTAACATGGCAAGGGATATTTTTGGGAAACTCATATTTTTTTCATCTCGTTCCTCCTTTAAATCCTAAAATCAAAATCTAACTCCACTAGTTGAAGAACTTCATCACTTATCTATTCACCTAGAATCCAAAACTACTGCTTAGTCAGATTCAACAACCCTTCTCCTCTCGACAATTCCATTTCAAAATTAATTGGAGCTTTGAATTTACCCATGAAGGTTTGACTCCTTTGTGTACGCTCTTCTCCTTTCTGATTCTCAGTCCCATGCCCAGAGGTGTTCCGCTTCTAGATCCGCTAGCCATATCGAGTTGTTGCGGTTGCCAAATCAGCTAGGCGAGCCAGCGGTGGAAAGCCTGTACTGAAAGGGACGTCTCTGTTTACGTCAATGACGAGATGGAGCGGCTCGTTGTCACCGCCAAGCTTTTGAATCATTAAAAGGTGTACGCCCAAAGAGATTTTTTGTTCAAAATGTTCATTTGTAAACCAGATATTTAAGCTTGCTTTAATGGAAAATGAAAGTGAACATAATTTCACTTCTTTTTTTCTTTAATTTCTTCTTAGATTGCTTTTCTCCTTCTAAATTGATTTTTCGATCAGATTCATCTCATGCGAATTGATGGGAGAATGTAGATTCGGCTGAAATCGATTACGGAGCAAGCTGAAGTTCAATGATTGATGGGTGTTGTGGTTTCTGGGGTAATCTAAGAAAGGAATGAGTGTTTGGGGTTTTTATTTTTAAATTTGTTCATCTTTGTTCTTTTTGTTGATCTTAATTCAAATTCAATTTATATTGATTTACGATTTGTATTGGTATTGATATGTAATTTAGAAAATGTTTTCAAGATTTAATGATACGGTTTGAAAAGAGTATGAAGACCAAGAGAATTGATTTTTACAGCTTTGTGATGGCTGTTCAACAAAGAAGAAAAATGAGTTTTCCAATATTGTCCTTTGCCACGTAATGGTGTTAGAAAAAATTCTTTAATTACTAACGGTTTTAAACCTCAGACCTCATTTTATAAATGAGTGAAATTACAAGGTATTTTTTTAGAGTTTACGCTATATATTGTACCACAATATAAAAAAAAAAGTATAAAATCTAAAAGATATTTTCTAAAATTGAAATATAAAATCTTGTCATTTTAGAAAAAAATGATGTTTACGTCATTTTTATAAAAAATAAAAAATTGTTGCATTTTGTACTATTTCCCTTATTTGAAAGAGGTACAGCCCATATGGACCCAAAGAGCTTAGTCTTCGGCTTCTTTATCTGAAATGGTCACATACATAGATATGGGATATGGCTCAAACTGTCTTGAGGTTGGGCTTCTTAAAAAAAAAAACTTATTCCAACTGTTTCCTAGAAAAGGATTAAGGGCATGTTGGTTTAGATGTTAATGATTACTGTTGTGGATAACTTATTTTTGTTATTATTAGTAACCTTTTTTTTTATCTCTATAACACTTAAAGAAGTTGATTAATATTCGTAAGGCTATAATCAAGCACTTAGCTTTGTTTTTTTTTTGAAAAAAAAGGTAAAAAATAACTGTTGAAAAAGTTTTCAAACACTCATTAAAAATAAAAATTAAATTAACTTGTTAAGAGAACCGTAAACATCAAATGAAAGAATGAGAGGAAGAGAATTTCAATTACCCAAATAAAGAGGAAATGAAGATTGGGGCCGCGACAGGGGCAATGGTGACAACCTATTCATTTCAGTTGTTGAAAGTCAATTGATATTTTACCATATCCAGCAAAATTTTGCCTTTTGCTCAAAACCAATTGAAACTTTGTCCATCTTCAATTCTACCTTGACAATGTGACCTAAAGTGGAGGTAAGCTCACTAGGTGGAATGAAGATGAAAAAGGGGGAGTGCATGAAGTGGATTTTGTCATTTCGTGAAATCAAATAACTAAATTTACTACCGATTATGGTACATCCACTAATTTGAATGAGGATAATTAGGGATCAAATTTTGACTCTGTAAAAAAAATCTAAGTTCTTAAAAAAAAATATAACCGAAATTTACTATATGAATTATGCCAATCCTTTTTGAAATGCTCTCTCCTTATGACACCATGATGTCCACATCTTTTTGACATCCTAACTTTGCGTATCTAATTCAGAAATTAAAAACTACAAAAAAATATGCCTCTACTGTAGTTGGTTAAGAACTTGAATATTATATACTCAAGTGTCAATAATTTATGGACTATTGTAGACATAGTTTATTAAACAAATTTCTCCTAGAGTGCCAAACATTATGAAATGGGCTTGCTTCACACAAAAATCTAAAATAATTTGGCTTTATAATAAATAATTTTAAAAAAAGTAAAAATAGGGGAAACTACTTACATGAATACCATTTACATATATAAAACTCAACACATCCCTCCCGTGTACATGTTTTTCTTTTGCATTATTTTTCATTTATATCTCAAATCGTTCATTTTTTTTGACATGCCGTTTTAGAGTTTTTTGTTCGTCTCTTTTTTATCTTCGAAAAGACATCTACTGTGATATGTTTTTTCCAAATTTTATTGAACTATCAGATATCTAGTAGTTATCTATTAGTTATCTGGTAATTATCTAATAATTGTCTAATAGTTATCTAGTAAATCATAATTTCAAATAAATTTCTAATACAATTTATAACAGATTAAAATAGATTTTTTAAGAGGATACATATCTACTAGATGTCTACTATATATCTATTAGATATAATATTTTATAAAATATTCCATTAAAATTATTAAAATCAAGATCTACCAGAATTCTAATACAAATATACTAGATGTATGGAGTATAAGTTAGATGTCATCCGATTCCATAAAAAACTGTTAATATTAAGATACAACATTGATTACTAGATTTTTACTAGATATCTACTATATGTTATATTTTATAAAATAATCATTGTAAAAAAGATATAGATCTATTTATAATTTATGAAATCATCATATACACATTTGTTATATATCTATTAAATATATGTTTGATGTCATTAGATTCCATAAAAAAACTATTATAATTAAGATATACTAGATATCTACTAGATATTTAACAATGATATATTGGATACCTACTAGATATAAAATTTTGAAAATGTCACAATGGATATAAAATAAATAGTTTGAGAGATAAACGAAAAATAAGAAAGAAAATCAAAAGAAAAAGGGGATGCGGGAAACATGATGGGGGACTTAATTACATGGGATTTCTGTAAATAGTTTGTCGGTAATGCTATTTTTACACTCAATAATTTTCACATTTATACATATACCCATCCCAACACTTGATTGCATTCTTATCTAATGGTAGATAATTAACCTATAATTTGCCAATCCAAAATACATTTCTTTGCAGTTAATTAATATGTTCATTAAATGTAAATTAAATGTGCACTTTTGGATTGGGAAATTCTAAGTTAATCATCCACTATTAGATAAGATGCGATCAAGGGTTGGGATGAATATGTGTAAAAGTGTGTGAAATCATTGTACGTAAAAATAGCACTACTGATAGTTCGTATGTTTAACAAATATGCTAAATTTATAGATATTTTAGTGAGACATGTATGTTTTTGATAATTTCCCTTGGCCAAGTTGATTCAACTCCATCTTAGATCTATTTGTTGATCCAACTATATGCGTTGCCCACCTCCAAGTTTCGGAGTTGAACATGGGAAAATTGCATTAGTCTCACATGTATCTCATTTTTCTCTCTTGTTTTTTTACAAAAAAACAAACTGATACTTTGATTTGGAAAAACTATCAGCATTCATACAGTTTTTATCATGTGTGTCAGAACACTCAAAGTTGTATACATTTGGGTTTTATTAACACAAATGTCAGGAACTCTAAATATCTATTTTTCTAAGTTGAAGTATGTGATCTTTTGTATAATTTTACTTTTAAGTTCTAACTGGCATTAGTCCACTTATATCACAATTGAAAAACATCAAATGTCACTAAAATTCACCGTATAAGTTTTAAGAGGTTACTACCCGCAAAATTTCCAAAAATCGAGTTAATTAGATCACTTCATGACAATTTCTAGGTAATGAAGTATCATGCATTAACAATGCATACTGAGCAACTGGATGAAGAATAAAGGTTGAAATCCCAATAAATACACTTATTGAGAGAAGTGAGAAGCCTTAACTGACCTGACTAAGTTCCGAACAAAATTATTTCAATGAAGATACTTGTAAATATTTAAAAATTGGCTTAATACATGAAGACCCTCCCTGAACTTGTCCCTAAACGCGCATTATTACCTCTCGAACTTTCAAGTGTCTCAAATAGCCCCTTAAAACTTGTTTAAAGTGCATTTCCACGCCCCCTATTGGTGACTTGGCAAAGGATGTGGCAATGTTGAAAAAGTCTAGCATGTGGCCATTTATCTAAAAAAAATAAAAAATTTAAAAAATTGTAAAAAATAAATTAAAATTCATTATACCATTTTCTTCGCCTTTTCAATTTGGCCCAATGCATTAGGATTTTCTTGAACTTGTCTTTAATCAGCCTCGCCCTCCTAAATTTTCATAAGTTCATCTCGTCCTCTGAACTTTTCTAAAATTCCTCTCGCTTTCATGAACTTGTCCAAAGTGCACCTCATTACCCCTTTTAGTTGACGTGGCAGGTGATTTGAAAATGCTTGAAAAGTCAATGCCATGTCAGTCAAAAGCGGTCATAAGGTGCAATTTAGACATGTTCAGGAGATCAAGAGGTACTTTAAACAAGTTGAAGGGGCGAAAAACAATTAAGGATAAGTTCAAAGAGTTGATGATACATTCGACCTACTAAATATATGATTTGCCAGCGTAACCAAAGCATGTCTAAGCCTATGGTTATGTGAGATTTCTTCAGAAAAAATTGTTACTTGTAATTGGTTTAAATATATCTGTGGGCTTTGCCCTTCCAATAGTTGGTTCACCATTGTTCAATTAATATTTTCCTTTTGACATATAATAAGAGCTCTTTCCCCAATATCAAAGAATACGAAAGTGAGTATTTTGGTTACTCTACAATAATAATTTCTAGTTTGAAGTTTTTTTTCATAAATTTAAATGCAATGTTACTTCAGAGGATCCTTCTAGGATATTTATTTTTTATGTTTTCCTAATAGGTTTGATTTAGAAAAATGATAGTATATATAGCAATAATTATTTTTTCTAAGGAAATAATAATTATTAATTTTGGATTAATTCTTATTTGTTTAGCAATAATTATTTTTCTAAGGAAATAACAATTAATTTTAGGTAAGTTCTTATTTCTTTACAATTCTGAAATAACTTTTCCAATTATTTAGTGACATATAAGAACTTTGTTTATTTTGATTGGTTTTGCAGCATATATCAGCGGCTTTCTACAACAATTCCTTAATTTGGATTTTTTTTCATAAATTTAAATCTATGCTTCTTCAATAGGAAATCTAGGAAATTACTTTTAATGTATTTCTTGAATATGTTCTATTTGGAAAAATGATAATAATTAATAGCACTAACTACTTTTTTATAACAAATAATAAATTAGGGTGAAATCTAGTTAGTGTCATACACTTATAAATAGGTGATCAATTTTCACAATCAATATAAACATTTTAAAACACATATAATAAAAATAAAAGACCGCATAAATTTAATAAACACAAAAATTATCAAGATATATTAGTTGATATTATATTACATACGGAGGCTCGATGTTTTAAATCAATACCGTCACATTCTTGGTCAACAAGGGGTATGCATTCTTTTTGGCTTCTTGCCTTTGCTCTCTCGGTTCAAATCACCATAAAGGTTCTTGCTACTTTCAAATTTATTAATTAAAAGTGATACCAATCACTGTTTTTGTTAAGCCCAATAATAGATTATGAGAAAAATAATAGTAGTAGAATAAAAAAATACACAAATTTTTACGTGAAAACTCCAAATGAATCAGGAAAAAACCACGGGACCAACTCCGAATAATTCTCCACTATAAAAATAATAATAGGTATATCAAGAGATTATAAAATAGTGTCACTCAAGTGTTTCCCAAAAACTCACTATTTTCTCTCTTACCCAACTCTTAGGAACCCTTTTCCTAAGTTTCTCTATATAGATAATATTTTTATGTGTTTTCTTCCTCTCCTGCTCTCATTTGAGGCAGAAGCCTCTCTATTTATAGGAAATATAAATGCATATGGCCGAATTGTGCACAGTAATTTTACTGTACACTTTTTGAAAAAACGTTCTGCCGACCTGCCTCTTTTTGTTTTTTGTTTTTTTAATTAATCAGTGGATCCCACAATAAGAGGGACACCACTCAACAAATCTCTCCCTCCCGACTGCGTTGTGGGACTCTCCATCCCGGTTGCTTCAATGCACTGGTCGAGCTTTTCTTTTGGTACAACCTTTGTCAGCATATCAGCAGCATTATTGTTTGTATGAATCTTCTGCAACTTGAACTCTTTTTCTTCAATGGCAAGTCTGAGCCAATGATATCTTACATCAATATGTTTCGTCCGTGCATGATCCATAGTATTTTTGCTCAAGTCTAGTGCACTTTGTCTATCACAATAAACTATGTAGTCTTCTTGTTGCACACCCAATTCTTCAAAGAATCGCTTTAACCAAAGCATTTCCTTTCCTGCTTCTGTTGCTGCAACGTAATCTGCTTCAGTTGTTGATAATGAAACACACTTTTGTACCGTGACTGCCATGAAATAGCTCCCCCCGAGAATGTAAATAAGTAACCTGATGTAGATTTTCTTTCATCAAGGTCACCAGCCATATTTGCATCTGTGTAACCAACAAGTGTTGGCTTTCCACCTTCAAATGTTAAACATAACTTTGAAGTTCCTCTCAGGTATCTAAATATCCATTTAACTGCTTCCCAATGTGTCTTCTGGGGATTTGACAGAAATCGATTCACAACTCCAACTGCATGAGCGATGTCTGGTCTCGTACACACCATTGCATACATCAAACTTCCGACCGCTGAAGAATATGGAACATTTAACATATCTTCTCTATTTTTCTCTGTTGAAGGGTAGGATTTCTTACTCAACTTGAAATGAGCGGCAAGTGGAGTGCTAACTGGTTTAGCATTCTTCATATTGAACCTTTCTAGTACCCGTTCAATATATTTTTCTTGCGATAACCACAGCCTGCTGGACCTTCAATCTCGGGTAATCTCCATTCCAAGAATTCGCCTTGCCGGTCCCAAATCTTTCATGTCAAACGCCTTAGACAAATCATACTTCAACTTACTAATCATTTTGGCATCTAGCCCAACGACTAGCATATCATCAACATATAAGAGAAGAATGATAAATTTTCCATCAGGGAAATTCTGGACATATACACATGGATCAGCTTCTATCCTCTTGTATCCTTAATTCACCATGAAGGAATCAAACTTTTTATACCATTGCCGCGGGGCTTGTTTTAGCCCATACAAACTTTTCTTCAGGCGACACACCATGTCCTCCTTTCCCTTGACCTTGAAACCTTCTGGTTGTTCGATATAAATTTCTTCTTCTAAATCCCCATGCAAGAACGCGATCTTTACATCAAGCTATTCTAACTCAAGGTTCAAGCTGGCTACAAGACCTAGCACAACTCGAATGGAACTCATTTTCACAACTGGTGAAAAAATCTCGTCAAAGTCGATACCTTTTTTTTGAGTAAAGCATTTGACAACCAATTGAGCTTTGAATCTCACTAGGTTTCCATCATCTTTCTTCAGCTTGTACACCCATTTGTTCTTAAGTGTTCTCTTCCCTTTAGGAAGTTTTACCAGCTCGTACGTGTTATTCTTCTTTAAAGAATTCATCTCCTCCTATATGGCCTTCATCCAACAATCTTTATCTTTACAAGATTGCACATCTTGGAAGCTTTCAGGCTCCCCCTCATTAGTGATTAAAATATAATCAGAACTGGAGTATTTTGTAGATGGTTGGCGTTCTCTGACTGACCTCCTAAATTGAGGTTCTTCTTCTGGTAGAATGGTGTTCTCTGGCTCCCCCTGCTCAATACCCTCTTCATTCGTATCTTCATCTACAATCGCATCTTGATCCCTTACAACTGGCTCTTCTTTTCCATCTTGTTCTGATTGATGCATTCTTCTTTCTGTGGCATCATCTGATAGAATGCTCTTTGGTGTTATATCGATAACGTCGTCACTTGTAGATCTTTCACCGATGATATCATTCTCGTGAAATACAACATCTCGGCTCCGTACAATTTTCTTTTTCACTGGATCCCATAATCTGTAGCCGAACTCTTCATCGCCATAACCGACAAAAGTGCAAGGAACTGATTTATCATCAAGCTTTAGCCTTTGCTCTTTAGGAACATGCATAAATGCCTTGCAGCCAAATACCCTTAAGTGAGAGTATGAGATATTTCTACCTGTCCAGACCCTCTCTGGAATATCAAAATCCAAAGGTGCTGAAGGTAGTCGGTTGATAAGATAGACAGCAGTATTGACAGCTTCTCCCCAAAATGACTTAGGTAAGGTAGCCATTTTGAGCATGGATCTAACTCTTTCGACAATGGTATGATTCATTCGTTCAGCAATGCCATTGTGTTGAGGTGTACCAAGAACTATCTTTTCATGCCTGATACCATATTGACTACAGTAATCCTTGAGCTCCTTGAAGATATACTCACCACCATTATCTGTGCGTAAACACTTCAATGGCACTCCAGTCTCCCTTTCCACCATTGCATGGAATTGCTGAAAGTGCTTGAATACTTCATCCTTTGTGCGTAGCAAATAAATCCATGTCTTTCTTGAAAAATCATCAATGAAGGTAAGAAAGTATCTTCTTCCTCCAATGGATTCTGTATCCATGGGACCACAAACGTCAAAGTGTACCAGCTCTAACTTAGTATTTCTCTTTCTAGAGCTTTTCTGAAATGAAACTCGATATTGCTTCCCAAATAAACAGTGATCACACGGGTTAATTTTTCCTTTGGGTAATGGGATGAGGGACTTCTTAGCCAGTATATTCAACCCTTTCTCACTAACATGCGCCGGCCGCCTATGCCACAAATTTGGTAAAGCATCATCTCCAACTGTATTCAGTTGACTAGCACATATTGTTGCGTGCATTTTGTATAGTGAGTAACACAATCTTCCTTTCGCCTCCACCAACGATCCTTTGGTGAGCTTCCAATTTCCATCGCCTGTATGATTGTGATAACCTTCCTTGTCCAATACACTAACAGACAACAAGTTCAACCAAAGATCTGGAACGTATCGCACATTTTTAAATGTTAATGTGCATCCGACACTTGTCTTCACGCAGATATCGCCGATTCCCACCATTTGCGAGAAACTATTATTTCCCATTTTAATAGTACCATAATCGCCCGCTTTATAGGTTGAGAAGTATTCCCTTTTTGGAACACAGTGGTATGAGGCACTATAATCTACAATCCACTCGGTATCTGCATCTCCAACATGACAACAATCTACATCATGAGATACTAAAGCCACCTCTCCATCTTCTATTGTGACTGCAGCAGATGTGTTTTTGTCATCATCATGACTTCGGTTTGCATTCTCTTGTTTAAGGAAACGGCAGTTCCTTTTGAGATGACCCTGCTTTCCACAGTGGTAGTATGACCTCTTCTCTCGGGACTTGGATCTATCTTTCGATTTTCCATTTCCACAACTTTTACTCTCGCTTCAACCCCTATTCTCTGTGATAAGGGCTTGTGAACTGGTACTGGCAACGTCCCTTGTATGAAGCTCTACATTAAGTAGACTATTCTTTACTATAGACATTATTACCATACCATTTGGAGCTGAGTTACTCAGTGATACAACAAGAGTATCCCAGCTATCTGGTAGAGTTCCCATCAAAAGACATGCTTGCATCTCATCATCCAAGGATATACCGGTGACTGCTAACTCACTCATGAATCCTTCGAAGTCGTTCAGGTGTTGTGTGATTGATCGTCCCTCTGTCAGTTTCAAGTACATGACTTTGCGAATCATGAACACTTTTCCTTGAGCAGTTTTAGCCTCGTACATATCCTCTAGCTTCTTTCAGAGAACTTTGGGATCTGTTTCGTTCCTCACGTGGTTGTACAGGCTAGCATCTATCCATTGGCGTACTGTACCCAATGTCTGTTTCTTTAACTTTATCCACTGCTGATCTTTCATATCCTCCGGCTTTGCGTCGTCACCTTCAATTGGATCATACAAATCTTTGCAATTGAGGTAGTCCCCCATTCTGGATTTCCACATTGAATAATTTGTATCCGTCAATTTGATCATTACACCGTCATTCGCCATGTCAAAAATTTAAGAATGGCAAAATTTTACTATTCACGAATTTTACTATTCACATAAATAGTAACGGTATATGTGAAATAGTACCGTATACCCAAATAATACTTGTATATTGGAATAGTAACAGTATGTCTGCCGTATACTTAAATAATACTATTCATATAAGATGGCCGAATATGAATAGTATTATATATGAATACTATTATTCAAGTTACTATTTTACTATTCACTCAAATTGCATATCTGTGAAGGTTTTTCGAACGGATTGCGCCACCGGATTTATCGTAATTTTCTCGTTGTCGTGGTATATTTATTTTTGAAAAATATAGCCACAGATTTTACTAATAAAACAACTTTCGGCTCTGATACCACTTGTTACGCCCAATAATAGATTACGAGAAAAATAATAGCAGCAGAATAAAAAGACTAGCAGTTTTTACGTGGAAACCGCAAATGAATTAGGGAAAAACTACGGGATCAACTCCGAATAATTCTCCACTATAAAAATAATAGTAGGTACACCAAGAGATTATAAAATAGTGGGACTCAAGTGTTTCCTAAAACCTCACTATTTTCTCTCTTACCCAACTCTTAGGAAACCTTTTCCTAAGTTTCTCTACACAGATAATATTTTTATCTATATTTTCTTCCTCTCCTGCTCTCATTTGAGGCAAAAGCCTCTCTATTTATAGGAAATACAAACGCGTATGGCCGAATTGTGCACAGTAATTTTACTGTGCACTTTTTGAAAAAAGTTCTCCCGACCTGCCTCTTTTTTTTTGTTTTTTTTAATTAATCAGTGAGTCCCACAATAAGAGGCACACCACTCAACAGTTCTTAGACATAGTTATCTATAACAATGCACAGTTATCTATAACAATGCACAATGTTCATCTTAACTCTAACATTACACGAATTATGAGGCTTTATGTTCTTTGTTGATTCAGTGATTTTTTTTTATAGGTACAAGCTGATAAAGTTTGGATTCAGATGGACAATGTTGAAAAGGGATTGTTGAGATTATTGATATGTACAGCATCAGATGGCTTGTTATGGGAGCAGCAGCAGCAGATAAATACTATTCAAAGTATAAATCTTAAATGCAGTTGCTTGAATTGATTATCATGTCATGCTGGTTATTGTTATGGCATTGTTTAAGATGCCTTCAAGGAATTTATATGTAGTTCTTCAGAATCTTAATTTACGAGTTAATTTGCTACTGCAGGAAACTGACAGGGCTGAAGTCCAAGACCCCTGTATTTGTGTGTCAACATGCTCCTATTTCCTGTAATATTTGGTTTTCTTGCAAGGGTTGTCTTATCTATACAAGGCACATTTGATATTTTCTTTTTCTTGGTATTGATTTTCATATTATCAATGGAGGAAAATATCTGCCCTTTTGGTGTGCGCCTTAGGCGAGCCTAAGTACACTTTTATTTTTCAAGGTTTTAGAATTGACGTAGTCTCGAAAATGAGAAATTAAACTACAATAGTAATGAAATAGCGATGATATTATTGTCGACAATGAAAATGTCGACTCTAAATATTTAGTGACGAGAGTTATAGCAACAACAGATGTTTTGTCGCTAATTTGACGCTACTTTATGACGCTAATCTGTTTATAGCGATGATTTTTTATCGATGCTAATAGGAAATTTTCTTTTAGTGGTTAGTTCTTATTGATTTAACAATAACTATTTTTTTCAAAAGGAAATAACAATTAATTTTAGGTTTGTTCTTATTTCCTTACTACTGAAATAACTTTTCCAATTATTTAGTGACATATGAGAGCTTTGTTTATTTTGATTGGTTTTGCAACATATATGAGCCGATTTTGTTGCTTTCTACAACAATTCTTTAATTTGGATTTTTTTTCATAAATTTAAATCAATGCTTCTTAATAGGATTTCAAGGAAATTGCTTTTAGTGTATTCCTTGAATAGTTCTATTTTGAAAAATGATAATAACTAATAGAACTAACTTCTTTTTCATAAAAAAAAATTAATTAGGGTGAAATTTAGTTAGTGTTATGCACTTTTAAATAGATGACCAATTTTTGCAATCAATATAAAAATTTTAAAGCACATATAATAAAAATGAAAGATTACACGAGTTGGATAAGTACATAAGCTATTGAGATATATAAAAAGTTGATATTATATTACTTGTCATCAGGGATTCATACAAGTTAGTTTTTTTTTTAATTGAGTACAAAAATAACTATGTTACATACAGGGTTGGTCGTAACATTTCGAAGGCCCAATGCGAAATAAGAAATAACCAAAAAAATTTTATGTAAAATTGAAATATTTTTATATAAAAAAATTTATTTATTTTTTTATTGTATGCTAATAAGTTAATGTATTTATATTTAATAAATTCATAATTTTTTAAAACTCTTGTATACAATAAATATAGTTATAAAATTTGACCCCCTTTCAGCCGTGGGGCCTAGACCATCGCACTCCTGGCGTATGCTTAGAGTCGGCTCTGATTACATACTTGAAAGTTGAAACAAATCAACATAAATTTTAAAATAGAGTTTTATTTTAAATTTAGATGTGGAAATTAAATGTAAAAGAGAAAGTAGAATTAGGCTCCAGTGCCTTAGAGTTGTGATAATATTGATAATACATAATAGAGGTTGCCCCTATAAACCAAATAATCTTGTTGTAATCTTTACATAAAAGTAAACTTTTACAAGCGAGAGACTGTCAGTCACTAAACAGGAACATCTAAACTTAAATATAATAGTGATAAAATGAAACTAACTTATATTTATTGCAGTGAGCTCAATTTCAGGAAAAATACCTGTAGCCTCATCTATATTACTGTGTCTGCAGCATCTCCTTTAGGCAAGCGTGACTATGTTGACAATTGTTGCCACAATACAAACGATGACAACAATCTTTGAGAGTGGCACGCTCGGGAGTTCTTTGGAAGAGGGAGGAGATGTTGCTGAGTTCATCTTGGCAATCAAATTAATCAACATCTCTGACCTTGAAATTTTGAACTTGGACAAGATTAAGGCTACTATTTAACAGGGTTGTTTAGGGTTACAATCAATGTCATTGTCAATGCAAAACCAATTGCATTCTACACAGGGGCGGACGCAAAATTGTATATTAGGGGACTATAAATTCTTTTTTTTGTCAAACCCAGATCACCTCAATAATAAATTAATATTAAAGTCTTTTTTAAGGGATTTTTTTATCTATTAAGTATCTACCTATCAAAAGTTGTACAATATGATTTTATTGTTCAATTGGATTTCAACAGTTTTTCTATTCAAATAGTGATAAAATATATGCAATGTTTTCATTTAATATAAAAGATATATACATAACAAAAAATTAAAATAGAATTTGTTGACGTTCTCAATTTACATATAATTTTAATAAACTTAAATAACAATTATATACATTGGTCGAGGTGATGTGATTTTCAAATCCTAAATAAAGCAACAAGTGATGTATTTCCCAAATTGCGCTGAGTTTCGAATGTAAGGGGGCGGGGGGGCTAGAACAAGTCAATCGCTCAACTAACTCTGCCACCGCTCTAATTTGTCTAATTAATCTACTAAATAATACTAGTACTGAAAATTTCAGGGGGGCTGGGACCCCCACAGACCTCTATGTAGGACCGCCCCTATTCTATATTAGGGTTTATTTTGCATTATTACCCGTACATGTATTTCAATTTTAAACATTACTCATTTCTGTTCACACTTAATTTTTACTTTTTTATCCTTGTGTTCTTTATTTATGACATAGCCAAATATACTATTTACTGATTAGAACAAATTAAAATGTCAAAGCTACTAAAATGAATATTTTAGTTGCCTTAATATGAGTTATGAGTTCAATACAAAATGAATACATTTGTGGATAGTGGTAAATTAAGTCTTGGACAAATTTGTCTTTTTCAATTAAAGGTTGGGTACCGGAACTCGGCCTCTATTTATTAAATGGAAAAAAGAAAAAAGTAAAAAAAAGAAAGAAAAAAAGAAAACAAAAAATAAAAATGAAAGATCTCCTTATAAAGGAGATTAGTAGCCCAGCCTATGACCATGCTGAACTTGCTCGTTAGTAGCAAGGAAGCACTAGTCCTTTCTTTTTCTTGACTGAAAATGGTTTCCAACTGGAACCCGTGCTATGGGAGGCACTATCAACAAGAGAGTCATTAGGGGATTGTAGAGCCACATTCTGCTCTTCTAGAGCCTTATCATGTTGTAAACATACTTCCAAATTAATCCTGTCAATGTTAAGATCATCCAAGGTTCAAAAAACATTCGTTGTTGTAACTACATCATCATTTTTATACATATCCTCCAAATCTCGTTGTCTCAATTTATTATGTTGGAGGAGTGCCAAATTGGGTTGGTTATGTGGAACAAGTGTATCCGCATTAATATTTTCAGAATCTTCGTAGCTTTCTTCGCATTTGTCTGCCCAAGAGATGGTCTTATTCCTTTCCCTTCTTAGCGGGCTTTCCTCAACCTGTATTTCTCTATCTTTCGGGCAATCAGATTCTCGCAGAGGTGGGCTCCTTGAAAACTGAAGTTTTAAACTCCTCGGAGCAGCCTCATCCCTCACCTATTTACGAAGGGAATTCTTTCTGCAAATGGCAACCATGTGCCCAACCGATGAACAAACAGTGCATAAAGGAGGAATGTTCTCATATTCCAAATCAACCCAAATCTTGTCTATCTTAATATCAACCTGAATGGAATCTTGTAAGGGTTTTGCAATATCGATATCAATCAACATTCTTGCATAATGACTGAATTCCCCTTCAATAGTTTTCCTGTCAAAACGCAATAGAACCCCAATACCTCGAGCAACATCAGTAAGAATTCTTTCATCCCAAAAGATCCATAGCAAATTGTGAAATTTCACCCATTTTTGTGTCGTTGTTGACTTGTATTTTAAATGATCAAAATTTGAACTCCAAGGCAGAAGTCTCAAAATACTTGGCAGCAAATTGAGATTACCCCTACTTCTAACAAGCTTGAAATCATATTCGGTATTAAAAATAATGTGGAAGAAATCCTTACCTATGGAGATCAATTTCCATTCCATCTTCAGGCCCCATATTCTATTAAGTTTGGCTTTCAATTTGGAGTGCTTCCAAGGTGTATCACCTTTTGATAAAGAAATTTTACCATGGAAAACTGACATGATTTTAGCCTTTCTTCATAAAGATTTTAAGGAATCTGAATTGCTTTGTATCCTCCACCTGCGTTAATGATGCATGAGGTCTGGGTTGTAGTAGACTTCACGTTAACCGCAGTGGCATAAGAGGCGGTCTGTGGATCAGGGCTAGCCTTTTCCGTCACCCGAGCCTCATATTCAGTCAAAGTTGCATCGACTTATTTGCCAAAGATCTTCACTGCCTCGGCATAAGACTTGTTAGGGTTAGGGTCAGAATTAGCCATAGTAGAGCCCATGAGAATGCTTGCAAAGCTCGGCTTAGGTTTTGGTTTCACAACCACATCAGATTTTGTCGATTGAAGGACAATTTGTCTTTGATGTTGCAATAGAAAGAAATGCAAGAGACATCCATTAAGATGATGAAATTGAGAGGACGAGCGAACAGAAATCGAATGATTTGGCCGGAAAATCCAAGATCGGCGGCTAGGGTTACCATGGTCGCCCCTCTCATTTTTCAAAAGGGAGAAAGAGAGTTCTTGATAATTCTTGATAATAATGTAATTTATACAAAATAAATTATTGTACAAGGGAGTAAAACTAATTTGTAAATTTGTAAGTTATTTTGCTATTAGTATTGTTATAGTGATAAGATATAAAACATATATATAAATTAAAAAAATTGACCAATGCCGAAAAATATATTCTTTATGGACAAGGACATTAACATTAATACCTTTACTAATGTATAGAACTGATTGTTGGAAATATTCAGTCCATGGGTTAAAGGATCTAATTTAGTTTAGTTAATTGGACCAAATTGAAGAGTTATTGGACTTAGAAAACTAAATAATAAATAATCAAGAATTTAGAGATTAAATAGCACGGCCCATTGTAGCGCTTGCAAGGCCTGTCGCGTGCAGGCTTTCGCGGGCGCTGCTTGGGCAGCACTTGCGTGGCCCATTCTCCATGAGTGCTAAATGGCACTCAGTCCAACCAGGCATACAATGCTTGCGTGGCCCAATTTTGCAGGGTCCTACCCTTACAGTTCGACATTTTGTCAGTTCCCTCCTTTTCAGTAGAATTTTATATATGACCCTAATCTAATTAGTTACCGATCAAAATAAAATCTCTAGTCCAACCAAATAATAGTTTAACCATTAATGTATATTCTCATAATAGACATAGTCTATTAATGATTTTGAGGAATCTGAATTGCTTTGTATCCTTCACTTGTGTCAATGATGCGTGAGGCCTGGGTTATAGCAGACTTCAGTTAACTGCAGCGGCGTAAGAGGCGATCTGTGGATCAGGGCCAGCCTTTTCCGTCATATGAGCCTCAAATTCAGTCCAAGTTGCATTAGCATATTTGCCAAAGATCTTCACTGCCTCGACATAGGACTTGTTAGGGTTAGGGTCGGAATCAGCTGTAGTAGAGCCCATGAGAAAGCTTGCAAAGCTCGGCTTAGGTTTTGGTTTCACAACCACATCAGAATTCTGCCGATTGAAAGACGATTTATCTCTTTACTCAGTCCGATGAAGGTCCTATATGTGTGGCCTTATAGGATCCCGTGGTATTGAGCTGTCAAGTCTTAACTAATTTTAGTTCTTAAGAACTTATTGGATCGAGGTTCTAGACCATAATTAGAACTCGATGACCTTGAATGACAGTAATACGCCTCTAGCAAGGGTCTACCATACCCCATTACTTGGAACGTCATTTGTGCTTATGAATTAATCCTGGTTAATACAATATTAGCCAATGTGATGAACTCCTTACATTCTTTAATATTTATACCATCTGGTTTATTGGGTTCGGTTAAAGTGTTAACCCATTAATGGCGAAGTTTCTCCAAGCTATCCCAGTTATTGACTTACTACCGAAGTGCATTACTTTACCAAGAAGTGTTGAATAGAAACTATTTCTATCAACACATACTCTGATTAGAAGTTCTAAGCAATAGTCACTTCAATAAGTGGCCATGTAAAACTCCTAAACATATCGAAAGCGATGGATTATATCCGACTACTTAGCTTACCAATATGTTGTCATCACTATACCCGTTGTGAGCACAGGCTTTTCGGTGTCCCGTGAAACGATGATGACTTGTTGCTCTAACCTCTTTACGGGCCAGTTGTTCTATTGTTTCGGAGTCGAATCGCATTTTGCAAGCTCTCTTGACGATTTCGGACTTTAATCGCGTCGTTTTCCATCACCGGTTAAAAAATAAAAATAAATAATAAATAATAAAAAAATGATTAGTTTAGTATTATTATTTTAATTATTAGTATTTATGATTATTAGTTTTAAAAATAATTGATTTTTCATTATTATTTTAATAATGATATAGATTTATTAATAAGAATAGTTAATAAATCAGTTCAGGTCCATTCAGTTTAATTCAAGTCCATTCAGTGCAGTTCAGTACAGTCCAAAAAAACAGAGCCTTAGTCAACAACTACAAGAGACAAGGCAATAAATGAACCAACATGTGCGGGAAATATTTCGAGAAATGATGTCTAACATTTCACAAATTAGCTCGAGTACCAATAGATCACGCCCTTCTTTATCTTAGTATGCTAAACTTACTCTTTAGGAACATAAGACTATATTTTGATGAGATAATCTCATAAGCCTAAGTTAAAGTTTAACCAAGGGATCATTGTAAATATATAATTTAGTATATTTTTGTCTAAATATGAAATAACTTTTTTTGAATTTATCGTCAATTGTCTAATTATTTGTGTTTATAGTATTGAAATGATGTAAGACATTACAGGGTTTGCAGCATGGAACTCCAAAAAAGAGATTATAGCATGAATCAACGACAAATATTGGCGTTGAATTGTCATCATAACTGCATCCAATTCGAGACAATAAAAGCAACTCAAGAACGAGAAATCATGTGGGACTGTAGCATTCGACTTAGCGTTGAACTTTTTAGTGTCGACTTAGCGTAGACATATTTGTCTCTATTTAGCGTCGAAAATGAGAAATTAAACTACAATAGTAATGAAATAGTGAAGACATTGTTATTGCAATTTGCGTCGATAATGAAAATGTCGACTTGAAATATTTAGCGATGACCATTATAGCAACAACAAATGTTTCGTCACTAATTTGATGCTACTGAATTTTTATTCGCAATTTCGACGCTAATTTGTTTTTGGCGACGATTTTTTATCGATGCTAATAGAAAATTTTCTTGTAGTGGTTAGTTTTTATCGGTTTACCGATAATTATTTTTCTAAGGATATAACAATTAATTTTAGGTTATTTATTATTTCTTTACTACTGTGAAATAACTTCTCCAATTATTTGGTGACATATAAGAGTTTTGTTTGTTTTGATTGGTTTTGCAACATATATGAGTGGATTCTGTTGCCTCCTACAACAATTCTTTAATTTTTTTTTCATAAATTTAAATCAATGCTTCTTCAAAAAAAATTCTATAAAATTACTTTTAGTGTATTTCTTGAATAGGTTCTATTTGGAAAAATGATAATAATTAATAGCACTAACTATTTTTTCATAAAAAATAATTAATTAGGGTGAAATTTAGCTAGTGTTATGCACTTATAGATAGGTCGCCAATTTTTGCAATTAATATAAACATTTTAAAGTACAAATAATAAAAATGAAAGACTACACAAGTTTGGAAAGCACAGAAGCTATCGAGATATATAAACATTGATATTATATTACTCGCCATCATGGATTGATACATATAAGTTTTTTTTTCAATTGAGTACAAAAATAACTATGTTACATACACGGTCAGTCCTAACATTTTGAAGGTCCACCCAACTAAAAAGTATTCATGTAAAATTGAAATATTTTTATATAAAAACGATTTAATGTTTTTTTAGAATATATTAATAACTTTTTTTTGGTAATATTTACAAGTATCTTCATTGAGATAATCTTGTTCGGGGCTTAGTTACAGTTAAGGCTCCTCACCCCTCCCAACAAATGTATTTAGTAGGATTTGAACCTTGTTCTCCTCCAACATGCTCAATTTGGGTTGTCAACTGAGCTACATCTTGTTGGTTAGTAAATTAACGTATTTATATTGAATAAATTCATATTTTTTTAAACTCTTGTATCCAATAAACATAATAATAAAATTTTGGCCCTTTCAGACGTGGACCCTAGGCCGTCGCACTCCTGACCTATGCTCTAGGCCGGCCCTGACTACATACTTTAAACTTGAAACAAACTAAAGCAAATTTTAAGATAGAGTTTTAATTTTAATTTTGATATGGAAATTAAATGTAAAAAACGAAGAAAGTAGAATCAGGCACCTTTATGATAATATTGATAATGCATAACAGAGGTTGGCCTAATAACAAAATTAGTCTTGTTGTAATCTTCACATAAAAGTACAACTTTTACAAGCGAGAGAGAAAATGACAAGATATAAGAATTAATTTAACCAAACTAAGATATCATATATTAATATGAGTTTGTATATGTACAATATAATTCAATCCATAAACACACGAGTAAGTTTAAGAGCAAATAAAAAAAAAGCATATTGATCATTTAAGAGGCTATCAGTAAAACTAAAGAGGAAAAACCTTAACTTAAGTTATATTATAGATGAAATGAAACTAACTTATACTTATAGTAGTGAGCTCAATTTCAAGAACATTTGTAGGCAAGTGTGACCATGTTGACAATTGTTGCCACAATACAAACGATGACAACAATCTTAGCAAGTGACAGGCTTTGGAGTTCATTCTTGGCGATCAAATCAATATCTCTTATCATGGATTGTGATTAAGGCTACTATTTAATATGGTTTGTTTAGGGTTACAATCACTATCACTATTGTGAGCACTAGATTTTAACAATCCTTTTCACGAAACGATGATGAGAGCTATATAATGCATTCTTCTACAAGTGTTATCTACTTAGAGTGGTTTCAATGCAGTTTGGTCAAGCTATGTCAAACCTAAACCTCAAAAAACAAGTACCCAAGTCCTAAAAGGTCTAAAATGGTCAAAAAAGGTCAAAACCAATCAAAATCGATCGATTTTGGGTAGTTTTGAGCGTTTTAGGCATTTTTGGTCAAAACCGATCGAACCGGTCTATACAATCGAGAATTTAGACAAGATTAAGGCTACTATTTAACAAGGTTGTTTAGGATTACAATCACTCTCACTGTCAATGCAAAACCAATTGCATGCCACATTAGAGATTATTGTGCATTATTACTCCGTACATGTATTTCAACATTACTCATTTCTGTTCACGCTTAATTTTTACTTTTTATTATGGTGTTCATTATTTATAACATAGCTTACAAGGGAGAACAAATTAAAATGTCAAAGCTACTGAAATGAATATTTTAGTTGCCTGTATATGAGTTAACTTGAGTTCAATACAAAATGAATACATTTGTGGATGGTGGTGAATTAAGTGGTGAACAAATTTATCTTGATAATAATATTATTTATACAAAATAAATTATTGTAGAAGGGAGAAAAACCAATTTGTAAATTGTAAAATTATCTTACTAGTATTATTGTTATAGTGACAAGATATAAAACGTATATATAAATAAAAAAAACTGACCAATGCCTAAAAATATATTCTTTATGGATAATAACATTAACTTATTAATGCTTATGTATATAGTCGATTGTTGGAAGTATTTGGTCCGCCCATTATCGGATCAATTGAGTCAAAAGAATCTAATTCAATTTAGTTAATTGGACTAAATTAAGAATTATTGAACTTTGGAAACTTAATTACAAATAATCAAAAATTTAGAGATTAAATGCACCTAATAAAAAATGATGAAAAAAATGAACGTGTGTATTGTTGAAAAACCGAATGCACACTCCCTACTGCTGCTTACTCTTTATCATTCTATTATAGCCGAAAACCTAAAATTCCCTCTTCTCCTTGGTTCATCGTTCCCGAGACAGTTATTGAGCAACTTGGAGCAGTTATGGAAGGTTGATTCAATTAGAAGGGTGTTAGGCGGTTGTTTTGAGGCTTATTCTAAGAGGTGATGCTCTCGATTTTTAGTGTGGGTGATTTCTGGCTCTCTTGTATTTTCAGGCTTGTGTTTAGATCTTTGATCTAATTTTGAGGTGTTATGTAAAGCTTGTTTATTTGGTATCTATGTGAGTTTATGGTTTTTGCTAGTTGAGAGATTCAGACAGTTCTTTGCCTGTAATCATACACTGCCTTTGACTTTCTTTGTTATTAATGAAGTTGTTGTCGGACCTTTGCCCGTAGATGTGATCGTAGTCTCAGTATGATGAACTATGCATATATCACTATGTTAATTGTTCTTACGTTTTATGCTTGGTTGATAAAGTCTGAATTCATTAAAGCATAGTTAAAATATGTAAAAGATCATTAAATCTAGAAATAAATCCCTACAACTACTTCAATAGGATCATTCCTTCAAATAAAAGAACTTCAAATATAAAATAATGCAAATATAAATAATAGAAGAGTGGACCTATATCAAAAAAAATATACAAATATTTTAAATATTATGATAAGTACTAAACCAAAACTTGTTTGTCTTCTCTTCCTTCCACAGCCACCTCTCCTTATTTCCCAACCTTTCCTCCATTTTTTTTCCTTGCAGTGGGGCATTGATATTGAAATCTTTGTAATTCCAGCAGTTGCGATGTGGCCCGATGCCACATCACGCTAAAGAAAAAAAAAATTGAAACACTCTTAAACCTTTAACCGTAACAAAGATATTGTGAAGACCTGAAACTTCAGTTTCCTTAAGACAATTATTCGTCCGCTACCGGTGAATTTGCCTCCTAGGATACAACCGCAATCGTTAGTCAAACTCTATCCGTATGAAGAGCAATTCACAAGAATCTAAATCTAAGTAGCCTTCTTGTAAAAGGAATGGAAACTTTGAGAGATATTTTTAGTATAAAAACAGAAAATAAATCACAAAGTAAACAAGCACAAATACGAGCTGGAATTTTTTTTCAAGAGTGAAAGAGTGAAAAAAAGTGTCAATGGAAGGCATACAAGAGTATGGTATTTATAGGGTATATGGCATTAACATAGCTTAATGAGGTTTAAAAGACATTAACTTTTGTAACCACAAATTTATGGTGAATGTTATGAAAAATATTATTGATAAGGGATTTATCACCTATTAATCCATAATAAAAAATCCGGTGAAAAAAAATGACGAGACAATATTTTTTCAGTACTGAATCACCGATTTAGCGCGTCTAAGTTTGACAGATGTTCAAACTTTAAACTACAATTTCTTATTCACCGTTAATTCGTTTTAGGCATATAATATATCGTTGGAAAGCTCTCGAAGCGTAGAATACAATGACATATTACATATTATTTAAATCATAGCTTTTCCATATTATAATCAAGCCTAAAGTTGATAATGCACATCATTATCACTTATGCCATATTTCCAACAATCCCCCACATGAATGAAAATTGAAAACAATATGGACATTTTCCAAAATTCGAAGGGTGAAAATGCTCTTCGGCCAATATTTACTCAGGATAGGTAGGCTACAACCTTTGAACCTTCCCTTTTGAAAGTATATTTACTTTACTGGCTGACTAGTAGACGCGATGTCCTTGAACTATTCTGCCGTTTATGTAAACGATGATATACCTCACACAAATACCAACACATCACGATTTTTGGTTCTCATGGTTATGTTCGTTATGGTCATGAACATCTCCTGGTTCCGCAAGAGTTTTAGACTACTATGCCTCAATAATATCATTTGAAGCGACCCCACTTCACTGTTAGGTGATCTCTTTTGCTCAACCATTGATGCACAAAGGATCATTAAAAGCATGTATCTTAACCTTAACCTGTTTTGTCACTATTTACATCACAGGTATGGATACGGGGTTACCCCCACAGTGACCACACAAGGTCTATGTAAGTAGGTTATCTTATTGAACCAAGATCTTGGGATCTCCAGTCAAACATGGTTGTGTTATCCTTCATATAGCGCATTAATTATTTATGGGCTTTAGTCTCATTCCTTTATTTGTCTTTTCAACTTGATCTCGATTTAACCCTTTGGTTAGCGGATCCGTACTGTTATCCTTTGATCATACAAAATCAATAGAGATAACCGACGTTGAGATCAGTTGTCTTACGGTATTATGTCGATGACACATGTTTCTCGACTTACCATTATACATTACGTTTTGTGCTCTTTTAATCATTGTTTGATTGTCGCAATGTACACAAATTGCGGGCACAGGCTTAGGCCATTCTGGAATATCCTATAAGAAGTTACGTAGCCATTTGGCTTCTTCTTCCGTTTTATCCAAGGTTACAAACTCAGCTTCCATTATGGAATGAGTTATAATCATTTGTCTTGAGGATTTCCAAGACACTGCTCCTCCTCCTAGAGTGAACATGTACCCACTTATACCTTTAGAATTCTTGATGTCAGCTATCCAACTAGCATCAGAATATGCTTCTAGTACAACAGTTCTCTTGTATAGTGCAGTCCATAATTGCGAGTATATCGTAAATACTTAGTATTCTCACGATTGTGTTCCAATGGCTTTTACCTGGATTACTCGTAAATCTGCTTAAACTACTTACAATATAAGCAATATCAGGCCTTGTACAACTTGTAATGTACCTCATACTGCCTATCACCCTTGCATATTCCACTTGGTCTATGCATTCACCTTTATTTTTAGACAAATGTAGACTAACGTCTAACGGTGTTTTCGCTATATTAACATCACCTTTGTTAAACTTGTCAAGTATCTTGTCCATATAGTGTGACTGCATTAATATGAGACCGTTAGGTGAACGTTGAACTTTGATGCTTAAAATTACATCAGCTAGTCTCATATCTTTCATGTCAAATTTAGAATTTAACATATCCTTGTTACGTTTTACCATTCTCTCATTGCTTCTAACAATGAGTATGTCATCAACATACAAACATAGAATAACATATCCTTCATTTGTAGTTTTGACATATATACACTTGTCACACTCGTTTATGCGATAGCCACTTGCCATCATGGCATCATCAAATTTCTTATGCCATTGTTTTGGTGCTTGCTTTAAACCATATAAAGACTTTACCAACTTACATATTGTCCTTTCTTGACCAGAAGCTACACAACCCTCGGATTGTTCCATGTAGATTTCTTCTTCAAGGTCTCGGTTTAGAAAAGCAGTTTCCACATCCATTTGATGTACTTTAAGATTCCACAAAGCGGCAATTGCAAGTATCATCCTAATGGATGTTATTCCCAACACTGGAGAATACGTATCAAAGTAATCAAGGCCTTCTTTTTATCTATAACCTTTTATGACTAAACGAGACTTGTACTTATCAATTTTTCCTTCAGCTTTTAGCTTACCTTTGAAAATCCATTTAGAACTTAGTGGCTTAGTTCTGGGAGGAAGGGCCACTAGTTCACACGTATAATTTTGCAAAATGGAATCAATTTCACTCCTTATGGCCTTTTTCCACAAAGGACTTTCAATAGAGCTTATACCTTCTTTGTATGTTTGAGGTTCTGCTTCAACCATATACATTAAGAAATCCGGACTAAATGATTTTTCAACCCTTGTCTGTTTACTTCTTCTAGGTTCTACCTCATGATCCTTATTATTCTCTTCTTGAGAATTTTTATCATCTTCAATTATTGATTGAAGATTATCATAGTTATTAATGCCATGTTGATCAACTTGACCGTCACTTACAATAAGTTCCCAAGAACTTTTAGTTCCCGACCCTTCGCTTTTTCCCTTATATGGAAATACACCTTCAAAAAATGAAGCGTCCTTTGACTCTATCAATGTGTTCTTGTGTATATCCGGGTTTTTAGATTCATGCATAAGAAACCGATATGTGTTGCTATTACTAGCATAGCCAATGAAAATACAACCCACCGTTTTTGGACCTATTTTCATACGTTTGGGTAATGGTGCAATTACCTTTGCAAGACACCCCCACACTTTTAAGTAATTATAAGAAGGCTTTCTACCCTTCCATAATTCATAAGGGGTTTTGTCTTGTTTCTTACATGGTATCTTATTTAAAAGATAATTTGTTGACAAAAAAGCATCACCCCAAATGTTGTGTTATAAACCAGAACTGGTTAACATTGTATTCATCATCTCTTTTAGAGTATGATTTTTGCGTTTAGCTACATCGTTTGATTGTGGAGAGTAAGGTGGTGTTACTTCATGAATAATTCCATTTTGGAAGCAAAACTCGCCAAATGGTGCAACATATTCACCACCACGATCACTTCCAACCTTCTTAATTTTCTTATGAAGGTGGTTTTCTACTTCTTGCTTGTAGAGTACAAATTTCTCTAAAGCTTCATCTTTGCTTTTAAGCAAATACACATAACAATATTTTGTGCTATCATCTATGAAGGTAATAAAATATTTATTTCCTCCTCTTGATTGAACGTATTTCAAGTCACAAATATCAGTATGTATTAGACCGAGTAATTCTGAATTTCTTTCAACAGATTGAAATGAAGATCTTGTTAATTTTGTCTCAACACGCTTCACATTTATGTGATTTATCGATATGAAATGTGGGTATATGATTCAAGTTAATTAAACATTGTAACGTATTAAAATTAATGTGTCCAAGTCTACTATGCCATAAATTAGAAGACTCAATCATATTAGCAACAACGTTATTCTCATTAATAGAATTTTGCTTATAAGAGATACAATTGAATTTGAACATTCCATTACATTCATATCCCTTCTCCCTTTGACAAAATAAATTTCTGAGATTCAAATACCATCTTGAAGCCTTGTGCGCTCAATAGGCTCCTAGAAACCAGATTCTTCGTCATGTCAGGTACATACAAGACATTTTGCAGTTTTACTTCTTTACCAAAAGTCATTTTTAGAATCACCGTTCCATGTCCTTTAACTTTAGAAGTAGCAGAATTGCCCATGAAGAGCTTCTCCCCATTTTCAATAAAAGTCTGTCCAACAAAAGACTCTTTATCACAACACACGTGACGAGTAGCACTAGTGTCAAGCCACCACTCCATTGGGTTTGAGTCAGTCATATTGACCTCAGAAATTACACATACGTTGATGTCATATACATCTTTTGTAATTTTTTTCATAACGTTTACCTCAATGTAATTGACCATTTTTGTCAATTTACAAACAAATGATTTTTGTCTCATCTTTTTGCAATTTAAGCATTTTCTATTTAACATTTGTCTCTTGGATATGCTTCTATTTTGTCCAATTTTAAACTTATGTTTAACATGTTGTTTGCCCTTTTTGGAGTCTCTAATGACCTCCACCACGTTAACTTTCACCAAAACTTGATTGGCAATAGAAAATTTTCTATTTAAGGAATCCCACAATTCTTTTGCAGTACGTTTAATAGTAGACACCTCATATAGGTCAATAACTAAGTCATTCAATATATAATTTTTGCAAAGAAAAACTATATGATTCCAACACAGGCTACCCCCTTCGGCCGTCACTACGTTGCTGGAAAGAGTTCAAAAATATATATTTGTTTGCAGTTTTAATTTTTATTATTAAAAAGATAATTATAAATAATAATAAATGAATCAATTAGTATAGCATTAGTTAATTTTGTAAGAGGTCAAGAGTTCAATTCTTACTTTTTGCAAAAAAAGTAAGATTTATTGCAATAAATTTACATTGACAGCCCTATTTTACTACTTTTAATATTATTTTGCCTAAGGCCTCCAAATTGTTGGGGTTGGACTTGCTTCAAATTTGCAATTCTGGTTGTTGTAGGGTACACATGTATTTTCATGATCGTGGATATTCGAGAATATTAGTTAGGATTGAGAAATTATAGATTGGAGCGTCTATAAGTTGTTTATGCTTATCTTGTTGCTTTTGTTGCAAGTTTTTTCCTATCTCCCATTATGGTGAGATTTTATTTCTTTAAGTATTCATTTATCAGTCAAAATATACTTTAGAGTCCAGTATTATAAAATATATTATTTTTATAACAAATTTAAGCAGAAACTATGTTAAGCTACTCATAAGCGGTTGGTCCCATTTATATCCATGCATATGTTGGTGTGAAAAGCAAAATTAATATTAGTGCAACCATTTTTTTGAAAAGGAATATTAGGGTGCGTTTGGTTTATTTAAGGAAAGAGAAATTAAAAATAAAGGGAAGATAAGGAATGAAATGTAATTCTTTTAAGGGGGCATTTGGTTCATATAAGGAAAGGGAAATGTAAAGAAATGAATGTAATTCTCTTTGATTGACTTATGTGTTTGGTATACTTTTTGACTGAAGAATATTGTTAAGAAAAGGAAATGAAATTACTCTTCAATTCATTTATTATTATTTAAATTAAAAAAATTATTTTTTTATTATAATATTATAACAATAACTATATATAATATTAGTTAATTAATTATAATAAATAAAATTATAATTTATTAAGTATTATTACTAATTAATATTAATATTATATTTATCATACTTTAAAAAATAATGTTAATGTTAATGTTAATAATATATATTATTATAATATTAATATTTATTGTTATTTAATTTATTATTATAATAAATATTATTAATAAATAATAAATAATATTTAATTACTAATATCATTATATATGTTAATATTATAATAATTATTAATATTAAATTATATTAATAGTAACAGTGGTAAATATTATTTTATAAAATTATTTTAAATCATTATATACAATATAATTATTAATATTAAAAATAATTATTATAATAAATAATTATTATATTTATAATTATTATATAAATAAATTTAAATATTAATATAAAGTGATAAATTGATAAATATTGTTACATTCATAACAAAAATTATTAATATTAATAATTATTTTATAATATTTATAATTATTAAAATTAAATATATAAATTATTATTTAATATTATCATTTACAATAATTATTATTATTTAATATATATATATATATATATATATATATATATATATATATATATATTATGATAATATTATTATAATATAAATAATATTAATAATTATTTTTATTTATTATTATTAGTTATATAGAATAATAATATTATATATTATAATATTATAATAATAATATTTATTAATATTTTATTATTTTATTATTATTAAATAATAATAATAATTTTATTTATTAAATATTAATATTATTAATTATTATATAATTTTAATTTTAAATTATTATATATTATTATTATTATATTATACATATATTTATAATGATTATTTTAATTATAAAATAATGATAGGATAATGATAATGGAGAAAGACAAAGAAAGGGAATACTAATATCTAGTAAAGTGGGGGAATGGAAAGACCTTAAAAAGGGTAATCCTATTACCTAATATGGATAATGAATTTGATTCCCTTATTAAAACAAACAGCAACCCCTTTCTTGAACACCCCCAATCAAATACCCTCTTAAATTATCTAACGTGTTTAGTTATGTTCAGGAAAGAAAATGAAATTTTGTCTTGCATTCATTTTGTTAGATATAGATATTAATAGAAATTAATATAATTATTTATTAATGATTTTTATAGTAATAATGCTTATTTAAATTAAATATTATAATTATAATTATTTAATAATAAATAATATTATAATTATTATTATATAATATAATATAGTATTATTTTAAATAATTGGTAATTAACAACTCCTTGATGATCTTGATATGATGTATCTGCACAGACAAGAAATCTAGTGCTAATGTCAGTGTTTAAGAAAGGTGTAAAAGGAAAATTTTGGCAATATTTGTAGTCTACAATATTAAATGATGGAGTGATGGGTCATTTTATTAGTTTCTAGGGTTGGGCCTTAATGGGCTTTTTATGTATGTTATACCAATAATTATTATTATTTATTTTATTATTATTAAATATTATTATTCTTAATTTTTATATGATAAAATCACTATAATTAGTTATTATAGAATATTATTATAATTAATTGTTGCTATATTTACTGCTTATTGTTTATTATTATTATTAAAATTATTTTGATTAAATTTATTTTTATTAATTAAATATTTTATTTATTATAATTAATTATATTTTTTATATATTATTGTATTTTTATAATTATTTATTATTATAATTAATTACTATTTAGTGTTATTATAACAAATATTATATTATTATTATAAATATTTACTATTATTTCATTTATTATAATTAATTATTATTTTATTAATTATTATTATTATATATAATTTATTGTTATTGTTATTATTATTAGTGGAGAAAGATAAGGAAAATGAATTGTAATACCTACTGTAGTGAGGCTAACAAAATTATCTTAAAATGGATAGTCAAATTACCTAAAAAGGTAATGAATTTGATCCATTTAAGAGCAGAAGGAAATTAAAATTTAAAAAAATAGAGAAAGAGAGTAAAAATAAAAAGAAAAGAAAAGAAGAAAGGGACATGACAAAAATCTGATCCAATCTTAGCATGTGGAATCGCACGTGCAACAAGTAATGACATGAACAAGTGATAAAACCAAGACATCTAAACCATTCATCCAAAAGCCTGACCTGACAATCCCCTTGTCGGTATTTTCAACTTCATGGTCAAACTCTCGATTTCCCTCCTCCACTTGCCTTTCTCCACGTGTCCCCCTTGTCAGATTTTATCTGGTCAATCTTTTGACTAACCCACCTCCATCTTTATTATTGTTATTCTCCCCACCTCCATGGAAATTAAAGTCCACCACTCTCTTGGTATTATACATTTATGTATTATAGCTCCACATTATTGCTCTAATTACATGTTAGCGAAATAAAATAAGTAATTTTAAAGAATTATAAACGAATACTTGCTGTATTTGTAGACAAAAAAAAAGTATAAAAGTGATTACAAATATGAATTCCTAATTTCAAATAAATGTTAATCGAGGTTCTCTTAGCTTAATTGTTATTATTTTTTTTGAAATTATCTAAATGAAGGAAAAGGTAAATGGAAAAGGTTTTCACTATCGTTAAAAACTCTCACCAAGGTAAGATATTCTATAAAGTAAAATAATTGATCTCAAGATGAGATCAAAATAAGTTTGGTTACAAGAGAGTAACAGGTTTGGGTTATTAAAAACATCCGAAACCAAAAAAAATAAATGCCGCCTCCTATGTCTGAAAACAAACCAACATAGGTAGATACAAGAGTAAAGGTGATCTTCGGAGCTCAACACATCCTTGAAAACGAACTCGTTTCTCCTCTCCCATAAAGCCCATGCAATCAAGAACCACAACGATGCTCCAAAGTCTCGACTTGGGCCTGAAGCGAAATAGCCCTGCCAAACTTGCAAAAAATCGAACCCAAAAAGTGACATGGTTACCAAAATTGCAAAAAGTCTGAATGTCTGAGCCCATACCTTGTAATTTCCGATGCAATGAAATAAGGCATGGTCGGGCCATTGATGTTTGTTCAGTTCATATATTGGTGATTTTCGTTGCTAAAACAACTATAGTAATTATATAATAATTATAATCAAACACTTAAAATTATTTTTGAATGAAAACTAGATAAAAGGTATTTGTAAAACGAGGTTTTCAAACATCCGCTTGTTATCTTATAAAATCAAATGCAGCCTACAAGGTTTGAAATTCAAAAACGAGACATCCTTAAAAATACAGTTGATACACAATGTATTAATTAATCTAACATGATGTATAGTATAGGAGACTATGCTTATTTTATTTTTTTATACAAGTATTATGTTTTGATATGATGTATTAGATAACTCTCTTATGGTTTAGATTTATTTTTATCGTTTAGTTTTCAAACGCTCACCGTGGATTTAAGGCTCCAAACCGAAACATCCCTAATAAGTAATAACAACATGATTTAATGCAAAATGATCATACTAAGTGAACTAACAATATAGATATTTTTTTTACTTTAAATATTATAATTTTCTGAATGTGATTTATTTTTGTGAATTATGAGCTACATATTTTTTTTCTTACTATTAGTATTTTAGTTTGCAAGAGGTTGTCATCAATTAACAGAAAAATAGTCTCATCTAAATATTTTAGAATTTCAGACAGACAGTTGAATGCATATAGACATATTAATCACACCTACTGCTGGATTGGAAGGTGTACTATAAATGATGGATTTAAAATATCAACTAAACAATTAATGTGAAAAGCATGCATCATCACTCAATTTAACAACCCCTAACTTATTTATATTTTTTCAAATCTTATTTTTCTTTAAATTTCTTTACTTATATTGTTTCCATATATTTTATTCCACAATTTATATTTAAACATAATAAAATTTTCTAAATAACATGAATTAAATATTAGATCGAGGAGTCTATCTCGTATCAGATAGTATAACACTTCTCTTCAATCATGCACCATCTGTAAAAAAAATTTTGATAGATACTATATGCAACAAAGATACGGGATACAAAAAATTCCCCTTCATTCCTGACTCCTACAAAATTATTTCATTGATAATTAAAAAAAAATTCTCATCCAATTTACAAGTCTAAAGTTCATATACATTTTTTATATAATGAACATATGTTTAATATGACAAAAAAAAATTAAGAGAAAAAGTAGAATAAGAAGAAAAACGGTCGGTTTAACTTATATAATGATAATGACATAGCATTGATGAGATAAGTCAAATGGACAATAATTAGGAGGCACATTTACATATAATACAAATTAAATTTCCTCAATATCCAAGCTTTGTATTTCTTTCAATTTCACCCCTATAAATATTCAATTCAACCCCAACCCAACTTATCAAACAAATATCACCCCCCACATTTTTTATCTCATAAATTCCCTTTCTCTCTCCCTCCTCCATGGATGGAAGCTTAAGAATCACAGTTGAGAAGAACCCATCAGAGACAAGACTGAATGATTTAAACATCAAGTGCTGGCCAAAGTGAGTTGATTTTTATGTTTTTTGAGTAATCTAAATCATGGGTTTTGATTATTAGGTGATAAAGTTGAGATCTTTATTGTTAATTTGAATTGAAAGAGGGATTTTGTGATGTGGGTCAGGTGGGGGTGTTCACCAGGGAAATACCAGTTGAAATTCGATGCAGAAGAGACATGTTATTTGGTGAAAGGGAAAGTGAAGGCATACCCAAAGGGATCAACAAGTGAATATGTGGAATTTGGAGCAGGAGATCTTGTTGTTATTCCTAAAGGGATTAGTTGTACTTGGGATGTTTCTGTTGCTGTTGATAAATACTACAAATTTGAGTCTTCTTCTTCTTCACAACCTTCTTCTTCCTCTTCTTCATGAATAATGATTTATTGTTTATTAACTTATATAAATTCTTATTTTTATACATCAATTCATTCTTTGATATTTTATTGCATTCATGTGTCTCTTCTTTCATGTTTTTGATTTTTTCTTGGGGTGAGCAAATGAATCTATCTATCTACTCAGCTTTGCCTGAGATTTAGGGTTTATTATTGTTTGTTGTTGCTATAGGTTCCAAAACATCTTTAAAAATTGATTTAATTAATGTGATTAAACAATTAGAATTGTTGTTTAATGCGTAAAAATGTTGGAGATTGGCCGGTTTGGGATTATTTTTATCAAATTTCTTTTTTTAAAAGTAAAAATATTTAATTTTTTAGGAACTTGCACTCAAATTCAATACCTTCAAATTTTAAAAGTTATTATCTCAACTCACAAACTTTTCTTGAGACAACATCTTTTTGGCTTAGAAAAAATAATTCACTCTAAGCTTTTTACATTACGGAAACAGCTAAAAATCTATAATTTGAAACAGCTATAGCGTTTATTTTCCAATTTTATATTTTAAATTTTTACTTTAAAATATAAATATTATTATTTTATTTCTCTCTACCTAATAAATAAATATTAATTTAATTAAATAAAATATAAAAAAAATAAAAAGCAAAAATAAATAAAAAATAAATGATGGAGCAATACTGTTACTTCCTTTATTTTTAGAGCAAAGATTTGTATCTCAAGTCCTAAAATAGGGTTAAGTTGAAGATGCCCTAACAAAAATTATTTTTTAGGGCAAGCATTTTAATAGTAAGATCTAGTATGAATTACTTTTCTAAACACAAATATTTAATAAACAATTTCAAACTGATCTTAAAAGTATAAAAATTGTCGTTGTACTTATACGATAAGTAAAATTGTTGATTGTTGTTATAAAGTTATCCATGTATTGTGACCATCAATGATGTAATTTTTTAATGCATATTTCTAAAATGTTGTAAAATTTTATATAGTTGAATACATTCCTGATAGTGTATCAATTTTTTTTAATATAGTTGTCCATTAAAAGGTGTGCTTTATGTTATTTTCTCTAATCACAAAATTGTTTTAAGTTTATTTATTATAAAAATCTCCCCTATCTTTTTGAAGAAATAGAAAAAAAATAAGGCAACAAACTTTTTACTGGTCTTCAATAATTTAAATTTAACATTATTTTTTAAATTGTTATCTTAATAAGTTATTTTTAAAAAATTTTAATATTTTAATTTTAAATAATTCATTTTAATCATTCATATTAATTAATTAAAAATTATTTTATTTATTTTTTTAAAATTAAATTTATTACTTATAAAAAATTTAAAAATAAAACTTTTAAAATAATTAATTTAAAAAAGCAACCCCAAACTAACTTACTTAAAAGTTAGAATGTAAAAAACTATCGAAGTTAGCCATAAAAAATCAGATTTTTAAGTTTTTTATTTGCGATATTTTAGAAGGGAGAGGAAAGTTACTATGGTGGTCCAAGTCAAAGGAAAGAAAAAGAGATAGTCAATGCATGTCCTATTCAATGCTAATCTTTAATTTTTGCGTCTATAAATTAAGCTTTTAATATTCCTTTGACTGGTCAAACTTATCTCTTACTTAAAATCTCTTACTAATAAAATTGCAATAAATAAAACTAAAATTTACGCTCGATGGTTATATTTTTTTAGGCTATAGTACTCTCTTCATCTAATTTTAATAGCTTATTTAATTTTTATATTAATTTTTTATTTAGCTGTAAATTTATGGTTTTAGTAGCTTATTCAACGTTTATACTAGTTTTCTGTTTAGTTATAAATTTAAAATTAGTAATGCTTTTTTTATTATTTTAATTTAATTTAATATTATATTAATTATGAGAGATTATATATTGATGAAATTATAAGTTAATAAAAAAAAGTATTTTAATATAAATATATAAAGAATAAATTAATTATTTTGATAATGTGATAAAAAAATTTATTAATTTTAATAATTCGGTTAAATGAATAATTACAACTAAATATATAGAAAGTATAAAAGTTTAATTCACAATAATAAACAAAAAATAGTTATCTTCTAATAAAACAAACAAACTATATATATACACACACACAAAGCTAAAAAGTAATCACTTGGATAGTAGTAGAAACACTTGTCTTTATTTTTACCATCAATTACTGGAGACAAACCCAGTTAAAAGACAATAATACCCTTCCAAAGTATTGCTTGTTGTAAGAATATGTTTATTGACACAAGGACATGGAAGACATTGACAAAAGATGCCAACATTGTAAGGTTTGAATGGTTCAACAAAGGCATATAATGCTCCACTAGAAAGAGAGGAATATACCATTGTCAATTCTTCAAGCACTTGGTGATATTTTCCCACAAATTCTAATGTATTTATGGAAATAAATTAATTAGGAACCGTCCTTGGAATATTATCGATTCAACATTTTAATAACATTTTAACAGTAAAATAAATTGATCTCAGTCTCGCCGTTGAAATAATGAGGATGAGTAAGGTTAGTTTGTGCTTTTCACAGCTTTTAAGATATCTTTGTCCTTGGTTATTACCATGGGATCAAATGTTTTTAGAGCATTGCTCCCTACTCATTACATAAATGATGTTTTAGAAAATATTTTATATTATTATTTTATATTATTTCATTTATTTCTGTGAAATTTATTATCCACGAAGAAAGTAAGTATAATGCCGTATAAATCTCTCCCAAATGAGCTATGAATAATGAGGCAACCTGTTCTTTAATCAACATAAATTTAAGAATCCTTATCTTAATGGATTAATATTATTTAAGAAAACAGATAAAAAAGAATAAAAATGATGGATAGAAAGGGACCACATGTTAGCTGGATGTATGTGTTTTGTAGTGAGAAATGATGGGTAAATAATTGATAAGATATTTTTGATCTTATTGATATTGCCATCTGTTTGTAATTTGTATTTAGAGGATAAAGTTATCCAAATAATAAGGATTGATTTAACTGATAATTTAATATTATTTAAATAAAATTTTAAATTTAAATTTTAATAAATATGAAAAAAATTATTATGAGGCTTATTTATTACAGTTAAGTAAATAATTTGGGTTAAATTTAAATGTAGTCTGAATAAAATTTCAGTAAATCAGATAAAAAAAAATGAAGTTACCGTAAATTAATACTTTATTTGTGGTAAAGCTTTTAGCTTAGACGTTGAGCCTTGAAACTGTGGTAATAAAGATTATATATTCGAGTTTATATACGGATGAGGTGAGATAAAGTTTTTCTTTCTTGTTATTGTAGAGATGATGAAGTAATTTTTTTAAAAAAAATTACTGTTTTATACAAATAAAAAGATATCAATAACCATTAGATATATTTGTCGAACGGATTAAGCTAGGCTTGATCAGGCTTTTTATTAAAAATATTTACCTAAATTAGGGCCAAGCCAATAATTTATAACTTCGGCTCGATTCATCTTACTAAATTATTTCCAAATCCGTGGCCATATATTCTTTTTTTAATATTTTATAACAGTAAATAGTAAATAATTTTTTCCTTTATACAAGTCTCTATCTAGTAAATAGTAATCATGTTTCTATCATAATTATAGATTTTTTTTTGTATACTTAACTCTATATTACCACAATTATATCATTCTATAAGCATTTTATCATCAGCTGATCTAGTGGACATTGGAATTAAACAATTAAAGTTTCAACAGCTGTCATGAAATGGGCAGAGCCCAGTTACTCGTGATCAACATTCAAAAGCAACATTAGCGTAAATTGGGGCAATTACGGTCCAATATAAAAATGTCTAAATTTTGTACAATTATATTTTTAGTAATATTCTTCTTTATACTATTAAAAATTTAATAGGTTATAATATGGAATTTATAAAAATTATTAAATATAATATAAAAATATAAAATAAGTATAATTTTTTATTTGTCAGATTGGATTTAGGTATTTATGTAAAAATTAAGTCTGGTCTATAGAGCCTCGGGCTTTCTCAGGCTCGGATCGGATTTTGTAATACATCGAGTGTCCCAGCTCGTACCACTTGACCGAGCTCGGGTCGGGCCCAATGGATGTTGGAAATTGACAGTCAATTTGAACATGCTTAAGAGGCATGACGGAAATTCAAAATTTTGTCCCTGTCACAAGAACTCCTATTAGTTGCATATAAATTAAATAAAGCCTTAACTAAATAATTCTCTACTTAGGTTAGCATGCTAAAGGACCAGGCATACCATAATTCCAAATTATATCCTAGTATATTTATTTTATACTAAGCATGTTATAACTCTAAGTTATAACCTAAGTATAAAATAAACTAAGCATGTAAAATAACCTAAGCATAATTATTAAGTCTAAAAACGCTTAAAGAAAAAGACTTAATAATTAAAAGAGAAAGAAAAGGAACTTACCAGTTGAAGCGTGCTTTTGCTGGACCTTCTTGCACAAGCCTCCAATCGTAGGATAGCCTCTATTAGTATCCACACGAACCCCACCAACCAAGACCTCCCCAGGAGGAAGAACTAAGAAGCCTCGAGTAATTGCTAGACCACTCTAGAAGCCTCACCCAAAAATATAAACTAGCAGTGCCCGAATAAATTCAGGCTCCACAAAAATAACTTTCTCAAGTACCCGAGAGATTAATTATCTCACTTAAGATTTATGCTTTGAGCTTGGTACATTTTGAAAGGAGAAGAGACAGCCTATATATTTTTGCTCCCCAATTCACGATGTGGGATCCCATCCCACACATACCACATGCACGTGCTGCATATGGTATTCATGGGCTGCCTTTGTGCAGCCCATGAATATGGGCCACCACAAACACCGCCCAGCAATGTTCGCGTACCTTTTGGTGTATTTTGTGCAACCGAACATTGTACAAAATATTTTATACTTTTCGGTTTTAACTCGCCAATGCAAAATCCCCTTTAAATCCTTTCAAATAAATATTTATTTTTGACTCTAATAAATTAGTTATCAGTTAAAATAAATTTCTTGGTCCAACCAAAATTGATCTAATCAATTATAATTTATTTATGACTCTAATTAATTAGTTACCGGTCAAAATAAATTCCTTGGTCTATCAAAAATTGATTTAATCAATTTTAACCAATCAAATAATAATTCAATTATTATTTATGTTATATTCTTGTAATAGAATAAATCTATTAGTTCTTTACTTAGTCCGATGAAGGTCCAATGTGTGTGACCTTATAGGATCCCGAAGTATTGAGCTGTTAAGGCTTAACCAACCCTTGTTCTAATGGAACCATTGGCTCGATGCTCTAGACCGTAAATAGAACTCGATTACCTTAAACGACTGTAGTACGCCTCTAGCAAGGGTCTACCATCCCCCATTACTTGGAACGTCATTTATGCTTATGACTTAATCTCGGTTAATGCAATAATTATCCAGTGCGATAAATTCCTTCCATTCTTTAATATTAGTATGTACCATCTGGTTTATTGGGTTCGGTTAAAGTGTTAACCCACTAATAGCAATGTTGCTCCAAGTTATCCCAGTTATTTACTTGTTACCGAAGTATATTGCCTTTTACCATAGTGTGTTTGACTAGAAACCATTTCTATCAAACACATACTCTGATCAGAGGTTTATGGCAATCATCACTTCAACAAGTGGCCAGGTACAACTCCTTAATACATCCGGAGCGATGGATTCTTTCCGACTACTCAGTCTACCAACGTGTTGTTATCACTATACCCGTAATCACCCGTAGCACCCTAAATTAATGAGTGCATAGCAATGACCCAAAGTATAGCAATAGTACCACACAAGGCAACTAGCATCTTAAGTATGCAGACATTCGCAAAGCTTATTGCATGAAGATAAACACTAACACATTGATATTTATACCAAGTGTTTATCTTGCTGCGGTCTCCAATATATCTCCCAGATATATCCATGTGTCAAGCTTAAGGCACCACCTTCAGTATTTAGGAGATTAACTGCTTGGACCCTTTCCAAGAAAGTTGACCACATGCTAGTCTTTCCGTTTCATCAATATTCTTTCTTGATGACACTGTGACAGGGATAGTTTAGACATAATCATAATTGCACATGAAGTAGGTTCCACCAAATATAGTCCAACTATAATTTCTCTGATTTCATGCTATGATATGTCAAGGACTTTTGTATACATACATCAATGAATATATTTTAACCAGCTATAATATATATGTATAAAAACACATTGATATAAACAAAAGAACAAATGTCTTTATTGATTAAACAAATTATTCGTACTATTACATAATTAAGATATATCGCCCTAATTGCCTTAAGGGCATACATCATATCCAACAATGGATAGCTCCGACCAGCAAACAAGTTTATCGACCACATGCGTAGTTGTGACTATAGGCCCACTGAATTCAAGTGAAGTTGTTTCTTTTATGGGAAAAGTAGATAACTATACCAAAGCCCAACAATAATTTCATTAAAAGTTTGGTCAATAACATAAGTGTCTATAATTCCACAAGCTTCAACAACATAAATACGTTCCACAAGCCTCAACAACATAAATACCTTCGTCTCCAACAACTCATGCACAAGACTAGAGATGACAATGGATTTTGCATCTATCCATATCCTTTAATCCAAATCCATTTTGTAAAATCCATATCCTTTTATTTTTAAATCCATTGGATTTGGATTGGATTTGGATGCAACAAAAATGGATTTGGATTTTGATAGGATATCCACTTGGATATCCACTTGGACTTGAATTTAGTTTATGTATACAAAATCTAATTATTTTGAGTAATATATTTTGGTCTATCTATACCACATTTATTTTTGGCTCAATGCTCTCACATGCCCCCCAACTGAAGCGTAAACAGCTTTTATATCCCCAACTTTCAAAAGGTCCTCCGAACTACCCAACTTCCAAAAAGGGTGTTTCTGTGCTACCTATTTTCACTCGCCCAGTCGCAGCTTGGAGAGTGTATTACACTCACTGCCAAATTTCAAAAAAACCATTGGCAAAACTTCTTTTAAGTCCATGTAATTTTAATTCAACAAAAAAACACCAAAAATTTGGAAATATCCAGAAAAAAAGAATTTCATAGAAAAATAAAAATTTGAAAAATTTGAAAAAATTATGGAAAATCCAGAAAATGAAGAAAATAAATTTGGTGCAAGAATTTTTTAGAAAATGTGCCCGGAAGGGCTCGAAAATGTAAAAATACGTTTTGGGGCCCGATTTCGTAAAAAATCGAAAAATTCCAAAAAATTATAAAATATCCGGAAAATATAGAAAATAAATTTAATGCAAGAATTTTTTAAAAAAATTTTCCGGAAGGGCACGAAAATGTGAAAATACGTTTCGGGGCCCGGTTTCGTAAAAAATCAAAAAATCCCAAAAAATTATGAAATATCCGGAAAATATAAAAAATAAATTTGGCGCAAGAATTTTTCAGAAAATGTTTCCGGAAGGGCACGAAAATTTGAAAATACGTTTCGGGGCCCAGTTTCGTAAAAAATTGAAAAATCCCAAAATATTATGAAATATCCGGAAAATATAGAAAACACATTTGGTGCAAGAATTTTTCAGAAAATTTTTATGGAAAGGCCTGGAAATGTGAAAATACGTTTCGGGGCTCGGTTTTGTAAAAAACCAAAAACTCCAAAAATTAATTATGAAATATCCGGAAAAGAAAGAAAATAAATTTGGTGCGAGAATTTTTCAGAAAATGTGAGCTTTCCAAACACACCCTAAAGGAGGAAGAGGGTCATTTTGCAAGTTGGTGTAGTTCAGAGGACCTTTTAAAAATTGGGGGTATGAAAGTTGTTTTCGCTATAGTTGGGGGGTGTGGAAGAGCATTAAGCTTTTTCTTTATTTTCCATAATTTTTTTTGGACTTTTCAATTTTTCACGAAACCGGTCCCAGAAATGTATTTTCACATTTTCGGGTCCTTCCAAAAATATTTTCTGAAAATTTCTTGCACCATATTTATTTTCTATATTTTCCAGATTTTCCGTAATTTTTTGAGATTTTTCGATTTTTTACGAAACTGGTCCCTGAAACGTATTTTCACATTTTCAAGCCATTTCAAAAATATTTTTTGAAAATTTCTTGTAACACATTTATTTTCTTTATTTTACGGATTTTCCATAATTTTTTGGGATTTTTTGATTTTTTACAAAACTGGTCCCTGAAACATATTTTCACATTTCCGAGCCATTCCAAAAATATTTTTTGAAAATTTCTTGCAACACATTTATTTTCTCTATTTTACGGATTTTTCATAATTTTTTGGGATTTTTCAATTTTTTACAAAACCGGTCCCTGAGACGTATTTTCACATTTCCGAGCCATTCCAAAAATATTTTTTTAAAATTTGTTTCACCACATTTATTTTATTTATTTTCCGGATTTTCAATAATTTTTTGGAATTTTTTGATTTTTTACGAAACCGGTCCTTGAAACACATTTTCACATTTCCGAAGCATTCCAGAAACATTTTCTATAAATTTCTTGCACCACATTTATTTTCATTATTTTTCGGATTTTCCATAATTTTATGGGAGTTTTCGATTTTTTACGAAACCGGGCCCCGGAAACTTATTTTCACATTTCCGGTCCCTTCCAAAAAAAATTTTTGAAAATTTCTTGCATCACATTTATTTTCTTTATTTTCTTGATTTTCCATAATTTTTTGGGATTTTTCAATTTTTTACAAAACCGGGCCCCGGAACGTATTTTCACATTTGGGATAGAACTTGGGTATAGCAGCACTGATTTTGTTTAAATATAGATATTTAAATGTCGTCTAAAATTTATTATTGAATACAATAGAAATATATTTTAAACATGTACTAATCAGGAATCATTTGGGCAACATAGCTCAATTACATCATTTGGGCTAAAAATTTAAAATCCATTTATAGTCCATATCCAAATCCATATCTTAAATTTTAAATGGATTTATCCATATCCAATCCATTGTCATCCCTACACAAGACAATTTTTTTGTATTTTCTTTTCTTATTTTGCATTTATCTCTCAAACAGTTTATTTTTTTGACATGCCGCTTCAGACTTTTTTGTTCGTCTCATTTTTATCTTCGAAACGCCATCCATTGTAATATATATTTTTCCAAACCTTTTGTCACCTGGTATTTTGCTAGTAAAATGCTGGTATTTTTCTGATAAAATGCATGTTTATTAGTTTATTTCATCACACCTGGTATTTTGCTGGTATAAACTAGTTTTTGTATGATTTCTTTCATAAAAACATGAATTTTACCATTAAGATACCAGCAAAATATTAGGTGTAAAGAAATAAACTAATAAACTAGTTATTTTTCTCTATGGGGATTTTCATGACTTGGGTTTTCGGTTATGTTTATAGTTCTTTTCGTGTGTTATGATTCTGAAAGCATTCTCATTTGACTACGAGCAATACCATGAAGCATTTGGTTTGTTTGCCAGTGTCGTTAATATGTTCTGATTTCTGAAATTTGTATGTGCCGCTATCTTTCACTACGGCTAATAATATGTTCTGGTTTCTGAAATTTGCCTGTGCAGCCATCTTCACTACGGCTTATTAGCGGCTCGAGCAGAAATTTTGAAGGAGTCTGAAGGCTCCGAAAATGCATGCATCTTGGCTGGTTATGATGGTATGTTTAAAAGCCTCATTTTCATGAGCTATATCTTCTGTTATTAAGTAAGGTAACCTTTGGTCTCATATTTTGTTACTTGTTACACAATATACTTATTTAGAAGTTTGATACTGTTAAAACAAGATTAATGAAAACTAATAATGAATATTACCTTTGACTCCTTAAATAAAAGGGACGTATAAATACGGAGGAACGAGCTACAAAACATCAGGTCCAGCTTCGGGTTCAAGCCTGGAAGAGTGCAGAAGGGACATATGAATCAGCACGCACACACATGGAATGCATATTTGGCGTAGTATGGAACGGCGGAGGTGGGGATGGACAAGAGAATTTATTCGTTGCTTCGTTTTTCTTTGATAGGGCTGCTGAGGTACTAATATTTTTCTACAAAATTGTTTAGCACTACGAAAGAAATCAAACAAAAATCACCTCATACCGGCATTTTACCATCAAAATACCATCATTTTACCAGGTGGTGAAAAGTTTGGAAAAAAATATATCACAATGGATGGCGTTTCGAAGATAAAAACGAGACGAACAAAAGACTTTAAAGCGGCATATCGAAAAAATCAACTGTTTGCGAGATAAATGGAAAACAAAGTAAAAAAAGGGAAGAAATCTCATGAATAAGAAGGAAAGGGAGGAACTTATGGGATGGAAAGAGAACGTTTAAAAGCTGACCAAACAGTTATTTATAAAAATAGAATGCAAAAGGGTAAATATTTTAGCCAACCCCTACATTTCTTACAATTTCCCTCCTTTTATCAATAATTTGTTTTTGTCTCTAAACAATTAAAATAATTATTTGGTAGTCTACATAAGCACTTAGAGCCACAGTGATGTATAAAATAACTTTTTAACAAGTTCTAAAACACTCCCTAAAAAAATACTTGGGTATCATTAAGTTTAGAATAAAAAAAGTGTTCCAATAGAATATTTAAGGAATATCTATTATATTATTATTATGCTCAGTTCCATTTGGTTGAAAGGATTAGGATGAAATATCCTGTAACATGTCTTGTTCAATAATCATCACCTACACATACTTAAAATAATTATACTACTTCCAAAACAAATCTTAGAAACCTATGAATTTAAATCTGTTGTCCCCAAATTAATGTCACCTTCTATGTTCCTTTATTCATCATTTAACACGTATTATGTTTAGAGAGATAAATTAAAAAATATAAAATAATAATAAAAACAGACACGTATCAATATTTAAATGGGAGACATGGAAAAAGACATCAATTTAGAGACGGTATATTTGAACCCGAAACCTATTATTTCATTGACTTTTGGACAACGTTGCATAAATTTCTCATTTCATTTTTGCAAACTATAAAAACGGAACAGCATATCCGGTTTAGTTCCCTAATCAGCCGAAGGATGTAGCTTTTTTCGCTTCAAAGCTAGAATGCCAAGGAAGTTGCTCGAATACAAGTCGATAGCATTCTGCTTAAAAAACCAAGATACAACAGTTGAATAAGAAAAGAACAACAAACTTGAATTAGTACAGTACAGGGATATTATATTTGTACATTTCAGCACATATTCGAATACAATTACAGAATTCTCCACTAGATAGGTCAAAGAACCCGAAAGTTAGTTGCAAAACAGGTATTCTGGTGGTCTTCGTTTTTCGTACACGATGTTGTTTGATGTTACGAGCATTATCACACCATATGTTAATTTTTCGTATTTGTTTCATAGATATGATCTATTCTACAAAACCGAACAATATAAACAACAATATGGTAATTAGTTGGATTTCTCAAACTTGGATGTGCATTATATATATGAACGGGGAGCTGTAAAATTTATACCTTCCAACAGCATTCAAATGCAGTCCAGGGTTTCTTCTTAACCTTCTAGGGCATATGTCGGGACCTGCAATCCAGATATTGAAAAGAAGAAAACATTTGTTTCACAAATATCAAAACTATATTCCGAATTATCCAAGCTCGAAAGTATTTTATGACACATTGTAGAAGATTAGCAGCCAGAGGTATGTCAAGTCTTAAGCTTCAAAACGACTTGGTTTCTTCAAGTCGGAAATCTATAGGAAAAGTACCAAATTTGCATTTGTAATTATCCACTACCATTAATTGCTATCCTTTTTGCTAGACTTTTTTAGAGTTTAGACCAACTCTAGCTCAACCTCGCGGGATCGCGACCCTATGTCCCGGCCATTGTAGCATGTGTGTCGCCCAGGGCATAAGGGGCATGATGAATTGACGTCATCCTCACCTTCCTCCGGCTTATCACATCACCGGAAGTCTGCTCAGGGTTCCAAACTCAACTGTGGCAACTAAACAAGAGGGTTGCGCTCATTGCGGGACTTAACCCAACACCTTATGGCACGAGCTGACGACAGCCATGCACCACCTGTGTCCGCGTTCCCGAAATCCTATAACTAGTGCATTATGTAACACGTGCTATTTATGAGTGAACAGGCAACACAACACTTCTGAGAGTTTTTATGCATTAAAAAATGTTTAAACCTGTTATATCTTCATCAATCACTGGTCTACTTCAAATCATTTCCTAGCTTAAATCTTTTTTCTTTTCAAAATCATTTTTTTTTACTTTCGAGAATAATAGAAATCAGTTGTCAAACGAAATTTCTATTTTCTGGATTACAGAGTACCTTTGTTGTTTTTACTTGTATATCTTCAAATCTTGTTCAATTTCAAAAATTCTAGATTATAGTAAAAAAAATAGAAATGTAATTTGGCAATTGAGGTGCATGGAAATAGTAGAAATAATTGAAAAGGAAAGCCACAGTGGCTACAGCATTTGGTAGACTCAAATTAAAAAAATTGATTTTGAAAAAAACAAATTGAGCTATGAAGAGTTGGGAAAGAAGTAGACCACTTAAATAGTCAAATGCAATTGGTAACAAATGAAAATCAACATTCACACAATTATACCTCAGCGAAATTGTCATCCGGAGAATGATTTGATCCAGTACAATTCACACCATGAGCGCCATTATACTGGAGGACCCTAAGTTTCCCTTCCTGCACTCAACAGAAAAAACACCTGCATGCTTAGCAGTGAAAGAATTAAGATTGGAAAAAAAATCAAATATTTCTGAGAACGGCGTGCACCTTGGTTCCATACACAAGACCTCCCCCAGCAGAAGGATGAAAGCAAGCAACATTGACCTCGTCATCTGCACTAGGAAGAACTCTCACAAGTTCCATATCTGAAACTCTGTAAACCTGAACAGTGGAGATAGAGAATTAAATAAGGGTGGGTCCATCTAGAAAGATACCAGAACTACAGGTAAGTTGTTGGCATAGTAGTTAATGCGCTAGGCACACCCAAGGCAACAGGGGGTCCTGTCGCCTAGGCGCAAGGCGAAGGCGAAGGACTTAAAAAAATAAAAAATAAAAAGTTTTTTACTTAAAGGAAATTCAAGAATTCAAAGTTTAGAACCATAAAACTAATTCCTATCAATCCAAAACATAAGTAAAGGAAATTCAAGAATTCAAAGTTGACCCATAAAACTAATTCCTATCAATCTAAAATATAAATTATCAATCATCATAATCATCAAGATCAACGAATTCCCCATCTTCATCAGAATCATCACTCTCAAATTTGTCATCAACATATTCTTCCTCCTCCTCCTCCACATGATCTTGTTCAGTTTCATCTTCATCATCATCATTAATGAAAATACTTGTTCTTTTTTGAGTTCGTGATGCTTTTCTTTTTTGTCCAACCTTTGTTCTCTCCGAATCAATGACAATACTTTTGCCTTTCGAACTAGAAGGATTGGTGATTGATCGGCCAATTTTCAAAGGCAAATAAAATAGAGAAGAGAGAAGAGAACAGATATTATACGGACGATTAGCATTCTGTTTAATTAGGAATAAGTTAATTAGGAATAAATAAATTATAAATGAGAGTTTTAATAAGTTTTGAATTACTAAATAGCCAAATAGGAAAACTAAAAGTAGTTGACACTTGGCAGGCTTTAGAGTTTTACTAGGTATCAATCACTATTAATCTAATTTTAAAAAAAACCCTAAAAATTAATTATGTGCGCCTTTTGCGCTTCGCATTGCGCCTTGCACACCTAGGCGCGCGCCTTTGCCATACAAACCGCCTATGAAGCTTTTAGGCGCCAGCTAATCGCCTAGAGCGCCTAGCGCTTTATGCGTGCTTTTGCCTACAATGGTTGTTGGGAAAGATTCTTTATTTTTGTGATACAATTAAGAAATATAAACTCCTCATCTAAAATTATCTAATTTTATTAGTATTACTACTCGGGCGAACTTTGTAAAAGTAGGCTAGTGTTCACACCTCAAGAACTGTATAGATAGGAGATGTTGTTTCCCCGTCAATAACAATGCTCATAAGAAGTGATCCATGGCGTCGACCATAAGCAAGTAATATATGCTCAGAAGTCGGTGAGAACTGCACAAGTAAAATTCAACCCAAAAAAATCAAGTAGAATCCAAAATGAGGTAAATGCAAAACTTACAATTGATAGAGCAAAGCTATAAAATAACAGGCTCTCAAATCATTCGGCCAATAACTCATATATATACATTAATGGGACCTCTCCTCACATACTAAATTTAATAGAGCAAGGAAATTTTCCAAGGAAAATGTAGGAGAAACTGTTTTAGCAGTCATTCAGGGAGAGGAAAGCAGAAAGAGGACATACAAATAAACATCTCATCATTCTCAAACTAAGCAAAAGTAATACGAGGCTAAGAAGAAATTATATGATAATAAATACACGAATGACAATGGTGAAACATAGCCAAAAAAACCATTTTATATGGCAGTAAAGGTTTAATATCATGACAGTATGACCCATTAAAGAGGATAACTTTGATCTACTCAAATGACACAGACCTGGATTGAAGTCAAGCAGTGGGCAGCTCTAATTGCTCGTGATACAAGCACTGAACCAAAGCTGAACAACAAAAATAAACTTACTAAAAGGTGAACCACCATCAAGGTAAAAAAGCTAATAGACAAATATAATATGAATTGTCCAGTAAATTACGTTGCCTCCTCCAGGGAATATATGCGAAGTTCATACATAACTTGGTGAGCTGAGATTGGATGTCGAGTAGGTGAAGTTGCTGCACCGGTATCTTGTTGGATTAGCGCTTGTACTCCCGGGTCAGCTTCCATATTAGGAAGCATGCAAGCAACACAAGCAGCTAAATATCTCCCACATGGAGAAAAATGGGCACCCATTTCACTGCAAGTGAACATTATGAAAGGGTAAAACCTTGCTGAGGTAGATATATCAAGTAAAAAATTTATGGAGAGCTGCACAGAGCATGTCAAGAGGAGAGAGGATGAAAGCATGATGTATTATCGATTTTTTCAATATTGATGAATAGACTCTTGCTGAACTATTGTTTTAACTTTTAAGTAACTAAGAGATTATAAAAGGGAAAAAACTTTCAACATACCTACATAGGACAGCATGAGGAATGGTCAAACGGCATCTTTCTGAATTAAGAGGGGCACAAGGCTTTTCAATATCATGCGACCACACCCTGAGCTTCACAGTACAAGGTAACTCTGCCGCAGCAGCAGCGGCCAGTGTTGTTGTAATTTCAGACTGGATTCTGTTAAATATAGGCTGATTATCAGTACCTTCGTGCTGTGTTTCATTGGGGGGTATACTCTCCCCAGGTAAGCGAGGGCGTGAAATCTGATGTTGTAAGTCAGATCTCCCAGAAACCCCAGCTAAGCTAGTGCCAGCAGGCATTGCTAAGGTAGCTGCTGCAGCCTCCATTGCGTTACTAGACAAATAAGATGCTGAGGAACCTGTAAGATCAGCTGAATGCTCACGGCCACTGCCATTTAGAGAAAGTGTTGTTGGAACACTGGCTTGGCTTTGACCCATTAACCATCCATGCAGAAAGCGCAGCTCCCACCAAGTTGGATCTCTAGTTGTATGCTGATGAATTTGCCCAAACTCAGTGGACAGCTGCCTGGCAGAAATATTTCCAGAACCTCCACCCACTGCATTGTTTACACCACCAGAAGTTTCTGGAACATTACAATTTCCTTGTACATTTCCCCCTTCCGATGACATTTCATCAGTCTCCATTGCATCTACCATCGTTTCAGAAACACCACTTTCCCTCCTACTAGGGAAAGTATTAGTAGCTCTAGCACCTTCTGCATGGGTATATGAACTGGAAGGAACTGCAGGAAATGTTTCCATAGGAGACACCAAAGTATCAAACTTAAGTCCTGTATATGCATCTGCCTGCAGCTGCCTTGAACTGGAAGACTCTATCTGCATTGTGCTTGAACTGGCATGTCGTTCTGCACCGGTTCTGGTATCATCCACAGAGAATGAGGGTACAAACAAGAACGGTAATGGCATGAGAGGCAATTCAGCTGCCAAACTAACACGATCACCAGAGTTGACATTTGCAACAAACACTGCAGGAGGATATTTTAGGTAACCCGGAGATGTTGCCCGTGACATTACGGAATCTGAGGAGTCAAGATCATTGACCTGCATATCAGTCCAATAATGTAATCTACAAAATAGGAGTAAAGACTAAACTAAAAATCGTTTTAACTATTCACCTCAGCAGTCAACAGAAATGGGGCAGCATGGGGGTGATAGTGCACTGCTCGAAGAGAACGCCTTGTCTTCAAAACAATGGTTGGTGAAGATGCCTCTCCTCTCTTATTGTAATGCCAGATGTACAACTGCCAAATGATATAAAACGCCAATCTTAAATCACATTATTAAACTTCTGTGGATCCTTCATACAAACGAAGCAAACAAATAGAATCAAGCCGGACTGACTGTAACAGAAGGTGAGATTCAACACCTTGTGACCTGATGCAACAGCAAGCAGTTCCCCTTCAGCATGGAAAGCAATAGAAGCGATAGGACGATCTGTTGAAGAAATAAATCCAACAACATCAGGTTCAATGCATTATACACGGTTCAAGAGTAACAACAGAGAGAGGACAAGCATAAATGATAATATGATATCAGCAACTAAAAATTATTCAGAGTAGACATACAGAAATCACGAGATCCAATACACTCTGCTGTGTTTGCATCCCATAAGCGAACCTCATAATCCAAGCTCCCACTAGCTAGAATTTCAGGGTGCAATGGATGGAACCTAACCTGTGTGATGAGCACCTTAATAAAACGAAAACTAAAAAGCAGTTTTTAATCAAAAGGAGTCTGCAAATAAAACTGTAATAGCATATAAAAACCATTATAAGCTCTTTAGTACATGCTGTAAAGGTGACATTAGCACAAACATGCTTGTAATGGTGACATGAAAGTAAAGCACAATCAGATAAACTCTATGGCCTTCTTTCCACAGACACTGAACAATGAATGGACTTCAAAAAAGGCCTCAAAAGGCACCACCAAAACCAAGGGTCGTTATTGTGTGCGTTTTTTCCCTGAAGCGAAAATATAGATCTGCGCAGATTTCAAACGCAACTAATATTATGCACTATCAGGAAAAAGCCTGACACGGTGACACCACATGATAGAAAACCTCGAAATAGGCAGCGATTTATGGCAAGATATTATCCTAAGTGGAGCAAACCGTCAAAACTAATATTAAGCCCACATCCATACAGCAGAACTGGGATGAACTAATCAATAAACAATAAGTTTCCTAAGGCACATTAAAAATGAAATTCTTAGTAAAATTCTCCCCAACTCACCACCCATGGAGTCCTCCGGTGACCACTCAAGACCTTTAAGCAGTTCCCCGTTTGACAATTAATTATCTTCACGGTGTGGTCACCGCTGCATGAATTCAAGAGCAAGTTAAGTGAAATTCGAATTTATATGTGACCACAAACGAAAATGGAAGTATGACACCCACTGAGTAGAAGCAAGTGTTCTTCCATCAGGACTGAACGCTGCTGCAATGGTCGACCTCGGAGGAGGTACCAGTGGACAATACTTCGCAGCTAAATGCTTCAAAGATTCCGCCTCGACCCTGAAGCATGAAAAAAGATAAATACACAAGAGAAGTAAGCACAAATCATTCCTGAATTACGACAATTACCATGAAATAAGACCACGTTTTGCGTCTCTTGCTGGTTCACATTTGGGAACAGATGGCAAACTGGAATTCCACTGAGAAGCTTCTCCCCAATGCCGTTTTGGTACGTGCTTTGTTTTGGGACAAACCTCTCTCTTCACTAATAAACAAAATGCATTTCTACCGCTGAAGGATATTGAAAAGGAAACAAAATCAACGCCAAAATAGAGAACCCCTACAAATCAACATAATCAAACAAGCAAGACTTGTAACTTGAGTTCCAAAACAAGTGAGGATTCCCCATGTTAAACTCTTCTACAGAATTGCGGATTAACTCGTCAAAAAGCATGCATACACTAGTTCCTATAGCTGAATTTGCCAACTAATTAGTGATCGTAACTAAAAACCCACTGACAAACGATCACAGATGCAATAATCCGAAAAATCTTTAACGTAATCCAGAAGTTTTTGAGAAAAATAACAAAAATTACAGAATCTAACCTTCTAAGATGATCGCCGGAAGCACGGGATTGGATCGAATCTCGATCGTGGTGCAGGGAACGACCCGTCATTACCTTGGATTCGCAATTGGGGTTCATAAAGTTAGAAAAAGGGGTAAATTACAAAGGAAGAGATCATGAACGGAAACAGGTAGAAAGGAAACCCTAATTGTGGGATTAAGATTGAATCGGTAGAGGAAGAAGGAAGAAAACGGATGGACGGAGCTAGGTAAAATGAGGGAGAGAGAAAGAGGTTTGTTTGTCTGTGTGTTGATCTTGGTGGAATTGGAATTGAAGTAGCTACAAGACCTAAACCAGAAACTGAAGCCCAATTCAAGTTTGTTAATTTTTGCATCTCTTATCTCTAATCCCTTTCCATAACTTGTTCACAAACTACTAATTAATTTGTTAGCTTTTTTTGAGAAAAAGACATATAAAAGCAATTTTAGTTAACTGGTCTCATTTTTATCTTTAAAACATCATATATTATAATATATTTTTCATTTTTTTGACTTGTTATATACCTACTGGCTAATACATATATGTGTGAGCGGACGACGTTTCAGGCATAAGCCCTGCTTCGTTTATTTATTTCGGGTCAATTAGGGTCAACCGAAGTAACTTTCACTTTCAGGACAATCAAGGCATTAATTGAAGGCAGTCGATGCAACTTAGTAACTCAGCAAGGTTTTTTATAAAACATATAGATTTAGTGGGAAATAATATAAATCAATTTATGAAACGAATTTATAAAATAATGTCTAAGAGATTTATGGACTAAATCCATGATTTAAAATATACAGTCACTTTTTGAATCAGCTCTTTCAGAAAATTATGGTATCACATCATTTCTAAAAATAAAACTACACCTTATTGGAGAGATTCAAGTCTGAATGAAGTACTTATTCATGTTATTTAGCCAAACTAAATTGAATTACTAAAATCATTTATTTAATGTCTACTTAAATTGATTTTAAAGAAATAATATGAGAAATAGAACTATTCTAATCAAATTATACCGCCTCAATGCAATCATGGCATCATCTTTTATCAATTACCACGTGCTTATAACATGTAAAATCGATAAAGTACAAATCAATTTAAATTCTGGGCAATTATCCTACAAAACAAGGGTTAAAATAGAAAATATGCATTCTGCTCAGAATGATAGCGGCACCATTATAATGGATCACAGTACCGTTCTTTCGGCATAACGGTACCGTGATCGATAAAAATTACAGAATTTTTAGAATCACATAATATAGGAACAATAGGCAATTTCAAATAAAATTGTAGTCATATCTACCGAACTTTGATAAGGTTGATCACTCTAAGATGATGTATAGTCATTCGACAAATATGATGTGTTCTTATTTACCAGGCTTTGATCATGTTGATCATTTAAATGTGATGTTCTATCATCTAGTGAATAACATGTATTCATATTAGTTGAGCTTTGATAAGGATGGTCATTTTAGATGATGTTTTGTCATCCGGTGAATACGACATGTTCGTATTTACTAGGATTTGATAAGTTTGATCATTTGTAGATGTTGTTTTCTCGATTCCCTTGATGAAAGAAATGGCCATGAAAGATCATTGTTTTTTAGTCCCATTATGAAATAACATTGGATGGATTGGATATAATCCCACATGATTTGGATGGATCAATTGAGTGTTTTTCTTTCATTTATACTTGATGAGTATTGTTTTGATTATAAGCTTTCAACATTGATGTGTTGGGCGATTTCTTCAATTTGCTTGATTCATCTATTCATGTATTCATCGATCCGCATTTAGAACTGACGTGTTTGTTGATTCTCATGAAAATATTTGTGAGATCAATGACTTCGTAATTGGCTCTTACGGAGAATAATGTGCATGAAATGTTCGCATGCTATACTGTCATTTCATGGTCTTTAATAGATCTTTTGCTCGGTGTTTTGACGAATCACTTAGACTGTCGTTCATAACTTTTAATGATTATGACTGAACATTCAATTTAATCATACTTTCCCTTGTATTGTATGGGACTTTAGTGTTGCAAAAAAGTTTTGTAATACGAGAAGACTAAAAAGTTGGTTCCAGAATTCGTGCCTTTTAGATATAAGGGCTTTGAATGTCATAATGCTACGAGGTGTCGTTTCCTTAGTAGGTAAGAGCTTTAGGTGACATAGTGATATAAGCTTTTTCCATAGTGAGATAAGGGTTTTTAGTGCCATAGTGATATGGGCTTTTGGCTTTTGGCTTTTGGCTTTAGTGAGAAGGCTTTTTGTGCTGTGGGTTTTTCACTTAGAGAGATCAAGGCCTTTAGTGCCTTAGGGATCAGGGCTTTGAGTGTTATAGTGATATGAAATACTTTCGCCTTAGAGAGATAGGAGCTTTTAATGCCTTAGTGAGATAAGGGCTTTGAGTGCTACAGTGTTATGGAACATTTTTGTCTTAGTGAGTTAAGGACTTTGAGTGCCATTGTGTTATGGAGCACTTTTGCCTTAGATAGATAAAAGCTTTTAGTGCCTTAGTGAGATAAAAGCTTTGAGTGCAATAGTGTTGTGGAATACTTTTTCCTTATAGAGATGAGAGCTTTTAATGCCTTAGCGAGATAAGGGCTTTGAGTGCTATAGTGATATGGGCTTTTGCCTTTGAGAGATAGGGCTTTGAATGCCATATTAATATAGGCTTTTTCCTTGGAATCTTGCGTATGTATGTTGAATAAGGAAGCAAATTTAGCTAGCCGAATAACACGAATAGGAAAATAAAATCTTCTTATGATAATGCGACTGCAGGAAATTAATGCTTTTTTTTTATTATGCGAGTAACAAAAGTGAATCTAGTTTTTTTGATTCATTGGAAGCCTTTCCAATTAAATAACACTTTTGATACACAATAATATATGAAGCAAATCGTCATCCAATAACACAAGTAGGGGGAGCAAATCCTCTTTTGATAATGTGAATAGGGGAATCAAATCACTACGATCACCCGAATATAGGAAGCAAGTTACTGTGATAACACGAACAAGGGAAGCAAATCAATGCGATAACGCGAATAGGGAAAGTGGAATAAAGGCTTTGTTAATCACATTTTTCACAATATTATGTCGCTTCTTGTGTTCTTATGTAGGTTTTGGAAAGCTGCAATGAGTTTGCTTTTACATGACTCAATTAAGGATCAACCGTTGAAGATGGATGCGATTCAATTGAAAAAAGAGGATTTATGTTGGATAGAACGAGGATTCAGAGTTCGTTTTTCATAGACGACGCCAGACTTGAAAACCTATGATCGGCACAAGTGAAAGAAGACAAGGGGGGTTGGTTGAAACGACTCTGATGACTAAGTAGCGAGAGTATAGATGAAGAAGTAAAGAGGGACTAGTAGAATATGAGTCTTACCTTTGGATGTAGGAGATCTCTCTTTTATAGAGGTTTTGAGCATGAGTTGTGTGTGTTTGGGCCTTATATGCCTAATGGACTTGAGTTGAATTTTATATAGCTTATATCAATTAATATAGTTATATTTCAAATATATGCATGTGATAAATTATCAAACTTATAAATGAATAAATCCCACAAAAGAATGCAACTCCCGGAATGGAATAAGGAAATATGTTATTGGTTTATAATTGCTGCAGGTTTTCTAAGGGAAAATGCAAAAATAAATTGTCCGATTTTGGGGTTTACAAAAATATTTAGTACTTCAATGTGGTGTAAAAATAATCATATAGTTTCACAATTTTTTATTTCTTTTACGTTGGTTTATTTAAAGACATTAAACATTAGCGTGTCAATAATTTAAATTTATTGAACTTATATTTTTATCAATTTATTATATGCTTTATAACATTAATAACGAAAGTAAAAAAACAAAAGTAAAAAAACATTTTGCTATTCTCAAATATTAATGGAACATAAAAATGTATAAATTACGGGAATGCCAAAGTATTATAAAGTATAAATCATTGAGTTTTGCATAAATATTTTGCAAAGTTATATATGTTCTCCTGTAGTACTCTGAAATTATATGGTTTTGAATTGATTCGTTGTTACCCTTATGATCATCAGACAAAAACTTCAACCTCTTATTGAACGGTAAAAATAAATAATAGAAAAAACTTCATATTTTCTCTGATTAAAATTATTTGAGTGAATTTAATTACTACACATCTCAAAGTGAAAGTGAGAATTTAAGAGTTTGATATCTAATATACTCAAAGGGTTTATTTTTTTTAAATTATAATTTATTCGGTTAGATTCGGTTCAATTCAATTTTAATATTTACAGTTTTAGTTCAGTTCATTTTAAGTAATTAATAATCAATAATTGATTTTATTATAATATGATAATATTTAAAGTATTATAGATTATTGTTATTATTAATATAATAATATTATGATGTATCAATATTTATATTATTAATATCTTTCAATTTATTTTCAAGAGTTCCGGTTTCTATCTAGTTGTAATTTAGTTTTAGTATATTCAATTTCAGTTAAGTTTAGTACTGCTATTTATAAATTGAAAATAACAGAGCCAAAACACACCTATATAAAAAATAGGGCAAACTTCAAAAAATACATTGTGGTTTCACTCATTTGCAAAAGGGTATGAAGATTTTTTTTTTTGTAAAATACGGTATGTGGTTTCTAAAAATTTGTAAAAAAGGCCCATGGATTCAGAATAGAAGTATTATATTGAATATTTTTAACAATTCAACATTCTAATAATTTAACCTTATTATTTAAAAGTTATACGTCATGATTTGAGTAATTTTCGGAGATTTTTTTTATTTTTTTATGATTTTTTAAGTTGTTATCATAATTTAATTAAAAAATATTTGCACTATTCAAAAAAATTTAAAAATTTTCACCGATGTGTATTATATATTTAACAACTATCCCGCAAAATTTCAGATAAAAATGAACGAGAATATCCATTTTTATGACATAATTTAATATTGAGGATCATTTATTTACAAATTTTTTGAAACCACAGACCCCGTCTTATAAAAAAATCCTCTAAACCTCATTTTATAAATGAACGAAATTATAAGATACTCCCTCCATCTATAAAATATTGTCCATTTAACCGAATCATCAAAACCAATGAAAAATTTATTACATAACTAAAATGACTAATTTATCCTTTACTAAATTCTCTTTCTTCTTAATTACTCACTTATAATTTTAACAATACATAATCTCTCTCATATTTAATACAAGGGCAAATTAGAGAAAAAATTGTACAAAATGCATTGATAATCTAAATTAACAACTAAAAAGAGAACTAAAAAAATGACTAAAGAGACAATAATTTCTAGATGCAGGGAGTATTTTTTTAAAGTTAATACTAAAAAAAATAGTCTATTTAATTGTTAAATGTAGTATAATGCATATTTTGGAAGCAGGCAGGCTTCTATTATTCCCCTATTCTTTCAATTCAAAAGAAAATCAATGTCAAGATTGGCGTTATCTGGAACGGAAAACGGCATTCAAATAACGACAATAGCAACGGCGCCAAATCCTGGATTTAGTTTAATAACCCCCGCGTGATTACACGCGTTGAAAAACACGCGTGAAGCAGACAGCCATCATCATTTTCCAAAAGCAGCTTGCATTTGCCATAGCAATAGCAACTCACCACTAGTACCTTACTTCACTAGCAATAAAGGCTCCTCTAATCCCCTCCTACCCCCTCCCTCCCCTTATCTCTCTCCTTTCAATCTTCATCTTGTATTACAGAAGCAGAGGGAAAAAGAGGGAAGAGTTGGATGCATTTGTTGTTCTGGATTTTTTTTGATCTTTTCGCCGTATTTTATGGATCTGTTCCCCCGCGCACTCGCATTGCTCTGATTTTCTCTTTCCTAGGGTTTATCGTTTTCCGTGCGGCGGCTATTTAGTAGTCGGTATCTCAAATGTGGCTGTGAAATGGAGTGGTTCTTGGTTACTTCCGGTGGATCTCGGACCTGGTCGCTGTTGTTGCCGTTGATCTTGTGGTTGGAGGTTGCGTTTGACAATGGAGTTTGTTGTTTGACTTGAGGAGAAATGATGTCTTCTTCCTTCATGGCGTTGCTTCTTCTTTGCTTGCTTACCTTTGTTTTTACTTCTTTAGGTACTTGTCGTTTTCCTTTGCGTTTAATTTCCTCTTTTACTTCTGCATTTTTTTACTAATTGGAAGCTTCGTTGATTTTCATGTGTTTTTTGGAAGTCAACTTTAGGATGTTTGGTGTCTTTAGCTATTCGATATGACGCTTACTTTGCTGTTGTCTGGCAATCTGATTCTTAGCAGTAATTTGACATTTCACTTTCCTTCTTTATCTTCAATTTCAATAAAGTGCCAATGGAATATTCTTGCCTCGTTTAGTGCTTGCTTACCAAGTGGGGGATAACATTATAATAAGCCTCTGCAATGTTGATTAAAATATGCTTAGCATAGAAAAAGGTTTGTGTCCCGAATTTCGATTTCTCGGTTTTTCGGAAATTTTTCCAGATTATATACCTGTTTTGTTTTAATGTTTTCTCTCGTTATATAAATCCGATTTGAACGATTCTTGATTTTATTAATATCTACAGAAAGTAGGGAACATATGTTCAGAAGAAACCTTATTGAATTTCGTTCGTTTTCAATGTGAAATTTTCGGTTGAAGTTGAGTCACGAAATCTATTTTCGGAAAATCTCAGCTTGGTACACTGTTTAGTATTTTGATCATAACTTTGGTTATACAATTTGGATTTCTGTGATTCTGGTGGTTTTGGAAAGCTGAGACATGTGGCTAATTATGTTTAGAAGAAAGTTTTTCGATTGGGTGATTATAGTTACCGTAGCGCTCCCTATAGGGGGGGGCGCTGTTTACAAGTATATGCTTGGATTCCTACCCTTGAATCTATGGGAACCTTTGAATAGAAGAGAATCATACTGGGTGCTTTAAGAATATTGCATCTAGAGTTGAATTTACGAGAAATTGCAAGTGTGCTCCCTATTGAGTGTTATTGAGAAATGATAAGATATTGTTTTCCTTTTGTTTTTGTTACATAATCTTTGTTTCTGTACTTAATACTTGAGTGCATATATTTGCTGTGCAGTGCCAATTGCCTTGTGTACCGTATTTCGCTTTTAAAGCTTAAAACGTTCAAATGAAATTTCGCGGGATTCTTGAGAAAAACTAACATTTACTTCTGAACACTTCTCAGGACATCCCTTACAGCATATACACCTGTCTCATTCCTTGCAGCCAGATTTGCAGTTATCTGTGAAGGAAATTTTAAAGGAACATGGTAAGGTTTGCAAATATTGTTGCTTTATACAGATAGGCAATATTGTTTCTTGTACTTCAACTGATGATTTTCATGGTTTAACTTAGATTAAAGGAGCTTAGGTAAGGGACTTTTTAGTTAGAAGTTAAATGTATTACTTAAAAAGTCAAATTTGCACGCCAAAATTTCACTCATGCTTTCGTCTTTCTTTTCCTATGTGCTTGACTAGGAAACAATTTGCTTAAAAAATTCTACATTAGGTCTATGACGTAGGCAGCATCATAAATCAAGTAGGAGTTAGATTGACTTGCAACCTGTAAGTGCATTGCGGAACACCTTTTGTGGAAGTTTAGACGTGCACTTATCTTGTCGGCTGGGTTACCTTTAGAAATCTAAAATATGAGATGCTAGAATTTATGTTGGCACTTTTGATCAAAATATTGTAGGAAAAGAAGTGTTAAACAAGTGATTTGGTGAAGGCTTCTTCTTAACATTATAAATACAAGAAGCAACAGAGTTCAATATGAAGTTCTATTGATCTATAAGTTAGGGGACCACAGATAGTGATTTTGTCTGCTTTTCCCTTTTTTGAGTTCCTTGCTGGATTTTAAGGGATCACCAACACCCTTAATTTTTATTTGACTTAAAATTCACAATAAACTCTGCTGGGATTAGTCTTTACATTCTTATTTGACTGAATATGTTTCAAACTTTATTTAGAAAAGATTTCTGTTGTAAAACTGTCCTGGTTATGAAAATTGGGTAGCAGAATATAATGCTTCTCCTCTCTCTATATCATAGAAGACTTTGCTGCATATATTATAAGGAAAAGTATCTTATCATTCATATTAACATGGCTGTATGCCTTTTGTGCGTTACACTTACACTATAACACCCCCTTGGAACTTCTTTTTAGCAGGATGTATATTAGGGAGTTTGTGGACTTTATATGTTTCTTCTGAACTTGAATGAGTAAATCCTTTTGTTAACTTTGATATCTATTTTGGAGTGTCTTTGGTCATGTGCTAAGTATAAGTGCTTGTTGCTTGTTGATATTGAAATTATGAACGCTGACAACCTATAAGATGTTGCCAGAACTTTTTAGGGGATAGCTGGATTTTTTTGTGGTTTCTATAGCAAATTTGTTAATACCTACAAAAGATTTCTTGTGAGAAATATGCATCAGAAATTGCATCATATATGCAGAAATAATCGTGATATCAATAATATTTGACCCTGCCGGGCAACTTGTGTCCTATTTGTTATCAATGAATGACACTTGTGGATCTTCTGTTGCTCACAGTGAGAATGATTTCAATGAGTTTGTCATTTGCCCACTCTCAGCCACCTCCATTGCATGTGGTCAAGCCTTCTCCTGGCCCTTCTGCTATGCGAGCACTGTCTCCAGCTGGTATATGTTTTAATGATAACTTTGGCATCTCGCCATATCATTGTGAGCATTCGCTGATGTTATCTCATTTTGTTACAGCATCTGGACCTGCTATAGCCCCTTTACCAAGACGTCGTGGCCATCATCGCCATCATCATCACCGATTGAAACCTGCGGTCGTTGCTCCATCACCCATTGAAGATCAAGGTGGTATTTGGATGTCAATCTTTGTTCTTTATTAACTGTCATATGGCTTTGAGATTATCATATTGAAGAAAGAATCTTTGGCAGGTTGTGATCAAGTTTGCACTGACCCACTCACTGCAACTCCCTTTGGTTCACCTTGTGGTTGTGTTTTTCCTATGAAAGTCAGGCTTCTTCTAGATGTGGCTCCTTATGCTATTTTTCCTGTAATGAATCAGCTAGAGATAGAGGTTGCAGCTGGCACATATTTAGAGCAGAGTCAAGTGAAAATAATGGGTGCTAGTGCTGATAGTCAAAACCAAGGGAAAACTGTAGTGGATATAAACTTGGTTCCACTAGGGGAAAAGTTTGATAATACTACAGCAATACTAACATATAACAGATTTTGGCATAAGAAAGTGCCTTTAAATGAGACTCTTTTTGGTGATTATGAAGTGATTTCCATTAGTTATCCAGGTAAAGACCTTGTTTATTCTCCAAATCTGTTGATTTGCCATTTATCTAGGCATGATTATGACTTGGGAGTGCCTGTGTCAGGGATTCCATCTTCACCAACGTTCCCAGATTACATGGGAAATGGTCCAATTGGAAGTGCTGGAAATCTTCCTGTAACTGCAAATTTTTTGAGCAGGAGTCAGAAGTTGAATTTCAGAACCATTGCTATCATTGCCTTGTCAGCATTTGTTGTTCTACTGGTTTTCACTGGGGCAGTCTTTGTTTTAATAAGATGGAGAAAATTTGGAAGACCATCAAGTGCTGTTGGTCCTGCATTTGCATCATCTATAAACAAAAGATCTGGTACATTCTTGTGTTCATAATTTGTAGGTAGACATGTACTGCACCATTTTTAGCCCGTAACAAACTTCTTACAGCCATATATGATTAGTTTTTGTTTCTTCTGTAGAAAATGGTGAAAACATTTTTTGGTCTGTCATCAATGATGTGAATTGAATTTAGGTGAATCGATAGAAGATAATTGGCTTCTAATGACATACAATTATACAAATGCTAGATCTCTAAGAAGATTGTTTACCTATCTCGTCTATTTGGAGAAGTGGAGTCCTTATAACCTGCCCCAACTAGTAGGGAAGGCTATGTTTTCGATCTTGCGGTTTTGGTGAAAAACTGAATTTCCAATGGTCAGAAAACCATGCAAAACAATGATCCTTATTACAAGTTTTTGTGTTTGTTTAAATACATATGATAGGAATATGGACCTGTATGCTTGCTAATTGGATGACGTTCTCAAAATAAGAGTTCAATGCATTAGTGGAACTTCTATTGTCAAGATTTTTATTTTTTGGATCTTTGCATGTTTTCTAGGCATTGGGTCTTTCTTGTCAAGTAGCATTGCAAGCTCAATATCAATGTCCCTCTCATCAACGATGGCTACGGTTATGCTATCTGTTAAAACATTTCCATATACTGAGCTTCATAAGGCAACAGAGAACTTCAGTTCAAAGAGAATTTTGGGTGAAGGGGGATTTGGACGCGTCTATCATGGGACTATGGAGGATGGAACTGAGGTTGCAGTGAAACTTCTTACTAGAGACACACGAGACAATCAAAATGGAGACCGTGAATTTATCGCAGAAGTTGAGATGTTAAGTCGATTGCATCATCGCAATCTTGTGAAATTAATTGGCATATGCATAGAAGGCCGGACCCGATGCTTGGTCTATGAAGTTGTTCACAATGGCAGCGTGGAATCCCACTTGCATGGTATGTTTCCTCAATGACTTAGATATTTCTGTTCATTTTATCTTACTTTTGAGTCTTCAAAGAAGCCACAGGCAAAATGAAAATAGAGGTTTCCCATGCTCAGGGTGGGTTCAGGCAGGGAGTGGTGCTCCGAAGTATCACAGGCTTCCCTTCCCCTGAAGTAAATAGTGTTCTCCATGGAGTGAAAACATAGTTCCCATTATTCACCCAAGTGATTCTATTTACTACCTGATGAAGCGTAGGATAAACTTAAACCTCACGTGTACGCCAATTTCTATTGTTTCAGGGCTGGACAAGAGAAAAGGACCTCTGGACTGGGATGCGAGGTTGAAGATTGCACTTGGAGCTGCTAGAGGGTTAGCCTATCTCCATGAAGATTCCAATCCCCGTGTTATTCATCGGGATTTCAAGGCTAGTAATGTCTTACTTGAGGATGACTTCACCCCCAAGGTCTCTGATTTTGGCTTGGCCAGGGAAGCAACTGAAGGAAGTCAGCATGTTTCAACTAGGGTCATGGGAACTTTCGGGTAATTATATGTTCCTCAATTTTTTTGTATGTATAATTTCGTTGTCAGGACCGTCGATAACTTTTGAACGAAGAAAAAGAGTACTGCTTCAATATTGTCTCATTATGTTTTTTTCCTTTGGCAGTTATGTTGCGCCTGAATACGCGATGACAGGGCATCTACTAGTCAAGAGCGATGTTTATAGTTACGGGGTCGTGTTGCTCGAGCTTCTCTCTGGTAGAAAACCTGTAGACATGTCCCAACCTCCGGGACAGGAAAATTTGGTGACTTGGGCGCGCCCATTGCTAACCAGTAGAGAAGGATTAGAGCAATTAGTGGATCCCGCCTTGGCTGGAACCTACGACTTCGACGATATGGCAAAGGTGGCTGCAATTGCTTCAATGTGCGTTCATCCAGAGGTGACTAACAGACCTTTTATGGGCGAAGTCGTTCAGGCGCTAAAGCTTATATACAACGACACCGACGAGACTTGCGGAGACTGTTTTAGTCAAAAGGAGTCTTCTGTTCTTGAATCAGATTTTAAAGGTGATCTGGCCGATAGTAGTTGGTGGAATGCAGGTGGGGTCTCCCCTCGTTTAACTTACGGGCATGCCACTTCATTTATTACTATGGACTACAGTTCAGGCCCTCTTGAAGATATGGAAAACAGGCCGTTTTCCGCTTCGAGTTTAGGCGGCGGTCAGTTATCGTTAGCAATTAGGCAAGGGAACAGATCGGGACCGTTAAGAACAGTACGGAACAAACCGGCGTTTTATAGATTAAGAGGGAGCATGAGTGAGCATGGGGGACTCCTAGCGAGGCAAATGTGGAATGATGGATATTGGGTATGAGAATCGAATTGTTTCCAAGTGTACAGAATTCGCCAAACCGATTGCTTCAGTTAGAGGTGTAAGCTCAACACTCCCTTGTATTATATTGTCTGCTTTTGGTTAGCGTTCTTTGAGGCTCTCTTTTTAACTTTTAGTGGGGTGTTTGCCATTGCTTGTTTAAATTGTTTGTAAGTTAAAAATCGCTTATAAGGTGTTTTGATCGGCTTATGAGCAATGGAAATACCCTCTTGATCGAGCTGAAAGGCTTTTCAACGTTCCGAATTTTTGTTACTTTTGGTATTCATTTTAGGATTTACTTGGAATCATTTTATTTTTTTAAAATACTAAGGTGACTCTCTTCTTCATATATTTGAGAGATTCTTTGTATGGCATTGGCAAAGGAGGAAATGGTAATGGTGGGTTGGTAGCAGACATAATACAAGGGAGAATTCATGTGTTTTGTATTATAGTTTATGATACCTGAACCTATGCCCAATGTGTGAATTTAGTGATTTGATAAATGTCTTTTGTATAATTCTTACTATTTGGAAGAAACTGATCAAGAGAATTTCAACTACTTAAAAACCTTTTTGGTCCCGTTCTATACTTCAGAAGCCCTTCTAGTATCCGACATATTGAAATTGCGTATTTGGTGCCTGATGTATTCACTTTTTGCCTATTTAGTATCTGACGTATTCAATAATAGCCTATTTGGTGCCTGACTTGTTTAATTTTAGTACATCATGTATCCATCTAACAACACAAAACATGAAATATATATAACATTATTTGGAATATGAATATATTTTGTTGATCATGCATAGAATTACCGACCCTCATTAATCTGTTGAGTTGTACTAAATTGAAGATGTCAGGTACTAAATAGGCAAAAGTTGAATACGCTAAGTACTAAATAGGCAAAAGTTGAATACGCTGGGTACTAAATAGGTGATTTCAATAAGTCGGCCACAAAAAAAGCTTGAGTTATAGGACATCACTTAATAAAATATTTAAATCGAATTTTAACTATATTCTATTTATTAGAATTGAGATATTTCCATGGAATTATAAATAATTGGTTAATTAGACACTTTTTTCTCAATTCATTTCGCTTTAGGCTTCAATTCCAAGTACTTTTACGTGCATTTAAGTTATAACATCGTGCTACTATGCAAAAGGAAACTGTTTTCGGGACCTGATTAGGGTGATAAAAGCTCGATTCGGGTTGTATATAAATTGTTTTTGAACATGATTTTTTGTTGGTTTGAAGCTGAGCTCGGGAATAAATATTATGTTAGATATGAAAATGGATTTGACAAAATTTATTATTTTGATTAATCTATTTTTTAATTAAAAATGTTTTAGTAACTTGTTCCAAATGATGTTCTAAATATGTAAGTAAACGATAAAGCTTATTATTATTTTGGTTAATTGTTCGTAATAAACGAATTGTTCATAATGAGTTGTTCCTGATGAACAACTAAACAATTCAAATATGAATAAAAATGAACAAGTTCAGCTAAAAATAGTAAAAAAATTACATGCAATTTACATTACAAAACACTTACGCAAGCAGAAAATTTCACTATATGCATCCATATGCAAATTGCAATAAATAATTTTATACAATTCAAGCAATTGATTTGAGTTATGCTGCTTCTTTTCAACTAATAAGTAGGTGTATTGAACTGAATGATATTAAATTGTACTGAAACTGAACTGAATGATACTGAAACTGAAAATACTGAAACTGAAAATACTGAAATTGAACAATACTGAAACTAAATTATAATTAATAATATAAATAATATTTTAAAAATATTAAAATACATAATAATTAATAACACTTTAAATAATACTATACATTCTAATAAAATTTATTAATTGTTACATATAATAATAATTAAATATACTATTATAAATTATTATTATTATTATTATATTATATTATAATTATTATTATGAATATTACCTTATTATTTTAATTGTTATCAATATTTATAAAATATTATTATTTTTATTTTTTTCCTACAATTATTTATCGTAGAAATAATAATTGATAATGTTAAAAATATTATTATTGGTTTCTTTTTCTTTATTGTTATTTGTGATTACTGATATTAATTAATAAAATGGACATATATGAATAGAAATGAACTAAAATTGACATTGAAATGATATTATCATTAATATTCATTGCTTTTAATATTTATGAATAATAATATGCATTAATAATGTTGATATAATGCATAAACTGAAACTTAATATTGAATTCTGAATACTGAATACTGAAACTGTATTGAACTGAACTGAACTGAAAATAAGTTGAAAAGAACAGTGCCTTACTCCCGTTCTTTTCAACTTATAATTCATTCAGTTCGGATCACTTTAGTTCAGTTCAAATCACTTCAGTTCAATTTGAGTATTTGCAGTTTCCGTTCAGTTTCAGTTTTCAGTAATCAATAACTTATACTCCCTCCATCTAATTTTTATAGTATTTTTAGCTCTTTTTTTAGTTCTTTTTTTAAGTTGTCAAATTTTATTATCAATGCAATTTTTACTATTTTTTCTCCTAATTTGCCCTTGTATTAACGATGATAGAGATGGTGTATAAATAAAAATTATAAGTTGATAATTAAGAAGAAAAAGAATGCTTATATAAAAATGTAAGAGATAAATTAATTATTTTAATAATATAATAAATATTTTATTTATATTGATGATTTAATTAAATGGATAATAGAAATAGACGAAGGGAATAATTAATTTTATTTAATATTTTAAAATTATAAATTATTATTATTATTAATATAATATTATTTTGATGTATGATTTTTATATCATTAATTTTTCATTTAATTTCAGTATTTTTCGTTTCTATTTCATTCTGGCTCAATTTTAGCATCTTCCGTCTCGAGCCTATTCTTTTTAATTTATAATCCATCTAGTTGGATTCCGTATTTTTTGTTACTAATTTCAGCGTAGTTTTTCAGTTATGAAATAACTGGACAAAAGTCCAATAGAGTGTGACGACATTAGAGAATGGAGACTCCCTGTCCCCCTCCCTCGTTTTTGTAACCACAAAAACAAAATCCATAACAAATTACAGTCAATGAAAACTCCAATTCTTCAGCATAACAATGGCAGAATCCACCACTGCCAAGCTTCCCATGAGCTAGTCAATTGAAAGCGGATGCAAGCAAAGGCAAAACAAGACGAATTATCGCAACAATAGAAATGTTACTCTCTTACTCCTTCCTGTCCAATGCCGTCTCTCCCATTCTTCCTTCTTCCTCTTCGCGTCAACGATCCGCTTTCTCTTTTGTCCCCTCCTCTTCCAGGTCCACCTATTTGCTACATTATTCATTTCCTTCTGCGACCTCTTTCTTAAGCTTCTGCGATTCATTGATCCAGAAATTACAGGGTTGCAATGTCGGATTTTCTTCCGGAGGATCGGATTGTCGTGAGTTACTCAATTTCACTTTGGTTTTCTATATTTCCTATTGATTTTGATTACTGTTGCTTTTGATTTGAGATTTTTTTTTCTTTTACCTTATTTTTGCAGCAGCTAGGTGTTGGAGGAGCTTCGGTGGATTTCTTGGCGGCGGTGGCCACTTATCCCAAACCGGACGATAAGATCAGAAGTACAAGCTTAAAGGTTATTTTCTTTTGTTGACTTTCAAGTATGGAAATTAGTGTTGTTTTGAACGCGATTCATTTGCTCAGGTTCAAGGAGGTGGAAATGCAGGGAATGCTATGACTTGTGTTGCTCGTTTGGGCTTAAACCCCAGGATTATTTCTAAGGTTTGATTTGTAATGCTGTACACATTCGTTTTCTTCAATGAAATAGTTAAGTTTAGCGCATTTTGAAACTTGAGATTTGTGATTTGATTTCTAGATTGCTGATGACGGTCAAGGAAGGAGTATTATGGAGGAGTTCGAGTCTGATGGTGTGGATACTTCTTTTCTTGTGGTGAGTTTCATCAGATGGTTTTCTTTTGTTGGATTTATTGCCATTTGATTCGTAGACTACCTTTTAGTTGATGGCTTCCCAGGCTGCAAATGAATCTGGTCTTGACTAGTAAGAAGTCCCAAGTATATGGTCCATTTTGGCTAATTAGTAAACAAATGCGTGTCAAGCTGATCATTCTGTTTACATATTGCAATTGTAACTGTAAATTGTAATTCTTACAAAATTAAATTTGATCGAGCAGAATATTGAAGTATCTTCTTAAATAGTGAATACTTTTAAATCTTAAATGTAATACATAAATTGCATTTATTAATGATCAAGCTTGGGACTTGTTCAAGTGTAATGAGTTTAATTATCTCGGCTTGTTTAGTACAAGAGTCTCAGTTCTCAAAGTTATTCTTGAGATCATTTGTCTAGCTTTACAATTACTGAACGAACTGTTACTGCTTCATGAATTCCTTTGCAACCCTGACTCGTTAGGCTTTTTTGCTGTCAAAGTGTGTCCCCTGTATGTTGAGGGTCAAATAATCAAAAGTTTGGTGTTTTGCCATATGATAAGCCTACTAGATTTGCGGCCCTAAGGCTGTCCCGTGGTCAAAGTGCGTATTTGAATTTCGAATGTCAAATAATGAAATAAATGCGGTGCTTTGCTATATGAAAGGCTTGCTTATTGTATTTGGAGATCAAAGTTTAATGAGTATTTGAATAAATTTATTGGATTTCTGCTGTCAAAGTGTTCATCTTGTAATTTGAAGGTCAATGAAAAACTTGGTCTGTTATATTAAAAGGATTACTTATTTTTGTACCAAAAAAAACGATGACTTATTTATTGTATTTGGAGATTAAAGTTCTAATGAGAGGTTGATAGTTTTATGGGTGAGTGAGCTGTGGAAATAAAACAAGTACATTTTTTTTCCTGGTAAATCCTTTTTCGTGTCTTGATTTAATGTTTGTTTCCCTTGCAATCATTTTCTTGTTCAGAGGCTCTTTTAGTGTAGAATGTTAGTTGATTTCTGGTATTAAATTTTCTTTCATTATGAACTGCAAGGAATGTGATATCCTGACCTGAGATGAGACATCCTTCTCAAGATGCTTCTTTTTTTATTTTTCTTTTTTGATTATTGGCCAATTTTACGTGGCTATGCTGGCATCTTTTGGATGACAGAGTGATATATGTTGATCTTTCATTTATCTAATCTGAGTAATCAAATGTTGCATATTTTTATATTACCTGGAGAACTAAAGTAAATCAGACATTGGTACCGTATCCTCGATCTTTATTTGCATTTTAGCATGGCGGATAGCATAAATATTCTCGTGTCTTCCATTGTTTGTTGACAGCTGCAGTTTCTTTTTATAGGTTTCTAAAGATGGCAATTCACCATTCACCTATGTTATTGTTGACAACCAAACGTGAGGCTCCTTGCTCGAGTATCTCTCATTCTGTGCAGACTTTTGCCTTTATTCTTTCAAAAATCAAAATGATGTGTTATATTGTAACAAAACTAATAGATTTGAAACAAAAGTGAGAAACTGCTCAGGTTTTACCAGTAATCATAATCAAAACTTGTTGGCAAATGAATATACAACAATTATGTGGTCTATAAGTGTGTTAATAATTCTACTGAAAAAAAGATCTGCAATCTCACTTGCTCCTAAAGAGGAATGTAGAAGTTCTATAAGTTTGAATTTAGATAGGATTTTTGAATTTGTTGAAAAAGAGATTACTGGGAGATGGAAATAAGGACTGATCACATTGGCTACCAATTAATACACGTCCTTTCTTTTAGGTTTATTATGTAATCATTTCCTGATATGAAGTTTTTTGTTCGCATTGTTTCACCAGAAAACTTTCGTTTTTTAGTGTTACTAATAGAGTGATTATGTAAACAAAGACGGAGACATATCCTTTTGACTTGAATACATTGTCCGAAAAATCATCTGGCCTTTTGCTGATCATTTTATGTGATATTTTCAGGAAAACTCGAACATGTATTCATACTCCAGGGCATCCTCCCATGACACTAGATGATTTGCCTCAATCAAGCTTGTTAGCTGCATTGGATGGAGTAAGAGTTGTCTATTCTGATGGAAGATTGCCTGAAATTGCTCTAGTTGTTGCACAAGAGGTAACAGTTTCATAGTTTACACTTCACAATTGGTATATTCTCTGATTGTTTGTAAGTTTCTAATCACCAATTCTTCTAACACGAGTACTATTATGTTATATTCTATTCCTCTCATTTGATCACACTAATTGCCTTGTAATTTCTTCTACATTTTGGGAAACTACATCAAGTTTTACAATTTCATATTTTTAACGTAGGAACACACAAGGTATTCTTCTTAATGTCTGATAAATAGTCTTTACCACATGGTGAAAATAATGAAATCATGTCTTATATATTTGTTATAGGGTCACTTGTTACTTGATTGGTAGCTTCACAAGAAACTGGACCTTTCAAATTGGTTTTCTTTAATAAAATGAAATTATTATATTACAATATATATGCCAGATAATTTGACTTCTAAGTTCTAACTCTAGAAGAATGGGTTGAGTCAAAATATTTAATGTTTATAATGGGTTGTCAGTTCAAGATTTCCAGAATAATTGGTCACTTCAATTGGTGTAGTTTTGCTCTGAAAATTGGTAATATTCCTGGGGTGGGGTCAATTATAAATTTCTTTCATCAATGAATAAGATGTAATAAACAACAACAAAACATTTCATTGTTCTCAGTGCAGGCAGCTCGCAAGAGCATACCTATTTTGCTTGATGCCGAGAGGAAAAGAGAAGGACTCGATGACCTTCTGCAGTTAGCTAGTTATGTTGTATGCTCTGCAAGATTTCCACAGGCAAGTTTTTTTTTTATTATCGGTGATAAGTTTGACATTTGATTCTTCGGAAGAAATCATTTACCCTCCGTTTGGAAACATTCTTTTCCAAGGAATTCAATTCATTTGAAATCATTTTACGTACAAGTTTTAAAAAATGTATACATAAATTGATTTGGAATGAACTGAATTCGTCCAAAAAGAATGTTTTCAAACACACCCTTAATATTTTAGTGCAGGCACTCGGGCTGTCTTCAACCAAACTAGTATTTTTGTGGGGTTTTGTTGGGGCCATTATTTATCTCCAGTCTACCCCTATTATCCATTTGCTTGCTGCTGAAAAGAGTTCTCGGATACTCTTTTACTGAATACATCCATAACTTGGCAGGCCTGGACGGAAGCATCATCAATTCCAAGTGCACTTGTTTCTATGCTTTCAAGATTGCCCAACGTTGAATTCGTAATTGTCACGTTGGGTGAAGATGGATGCATAATGCTTCAGCGAAGTACAAATGGTGAGTTTGTTGTTTACTACTTCATAATGATGGGAGGATCTTATGCACGCGCACTAATTCTCTCTTGTAATTTGATGTTTTTTACGCTTTTTTTTTTGCAAATATGATTATCAATTTTATTTTCCTGGTAGAGGCTCCTGCATTGGAGGAAGCAGATGTAGATGATTTATTAGAATCACTAAAGCAGAGAAAGGATGATACTACAATTCCAACATGTTTGTCAACGGTAATTTACTTGAACTGAGAATTAAATCTTTCGTGGTTTTGTCCATATAGGCAACCTCAAACTTATGTCGAACTGCAGAATTAATTCTTCATAGGGGTAAGGGTAGTTGTTGTATAACTTGTATATTCTTGAAACAACTCGTATAATGTTGTTGAATTATTGTTTAAAAATCATAACTTTTTTTGTCCGTTTATTATAATAGCACTCATGGCTAATTTTGTATTTGCAATGGCAATTATATAGTTCTGTATCTTCTCTTTTCAGCCATTGATGCAGCTACATGCAAAAGGGGGAGGAACAGTGAACGGAAGGCTATATCTAGGGACGGCTCAAACGATACCCCCGCAAGAACTTGTCGATAGCACTGGTGCTGGAGATGCATTCATTGGAGCGGTTCTATATGGTGCTCGTTGTTAACTATGCATGTCATCTAAATTTGACGTAAATTCTACTGTTGTTAGTGGCTTTAGTGCCAACTTATTAGTCATGAACTCATGATTTGAGTGATAACCTCTGAAGAGTTGGGAACTAATTTAGCTTATTCGCTGTGTAGCTATTTGTGCCAACATGCCACCCGAGAAAATGTTGCCGTTTGCTGCTAAAGTGGTAAGTCAAGCACATTTCATTGTGAATTTTAAACAAGTAAATTAATTAAAAGCCGTCAAGAAGTGGAATCAATTGCAGGCAGCTGCTGGGTGCAAAGCCTTGGGAGCTCGAACTGGCCTTCCACGCCGTTCCGAGGTGGCTTCTTTTCTACATTGAGAATCAGAGTTCCCTAATTATACATATATACTGGCTTGAAGATCTGTTCGCAGGCTAGGCTGCCCATCGGACCAGGCTCAGCCCGAAGTATTATGACCCGGACTTGGATTTTATATAAATACCCAAGTCTAGCCTAAGTCATTCATTATATATATTATATATTGTATTAAATAATAATTTTCAACTTTTATATTTTATACCAATGAATTTTTAAAATTTAATTGGAAAAATTTATATGATAGATTAAGGACTTTAAATAAATAATGTAGCTATAAATAATTTTATCATTTAATTTTTTTAAACTCCACAAAAAAATTATAAAAAACTATTTACGAGCCATGAGTCGGGCTTAGGAATGACCTTGGAAGCCCAACTCGAGCTCAATCCAAGCCCGAAGTTTTAAAATGTGGGTCGGGCCGGACTTGAGTTGATATTTTTAGTCAAAAGTTTAACAAAGCCCTGCCCGAACTCGGTCAGCTCGACAAACAGGTGTATGGCTTAAATCTGTAGATCATACTGATTTATATAACAAGCAATATTAAGATGAATTAAGATAACTACCAGCCAGATATGAAAATAAACTAAACATATTACAAACATAGATAACTAAGCAGACACAACAGCTAATTCTCCTACAAAAGCACACAACACAGAATCTACAGCAAACTATCAGCCCTAGCAGGCAACCTCCTAAAGAAATTAAGAGGCATGCAAGGCAGCTTGTTCCTAAACCTCGGCGGCCGCATCATACACACCACAGCCGCAGCAACTGTAAGCCTTATCGGCACAGCATAAAACCCAGCAGCAACAAACAAACACACTATCACAAACAAGAACGTAGCTCTCGGATCCCTCCAACTTATCAATGCTTGCAACCGTTCCCCTTGTGTTGCCATGTCACCCACCACTGTCTGAATCCTCCCAGCCACACTTCTCAGCCTATCATACCTCATTCTCACTACCTCAGCACTTCGACTCGTTGGGAATGAATCGAATTCTTCGTCTAGTTCATCAGGGTACACATTTTCAGCATGAGATAGGCGAGTGTCCATGTGGGGCGGATGCCGTGGCCTTGACCTAAATCTCCACAGCCCTAGAAAAGCCATGTGGACCAGTACAGCTGGAATGATCAGCTCGGGAAATGTAACCAACACGAGACATATTAAGAGGAATAGCGTGGAGTAAACTGGTCTTTGCCAGTTCCTCAAAGACTCGAATAACCGGACAATGGAAGCCAGGCTCGAAAGGACGTTAATAAGTCTCCCGAAGTTAGCTTTGCTTCTTCTCATACTCCACATATGAGAGTCATGGTCCAGCATGTATTCCACCACTTCTCGGCCTAGTGGTGGCTCAGCTCGACTAAGCCTTGATGCCACCACGTTCATAGCCTGAAACCTCAGTATCTCCAATTGATGCACACTCAATGGTTGGACATAGTGCATTTTCGGTAGCAATGGCATAGTGTACATGTGAAACATGTTAGCCATATTAGCACACGAGAACCTCACGGCCAAATGAAGCTCACCCATCTTTTTAACCCCTGTAGGATGCAGCATTAGAAGCGGGTATGAGTGTGTGTAGACCCTATCCGATTCGAGAGTAGATAGCCGAATTCTGATTTTCCCAATTCGGTAATCTCGACCACCAGCATTGAGAATTGCAGTTTTATCAACCCTGCAATTGTCAAACACCCCAACCGTGACAACTGTGCAAGGATCAAATACTTCCCAAGTGTACTGCTCGTTCCATTTAGGCGATAAGCAATCAACAACCGTTCGAGTTCTAACCCATTTCTGACCATACTTAGCAACACAATAAGCATCAGTAGTTTCCCTTTTACCTTCCTTGAGTTTTGTTGGCATTAGCCCAGAAGCGCCTAATATACCAATCTCAAGCACACCTATCTGTGGCTTCCATAGCTGTTTGGCTGTCGGTCTAACATCACTGCTATACATTGTGCTTTCGTCAAGCACATGATAGCCCCCATCAAGTGACATTCTTAGGTGAATTCTAGACCCGAACCGAGTCACCATTTTCGAATCGCCTGCACCCCCGAAATGGCTATCGAGATTGAACCACCGAGAAACAACCTGTTTATCATCTAACCGCCTTTCGATTGCAGTCACGGGAACCAAAATCCGGCCTACAGCTTCTTCTCTTCCCGGCCCAACATGATCTTCAATAGAAACCACCAAGTAATCCTCAAATGGCTCGGCAACAACAAACAACAAATCTTCGTTCCAGTAAGGATTCGATAAGCTCCTATTCGACATAGGGACAGCTGGTTTAGTCCTCAAAATCTGGTTACCCACCAATACTTTCGCAAAAAGCTCAGGAAACCGCATAGTCACAGGCCCTTTATCGGCCATAAAGACATCCTGAGCTTCAATTACCGATATCCTTAGATACCAAAGCTTAGGCGACAAATAAACCTTTGATTTGATAGAGCAAAGCCCATCGAAATGAACATTTGCTGCTTTCGAATGCCAAGCCTCTGCAAAAGCTTCATCTGCCTGCGTCCCGAACCAAATCGAAACCATAATTTCTCCACTTTTCGATTTATCCCCTTTCTTGTCCTCCATTCTATACCACTGAGGAGCCAACTGGCTATCAGGTGGAACCCGCCTAGGAACCTCATTCAAATCGAAGCAAACTCGGCCAAAGAAGTCATCTTTATTGCCTTCTTTGACAAAAATTTCCACCATTGATGACTGTATGCAATCTTTAGAGAATGCAAAAACCTGATCCCATTCCATATTGCTAGAAACTACCCTTTTAGTAATTCCCCTATAGTTCCCTAATTTCACTTCTACAACCATATCCCCTCCAGTAAAAACCATAAAGTCTTTAGCTTTAACAATCCTTACATAAAGATACTGCATTTGCTCAACAAGATCATAAGTAGCACTAGTTTTGTCCTTGTTCAAAGGACCACCACCAAGGTGAGGACTTGTTTCTTTAAGAGAGTACTCACCTGAACCATGGCTGTAAAACCCTAACCCACCGCCGCCACCTCGGCCTCCGGCACCACCGCCGCCGCTGAAAACAACAGGACCAGGAGTCCCAGCGGTGATCACAATAGGCTTCATCTCACCAGGGTTTGGCTCCATAGGCTTGGCATTGTTCTGGCCTTGCTGTTGGGCTTGCTGCTGCTTGTTGTGCTGATCCTGCTGCTGTACAATAGCAGCAATTTGCTGCTGATTTTGATTCTGTAACTTCTTGTTTTTTTTTGCAGAAGAAACAACCTCTTTAACATCTTCTCTAGAAGAAACATAAAGCTTCAAGCTTATCTCTCCTCTTATATGAGAAAACAAGCTCCTTTTATCAAGAGTATGCATTTGCACCACTTCGTCACCTTCTTTAGCAATACAAGAACCAGAGATTCTAACTTTACCCAGAAAGTTTTTGCTGTTTCCAGACCCTTTTTCATTGAACACACTAACCTCAATATTCCTGTAAGGAAGATCAGCCACATCCTTGACATTGAAAACAAGCTTCTCATTCCAAATGGGGTTTAAATCTTTGTACTTGGCTTGTGTTCTTAGCTTTTGATTCTCAAATTCAACCTCCACAAAAGGGGAAGATGACCCTTCTCCATCCTTAGGCATCAAATTGTGGGCTGCAATAATTTCTACCACAAGCTTCTCCTTGCAAAAGCTTGAGTCCTCCATAGCTAAAGCTTGAATCTTTTGAGAGAGAGAGAGGTAGAGAGAGGAAGGGGGCGAATTGGGAGGCTCAAGGAGGAGTGAAATCAGAAGGGTTGGGCAGAGACAGGGACAATAGAGTTGGCAAGAGAGATGTTTTGTAGAGAGAGAATGAGAAAGGTGGTGACTTTATGCAGTAGGGAGGGGGAGGAGAGAGAAAGAGAAAGAGAGAGAATCTGAATTCTGATGCAGTCTGTTTTGAATGTAGAGCGTGTAGTACACGGACCAATTAGGATGAGGGAAAAGAGTGGGGTTAAAGCTGGAGTTTGGATATGGTGGGATCCTTGGCTTACCAAAAACATTCTCAAAGTTCAACGTTAACCTTCCTTATATTTAAGGTTAATAAATTGGTTTTATAATGGGCTCATGTCTTGTTTTGTGTTGTTGTTGTTGTGGAATCGAGGGGTCAACCGGATTTAGGATTATGCTTTTTTTTTTATTTTGGGTCCACTTGTGACTCTCGTTATTTTCTTATTAATTACCAAAGTTGATTTGATTTTTTTGAGTTTTCGTTCTTTTGAACTTATTTTGATCATTATGTTTATAATTACAAATAGAAGTAGTAGTATTATGTTTAAGGAAAAAAAAGTATTATGTTTTAAGGATTAGAGATTATTTATGACTTCTTAACTAAGATGCCAATGGGATTAGAGAAGTTGAGGGCCATGCTTTATTAACTTAGTATAGTTTAAATTCATATACTTTTGCATTGCGAGAATAAACGCCATATTCTTTTAGGATCTGTTTGATTGATGATTCACTCTTATTCATTAAATTACGGTATAATATGGTACGGTATAGTATGATATGATTTTTTAAAAAATCTTGTTTGGGTAAATTATGTATGGTTTTAATTTGAAAGAGAAACATAGAAATCACCAAATTCGTAATTAAAAAAATTAGATTAAATAATGAAAAAATTATATCACAGAAAGAACCATGCAGAGAACCATAACATACCATTAAAAAAACCATTCTATAAACTAAAATGAGTTTATTTGGATTTATAACAATAACTAATATTATCTAACCATATCTCCAACAGCAGTGGTAGGTATGTGAAATGAAGAGAAAGAAGGAAAGGAGCAAAGTGGGGGCACAAGAAAAGAAGCAAAGGGGTCAATTCTCAGTAAAGGAATCTTTGCAGAGATTCTTACACTATTCCTTCTTCTTCTCTAACCTAACCCCACGCCTCTCTCTCCATTTCCAATGCTTTGTTTTCATTTTAGCAAATTGCCAAAACATGAAAACAAACTAAGATAAATGTGGGGGGCTTTTTTTTTTAATTTTCCACTCTCAGCTTTTGTTGTTGTCTTGTTTTATTGAGAATGTTTTCTTTTTGTCTCTCTTTGCCTTCTCTTATCCTTTACACGCTTTCCCCTTTACTTGTTTATCTTTCTGTCTCTCCTCTCCCTCCTCGGTTTTACCATCCATTCAAGCACATTGCTTTTTTCTTTTTTTCCCGTAATACTTTAATAATATCGTCAATTTATCTTCGAAATTATGCTGTTTCTCTGAACTTTAAAAATATTCCTGCAACTGTTTCAACTTTTAAAAAGTGCATCACTTTACTCTCTAAATATCACGTGCCAGCTTTTAATTGAGGGGGGAAATCTGAAAAAAATGATATATTTGAAAAGTCAAACTAACAAGAAACTGACACGTCTCATTCATGGAGCAAAGTAAGTTTTGAAAGTTGGGGTATTTACGGGAACACAGGGAGACAACAGAGTTTTAGAGACAGTTATATTAAAATAATCAACTCTAAATATAAAGTAACGTATGAGTAACTCCAAATTTAAAGTAATTCATACCCTACTCGACATTTTAAGAAAGAATCTAGAGTAGGGCTCATTCTATAAATTAAGCACCATTGAACTTGTCCTAACCCTTATTTTTTTTAAAATTAGTTCTTTTTTGAATTTTTGCAAAAATTTGTTTATTCATATACTATAATGTTGTATTACATGATATAAGCTTCCAAGGAACGGGTGTTAAACGCCTATAACTTCAATAGAGATAGAGATAAGTCTCTCTAACTCAAAATTTTTTAAATTATATCTAGCAAGTGCAAACCATTTTCAGTATCTAATTACTACAAATATATAATGTTACAAAAAAATTTAAATAAGCATAGATAATCTATATATATATATATATATATATATATATATATATATATATATATATATAAATAAAAGTAAAGAAGTCTTAAATAACTTTTTTATCTCATATCTTTCAAAATAAATATTTCAATTTCATTATTAAATGTGTTTTAATTTATTACTATATTATTTTAATTTATATTACCATAATAATGATATTTAAAATTGGTTAATATCCATACTAATTATAACAATACCAAATTATAAAATTAAAATAATAATAACACCAAGTAATAATAAAATATTTGATGAGTATTTAAAATTGGTTAATATATATATATATCAGTAAAAAAGTCCTAAATGACTTTTTTTACTCCTATAGCTTTCAAAAGAAATATTTCAATTTCATTATTAAATGTGTTTTATTTTATTACCATATTATTCTAATTTATATTATTATAATAATGGTATTTAAAATTGGTTAATATTTAAATTAATTATAACAATACCAAAATATAAAATTGAAATAAAATTAAAATAATAATAACAACAACAAATATAGTAATAATAAAATATTTTATGAGTATTTAAAATTATTTAATATTTATACTAATCATAACAATACCAAAAAATAATTTAAATAATTGGACTTCTTTTGAAATTCATAAAATTAAAATTTTCCTACAAACAATCATATTTCTTTTTTTAAAAAAATATTTAGCGAAAAAATTGGACTATTTTTTTGTCTTTATTAAAATTAGGATAAATATACAAAAATAATATTTATTATGAATTTGGATGTTATAAATATAGTTTTTTAACAATTAAATTATAAAAAGTTAGTTTTGATTAACTACATTATATTTATAGAAATAGATGGAGATTTGATGTAAAAAACGAGCAAGAAAATCATCAAATTTCAGCGATATAGGAAATGATTCCATGGTTTTGTCTTTGTGTGGGTGTATTTTAAATAATAGTGATTGACTTAATATTTTATAATTTGGAAATACAGACTACTGGGATATTGTATATAAAGATGTTTTCCGTAATTTTATTTGATACACAGTATAATATATTTTTTTAGCTTTAATATTTTTTTATGTTCTATTTTATTTTTTTACTATATATATATTACAAAATAAATTTATCATTGATATACTGATTACAAATGACTTATCCGTGCATTAAATCTTAAATAGTATCAAATCTTTAGGCATTCTGAATCACTCAATCACTTTGAAGGAGGGCGTGCCGGTGATGCTACTTAGGAATATAGATCAAACATCAGGATTGTGTAATGGCACAAGATTGATTCTCATGAGACTAGAAGATCGGGTCATTGAAGCATAGATTCTATCAGGAAACAAGGCTGGAGAAAAAGTGTTCGTCCCCAAAATGAAATTAACAACATCTGATGCACGACTACCTTTCTTATTTCATAGAAAGCAATTCCCACTTACACTATCATTTGCCATAACTATCAATAAAAGTCAAGGACAATCGCTTTCTCACGTGGAATTATTTCTTAGAAGACTCGTGTTCACACATGGACAACTTCATGTAACTCTATCGCGAGTGACAAAAATAGGGGGTTTGAAAATTCTGGTCTATGATGATGATGGACAAATAATAGATGAAGTTGCAAAATTGTATATAAAAAGGTTTTTCGCAATTTAATTTGATACACAATGTAACATTTTTTTGTTTTAATATTATATATATATATATATATATATATATATATATATATATATATATTATAAAATAAAATTATCATTAATATACTTATTATAAATAACATATCTGTACATCACACGGATATTACACTGATAGACAATAAAAGTATGAATACAAGTGTCTTGTATTTCAGAAGAATAATGCAAAGTGAATTTGATGCATCATAATAGCATTCAACTATGTATGGCTACATTACTAAAAAAACATTTTCAAATATCTATTATAATATTGTCTCCGTTAAAATTTTTATGTAATTTTTTTTAAATAAAAATTTATATAATTGCACTTACATTAAATAGAAATAAAAAATTTCACTCACACTTAATATGGTTTAAATTTAAAATCTCTAAAAATTACAATTTCAATCTTAACCGCTTTGCTAAGACTTATTAAATATAAAAAAAATAAGTCGCATATTTTTATATACTTCTAAATCTTATTCAATCGTTCAAATTACGATGTTTAAGATGAAATATACATTTTTTTAAAAAAAATTACTTCACTCTATTTCATCCAATTTTAACCCATGTTTTTTTTAAAAAAATTATCTGGCTGGCCTTAGCAATATTTACAAAGAAAAAGGGAAAATATATAATTGGGCTAAAGACAATAAAAAATTTCAATGAAAACTCTAAGCCCATAACTTTTTTAATAAAACACAACATTTATACGTTCCTTCACATTTAATAACTTTTTTACTTTCCTTTACCCAACTGATATAATGCTGGTATAAATATATTTTTTATTTGATTGAGATTTTGTTTAGTCATATGTGGTATAATGCTGGTATAAATGTATTTTTTATTTGTTATGTCAGTATAAACCTGATATAATGCTAGTATAAACGTACTATTTGTTTGATTACTATTTTGTTTCACACATGGTAAAATGATAGTATAAATGTGATTTTTATTTGATTTATTTCATAAAAATAGATACTTAAGTTTTTTGTTTTTCACACCTGGTATAATGCTGGTATAAAGTGATTTTTGTTTAATTTCTTACATAAAATTGATTTTTATGCTTTTGGTTCTTCACACCTAGTATAATGCTGATATAAGTTTTTGTTTGATTTCTTTCATAAAAATAGATGCATGTGTTTTTGTTTTTCACACTTAGTATAATGCTGATATAAAGTGGTTTGATTTCTTTCATAAAATAGATTTTTATGGTTTTGGTTCTTCACACCCGGTAAAATGCTGGTATAAAGTGATTTTTATTTGATTTCTTTCATAAAATAGATTTTTATGGTCTTGGTTCTTCACACCCGATATAATGCTGGTATAAATATGGTTTTAATTATTTCTTTCATAAAAATATATGCATATTTTTTGTTTTATTTTCACACCTGGTATAACGATGAATGTTGGTATAAAGTGGTTTTTATTTGATTTCTTTCATAAAATAATTTTTACGGTTTTTGTTTTTTCACACCTGGTATAGTGCTGGTTTTTCACACCTTGTATAATGCTGGTAAAATGTTTGTATAATGCTGGCAAAATGTTGATTTTTCACACCTGTATAATGCTGGTATAATGCTTGTATCATCTGTTACATATCTTAAAAAAATAAAAACTCGAAAAAAGTATATCATCGTTGATCTATTTTCAAAGATAAAAACGAGACGAACAAAAAATTCTAAAGCTGCATATCAAAAAAATCAATGATTCACGCAATCAATGCAAAACAAAGTAAAAAAATATAAAAAAAGGAAGGAATCACTGTTAATATTTTAGTGTAATTGGATCAACTAGGTTGACCAATGCGATCGTGACATTTCACCGAACAAGTATGGAGAGTGCGGAGTGCACACTTGTTCGGGTACTATTTACGATTTGGGGGGTCCGGGGGCAGCGCCACCGGGTGCGGGGTCCAAGGGGCGGCAGCCCCTGGCAGGGTCCTGGGGCAACGCCCTGGGGTCAGCTCGAAAATTTTTTATTCCTGAACCCACGCATCCTTTGGAAAAATTCAACAGAAAATGAATTTTGTCCGAAACAATGTGTCTGTTGGACACAACTGAATTCGGAAGAAACATGTCTTTTGGACATGACTGCTCCCCAAACAGCATGTCTATTGATGTTTTTGGCTATTTAATTCACCAAAACGATGTTGGCCAGACACACAGAAAAACTCGGTTGGAATTTTCATTGCAAATGAATTCTTGTTCTTGATTCACTTTCTGATTTTAACCGATTGAAAAATTTGGTAAACCGGCCAAATAAATTTCAATCTGACAGTGTTTTTCGCGACTTCAGAAATATCCAAGCAATCCCAGATTTCCAACAATCACATCATAGGGGAGAAACGTAAATATTAAAAGGGAAAGTCTAAAAGTTGACCAAATAGTTATTTATAAAAGTATAGGGCAAAGAGACCCGTACGTGGAATCGGGATTCAAATATGTTATCCCCAATTGTGTGTCTCCCCACATTCATATTTGGCCATGTGTTAGATTTTATTACTTAATTTTTTATTTTCGATTTGTTTTCCTATTTTCCTATTTCTCTCTCCTATATGTCTAACATATAGCAAAATATGAATGGGGGACATGGATGAGAACATATACTTGGGAACGATAGATTTAAATCCATAAAACCGAACCTGTAATCTTTAAAATCACAATTTCAAAGCTCAACTATTAAGTTAACCTAGTTAATTTAGAGAATCTACACAATAGCCACAACTAGTCTTTTCACAATTGTTTAAATTCCCTCAGATTTCAAATCTGTTCTTTAAATTTGAGAAGACATCCATATATTTCCATATTCAATTTACACATCTTAGCTAGTACTATTTCTTTTTAAATCAATATAGTTTATTGGATAAAATGATAATGAGAATTCAATCATTATATTAACCAAAGAGGAATCATCAAAGAATGATTATCAAAGAATTAAGAGAGGGAGATATAGTGCTAATGGAGACTATCATTATCACACAATGTCACGTGTAAAGGTATTGAGATTGGAAATCAACACATTATTGCATCATCTTTTTGCTTTTTCAACTTAGTTTCTTAGCATCACGTGACAATTGAGCTATATGTGCATACAAGACTGTGACCTTAATTCTTCATCTCAGTAGATAATGCAGACGTCACATTATATACTCTCAGTTCAACTTTAACTATGAAGATTGAATTTGGATTTTTTAGTACATTTTTACCATGCATATTTATGTTCCCTTACCTCATCTAAAGTTAAATCCACAACAACCAACAGGGTGTAGCTCAGTTGACAACGCAGGCTGAATAAGTTGGGGGAGAACAAAGTTCGAAATCCACTAAATACATTTGTTGGGAGGGATGAGGAGCCTTAACTGTAACTAAGTCCTGAACAAGATTATCTCAATGAAGATACTTGTAAATCCTAATAAAAAAAATCAAATCTACAACGTATGCACAACTCTCTTTTTGATTTTATATTGATGATAGGATCTTTTAACATATATTGTGAACCCTCGTGTATTGATGACAACAAAAAATGGTACAAAATTAGCAAAAAAAGTTTCAAATGTAAAAATTTATATCAGTCTCATTTTAGGTGGATCTTGTTAAGGGTACTTATCCCAAGAAATTTTTAGATTGTAACATCGACTTAACTAAAAATAATAATTTTATATATATTTAGGCCTGTTTATCTGCAGTAAGGAAAATATTATGTAAGAGAAAATATTTTGTATGAAAATAAAATATTTTTCTGCGCTTGGCTACAACATTTGAAAATATTTTCAAGTGTTTAGCTACAATGCTGAAAAATATTTTCCAACATGTGTAAAGGAAAATATTATGCAAGGGAAAAATACCTGCAGTAAGACAATGTGTAAAGGAAAATATTATGCAAGGGAAAATATTTTACATGAAAATAAAATATTTTCCTGCACTTGGCTACAACATTTTAGCTACAATGCTGAAAAATATTTTCCAATCACAAATATTTTCCAATGCTGGAAAAACTAATTTGAAAGCTTTTTAACTTAATTGTTACGCGTCACCCTATTTTACTTTGCGTCGCCCCCAAATTTTACCCTTTTGCCCTTCCCATTAAAAACCACCAAACAATCCCAACATCATTAATGCAAAATTAAACTTTTAAATTTCAAAATTCTCTAAATAAAATCTTACAAATTTCACTTTCCGACTAAATCGAGCTCAATGGACGGACAACGTAACAAATCATCAATTCGGATAACTAATTTTCAATTTTCTAAGATAATTTTTTTCCTGAAAATACATGTGGGCGTCCTACTGGGACGCCTGCATTCCATGGTGGTCGTCCAATATGGACGGCCACCGTGAAATGGCAGGCGTTCAGCGTGGACGCCCATCAAGCACGCAAGGCGTCCTAAATGGATGCCTGCATGCTATTCAGTTAAATATCATACAGGCGTCCATTTAGGACGCCTTCCATGCTTGATAGGCGTCCACCTTGGACGCCTGCTACATGCAGTGGGTGTCCACGCATTTCATGGTGGCCGTCCGCCATGGACGACCACCTTCAAATTTAGGCATTTACAGTGGACACCCGAAATATATTGAAGTTGGTTGGTCATAAAATTCAACCGACTGATTCAGATTAATTATAATTTCAAAGAAAATAATTTTAAAATTTAAATTAATTTTAAAATTATTTTCTTTCAAATTGGAAATATATTGAAGGGCGAATTTGACTTTTTGCGGGGGCAACGTAAAGTAAAATTGGGCGATCCATAGTAATACCCCTTTTTAATCGATGGACAACATAGTGGAGAGGTAGGGTCAGCTTTAAAGAGAGTGGAGGAAAGTATTTTAGAGTATGTTTGGGATTGCTATTAGAGTTATTGTCAGAAAAAGCTCTATTTTAAAATTTTTAATAGAATAACATATTTTGATATTGGACAAAAGATTTTAACTCTTAATATTAATTAATTAGAAACTGTTTACTATTGATTTCATAACTTTTTAGGACAATAGCTTAAAAAAGCTTGAAAATGGAGCTTTTCGGGAAAAAACTTGGAAAAGTAATCCCAAACTGGCCCTTATATGAAACAAGAGCAGCGAGGGATGTCTTTTCACACGGGAAAAAGTTTTAGTGAGGTGTTTCTCCAAACTTATTTTTTTCAACTTATTACTCAAAAGCTCTTTTAAAGAGAGAAAAATATAAAGTAGCTCTCACCTACTTTTTACTTTTCTCCTTATAAGGAGCTTTTAAGTTAAAAATAAAGAATGAGAAACACTTCTTATTGTCTGACTTTTAAATTAAAATCTACTTAAAAGTATCTTTTAAGTCATAAGTGACAAGTTTGGAAAAATACCCCTTTATTTATTGGTAAAACATTTTTTAGAAGAATTTTATAATTTACTTGATAAAATATTTTACTTTGACTTATTTTCCAAACTCAACATACACCATAAATTTCAAAAAATATTTTTCGGTATTTTGGCAATTTGTATATATAAAATGCACCTTTTTAAAACCTATTTATTATATACCTTTTTTAATAAACTAATTTATTTTTTACACTCACTCCAATTTTCAGTTATTTTAGGAATTCCTATTCCGGAGGAGATCACGATTTGATTATCTTGCAGCATTCAAATTCTGATTTCTTCCCTTTCTCATTTTTTTGATAAATTCCTAATTCAAAATCTAATTTCTTTCTGTTTACTTTCCGATTTATTTCTTCCCTTTCAATTTCATTCTATTCAATATTCAAAATCTAATTTCTTTCTTATCTCCATTTTGATTCGAATTAATTCATTTTCTAATCCTTTTCGATTTCTATTTTTCAATATTCAAAATCTGATTTTTTTTTTCCTATTTGATTCGAATTAATTCCTTTTTTATTCCTTTTCGATTTCTATTTTCCCTTTCTTTTCGACTTCGTCCTTTTAATGCCTGCAACAACCATTTTTTCCAATTCTGAAGTACCCATTGTGTACACAATCGTATACTGTCAGCCGAATATTAATATAGAGTACTTGATACACAATTGTTTAATCATGTATATTATTATACAAATATTCTATATACTGATATACACTACTTGCATAAATGAAACGGTATACTGACAACCGTATATTGATATACAATTCTTCTAATATTGTTCATGAGTACACAGTATCTTTTAGGGGCATGCACCTACACTGTATACCGTTATCAAAAGGGTTCATTTTGCCGACCCTAGGGATTTAGTATTGTCATGCAGCAATACTGTACATGCGTGCACGGTATCTTTTAGGGGCATGCATCTATACTATGCACGTATGTACAATATACGGTTGACAGTATACAGTTTCATTTATGCTAGTAGTGTATATTAGTATATAGAATATTTACATTTACATAATAATATACAGGCATTACCGTATATTGCTAATAGACATTTTCTATCCAGAATGTATATCACAAATGCATCTGTATATCAGCAGTATACAATAGAAAGGGTAATTGGTATAATCAATATACAAATATTGATATAATCCCCCCATTTTCCCCTTTATATATTCCCCCTTCCCTTTCCCCTTTCTTTAGTTCACCACTTTCTCTCTCCCTTTCTCTCTCTAAAATTCTCTCTAAAATTCTCCGGTTTCAAAATCGGAGGTCTAAATCGATTGATGAAGCTGTTAATCCACCGTTTCTCACGAGTCGCAAACTCATCGCAGTACAGCCTCCTCCTCTCCAACTCTCAGTCTCAATCCCGGCGATGTTCTAGATCGGTGCATCAATCCGAGTCATTTCGGTGCATGGCGAGGCATTTCAGTGGCTGAAATTTGATACTGGAGACACGTGCCGGTCTTCATCGACAACGAGATGGAGCGGTTTGTGTCAGCACCGAGCTGCTGAATTTTGGTTTTGGAATTTCTTGACCATACATGGTTTTGTTAAGCTAGAAAATAGAGATTTCAAACAAATTACTATTTTGTTAAATCAGGTATCTTATAAATATGTTTTAGAGAAAGTTCTTTTTGTTAATTAGCTATTTCTATTCTTTAAATTACTATTTCCATTCCCCTAAATTACCCTATTTACAATTACTTGACTAAGTGGATTCTACGGAATATTGTATAACTTCGCTGTAAAAATAAGAAAGCTAGATTGCAAGTCCAAGCCAACATGTGGACAATGAATTTTTCAATACCTTCTTGTGCTCCCATTTGCCTTTAAATAGACAAGACAATAGTTGCTTCGTAAGTTTTTCTTTTTCGTCAATAACAGTTAAACGATTGAAAGAACAACACTACACCACCATGAGCCATTGCATTACATAAAAAAGTTAACATATTGGACCATAAAAATACAGCTAAATCGGCCCAGGTAAGATTGTCAAATGCTGAACTGGGATAGTTCAATTTTCCTACAATATGTTGCATATAGTTGGATAATCAACAATACAAAACTACAGAAATCTAAAACAAGAACTCTCCATACCTTCCTTTTCAGTTTCCGGGCGAATTTTCTAACATTTTTTTCTTCAAGAAAAATATGCAATGAGCAAGTCTGGTCTTGTTAGCAGCATTATACATCATCAACTCGAGAATGGCATATCCATAGTGAGGGTTTGTAAGAGAATAATCATATCATTTGGAGATGGAGGTCAGCTGCCTGCTGAGCCAACTCCACCATCATAGCCTCGTCGAAGAATTTGCTTATGCTCACATCTTCGCTCATTCCCTGGATTTCCAATTCAAATAAAAAACAATACCAATTATGTGTTTTATCTAATTTAAAGAAAATAATGCATTTTAAGGCTGTAACATCAATATTGACCAAATATAAACTGTGGGTTCAAAGACAAAAATTACAGAGATGGAAGAGAGAGAGTGCTAGTTATACCTTTCGACGCCTTGTCTTTACCATAAACTCACGAGCAAGATGCTGGATAGGTGCAGGCTCAAGTGGGCGCAAAACTATGCTCTTGTCAAGGGGGTCACCAGGGACTATAGCCCAGTGATCAAACACCGAGAGGCAAAATGCTTGTCCTTGGGTATGGTACCTTAAGTCCGTCTCAAAACCAAATGACTCTATCACTGGTAGGAATGCCTGAAATTAGGTTGAAAATTTGAGAGATAAAATTAAAACAATTTCGAGCATGCATTCGGTGTGATGATGAATAATGAATGAACACGATATTATCACGATTGAAAACCACACCTTACGAAACCAAAGAATAAGAATGAACGAAGTCCTAGGTTGCACGGACACGCCCCCAGTGTCTGACACATGCATTTGGACACAGCTAGGACACGGCAACTAAAATAATTTTTCAAACATAAATATTCATGTATAATAAAATTCATATCATCAATAGTCATTTGATCAATTACAAATAAACAAATCCAAAATATTTGCTATGTCATGTCTTGTTACTTTATTGCACATGTCAATACCTTTACCAGTTTTGTGCAACAAATGTGCTTTAACTCTAGCGTATGGCCCTTACTTGCTCACATTGTTGCTTTTAAATGCCGTATTAGCCCACCCCCACTATGTTTTTCTATTTTTGTCACATATTTCCACAACGGGATTCATTAACTTCTACGTGAAGTGTACGAGGTGTGTCCGACAGTCGGGGAAGTGTCCATCCTACGTGGAGTGTCCGTTTGAAATTTGGAGTGTCGGGCACGTGTCCGACGAGTGTCGGTGTCCGATACGTGTCCGACACAGGGAGACTCCAGGTTTTGGACTGTCCATGCTTCATAGGAACGAACTGAGAAGATATCATCCGCCATTATACGGATAAAAACTACACATTTCATTTTGGTTATGGAATAATAGCAAAATTTTTGGATCAGAAAAAAATAATATAGCCAATTTTAAACCAGTAATAACTACTATACAGAGAATAAAAAAGCTACAAGAGAATCAGTTCGATATAAACAGCTGGTGCAGCTATATGATTTCTGATATACCCAATTACAGTTGAGTATTTTAGCATGCAATCGTCAAGTAGCAACTAAATACTAGTCCGTGAATTAATTAATAGTGAACTTTAGTGAACAAACCTTCACAATGTAAGCAGGAGTCCCAGGCTGAGGAACATCTGCTGTAACATGTCCACGTCTGCGAGATAACACAGTATATATCGCAGAAAGGCAATCTATTGGCGTTTGAATCTGAAACAACATTGTCGTGAATTAAGAGCTCAGATAGAAAAGCAACTGAATTGAATTATTCACTTAAAAATTCAAGTTAGATCTAAACTAAAGTGGCAACTATATACCTCCACGTAATACACTGGTTCCATAAGTCGAGGGGTTGCCATCAGAAAAGCTGAATAGGCTACACGTCGGGCCGTGGGGATAATTTGACCAGATCCTCTATGTAGAGGTTCTGGTGCTATTCTAGCATCAACTATTTTGAACTTAACATTTCTGATTGGCTCGTCACAGAGTGGTCCTTCTCGTGCACCCCACTGAAACCTGATGAAGATGCAAAAAAGAACATTAAATTTCAGGAATTAAGTTAGGGTTATAGGAACTATTTAAGACAATTTATTGTTTACCCTTGGACGATGGAATCCTTGACAGCACCCAGCAATCCTTTATCAACTTCAGTAGGAAGTGTATCATCCAACAAAATGTTAGGTCCCTGCAAGTATCTAATTTGTCAACACAAATGCCACGGCTGGGTGTTGCAATGTGGGATTTGGACATGACTATATGTTCACACATTTTAACATCATGGCACAGACAGCTCAGATTGCAAAGGATATTTTGGAAATCAATGATACTACAGGAGCTTGATCAGTAATGGTTTATATATAGAGAACCTGCTTATCAGGGCCAAAGGCCCAAATGGACCGCGCAGCAAGCAAATCCCAGTCATATTTTGTCTTGAAGAAGTCACCAAGAGCTTTCCTGTTCCAATCTATGCTCACAACACCATTCTCAATGTCTTCAGCAAGCCCTTTCTCTAAAGGCTCAGCAATCTAGAAAAGGAAAACACCCCAACAACTTAATGTAATAAAAGCATCCAAGAATCTACTCAATGAGACTGCAATAAAATATATCCATACCATTGTTATCTTATTCTTCTTATTAGGTGTTTCCGCAAAACATTTCATTGATGAGGACTCCACCACTGTTTCACAAAACGAGACTACAGGATCTGCAACCTAAATTTCAGAAGGGCACACCAGATAGAATAAATGGGTTGAAAGAACTGAAAAGCACGAAAAGAACAAAAAAACAAAAAAACAAAAAAAGAACGTAAAGATGTGGCGTTTATACCTTAACTTCCACTTCAGAATACAACTCTCTAAGATCTTTCATTATAGAATCCAAATATAGTTCTCCAGTACCCAGAATAGTATGCTCTCCAGACTCCTCAACTTTGGTAATAGCTAAAGGATAGCTTTTACTGATTTTCCTGAGACCTTCCACCATTTTTGGCAGCTCACTTGGATTTAGAGGCTCTGTAGCAGTTTTCACCACTGGAAGAGTATTAAACTGGAGAGGCCTGAATATGTATACATCTTCTTGATCGTATTTCTCGTTACAGAGTGTTGCAGTTTTCATTATTGAAGCATCCACACCTTCAATCAGGACCCAAGATCCAGGAGGTGCCATGCTTATAGGGATTCTATACCGAGCTTGATATACCCATAGTTTTGTCACTTCTTTTACAGTCATATCCTCCTCGTCATCTGGTGAATAGCCTTCTCCCAATACTCTTACAGATTGCCCTGTCATAATCTGGCCACTGTAAACCCTGCCAAAAGCATCGAACGAACTGCAATCGGACTTGGGATACAGTTTGGTCACATTAACCATTAAGGGACCAGAAGGATCACACTCTACCATAGCATTGTAAATCGTAGAATCTTTGGGCCCTGTATATATATGCTCAACCTTCTTAGCTGCAGCAGTCTTAGCAGAAGGGATATGCTGAACAAGCATATCTGTAAATCCAGAGGCTGATCCAAAAACTGTACTGCATGCCAGCCTTAGCAAAGGCCTGACATTCAATTTATAAGCTGCGTTTGGAAGAGTGACACCGAGCTCAGCAAGTGTAGACTCCACACTCTTTTTATGCTCCCCAATCACTTGACTGTATATTTTGTAGAGGGGCTCAAGTATAAATTGAACAAATGATCTCTCTCCTCCACTTGCAGGGGGCTTCTTCTTGAAAGTCCTGGTATCTGGATGATAATATATATCTCCCCAAAGACGAGTGGCAAACTTGTCAGCATCAAATGGGATGCCATGGAGTTTGAGATATAGTTTAGCAAAGGATTGCAAAGTAAAGGACCATCCTGCTGTACCGCTGGCAAAACAGACATTTCCAGCAGTTGGGTCTATAATTTGCACATTTCCAGCGGTTGAAGAGGCAGCAGTTATGTGGTTATTCAGGACCTCCAAAGTATGTCTTAGCTTATGATAAGCATCTTTTGGTGGCAACTTGAGTTCTGTTATCAGCCTGTCAACCTTCAACAAAAAATAAAATAGGTTACACAAAAATATGAGAGATAATAACAAGGGAGATCAAAAGAAGGGTAGCTAATAGAGGTTACTTTATTGATCACAACTACAATAGGCAGTCGCTCCTGGATTGCGTGGCGTATGGCCCTCTCAGTGTTGACCTGCACAATCAGAATGCCAGCAAGACCATGTTCAAACACATATCATAATAGCAATACATCACTTAAATAGAAGCCCTCAATATAATCCATCTAAATATAGCTAACCTGTCTCAGAGTTTAGTATAAGTATGCATGCATAAGAGCATCCATTAACATTCATATACAGTCAAAATGTGCTTGCATATTTATCAACAAAAACAGAAAAACTGAAGCAAATTTTTCAGCCTACTTGTAAGTTGTAAATCTACAAAAACTATAACCTAACAATGACACTCACCATCATGTTCAAACACGTATCATTACATCAATATATCACTGAAATAGAAACCCTATGTCAATAAAATCTATCTAAATATAGCTAACCTGTCTCAGAGTTTAGCACAAGTACAAATGCATATGAGCATCAATTAACATTCATATAGAGTCAAAATGTGCTTGCAAATTTATCAATAGACTACTCGTAAATTGTATTGCGAATCTGCAAAAACTATAACCCAACAATGAAACTCACCATCACTCCTTCAGCTGCATCCACTATCAACACAGCACCATCAGCTAGTCTAAGAGCAGCAGTCATTTCATCAGAGAAATTGACATGACCAGGGGTATCCATGATATTACACAGATAAGATTTCGAATTACTATCTTCAAGAACAAGAGACATAGGAACTGCCTTAATAGATATCCTCCTCTCTTGCTCATCAATCCTTGTATCAGTATACCTCATGTGCTTCTCACTACTCGAATCAAATGTAGGCATGTGATGCGTTTGCTCAACCAGCATATCCATGAATATCGTTTTCCCGTGCTGTAAATGGCCGACGAGCGCCACATTGCGAACCAAAGAGGGATTCGACATGAGACCAACGAGAAATTGAGTGGATACATAGGTTGAGGAATCCTTAACCCCAACCTCAAATTTGATGTTCCTAACAGGCTTAATTATAGGTTGCTCGAGAGGTTGGTCATCTTCATCCATTACTAATGTTTCTACATCTTCACCGTATACCTCTTCTGCAGTTGGATAATATTTCTTGTCCTCGGCGAGTACTATCTGATTGTCCATATCAACGTCGTTAGAGGTAGTAAGCCATCCATTGGAAGCGTTTAGTGCCTCCTCATCGTCAGATGCGTCCTCGTCTTCTTGAGGTTTATCTGGAAGTTCTTCGTCTTCTTCATCCCTGTCGCTCTCTTGGTCCGACTCGATTTCAGGACCTATGTAGTTCCCGAACTCGTCATATAGATTATCATCCATGATGTCTCACACCTGCGCGAATTGTGAGCTGTTAACTGCAATCAACGACGCTGCTAGCTATCACCTATGTTAGTCGAACTTTTAGATTTCTCCGGCTCACCAGTGCAAGATCAGTGTCCGGCTGCAACACAAAACACAAACGGCGAATTGGAGAAGATGATGAAAGAGTTAATTGTTGGGCTAGGGTTACCTTGTCCAGGACTTTCTACATTAGCCTCTTTACAACTAAAAAAATAAGGAAATTGAAATTACAACATTTTTTATTTTTTATTTTTTCTAAGTTTTTTTAACAAAAAATTTAAATCATATAAGTTTACAGTAATAATAAATAAAAATTTTATTCCACTCCATTTAAATATGAATTTAAACCTGTAACTTCTAAAATTACAATTTTAAGGCTCAACCACTAAATCAAGCCTTTATAATTTTATATTTTTACAAAGTTAAAGTTGTTTTATCTTTTATCATCATTGGTTTGGTGGAATGAAATTCAATCCAATAATAATAATGGTAAAATAAGAAAAAAACAAAGTCACTATAGAATAACATATTCATTTCTTAACTTTTGATTTTTCAACATTCTATCATATTTAATTTGAATTTTACAACTTTAAATGGTCAAAATTTCTCACAAACCCCCTTAATTTATTGACATATGCTTTTTGAATATTTTGTTCCTCTTGTTATCTTTAAAACAATATAAAGTTCAAAATTTCAGAAAATAAAATTGTATCGCTATCTTGTATCAATGTTTAACTACCTTTATATGAAGGTCTTATGGCTACTATAAAAGCTCTTATATATAGTATACGAATGATATAATGTATATATACATTCTATTTCTCATTTCTATACATAACAATACTAAATTTTCTATATAAAAACCATGATATAGAGACTTTATATGTAACGAACCGAAATTTTAAAATTTATTTATAATAAATTACTATAGTATTAAAATATCATAGAAATTATTTTTGTAGTTATTATTATTGTTATTGGATATAAGACATGAGGAAGTGAGTTAATTAAGTAAGAGTGATGAATTAGGCATTTAATTATTTGTTCAAAGGCATTATTGAAAAAAAGAAGAAAAACAATACAAGTATCCAGCCTCTCTTCTTCTCCATCATCTTCTTCTCCTACACATATTTCCTATCCTTTATCAAATTTTTCATAATCTAAAAACTTCCAATTTCTTCGATTCAACTTCGAATTCTTGTTAGAAATTGTTCCTTAAGCCCTCTATCATCATCAATTTCAGTCAATCAAGGTTAGAAGGGGAGGATTTTAGATTTTAAGGTTTTGATGAATAGTAACCCGAATTTGAGGTGAGTAATTTTTTATGAAATTGAAGCTTAATTAGTAGAATTCATGGTAGATTACACATATTTATGGTATTAAGAAGTTTGTTTATACAATATCTTGATAGAATTATATATGGTTGTTGTAGAGGAAGCTAGTGTAAGCAAATCAAATGTAAAAGAGGTAAAAGGGAGCTAGAAAGAGCTTAGAAAAAAGGTTTGTGTCTCAAATTTCGATTTATCGGTTTTTCGGAAAATTTTCCAGATTTGTATCCCTGTTTTGTTTTAATGATTTCTCTTGTTATATAAATCCATTTTGAATGATTCTTGATTCTATTGATATCTACAGAAAGTAAGGAATATATGTTCAGAAGAAACCTTGTTGAATTTCGTTCGTTTTCAATGTGAAATTTTCGTTTGAAGTTGAGTCATGAAATCTATTTTCGGAAAATCTCAGCTTTGTACACTGTTTAGTATTTTGATCATAACTTTGGTTATACAATTTAGATTTCTGTGATTCTAGTGGTTTTGGAAAGCTGAGACATGTGGGTAATTATGTTTAGAAGAAAGTTCTTCAATTGGGTGATGTTTTGATAGTGAAAAATGCAAGGGAAGTCAGGTCACAGAATCTGGAAATTTCTGGAAAGTATAAATATTGATTTTATTGAGTTTTAATTGAAGTTTGATGCTTTAAATTTTGGGATTTGAATTTCTTAATTACTGAAGTTATGTTGAATTATGATTGATGGTTTATACTAGAATTTTTAAGATGTTACTTTGATTTATTGCTCTTATTAAACGAGTTAAATACGGGTCAGGGTAGATTGGCGCCAATAAAGGGGTACAGTACTGTACAAACAATTGAACCTTTGGCTTCGGGCTTTGGCCGATATTCTGATATATATATATATATATATATATATATATATTGATATTGAAGCTTCGGCTTCGGGCTTGTCCGCTCCCGTATCCATTTTACCGTTATTCAGGACTTGTTTACTTTGGGCAATATATGGTTAATGTGTTAAGAAAAATTGGATATAAATCTGATTATACTTTGAAAGGATTACTATATAAGTTTTGTGATTTGGTTTTATAAAGTTGTTTAATTTGTTTTGTCTTATGAACATACTTTGTTTCTATTTTAAAATGTTAAAAATGTTTAAAGTTGTTGTATTTCTTTTATGGACACCACTAAGCAAATTGCTTAGCGTGTAGTTATTTTTCTACACGTAGGTGGAGATTTGTAAATAGCTTGAACCAAATTGGTATAAATGGATCAGCTTGAAGAGCAAATAAGGAAAGACTCGAGGTGGATTTGTATTTTAATGTAATATTATGGTTTGTAGAATAATGGCATGTACTAGATAGTGTGAGAAATATAAAGTGATATTGAGAAATATTTGGAGAATCATTAGCATTGAAAAATAATTTGGAGTTGAAAATATTATATTTGTATTCGTACATATGTAATCTATAAATATAGTAGAGTAAAATTATTTATTGGATGATTATAGTTATCGTATCGCTCCCTATAAAAAAGACGCTACATTACACCTGATATAAAAGTGGCACGAGAGTATGATTGTAAAACTTCAAACAATTTTAACTACATCAATTACGAAACTCTAAAACATAAGGCATGCTTCATCTTTTACAATAACTAAACATCACTGGAGGAGTAGGAAGAACAAGCAAATGGTTGGTACAAGAGCAAATTCAATAGTTCCTTAAAATGAGAAATACAAATAAAAAAGTGGAAAACCCCATTTAGGGAAATAAAATATTTTAATAATATAAGTTTTATTTTTGATTTTTTAATTATTTTATTAGTTGAGTAAAATAGAATTTATGTAAATAAATTAATATAACAATAGTAAAGTATTATTATTTTTAAAGAATCTAAAATGGGAAAGATGGTTTAAACAAAAACACTAGTTATAGAAAACTGGACCTATTTTCCAGAAAATTTTTCTAATGAAACTGAAAAATGGAAATTATTGTTTAGTTACAGAATTTTTCAAGTTAAAAAACTGGAGAAGACCTTTCAGAATTTTCTAAACTATGTCTTGCAGCAGCAAACATCTTTTTTATGTTTTCTAAAATTTTTCAAACTCAGTTTCACACGACTTTTGATCCAATACAATACTTTATTGATTCAATTTATTTTTTTTCTAATATATATATATATATACACACACTTGTATAATTACTTGTTAATAATAAAAAAATCATTTTTATTTATTTAGTTAATTTTCTTATTTACTTGGTAACTTTTTATTGCATATTTTTTTCACTTAATATGATCTAATATATATAAATTTGTTTTAAATTAATCGATATTATTTTTTAACCAATAAAACTTAAACATACTTTAATATTCTTGGATTCTTAACTCCTTATTGTAGTAGGAAATATCAATTGAAGGATTATCGTGTAAGTATACGAATTAGGAGAAACTACACATTGATGAACTTGAAGTATTCATCTTTAATTGCATAATGTATAAAACAAGCTTTTAGAGTGTTAAAAGGCAAAAGTTATTCTAACGTAGACAAAAAATAGTTTTTATAATTTAAACACTACATAGACAAATCAAATTATATTTTTATCATTTTATGAGCGTGAAGTTGTGATACTAAAGGTCATAGGTTCGAGTCCACGTTCGAGTGAGGTAGGGTTTTGATTTGTTGTTATTGCAAGCCTATAAGGCAAATTTTATTTAAAAAAGTTAAAATTTTATATAAAATGTATGCTTTACTTTAATTTGCAATAATTTTATTATATTTATAATATTTTCAACAAGTAAAATTTAAACTATAATACTGACTATTTTTTAAAAATAAAAAATAAAAACTGACTATCTAGAAAACTAAAAACTGGAAAATTTAAAAAATGAAAAGAAAACTGGAAATGAAAAATGAAAAAAAATTTCTGCAACTAAACAGGCCCTATACATCCCCCAAACGGAATTTGGAATATGAAAAATGGGGAAAATTGTTATCGGTATAAGACTTTATTTTTTAAGTTTAACATTAACAAAATCCTTGAAAATTGAAACTGGAAATTCATAAATTAAAGATGATAAACAAGGCAAAGTTGCAATAACATTAAGGAATTAAGTAATACTACCATAAGTCCATAACCTCCATTTATGTTTCAAAATTTAAGAACAGTATGATATAAACTTTCAACCAAAAAACAGAGAAAGCAGTATAATTAAGTACAAAAAATGTAATTGGGCATTGGGTGTTATTTGGCTGGCAACCTGGAAAACATGGGGTGTCTTGAACCAATTTTTCTATTTTTGGATTTTATCTGAACTTAAATTCTGGGTTTGTTGAAATTGGTAATTTGTCTTTATATAAGTTATCTCATAGCAAGTAATTAATTATTCTCGATTGTTTAGGCATTTGATATTTCTTTTGATTTTGTTTCTAATATATGGAAAATTTCAATATTTTGTTCTTAAATGATGTTTGTTCTTTGATCATTAACTGATGTGGGCATCTGGATAGGACTTATTGAAGATAATTACCCATTTGTTAATGAATTTTAGGTTAAAACTGAAAAATATTATATCTAGCTTAGTTGATAACTCAGGTTGAATAAGTTAAAAGATAACAATGTTTGAATCCTACTAATTACACTTATTGAGAGGGGTGAGGAGCCTTAGCTATGACTTAGCACCGAACAAGAATATCTTAATGAAAATACTTGTAAATATTGTAAAAAAAAATACTGAAAAATATTATTTTTCCATATATTTATATGAAATATTAGAAGAATTAATTTTGAGCATTGATTATTTGGAAAATCTTTCAAGAATGAGAAAGAAAATAAAAGTTGTGAAAAAGAATATTTCCCACATAATTGCTTGTATTGGGAAGAACAGAATAAAAAACGAAATATTAAAATATATTATATTTGATTGTAGGTTTTAAAATGTACTAAGCACTGCTATGTATCATAAATTTATTTTTAAAGTATTTAATATATAATCTATTTTTCTATTTCCTAATTCTATATTATATCTTACCTAAAATGAATCTAATACTATAGTATTAACTCTAATTATATTTAAAAAGTATTTAAAGGTATTAATTATATTTATAGTTAATAAAAGGAAAGAAAATAAAATATATTTTTCCTTTTTTTAATTCAAATTTTATACATTTTCCTTAAGTCCAATTAATCTCTATAATTTCTTTTCAATTTAATTTAATTTAACTATTTTTTTAAATTTAATCGCTCTGCTTTATTAATTTTTTTTTCAAAATTGTACTATTTTATATATTATAATATTTATTTTAATTTCAAACATAACACTAAACCTTTATAAAATTAATTATATTTAAATTCAAATCCTAAATCTTTAACAGTTTAATATATGTTTATTTTTAAATTTTTTTACAAAATGCACCCTAGTATACAACCCAAACTCAGAACCTTTTAACCTTTTACCCTAATACATTACACATATTTTTTTTAGTTTATAAGCATGATTTTGATTTAATTATTTTAATTGAACTATTTTGAAACTTCAAAACCTAAAAATAACATTAAAATATTTATTTTTTATATTTCTATGAGTGATGCGCCCAAATGATGCCCTTGTCATGGAAGAGACGTGTCTAAATCACATTCTTGTCTTCGATGAGAGTGCATAATGTGTAAATAATTGAATAGTGAAATAAAAAGTTTTTATATTTTAAAATTAGTATGTGAGCATAATTTTAAATCACAGACCTTAAATATATAGCAAATTAAATTATTTTAAGTAATTTTTACATGTTTGGTTTATATATAGGTGTATATGTGATGTTTTTGAAATGACAGAAAATTTTGAAGGTATAGTTTTTGTAGTTGATTTTTATCGGAAATAGCTAAATGAGTAAAATATATACATCGCTAATGTTGTAACGTAATGTTGTAATTTTCTATGATATTTTTTTTTTGTGAATTTGATAGCCTTAGTCCAAATCACTCTGCATATTGTTTATAGTTTATGGGTTGAAGTTTGTGTTGTATATTGTGGTAAATTTTAAAAATAAAATCCTAAAATTAATAAAATTAAAAAAAATTTGAAAAATATAATATAGTTTAAAAGATCTAGGATTTGAGTTTAAAATAATTAATTTTATAGTTTTTGTTTTAAATTCAAGCAAATATTATAAAACAAAATACTAAAATTTTGAAAATAAAAATTTGAGTAGGTAAAATTAAAATTGAAACAAAATAATTAAATGAAATCAAATTGAGAAGAAAATATAGACAAAAAATGCACTTAAGATAAATATATAAATCGAATTAAGAAGAAGAAAAATGATATTTTATTTCCTTTACTATTATTAAATATAAATATAATTAAGAAGACTTTAAATACTTTTTTTAATTTAATTAGAGTTAATAAATAAGTTATTAAAAGATTTTGTTGCTATATATCGTATAATTTTTGACTAAATTAATAACATGGGTTTCACTTTTTATTTAAAAAACTAAAACTATTACACCACACAAGTGATTTGTATTTTATTGAAAGGTTACATATTAATATTAATTTATGTATGATAATAAAAATAAGTTCATGCACTTAATTGAGAAAGTATGCATAATTAATATACTATAGATGAAATCAAGCCTTGATATTTTACATGCAACTTTAATAATTTGTTGGTTATTTTTATTTTTCAAATATACTTATAATAATATAGTTATGGTTATGCTTGAATGTTTTAACTTTAGAGTCAATAATGTAAGTTCGAAGAGGTGCATTAGTTTTAGAAATGCTTAATATATTTAGACCCTTTTATAATCGTTCTTAAAAGCTTTTTAGCCCCCTAAACTTACAAAAGAATCTTATAGCTCATTGAACTTGTTAAAATTGACCTTATAGCCCTTTGACTTGTTACAACGACTTTACAACCCCTTGAATTAGGTAAAAGTGAACCTCAAAACCCTTAATGCTGACATACCTGATTTTGTTCCTCTAAATCAATATTCGATTCAATATTTGATGAAACAATCTTAGATTCAATCTCTAGAAAAATAACACTTTGCGGCTTTAAGGGCTATGGGGTTCACTTTTAACAAGTTCAAGGTTGTAAGATCCACTTTAACAAATTCAAGAGGTTATGTGAAACTTTTATAAATTAAGGGGGTTGAACGATTTTTAGTGACGAGTGTCCAAATTTATTAGGCCTTCTAAAAATAATGTAGAATTCCATGCTGAATTCCATGCTGTTATTAGGCCAAGTGTTTTTAGCTTTTCCAATAAAGTTTGCAAGCTTATATAAAGTTGAATCAATTTAGAAAATTAGTATAGCAACAAGTTTTATAGTTACGTGATAAGAGTTTGATTTAATGATTCAACCCTGGAGCTGTGATTATAAAGGACACATCTTCAATTTACTTATATAGAGGATTTGAGTTTTTCTTTATTATTGTTGTAAACCCAATTAAATAATTTTTTAGAAGTGTTACAGTAATGTTATGATTGCAATAAAATTGTATAACTATTTTTTTTTTCCAATTCCAATTTTATAAATTATAGGATTATCTCCTTAATTAAGTTTGTAGGCCAATGTAAAGGTAATTTGTGTCTAGAATAATACAACAACATACCAATTAAAGTTAATTTAAGTTATAAACATAACTCAATATAATTAGTAAACTATTTAATGTAGTGGTGGGTGGTTATAGATTCAATACCCAATATATTAAAAAAAAATTCTTAATTATATAAAAAGATATAATAACAAGTATTTTATATTCATTATATAAAAATAAATTTTAAATATTATATTATTGAATATAAATAATTTTAGTAAAAAAATGAAATAAAAATAATTTCTTACATACAATTTTATTTAATTAAAATATTAACAATTAAATCTTAATTATTTAATTAAATAAAAAATTTGGGGTAAGAGAGGCTCGAACTCTCGACCTCAGGATAACTCAGAATTAGCTATGAGACCTACGCGCTAGCCAACTGCGCCACCACCCCACTATTGACTTGTAATCAAAATTATTTTATATAAACTGTTATTTACCTGCAAGCCCAATACAGACAAACCCTAGCCTATTCCCTCCTTTCTCATTCCCTCTCTAGCTCTCTTTTCTCTCTTCCCTTTTCCGAGTCGCTTTTTCCGAGTTTGAAGCGTTCAGTGATTTCCACTCTAATGGATTCGGACGAGGGGAAGCTTTTTATTGGGGGAATTGCTTGGGACACCACTGAAGATACTCTGAGAGACCACTTCAGCCAGTATGGGGATGTCTCTCAAGTTGTTATAATGCGGGATAAGACTACTGGTCGCCCTCGTGGTTTTGGTTTCGTTGTTTTCTCTGATCATTCTGTTCTTGATCGCGTTCTCCAGGATAAACACACCATCGATGGCCGTACTGTAATGTTCTCTTCTTTTTGTTCCTTATTTTGCAACAATTGTGCTTAATTTCTTTGTGTGTGAGTAGGTAGTTTTCGGGAATTGAATATTTCAGCTGTTTTTGTCCAGTACATTAGGTTAATTTGATATACCCACATTGATTTTACCCATCTTTGTTCAACTGGGTTTTTGTATCTGAGAGGAATTTTTGAACCCATACGCCTGAATTTGAAAATCCAAGTCTTTGCTTGATATAAAATTGGAAATATTTTGAGGGATTTTGACTTTTTTGCTGCTTTGTTGTCTTATGTTTGCAGGTTAGTTTTTAATAGAATGATTATTGGTTCTATTACAGGAGAATTTATTTATCACCTTATTTGTGCTATCTAAGTAGCTTAGTAACACTTTAATGTTGCTGAATACTACATGGCGTCTTTCGGATAGTCAATTCATTAATATTTTGACCTTTGCGTCACTGAATTTGTTAGAAATTTGTTCGTTTATGCAATTCATAGATTCTCAGGTCTGTGCACTCCAAGTGTTGCAGTTTCAATGTTCATGATTATAGCGGATAGAGAAGATTGTGAATTTATCTTTCTAGTTGTCCGCGTGTAAATGTATATAAGATTATGTTATGTTTGACATGCCCGACCATAATAGCTGATTTCGATTTTTCTAAAACCTAACTGTTGAGAGTAATGTATAGCCGACTCCTACAATTTTTGTAAATGTTTTCGTTCAGCTGTTTAAAGTTTTGCTTTGGCAACACAGGTAGAGGCTAAAAGAGCTTTATCAAGAGAAGAACAACAGACCTCCTCTAGATCTGGTAACTCTAATGGTGGTAGAAACTCTAGTGGTGGTGGAAATTTTAAGACCAAAAAGATATTTGTTGGTGGTTTGCCATCGTCCCTTACAGAAGAAGGCTTCCGTGAATATTTTGAAACTTACGGTCATGTAACTGATGTTGTAATCATGTTCGACCAGCATACTCAGAGGCCCCGTGGTTTTGGGTTCATCACCTTTGACGCTGAAGACTCGGTCGATAGAGTACTCCACAAGGCCTTCCATGAGATAAACGGAAAACTCGTGGAGGTCAAACGAGCACAACCAAAGGATGCAAACCCTGGTGGGGGAAGCCATGGTGGGGGCTACCAAGGTTATGGGGCCTCAGGTGGCAATGCAAGCGATGGACAAATGGATAGTACTCGGTATATGCAAAACCAAACATCTGCAGGTGGATATCCTCCTTATTCTGGCTATGGAGCACCGAGTTACGTTTACGGGGCGGCAAACAGTGGAGTCGGTTATGGCGGTTATGGTAGTTATGGACTTGGTGGTTATGGTGGTGGTCCAGCAGCGGCATATGCAATGCCTGGTACCTTGAAAAATAATTGGGGTGGGCCGGGTGGCCAAGGTCCTTCTAATTATCCCACCCCCGGTTATGGTGCCAATTCTACTTCAGTTCCTATGGGTCAATCCCAAGGTGGGGCATCTGGATATGGAAGCTATGGTTATGGGAATTACGGTGGAAGTGATGGTTCTTATACTAGTGGATATGGGCTTGCTGGAAATGCCGCAAATAACAATGCAAGCAGTGGTTCGGGTGATTATGGTGATGCCAATGGTAGTTCAGGATATGGAAATGAAGGCTGGAGCTGACTGATGATGCCTTCAGTTTTGCAGGAATAGATAATCAGTATCTATTCATAATTTAAAGACAGGAGAACCAGCAAATGATTGCAGCGAATCTCGGGAATGGTTGGATTGCTTGAAACCTCAGTAGTAGCTTGCTGTAGTTTTCTGCTAGTACATAATGGCTAGTAGTTATCAGTAGTGGCAATGTTTTCTTTTTATTTTCTAGTCTTTGCTATCCAATCGCGATTGTTAACTTTAAGTTTGTTTTTATCTTCATTCATCTCTTCCTACTGTCTAAAGCTGGAGTAGTGATAGTTGTGAGTGATTTCTGTTACGATTGGTGATGATTATATTTGTGTTTGATTCCCGACCCTTTATTATTCAATATTGTTTGATTTGCTAGTATTTTACTGTTTTCTCGACAATTAAATGTTATTTTTCCTGTTTGAGCATGCTGCTTTTATTCGCAGTATTGTCGCTCTGCTAGATTTGGTATTATATAGATTGCAGAATAGAGAAACCCAAATGTAGAGAAGCTTCGTGATAATATGGTGGTTCTCTAGGTACTAGTGTTTATCACTAACTAGTAACTAACTAGTGACTAGCATGAACCTTATGGGTTATGAATTTTGTGGACCTAATTGATCATTTTTTTCCTGTATTTTCCTTTTTTGTACAGGAAATCGAGTACTCAATTCCGTGCAACTCAAATACTGCTAATAGGGATTTGCGGCATGGACTGAAAGTCAGAGTGAGTTCGCTTAACCAGTCCACTTAAATACTTGGTATGTATGTTAGTTGAAGATAAATAGCGATTTATTTTCCTCATTTATGTCTGTTTTTATGCTTCCAACAAGTGAGTCGAAGTTACAAAGAGGCAATCAGTGGTGAAATAGGAGAACTTTAGGTATTGAGTAAACCCAAAACCTTATATGATTAGATGAAGGGCCCGTTTGGGATTGCTTTTCCGGACTGCTTTTTTGAAAAGCTCAATTTTCAAGCTTTTCCAAGCTGTTGTCCGCTGAAGTTTTTGAAATCAATAGTTAACAGTTCCTAATTATTTAGTATTAAGAGTTAAAAATCTTTTGTCCAATGTCAAAATATGTCGTTCTGTTTAAAGTTTGTAAGTGAAACTTTTCGTGACAACAGCTCTAAAAGCAATACCAAAGAGACCCAAAATCTGAGTTTAGACTCGTACATATGAATTATGAGGAAAATCTCCGTTGTGGTGCTAAAAGAAGCCATTCTTTGGACTTACCCAAGGTATCCCTCCAGCAAACAGTCAAAGGACTATCCCTTGTCCCAACGGTCAGTGCACTAAGCGGTAGGTGATCCTTTCACGTGGACAGTGATCGAACCCCTGACCTCATGCCTGAGGGATGAGGTGCTGAACGACAGACCAGCCATGTTGGTTACCCGTTCTTTGGACTTAGCTCCTAGGTTAATGGAATATGGTTAGAATAGAATGTGAATTTCATAAAGGATCCTTAAAGAATACATGTTTTATTCTGTTCTTATTTATTCCGCTAAACATAACGACACGCTAGTGTCGCTAACATTCCAATAGTTTAAGAGTAACATTCTGTTTTCAGTTTGTCAATATATGATTGAAATTGGATTCTGGGTTGAGAAACATTTGGATGTGCTTTTGACTGAGTTTGAAATCTTGCTAGGCAGTAGTAAAGCTTTTAACTTTAGTTTAATTGGCAAATATTCTTGTTGATTTAAACCAATTTTAATAAAACTGTATTGCTGGGTTCAACCGGTCAAATCGCACCCTCGGCCAGTTTGGTAAAATGCTGTCGAAATAAGTTGCTCTCACAAACTTTGAATATGATTACATATTCTGGCTTTGAATATTGATCCTTCGTACTGATTAATTAGGAATTGTTTGGTTTGTTTTTTGCAAATTAAATTTGTTGCTTCTAGTAAAAGCTTGAAAATGGAGTTTCTAAAAACAGTTGGCCCGAGTTTAGTTGATTAAAAATAGTGGTTTGAAAGAAAATATAAGAATGTGCTGGTATACAAAAATGCATCGATATAAAATGGAAGAAGGTCAATTTTATACCAGTATTAGAAATGTCTTGACATCCAAATTTTTTTACATAACTTAACAATCTGTTCGAATTACTAGTTGAACTCAATTGGTTATGATAACATTGATTTAACCAGTCCAATGATTAGTGACTGTTTTGTAAAGTTCTAAAGAAAGATTCATGGTACTTTGGGATTGCTATTTCAGACTACTTTTTTAAAAAGTTCCATTTTCAAGTTTTTTTAAACTGTTGTCCTGAAAAGTTCTGAAACTCATTAGTGAACAAATTCCTTATTATTTAATATTAAGAATCAAAACCTTTTATCTAGTGTCAAAATATATTGTTATATTAAAGGTTTTTAAATGAAGCTTTTTGTGATAATAACTCTTACAATAATTTCAAAGAGGTTTCTGACCTTGTTGAAATTCAAATGACTTTTGTGTTTGCCGTAAAAACAACCCTTTTTTTTACATCTTTCTGTCAGTTAAATTTCAAACAATTTTACATGGTCTTCACTTTCTTGGTCTGAATCAGGTAAACTTTGAATCAGGTAAACTTTAAAAATATATTATATAGTTTGTTGTTTTGTAAAAAGGTTATTGTGAAATTTTTTATTTTAAAAGGGTGCATGTGGTTTTAAAGGTTAGTAAAAATGTACTTTTCAAAATTTCGAAATTACATTTGGAAGGATGATTTCAGTTATTTCAATAAATTCAATATTCCTATATTTCAGATATATTATTTGTGAATTATTTATCAAGATTTGAGTAAATTTCGGAAATTTTTCATTCTGTGATGTTTTTTTTAAGATATTGTCAATTTTTAATTAATATAAATATTTGTACTTTTTAAAAAATTCTAAAATTTATCAGTAAAGTGTATTATATTTCTATAAATAAAGCTGTAAAATTTCACTTCAAAATAGACAAGATTGCCCTTTCAAATGTGGTTTTGAAATTTTGAGAAGCACGTTTTTGTTAACTTTTAAAATAAAAAATTCTACAAGGACCTTTTTATAAAACAGTCGAACCAAATGGAATGTTTTTTAAGTTTACCCAAAAAAAATGTCCAATTGTAGCCGGAAAGAAAATTACCTATATGCCTAGTTAACAACTGAGCTTACCAAAATAAACAACTCAACATAGACATTGACAAAAAAAAATAGTGTAAGAGATTTAAGTATATTTAATAATCGCCAACATTTTACATGTGTCAAATATGTAAAACCAAACAAACGTTTTGTGGAAATAATTGCAAACGGAGGCGAGAAATCCAACAATTTCAGCATAATAGACCCAATAAAAAGAATACACTATTGATTAAAAGTTTTTATTATTTTTATGTTCATAAATCCTATATAAGACCAAAAAAAGTAACATAAAGTTGACGTGAATTGATTTTCACATTGATTATATATTCTATGAAATCACCCACATACTGATAAAGGGGAAATCACGGAACGTCACCTGAATATATATGGGTTTTCGACATCTTGATTCCAACTGATTAAGTTAGCAATGCCACCAAAATTTTAATTTTAGGCAAGTCCTTGACACAAAATTTAATTGTCTCTATCATATCTTACAATTTTGTTTAACAAGGACAAACCTACAAATGAAATAGCCAACACGACACATTTAAGAAAATAATTATATATGTATATAGTTTCTGCCGTATGAAATATTCCATTTTGTATAGTCGCCATTGCATATATTTGCAAATCTTGTGCAAATAATTACAAATGGAAACCCCAAAGTCAGCATTTTCAAAACAATCCTCATTTAAAACATATGATTACAATAGTTTTTACATTGTAATTGACATTGATATTTTCTTATATCGAAGCTGTTATTTTCCATGTATTACTTCATTATTATTTATTTTCTATTTCTAGTATTTTGTCCATTATTTGCTGTCTACATTTACTACTCGCAGATTAAACATTATATATATATATATAATTGTCAAAATTATTTATGTTTAAATTGTGAGTTATGAAAATCACTAGCCTCACTATTTTTTTTTCTCATCTGATTTACCGGAGCTTTACTCCGTCTAGATTCGACTCAGTTTACGCACCTGGCTGCGGTGAGTTGAGTCTTTCTATAAGGATTTTTTGCATTCACTAGGACTCAAACTTGAGACCTTGCTTAAGCGATACCAAATCGCTTACCACTTAAATAAACCCTTGTTGGTAGTCTGTATTCACCAAACTCAAAATTGACTCATCATTCTAAGAAATATCTGATTCCCTATCAAGCGACCTGAGGTTTCTATAAATTAAAAGGACCTTAATATGATTTAGGTTATTAGCCTATATATTGGTAAAAGCACTTTGTGATATAGTTTGTTTAATCCATTTGGTCCATTCGGTACATGTGTTACCCATTTAATCTTTATGTTATACAATTATTATTCATTTGATCCATGTATTAAGCAATATATTATTTTTTTAGGCCTTGTCATGTAGGATTCCCATTAATGTTACTATGTATGATATTTACTAAAGGGAAAGGAAGGTAAAATTTTACATATCATGTGACATAAATTAATAGAGGACCAAATGGATAAATTGATTATGTGACACTGTCCAACTAAATGCTTTTGCCCCTAAATATAAATATTTGAAGACAATTTAGTTCAACTTTGGCTACAACACCGCAAACTAAATTACTTAATTAGTATAATGTGGTATATATGCTACATACAAGTAACAACAAAAAAAAAATATTCTCAAATGTATAAAGATTGTAATGATAACTTTTGGTAATCATGAAAATTTTCATTTTAAAATGTGTTTTGATAACAAAATTTTATGTTACTTTGTTGCTATTTATATGTATACGACGACGACAACTTGATTACAAATCATTACTTGTGATACATAAAAATGTTTTTTAATAATAGTAATAATACTTATTCAGAATCCTAGTTGGATCAAACTGGAATACGACAAAACTTTTGGCCTAAGTTGGGGACGGCAAACATTTACTTTGGGATAATAATTCATCGAGTATATTTATTTAAGGACTGATTAGTATATTAATCAAAAACAAGATTTTTATTATTAATTTATCAATAATTCGTTTATATATGCACGAAAATGAAATATAAAGAAAAAAAAACACATATATCATACAAAAAAGTCTCTCCTTTGAATACAAATTATATAACTTGTAAGTTGCTTATACATCAACTTTACCGAAAACTGCTTATGAATTGTTTATAAGTCAATTATACAAATTTTATTAAATAACACTCTACTTATTATTTTTAATATACTTATAAGTTAAAAATGTTTTACCGACAATAAGTTAAAAAGCATGAGGGAAATTTTCTTGCTATTAATTACTATATTATACATTTTTATATATAAAAAGCAAGCTCCACTCCCACAAAGCTTGGCATGAAAACAATGGAAAAACTAGAAGAGAACGGTTCAGAAGATTTTACACAAGATGGAACAGTAGACCTTAAAGGCAAACATGTTTTAAGATCGAAAACGGGAAAATGGAGAGCTTGTGGGTTCATTGTCGGTACGTAAATTTATCATTTAAATTACACGTAGTCGTGTCCAAAATTTTTAAGCGTGTCGAGGAGATAGGGGTTGAAGTTGCTATGGTTAGGCCCGGGGATACGGATGAAGCAACAAGCCCCTCCAGCCGAAATCGCCACAAAGGATTCTCTATTGTGGCGGCTTGTTTTCCCTACTAATTTTTAGTGGCAAATTTTTTGCCACAAATATATGTTCTAGGGGCGATTTATATTTTGCCACCAAAACTAAGGCTTTTTAGTGGCAAATATTTTTCCCATAAACCCTTTAGAGGTGCACTTATAGTGACGATCTCTAATTTCGCCATAAATTTAGCGGCGAAAATATGACTTTTCGTGACAAATATTTTTCTCAAGTGCAATTTCTTGTAAGGGTTAAACTCATATTATCAGCGGCATAGGGATGATTAAGCAAGATATATAAAACTTTGTTACGATGATAATGATGTCAGCACATCTATACAACTGCTAACATGACATCATTACAGTGTCCGGTCTAGGATCGTTGGTACCTAGAACGACCCGTGTTTTATATTTAAAAATATTGGTGTAGGATATGAGTTGTTTGAGAGGATGGCATACTATGGGATAGCATCGAATTTGGTGGTGTATTTGACAAAGGAATTGCATGAAGGAACAGTAACATCTTCAAATAATGTTACGAATTGGATTGGGACAGTTTTTATGCTGCCTATTTTAGGTGCTTATATTGCTGATGCTCATCTTGGCCGTTTTTGGACTTTCATTATCTCTTCTGCTATTTATCTCGCGGTACGTATATATGTTAATTATTCCTAATTCGTAAACAATATTCTATTTCGGGACATCAGTTGTTTCCTGAACTTGGTTCAGTTTGTCAATTATGACACGCAACTTCTAAAATTTTCTACTACTTCTAATAACGAAAATAAGTTTCACATAAAATTTTAAAGTTTGAGCGACAGTTAGCGAATTGAGTGATATTATGTGGATTAGATCCATAACCTCACACTTATAGAATGTGGTAACAATGAAACATTTATTGGTTGTTTAAAAATTGAATTTTTAACTAAGTGTTTGAATAAAGCGTATCTCTTACAAAAAAAAAATATACTACTCAAGTACCGCTCTAATCCACCTTTCATGAGTTGAACTTGAATAAACATAATTCATTATAGCTCTAAAATTATAAATGGTAAATTTCAAATAAATGTATCTATAAATTTTAGCTCAACCCCACAATTGTTCAAGATTAAAAATAAATGTTTATTAGATTGACAGGCTGAGGTATAGACTTGTAATAGTTTCAAATCAAAGTATATAGAAAGCAACTGGTCGTTCGACTTTGAAAAGAAACTCTCAATGCACATTTTGACACATGTGTTGGTATAGTTGAAGTTCATAACACTTTGAAGCCATCAATGCACATGTCAGAATGTGTACTAAGAGCCAGTTTTTTCAAGTCAAAGCACCCGATCCTCTATACAAAACCCAATATTTGTTTACATATTCACTCTTAATTTTAATATTCTGAATTATGCAACATAACAGGGAATGATACTATTAACCCTAGCAGTTTCATTGCCATCTCTAAAACCTCCATCATGTGGACCAAACATCAAAGATGAAGACTGTGACATAAAGGTCTCACTTCTCCAAAAGGCCATATTTTATGCTGCCCTGTACATAATTGCAGTTGGCACAGGTGGAACCAAGCCCAACATTTCCACAATGGGTGCTGACCAATTTGATGATTTTGAACCCAAAGAAAGAACCCACAAATTATCCTTTTTTAATTGGTGGATGTTTAGTATATTTCTTGGTGCCTTGTTTTCCAACACGTTTCTTGTTTACATACAAGATACTATCGGTTGGACGCTCGGTTATGCCCTTCCTACCGCTGGTTTAGCTGTTTCGGTTGTTGTTTTTTTGTTCGGGATTCCATTTTATAGGCATAAGTTGCCTTCTGGTAGCCCGTTTACTAAAATTGCTCAGGTTATTGTTGCTGCTTTGAGAAAGTATAATGCGGTTGTGCCAAGTGATCCTAAAGAACTTCATGAACTTAGCCTCGACGAGTATTCGAAAACTTCCAGGTTCAGAATTGATCATTCCTCTCATTTAAGGTAACTAAACTTTGATTTTCCTCTCACAAACAGTTTAATAGCTTTATCTGCTCTTTTTTTAATTATTATCATTAGCAACGGAAGAAAAAAAGGCTTGCAAATTTCGTTTCAATATTTCATTTCTCTCCAACTTTCTGCAAGGGAATTTAATAACCCTTGCAACTGTGTTCCCAATATTTCAATTTTATAATTGGGAATATCTTTTCTCTTTTAGATTCCATTGCAAGGTGGGATTTTTTCCCTTACAAGTTGTAAATTTTGTTGTAGGGTTATTTTATACTATCTTACTAGTTTCGCTACACAAAACCCGAAAAAGTAAAGAGTTCTTTTTCTATATTTAATTCAAATAGTTAATAGTTATAAATATGTCATATTGTGACTATGTTTACCCGTTATAGTTGGTCGACACACCATGTTCATTATCGATCGAACTATTTTGACATCAAAATTTTTAAAAAACGTGCAGATTCTTTGACAAAGCAGCAGTGAAATGTGGCGCAAATTCACCATGGGAGCTATGCACGGTAACCCAGGTAGAAGAAACCAAACAAATGATCAAAATGTTACCAATTTTAATGGTAACATTCTTACCAAGTACAATGTTTGGCCAAATACACACATTATTCATCAAACAAGGCACCACTTTAGACCGAAACATGGGACCTCATTTCGAAATCCCATCGGCATCTCTCACAGCATTTGTCACAATTTTCATGCTAATAAGTCTCATTCTTTACGACCGTTACTTTGTGCCTTTAGCTCGAAAATACACCAAAAACCCTAGAGGAATTACATTGCTACAAAGAATGGGAATCGGGCTTGTGCTACATTTCGTCGTGTTGATTACCGCTTGCTTTGCTGAGAGGAGAAGACTACATGTTGCTAAACAGCATAATATCGTAAAAAAAGACGGTATTGTCCCTCTTAGTATTTTCATTCTCATGCCACAATTCGCTTTAATGGGTGTTGCAGATACATTTGTTGAAGTTGCCAAGTTGGAATTTTTCTACGATCAGGCACCGGAAGGGATGAAGAGTTTAGGGACTTCGTATTTTACGAGTAGCTTGGGAATTGGGAATTTTCTTAGCAGTTTTCTGCTTAAAACCGTTGCAAAAATCACCAAGAGAAATGGGCATAAAGGGTGGATTTTAAATAACCTAAATGTCTCTCATCTGGATTATTACTATTTGTTCTTGGCAATCTTGATTTTCATCAACTTTGTGGTCTTTTTGGTGGTGGCTAAGTTATACGTGTACAATGTCGATATAGAGTCGAAAAAAGAGTTGCAAGAGGCAATAGAAAATAAAGATTTGGCTGCTCCTGTACCGAGTTGATTTGATTCACTTTTATGTAATTTTTTATATGCAAAACCATTTTATAAAACTTTGACATTTTCAATCATTCATAGTTTTTTTAATGTAACCTGACTAAAGGCTGTAACTTATACGAAGCGATTGATTCGAGAAGCCATGTGTGACCAATGACCTGACATCCAATTTTGGCGGCCAAGTCCTGTGCGTCGTTTAGTCTTTGCCACAGAATCGTAACTTCTTCACCTAGCTTGGATCCCTGTGGGGGATCGAGATTATAAACAACAAATGCTCGAGGAGTTGCCGAATGGCCATGGCTTTTTTGTACTATTTCCTCCTTGCTCTCTAAAATATTTCCTCCACAAGCTTTCACTAAATTTTTGAGATCTTCCTTGTCTCCGGTCACAAAATCGCCGGAAAAATAGAAATTGAAGCCGTTGAAGAGTTTCGGGGCCTACAGAAAAAAATAGATTTTGTTTGAAAAATATAAGAGTATATAAAGCAACACTAAACATCTGTTGCAACACTTACATGATTCAATATACTGAGCCTAGCAGTTCTTGGGCCGTTTTGGCATCCATAGTTGTCTAGACTAACTTCATAAGCTTCTTCGGCTACAGGTTGTATAGAATTCATGCACGCCTTCACCCCTGTAAAGCCGAGATTAAAATGAGAAACGGTATCAACAGAGAATCTAAACCAGATGTAGAATCTAACAATGTAGAATCTGAATAATAGTCAATTGTTCAGATTCAAATGGGACTAAGATAACTCACAACCGATTGTAAGAACCCATTTTCCTTGCAAAATGGCCATGAGAACTTTTAGAGTCCTTGTACATGCCCCCGTTGCGTCTGTTGCTGCAATGACATGTGTCACGTCTGGTCTCCAGAACTTAGTCACAGGCACACCGATCATGGTTCCAAATTCGACCAGAAGACTCTGTTCCATAGGCAAAGACCGAACATTAGCGATTTTGATGAATGTAAGCAAATGGCATCCAACCATTTGATAAAATAATAGGCCAAATACATTGGCAACTCTACCAAGTTGGTACGTTCCACCTACTTCCCCCCTGAATTTTGAAAATATCCCCGTAGCTTCTCTCAACTTTCAAAAAATGCACCGGTTCGCCCCCCTAACACCACATGTCAACTTCTAGTTGGTTTGACTTTTAAAAGATGCCACTTTTCTGATTTTTCTCTCTCCAATCATGATACATAGCATTCAGGGGCAAACGGGTGCTTTTTTGCCAAGTTGAGGGAGCTATGGGGACACTTAACTATCAAGGACAACACCACACAGGAAAGTTGTTCAGAATCAAGCACGACATATACAAAAACATTAACATGTATACCTTCTCCTCGGAAGACAAAGCAGATCCACTAAAAACCCATTCTTTAGCTCCAATGGAAGATTCTGGCAAAAAGTGGGCTCTGGATTCACAGCAAAGAACAGTTAAATTTCAGACCTATTCAGAAAACAAACAAGAATTCTTAACTAGTTTATCGCAGAGAAAGATATAATGCCTAAGTGGTCATAAGAGTACTTACATTTTGACAGGCCTGTGAGGCTTTTGTTTAGGCATTTGTGAATTTCCTAAACGGTTCTTGGCCTCGGACTTCTTTTCATTTGGAAATTCAACTTTAGTATGAGCAGGACACAGAATCAGATAATTATCCTACAAATCAGTTAAACAAAAATCGTAAAAATACATTTTTTTAAAATAAATGGATGCAATTGAATAAAAACAGGAACACTAACATAATCCCATCGGCAACCCGGGATTTCCTTGACACACATAACATGATAGGTTCTTCTACAAGATTTGTGGTAGCATCCAAGGGCTGCTCCCTTTCGATCACACCCACTACACTTCAATTTGGCACCCCTAGCCACTTCTGACTTGAGATTTTTAACAGTTTGTTCGTCAATAAAATATACTTGCGGTGCCCTGGATGTCAATGTACAATCAATCTCTAACCGGAAAAGATACACTAGGCAGAAAAGTAGAAAACCAATCTCATGTATAGCACTTACCAATCAATGCAAATCTTGTGGACATGTATAGCACTAGTTAAATATGCCTCGTCTCCCTCTACCAACTTTCCATTGACAAAGTGTAACATCGGACCAGTCTCCTATATGTAAGAAGATTATGGACAAAACTACTTATAACAAAGGAGGTAAACAAAAATGTATGAAAGATTACCTTTGAGATTTTGGAGGATTGGCAGAAACCGCAAATAGTTTGCGCGATTGATGAGTTAGGTAGCGATGGAGGTGTTTGTGCATTGCAATTCCTTGCAGATGTATGGTCTGATTGACAGTTTGAAATGCCGGAATCTCTATTTTGGGAATTAGTTGTGCATTTGCTTAATGGGCCATAGTCCAGCTTTTTATGTCTCTTTGAGTCCCTCAAATTAACATCGTTAAGAGTTCGCTTGGCTGACCTCTGATCTTGACAGTTTTGTGGACTCTGAAATAAGCAACAGAAACCTCAATTATCCCGAATTATCAGGTTTTATTAATGTAAGAAAAATTACTAATGCATTTAAATCTTTAAACTTTCAGGCATGTAACCAAATAAAAAAAATCCAGACCAAAACCAGTGAAATAAACAGTTCTATTCTTACGGTAAAACCGACCTGCTCACAGCTTTCATTTTCTGAACTCTTAAAGTCACTAATTGGAGGGCTACTAGCTGAAACTTGGTACACCTGATCTGTATCACTCTGATTCCCACACTTTTGGATCCCCCCAGCACTTAACTGGGAATTAAATGGTAGTGTGTTGACGTTATTTCCAAAGTTGAATCGCAATTTTAATTTGCCTTCCATGTCAGTCCTTTGAACACCGTTTTCAGCAGAGCGATTCGAGGGAATCTGAGCTGATTGTTTGCTTGTTGGTGATAACATGGGTTTATCACTGCTCAAGTTATCCTTCAAACCAGCTTCAAACAATTCTTTACCGAATTTATCGAAGCTTGAATCTGGAGTTACAGTTGTGCAATATAAAGTAATCATTCAAAAGGCCAAAAACAAGCTAATAGACGAGAATAATATAAAAGCACACAACAAGCTCATACCAGAGGAGCCGGAACAATACAGGCTGGCACTGAAAACAGCATCCAAACTCCTGTAAATTGATACAATGTTCTCGATTAAAGACACGGGCCTCAGATCTGCAACACATTATCATTATAGCTAAGTAAAACAATTTCAGCAAATTTGGCAAACAAGTGAAAAAAAAAAAAAAAAAATCCACCATTCACAACACAATTCTGAGGCTTATAAGCAGAAAGTAACATACTTTCAAGAACTAATATCTTTTTCAAGGATGGCAGTTAGCTAATAAGAACAAAATTATAAATGCTCCAACTAATCATAGATTCATAATGAAGAAATTTCTACCAAGAAGGAAGTAAAGCTACTTACCATGGTCGACATAATGAGCTTTACAGAGAGGGCACTCTGACCTAAACTGCGTCGTTTCAGGTATACACGATCTGCAATTAATTCAGACACCCAGGCGACAATTACACATCTAGTGCAAGGGGAAAACAGAAAAGTAAAAAAACCAAAACGAGAAGGATACAAACTTGCAAAAAATATGATCACATGGAAGCAAGGACGGTCGCTTTAACACCTCTAAACTGCAAAACCCAAAAATTACATGCATTCGCAAACCAATCAAGAGATCAATCATAGAGCGGCCAACAAATCGAGGTGGAAAGAAGAAGACATACCAGATCGGACATTTGAGTTCGAGACCCAATTTATGAAGATATGGATTCATAGACCTAAAAGTATCGGTCATATTCAGGAGTAAAACGAAACTTCGAAAAGCAACGATTTTGATGAACTCAGCTTTCTGAACCGTTTGTACTTGAGGGAAGTGTACAGAGGGAAGTAGAGACTGTACGAGGCAACGTTTTAAAGGCAAATCTTGGAGCCGATACAAGAGGAACACACGTGGACGGCTATGATTTAAGTTGTGTGGATTTTCAAATATAATAAAAAAATATTAATAGGGCAATTTTCGGGGAGAGCGGTAAAATATAGTATTTTTTTTTTGGTAAACGGTAAAATATAGTATTTATTTAAGAAGTGAGCGGGCTTCTCATTTGTGCTCGTCAACTCCCGCCACTTAATACATCTTGACCAATATTATTAAAATTGAATTACCTGTGATTCAACCGTTTCTTTAATTTTTTTAAAATAAAAAAATTGGACAATATAAGTATATTTTTTATAAATATAAAATAAATTGATAAATAATAATAATATTATTATCATTATGTAGAAAGAAACATGAATAATAAATTAAAACTATTAAATGTTCTATTAGGAAATAAAATATAAAAGTAAATATTAATAATAAATAGCTATTTCTTTCTATATAAATAGATAAAATATCTTAATAATATTATAACATATTTAAAACAATAAATATCATTTTGGAAATAAATAAAAATAATAAATAATGATGATAGATGTTGATTTATTTCTATGAAATCATATGGGAAATAAATAATAATTTAAGTTAATTTATCATATTAATAATATAAATGTTAAAAATAATAAATAAGTTAGTAATTATTTTTTATAAGAATGAAAATATTAATGTAAACTCCTTAATTGGCTCAAAGTATAAGTAAATTTCATAAAATATGGAAATTGACCGGTTTGCCGGTTTTTTTCGGTTTGAACCGATTATGGTCGGTTTTTCTTCAAATCGCTATATACTATCAATCGGACCGGATATATTGCCGGTTCTCAGTTTTTCGGTTGGACCAGTCGGTCTGGTTTTAATAACATTTAACTTGACACAGAAAGTCGAATGTCATTCAGTACTTTCAAAAGTTTCAACTAGCCTCTTAAACTTGGTAAAAGTGCATCAATTTGCCCCCTTATTGTCACGTGTTAGTATCTGATTGGAAAAAGAAAAATCAGAAAAATGACATCTTTGAAAAGTTAAACCAACCATAAGCTGAGACGTGGTAATAAGAGGCAAGCTGATGTACTTTTGCCAAGTATTGAAGGTTATCTGGAACTTTTGAAAGTTCTTGGTGGCATACGACTATTTGTGCCAAGTTTAAGAAGTTCTCCATGCATTTGGCCTTATGGGTGTGTTTGAAAAACTCACTTTTGAGAGTATTTAATTCAATTGAATTCATTTTGTTAAATTCCCTTATTTTGAACCAATAAATATGAATAGAATTCAAATCATGCAAGATTTGAATTCTTGTGAATATGGAATATAAATTTTGCCAAAAGTTGCATGATTTTGATGAAATTCATTTGAGTCAGTGTTTTAAAAAGCGCTAGGCACTAGTCAGCAGGCGGAAGCTTCTAAACGCATAGGCGGGACTTGAGCGGGCATTAGGCTAAACTTAGGCAAGATCTAGAAGGATTTGTATTTTTTATTTTTAAATATTTATTATATATATAAAAATATAAGTTCAAATAAAAAGTAAATTATAATAGTATAAAATATAATTTAAAAGTTTAAATAAAAAGTAAACTATAATATTATAAAATATAAAAAATATAATTTAAATCATGTTTTAAAAATCATTAAGTGCTAATTGAACGGTCGGAGCCCTCCTTATTAGTGGCATATAACATATTGTTTCTTGGTTTGAAACTAAAAATGACAATTTTATTTTGAGAACGCTTTAATATACTTTAGTTTTACTAATTAAACTACTTTTTGTTGGTAAACTATAATTATTATAAATAATGGTATCATAAAAAATCAAAATTAGGAGCTGCTGAAGCAGAAAAAATTGGCTTAGGCGGCAATAAATCAGTCAAGCGCATGATAACGCCATAGGAATGAAAAGTCGGGCGGCAAGCCTCAAAATAGCGCCTAGGCGGGACTAAGAGGGGATTTTTAAAATAGTTTGAGCTAAGCTTTGGATACTATTTTTACCATGTTACCCTTCACATATTTTTTAATTTTAAAAAGTGAAATTACTTGTGTAAATAAATTTAAAAAAATATTAAATAAATTTATTACCAATCAATTGAGTTCTATAATAAGAACGAAGGTTTCAAACAAAAACTTTATTTTAAAAATTTAATTCAATCAAATTCCATAATTTAATTCCTTTCCATTTTTCTCTTATTTCTAAACACACCTTATACTTTTTAAATACTTTCGAAATTCAGTATGTAAATTACTCAATATATTTGCAATATACGTTTCATCTATAGTTGAGACATTTGCATGTCAGAAATTACCCAAAACTATCTTATAAATGTTTTTTAATTCATCATTTAACGTTTTCATATAATTAATTAATTAATTATTGTAGAACTTTCAAATTACTTATTTTGTAATCTGAATATGATGTTTTGTGTTACCCCTATATTATAGGGCTTTTTATATGAATATACCAAAATTAAAGTTTTCTTTTACCCTAATATTTGACCAATAACTTTCTTTGACCAAATATGTTTCAAATAACCAAACATATGTTCCAAAGCAAATGTTTCTCCTTCCTTACTCCCCACTCTCATTGGCGTTCAAAAATATCGATCTCCCATCTAACAGCAACGATCTCGACTCAGGAACTCATCTAATAGCAACTATCTTGACTCAAGACTCGTATAACAGCAACGATCTCCTTCATTCCTAACAGCAACGTTCTCCTTCCTGATTTCTCACAATTCAGGTAAGGTTTTTTGTTGAATTATTTTAGTGTTTCATTAGGTTTTTCCCTATTTTTGAATTTGATTTGATTTTCATTTTGAATCTCTGATTTGATTCGATTATGTTGATCAAGTTATTGCGTTTTCAGATTTAAAAAGTTGAATCTCTGATTTGATTCAGTTATCTTTGTTTTGTTTTCAAATTTGAATCTACGTTGGATATAAAGAGTTTGCACATAAGGTGTTTGATGAATTGTCTGAGTGGTTGTGAGATTGTTGGATATAGAGTTCTTAGAGTTTTGTTTACAAATTCATCAAGCTTTGGTTTGATTCGCAACTTATTTGTTTGATTCGAGCTTTTGAATTTCTGTTTTCGATGATAACAATCAAAGATATTGATGTGTTTTTATCAAATATATATTTGATTTTGCATTTTCTTTTTTTGCGTATCTGGTAGTTATCTGGTATTTACCTGGTAAGAAACTGATAGTTTTCTAAATTCGCAATATTCATCAAGCTGGTAGGTAAGTGGTAGATATATGGTACTTACCTGGTAGAAACCTTATATTTCATTAGAAATTTGTTCAATCCATCAAGTTTATGTTTGTAACATATTTCTACCATATTTCATATATTTACTAGCATTCTACCGGATACTTACCACGCACTTACCAGATTCCTACAAACTCATTCAAAAACTTTTTTTACAAATGTTCAATATCTGGTAAATAATTGGTAGATATCTAGTAGAAACCTGGTATGAACCTTATATTTCATTGGAAGTTTGTTCAATCCACCAAGTTTATGCTTGTAACAACTTTCTACATTATTTCATAAATTTACTAGCATCCTACCAGATACTTACCAGATACATTCAAACACTTTTTTCAACTGTTGAGTTAAAAATAGATACCAATCAGATTCTGTTAAAGTAAAAACATATGAAAATACGATTCTTACCAGTTAGCTACCAATTACTTACCAGATTCTATTGAACTAAAAATAAATATTAAAAACATATGAAAATACGATTCTTACGAGTTACCTACCAGTTACTTACCAGATACCTACCAGATTCTGTTGAATTAAAAACATATGAAAATGGTATCTAGTAGGTAAGTGGTATTTACGTGGTAGGATGATGCTATGTATACAAATTTGTTTTAATCATTTTTAATACGTAGTAATATGTTGTTATGTGATCAGTTTATGTCTAATGTAGTTTTATTGTTGCATTTGTTATGAAATATATGCTACTTTTATAAAGTAAACTATGATTCTCCAATTTTTTGATTTTTTAATCTTATTGTGAACATGTAGCAGGAAAGTGGTGGGGTGTTGGTATTTAGTAGCATATGTTGCTCGTTCAAATTATTGGGAAGTACCTCCAGATATTAAAGATCAAGTTATTCTTTCGCCGAACGCTATTGTAAGAGTTGGGAGACCGAGGAAAATGAAATTAGGGCTGCTTATGAGCTAGAGAGGAATGTCAGTATACGTTGCAGTTCTTGTGGGGTTAATGGCCATAACAAGAGAACTTGTCCGGGTGTCAAGTGATGTTTTGTCTTCTTATTCCTAATAAGATCATTTATTATTCAAACCATTTTTTGCTGTTATTAATTAGAATTTATATAAACTCGGCTTTTGTACCTTTGATTGTTAAGAAATCATTTTTAAGATGTCAATTTACTGTTTGTTCCTTTTTTAATGATACTTTTGATAATATTTGGTTTATTCAGGTATTGATACTAGATTGTTACCAATTTTCTACCAGATTTGAAGTAATTTGTCTTTTTAATGGATTCTTGTATATTACTAGTTTCCTAAATGTTTAGTATTGAGATAAATATATTGTAGACCACTATGATTTCTTTTACTGATTACAAATTAAATTTCACTAAAATGATTTTTCATACCGGGTATCTACCACTTACCTACCAGTTTCCTATCCGTTTTGTATTCCATTACTTGTATTTTGTTTTTTGTTTTTGTTTATGTGTAAATTTATTGTAATCAATCTGTATTTCAATTGAGTTATTTACAAACTATTTCTTAATTAAATAAAAACTGAGTACATAAATTCTTCATGATCTAAAATTTTAAATTAAACTACTAAAAACTTGTTCTAAATCACTTGAATATGAAAAAAATAACTTATTCTGTTCTGAATCAAACTACAACGAATCATACATGTTATTATATGTGTGATGTAACATCTCCTTTACTTATCATTTGGCACATTCCCTTGAATGAATTCAATCACATCTTGGTTTGATGTAACATGTACAAAATCTTTGTAATTCTCCTTTGGCGGAATCATAAAGTTTCAACTATAACAATTACCAGTTTCTCAACAGATGCATAGTACATTTAACACAGTTGTTCTCCATACCAGATAATTACCAGTTAGATACTAGTTACATAACTGGTTCAATCACTTTAAGATATATTGTTGAAAGTTTATTTCCATGGGAGGGTCTCTATCAAAAACTTGAAATCCAATTTTCAAATCTTCCACTTATCATCTAGGCTCAAGCTGTCAAACAGAAGTTTTTTTGAAATCACCAATACTTGAAGAGCTAGAGATCGCAACACCAGCAACTTTATATCCGACAAATTTGAAGTCGCCAATCCAAGAACCATAATAGCACATCAAAACAGGAAGACGATCCCATTCTACATAAATTAAAAAACAAAAATCAAATAAGATGCAAAAACAGAGAAAAAGAAAACTAATCGCTGCACCAAGGTTAACATCAACAAAGAATGTAAATGAGTAACAACAGATTCAATTACATACCAACACCCTACCACTTTCCTACTACATACGCACAATAAGATAAAAAAAAATCAAAAAACAGGAGAATCGTAGTTTACAATGTAAAAATAGCTTATATTTCATAACAATGCAATAATAAAACTACATTAGACATATACTGGTCATATAACAACATATATATACATATTAACAATGATTAAAACGAATTCATATGCTTAGCATCATCCTACCACGTAACTACCACTTACCTACCAGATACTTACCAACTGATAAGTGTTCATTATCTACACAACATACAAAGAATGTGAATGAAAAATAATAGATTCAATTACATACCAGTACCCTACCACTTTCCTATTACATACTCACAATAAGATCAAAAAATCAAAAAATAGCAAAACCATAATTTACTTTGTAAAAGTAGCATATATTTCATAATAAATGCAATAATAAAACTACATTAGACATATAATTGGTCATATAACCACATATAAATACATAATAAGAATGAATAAAACAAAATCATATGCATAGCAACATCCTACTAAGCAAATACCACTTACTTACCAGATACTTAACAGATAAAAAATGTTCATTACCTGCGCAGCACACAACAACAATCTCACAAACCACTTAGGAAATTCATCAAACACTTTATGTGCAAATAATTACGTCATACAATATTTTGAAATCAAGAGTTCAAACAAAATCACAATCAAATCCAAACTAAATATATCAAATAAGAAAATAACAAATCCTAAATATTAAATTACCATTCAAGCATTTCATCAAATACCTTATGTGCAACACTAGCCACTATATATCTAACAAAATCTGAAATCATCAGTCCAAGATTCATAGAAGTATAACAAAACAGAAAAACGACCCATTCCGAAAATCAAATCTAATTCTAAAACAGAGCAACAAAATCTGAAATCATCAGTCCAAAATTCATAGAAGTATAACAAAACAGAAAAACGACCCATTCCGAAAATCAAATCTAATTCTAAAACAGAGCACGAATAGAACATTGGATCCAAAAATCGATTTCAAAAATAGAACCAAAGTTCATCGTAATTTCAAAATTAAAACACAAACCTGATTGTAAATTGAAAATAACTTGAATTCTGTAGAGAGGAACTGCAGTGAGAATGAATAGAATAGAATCGATACACAAAGAACTACGAATCTGATGCAAAGATAACGGTTAGAGAGAGAACCAGACAAAGAGATAATCGTTAGTGAGGGAAAGAGGATTCAGTTTGATGTGGAAAAACGCAGAACAAGGAATAGATGAGCAGTATATATAGAACGTATAAGAGAAGAATGAAAACTTAATTTGGTCAGAAAATGCAAAGAAAACATAAAAGGTTAATTTCATAAATATGAAACTTAAACCATATATTTTTAACAATTTTCCTACATCATACATATATAACGTTTTATAAACTTATTCATTAAGAAATAAAACATTAAAACCATAGATAAGTAGTCAAATTCATTAAGAAGAAAAAATAAATCAGCCTTATTAATATTGTTGACAACCTATCCTGCTCGATATATCACTTGAACCTATAATTTCTAGGACATTCACTACTTTTTAATACGATTAATTAATATCTCATTTTTTAGTCAATGATTTACACAAGTCATATAACAAAAGACGCATCACAATTTTCAGCAATCTAGTGCTTATTGCATGATGCATCATAGTTTAAATCTTGAACAATTTATTACAAGTTTTTCGTAACAACTATGAGTGAGTTTCAAGTTATTTCGTTTGTTCGATTTTCAAAAAATATTTACAGAAAGAAAATCCTACATTTGCACAATTCCGATGGACAACATTGTCAAACACCAATTGTGTATTGTTGAAGTAAATCAATGTTATCAATACTATATCGTACCAGCCCTTTTAATCGATTTTACTGCAAACCCGCCATGGCTACGATGCGATATATTTAAAAACCGGTTTTAATAAAAAAAAATGGAGAAAACCGGGTTGAACAAAAAAAAACCAGTAAGTCAGCGTATCGGTTTAAACCCGGTTTTCTCAAAATCCTAAAGACACAGAAAAGCATTGCTAAAGACACAGAAAGAGTTGCAATAGTCACTAGAAACCCTAAATAATATATAATTCTTTCCAAACCCCTCTTACAACATGCAAAAGCGTTGTAAAAGACCTAAAAAGCGTTGCAATAACCACTGAAAACCGTAAATAATATATATTCTTTAAAATAAAGGGTAAAACGATCAATAATACTTGTTATACCGCGTACCATTGGCCTCACCGGTATGAAGCCCAGTCCGGTATTGATAACATTAAAGTAAGTTATACTGTCAATAAGTAAAAGTAAATGTAATGAAGAATTGAAATCATTAACTTGCCAATAACAGTATAGGAGGAGGACAAAGAAGCAAAAAGCTAGGTTCCCCGAGTGTCCGACACGACATGGACATGGACAAGGACAAGCGGACACGGTAATTTGGAAAAAATATGCATTTGGACACGGCTGGGACACGGCAACCAAAATAAATTTTCAAACATAAATATTCGTATATAATAAAATCCATATCATCCATAATCATTTCATAAATTAAAAAAGAACAAAAAAAATCCAAAATAGTTGTTATGTCATGTCTTGTGACTTTATTGCACATGCCAATATCTTTACCAGCCATGTGCAACAAATGTGCTTTAACTCTAGTGTATGACTCTTACTTTTCTTGCCCACATTGTTGCATTTAAATGTATTACCCCACACCCACTACGTTTTTCTATTTTTTGTCACATATTTCCACTACGTGGAGTATCCGAAGTGTGTCCGGGAAGTGTCCATCCTACGTGGAGTGTCGGACACATGTCCGACGAGTGTCCGGAGAGTGTCGGTGTCCGACACGGGGACACTCCATGTTCCGGAGTGTCCCTGCATCATAGGCAAGAAGTTATGGCTTCTTTATTTCTCATCTATAATAACTGCTTCAGACTGTCAGCTCATGTAAACCTAATAGTTTCCCGTCTCGTTTTCGACAATATTTCTGACTATTACACCTTTCATTTCGACCTGAAATCACAATAACTTCTCCTCGTAGGTTCTTATTTTCCTCCTCACTTCGCTGGCTAGCGAGCGAGGGCTTGCAGCCTCTTCCCTGGCAATTCCAACACTAGCTTCTTCTGGGATATGAAAGTCATCATATACTCTTTTTTCAGTTTCAATATTTGGCTCCATAGCAACATTTGAATCGGCTGATGCTCTTTCATCTTCTTCTGTGACGGCAACGATTTCAAATGAACTTGTAGCATCAATCATGACCTGGAAAGTTTCACTTGCATTCTCGGAATTGATTTCTACACTATCATTGACAACCTCATCGTTTGTATGAGATTCTGTTTTCTCAACGTCTATCAGCCTTTCGATTGCATCAGTTGCTGCTTTTATAGCCCACCCGTCGTCGTCATCATCTCTGCATAACTCGAAATGTTCATCTCTAGGAAGCAACATTACTAGCTCTAGCATTTGCCGAAGGCAGTTTGTGACACAAATTTACAGTAAACTTAAAACATTTTACTTCTAATTTTAATTTGGTATTGCATATGGACTGTATATAAATTTTTCCTGAAACAATTGTTTTTATATAGACCTTAACCAGTGCAAATAATTCACCAACTAAACTTTTTTTTGTCATGGCATATATATGCAGGACAATAGCAATTTGAAATTAGAATCAATAACTACGATGTTAGAGCAAGAAATTACCTTAGAGGATCGAGTCCAGCGGAAATGAAAACTGATTGCATGAGATTTGCAGGAGCCAAAGGCTGCTCTGGAAAATACTCTCCATGCCTAATGACTTCCACCAGAAAATTGATGTCTAGAACAAACTGGTGAAGGCAGATGACAGTAATTCGGGCAATTCAGTACATGTTTAAGTCTACGAATCATGGTAAAAAACTCAATAGCTAAAAGGTAAATTTCAAACATGGGTCTATACCTGATTTAAAACTTCGGAGTTTTGGACATTCAAGTTTCCTTTCTTAGTTTCCCAAATCTCTTTGTTGTTTGAAATCCACAAGAATATGGCCTCAATCAACTCCCTCAATAGGCCCATCAACCAATCCCCTTCAAAAACATTGTCCTCAGAAAGTTTACCTAATTTCCTCAGTTCCAGGAACAGCAACTGATACACATTAAAAATGGGAAGTGCATTAGAAAAATGTTTTCAGACTGAGTAGAATAAGCAAAATTCATATATGTCTAAATTAGGTTCTGTTGGAAAAAAGTTTAGACTGGGAACTAAAACCTATGGTCCATGCATATGTCTTTGAATAGTCCAATCCATGTTCAAATAACAGATTCAGCACAGACACTTACAATTAAGAAATGAAAGTGGACCAATGAAACAGCAAAAGGAATGCAGGTTAATCAATGATAAAGCACTGGTTAAGCTGACAATTTACCGATTATATCTGCATCTTGTCCTAAAGGCTAAAGGATAAAAAAACAGAAAACTTGTGCACTGGAACACTCCTAACCATTTCTAATGTTATAATTTTCTCTTTAATATGTCCTACTCATTACATAAACAACCCAGACCAACTAGCAGTACCCTTTGTTGTACAAATGATTACAGAAAAGTCAAAGGGTAACTTATAGAAGTAAACCTATAATATTTCCAAAAAATAAATTAAACAAAATAATAAAGAATGAGCTGTTCCGTGAATTGATGAGAGCCCTTCATTCTTTGTTCTTCCTTTTGGTATGGAAAGGCAATATCAAATTCTATACATGCTACATCACTATAGTTCATTAGAATGAGTACCTGAAAAACAGCAGAGGGCATTAGATCATGAATCAGGCTGGAACCAGTTTCACTATTAACCCGTACGAAGGAGATCAAGTTTGACTTCTCAAGAGAAAATACTCTGTAGAGAAACTGCCTGAAGAATTGAGCTCTGAGATGAGCAGCTGCCTCTTGAATGACCATGACATAATCGTCAATGTCATGCTGTTGACACTCGACAGATGGATCTTCTGTTAACTCAGAAGATATTATGTATATGCGTCTAAACATTGTTACAACAGTGGTAGAGAAAAACTGTTCTAGTGTTGATACATTTGCCAGAATTGAAACTTGTTGTGGCATTGACTCTGCCAAAATTATTGTTGAACCATTTTCTCTTGATTCTTTCATTTCAGAGGTGAGGGCCTTTTCAAGAATGGCTATATACTCCATGAAAAGGTTACTCAGTCCTGCAAGGATAGAACCTTCCATTTCAAGTGTGGTCAAAGGTAAAACATCTTTTGTAATACCCTGGAAAAGAAGAACGAAAATTATAAAACGTTTAGTTACAGGTTCCACGATGAAAAGTAAGTATACTTTAACATATTTGTTTCCTTATTCCGTTGACCAAAATTTCCCTAAACAAAAGGTCCAAAGTTAGTTTTTATTTTCAATTCCGTGTTTAACGAACTAAACTTATTTGGGAGGCCACTATATCATGTCACTTTATTAGAACATGTGACTTGAAGATTTTAATCAAAACCAGAAAAGTTTTAGCAAAGGTTTATTAAAATGCAAGAGAATCAAACAAGCCAAAAAAATTTATAACAAAGTTAATAGTTTCATTCTTTGCAATTTAAAGAAATTAAATGAGAGTTTCCACTTTGAAAAAGGCAAAAACGAAAAAATGCGCTATTCAGTTAGCACTATTAGCTTAGGAAAAAGTGTAATTACTCTTTCTTCTCACTCTATAAGCAATCATTAAGAAGTGTATACATAAAAAGTTGAGTCAAATGTAGTCAAACAAACCTGTAACAGAGTTACAAACATCCGGCCACTGTTAGTTAGCAGGCAATATTCTGGTTGTTGCCCAACAACCACATAAGAGCCGGCTTCATTTAGAATTCCAGGCACAAGATATCGGCCCAAAACCCAAGCATCAGTTGCTGTGAAAATGTTAATGACTTTCTTAAAATAGTCCATACGTATCTGTAGAAGATCTTCCACATGAGCCTGAAGATGCCTGATTAAGAATGGCTTTAGTACTAATCGTTGAGTTTCTAATAAAGAGCAATATGAGATTGCAAATTGTACTGCCTCTACCGCTGCAGACAGTCCGCCACTTATCTCTGAGATAGATTTAACATATTTCTTAAAAGCAACAGCAAATGCTTCAATTTCTTCCTCGACCCACAGCACAAATTCTGAGGCATAGGAAGAAGATTCTTCATAAAGCATAACAAAACCTCTTGCTGCTTGAGAAATTGTAGAGAAGACAAATTTCGAAAGTTCCATAATGCATAACCTGTCTAAAAACGATTTTGAAGTCTGCATATTGTGTAACCCAGTAGCAAGTCGAGAATGGTAATACTTGATCAATAACTGAGTTGCTAAACCACCATCACCCAGTCTGCAAATTCCACCTAGTGCCTTCTGTAGCTCTGCAGCAGAAGTTCTACAATTTTCTGCTATCAGAGTTAATTGCAATAAAATCGCAGATTTCCCCTCAGTAATTACCGAGTTGTATAACATTAAGAGATCCAAAGGAGTATCATCTTCAACTTGCACCCTGTGTAACTTTTCTTCTTCCATCTCTATAATTGCTATAGCTTCATCAGCCCTGTTTTCCAGCAAAAGGATGTCCAAAGCTTCGGAAACATAATTGATATGCGCCTCCAACTCATCTATGGGAGGAGACTCATCATTCTTAAATTCTGCGATCAATTCCATGGTTTCCTCTGAAAAAGCCTCTAAGTATATACCAGGAACTACATCTTGTACAAGCTTCTTGTGTGTTAAAACATGGTTTCTCAGTTCTATCAATTCTTTTTCCATATTGTTTACTTCCTCTGATATTCTGAAACCGACACAATAACCACAGAAATACATGGATTACAACATGAAATGAATGTACTTACAGCATGATTCTAAAATTGAACATATATGTTCAAGAACTAGCTCTTGAATTGAAACAATTACATGCGATTTTCTAGGGTACAGTAATCAATTTTGCTAAAAATGTAACAAAGAGAAACAATGAAGAAAAAAAAACGAAATGTGAAAGATAATACCCGACAAACGCTGTATAATTAGCGAAGATATTCGCATGAAAATCTTCATCAGATATCGCCTTTATTTCCAGCAGCTCCGTACACAGTCGCCTTATTCCCTAGGCAGCCAGAAAACAAACATGCAAACTCCATTACAATGAATTGAAATTTTAACTAACACCGATTGTTTTCCACATCTGGCCTGAGCTTACCTTTCCGGTCATGGATTCCAGATCGGAATCCTCATTCTCACCTCCGTCGTTGGAAATAGATGGGCTAACGGAGCTGTAATCGGACTCGGCTGCAATCTCTGCTTCATCGTGGTCTCTGAATAGAAACCTAGACGAAACCGCCGACGATTCCATTTTCGATTTCGCTTGAAACGAACACAATCCTTACATATCGGATTTATGAATTCACTGAAAGGCATTCTTTGGAGCTTTCTGCCGTCGTTTTGCGGCATTAACCGATCAAGCTTCGAATCCATCGAAATACAGATTCAAACGAATCACTACTTTTTGGCTTCTTTTTTTGTCCTTTTGGCTTTCTCCTTCATTTTTCATGTTAATTATTGGCGCCATTATTAACGAAAAAAGCACAAAACCACCCGCAGGTGGGGCCAAAACGGTACCGTTTTAGTCATATCCCAATCGAAAGCGCGCAGGCTTTTGGGAAAAGTAGCTTTTTTAGTAGTACAATTCAACTCCCCAACAGATAGTCAAAGAGGCCTCTAGTCCTTCATATAATCTGTAATCTGCATTCTACTCCCTCGCAATCTCTCCAAACAGAAAATGAAATGAAGACGATAATGATGATGAGAGGAGAAGGTGTTCTTCGTGTAGCATTCATCGTTGTGGTTTTGATATTTGTTGGAGGTCTCCGGGGAAGCTCCGGCGATGAAGAAGGAGAGTTCAGCGGGGATTACTCGACGGTTTCCGGGATTATAATTCCTGGTTTCGCTTCAACTCAGCTTAGAGCTTGGTCGTTTCTCGACTGTCCTTACTCTCCTCTCGATTTCAATCCGCTTGACCTTGTCTGGCTCGACACCACTAAAGTAACTATCGGTTTTTGCCGCTCTTATCTCGTTTCTTTAACTTAAATTCGTTATGTGCTAACTTTCCGCATCTAGAAAATGTTTGAAACCTTTATGCTTCTTCAATGGAAGAATCTGCAAGTTTAACTGTCATTTCAATCGATGCTTATTGGCTAAACGACAATTTTCCGCTTCTAGAAAATCTTTGAAATGCTAATCATGGTCCCAGGAAATGTTTGAATCTAGTGGAAGGAAACCGAAGCTTATTGTATTCTTTTTCCTGGTTTTTGTGTGATAATTTTGGAACTATCACTGTATCTTTCTTACGGACTGATTTAGGCATATTTTGTCGTGATATTAAGTATTGTCTCTGCTTAATCTGGTACAAAATTTTGATTGTTATTTGTTAGTGGGTAGTAAGCATTGTCTCTCTGTCCTGCAGCTTCTTTCTACGGTAAACTGTTGGCTTAAGTGTATGTTACTTGAACCTTACAATCAAACGGATCATCCTGAATGCAAATCCAGACCTGATGAGGGTCTTTCTGCCATCACTGAACTTGATCCTGGCTATATAACTGGTTTTTCTTTTATCTCAAGTTATATTTTGATTCTTTATGTCTTCATAGGATGGAAAGAGACTAAGGAATTTCTTTTTCTTTTGATCCCTAGGTCCTCTTTCCTCGGTATGGAAAGAATGGATTAAGTGGTGCATTGAGTTTGGGATTGAGGCTAATGCAATTATTGCTGTTCCGTATGATTGGAGATTGTCCCCATCAAAGCTTGAGGAGCGAGACCTTTATTTTCACCGGCTCAAGTATGTATAGTGCTTAGATCACTCATTTGACTATAATATTATATATAGTTTATCTTAACATATGGTTGTCTGGTCAAAGATTGTGACAGCATTTATCATTTCATATAGTGAATCCTTTTGAGTGGGACTCTGTATCAGCCTCAGCAATTAGTTTAATTATAATCATTAATAGTATCTGCAATTGATATTCGATGATTGTTGCGCTTGTGGGGGAAACACATACTTTGCCCTTCAGTTACATATAATTTTGATGTTATTAATGTTATCATTTTGTTTTATTTTGCATCTGTTAGGAGCTTATTAGACTACTGCATAATGGCATATCCACTATTTAGGATGTTTTATTTGTGTTTATTAACATATGACATCAACAGAAAATCATATCCGAGGTAGATGAAAAGGTTTTATTTTACATTTTTATGCAGATTGACTTTTGAAACTGCACTTAAACTCCGTGGTGGACCCTCAATTGTACTTGCACATTCTTTAGGTAACCATGTGTTCCGCTACTTCTTGGAATGGTTAAAGCTAGAAATTGCTCCAAAACATTACAACCAGTGGCTGGACAAACATATTCACGCATACTTTGCAGTAGGTATAAATTTTTTTTATTAGAAATTCATTCAGCCTAATGGCACTGTTCCTTCTGTAGAATATGGTTTGATATGTTATATTATTTTAATTTGTTTCTTGAAACCAGGAGCTCCTCTTCTTGGTTCAACTGAGACAGTCAAAGCAACTCTGTTTGGTAACACATTTGGTCTTCCTGTTGCTGAGGTTAACTCTCTGCTTTCTTTGTCTTGGCTACTCTTCTATAATTAGGGGTTAATTCATATTTAACTTGTCATGCTAATTTCCTCTTTGGGGCATTAAAACTGCATCAAATCTTTAATTTGATAGTAGGCATATGAGCTTTAATAAAAAGATGTTCACACTGGTAAGTAATAGTTAATCTTATAGGTACACAATATCAATAACTTCCTCGAAGTTGAGGCATATACATATTGTTGTTATTGGGTATGAATGGAAATGAAATGAATGTCTGTTTAAAATATGCTTACGACACAATTACGCCATGGTATCAGGGAACAGCTCGATTGATGTTTAATTCATTTTCTTCCTCCTTATGGATGATGCCATTTTCAAAGTATTGTACCACTGATAATCCATACTGGAGGCGTTTCCCTGGGAGATCCAGGAAGAGCCATCAGACATATCATTGTGAGGAACATGAATTTCAATCAAATTACTCCGGATGGCCAACAAATATTGTTAACATTGAAATCCCTTCCAACCACGGTAAGACCAAGCTCAGAGCTCTTACCATTAAACCAACATTCTGTTAATCTCATTTTGCTTTGTTGAATTCATATCACAGGGCTTTATGCCTATCCATCAGTCACGGAAGCAGCTGAGGCCAACTTTTCTAGTACTGAATGTGGAGTACCTACTCCTCTATCTTTTTCAGCTCGTGAAATATCAGACGGAACCCTTTTCAAAGCAATAGAGGACTATGATTCTGACACCAGCAGACTCCTTTACCACCTACAGAAGTGGGTATTTCCTTTATAAAACATTGAGAGAGTGTTGGGACTTTTTCCTTTTCATTTTTTTTATTTTTTGGCCTTTCCAAAATAAACTGCCTAGATAGGCTTTTAGATGTGAGATCTAGATACAATATTGAAAAGCATTTTCATTTGTTTTCTGTGACTTTAGGGATCATATCTGTCTGTTTTTCAGTTAGTTCTTGGTCTTGATAATGTACATTGTGTTTTGGTTACGCTATGCCCATTACTTACATATATTTTCCCTAAATAACTCATTTTGATTATTTTTTTATTGTTTTTTCAAATCATTTTCTGATGAAAGAAAACTTCTTGTGATTAGTGATTTTGCTGAAATGATGCTATGTTTAATTCTCCTAACAATTCCTTGGTAATTGTAACTGGCATTACTTGTTACCTGGTCTATAAATGCCGCATGAAATGGTTTGATCTTCTGTTGGACCTGAACTTGCAGCCCCGCAGTATTTTTCAGGTCATGAGTGCATAACAAACTTCTGGTTGAAACAATGTGTGTGTGTTCTAATTTTTTAATAGATTTAAATTTGTAGAACCATTCCATTTTCATGTCAAGCAAGAGTCCATAGCAAACTACTGGATTAAACGTGTATATGGTTTCATTTTCAGGTCATATCATGGTGATCCTGTTCTTAATCCACTTACACCTTGGGAAAGACCGCCTATTAAAAATGTTTTCTGCATTTATGGAATCGATCTGAAGACAGAGGTATAGTTTTCTTCTTGAAGTGAATTGCACCTTTGGAATGATTATCAAATGTAGTGTCTGTTTATTACAAATGAAGCTATCAAGGTGAACTTGTGTTTATGTAGTGCAGGAGTTGGTTGTTAATTGCTTTCTTATTTTTGATTGTTACAGTAAAATTACTTCTCTTATTATGGTTAGATCATTTTCAACTTGTTTAAATTCCTCTTCCTACTCTTTTCTCTCCCTATGGATGCCACCCTATGTACAGTGCTAGAAATTCTATATTCCGTTGCCCTATAATTTTTCAATGACCGAATAGTATTTGCATTTCTGATAGTTTGTTTGTGCTCTAAGGCAATTTATTCTTATGACTAGGAATGACAGTTTTGGGTATCTTGGAAATGCTAAACAGGTTGGTTACTATTTTGCTCCAAGTGGCAAGCCTTACCCTGATAATTGGATCATGACAGACATTATTTATGAACTAGAAGGATCTCTTGTTACAAGGTTAGGGTCATCTATTCTATTTGCGTAATAGTATGAAACTCTTTTACATTGTATGTATGTATGTTTGTGTTTTTTCTCTATGGATCATGCTTCTTGACTTTTTCGTTGTATACATTTCGCGAAATCATATGTCAATACCATGTCCGTTTCTAGCTGGAAGCAATAAAATGTTAGGTTTTCTGCCTTGGTGGTTACTTTTTTGCCAGTAAAATGCACAAGCATTATTCATATCATTTTTCAAGGTTGAGTAATCATGCAAACATGAAAATATATACAAGAGAAAGTTGGTTTGTTTTTTTTCACCTTGAATATTGTGAAATGCATATTTACTTGGGGCAGAGTTGTCAACAGAACATATCATATCATTCTAAGAATTTACAGTTTGAAGGCTAGTTTACTGTTGTAATAATCTCGAAATGTGTAGCTTCTCTTGAACTTTTATTTCATGAATGCTTTAATTGCAGATCGGGAAATATGGTCCAGGGAAATCCTGGAGCTTCAAGTGGAGATGAAACAGTAAGTTCACGAAATTTTAGATATGGTTGCTTCTACAATGATTGCTTGAATGACATAACATGTGGTTAATGTTTTTCAGGTACCTTATAACTCTCTCTCTTTATGTAAGAACTGGCTTGGACCAAAAGTCAATATAACAAGAGCTCCTCAGGTAATTGGCATTAGTCATTTTGCATTTCCAATCTTATGTTTAAGCTTGGTAAGGGGTAACCATAATTGTCTTGGGCACGCATGAGGAGTGCCTCACAAGACCTCAGATGAGGTGTAGTCACATGGGCACGCGCCACCTACACCTAGGCGTGCCCAGGTAGTGCGTCTTACCTGCGGTTCGCCATATGTGGGCTGATTTTATCGTGCATTAGCCCTTTGACGGATTTATTTGAATTAAATGGCTCCATAAATTAGGGATTAGTATGTAAAGACTTAAATAACTTCTAAAATTAGAGATTAATGTATAAAAGACTTAAAGTTAGATACTAAATGACAACTTATTACTTTTTTCTTTCCTTTTCCTCATAATGTTGTTTCCTTTCCTTATTTATTGAATGTAATGAAAAAAAACTGCTGATTAGTTAAGAAATAATACTCCCTATTTAAGATACAAACAAAATTTTAAAGGGATAGCAACTTTAATGGTTATTCCTCCTTTCTATTCTAGCAAACTACGATAAGCAAAGTTATGTTGACACACTAACACTCAAACAGGTAAAAAACAGAAATTTTTAGGTTACTTGCTTGTTTCACCGTTTTGCTGTGAAATTTAGCTTATTTTTTAGGCTTGGCTTGTTTCATATTACAATAGTTTCTACATTAGAGTTGTAATTCTATTTTTAAAAATATTTTAGCTTATTTGCACCACGTGTCACGCGGAAGTGAATTATAATACATGAACACATATTCGCGTATATTTTTACTACGTAGCATGCATTTAAGGAGGCAACTGGTTTTTTTGTTCTATTCATGGAAGTGAATTATACACTTTATAATAAAAGTATATTGCATCAAATGTTGTAATATAGATCAAGGAAGTAGGAAGATGATTTTACCAGGGCCACAAAGTCAATAAAATAAAAGCTTTAGACCTTATATCGCAAATCTTTTTCATTTTTTCAAAGCTTCATATATAATATTTTATTTTTCATTTTGTTGTTCATATTTGGGTATACAGAATTTGTTAACACCCTATATAGCCGGTAAACCAAGCATGTAACTTTGTTTTCAGATTTCCAATTTTCAGAAGAGCATAAGAAAAGATTTTTTTTGTTCTATATAGGAACTGAATCTTGTCCATTATTTCGATGGGGCCAAAGATTCACCATTCTTTGGCTTTAGATTATAATGGACTAAAGCAAAATGATTCATTAAACTGTCTGAGCTTCTTTTTATTGTGATGTCACGGATAGCTGTTTGCAACTCCACTTCAGGGTCAATTGGAAACAACCTCTCTGTAATTACAGGGGTAAGGTTGCGTACACCCGACCCCCCCTTACCCCGTTTGTGCTGGAGCCATTGGGGTAATGTTGTTGTTGTTGTTGTTGTTGTTGTTGTTGTTGTTGTTGTTGTTGTATATAGGAACTGAACGATTCCACCTTATTTTTTACTTAGCATTGGAGAGCTTAGATAAGTGATAGATAGTTATCGATCGTGTCATTCTTTAATATTTGTTTGAAATGTTTAAAGTATAATCTTTAGTTTTTCAGGTATCTATAATTGTCTTTCCTCTTTTTTACTTATGTAAATATTGTATGTTTCATGGTAATATGATAACAAAGTTTGATATCTGGAAAAAATGATTATGTCTGAGAAATTGTTTGTTGTGCATTTATCTAAAAATTGCAGTCTGTGCATGATGGGTCTGATGCACAAGTGGAATTGAATGTTGAACATCAACATGATGCAGATATAATTCCCAACATGACGAGGTCGCCAAAAGTAAACTATATTACATATTATGAAGATTCTGAGAGTATTCCAGGAAAGAGGACAGCAGTTTGGGAACTTGATAAAGGTATGTGACTTTTAGTTTTTGAAGGTTTCGTGAACAATGTATAAAACTTACTAGTTTACTATGACATTTTTTACATCAATAATTGACAATATATCTGAACATGAAATTACATATGTGCTTTTAGATTAAGCATGATCTTTGATTATCGAATTCAAATTTGTATATACTGAAAATTATTAATTTGAATTTTGCAACTACTCTTTTTTAGGTAGATGTTAAGCATACTTAACTTTCATGGACATGCACTTGTATATGTTTAGGATCACTACATACAAAATCGCAAATAATCAAGTTTTGACATCAAAATTGACTTGGAATCTACCTATTACTGCAAAATGTTGAGTGTCTTAGGTGGTTAATTTTTCATTAATTATCTGCAAGGTTTCATTTCTTACAAATCTATTTGTAATTGAAGCTACATTCATGCAGCAAACCACAGGCACATTGTTAGATCTCAAGTTCTAATGAGGGAGTTGTGGCTTCAGATGTGGCATGATATTCAACCTAATACAAAATCAAAATTTGTTACAAAAGGTGAAGTTCTGAATTGCTTTTTTCAATAGCCAAACCTTACATATATGTATATTGATATGCTATCTGCAATAGCTAAACGTGGACCTTTGAGAGATGATGACTGCTATTGGGACTATGGGAAGGCTCGATGTGCTCATCCTGAATACTGTGAATATAGGTTTTCTTATTTTTCTCATCAGATTAAAATCTTCTATATATTAATATATATCTCTATATAAATCAATTTCTCTTACACTTTCATAGGTGTTGTTTGTAGATATTTTTTTGGAGACGTCCACCTCGGACAAAGTTGTAGGTTGAGGAATTCTTCAGCTAATGTGCTTTTGCACTACATGTAGAATACAAGGGACGCCTACTCCACAAGCAACGATTATAAATTCGAAATTTGAATACAAGGTATGTTTACTCCACAAGAATCCAACAAATTTTTTAGTTGTAAATGATCTTAGTATGGTGGAGTATCGAATTTTCTAAGTTTCACCTATATGATGTTGGGTTTATATTTCTATAATTAAAATTTTTTAGTTGGTTATTGTGAAAATATTGCTATCTCCTTTTTGACAGTCATTTTCACGTGTTTCTTGTCTCAGTTTCTGGCGTTATTGCACTCCAGTTCACTCAAGTTTTTTGCCGATTGTTGCTGCAATTGGTTTGTTCAGAATCCGGGGATCTGGAAATCGTGTTGATTGGCTATTCTTATTGCATATTGCACAATTCAGACACTGTAGAAAGTCAGAACTATTCCCGGTATTCATATCCATTGGTCTTCTCACTTGAAATTCGGTATTCCTCCATTCTTTCTGCTTCTGGTCTGCTTCATTACTTGCAGCTTTTCGGTGTTCCTGGTAGCTTCTAATATCAGAAGAACCTCTTCTTGTCAGAGTTTGGTTTGGTTGGCACGTTATGCGGCCAGTGACATTATCTGCATTGTTTGTACCGAGACTAGAAGCATGTTCATTAAGGTAATACCAAGTCCATTTTTCGTCAAATTATTTCGATGCAAGGACAAGGGCAGAAGATTAATATTGTTTTGTAACACGTAAAACATACAAGGAAAACAGTTGTGAGCAGTTTTGAACTATATTCATAAATTCCTTCATTTATGGTCATACTGTTCTAATCAGGACAAAAATAGTCGGGAAACTTATTCTCTATGTAGCATGGAAACGGAAAGCGGGAAATGACATTTCTAAAAAATATAGGTTTGGGAACTGTGGGAAAAAAATACGGACACGGATACGCCGAAACGGCATGTAACCGGAGTTTCCATGCTTCGTAGCTTATTCTGGTTTTCGAATGCACTTCATGGTTAGAGTACTTAAACGAAAGCAATCTGAAATTCATGAATCATGACGAACAAATTCTTCTCTCTATTGAGCAAAAGTTCAAGACATAGAATTTTTCATTTTTATGAGCAACATTGCGTCTCTTAGGCCTTGTTCTTTTCAACTTATAAGTAGCAATACTAAAATAAACTGAACTTATTTCAGTGTAAATTTATATGTATGCAGTACTGAACTAAATATAAGTTGAAAAAACAGGGCATTAGATTGAATGCTAACTGCCTTCACTGGAATTATTTTCTATTAACCAAAGTTTGTGTTTGGAAATTTAAATAAAAAGTAACATAATTTAATTGATTTTTTTTTATGTTTGACACGTGCTCTTTTTATTATTATAATATATAAACTGCATATTTATCAAACATCCAATGTAAAGGGTATTAAATATCCGGCCCCGTGTAAAAAAAACTCTTTCCATTCCACTTATTAGACTAAGTTGTGCCGTAAAATTGGAAATGATGCAAATAATATATTTTCATGAAAATTAAAAGCCATTTACCAATATTTCAATATAGATCAATCAATGTGGCGAAGTGACCATTTCTGGCTCAATCCAACACAATATATGGGATCTTGGTTCAACCACGCATAGATCGAGATCATTGATACATGGTGTCGAAACTCGCCAATAAAATTTCTCATTGCATGAACAAACACGAGTTCGAACATGAGAAACCCATACCAGAATCGGAGCACGGAAATTGTAAACAAACTTTTCTTTATTCTCAAACAACAAATTCCAATTTAGTTTGTAAGTTCAGAAGTCAATGTGTACACATAAAAGAATGAAACCACACCAGATAACAGAACATAACACTTCTCAAGTAAACTTCAACTAGCCGCTCTTTTTTATCTCGAACAAATACTTGAGCTCCATATGGCATCTCTTATCATCATCTTCAAACTGCACGAAAACAAGCAAAACAGCACGAATGTAAAAACCGCAACTTTTCCGAGTTACAACATTAAGCAAGGGTCTTCTCGAAGAATTTCACACCAAAAGACGAATTAATCATGTTAAACATAATATCTTTTCGAGATCATCAAATTAAAACATTAAAAAAAAAGAAAGAAAATGCAGTAAGACTTGCCTTGAGCTTAGCCGAGTAAGTACCCCTAGCTAATACACCAGATGGAGTAGTTTCCTCATCAAAAACAAAGTCATATGGTTCCTTCTGTGGAGCAAAAGTCCCCAGCATTCCTTTGTTTCGCTCAACTGACAATCGATAAAATTCAGCCATAAATATCATACTACTTCAACCTAATCGCCGCCGAAATGAATGAAATGCATACCCAAAATTGGAAAGATACTAACTTCATGGCACATTTTTAGTAACCAAAAGGATGATCTCTCCTTAATAAAAAAAACGGCGTAAAATTTCACAGAAGCACAGCTCACTTAAATTGTTTTGCTACATTGTATGCTAGATTCATTTCCTAAAAATCTTCTAATCGCTAAAGAAGCAAAAGAACTCGAGATATGATAGCTACATTTCCCGAAATGAATTCAGCAGAAAAATGCAGAGACAAAATCCAAAAATAACACAAAATAATGTTTGAAATTGGTTCTTTTCAAACCAAGTACAGAAGGGAGAGATTTATCTCCGTATTCAATGAACAAGTAGCATTCTGGGCAAATTAAAATTTTATCGAAGGCAATTCAGAGAGCCTAAAGTTCCGTTCTTTTAGAAATATAAAGAAAAAATTCCAAAAATGCGAAGAAAAAAAATGAATCCAGACCTCGAATTCCTCCTTTCCACACAGTATTCCTGTAGGCAAGGCCAGAGACGATGTTGTTAAAAACACTGAACGTTATCCTAAGCTGATAACGAGATCCTTCTTTGAGAGTGAAAAGGACCTGACTGCCCTGGTTTTCATCAATAGGCAAGGGAGTATTCGTATCTCCAATGTCATTAGATACTATCCCTATGCTATGAAATTTCACTTCAGGTTCCATTTTTCCTGAAAAAAAAGCACAAGAACTTGGATAAATAACAAAAAGATTGCGACTTTATAACTCTAATAGACACAAACAGACCGTTTAGCTCGCTTTCGACAGGGCCAAGCAGCTTCTCTTTCCACCTTCTTAAGCTTTCATCATCCTGAAAGGCGATCTCATGTCAAAAATACGGAACATCTCGTAAAGGCAATAATGCTGAAAAGTAGAAATAAATCGATTATCCATATTTGCAACAAAAAACTCGAATAAGGTTCGGTTAGATGAGCGCCACGTCAGCTACTGTGTTGTTATGGGGCTCATCTAATGTCATGAACCAATGTGGTTCAAAACCATAGAGTGGTCACTTTTTGGCAACGACTTAGACCTAACCTAATCCAGTAAAACACTCAGCTATATAGCTTATATTTAACTAATTCAAATCCTTTACCACTTGTTCGGAAACCTAAAAAACGAAGGATTTCAATTCAATTTATTTCATTTCGTATACAAATTTACAAACTTATTACACGAAATGAAATGAATTGAATCAAATTCCTCCATTTTTTTAGGTTTCCAAACACACCCTATGAAAGATTTCATCTCACATTGTTCATCAAGTCAAATATTAACCAGATTCTACTGCACATATATAATCCAAAAACAGCAGTTATAACAAAAACATAAATCATGCCAACTAACACATCCAACAACAAAAAGATCAACCTTGTTCAGATGACAACGTAATTGAAAGAGGTTACAAAATCAAAAAGGAAAAAAAAACCTTGTCTTTCTCAATCTGTTCTTTGAGAGAAAGCAAAGGGCCAGGGACAAAACCAGGAACAGGAACCTCAATGTCTTCATCTTCTTCCTCAAAATCATCATCCTCATTGTCATCAATAACAGTTTCCGTTACTGATTTTTCGGCCGTTTCCTTTGACGGCCCAGCTGCAGCTTCAACTCCTTTCTTCCCACTCTCCATCTCTTTTTCTCTCTCTACTGTAAACCCTTTGTCTAAAGATTTCAACTTTCTCTCTCTACTGTAAACCCTTCAAAACCCCTTTCAAGGCTCAGCTTGAACACTCCAAAAGACTGGGGTATTTAAAGGATACAAGAAGTGGGGATACATACGAAGTTTCTCTTACAATTCAAGAGCGTTTTTGTTTGTTTGTTTTGTGTTGTCAATTGTCTGTTTTCTACTGTCCAAAATTGGGGGGTTCAATGTACTGTGGGGGAATGAAGCTGAACTCAGTGTTATCAGTACTAAACTGGGCATTATACCGGTTAATTGTACGTTATATAAGTAGTTTATAATTTTTTATTTTTAGAAAAATATTACAAGTTGTTCGAGGGATTTTAAAATGCTTTTTGACAGTAGCTATTGTAATATTTTTGGTCTCTTATAACTTATTTTAGGATTTTTTACAACATTTTTTAGTCTATTACAATAATTTTTTAGTGTCAATATAACTTTTTTTAATAAAATCGATTTTAATTGAACCGTATCATAGCTATAGCTGGTTTACGGTTAAACTGATTGAACCGACCAGTATGGTACGGTTTTATAACAATGAGCTGAACAGCAGAAAATATATGGTCCTTGTTCTAATTTTGTTTTTGCATTATGGTCCCTGCAAAATGGAAATTCATTTGAAATGTTGATAACTTATTTTATAATTTAAGTTGTCATTTCCATATTGGAATATATGGTATTTATGGAAATTGGTCCAGATATAGTGATAATTAAATTATTACTAGTATGTATAAGCTCTCTTATTAACTTATATCAATAATTTCCATAAAAAAAACTTATATCAATAATTGAAAAGTAGTTGTATAACTAGTTTATAGTTATTCATTTTATCTGAGGAAATTCGTTAATAAAATATCGTTAAATTGCACATACCAACTATTGTATTTATAATATGTTCTATAACGTGAGAAATCGGATAATTTCTTATCAACGATGACATTTTTTTCTTTTTTATAGCTTATATATGGAACCTTATGATATGTTTTCATGTTTTGATATAATATGATAATTGTATATTTTTAGAACGGTGATGCTACATTTACACATAGTGATTTTAGACACTTTTACACACTATAATTTCCGTCCTTGATTTTATTTTCATATAATGGTGATATTTAACTTCAGCAAACCTAATAAAAAAATGTGTAAGACCACTATATTTATATCAAATATATATAAACTTGTAGATATATCAAATAAAACTACTAAATACGAAATGGAAATGGAACTCTTGAAGCAATGATTTAACAGTTGACAAGTAGTTATCAAGAAATTATTTTCTAATTAATGATTTATCTTTAATTTGGCACATCAATCATGCATAAAAACCATTAAATGGTCCATGAATTGATCTACTTATTTAATGAAAATTACAAGTTTATAATGTTGTATGTTATAATATGCGACACCATCTTTTCTGTTCAATTGCTAGACAAATTTTGTTTATTTGTGTTTGTTTTTTTATATTAGAAAATCTACTTCAATTTTATTATCATGTGAAAACACTATTACAGAAATATTGAGAAAAAAAATGTTAATTGTTTACATACAAAATGCAAAGGCTAGAATGTGAAAATAAATATTATACCAGCATTATATAGTGTGAAAAATAAAAATACAAACATCTATTTTTATAAAAGAAATCAAACAAAAACCACATTTATACCATCATTTTACCATGTTTATACCAAGTGTGATTAAACAAAATAGTAATCAAACAAATAATATATTTATACTAGTATTGTACAAGGTTTATACCAGCAGAATAAATAAAAAATACATTTATATCAATATTATACCAGATGCGACTAAACAAAATCTCAATCAAATAAAAAACACATTTATACCAATATTATACCAGCAGAACGTAAAAAAAATTATTGAATATAAAATGACGTATAAATATTATGCTCTGCCCCTATTTTAAATATAAAAATTATAGATTAAAATTTTTATTAAAATTATTTACGTACTTTAATCTAATCATGTAATTTTACATTTTTGTAATTGTATTTCATGTAAAAAAAAGAAACTAGTTAAGGAAATCTGAAATACATGTGTTACTATTAGCCAATCACGCCGCGAATATATATTTGTTTTTTCAAATGAAATTCTATATGTCACTATCAAAACCAAACTTTAATTTGATTATTATAATCAATTAAAAACAAAACAAAAAAATTTTAATCCACTATAACATTCTCACCTAAGAGAAAGTTATTTTTAAAAATAGAAAATTAATACAATTCCATACATTTTGATATTTTATTCCATTGGATTTCAAATCATTTCATATCGATTCAAGGACAATTCAAGTATACATATTTATAAATTAATATGTATAGGTTTAATTGGTTTAATTTTAAAAATTTAAGAGTGTGACTAAATATATAAATTTATGGCAAATTTATAATTACAATAATTATGAAATAGTTAATTAACTGATAGATATTCTAATAAATTATACTTTTTTTACTATAAAAAGATGGTCTTGTTGATTCAAATTAGAAGTCATAATAGACCTAATTGAAGGTGGACGTACATGAAACCATGTTCCCTATCTGTCGAAGAACCAGCTGCCTTAGCTAACGAATGAGCAACATGATTCACAGACCTACTAGCACAAACAACTTTTTTAAGTTTGAAAAAGAAGACATAAGAGCTCTACAGTCCGAAATAATGGAACCTACTGGAGCTAAAAAAAAATGAAACATTATTCAGGGCATTCACCGTGCTTAAAGTCTTTAAACATTATCTCTTTAAAAAAAATCACATTTATTATGTTTTTATGTATTATAAATATGGATACATAGTTACACAAATCACATATAAGTTACTAAATTTTTTAATTTTAACAAATTTGGAAGGATAAAAATAAATTATAATGGACCATATTTGCTAAAAATTCTAAAATGGAAGGATGCTGAGAGCAAGCTAAACAAGGCATCCAAGTTGTCATTTTCATTCAATAATGGTTATAAAAATATAATTTCATTAATTGAAAAACAAGTTACTAAATAAATTCAGAACAATTCTATTTTTCCAACCAATAAATGTACATTTCAAATTTCAAGTAACATAAAAAAAAATCAAACAGATAGAATGTTTCTAAAAAACACCCTGAAAATATCAAAATTGTTGTTTGACCCCTCTATCTTCTTGAGAAACATGTGGCCCCATTTGAAAATACCAAAAATAAAATTAAACTTGTGATAAACCATTGTATTCACTTCATATGTCTCTTAAATTATTTCACTGTTTAATAATTCAAAACGGGTCTGTAATATATTCTATATTGATGCATTGATTTTTTTATTTGTTATGAATACATTTTCAGACACAAATATAAGTGAGTGAAACACATTTGACCAATTTATTTTTAACATCTAGTTTCAAATGAGTATAGGTCATGTTATTTTTAACTTTTAAAAGTTGAAGAATTTGGCTGAACTGAACTTATTTCAATGTAAATTTATAATTACGCATAATTGAACTGAACTGAAATGATCTAAACTAAACTGCACTACACTAAATTATAGTCCAGAAGAACAGAGCCCTGGTATTCACAACTAATATAGTAACCAATATCCTAATTGATCAAGAAATTTATATCCTTACATTAAATGATCATGGAATTAATGACCAAAACCAAAAAAACACTAGAGGTTATAGGTTTTTTTTTGGTTCACTTACAATGGGTTTATATTGAGAATATTTTTGCAACACATGCTAAATTTTTTTTGGCCTAATGCATTTAAACTTTTTGAACTTGTCCCTAATAGCTCATTGCCCCTCTGAACTTTCAAGTTTTCCTCTCTCCCCCATTAACTTATTAAAACAGCATCATAGGACCCCCTAGAGTTGACGTGGAAGCTGAATGTTGATTTTTTTAGCTCTAGGGGGTCCTTTGATGCGGTTTTGACAAGTTAAAAGAGGCGAGAGCAAAACTTCAAAGTTCAGGGGGTGGGGGACTATTAGGGACAAGTTTAAGGGGGGCCGGATGTATTAGTCCTTTTTGTAGTAAACACATGCTAAAATTTTTACAATAGTGCTAGGACCAAATTTAAAATTATAATAAATTATCCTATAGATGAAAGTAGACCCGTTCGCAGACCGGGCTATCCATCGGATCCACTCAAATGGGTCAGATTTAAACACTCGTTTTATTATAAAGTTCGGCCCGAGCCCGATTTCGAGTCCGCAAAAGCCCGAAGTTCTATAGGCCGAACTTGATTTATATATATATACCCGAGTCCGGCCCGACGAACAAAAATTATATTTATTTTATATTTTTATATTATATTTAATAGGTTTTTATAGATTTTTCTTTTCTAAACAACTAAATTTTTAACTATATGTAAAAGAGTTTTACTAAATGGTATAACCCATATAACAAGCCCATACCCTAAAGCCCAATAAAGCCCAAACACATCCCTCAACTCCATGTATAAAGGTTGGTCCTCTTCAACCCAAGGGAAGCCATCTTCCCCTTATTTCCATACACTTTAGATACCTACAAGATCCTGACTTAGGTATCAGAGTGGTTTCGGCCAACCTCCGGTGTCTTTCTTCTTATGGTGCAGGTCACAGGTTTTCGGGCCTCGAGGAGACTTCCTTTACCATTTTATACTTGTGATCCGCATAATAACAAGGAGTCATTGGAGGTTGGTTGAAACTACTCCGATGCCTAAATCAGGAACTTGTTTGATTACAGAGAAACGCATATAGAAAGAAAGGTAGTAGAGTGGGTGATCATACCTTGGTGTAAGGAGGATGATGATATTTATAGAGTGTGAGATGGATTGTTGACTACCTAATATAACCCGTATAACAGGTCCATACCCTAAAGCCCAATAAAGCCCAAGCACATCTCTCAACTCCCTATATAAAGGTTGGTCCTCTTCAAGGGAAGCCAACTTCCCCTTATTTCCATATACTTTAAATACCTATAAGTTCCTGACTTAGGTATCGGAGTGGTTTCGATAACCTTCAGTGTCTTTCTTTTTATGGTGCAGGTCACAGGTTTTCAGGCCTCGAGGAGACTTCCTTTACCACTAAAAAAAATATAATTGTATGTAAAATTTAGACATTTTTATATAAACATGATAATTTATCTCAATTTAATTTACAAATATTTTAAAAAAATTATCTACAGACCATAAACCAAACTTAAAAACACTTATTAAACCTGACTCAAATCTAAATTATAAATCATAAATTTAAGCCGAACTTCAATTAATTTTTAATTAGAAGCCCAGCCAGCCCGAATAATGAAAAAATAAAAAATGCCTTCTACAGAAACATTTTGGTTCAAATTTTAAAATGCTGAAAAGAACGAAAGTTGATTATCTTTGTCACTGAGGAGAGAGGAAAACACCCTAGACCATGCCAGTTATGTACGGTCAAGAAGGCAGCGGAGGTAGAGGCGGCGGAGGAATTAGGAGGGGAGGTGTTTTCCGACGAGGCGGCGATCGGAAGTTCCCCGATTTCCCTAGGTAATTTCTGTTTCCTCTCAATTTTTTGTACGTTATCTGCTGGTAAGGCTTATTTCTCTGTTCGGGGATTTTGAGTTGCTCAACTTAATGCGCTGTATTATCCTTGAGATTCAGCGTTACTAGGGTTTAGTTTGTGGCCCTTAAAATGGTGAATCCTACTCGACTTGGTAGTTAAATTACTCGCTTAATTGTTTGATGGAGCGTAATGGTAGTATATAAGTGCATTTGCATCTTCATTCTTTTTTGGTATTTGTTTGAGATTTCTAAAGTTTGTACTCTATCTCTGGTTGCTTGAGCTGATGCAAATCGTTAAAAACATTGATCTAGTTTAACAATAGTTTGAGAAATTTATGATTTGTAATGAATGTGTCATGTTATTGTTTGATTGGGCAGCAAAGGCGGTTTCGATGGCCATTGTGGTGGTGAACAGAACAGAGATAATCATAGAGATGGAAGTTCTTTCTCAGACAAGCAATTCCAAGGTGGAAATCATTTGTTGCAAATAAGTAATTTGTCACATTTCAGAGTCATCTCTTTTTCTTAAGAAATGAATCTAGTTTAATTCAGAATGTTATTTTGCTAAACAAACACCATTTTTGAAATATTTCTTTCAGAATTTCACTAGAATTGTGCTTGCTGTAATATTTTAATTCATGTTTAACTGTGGATGCTGCTTGCTAATGACATTCCTTTTATCGCAGAAACTGGAGAAGAGATGGACATGGAGGAAAGAGAAGAGAATTTGGCAACCAGAAAAGTAAGAATATATGTGGGAGGTTTAGGGGAGGGTGTGACAAGCGATGATCTGTGTGGAACATTTTGTAAAATGGGTGTTGAGATCGAAGCGGTGGACATTATCAGGACCAAAGGCCGCAGTTTTGCCTATATAAACCTCTCACAGCACTCTGCTGATTCCCTCTCCAAGTTGTTCAACACGGTACTATTTTTGCTCACCTCTTGTACTTGAATTGAGTGGGTTTTTCATTCATAATTCTTTCTCATTGTTTTGGCTGTTCCTACTGGATTGCCCATATGCATAAATCATAATTGCTTCTGGTCATAAATATATCATTTGAGTTCTCCACATGCTAGATAGAACAAGTTTCATCGATTTCCTTGTCAAAATTTACATTATAATTTCATAGAAAATCAAATATCAACTCCAATAATATGGTTTGATTCACAATTTTGAATTTGACCACCGCCTTTGCTCTCTAGGGCTTAAATATTCTCATACTCCAGGAAATTCTCTTTTTCAGTGTTTTAAAAATCAGGTTAGGCAGCCGCCTAGGCGGGGTTTATCATAACACCACAACGATTTTAGGTAGTCGGGCGGTCCTAGGCGGTTGACCAATTTAGGAAGGTTAGGCGGTCCTAGGTGGGATTAGGTGGTCCTAGGCGAGTCTAGACGGGGTTTTGTGTTTTAAAAATCAGCCTAGGCGGGATTTTTCAGAACACTACAAAATTTTAGTTGAATTAATTATATTAATGTGTTAATAAATTGAAAAATACAAATTCGCTTGGGCTCCGATGGGCCTAGCCGCCCGTTTAGTGTCTAGCGCTTTTTAAAACATTGCTCTTTTATAGCTTGTAATTGAAAATTGAAATTGTTACTATGCAGTACAATGGGTGTATCTGGAAAGGAGGGAGACTGAGACTTGAGAAGGCTAAAGAAGATTATCTCGTTCGCCTGAAACGGGAATGGGATTTAGATGCTCAGTCAGCAAATAATACATCAGCTACTAATGTTGATATTAATGTAAACAATACTGAGCCTGCCGATAAGCTCAAAAAAGGCATCACTTCGGAAAAGAAGCAACTACGAGTTTTCTTCCCAAAATTACGGAAGGTAAACTTTGCTGGAAAACCCCATTTATGTAACTATCAAAACCTTTTTATTACATCCTTACACTTGAGTTTCTACGCAGGTGAAATCACTGCCATTTACCGGAACTGGAAAGCACAAATACAGTTTCAGACGCGTTGAAGTTCCACCTCTTCCTACATATTTCTGTGATTGTGAAGAGCATTGCGGTTCTCTATATAGCGTTGAAAAACAAATCGCTCGTGTGGAAGATCAAAGTGGTGGGATGAATAAGCAAGAAATAGAGCTGATGAATTCTGTGATGCATAAGCTCCTTGAGAAGGAAAATATTTCTAGTGCTACATTTAATGACCTTGAATTGACCAAGGAAGAAGATGATACTAATGAGGAGATTAATGATCTGCAACTCGATGAGATTGAAAATACAGATGATGATATGATAATTAATGTGGTGAGCCGAGCAAAGGAAACAATAAGGCCTTATCAGGTACCTTTTTATGCTTAGTTTAAATATTTTTTCCTTTTTTAGCCATAGTTGTCAAGGCGCTAGGAGCAGCCTAGGCACCAGGGGGGTCCTGGAGCCTAGGCGCAGGCCCGCAAACTAAAAAAACTTATAAATTATGTCAAGTTGCACCCATGAAAAAAATAAAATGTTCATCAATTTATCTTTTCTTATGTGATAAAATGAATTAAAATGATAAGTTTTTCTAAGATGGAGGGATCATTTTATTATTAATAATATTATTATTATTATTATCATTTAGCTTTCATAAGTAATAAATTTCCCTAATTTTCTTCCATAATTTCATTTCTTAATTTCTTTTCTTTCCTAAACTCTAAGCTTACCTAAATCATTACAACAACAACAACAACATTACCCCAATGCCTTCAAGGCTCCCTCACAAGTGGGGTAAGGGGGGGTCGGGTGTACGCAACCTTACCTCTGTAATTACAAAGAGGTTGTTTCCAATTGACCCTAAAGTCGAGTTGCAACAGCTATCCGTGACTTTACAATAAAAGAAGCTCAGATAGTTTAATGAGTCATTTTGCTTTAGTCCATTACCTAAATCATTACATTTCCTATAAATCAACTTAATTTTGGTATCCAGTACGCCTAGGCCCACGCCTTTGCGCTTGTAGCCTAGAGCCTCATGCATTCAGGTGTGCGCCTTTTGGGTGTGAGGAGCCTGGTAGATGTTGAGGCGATGAGGCTGGAGCCTGGTGAGCCTGGAGCTAAAGGCGCCCCTTTGACAACTACGTTTTTTTGACCTTGGAGGTTTAGATTTTAACTTTACTTGCTTTATCAAATGCCAAGGATTCAAAATCAAACAAAAGGCAAGCTTCTGTGATGCATAAGCTCTTTGAGAAGGAAAATGTTTCTATTCATACATGTAATAACCTTGAATCGACCAAGGAAGAAGATGATTCTAATGAGGAGATTAATGATCTGCAATTTGATGAGATTGAAGGCACGGATGATGATATGATAATTAATGTGGTAAGCCGAGCAAAGGAAACAATTAGGCCTTATCAGGTACCATTTTATGCTTAATTTAAGGATTTTTTCCTTTATTGCCCTTGAAGGTTTAGATTTTAAATGTAATTGCTTTATCAAATGCCAAGGATTCAAAATCAAACAAAAGGCAAGCTTCTAGTGACGAACCAACTAATCCTAAGCCAAAAAAGAAGACAAGCTATGATGAAGAAAATACCGAATCGAACAAGTCGGCAGTTGCATCTGGAGCCAAAAACATGGAACCAAAGTCGAGCGGCGAACTATTTGGTAGCAGCTTTTCATGGTCACAGAAGTCTTCGTGGAAAGAACTTATCGGAGATAAGAGCAACAATTCAATCACTATCTCCAATATATTGCCTAGCACTTCATCTAAGAAGACTAAACAACGAAAATCTAACTCACCGAACAGTAAAACAAAGAAATCACATGATCACCAGAGAGATCAATTAGATAGAAAGGTGCAAGATACTGCTGATACGAAAATGGATTCTATAGAAGCTCAGGCCAGCAAAGCCGACCCTCCTTCAGAAAAGCTTGAATGTCCGAGAGACCAATTAGATGAAAAGAATGAACCGAACTCTGCTCAAGATAAGCATGAATATCAAAGAGAACAATTAGATGAAAAGGTTGAAGCTTTCACAGAAACTCAGCCTAATAAAACCGACTCGGCTTCAGAAAAGGCGGGAAGAGGTTCGGCTTGGCTACACAAATCGTCATGGACACAGTTAGTTACTAGTAACACTAGTAGTTCATTCAGCATAACACAGATAATTCCAGATCTCGCTTTTGACAAGCAAGAGCCCGCAAAACCCGATTGTGCGGTAATTACTAACTCTATAGGCAACACAGTCGAACAGAGGGAAAGTGATTCGGTATTTGGTGCTTCAGGATTAGCAACTGGAAGTGACAATGGCAATGCTTCAGCTCTAACAGCAACAAGGGCATCTCTGACTAGAAATATGGCAGATGTTGGGACTTTTTCGTTTAAAAGGAGCGACGAGTCATTGAAAGAATGGGCGAAACTTAAAGCAGCATTGACTAGAACTGGAAAGAGAGCAAACAAGAAGAAATAGGAAAGAGTGTATTATTTGTAGTTTACCTTTTACTTTTTGGTGACCAAAAGGGCTATTTTTGTTTGTGCTTTCAGAATTTCGACTTCTTTTCAAGAGCTTTGATACATTAGATGTAGGGATGATCATGAAATGAATCATGGGTATTGCATATTTTTTTTGCATCATTATATTCTATTGAAGCAACTTTTGTTTATTTGGGGAACCTTTTGGTATAAAAATGATGTATTTTTTATATAATAACGAAATACTATGGCATGGATGTGAATATACCGTATTTACAGCATACCAATCATATAGTATACCTCTTGGTATATCAATGGTATTTACTTAGGGTTTACTATAATACTATATTATAAGAATGGTATAATAGTATTATATTTTTGGCCAAATACATAAAAATCATCCTAAATTTAGCTCAAATATCTTATTGTCTCCCCCAACTTTCAAAAGAACCTATTACCTCCCTCAACTTAGTAAATATACTCCTATTATCCGCCCAAAGCTGACATGATAGTGAGTTGAGGGAGGTAATCGGTCCTTTTGATAGTTAGGGCGGGTAAAAGGAGCATAATTGTCATGCTGAGGGAGGTAATAGGTCCTTTTCAAAGTTGAGAGAGACAATAGCTATTTGAGCCAAATTTATAATAATTTTTTTAGGGACTCTTACAAAAAAGCATCCCTCTTCACAAAATAATTTGTATCAATAGATAAACTATTTTTAAAAAAACCACTCTTTACACAAATTAATTAAAAGAAGTTGAAACTGATCATAAGTTTACATTCTAAGGAGACAATATGTTTGTTTTTAATTTTTTGATTTGTTTTGCATTTATCTCTCAAACCGTTCATTTTTTCGACACGTTGCTTTAGATTTTTTTGTTCGTCTCTTTTTTATCTTCGAAATGACATCCACTGTGATATTTTATTTCCAAAATTTTTTTGAACTCACATATCCAATAGAAGTCCAATATAAATTAGTAAAATGTAGAAGAACTTTGATCAAAACATTAGATTGATTTTTAATAGATCAAAACTCTAAAATATACTTGTATAAATGTCTAATATCAACGTTAAATCATATTTTTCCAATAAAAGTCTGGTACCTATCTAGTAGACGCCCAATAGATACCTGATAGACATCCAATAGATATGTGGTAGACGTCCAATAAATGTCCAATCGCCTATGGCTTGAATTGCTAAATTCCAAAATAAATATACATCGATATTGTATGATCTTCTGCAACTGGTTTGCTTCAAATTATCAAGAATTAGTGCATAATCGTCATCAACAAAAGATTTAGAGCTAAACTTGGAAAACCTAATGAAGAACGACAATAAAAAATTCTCAATTCGAGCAACAAATATAGCAATACCTTATACCCGAAAACCAGAGCATCACAAGATCTACTCAAGAAACAACAACACAAAACTAACATAAATGATTCCGTAAAACATTATCGAAACTAAAATCTACCACTTATCTATTGGATATCTACCATGCAACTATTGGATATCTACCATGCGACTATTGGGTGAAAAATTTTAAAAAATCACAGTGGGTGTTATTTTAAAGATAAAAATAAGACGAACAAATAATTTTAAAGCTGCAATGTTAAAAAAATAAACGGTTTGACAATTAAATGAAAAATAAGAAAGAAAAACAAAAGAAAAATGGGAGAAATAAGTGGATGATAGTTGTAAATAGAATTAAAGGAAATATGTATTTATAGATAATTTATAAAATATGATTATTTTCGATAGTTTGTCTTTTTTCTTATGCATTTGGCCTTTATTTTTAATATAATGATATACATTATGGTATAAAATGGTACCTTTTTCAGCCATTTCCTCAAGGCCCAAATAGACGAGTCGAGCTGAGTTGAATTTTAGTTTGTTTGTGTTAGTTCGTTTAATTTATAATCGAACACGAGCCGATTTCAAAATTTTGTTCGTGTTCTGTTCATTTGTTCGCGAGCTGTTCCCGAACAACTCATTTATTTTTTCATGAACAGTTTGTTAATTTGTTCACGAACAAGCTTGTCTATTTATGTTCGTGAACGATATTGCCAATTCAATACATAATTTAAAGTGGACCATAAAATTGGGTTGGGTAATATTATACATATACTCGTTGTATTAGTTTAATTTTATATATCCATACTTTATTTTAATTTTATAAATTTTTATTTTTGATATGTAATAAAAATAATCGGGCTAGTTCACGAACATTTATCGAGTCAGTTCACAAACTTGTTCGCAAACCTCTAATCGAGTTTGTTCACGAGTTAACGAACCGAGATTTGGTTTGCTCATATTCAGTTCATTTATAATTCGAGCCATAAAATCATGTTCACGAACTGTCCATTTATAAGCCAAATCGGGCTTTTACAGAATCAAACACCAAACCATTTACGAACAGCTTTATTCACTTACGGCAGATTTAATTTTGATTACAACTGCTTTTTAACGATTTTATAGATAAAAATTTAACATTAACGGCAATATCTAACATGACCACACTAAACGGCAGTTAAGAGCTTTCCAAATATGTTCAAGTTTGATGATACTCCCTCCGTCTAGAAATTATTGTTTCTTTAGCCATTTTTTTAGTTTTCTTTTTAGTTGTTAATTTAGATTATCAATGCATTTTGTACAATTTTTTCTCTAATTTACCCTTTATTAAATATGAGAGAGATTATGTATTGTTAAAATTATAAGTGAGTAATTAAGAAGAAAGAGAATTTAGTAAAGGATAAATTAGTCATTTTAGCTGTACAATAAATTTTTTATTGATTTTAATGATTCGGTTAAATAGACAATATTTTATAGATGGAGGGAGTATCAATTTAAAATTTCAAAATAACCACAAAAACGGAATAATGATGCCCTTCACGTGCTACGGTGCCAGTGACATTGTTTTGGCTTCATATGCCTATCGGTTATCGGCCTATTTTGCTCTGTTTTCTCAAAATACATTGTCATTAATTTTCTCAATTCATACTTTAAGATGGTTCATAAATTTAATTGGTTTGGAGCTAATTTTACTTAAAACAAGGAAAATTTAATTTGACAAATAAATCATAAATGTAGAACGGTTCAACTAATTTTAACTAAGTACATTACAAAATATCTAATTTAATTTTACATTAACTCCAAAGACCTATCATCCATTTTTATTACTCCTTCCGATTCCAAAAACTATTCATTCTACGTACTTTTTCTTTACTCCTTTTACTTGTCATTCTCTGTTTTCAATTTGAGTTTTTACTACTTTCTCCCTATTATACCCTTACTAATTGTAGGTTAATGCCAATACACATATTACTTAACTAATGCTAATTTAAGGGTAAACACGTAATTTTATACCCTCCATTAAATACTTCTTAAAATTTGTGGATTTCTTTAAAGCGACTAGTTTTTAAAACCGTAGGGAGTAGTGTTTTTCCTTTCTCTTCTATTCTTAGTCCCTTAAAACTATATACCACATTTAGATAAAAAAAACCAACCGTTATATATTTATAGTTGCTTCATGTATTAGAAGAGTAAATTATAATTATTTATTTTGCAAAATTGAAATAATTATAAGTTAAATTTTGAACTTATTAGTAAAAATTTTAATAATCAATAAAGGTTTAATCTGATAATTGGGCTTAAAATTTTAATCCTATAAATCATAAATTTGAGTCCATATTTAAATAAGGTGAGATGTAATTTTTCTGGCAAATTTTTATAAATATGCCATATAAATTTTAAATTATTTGCTTTTTGGTAAAGGTTTTTAATTAAAACTCTTGGACTTTGACTTTGAGACATTGATTAAAAAAGTTAAAAGCAACGGCAATATAGTTGAGCGTCAATTTTTGGAATAGAAAATAAAAGTCAACCATACAATTAAAAAACAATGGAGCATACCAAAACCTAATAAGGTCCTATTATTATTAACTTATTTTTTATTTAGTTTAATTTAATATTTATTAATTTAGTTCAGTTTAATTTAGTATCATTTATAATGGTATATTTAATTATTATTATTATATGTAATAATTAATAAATTTTATTAGAATGTATAGTATTATTTAAAATGTTATTAATTATTATGTATTTTATTTTTTTAAAAAAATATTATTTATATTATTAATTATAATTTAGTTTCAGTATTATTCAGTTCAGTTTCAGTACAGTTCAGTTCAATTCAATACCATTCAGTTAAGTTTAATATTAATCAGTTCAATTCAGTTCAGTACACATACTTATCAATTGAAAAGAACTTGACCCAAAACCGGAAGTTGGCAAATTTCATGGAGTGAAGTTATGGCTTTTATTCAAATAGCCTTTTTTAAGTAATTCCATTTGATTTATAGTAGTCTCAGTTCTCTTACGTGGCTTATATTAATTTTTATCGTGTAATTTTTAAGTACGAGGTTCGCGATACAGGACCTAAACTTTCATAATATGTATACCTTAATACACACCAATTATATAAAGCGACTTGACATTTTTATTTACATGGCATGGGCGATTTCAAGTGATTAAGAGTAGGGTTTATGGTACTTCCTTTTAAATTATAGTTCAAATTATATACCTTCAACTATATGAATATTATAAAAATATATGATCAAACCCCATATTAATTAACTTCTACTTAAAGATTTATATAAAAAAATTGTTTTATAAAATGGTGAATTCTATAAATCAAATTCAATTCTCTCGTATTTCTCTAACTAGTTTTTAAATTTCAAATTCTAGAGTTCCTTTTGTTAATTTATAACTTTTTAAATATATGAAAGGCTATAAATGAGTTTTTTTTTCTAAATATTATTAATATATATATATATATATATTGAAATTAAAATTAAAATTTTTCATACACTAACACTTGCATCCTATAGTAAAAAAGGTTTGGACAACAGAGGTTGATTGACCAACTTTGCATACATAAAATATGGGAATTATTTCCAATAAGCTACAAACTTGTCATCCAATTATATTTTATAAGCTTGTGTTTAGTTTAGTTTGTTACAATTTGCTATTACAATTGTTAATTATTATTGATGATATTTTTTTATATCAAAATAGGTAAAGGTAATCGTAACCGAACACTTTTAGAACTGCTGTTTGATATTATGCAAAAGACAAATATGAAAAACGTTTTTCGTTAAGCAATGTCTAATTCATCCCTAAGAGTTATCTCAGAAGGAGATGTCTCAAATGTGTAAGGAGCTCAAAGCTTAAGCTTCAAGCAATGTGGCATTTAACACACTTCCAAAGGGTTGAAAATGGGACGGGTAATCTCTATATCATATGAGGATGGGATATCCTTGATAAAATTCCTCATGAGGAAGAAATGAAAATTTTTCACTGCCCGTCAAATTCTCAGTGAGGATGAGATAGAATTCTCTAACCCGAAAAAATTCTTAACCTAATAAGCATAAATAATAATTATAATTAGTACAAACATTCAACATTACAAAAATTATAAAACATGTACTAATAATATAGAATAAAAAGACAAAAAAATGAAAATTTATATTTTATGATGTTATAATATTACTAGGAAAGAAACACTACAAATTAAAAAAGTGATAATATACGTTATTTAAGGTTTATTAGTGATTAAGCTGTATTTCAAATTTAATTAATAGTAATTATAAAATATTATGTTAATTTTTGTTATTTTTTTACTAACAAACTATCTTAAACTAATTCTTTGATATAATTTGGTTATATGTTTCTTTAATTAAAACTTCACTTGTGGCTACTTTTAATCCCGATTTTATAAATTTCTGTTTAGTCCTGTCTATACACTATTTAAAGACATTATTGCCTTACATTTAATTCCTATTACATTATTAGATGTTTAACTGATTTAGATCATATTTTTTTTAATTTATATTTAATTTAATTTAATATAATACTATATATATATATAAATTTATATTAAAATAAATTTAATTCAGTTGAAATCTGTTATAATAAATTAAAAAGGACCGGATGTTAGAGTACCACCTATTCTTGTTTTTTCCACTTAGGTTATAATATATGAATAAAATTTTATACCATTAAATAGGAATCTAATAATAAGAAGGGTGTAACCGTAATTCAATGGAAGTGGCAATATGTGTAAATAAATCAAGATTTTTGGATAATTATAAGCTCTCAGGTCTATAAATACGACCCCATTCTTTCTAACGCTTAATCTTTCTGTTTCTCTCTCATTTTCGTTTCTCCTCTCTTTCTTTGCCTCTGATTCTTCTCTCTACTGAAATTTTTTTATTTTCCTTTTTATTTATATTCCAAATTTCGTATTATTTGTTTTATTTAATTTTGAAAATTGTGTTATTTCCGTTGTCGTTTTATATCGTGAGGGGCTTTTTTGTAATTTCATTCCGATTTTTTCTTTTCTATAAAAAAACTGTCTTTTTTTAACAGTGTACGGATTAGATTTTTTGTGGGTTGATTTTGTTGTTGACGTGGCATGAATAAAAACGTCGAAAATGAATACCAAAACGATGCGTCTTCCTCCCCGCCGTATCCTGACGTCGTCAAACAAACGGAAAGAGTGTGAGGGGTTTGATTCTCTGAAGCCGTGTGCACCGACTAACCCTGCACCCTCCTCCTCATCAAAGTTACCCAAGCCACAGGTGGTGGGCCCACCCCAAGCCGCCAAGAAATTACCGTCTGAGCCGGTCTCGTCTAATCTGCTCCTAGCCGGCCACTTGGCCCGCGAGTATCTGGCTCACGGCACTCTCTTCGGACAGCCGTGGGATCCGGCCAGACCCCAAGCGGTTGAGCCGAATAAGAAGATCAAGCTGAGCCAGAAAGCCGTGGAAGCCGAGCCGAGTCGGGGCAGTTATCAGAGGTACGTGGAGGTTTCTCATTTGTTGAAGGGTGAGACTGGGGTCCACTTGCCTGGCGTTTTCAACCCGAGCCAGGTTGCTCGATTCTTACAGATGTGAGATGACGTGGAAGGGAATGATTGGCTGTGACGTTTCCTGCTGTGTTAGCACCGTCGTTTTAGAGTTTTCTTTTTTTTAATTTTAATTTTGGAAAGAGAGGAAATTGAGAATGTCGAGGTAGGTTATGGTGTGGAAATGAATAGGTTGTAAAAAATGGAGATTTTATTTTCTTCGAATGCAAATATTTATAACGTTCAATGATAATTTATGTTATGTTATGGCTTTAATCTAATATTTTAATTCTATTTTTACTTTTATTTTTTGTTGCTAGGAAAATTCTTATTTCTTGATTCTAGCTACTTAAATATATTAGTTGTGAATAATATTTATTTCCGGAGTAATTGAACCACCTTATATCACTTGAGCAATTATTATACTGAACAATTATTATATGAAAAATAGGGCAAACTCCAAGAAAAATTAACTAGTGGTTTCACTCACTTATAAAATGGAGTTTAAAAATGGGGTATGTGATTTTAAAAAATTATTAAAATGAGAATTATTATGTTACGATAATGTGTAATTTTATTCTTTTTATCTGAAATTTTATGACTTAGCTAATAAAAATGTTATATATATTAGTGATAATTTTTAAATTTTTTAATATTACAAATATTTTTTTATTTAATTTATGATTATAAACTTTAAAAATCATAAAAAATTAAAAAAATCTTTAAAATGTACTTAAATCGCAACATATAATTTTAAATTAATAGTGTTAAATTATGAGAATGTTTAATTTATTAAAATATCTTATTTAACATCACTAAATGAAAAATATTTTTTATCCTCTTTTACAATTTTTTGAAACTACATGCTCCATTCTGCAAAAAAATATTTTTCATAACTCATTTTGTAGATGAGTGAAACCACAATGTACTTTGTTTTTAAGTTTGCTTTAAAAATTATTGAACAATTAACGTATTAATTGAGGGTGTTTCTCAAAGCTTATAATCAAATTATAAGTTAATTTTAGCTTTTAAACTCTTAATTTAAGTGTTTCTGACAGCTTATGTTTTAAAATAAAATTAGCTTAATAAGTAGTTCATTCTTTTCTACTTAAATTTAGTTTATTTCAAGAGTTATTCTGTAGTGACTTTATTTTTTATTTTTTACTTTACCACTAATCATTAAATTGAATTTCATTTTACTAATCCACTAATAATGAAGGGTAAAGTAACTTTAAATTTACAAAAAATAAAATCGTCTTAGCCTTTGTTGTTAGTTCAATTGTTGAAAAAAAAAACCTAAATTAAACTTATTTGACACTCCATTCGAAGCTTTTACAACATAAGCTATAGAATGGGATGGTATTGATACTAACAATATACAGAAGTATTATCTTATTACTTATGTTATATATAGATAGTCAATTTAACTAGTTATGTGGTTTAAGATGATATGATACAAGATCAAATTTTTACAAACTATTTTTATTCATAACTCTCCTTAAGTTTGATACTATTGGTCAAATTGGATACTGTTTTATATCACCTTAAAAAAGAAACACCAATTATCTATCTTTTGAGGCTATAGTTTATGTTAGACTTTTTTTTTTCTTACTTTTTGAAGATTAAATTTCATCTCACTGATCTAATTATACGCACAATAACTTTTATTTTAAAAAAATGAAATAATTATAACATTCACCATCTTTTGAGATACCGAATATATTTTTAATATAGATCAACGCATGATAATATGAATCACAATGTTACTAGTTAGAAAAGGTTCACTTTTGTCACATTGTTTGCATTTTTTGTGATAGAAATTAATTGATAAAATTATTGTATTTTAAGGTGTTTTTATAGAGTGGTGTTGATTTTAAACTTCAAAGTCTTAGAAAGCGCTTGACAACTATTTGACGAAAAATAGTATTTTTTTATAAATAAGAAGTAGCTCAATTAAAATAATCTTATTAAGAATTTAGTCATAATTAAGTCACTCATCCCCCTACAAATATATATTTGGTGAGATGCCAAAATTGTTTTCATTTGATACACTCAACATCTATTGTCACCTAAGATTATACAATATGCGCAGTACTCCCTTTTTTGTACTATACTAATTGATATAGACATTTAAAAACTACTTTAAATATATTATCGGAGTTAAGATATCGGACAGAAATAACCAATGAAAACAAACGAAACTTGCTTTTACACAAGACAAACAAGCCATATGACAAGACAAACTAAAAAAATAAAACAAAAAATAAACGTTGGAGCCTATATTTTCTTCATCTCAACTAACATTTTCTATCCACAACCATAAAAACTTTTGCGTACTCAATAGCATCGACTATTGCTGTAGATCTAGAATGATCTTGCTTAAAGGAGGTAAATCTGAATACCTACTGTGAAACATCATGCAAATATCTTGTCTAAAGGCGGATGGAGTCTAATCCAGCTATCAAGATTGAGATGTGTAGCATCAGATCCATAATTGATGAAGCCGATCACGTCGTAGAAATAAAAAAAATAGTAATTCAACATAAAAAAAACATTAAAATTCTTAAAGAGGGGAGGAGGAAGAAAAAACCCAAAAATTTCTCATTCATCCTCAAGGAGAACTTGAAAGAAATTTAACAGAAGCCGTGTATTACTCCCTACAACCTTATGAACTGTATAAATTTTGTAAACTTTTAATCCTTTTTTTCATTCATATTTTTCATGTTTTTAGATAATTGTTTGTTATTTTTATTATTAATTTTACAATAGAAATGTCCCCACATGTACGTACCTCTTAGACCATATTATTAGTTGATTGATGCATCTAAAATGGAAATTATACAAAAGTTTGTATAAATTGAAAAGAAAGAGTATTTGTGGTATTGAATTATTTAGTCATGTTTGCAAGTTATAATTTATTTATTGAAAAAGTAAGCAAGCATTGGATAACATTTAATTGAGAGATGCGACTATTCTGTAATGTTAGGTTTAAAGATGTGACTACACATCCTTCCATCTATAAACGTTAAAAACTTGTTATTAAAGCCTAATTTTCTAGTTAATATCCACATTTGTAACATTTAAAATATATTAATAATATGCTTCATATAGTTACTTTGTAAAATATATTAAAGCCTCACTATTACTATTTTATTGTTCAAACTGTAACAAATTTTACATCACTCATCCGTTTATGATAAAAATAAATTTATTATAGAAAAATATTTTAATATGATAGTTAAATAAGGGTTAATATATGACCGAATTATTAGTTTAGTGCTTAACATTGAACCTGCGGCTTCTAGAGATTCTAGATTCAAGTCATATTTGGGAATGAGTTGGAAATTTTTCTTTCCATTTAATATAAGTGAGGGAATTTTTTTTAATAAGGGTTAATATTGTGGTTAAATCTATCTTCAACTCAATTACAAGTGTGTGTATATATTGAACAAAATTTTCATCTACAAAATATAATTTTTATAGTAAAACTTAGTTTATAACTTTTTGGTATAAACTACATAAGTAACATAGTTAAAATAATCTCGACCGGAGATTAGCACAATTAAGGTTGTGTTCTTTTCAAGAATTGAACTGAACTGAATTTATTTCAATATAAATTTATAACTACGCATAGCTAAACTAAACTAAACTAAACTGAATTACATTGAATTGTAACTCAAGAGAACATAACTTAAAGCTTATATCTCTTTCTTTATGCTTAATTCATATATATAATCCTTTTTTAAAATGCAAAAACACTTTTATATTAATTATTAAGTAAAAAAGAAAATCTTCATCCTACTCCAGATGTGTCTTAAATTTAAAACATTTAAAATTATATATTTAGTCTCAACCACTAAATTAAAACATTTCCACTCCATATATAATCTTGACTTGAGAAATCTTAGCAAATTATCCAAGTCTTTTTATTATAAGCATAAAATAATATTGTAACTCACATTTAAAGATGATAATATTGAAATGTTTTTATAGAGTTTATAATTATCACGAATATTCTTAGCCATTTATATCAATTTTAGTGCTTCTATAGCACACCACGAAAAGTAAAAACTTTATGCAAAAGCAAAGCTGATATGCGTAATTCATGAGTACTTTATTTGAATTAACAAGTACATTTCAACTTCTTCAGCATATTTCTTTAAACATTGTGAATATAAATTACTTTCATCTTTTTAAAACAGACATTATAACCTAAAATTAATTTATAAAAATATTTATTATTTACATTTTTTAGGTATTTTTTTTTTATTTTTTCAGTTCTACCCCTATGATATTAATTATATTTGATTAAAAAATTAAAGTATTAATTAAACTACAATAGTAAATTAGTATTTTTATACCCTTGATTAATTAATTTATTAAGAAACATGAAACTATTAGGAAGACAAGTAAAAAAATATGGAGGGAGGATATACTAAGAGCCATTTTGACATTGTTGTTTGAGCTGCTTTCAAAATAAGTTGTTCTCGCAAACTTTTAATAGTACTACATATTTTGACTTTGAACAACACATTTTGATCATTCATACTAGTTAATTATGAACTGTCTGATTAATTTTTTCCAAAATCAAATTTACAGCTTTAAAAAAAAGCTTGAAAATGGAGCTTTTTAGAAAAGTTGTTGAAAAAGCTCTAAAAACCCACAGCCAAATTGACCATAATTCTCAATTTTTTAAAAAGTTATTGAAAAAAGCTAAGCCAAACTAACTCTAATTCGATGATCGTACTTATACATTAAATTGTAAAAACATTAATATATCCCAATCGAAAGCTCTTTTAGCTTGGGCATTAGAATTCAATGACTTTGAGAGAGAGATAAGACTCTTTTATCATAAGAGGCATTAAAAAGAAAAATATATCAGAATATAAAGATATTCTAGCCTTTAAAAGAGCACTAAAATGTACTCAAATATTTTTTTTAAAGTCATAGAGAATTAATAATTTAACATTTTTTAGTAGCTCTCTCCCTATTTTTTGCACGGTAACTATTATCATTTATTATTATTATTTTATCACCTTTACTACATGAATGATTAATGCTTAAATTTGACAAGTAGGCATAAATTATAGTTCTAACGGCAAATAAAGGTTACATATTTTTCATAGTTACTTTATTTTGTTGGTTACTGAATCAAATTTCATACAACTCATTGAATATTGATAAATAGCAGCATAATAGTTACTATATAAAAAAATTAATTATGAAAAAACTATAAGACTAATCAATATCCAAATTGGGATAACTCTCGACTGAAATAGAAAAAATTATGGTTTTTTACAAGTTCAAAATAAAATATTAATAGAAAATTACATAAATTCAAATGACTAATAGGTGGGTACGTTAAGTCCAACCGTTTTTTCCATCCTACATTTTCCAAACCCTAATTTAAAAAATTTACAATATTTTTACTTCAATCATCTTTTCAATTTTAAATTTTTAAAAAATAATAATAATTTATTATTATTATATTAATTTTTTTATATAATTTTAATTTTAATCGACTAACAAAACAATAAAATAAATAAAAGCTAAAAACAAAAACTCTTACAAAAATGGTTCTCCAAAATAAAATTTTCCATATTTCAGAAATGCCATTGAACATATAGTACCAGGAATGATTGGATTCAACCATGGTCCCATTCACCATAATTGGAAATAGTTGGAAGTGCCTTAGTGATAAGTTTGGGGCAATTGTACTTCTGGCTTTGGCCTTAGTAACTTTCCTCGGTCGAATTAATTTTGAGTTTGATTTATAGTGAATGTAAAAATTTTTATTGAGGTATTTACCCACCACAATTAGATACGCGATATGAGTAAAATTTAGATGTAGTAGGAGCAAAGCTTCAATAAATCATATAGGCAAAAAAAATAAAAAATTCAGACGGGGATGTGACAGAACGGCGCCGTGTTGATTGGATTTGACGAAATTCAGGGATTGTTCGGTTTTGCCGAGATATTTCAGGGGTTTATCTTCTCTCTCAATCTCTCATCCGAATTTTCACAAGCAATTGCAGAAATCCACGGAAATCATTCACTTAGTACTGCGGTCCACTGCTCATCCTAATTCTACTTGTTCCTGGAGGTGAATAATTTCGTCTTTGGTTCTTCATATTATGCAGCAATCTCTTTTCATCTAACTTGCAGTTATGTTTGCTGAAGATTCTGTTTCTATGCGTTGGTGTTTTTAGTCTCTATAGTGCTTCATGAAAGTTCTTCTTTACTAGCTTCTAATTGGATGTTTTTTCTTGTTTGTTAAAGGAATTGGATCGGAAGATAATGTGCTATTTGGGATGGAAGTCTGAGTTACTAAATTAGTGTGAAAATTGAATAAGCCAAGCAGAAACTATTGTTTAAATTTGCCTTTAATTTTAGGTTTTGATGATTTGGGATGTTTTCTCTGCTAATAACCGATACTCTACATTCACATAGTAATATTGTTTGTGACTGAGGAAATATGTGTCCCCTTCAAAGCATTAGCATGCCAAATTCCTTCTCAATTCTTTCTTCTTCACACCACGCGGGTTTCCTTTTATCTTCATCAATATCTTGTCGGAAAACTTCCCATTATCGATGTATAAGAACATGCCACCACTGGGCAAATGCTGTACCTTTTCCCACATACAGTGTGTTCTATAGAAAACCTTTTCCTTGCTTGGCTGTTTCAAGAAGTTCAGATCTAGAGCCTGACTCTGAAACCAGCTCCAAACCCAAAGATAAACCTAGGACAAGGACTCGTCGGTCAAAAGCTTCGGATGCTCAAAAGAAAGATGAAAATGCCGGGGAACTCTTCCCAACAACAATTCCACGCAAGCCTAGGCGTGGTCGTAGGAGCGAAGCGGTTGCAGTTGAAGACTATGTTCGTGACTCGCTGGAACGAACATTTGCATCAATTCGACAGCAGAATCCAGAATTGTTAGAGAATAAAGAAAATATAGTGAAGGAAAAAGTTGAGGACAATACAGATTCGGAAACCGGTGATGAAGATGACAGCGACATGGATGATGATGATGAAATTGAAGACACACACGATGTTGGTAGAGGAAAAGGAAAGAAGAAGAAGAAGATGGTAGTTGAGGAGGAAAACCCTAATTGGCCGTTGGATGCTGATGTAGGCTGGGGAATCAGTGGATCAGAATATTTTGAGAAGAACGCAATTAAGAATGTTATTGCGGAAGATGGATTTGAAATTGACTGGGAAGGGGAGATAGATGATAACTGGGTGAAGGAGATTGACTGTCTTGAATGGGAGAGCATTGCTTATCATCCTAGCCCGCTAATTGTTCTTGTTTTCGAGAGATACAACAGGTAATCAATCTCCTTATGTAGTCTGTTCTTTTCTCAGAGTAGGAGTAGCCTGGTGGATTAGTATAAATGGATAACTAAGGCATAGCCAAACAATTTTTGCAGGGCATCTGAGAACTGGAAGACTCTGAAAGAGTTGGAAAAGGCAGTGAAGGTTTATTGGAGTGCAAAGGATCGACTGCCACCTCGGGTAAACATATACATCCTTTTATTTATATAGGTTCAAACTTAGAAACTATTTCGAAGGATATGCGTTTGTTAGGTATGGATCAGCGTGTGGCTTTTGATAGAGCTTCATGATGTCATAAGATCCATATAGTCCACCCCACCTAGCGTGGGATTTACGGCTTAGTTCGTTGGTTGGTTAGGTTCAAACTTGAACTTTTGAGCTCTTAATTTAATATTTTATTGTTTTATTCAATCCACTATATATAATTTTTCAGTTACACCTTTCTTCACCTGTTGATTGCTGAGGCAATAGTTTATGTATCCTGTTGTTTCTATATCATAACCTTAGAAATATGATACTCTCTCGAATTCAATTAGTGGTGTTTTGGTTTTCATATACTGTTGGGTCTTTATGGAAAAATTTTGGATTTTGATTTTAAGAGTTTTTATTGTATTCCCGTATTAGGTAATAATCTTGAATCTTCTAAAATTATTTGTCCATGTAAGAAGTTGATTGTACTGATTTGAGAATTCTCTTGAAACAGTCAGTGAAGATAGACATCAATATCGAGAAAGATCTGGCATATGCTCTCAAAGTTAAAGATTGCCCTCAAATTCTGTTTTTACGAGGAAACAGGATTGTGTATAGGGAGAGAGGTAACCCATATTCTCTTTAACAATTAGGATGGGGCATGTTTCACTCATTTGTTTCCAAGATATATCGTGACTCTTTTTATACTAATGTTAACATGTTATAATAAAACATTAATATTTCTTCAGAGTTCCGAGCCGCTGATGAGTTGGTGCAGATGATAGCACATTTTTACTACAATGCAAAGAAGCCCTTATGTGTCAAATGATGCTTGCTAACTTTTCTGGTACACTCATATGGAACTCAGTTCTTGAACTTCTTGTAATTTTGTATATTGATCTGTCCGTATAACCTCTCTTCAGAAGAATACCTAGCAGATGGTGGTGATTTATGGCAACACATGTTAATCACTAGCTCTATAATCCCTTTAACGTTGCAATTTGCACTACAGAAGCTTCTTTAAGCTTTTCATATTATTGCCAAAATGTTACCTTCTACTGTGGGTTTCGCTTAGATATTGATTTTTAATCTAAAATATAATGGTGGCGTTTCGTTCACGGAATGCGTATTCCGTGGAATAGAACTAGAGATGAATGGAAAGATGTCAAATATAGTAGAGTATATGTCTAGAATCCCGTCGACGCACAGAAAAGCTTTTCCTAGTTTTTAAACATCTCACGGGAAAGCTTTTCCTAGTTTTTATACATCTCACGGAATAACTATTCCTTTGTTAAGGAATAGCTTTACCGTGAGATGTATAAAAACTAGGAAAAGCTTTTTCGTGAGTCGACGGATTCTAGATGAATGATGTGTCATATTTGACATCTTTCCATACATTTCTATTTCTATTCCACGGAATAGGCATTCCGCGAACCAAACGAGCCAAATGTGCTTATCAGGACATTACATTTATTATTTTTTTTTAAAGGAGAAAATTGTCATGTTTCACGTTGTAAGAACCTGAATTATGTGTGAATTTGACAGTTGAGCGCCCTTCTATTTTTCTCAGCATAATTGTCATGTAGTTCTTGTTTCCTTGATTTCTGTTCATGATGTGTGCTTAAAGCTGATAAATGCTTTATTTAGCTGCTATATATTTGTTTAATACTTGAAATCATTATGCATGATCTCTTGTTTACTTCTATGCTATTATGTTTCCAAACTCCCTAAATATGCTTTCTCGATGCCAACCAACTGGCCATGAGACTGTATCTCTGCTAATTGTATTCATATGTTGGCTGCTTTTTTGAACTGCCCTTTTTGCACCTTCCCTATTTCAAATTGTGAATTCTCTTGATTTTCTTTTGCGGGGGTTTAAAACATCAAGATTTGGAATTTGGATGTCAAAATTTTGATTATCTGAGTATCAAGAAATAGCAAACTGTATGTGATAGTTACTTGGTGATTGATAATTTTGATTTCTTGTCTCCGAACTTTACAGCAACTAATAATACTTTAAGCCTTCTGCACCTAGGTGTACCTTTTGGTCAAACAATTTAAGCCTCTCAAAAGTTGATTTGTTTGGGACATTAAATATGTTGTAGAAAGAAAACTTCAGTAAGTAAAGATAGCTACAATGGTAAATTTCAATTTAAGTTAAACAAATACTAGTTTTAAGTAATGTTATCTTATCTTTTAAAACCAATTTTGGAAACAATAGAAGAGTTCTCAAAAATTGTGATGTGGCTATATTGATCTTAAAATACAACTTTTTGTAACTAAATTTATAGATTTAAGGTTACGACATCATAACTATTGACCAATGAGAGAAAATTTTAGAAGATGTACTGGAAAAGTGGAGCAAATCATTCCGAAATGCTCTCCTCTCGCCTTGAGGTGAGGCTCAAGACCTTACACCTTTAACAACTATGATCCCATGTGGGTCAAGAGAAGCTTAATTACAATAATACCCATTTTTGAACTTTCTTTAGCAGACAAAACAATCCTCATAGATTGTATATAAAAATCTTAGCCTGTTGGATTTTCCCATAGAGATAACTGTGAAGAGATGGCAAATCAATCTTTCTCCTGCTTCGTCTTTATCCTTCTTTTCTTAGCAGCAGGTAATTAATCATTATTATTCAGTCCTCAAAACTTGGTTTTATTTGTCAAAGCTGTGAACCTACTTGTTGTTTTTCTTCAAATCATAGACCTAGAAACAAAGATTGAATTTTGTTTTTAGATAGTCTGCAGAATTGATGAAACATAGAATGATTTTTTTCTCTTATGCTGTTGAATTTGTTTAGGGTTCTGTTTGATAGGAATGAATCTCATAAATCGTGTTATTCTTCCAGAAATTGTAAACTTTCATGCTTGGTTTGACATTTGAGTTCACTACTAGTTTCGAAAATGGTAGTAGACTCGATGTTTTAGAAAGCGCTAGCCGAAATGCCTAGGTGGGACCTAGGCGGATTTGTATTTTTTATTTTTAAATATTTATTATATATATATATATATATGAATTCAACTAAAAAGTAAATTATAATAATATAAAATATCAAAAAACATAATTTAGACCATGTTTTCAAAATCACTAAAGCATATATTGTTTCTCGCTTTGAGACTCAAAATGACAATTTTATTGTGAGAACACTTTAATGTACTTTAGTTTTACCAACTAAACTACGTTTTGTTGGTAAACTATGGTTATTATAAATAATGGTATCATAAAAAATCTAAATTAGGCGCTGCCTAGGTCGAAAAAATTGGACTAGGCAATCGGCCTAGCGCCTGATAGCTCTGGGAATGAAAAGTTGGCGGCAAACCCAAAATAGCGCCTAGGCGGGTATTTTTAAAACGGTGCCTAGACATTATTGATTTTGGTGAGTGTTTGTGCAGCTGAAGCTGAAGGGGGACTGCAGTTCAAGCGAGGAGAGCCTAGCGAGTGTTATACTAGTTGGGCATGCACTAACAACAAAGCTTGCAAGGAAGATTGCAGCTCTAAGTATCGACAAGGCCGCGGATTCTGCAGCGGCAATCCTCTCGCCTGCTTATGCGCCTATAACTGTTCTACCTAGTGTTCTCCTTGAGATGGTTATGAGTTGAACTATATTCTGTAATAGCTAAGAAAATGCACAAGAGAATCCAATCAGAAGAATAGATTTAATGTAATATTAGATTTTTTATTCTGATTAAAAGAAATAGAAAATGTTGTGAAATTCTTCTCTTTTTTCACATAAACAATTCTTGATTTGGTTTGGGTTCCCTAAATTTCTATCCTTTGAGGCTAACCTCGTAATTCAAGTTAAGGCCTTCAAGGTTCTGTTTATATACAAGCTTAGTGGATATTCCGAGAGCGATGTGAGATATTCATTCGTAACACATCCTCTCATAACGTATTATAAATTGCTTGAAAGATATTGTCCACTTTGGCGCAGTTTACGGCTAACCTCATGACTTTAAAACGCGTCATTCAAGTTAAGGTCTTTAGGGCTCTATTTATATACTCGGAGCGATATGAAATATTCATTCCTAACAAATATATCCTAGTTTAATTTTATACAATTTCTCTTCACTGTCTATTCTTTTCAGTCAGTTCATTGTATCTACCACTTATTATTTTATCTAACATTTTAACTACTTATAAGTTGGCTTTAAAAAACATTCAACTCTTATATTTAAACTCTTTATATATTAAGTTGATAAAAAAAAAAAACTCTTCATATATTAAGAAGAGCTTACAAAACAATAAGCTAAAAAAATCACCCGTCTTATTCTTTTCAACTTATAAGTAGCAGTATTGAATTGAACTAATTTCAGTGTAAATTTATATATATGCAATACTGAACTGAATTGGACTGAACTGAATATAAATTGAAAAGAACATGGCCTAACACCCCCTAAATTTATTTTAGAGAAAAGTATATAACTGTACCAAAGGCAACAATAATTTTCATTAAAAGTTTGGTCAACAACACGTGTCCAATTCCACAAGCTTCAAGAATATAAATGCGTTCCACAAGCCTCAAACAACATAAATACGTTCCTCTCCAACATCTCATACATAAGACATGTTTTTTTTTTATTTTCGTTTCTTATTTTGCATTTATCTCTCAAACCATTTATATTTTTGACATTCCGGTTTAGACTTTTTTGTTCGTCTCATTTTTATCTTCGAAACGCCATACATTGTTATATATTTTTTTTGACTTTTTCCAAATTTTTTGAAATCTGGTATAAATCTGGTATTTTGCTGGTATAAATCTGGTATGAAGTCATTTTTGTATGTTTTCTTCATAAAATGCAAGTTTATGGGTTATTTTCATCACACCTAGTATTTTGCAGGTATAAATCTGGTATGAAGTGTTTTTGTTTGATTTCTTCACAAAATGCAAGTTTATGGGCTATTTTCATCACACCTAGTATTTTGCTGGTATAAATATAGTATGAAGTGGTTTTTGTTTGATTTCTCAATAAAATGCAAGTTTATGGGTTATTTTCATCACATCTAGTATTTTCCTTGTATAAATCTTGTATGAAGTGGTTTTTGTTTGATTTCTTCATAAAATACAAGTTTATGGGTTATTTTCATCACATATAGTATTTTGCTGGTAAAAATATGGTATAAAGTAATTTTGTTTGATTTTTTCATAAAATGTAAGTTTATGGGTTCTTTTCATCACACCTAGTATTTTGGTGGTATAAATCTAGTATAATGCTAGTTTTTCACACCTTATATAATGTTGGTAAAATGCTGGTTTTTAGAGCTGGTAAAATGCTGGTATAAAATAAAAATTCGAAAAAAAGTATATCATCATGTATCTAGTTTCGAAGATAAAAATGAGACGAACAAAAAACTCTAAAGTGGCATATCGAAAAAATCAACAGTTTGCGAGATAAATGCAAAACAAAGTAAAAAAAATAAAAAAGGAAGGAATCGCATATATAGGGAGGAACGTACATAATGAAAAGAGAAAATTTAAAAGTTGACCAAACAGCTATTTATAAAAGTAAAGGACAAAGAGGTAAATATTTTACACAATCCCTATATTTAACACAATTTACCCTTTTTTTAATACATACCTCAATTGAACTGATTGGGAGTAAAAGAGATCAGCGCCTAATCTTCAATGACAATATTCAAAGAGGGGGAGAAGCATAAATACAGGAAATGTTGGGGCGAATTTGGAATTAGGCAAAGTGAAAAGTCTAGGTTCCGCTGTTGTCTCTTGACCCGCTCGCTTCTGATTCCGGTAATTCTCTGCTCTATTCTCCTTTCCTCTCCCCTCCCCTATCGCTCTCTCTCTTGTTTTCAGTGAACTTTCTGGTGCTAGGTTTTCGAGATAATATCTTTGAAGAAGAATAATGAGAGGATTGTTAAACAAGCTGGTTTCTCGCTCTCTCTCCGTCGCCGGAAAATGGCAGCAGCAGCAACTCCGACGTCTCAACATCCATGAGTACCAGGTACTTTCTTGTTTGCTAGGGCATATCCTATTTAAGCCTTTCTATCTCTGTATTTTTGTTAGTTTCATTTGGTAGAGACTGAGGAACACAGTATATGCCTGTATTGCTGCCAATTTTTATTGATGTATAATTCTTTCCTTTTGAGTGATTGCGAATAAGCTGAGGCTATATGATTAAAATTCGAGGATTTAGATATGACAAAAGTCCTGAAAGTAGATTGCAATGAGTAAAGAGATGTTAGTTGAGAATTGTTATTGATATCTGACGAGTTTCCAATCTTTGAACTTCTGATAGTCCAGCGGCAGAACCAGATTTTGTATCGAGTTAAATAGTTTTGGTGTTTTTGATGTTACAACTTTTATTTTCTATTTTTAAACCTTTGGTTTGTGCCTTGACTAATCCATTGTTTGGTGGATCATGCTGTTTTTTTTCCTTCTTTTATAATATTAGCTTTGGTGCTGTCTCATTTGCTCGAGTAGTACTAAATGTGGTGATTCGAGGTGGTAATGGATGGATGCCTTTTTCTTATTAACAGGGGGCTGATCTGATGGGAAAATATGGAATCAATGTTCCTAGAGGAGTTGCTGTTTCTTCTATTGATGAGGTGAAAAAGGCAATTCAAGAAGTATTTCCTAATCAAAGTGAGGTATCCATTTAAATTTTGAGTCATTGATTGCTTGCTAAATAGTTTAAGCAAATTCTGTTGTGGAAACATTACATTGTGTAAACTATAAAATGAAACTGAAGTCAAAACAATGGAAAAGTCTGGTTAGCTGCTGTACAGTCTTAATTTATGTATTCCTTCCATTGTTGTGGCTTGTGGGGTTAAAAATATTCTATGTGATGATTTTACAAGTGCAATGCCGAATGATGCTAATACTGTGTCTGTTGCAGTTGGTGGTTAAGAGCCAAATTCTGGCTGGTGGACGAGGTTTGGGAAAATTTAAAAATGGTTTTGAGGGTGGGGTTCACATAGTTAAAGGTGACAAGGTTGAAGAGACAGCTGGTAATGAAGATCAGATTTTTTTCTTTCTTTTAAAAAGTGTTCTATTTTTTATGATTCTTTTGTTACTGTTTTTCCATCTGTACTTTCTCTTAAAGTTGAAGATACTTGCAAATCCTTTGTCTGAAAATGAGTTGATGGTTTTTTTTGCGTACAAATGGATCACGATTTTCTCATTCAATGGTAATTATTCGTATATTATTCTATTAACTATAGCTTCAGAACCATGCATAATGTTACTCAACTATAACACGCTTTAGTTGTGAAGTTTCTTGAAATTTTGTTTTTCAAAATACCAATCCATGGACATAAAATTTAATTGGGTGTCTAAGTTTGTTCTTATGCTAACTGAAACAGCATGACTAACTTTCTATAACTTTGCTAAGTACATCCAAATTTTTAAATATGCCTTTTCATTATTAAAGAGAACATTCTATTTCTTTTGAGGATGGGCATTGCACAGAATTTGCAGTTCAGATTCATGTTAAAGCAAACCTTAGATAAATGTTACTATTCTTGGGATTTATTAGCAGATTTTTCTTTAACCTGCTTGCGTGATGATTGATCTTCACTATGATGGTGGTATACTGGTAGTCATGGTAGCCGTTTGTGGTAGCTTTTATGTCAAGTATTTCTGGCGGTATTTGTTTATTTGAAAATTTTGTCTGGATGCATAATGTATTCAATGTGAGTAAGGGATTCAATCCTGTAAAATTGCACAAGGTGATCTTTCTTCCATTTGGAGTTGACTCTTATCCTTTCTTTCTCATATACTTGTTTCCTGCAGGAAAGATGCTTGGCCAGATACTTGTTACCAAGCAAACTGGTCCTCAAGGAAAAGTTGTCAGCAAGGTTTAGCTTTAGCATCATTAATTCCTTTGTTGTAGAATTCATGTTGGCATTATCTGGATAACATTTCGTCAATGCTTTTTCTCATATATCTCTTGCATCAGTGATTTTAGAAAAATATGGCTGCTGGGAATTTGATTTGGATATCTTTTCCTTTATGCAGGTGTACCTTTGTGAGAAGTTATCACTTATCAATGAGATGTACTTCGCAATCATGCTTGATCGCCAAACTGCTGGGCCAGTATGTTTCATCATCTCAGATAATTTTTCCTTTTTTGTTTCAATTTTTTATTCAGACTTTCTGGTGTCAGTATATTTTCGTTTTCGCAAATGTTGGAGAGGAATATTTGTGTTAAACTGTAGATACGTTTCTGTTTTCTTTTTCAGCTTATCATTGCCTGTAAAAAAGGCGGTACCAGCATTGAAGACCTTGCAGAGAAATTCCCCGAGTTGATTATTAAGGTTGTCATCCCTTTCCCTCCTTGTGTTTTATTGGGAAATCTAGAAACTTGTCTATCCTGGTCTAACTGCTCTGCATGTTGCATAACTTATTTAACCAGTTGTTTTTTACAGGTTCCGATTGATGTATTTAAAGGAATCACCGATGAAGATGCTGCAAAGGTTGTTGATGGCTTAGATCCAAAGGCAGCTGATAGAAAAGATTCAATTGAGCAAGTGAAGAAATTATACAAGCTTTTCTGCGAGTGTGACTGCACATTGTTGGAAGTGAGTTATCATTATCATTTCCTTGACTGTAATATGAACTCTCAATCAAACACCTATATATATTGATAACATCAATTTCTTATTGTGGACTTTTGTGAACTTCATTCTGTAGATCAATCCTATGGCAGAAACTTCTGATAGCCAGTTGGTAGCTGCTGATGCTAAGTTAAATTTTGATGATAATGCTGCTTTCCGGCAGAAGGAGATCTTTAGTCTTCGTGATCCAACACAGGAAGACCCTCGAGAGGTTTGTGCGATAAAATTATGAAAAATGTATTCATCTGATAATATGCCTTTGTGGTTTCTCTCTCTCTCCCTATCTCTTCTTGGGGTAGGCAGGCAGGATAAAAATGTTGACTCAACTTAACTATAGTTTAATTCAGTTCCTCCCTTAACTGATTATAGCAGAGGAGAGATTCGGTTATGAACAAATAGGAATATGTTGGTATAAGACAGAAAGCTAACAATAGCATATATAAGTATAAAAGTTTAAAATTATTAATAGTGTGTCATCTAATCTGGCATTGAGTTCCTTATTACTTTTTGTATTATTTTAAAAAAGATAAACAATTGGACAAAGCTCCCATGGCATGCACAAAACCTGAGTGTCCTATAATATGACAATGAGGGAATGAATGGTAAGTGAAGATTGACATATTGTAGTTTTATCTTGTCTACCTTTCTTGACTAGTAATAGGAGAACCTTAAAAGATTGGTCAGTTGATCTATAAAACGACTATAGGGCAAAGTGATTTCTGATTTTGAATGAGCATATGGCTGTTATGTTATTGGTTCCCTCTGCATGCATCTATCTCTACTGGATTGGGTTTACTAGCATAGATTCTAAAAAGTGATGCTGCTGCCATATAGGTGGCTGCTGCCAAAGCAGATTTGAATTATATCGGCTTAGATGGAGAAATCGGGTGCATGGTGAATGGTGCTGGATTGGCAATGGCAACTATGGATATAATCAAACTCCATGGAGGAACACCTGCCAACTTCCTTGATGTTGGTGGCAATGCTTCTGAAAACCAAGTAATGAGATTTAAATGAATTGTCTACTCTTTTCTTCTTATACCATCATCATATGGTCCATACTCGCCATTGAGGGTTTTTTCATCATGGTATTGTGGTGCAGGTGGTTGAGGCATTTAAGATTTTGACTTCTGATGAGAAGGTGAAAGCAATTTTGGTGAATATTTTTGGAGGAATAATGAAATGTGATGTGATAGCTAGTGGGATTGTTAATGCAGCCAAACAGGTGAACATATCTTGATCGAATCGTGTTGAAAATGAGTTAATTTTTTTACTTGAATGAAGAAATTATTAAAGCATTACTTTTTTTTCATGGTCCTTTCTTCTAGGTTCAACTTAAAGTACCAGTGGTAGTTCGTTTGGAAGGCACTAATGTAGATCAAGGAAAGAGAACTCTAAAGGTAAACGTTAATAATGTATCTATCATTGATATTGTTTAAATGTTACTTAATTTTGATGTTGAAGTTGCTCATGCTAAACAATGTGTGCAGGAAAGTGGAATGACGCTAATCACAGCGGAAGACTTGGATGATGCTGCAGAGAAAGCGGTAAAAGCAATCAAATAATTTGGTTGAGAAATCAAGAAACGAGTCTACATTTCGGTCCTTGCGATTCAAAGCTCTCCTGATAAATTTTGGTGAATTAATTTAAATTGAATCTTAACAATATCAGATATACAAGGTCATTACCTTCGGAATTTTCTGTTTCAAGTAAAAACATTACAATTGGGATATTTCTTGTCTAAAATTGACCCAATTATGTTGTGAAGAGGTTGCCAACAGACCTATGTTGTCTTTGGATAAAAGATGTTAAAAAAGTGGGAAGTTTTACTTGCCATGAGATCGGCAGTGATTTACACATTTTTTACCTTCTGCCTTGAGTTGTACTATTGGGATAAGACAAATTTTATACAGGACCGGATATTTAATACTCACCATGTTGGATGCTTGACACATGCATTTTTTATTATTATAATATATAAACTGTATATGTGTCAAGCATCCAATTGGAGGGGTAATCAAATACCTAGTCCCGTATAATAAAACTCATTGGGATAGATTGTCTGGTAAAATTCACATGCATTGATCAGTCAGACCTCTTCTATCAAATTATTGGGATTTCCCTATTTACGGTGTCTTGGAGATAGATATGTGCTCATCTCCGTGGTGATCGTACAGTTTTGTTGCACAAAGAACAACTCCAAGAAACTAGTCTGCAAATCAATGTCACATTTAAAGACAAGAAAGAATAAGAAAAGAGGGTTCGACAATCCAGCTAAGTCTCTCCCATGCTTTAATTAGTCGGAGAAGTGAAGATAATTTGGTATCGAAAATCGAGAATGAATAACCTTTGAAACAACTCGTCCTTAGGCTATCTATAAAGCTAAAGCAATGAAGATTACAAGGTTTTAGTAGGATAGGAAATAATTTTAGCAGCGGTCTCGGTTATACTCCCTTGATGTTTTGTAGGTGGCGCAAAATGGATCATAAATTCCATTGTAATACTATTGGATTGTCCTCAAGTGATTAACGTTATTGTTGAGCTTTACATGCAAATGTTGTCTATAGTTAAACCTGTTCATGGCCCGGCCTGAACTTGGTCCAGCCCGCCCGACGAACAGGTAGACTATATGTACAACACATGAGACACTTGTGAATTTGAGTAGATTTAGCGGAATTTGTAATTTGCATATACAAGCCAGATAGATATTGATATTAAACATTATTGGAAAATAGGTTATTAGGGAACCATATTGTAAATACTTCGAATATCGCATAACAAATTTTAGGACAAAACGGACAATAGAAAACAAAACCATGTTATACAGTGAGAAGGATAGTATTGTAAATTCGATTCTATGCCATTATTGTAATTAGCGCAAGTTGTAAGGGTAATTGTTTAAATCTAGGCGTATAAATATATGCCGCATTCCCATTCCTAGTTCTGTTTCTTTTCTTTCATTCTCGTCAGTTCGCTCTTTCTCTCAAAACAAAAAATTCTGTCTCTTATTCTCTCTCAATTACTTTTCTTCTTTAAATTATTTTTTTTCCATTATTTTTATTTTGCTTTTTTAGAGGCTGACGTGGCGTACCATAATACGCCATAAATATGAGTACACAGACTATGCGTGCCCCTCCCCGCCGAGTTAGCGCAGCCAATAAGCGCAAAGAGAGAGAGGGTATTGATCCTGTGAAACCGTCCTCACCAACAGCTACAAAAGCTCTAAAGCCGACTCATCAGCTCGGCTCAGGGAGCCAGCTCTATTCGGCCAAATCCAATCAGCTCCTAGCCGGCTATCTGGCCCACGAATATCTTACCAGAGGCACCCTCTTCGGCAAACAATGGAGACCCGATCGAGCCGAAGCCGAGTCTGGTATGGAGTACAAGATCGCTGAGCCGACTAATGGAGCTGGACAAGCTGAGCCGAGTAAGGAAGAACATCAGAGATACGTGGAGGTATCCGGTTTGTTGAAGGCAGACGGGGCCCACTTACCTGGCATTGTTAATCCACGTCAGCTGTCTGGCTTTTTCCACATGTAATTGTGTTCGACGCGTGCTTCGTTCATTGGCTGGATATGTGGTGTTTTTAATTTTTAATTTTTTTTTGGAAATGTTAGTTTATAGAAATATTAAAATAGGCAGAGTTTGAGTGGTAGTTGAGACATGTATATTATATTTATTTATGTAGTTTATAAATGGCCTATTATTACAAATTTCTTTTTTTTAATGATTATGGATCCTAATTTGTTAACCCTCACTTAAATTTTAGGGAGAAACACGTAAATAGGCTTAAATTGATAAGCAAAATCTTACACCACAACTTTTTTTCATTTACAGAATATAAGATTTTAATTTTATACGTTTCTTTACATTCAGTAAAACATTTCACGGCTTCATCACATTTGGTATAATATTGGTATAAATATATTTTTTGTTTGATTAAGATTTTGTTTAATCGCACCTGTTATAATGTTGGTATAAATGTATTTTTTTGTTTGATTGAGATTTTGTTTAATCACACCTAATATAATGCTGATATAAAGTTGTTTTTGTTTGATTTTCGTTCATAATGCTTAAGGTTTTATTTAATCCCACATGGTATAATGTTGGTATGAATACTTTTTTTGTTTGACTTATTTCATAAAATAGATGCTCAAGGTTTTGTTTAATTACACCTGGTATAAATCTGATATACTACTAGTATAAATGTATTTTTGTTTGATTCATTTCATAAAATACATGCTTATGTTTGGTTTTGGTTCTTCACACCCGGTATAAAGCTGGTATAAAGTTGTTTTGGTTTGATTTCTTCCATAAAATATATGCTTAGGTTTTGCTTAATCACACCTGATATAATGTTGGTATAAATATATTTTTTATTTGATTTCTTTCATAAAATACATGCTTATGTTTGGTTCTAGTATAATGCTGATATAATTTTGTTTTTATTTAATTTCTTTTATGAGATATCAGATTAAATTTTTGTTTAATCACACATGGTATAAACCTAGTATAATGTTGGTATAACCTGGTTTTTCTTTGGTTTCTTTCATAAAATAGATTTATATTGCACCTGATATAATGCTAGTATATATTGGTATATTATCTATTATATATCTACGAAAATAAAAAATCGAAAAAAGTTATTATCGTGGATATAGTTTCAAAAATAAAAACGAGACGAACAAAAACACTCTAAAGTGACATTAAAAAAAATCAACTTTGCGAGATAAAATGTAAAACAAAGTAAAAAAAATGCAAAAAAGAGAAGGAATCATTTTTGTAACATCCCATTTCACACATCATTTTAGTCATTTATGCATATATATTAGAAATTATTAGATGAAGTATAAATATATAATAAATAAATTAATTTTGGTATATTTAGTTTAAAATATATTAGATATATACATATATACACTTAAATATATAAAAGGGATTTGAAATTTTGTGAAGATAAAAGTAGAAATTATTGTTGGTAATTAAATTAGTACTTGAGTTATTTATTATTGGTATAAGTATAGTATAATATAAGTGTAAGTATTATATAAACAAAAGAAGGGCATAATGGTCATTTATCCTAGAAAAGTGATAAGGAAGAGACTAGAATATAGTTATAGTGTATGTATATAAATGAATACGATGCACATGACATATTTGTATAAGTTGTTATTATTATTGTAATTAGTAAAGATGAATGAGGGTAGAATTGCCATTATGCTCTCTATATATGTATTAGAAAGAGGTGAAGATAAGATTAGATTTTTAGTCTAGAAAGATCAGGAAATGAGCCTTAGAAGAGGAAGAGGTTTAAGGTAGAAAAGGAAGAAGAGAAAGCAAGAGAGGAGTCAGGTAATTTTAGCTTTTGTGATTCGATTTTTATGATGCTAGAAACAGAATTAGGAGATATAGTAAACTAGAAATTTGTTCATATATGTCTCATGAAGCTCTATGTAAAATTTGGGAATTTTTGAATAATTAGGTTTAATTCTATGAATTTTACAAATCAAAGTACTCATAATCTCATGATTAATGAAGTAAGGTCAGATTCAAAGGCCTACTGCGATTTCTATAGTGAATGTAAAGTTTTGATTTTTTGGATATGATATTACCTTGTGTGTATAGTTTAAGTAGGAAAAAGAATCAGGTCAATTCATGTTGTTTATAGAAAGTTATGGTCGTTTTACTAAGATGCTGTCTAGGTACAACGGGTTGAAACAGGGCGTTGAAGGAAAATTCATTATAAATCGTATAAGGCTTTGAAAATTGTGAGGTTTTAATATGTTATGGAATTGTGTATTAGGAATTGAACAAAAGAAGAATCAGAGCAATTGAGTTAGTGAGTTAAAAGTTATGAATTTCGAAGTGAAGTGAGTTCATAACAACACTAGTTCTAAGTGCAGCAAAACAAGACAGAATTAGAGTAAAATATAAAATTCGTAATAAATGGAAAAGCGATCAGAAAATTATTAAATTTTGATATGTTATAAAGCTATATGTTATGAGTAAAATAAAGCTAGAATCAGGTCATTTGATTGAGTACTATGAGAGATATGACTGGTTATAGTCAGTAAGGTCACAAGGATAGTAATTTTGTTCTAGTTTATATTAATCTTTATATATTTACAAAAGGACATAAGATGTATATATGTATGTTTGATATATAAATATGTATCTTATAGGAGCTCAAAACAGTGAATAGATTCTAAAGAAAGGTCCAAGTCGTTCCGAGAGAATTAGCGCGGATAATCTGTGAGTATAAACATGATATGAATATATGGGTGAAATGTGTCGATGTGTTAATTGTATGAATATGTGAAAGTGATATGAATTGTATTGATGTGTAGTTAAATTTGATATGATTTGTGTAAATTGTCTTAACGTGAATCGAGTGATATGATTATTTTGATTTGAAATTGTATTTGAATAGTGTTACATGTGTTGTGTGGTTATATTTGATATGAAATGTAAGTTGCGTTGAGATGGTATTGATATGTGAATTGTGGCGACAAGTGAATATTTTTGAAGGGTTAATGTGAATTATTGGATAAGTATAAGTAAGTATAAACATGATATGAATTTATGGGTGAAATGTTTTGTTATGTGATTGTGAGCGGACGACGTTTTGCGCGACGGCTGCGGGGCTGGGCCGGTGGGCCGACCTCTAAAAGTAATGAGGGATGCGAGTGATATGATTAGAAAATGGTTTTGCACATTTTAATGCTCAAAAGATACGAGATCAAAATCCCATACTTAAAACAGAGTCGTCACCCGGTTTAGCTCAACTGGGAAATTTTTTGTACGATTTTCCCACCGGGTGGTTGGACCATACCTTAAGTAGAGATTCCGAGTTCGGATGATGTTATCTATGTTTCATTAGACCAAGTTAAGATACTTCATTCTTTCTTAATCGGTTTAATCCATCCTATTTATTTGTGTTTTCAGTTATTTCGTTATTTTCCCATTTATCAACCAATTGAAGCGATGAATAAAATATTTACAGCCATTCAAAAATAAGTGCAGAAAATAAAATTATTACAAGGCTTCCAAGTCCTATACATTTTTCCATGCAATAAATAAAATACATGAATGTCTGATATACATCTACCTGCAGAAGATGGTTAGCACGGATATGTCGTGTTTTATTTACAATATTATAAAGCCCGGTTGGATGGCAAAATGAGATTTGAACGGCGTTTGCGGGGAAATTCCATTTTTAACCAAATTTTAGATTCGATCATTGCTTTAACCAATTGTAAGTGAAAATGCCACACGTTATGGGGTGGGGTCTATTTTCGGAAGGTTCTGGACCTCCCTCGTTGCACTGTATATCCTAGTTTTGGAAAATAAACTAGGTCGGAAACTAACAAAATAGAAATAGCTGTCCAGAAAGTCATGTCGCCGATAATGCAGATGATGCCGCCGGCGACATGGTTGATGTCGCTAGCATGATATCAATGATGTCGCTGTTGACATCAGTATGCAGGCAGGTTACATGGCTTTCTAAGTACCATAAAAAAGGGTCCCATAAGAAGGTGAAGTCTCTGGGGAGTGTGATGCCACCGGCGGTATCAGCGATGTCTCTGGCGATATGGGCGATACCGCCGACGACATCACATGCCTCCGGCGACCTCAATTTCTTGCAGCAGCAACAGGGAAAAGTTAAAAATGACCAAGAACCCAAAAATGAGCAAAAATCAACAAGAATCAACATAAATCAGTAATATTAATGCCAAAGAGCTATGAGACTCAGAATTTTTACCTCGGGGCCCTGAATCCACCTCTTCGTGAACCGAAAAGAAACACCTCTGGGGAGCTTATTACGATGATTTAGTAGTAAATTTAAGTGTTTTGGGTTTCTAAATCCAATTAAGTTGATTTTAACTACAGGATTTACTGATTTTAAGCTCACAATCAGAGAATTCAAAGAAGAAAAACCAGGAAAAATGGATTAGAATCCATTTTTTCTTGCCTTATCTAATTCTTATCTCACTAAAATCTATTTTCTCATTCTAACATTAAACTTCTAACACTAGATGGTTCCCTCTCCTCTAATTGCAGCTCAAGGTGTGTTTTTATAGGTGAAATGGGGTGGTTTTCGAGACCTTTTTAACCAATTCCGCCGAAAGGCTGTCTGTGCAGGGACCCGCTTCGGGTCATGCAGCCGGCGACATGGCGATGCCGCCGGCGATATGGCTGATGCCGCCGGTGGCATCAGCCTCTGACATGCCGACAGCCAGCGGGCCTATGAGCCTAAAAAGTAGCCAAAAGTGGTTAAAAGTGGGTCAAAATGCATCTTTTTGATTTTTAATGATATTTTAATGGGTATTTTTTAATTTCGGTGTTAATCATCGGTTCAAGCTCATACCGGATGCATTATTGGCCACGCCGAACTGAATTGTAGCAAGTATAAAATTCGCAAGGAAAATTATATTGGTAATAAAAATTCTAAAGAGAACTTTTATTATGAGGCATTAAAATCGGGTACACGTCATCATCGTCTCGCGAGAGGGACTGTAAAATCCCTTGCTCACAGGCTGATCCTCAGGGGATCACTACTGCCACAAGTCAGTATGATCGCTCGAAAGAGCAAGGGATAGGAATGATACCTGATGGATGACTTATTTTCCCCTTGGTCGGACTTATGTTTTGCAGATTGTTTGCCCCTTGGTCGGACTTATGCTTTGCAGATTGGTTGTCTTTTGGTCGGACTTATGCTTCATGGAGAGATTGTTTGCCTCTTGGTCGGACTTATGCTTTGTAGATTGGTTGTCCTTTGGTCGAACTTATGCTTCGTGGAGAGATTATCCCTCGGTTGGGCTTGTGCTTTGTGGAGTGGTTGCCCCTTGGTCGGGCTTGTGCTTCACGGAGAGATTGTCCCTTGGTCGGGCTTATGGTTTTTAGGGAGTTTGTCCTGTGGTTGGACTTGAGCTTTGTGGAGAAATTGCCCCTTGGTCGGGCTTATAGTTTGTGGAGAGTTTGTCCTTTGGTCGGACTTAAGCTTTGTGGAGAGATCGCCCCTTGGTTGGGCTTATACTTCGCAGAGAGATTACCCCTTGGTCGGGCTTATGCTTTGAGGAGTGATTGCCCCTTGGTCGGGCTTTATGCTTTGCGAAGAGATTGCCCTTCGGTTGGGCTTATGCTTTGTAGAGAGATTGCCCTTTGGTCGGGCTTATGGTTCGTGGAGTAATTACCCCTTGGTCTGGCTTACACTTTGTGGAAAGATTGCCCCTTGGTTGGGCTTAGGGTTTATAGAGAGATTGCCCCTTGGTCGGGCTTGGGCTTCGTGGGGAATTTGTCCTTTGGTCGGTCTTGTGTTTCGTGGGGAGTTTGTCCTTTAGTCGAACTTGTGCTTTGTGGAGTGATTGCCCCTTGGTCGGGCTTGTGGAGTGTAGTTCTGGGTCACACTACCATTTTGGAGGGGTAAACCCAAAGGCAACATGTACGGGACCATGTTGGGATCTCTGCATAGTGTACAGAATGAGCGTGTTGGGTTTGCGATTGTGCAAGTTTTGGAATGTCAAGGCTAGAGTCGGGGTTTCGCCGAGGATGGCTGAAAAAGAATCACCGGCGACTTTGATGATGTCGCTGGTGGTATGGAGTGATGCCGCCTGCGACGTGAGTGCCACGTGGTAGCTTTGACTGGTGTTTAAGTTCAAAAGTGAATTTGAAGGAGGTGATGCCGCCGGCGGCATAAGTGATGTCGCTGGCGGTATAAAGCGATGCCACCGACGACATGAGTGCCACATGGCAGCTTTGACTAGTCAAACAATTTCAAAATTCAAATTGAAGCGGGTGATGTTGCCGGCGACATGACTGATATTGCGGGAGGTATGGAGTGATATCGTCGGCAGTATGAATGGCCAGTTTCAGATAAATTAAAACTCCTCAAATTTCGCGCGGCAGTTTAAAAGGAAATAAAACTCATTTCTCTTCCTCATTCTACAAATACATAAACCGTACCCCCTTTTGCTTTTCTTCTCCAAATCTTTCGATTTTCTCCGTTATTCTAATCATGAAGAGAATTACTAAGGCTTTCAAGGGAAAATCTGCTAAGGCTAGGGAGAATCTGCCTGATTCCTCTATCGAGGGGCTAAAAATTCTCTCAGTTCCTGCTGCCGAAGGCTTGAAGGAGATGGCCAAGATGTATGGGTATGGGATTAATTCACCCATCACTAATCTGACCCCGAAGAAGGAAAATCACCTCTGCTACGTCCAGGTAATCCTGCAAAAGCCGAATTTCTTCTTTTTGGGTTGATTTTTGATTCAGCCTTAGGCTTAAAATCATGATATGAAAGGAGTTTATAAGCGTGAAATAGATTGATTACAAACCGATATTGCATGCTTTAGGTTCGATTTTCACTATTTTTAGGCTTATTCTTTGATTGATTGTGATTTTTGTGATTTTGGTATAATGAATGCAATTTTTGGGGAAAAGAGGTTCTGCCCATAGTTAGTGATGTTGTCGGTGATATAAGTGATGTCGCCAGTGGCATGAGGCCTCTTAATAAAACCTATTAAGGCTTGATGTCGTTTCTATTTGAGGTGATACCACCGGCGACATCATCTATTCTACCAGCGGTATGGAGTAATGCCGCCGACGACATCGCTTCTAGCAGAAGCAACATCAGCAGGATTCAATCAGGTTCTAGTGATGAGAAAATGAACAGGGACTTATCTATTTTGCTTCTGATTTTTACAGCCATACGAACTAACTTATACCGGAGGCATAGGCACCATCGGCGAGTGATGGCACCATATTTCTGAGAACGATCTAGAGCTTGCGCTCGCCATTAATGAGATGAGATTCAGAGACTTGGCCCAAATCATGCCAAAGCTAATGCCCAAGCTCTCTCATTCGGCCGTGATAACCCTTACCGAGAGGTGGTATGAAACCACCCACAGTTTTCACTTCTCATTTGGGGAAGTGACAATTATGCCCTCCGATGTCGTAGCTATGATCGGGCTTTCCTGGATAGACGAGGTCATTTTCGATGCTTATATGGATAAATACCATATCGAGAGGCTCATGGTGAGGTGAGTGAAGGAGCTGTTTGGTTTAAAGCCCGTCTTAGGGTGGCTATCTTATAGTGAATTGCACCAGTACTAGACCCGGGTAGATGTGGTGCCTGAGGATGAGAGAGATGCTTACGTCCGCTCCTTTGTGATTTCCTTGCTCACTATGCTGTTCTTCCCAATCTCGGGGAGTAAGATCAATTACGTGCTGATATCCGCAATGGAGGACGTGGTGGGCATTAGGAGTAAGAATTGGCCAAGGGCCATCTTGGCATAAATATACCATGGGCTGGATGTGGGAGCCCGGAAGAAGGTGAAAGCTCTCTGACTTTGCCATCTGCTACTCCAGGTGTATCTCTTTGAAAGCATTTTACTTGACTATGCACGTCTCATTTATTGTGGATGCTTTTTTGAACTAATTAAATGTTACTTGTGCAGGCTTAGGCTTTTGAGCATCAGATCCTCCCGTCGGTCGAGTTCAAGAAGACCGTGCCGCGGGGCTCCCATTTTCTCGCCCGCTGGTGCGGGAGTATTGGCGGGAAGGCCAAGTATCCTACCAAGTATAGGGAGGTTCTGAGAAGTGTACGACTAAGCTCAGTATGCGATCTTTGATTATGTTTTTTTTACACTTAGAACTAAACTAAAAGCGTTTATGAACTTATATCGATTATTTTGGTTGATTATTGGTGCAGCTTGTCCTGGACCCATTTGATGGGGTGGAGAATCTGCCGGAAGTCGCAAGGGTTAGGAGGGAGGTGGACAACCGTCGGTTTATCGTGGAGTGCCCCTTGTCTCAACAATGGTATTTGGGTGAGCGCGTCCGGGGCTGGAGGTTTATCCCAATCATCGATAGTCCGGTGCCTGCCGATCCTCCCAGGGGCTTATGGTGGCCCCATTTAGTGATCACTTCCAAGGCCAACAAAGCTGACTATATCGAGGGGAACAGCCGAGTGATCCTAACGTCCCTGGCCTCTACGAGCAGCACCAGCAGCGTCTACTCCCCTTATGTCCCTGCATCTATATGAATGATACGATTGAGTATCGTAATGAGCAAAGGCTAGAGGAGGAGAAAAGGCGCCTCAAAGGTATTGTGGATATCGAGAAGGAAGAAGAGGAGGAAGAGGAGGAGCTTGAAGGTGGTGTTGGGATCGAGCCCAAGGGGGAGGATGAGGCAGGCACGGATGGAGCCGGCGGGAGTGCGCCAATGTCTTAAAGGGGGAAGCGCTCTTTTGAGGTATGATTGCATTTATATGCATGATTTATAATTATTTAGGAACGTTTCTGATGTGCGTCTTTCGTGTTTTTCAGAAACCCACGAGGAAGAGAGGCCGGGATAACCAGAGTGGGACGCTGTACTATAGTGTTCTAGAAGGTATAAATTTCTTGGAGGGGCGTCTGGTCAACCCGATGGAAACCCAATTCCTGCTGATGAATTCTCGGGACGAGTTCCTTCCTAAGAACATAGGCTCGAGCCGACATGCTCCAATCTTTATGCCAGAAAATACCACTTACGTAAGGCCTGATAATTGCTTTCTTGTTTATCCTTGGATGTGGGTGCTTAATGATTCACCGTTTGGATTTTTCAGGTGGCACACAACCACGTAGAGCAGCTTACAGAGAACAATTTTGCTCTCCGGGACACGCTTATCGGGAAATTGCTCCTTCTTAAGGTATATTCCTTGTTTATGCCTATGCTAAAATAAGATAAGATGCATGTATGGATGCTATAAATGATGTGCATTATTGATGTTTTTCCTTAGGTTGCAGGATTTCTTGGCCCTTTCTTTGTCAGATGCAGATGCAGCATGGCGGAGATACGAGGGGGAGACTGCAGGACTCCGATGTCATGTGAGCAACCTTGAGGGTCAGCTGGCGGCTACCGTTCAAGAATGAAGGAGCAAGCAAAATCTGGATCGCGCGCACCCCGGTAGCACTAGTTGCAGGGGAGTGAAGATGTTCGCCGGTCGACACCAGTTTATTATGGCTGAGGAGCCCAGCAGTGTGCTGATGACTGAGGGAAGGGAGGGAGATGAGGATGAGGTTGGTGATTGGCTAGTAAGCCTCGAGGACATTTCATCCCGCCTGACCGGCAGTGGCGGGCATGCCTAGCATTATATTTTCATTTTGCTTTTTTATCTCGAATTTTGGTTTGTACCCTTGATACATTGGGGTTGGAATAATTCAAATTTGTTGTTTGATTTTGCTTTGGTAGTCTAGATATTTGGGATTTTTGAATGGTTTATGCCTTCGGGCTTTTTTACTTCGAATAAAATGGATTGCATTTGAACAGGTATTGGAAATGGGTTACGGGATTGTTTATAAGTTTTGTACAGGTCTGTAATGAAAAAATGCTTCAAATGCCGCCGAAAAATTAACTCCATGCCGCTGGCGGCATGACCCATACTGCCCACACTCAACCAACTAAAATAATATATACAGGGCTGTCTTAAAGCTCATATCGCCGGTGGCATCAATTGATACCACCTAATTTGATTCATATCGACGGCGGTATCACTTACATCGCCGGTGGCATTACTCACATCGCCGACGGCATCATTTCTCCAGAAATCTGATTTCAGCCATTCCGCCAATTCCTATCATGGCAACCTACAATCAACAGCTATGGGGTTTTTTACAAAGTTTGGGAAATGCGGTCTGGAAGAAGCTTGAGAAATTCAGGCTTTGGGGGTTTCATTATGTCATGGCATGGCCCGTAAGCTGCGAGTTCCTTTGAGCGGCGCTATCTTTTTAGGATCCAATGGACCATGTCTTCCGATTTTCATCTTTCGAGCTATGTCCCTTGCTTGAAGAGTTCCACGCTATTTTGGGGGTACCATGTCCTAAAGGTGTGATCCTAGCGCTGCCAGAATTTTGTTTTGGCGCGGATGGAATTCCTCAAGGGTTATGGAATTTAGACTCTTAGGACCCATTTCTGTCCCAATTGTCTGACAAACCTGGGTTTTGGCTCGGAGTGGTTTTAGAGTGGTGCTGTGGGGTGCTCCGATCTCACCTTGCTTGGCCATCCATGGAGGCATTACTACTCATGGTGGAGTTTATGTGCGGAGTGAGCCCAGTTGCTCTGCTCAGGCTGATTTCACTCATCAGCCCTATATTGACAGGGGCTTCTCCTATGGTTGTGGGGTTGGCCGATGTTTTGCTGAACGTGGATGCCGCTTTCATTGACTTGTCACTTATCGGAGACCGGCTCATATTACTACAGGTACCTTTTGTTCTTTCCTACTCCGCGCATTTCTTTCCCCAATCCTTACCTGAATTTGAATTATAGGTGTGGCTGATGGAGAAACTGAGGCTGAGGGAAGCGCCACGAGGGAATCCGAATAAGTACCTTCCCATTCATCTGAGGGAGAGAGGGCTTATGCGGGCTGATTTTGATGAGCTGATATATGATGATTGGGTGCCGATTTTGAGGGGGTATACTGACGCGCAGGTTCAGTGGGTTAGTCCATGGTGGAGGATTCAGGATGTGGTTGTAGAATCCTGGGGAGCCTGTGTTCAGTTGATAGGTTTGGAGAAATCTTTGTTTTACACCCCTTACCGGCTGTGCCGTCAATATGGCAAGAGACAAAGAATCCTAATCAAGCTACCCAATAACCAGATCAGAATCTACAAAGCTAGGTGGGTCAACCATATCTGGGAGAAGTGGTCCAGGGAAGCTGTATTTGAGATTCTAGATTATGATCATATGGAGACCATCGAGACCGACACATATTATAGAGGATGGCTTGCTGAGATAAGATGCTTGCCGACCCATCGGAAGCAGTCGTGGACCCACTTTGAGGGGGAGCGTGCGGAGCAGGGGGAGGAGCCCCTTTCAACTACCATATTGAGACGGATCTCTAGGGACTGTGATGATGATGCGGGAAGTTTAATTTGAGACGTCCTTTTATCAGTCCTAACTATCATATAGGCTAGTCGGGGTGACTGACCTATTGGACTTTGTCTGAAATTTTTTTTTGAGCATTCGATATGGAATATAATGGACTCTGTCCTAAGCTGGCTGGAGTTGTCTCAATCTTATGAATACAGGATTCACATAGGCATAAGCATTTAGGTTTCATCAAAAGAGATACTTTTATTAATTGAGATAAAATAAAGTACACGATGTTTGGCTGACATTCCCATTGATTTAACTCCTGGTGCCCCCTAGCCTAGATTGGTTTTCTAGAAGGCACTCACTTTTTGCTTACATACACTAGCTTTTGCCTAGATCACCCTTTTCGGGTTTTCGATCTAGTGGGTTTGACTCATCCCCTAATTTTTGCACCGTCGGTTTGCAGGATACCGATCGTCGGGTGTCACCCTAATTTTTGCCCAATTAGTAAAAGACCGAAAGGCGGGTGAATGTCATGTATATATTTTTTGGTGTGCTATTTTTCCGATTTATTTCTTTTGAATCAGATATGATAACGCTTAAGCCTGTCTTGGTTCTCGGGATTCACAAACTCGTTCTCATCCATGTCTATAAGCTTAATTGCCCTTTTGCTGAGCACTTTCTTTATCACATATGGTCCTTCCCAATTTGGCCTGAACTTGTCCCTCACATTAGTGGTAGAATGTTTTAGCTGTTTAAGGACCAGATCAAAAGCCTTTAGGGGGAACTTCTGGTGTCTTACCCGACTGTTATATACTCGACCCATATGTTACTGGTACATCGGGAGGTTAACGAGGGCTTTTAACCTCTGCTCGTCCATCATGTTCAACTGTTTAAATGTCACCAGGGTCCATTCAGATTCTTTTAATTTAGCCTCCAAAGCAACTCTTAAGGAGGTCACCTGAGTTTCAACTGGCAAGACCACTCCCATCCCGTAGACCAAGGAGAACGGAGTTTGGCCTGTCAGGGTACGAATGCTGGTGCGATATCCCCAAATAGCAAAATGTAGCTTATCTTCCCAATCCCTGTAACTGGCTATCATCTTAGAAAGGATTATCTTTACCGATTTGTTAACTACCTCAACGGCTCCATTAGCTTGCGATCTGTATGGGGAAGATCTATGGTGGTTGATCCCATATTTTTTTATTATAGAAGCAGTTGCTCCTTAAAATTGTACCCCATTGTCCCAGACTATATGGTGTGGGAGTCCATATCGGGTGAAGATGTGCTTCTCTATGAATTTGGCCATCTACTTAGTGGTGACATTGGTGAAGGATTCGGCTTTTACCCATTTCGAGAAGTAATCTATTGCTACCATAATGAATCTGTGGTCGTTTGATGAAGAAGGACGAATTTCACCAATTATGTCTATCCCCCACACAGAGAATGGCTAAGGGGTGGATAAATGATGGAGTTTGGTGGTGGCAGATGCTGAATATCCCCGTAAACCTGGCTTTAGTGGCATCATTTGACCTGGGCAATGCAATCGACTGTGAGAGTGAGCCAAAAATACCCTAATCATTGGATTTTATTTACGAGAGCAAGACCGTTCATATGAGGGCCACAGTCACCAGTATGGACTTGGGTCATCACGCTCTGGGCTTCAAAGTCAATGAGGCAACGAACAAGCAGGCCATCGCTGGTGCGCTTGACTAGATCATTATCTATAATATGGAACTGGATAGCAAGTAGCTATAGGGTGGTACGGTCTGAGTTAGAAGAACCCGTAGCATATTGATCGGTCTGAAAGAATAGGATGATGTTAGTATACCAACAAGGTTCGGATGAAATGGTGAGGATTGGAGGAGCCAATTGAACGTGGTAAGGGATCTTGGTAGATAACATAACTAAAGGGCGGATAGGCTATTGCTGAGGTCCTTCCTATATGGACGCAAGAGTGGCGATAGTATCAGCCATTTAATTCTCGTCCCGAGGGACATGGCGGTACAAGCACGAGGTAAATTTCTCAGATAATTCGTGAACAACCTCGATATAAGGACGAAGAGATTCCTCTTTAATTTCCTAATCTCCGACAACTTGATAGACAACTAGAGCCGAATCCCCGATGACAGATACGCAGCGGGCCCGAACCTGAAGAAGAGCCTCAAGGCCGAACAGACAAGCTTCATACTCAGCGCCGATGTTGGTGATAGTGAATTCTAAGCATTTAGACAATGGGATTATCTCATTATCTGGCGTGACGATGATGACCTCGAGACCTGCTCCCCGGCGGTTCATAGCGCCGTCGAAGTACATTGTCCAGACTTTATCAAGGATTGTAACAGAGGTGAGTTGCTCATCAGGAGACTCCAAATTTTCCTTATAGTCAAAGTTGAGGGGTTGATTAGCTCAAAATTCAGCCACGGCCTGCCCCTTAATGACCTTTCGATCACACACTCAATGTCAAACTCAAACACAAGAAGCAACCATCGGGACAATTTGCCGGCTAGAGTGGGGGATTGACAAAGAAACTTCATTAGATCAACCTTGGTCATGGCTTGGACACGATAAGATTGAAAATAATGAGGCAGCTTCTTAGTGAGCCAAACCATGGCAGTGCAGGTCTTTTCCACAATTGAATATTGGATTTCATAATCTAATAACTTCTTGCTCAAGTAGTAGATGGCATTTTCACGCTTATCAGCATGTTCTTGGACAAGCATGGCCCCGATAGAAGTTTCCTCGATAGCCAGATAAAGGATGAGTGGTTCCCCTGGGATGGGGGGTGTCAAAACGGGTGGATCAATAAGATACGCCTTGATTTTGTCAAACGCCACTTAGCAGTGATCATTCCATACTACAGGCTGTTATTTTCTTAATAGCTTGAAGATGGGTTCGTAAACAGTAGTGAGGTGAGCAATGAATCGACTAACATACTGCAAGGATCCTAAAAACTATTGGACTTCTTTCTCTGTCTTGGGTGGAGGCATGTCCCTGATGGCTTTGCCTTTATCTAGATCCATTTTGATTCCTTTTTAGCTAACTACGTGCCCCAATAGTTTGCCGGAGGTAACCCCAAAAACACACTTCTTTGGGTTTAGGTAGAGGTTATACTTTTCAATACGAGTCATGAACCTGTCAAGAATAGCAGGGTGTTCTTCTCGAGTAGCGGACTTTACAATCATATCGTCCACATACACTTCCACTTCTTTATGGATCATGTCATGTAAAAGGGCGGTTACAACACGCTGATAAGTGGCCCCGGCATTTTTCAAACCGAATGGCATTACCTTGTAGCAAAACACCCCCCATTCAGTGATAAACGTTGTTTTAACTTTATCGGCAATATTAACCAGAATCTGATTGTACCCTGAGAATCTGTCCATGAATGAATACATAGCCGCTCTGGCGGTGCTATCAATTAGGACATCAATGTGTGGGAGCGGGAAGTCATCCTTCGGTGAGGCTTTATTGAGGTCTCAAAAATCCACACAGACCCGGACCCTACCATCCTTCTTCAGAACTGGGATGATGTTGGACAACTAAGTCGAATATTCCACCCCTTCAATGAATCGAGCTTCAATCAACCTTGAAACCTCTGCCTTAACCCGATCTGCCCATTCTAGTCTCAACCGATGGAGTTTCTGCTTGACAGGTCGAAATTTAGGATCAGTTGGGATTCTGTGCTCAGCAATTTGTCGATCAACCCCAGACATGTCTTCGTATGACCAGGCAAAAGCATTAACATGATCTTTAAGCAATTTTATGATCTCACTTTTTTCCTCAGGAGCTAAATCTTTGGAAATGGTCACCATTTTAGGATTGTCATCTGTACTTAGGTTTATTTTGCTTAATAATGTATCACTAATGCCAAAAACATTATGCATATTGTTATGTGAGTGCATGGATATATCAGGAAAGACATTAAATAAGTAAGCAGAATAAGAGTTATTCACTGTATTAAAAGCCTTGTAAGCAGCATTGTTCGCATCAGACACATCAGAAATATTAAGAATTACATCATCCATATCCTCCTCCACAGGCGGAGGGGCTTCAGTAGCAATATCAATAGGAGGAACGACCTCTGTATTGTCAGTCAGAATGGCATCCAGGTTGTGCTCTAGAGCGATCTTTCGGGCATTGGTAAGCGATGGCCCCTTGGACAGGTTGGCTTTCTTGGCGAGAGCCCTGGCGAGTTTCCCTACTATCACTGTCATAAAATCTTCTTCCCCTGCTCTCTCACCCTTCCAGCCTTTCTTCATCAGCAGTGCCATAGCTTCAGTCACGGTTGCTACAACATTTTCAATTTTTAGATCGGTAGACTCTTCACTACTTCCCTCAGGCTCATCTTCGGGATGCATCTTACCTTTTCCCTTAGCCTTATTAGGAACAACATTAACAGGTGTATCAGGCTTAGTAGGCTTGGGTTCAGCCGAAACTATCATGCGACCGGTCTCGAAGTCATAGACATCTTTAAAGATTTTAAAGCCGGGCCAAATTTTTCCACCATACTCGATTGGCTCAGGCTCTCCCTTATAAGGCCTCTTACCTTGGATCTCACAAATAGTGACCGTATAGCAGTAGCAGGATACAACGCGGCGATAGGCTTTTCTAGGCTTATATCCCAATCCAGCTCGATGGGTAAGGATTTTTGGCTCCAATGCTTCAACAATTCCCTGCTCATGTATACCTCCACCTCTGCTAGGCTTGTAACCAAATTTTTTCATCAGTTTACCCATACCCGCATGAAGGTAGTTGTGCCAAAGAGGAGGAGACTTCTGAGCTTTGCTAATCATGACAATCTGAAGGCCTTTTTCTAAACTAGCTTTGGCTTCCATAATAGCCATAACGGAGGTGGGATCGGCCTCTATAGTCACCATTCTGTCTTTATGAATAAGCTTAATTTTCTGGTGTAGTGTGAAGGGAACAGCGCCCAAAGATGAAGCCACGGTCGACCAAGCAACAGAGAATAGGTAACAGGAATGTCAAGTACAGTGAAGTGCATATTGCTTGATACACCTTCTACAGTGACTTTTTCCTCAAAGGTCCCAATTACATTGCACTTTGAATCATCATACGCTGTAATAATTGTGTTGGATTTTTCAAGCATCTCCTCGATAGTCCTAGATGAGGAAGGATTTTTAGAGGGCATAGATTTAGAGCGGAGCCATCATCCACCATGACACACAGGATAACCTTATCGAGGTCCTGGATTCGGATGAACAAGGCCCTATTGTGATCCCTACCCTCGAGTGTAAGATCAAAATGGTCAAACACGATCTGAGGCCCTTTTCTTAGGGTAATGCCTTCCCCAACCGTGGCGCACATCTCAATAATCGAGGTGGCCGAATTAGCTTCTAAATTGAGGAGTCGTTTAATCAAGCCCTTACAATGCCCTTTGGAGTTGATTACCAGCTACCAAATACTGTATCGGGCTTAGGTGTTTTTCAACTGGGTAATGAGAGGGTCAACCTCAAGACTGGTAGGGACAGGCGGAGGTGGAGAAGGGGGTCTCGCGGTAGTTCTGACCCTACTAGGAACCGAGTCTTTGCTTAAGCGGAGATATCGGTCTTCAGGCTACTATACGTGGCCACTCCGAGTAATGTTAAGGACATTACCAAGTAAGACACTCTTAGTGGCTAGTGTTTCAAACAGATACTGTTGTTCTTCAGAGTCCGAATCTAGGTTTTGTGGTTCATACTTATCCACGCTAAAAAGGTTATTTTGATCAACCTTGAATAATTCGGTGCTTACGGCCTTGATCCCTTGAGCTACTTCCTAATCACCATCGGAGTAGTCCTCCTTCGAAATAAAGGAATCTACGCTGAACAATGTTTTTTTTCTCAACTTTCATTCTTTTTACCACGAATAGCCAAGACCTGCGGCTCTCTTGCTTCGGCTGGTTTGGATTAACTTCCATCCCCTGGACAGAGTTGACCCTTGGGTTGGCTTGATTGATTAGATCAAAAACCAAGTAAGATGGGAGACCCAAACCAATGACCAAGATAGAGTTATTATTGTCCAACCCTTGAGTAAGAAGATTGAAGATTATGGTTTCGGATAAACTAGAATGGACCATACCAACCTTGTCCTTAAAATTCGGTAAAGGGTTATTTATAGTACTCGGTATTCTATCGGGTTTAGCGATCTTTGCTTCGTTAACCAAGCATTGAATTACTGAGAGCAGGGCTTTGTAGTTGTTGGTTTGGTGTCCTACCTGAACATGATAATTACAGAAGTTGTTCTTATCCTCAGGTCTCGGTGGCTTGTGTTCCTGAAGGGACTATATGAAACCCCGCTTCCCTCATACGCTGGAAGATGACCCGTAGGGGCAACTTATAAGGGTTAACCAAAATAAAGGGGGGGTGGAGATTGGATTGTGGCAACCATTGATAGAGCTGGAGTGATTGCGAGGGGCGCAGTAGGGGTTTGAGAAACGGCTTGAACTGTAGTCGGTGCTTTAGGCTTAGTTGGTGCTAGGGCTGAGGGTTGAGCTTCATTTTTTCTGAACCACAGTTTCCCTACTCTTTCAGCCTTCTCACGCTCTGCCTTAAGCTCAATTGTCTCAGCTTTCTCGAACATAGCCTTGTAGGAAAGAAAAGAATCAGTAGTCATTTCCTTGCGGAACATGGGAAGAGACCCATCAAGGAGTTTGACAATCATTTCCTCAAGGCTTAGCTTGGATTTTATTAAGACCTGGGTTGACATCCACCGATTGAAGTATTGCTTAAAAGTTTCATTGGCCATTTGATGGACCCTCTCAAGATGTTGGAGGGTTGTTTCCATCATAGTATTAAAACCATAATGCACTTTCAATGCCTCAGATAAAAGATTCCAGTCGGCAACAATATCCTGCGGCAAGGTGTCATACCACTTGAGGGCAGGGCCCCAAAGAGAGCAAGTAAACATTTCAGCAAGCACCTTATCACTTAACTTCTTCACGCACATTATTCTTTCATACATTATAATGTGAGAGGCAGGTGCTCCAGAACCATCATAATGAGCTATATTCGGCATAGTAAAATTATTGAGGACCCAATCTTCGTCTCTTTCAGGTTTCTTAGTGGTGATGAGGCGGTTGATGTAAGTTTGGATCTTGGGTGCCACACCCGGAGGCTGTGTGACCTGGTTGCTGACCGATTTATGAGGGATAGCTAGGGCTTTGGGTGTCGTGCCTAGAGAATAAGCGACCTGGTCGTTAACAGTTTGAGAAGCTATCATTTGTTGGATAAAAGCGGCTACCTCGGGTGTCACGCCCGGCGGTTGCGTGACCTGGTCGTTAAGTGTCAAAGGTAGCGGAGGACGAATGGTTAGCTGGCTGGCAAAAGGATTTTGGGGGTAGGTGGTACCTTTGGGAGTTACAATGAATTATGAAGGAGTGAAAGAGGGCAGTGGCTGAGAAACTGGACACTGGTGAGTAAATACCGGAGGAGCAGAACTTTGAATGAAAGGTCTTGGATTAAAAGGTACAATTGATGGAATGGTCGAAGTTGATAGAAAGGCTGAAGCTTGCCCAAACTGGAATGGGCTTGCCATAGGCTGGGTTGATTGAAAGATAGGCGCAATAAGTCCTGTCCCTACCAGACTGGTCAACATCTGTGTTGAACCATTCTGGGCCTGAATATCAGATGCTGATACTCGATCAAAATTTCTATCTTCGAGAGCTTGCTTAACAGCAGCCAGAACAGTGGTTTGGATAGAAGCCTAAAAGCATCCAAATTTAGGAATTGTGCCATAGCACAGGCCAAGTCAAAGCCAGGCGGTGGCTGGGATCTCATTCCTGAGCTGGAAGTAGGGTCGGAGGGTTCTTCAATAGGAGGCGTCCCTTCGTTTCTTAGAAAAGACATGGCTAGTTGAGAAGGGTTTTGGCTTAACTGAACTCGTTCCGAATTTGACTCCCCGCTGGAATTAGTGTGTGGAATCCCTTCGACTTTCGTGGTGACAATTGGGGTGAGAGGACGACGAATCAAGCGGTGTTCTATCCTTTTCTAAACCAGGGTGCGATGATCAGTTGCCTCCTCCTAGCTGAAATGGTAGGTAGTGGATCAGATCATTAATGGTTTTGTGAGTGGTATGGATGGTATGCATGCCTTTTATTGTCAAAAGTAGTGCGCGATACGTATAGCTGCACATAGATGTGGTTAGAGATGATGCAACGACTTATCCTTCCAACATACGTGGAAAATTTGTATCTCACATCATACATAATGATATGTGGTGATGCAACGGAGGTACAAGAGAAGTCCTACGTGTGTTGCTAAACTTCTTCCACAAGAAGTAGTAAGAGTAAGTTGATTCATTTTTGGCTCTTGAAACCGATGCATGGGGGTGCATGATCATGGAGCATATAACATGCAAATCGTCCCTCTTCCAACCTTATGACTCCCGCGTAACGCCTCTTTGGAAGGATGGAGTTTTGGCTTCTTCACCGGTAATGGCGAAAGAAGTGTGTCCCGATTATTTTATTTGTTTTGGTGACCCTAAGGGAATGATGTCTAAGGCTTTTTCTAGCGCGGCTTTGGTATAGGGTTGTTGATGTAGAAGGTTCTCGTTTAACTTGATTCCACGTTACTCAACCACTCCCAAATAGGTGTGATCGTAGGAGTTTACTTATTGGTTAAAATGAGTGATCTACCCACTAGGCATTCTCAATTCCAACAGGGCATGAGTGATACTTCGTGAGCTTCTCAGGGTAAAATGGGGCACCTAAAAATTACTAAACTATCTACACGCATAAGGATAAATCGCAAAAACAGAATGAAGTTTTAATCTGGCTAATGATTTCAATACATCATCAAAATCTTTTAAACTTTATGAAAAGATAAGTTCAAGAGGTCATATCCCCAGCAGAGTCGCCACTGTGAGCGGATGACATTTTACGGCGCGGCTACGGGGCCAGGCCTGTGGGCCGGCCTCTAAAAGTAACGGGGGATGCGAGTGATATGATTAGAAAATGGTTTTGCACATTTTAATGCTCAAAAGATACGAGATCGAAATCCTATACTTAAAATAGAGTCGCCACCCGGTTCAGCTCAACCGGGAAATTTTTGGTACGATTTTCCCACCGGGTGGTTGGACCATACCTTAAGTAGAGATTCCAAGTTCGGATGATGTTATCTATTTTTCATTAGGCCAAGTTAAGTACTTCATTCTTTCTTAATCGGTTTAATCCATCCTATTTATTTGTGTTTTCAGTTATTTCATTTTTATCAAGCAATTGAAGCGATGAATAAAATACTTATAGCCATTCAAAAATAAGTGCAATGAAATAAAATTATTACAAGGCTTTCAAGTCCTATACATTTTTCTATGCAATAAATAAAATACCTGAATGTCTGATATACATCTACCTGCAGAAGATGGTTAGCACGGATATGGCGTGTTTTATTTACAATATTATAAAGCTAGGTTGGATGGCAAAATGAGATTTGAATGGCGTTTGCAGGGAAATACCATTTTTAACCAAATTTTAGATTTGATCATTGCTTTAACCGGATTATAAGTGAAAATGCCACACGTTATAGGGAGGGGTCTGTTTTCGGAAGGTTTTAGACCTCCCTCATTGCACTGTATATCCTAGTTTTGGAAAATAAACTAGGTCAGAAACTAACAAAATAGAAATAGTTGTCTAGAAAGTCATATCGCCGATGATGCAGTTGATGCCGCCGACGACATGATTGATGTTGCTGGAGGCATGGATGATGCCGCCGACGACATCAATGATATCGCTGGTGACATCAGTATGCAGGCAGGTTACATGGCTTTCTGAGTACCATAAAGAAAGGGTCCCACAAGAAGGTGAAGTCTCTGGGGAGTGTGATGCCACTGGCGGTATCAACGATGTCTCTAGCGATATGGGCGATACCACCGGCGACATCACATGTCTCCGGCGACCTCAATTTCTTGCAGCAGCAACAAGGACCAGTAAAAAATGATCGAGAACCCAAAAATGAGTAAAAATCAATAATAATCAACACAAATCAGTAATATAAATGTCAAAGAGCTATGAGACTTAGAATTTTTATCTCGGGGCCCTGAATCCACCTCTTCATGAACCGAGAAGAAATACCTCCGGGGAGCTTGTTATGATGATTTAGTAGTAAATTTAAGTGTTTCGGGGTTTCAAAATCCAATTAAGTTGATTTTAAGCTCACAATCAGAGAATTCAAATAAGAAAAACCCGAAAAAATGGATTAGAATCCTTTTTTCCTGCCTTATCTAATTCTTATCTCACTAAAATCCATTTTCTCATTCTAACATTATACTTCTAACCTTAGATGGTTCCCTCTCCTCTAATTGCAGCTCAAGGTGTGTTTTTATAGGTGAAATTGGGTGGTTTTCGAGACCTTTTTGACCAATTCCGCCGAAAGTGGCTGAAAGGCTGTTTGTGCAGGGACCCGCTTCGGGCCATGCCGCCGGCGACATGGCGATGCCGCCGGCGGTATGGATGATGCCGCCGGCGACATGGTGATATCGCCGGCGGCATGGCTGAAGGAGCTGGTGGCATCAGCCTCTGACATGCCGACAGTCAATGGGTCTGAGAGCCTAAAAAGTCGGCAAAAGTCGCCAAAAGTGGGTCAAAAGGTAGCTTTTTGATTTTTAATGATATTTTAATGGGTATTTTTTAATTTGGGTGTAAATCATCGGTTCAAGCTCCTACCGGACGCGTTATTTGCCACGCGGAACTGAATTCTACCAAGTATAAAATTCGCAAGGAATATTATATTGGCAATAAAAATTCTAAAGAGAACTTTTATTATGAGGCATTAAAATCGGGTACACGTCATCATCGTCTCGCGAAATGGACTGCAAAATCCCGTGCTCGCAGTGATATTTGAATGTCCGGAGAATTATTGTGAATTGAATGATTATATGTTATTTGATGAATTTGAATTATATGCACATATGTTTATTTGGCGAAACATGAGTTACTTGAATTATACATGATATACGCATTTGTACAGGAGCAAATGAAATAAACAGAGACGTTGTGACATAGCCGATCCAACATTGCAATACATGTTCTGTTATCTGGACCTATATGGTCAACCAATTGCAATATTTGACAAATGGATCGAAAGGTCAACCAATTGTTTATCTGGACCGAAAGGTCAACCAATTGTTATATAGCTGGCCAGCAAATCAATTGATAATTGTTACAAATGTTACATGTATCCCGGGGTAATAGTTTGGTTGGTGTTGTCACAATAAGTAAATAACCAGTTCATTCATTCTCATATAAGTGTGACTGTATATTGAATTTGTTAATGTATATATGTGATTTGCTATTGAATTTGTAATGTGTGTATATATGTGATTTGTTAAATTCATAGATTGTTTATATTCACTGAGTTGCGCCTCATATAAAGCGCTAAATTTTTCAGAGCTGATAAAGTTTGTACTAGAAGCTCATTACCTGTAGATACCATGGACGAAAGATTGGCTGGCTGTGTTCCATCTCACTCTCTCTCCTCACATGACAAATATATAGTATAGATCGTGGTCGGGTTTTGGTTTTGCTCTGTATAAGATTGTTTTGTAAAAAGATATAAATGTTAGAAGTAATTATATATATAAAGAAGTATAAGTAAAAGAAATTTATATGTTGTGATTATGATTTTGGTGATTAGCATATGGCTTAGGATGTTTCAGTTTTTATCCTTATAGGCATAGGAATAAATATAATAAAAAAAAGCAAATTTAAAAACATAAAAAAAAAGTTAACTCTAAAGATAGATCGCAAGTGTATAAATAAGTTACCCAATCACTGACGTTCTTAAATTTTCCCTAATTTTTTTTCTGAGAACTTGACACACTTAGATACATAAATTTTAAATATATGAAATATGTAAGCTTTGGATTATCTATTAAAGAATCAAATAAATGGTCACTTTTTAGTTTATCAATTACTGACCAAGTCAATGCAATATAAATCAACTAATATTAAATTTTTGAATTTTTTGTATGTTTACTTTATTTTCACTAATAAATTATTATTTTAAGCCTTACTATAATTGGATAATAGAGAAAATAATTGAATAATTTATATCCCTAAAATTTGTTCGCAAATATCCAAAAATTTGGGTAATTGATAAAAAAAAACCATCAAATACCTATTAAAAATAGCTACAACTAGAAATTGCATCCTCCACCAAGTTAATGAAATTTTTTTTTTCAATAAGTAAACTCCTAAATTTATCAATAATAGGATTTTTTTTTCTTAAAGAATGCGTTTAGTTTACACAGTTTACCATGATTGACAACCATTTACATTCTTTTTTTTTTAATCTGGTTTATCAGAGCTTTGCTCTGACTACGTTTAGATCCAACCTGAGTTGCGCACTTGGTTATGGTGGGTAAGTCTCCCAATGAGGATTTTCCGTATTCACTAGGACTCGAACTCGAGACTTTGCTTAAGCAATACTAAGGCGCTTACAACTTAGACCAACCCTTATTGGTCTAAGGCCATGTTCTTTTCAACTTATATTCAGTCCAGTCTAATTCAGTACTTATCAGTACTGCATACATATAAATTTACACTGAAATAAGTTCAGTTTAGTACTACTACTTATAAGTTTAAAAGAACGAGTCCTGAAACCACCATCAATTGCATGAGCTACCAAACATTGGTAACTAGTGTACTTAAAACTCATAAAATACAACTTACAGAACGAAACATTTGGCATTCACGCATCATCCAGTATTGAGCAATTTGAGGGGTAAGTTACATGCGCACATACATTCCATTTTATAACCAAAGATCTAAAATAGATTTCACTAAATCATCACCTAGAGTTATAGTCTTTTTCTTTTTTACTTTATAGCCATAAAAATTCGCAATAAGAGACAACAAAAAATAATTGATATGACTTCAATTCCTTTTCAAATTTTAGAAGCCTAGAGAAGTAAAGAGAACTGAAAAGAACGAATTTTTAAAGAGTTAAGAAAACAGAAAATTTTAAAACACAAATATGAAACAACAATATAAATAAAAATAAAACAAAATTAATAATAATAATAATAATAAATAACAAACTAAAAAATATTTTCAATGAATATAAAAAAATAATCTACAAAACATTAGCATCCCCAAGGCTACCAATGCCAGAAAACAGTCTAGTGAAACTCTCAGCACTCTACCACCAATCTTTCTATGGCTTTTTTGCCTACAAGCACAAGAAAATACAACCATTTGTTATTCAGTAAATCTAAAACATGTAACATTTAATTTCAAAAAACAAGTCATTTCTTGATTTGCCTAACACAAATCGTAGCATAGCTCTTGAATTTTGAGTCCTTATTCCAATGACTCAACTAGACTAAGTTGGATGGTAAAAAAAAATCAAGGACTAAATTGTGTAAAATCAACTAAATCAGGGGCCTCAAGCCTCAAGGGAGCAATTAATCAAATCACTCAATTAGGCTATCTAAGTTGGTTTTTACAAAAAGCAGTGAGCAAAAGGACCTTTTTAGGCCCTATGGTATCAAAGTTTGCCCCTTTAGTACAAATTACACAAAATATTTTCCTCAAAAAAAAAATTACACAAAATATCACTAATAGAGTCTCTACCATACATTATCCAAAAAGATAACTAATTGCAAATCACAAAGACCAAACGGGTAACAATTGAATAGCACAGAGACCAAAAAGGTATTATACTGCATAGCATAGAGACCAAATAGTTAACGTGTATACCACAAAGACCAAATGGACAAAATCTTTATATAGCCCAGGGTTTGGGACCCAAAAGTTCTTTTTGCCAAAAGCAGTGACTTGAAAGGGTAAATTCAACAAAAAAGAAGAAACTTTTTTCAGCATACCTTTGCCAGGTACTTCTTATGAATCTTCAGTGCCTCCGTACAAACTTTTTTAGCATCCAAACTTCCAGTAGTATCGGCCAAAATCTGCGAAAAATTTCCTTCCTAGATGAAGGCAGAGACAATTTTCGAGATACATGCATATATTTCTTTCTTTTCGGTTTTCTAAAATATGGCATAGGCATAGACATAGAGAGAAAGATGACCTGGACAACATCATCTAGACCCTTTGCTTCCTTTAGAATTCTCTTGTTCTTGGTCTCCAGAACACTTGCAACTAAAAATATTGCAAGTGCATTCCTTTGATCAACTACTGCTCCTGTCTGCACATTTTTCTTCTCGAATTTCCCACATTGCTTTAGCAATTTGTCGTTTATAGGTTCCTGGTTCTTATCTGTGGAACTTTCAGATTTCTCGTATTCGAAGAAGATTCTCGGGTTGTACTCCATTGCAAACATCAGCTGAAACCATTATATTACTGTCTTAGCATAATATTGACAACAAAGGTGCAAAATATTAGATCTAAGAATCAAATCAATCACACCACATTGACACCATAATTTGCAGAAAGTTCAAGCAAGCAGTGTTTATATACTTTTTGTATAAAAGTTATATTCCTCTTTCCAAGTAGGCCTAATACACTACCCCTGAACTTGGCCCTAAACTCCCATTTGCCCCCTTACACTTTCACATGTTCCAAATAATCCCCTGAACTTATCTAAAGTCAAACCAACTCTAAGCTGACACATGGCATTCAGAGCAAACTGGTTCATTTTTTCCAAGTTCAAGGGGTGATTGGAACTTTTGAAAGTTCAGGGGGTAAATGGAAGTTTAGGGTCAAGTTCAAAGGCCCCCAAGTATTAGGCCTTCCAAGTATGACAAATGTCAAGGAAGAACTATCGGCACAAACTCACTACGGCAATATCGAAACATTAAACTAGAAGGCAAAGGCAGCAGCAGCAGCAGCAAAAAGTACAATCCGCATGGAATTACAAGCAAAATAAAGTTTTGTGCAATAGAATAGCTAATCCACAAGTTCAGTTGACAGGGATAAGAATAATCAAAATTTCAAGCTTTTTCATGCCAATAATTACCACAGACTAAAGTATGATACTTTTAAATCAATTTTGTTCTTTTCAACTTATAAGTGTACTGAACTGAACAGTACTTATTTCAGTGTAAATTTATATATATTCGGCACTGAACCGAATGGATTACAAGTTGAAAAGAACAGAGCCAAATTCCCAGAGTTGTGAACTCGTATCAACTAATCTAAAAGACAACAATATAATTCATGAGATGCCTAAACTTGAGCCAAATCCATCTTTACCTCCCAAAGATACAGCGAATCCATAAAGGTTAACTCTCTTCGAAAAAGAACCATCAGCATACGAAATGCAAACAAATACTCGCCAGCATCGAGCTCCTCTGCCAAATTTAGAATGAGATTTCAGTTTGCTAATGAAAGATAGCATCTTTTGGCATAGTCATGATTTCAGTGTAAATTATAGGACGAAGAACCATACCAAGGTGTTGATGAAGCTTTGGATCAACAGTTTTAATTATTTGTGAAAGTGTACCGAGCTGAGTTTGCACCCCCATTGAAGTTGCACTGGTTCTGAAGTTTTCTTTCTGTTAGATGCAGAAGAAAGAGAGAACAACTAAAACTTAACGCATATGGTGAATAAAAATGGAGTAATGCATTTCACTTTCACATTTTAGTACAGATTTTGTTGATATTGCAGAACTAATGCATCCATAAAGAGAGAATGAATTAAGGGGCTGTTTGGTCGACGGGTTTCAGGAAAGGGAAAGGGAATGAAAATAGTTCATTCCCTTTGTTGTTGTCTGGTTAGAAAAAAGCTTACAATTTATTACCCCTTTTAAGTATTTACATTACCCAAAACAAGGTATTTCCATTACCCCCAGCCACCTAAGGTTTAGCATTCCCTTTCCTCATTCTAATACCCATTCTCTCGTCTCGTCTATCATAAACCCAGCAGCAAGTTGCACTATCTCAGCCGCCACGTCCGACTACAACTGTTTGCTGTCACCTCCTCTTCCAGTGGTACCACCAGTGCCGCCACAGCCAACTGACGCCACCTTCTCCACCGTCGCTGCCATCAATGCCGCCACAATCATCTATCGTCACCTCTACTTCCGATGATATTTGCCTTCAAACTTCGAAGGCCTCCATCATCTGCACTTCCGCAGGTATACATGGCGAACCAAATGTATTAGCTTTCAATTTGCCTCTTCAACCATCATCATATGATTTACATGTGTAATGTTCAAGCTATTTCTTCCACATTTGTTGAACTACAATCCTGCAATTCTGATTTTCTACATTAGGTACCCATTTCACGACAATTTATTTCAAATTCAGGACTGCAAATGGTATAATTCCGGTTGTTATGATGGGCAAATACTTCAGTTGATGCGTTTTTGTTAGAATTTTGTGGAATGAATTATAAGGAACGAGAATTTATGAAATATGTTTGGGCAATTACTTCAAATTTAGCTTTTGAACCAAACATCAACAAAGGGAATTGCATTCCCTTTCCAAGACAAACCAAACATGCTGGGTAATTCTAAGTTATTCCTTTCCTTTCCTTACCTTTCCCTTTCTTGATACCCTTTCCGTTACCTTATGTGAACCAAACGCCCCCTAACTGTTTAAAGGGTTTTACTTCTGTTAATTACTGATATAGGTTAGATCAATGAAAAGTAAAGCCATATCAAGAAGTGGATTTTTTACAGGTCCATTGACTTCAACTTTGTTATAACAAATTGCATACCAGTCTCCGCATTGCACGATCAAAGCACCAAAATGCATCTGCTTCATTTTCAAGAAGAATTATCATTGGAGAACAAATATCGTTCATTCCTGCTCAGCGAATATATATGTCTAAACTTTAGAACTCCTTTAGTTTGACAGTAAAATCACTAAATCAGATAAAATTCTGAACTTCACCTTGGACATAGCCAATATCATTGTCCGTCCACGAATAAATTGAAAGAACGTCCCAAAGTTTTGCTTGGTTAGTCTCACTCTCATAAAACATAAGCGTTCGGTCTGTACGAACTACATCCAGACCTAACAAATAAATATTTCAATTCCATCAAGATCTTTCACAAATTACGGATACACTTCACAAAAATGGGAAACAATCCACTTGGTAATAAAGTTTACAGGAATTTCATACCAATTTGATGCAAGGATAGCATCCACTGAATGATCCTCTTATCTGAAACAGCATCCAAATTTCCTACTTGATCATTGTTTGCCGAAGGATCCATTATTGGCTGTCCATCATCGGTAATAATAGGCGTTGTGATATACTTGCCACTACCAATGACAGGAAACATTTTTTGACATTCAGCTTTCCATGTGCTATACTGCTCCCTAGGGACCAATATGATTAAATAAATCACTTGTTCAAGTTAAAAAAAATAATTTTTTTTGAAGATTTAATTAGGATGTTAATACGGTAATATCAATAGTGAGACATTAGATCCAATAGGATTAACTGAACCAACGCCAATACATAATGTGATAATGAAAATACAAAATATCATACCATCATCTAAGAAAAAGAGGAAGAAGAACTAAAAGTCTAGAAGAAGAACTACAAGTCTACAAGTCATATAACATGGCAATAGTAAGATTCACCTAGTATATACTTTCACAAAAACACCAGAATGCAAATGTAGTTCAGATAGTACATACATAATCAGTTTAAAGTTTCTCTAGGTTATATAAATAATAACTAACAAGGAAACAGTACCTCCTTTGCTGTCTAAGCTGATTCCTTTCCTCAAATGTGCTATTAGGATCATAGCATCCTAATAAAAACTCCCATACTAAACCTTTGATTGTAGGATGAATCCCCTATCATTAAAAAAACCAATTAAAAGATAAAAGCTCCATTTTCTAATATCCAGTTTATAACTTGAGAAAGATAAAATAAATCACATAAAATGAAACAGTGACTATAGTATATAAATGATTTTTACTGATAAAGAAATGTGGCTGACAAGACAGAAACTTATACACAAGAAAAAGAAGACAGAACACAATGAGAAAAGGATGTCGAATCTGGCCATTATGTGTTTCGTCCAGACGTGAATATTCGCTTGTCGATTTAGGACTAGTGTTTAAACATGGAAAAATAAACATACCCCTCTTTGGATCCGTCTAAGCACTTTTGCAATATCCAAATGACCATCTTCAGAGAACGCAGCGTGCCACCTCCTTGCACTCAGAGTTTTCCCAGCCTGTAAAAACAGGCTATTTAGAACAAGTACAAGATGTAGTTTCAGAAAACCCTTAATCCCATCAAAAGTATTACTGGCATATTTCAACAAAAAATATAGCTATTCCGCAGCTAAATTGATACTAGAACAAGGCTCTTGTTGCTAGAAATCATGATTAATGAATACGGATGGAAGAGATTTTCCCCATCCCTCCAATTTCCAGAAATTACAGAAATATATGCAACCATGAAAAAACTGTTAATTAGGAAGAAATGTCACATTAACCTAAATCACAATGCAATTGATCTTGGGCGATCAGTAATTGAAAGAAAAGAAACCGATTAACACAAGAATCAAAAAAGAAGGGAGGAAAAAAGTATACCCGAAGCTTGAAACGGGGCTTAGGAACATCAGCTTTGCATTCAGGTCTAATCGGATAGAAACCCTCTAAATCCTCTGATCCCTTTGATCCAAACATAAATCCCGCACAGCCGACCATTCAAATCAATCACTCACTATTAAACCACAAACAAAATCCACCACGATATATAGGGTTTTCAATGACAAATCAAAATTACGAAACAAACGCAAGAAACCCAATTACAATTGAAAAAAAGGATTCAAATTCTGTGAAAGCAATAGTTTAAATTACCTAGTGAGAATCGGATAGGGAAGCCAAAAAAAGCATGGATGGATTCTAGAAATGATATTTGAAGAAGAATATTTGAAAATGAGGGGAAGAATGGCAAAGATAGAGAGCAAAGGATGAGAGAAGGAAGCGCAGAACAGCAGAATTGATGCTAATTATTGATTGAAAGACAAGAAAGAATTTGGGTAACGGTATATAAGCTTTGTTTTTGGAAATCTCAAAATTTCAATGGAGGCAATTGTAATTGCTAGTTCACTATTTAAATTATTTGCCGTTTTTGTCTTTTTTATCAACCGCTGTAGAAAGCACTCTATTAATAAGTAAATAAATAAATATAATACTGGAAAAGAGATATAAATTTCTCTAGTTTGTATTATTGTCTTTTCTAATTATAAATATGAAGCAATGATTACTTCAATCTAATGATAACATTCAATTTAATTATTTTATAAAGTTAATAATTAAACTACTTGCCACTGTATATCCTTACGTGTATAAAGCTGCATGCACATTTATACATTGTTAAAATAGTTTGTACCTGTAACTCTTTTTTTTGGTAAAAATTGTACCTGTAACTTTTTTATCATTTGACGTTTTGAATTTTATATCCACTAAAAATGTTCTATATGTAAATTAAATTGTAGTTTTTAGTATGTATACTATAACTATGGGTTACATTTAATCCACTATAATTATTTGTTAATGACTGCATATCATAAGTATTTGTTAAAAGTTATACATTACCTAGTTTCAAATATATAAATATTATATGGGAAACCATTTTAACATTTATATAATTTACTTACTTTATTTCAAGGGTTAATTTAAAAAACATATCCTCTGAAGAATTTTTTTTTAAAAAAGAAATCTAAGGTTTTATTCCATTAACAAATCAATGATTATTCCACTGTCACTTTAGATGACCTGGCAAAAGGTAATATTATAAATTTTTATTTCTTCTTCCCCTTCTCATCTCTGTAAAATCAATAACCCTAGAACTAGGCAAAATCGTTCAAAATATTGTGAAAACAATAATCCTTAACAGCAATAAAACCAATCAATCACATAGAAAATCAAAGACTCTAAATCTGTTCATCTTCCATACACTCATAAAATTGAAGCTACGAAAACAAAAATAGAAAAAATTAAAAAAGCAAACACTCTTCATTCCGGGCAACGACGATCGAGCCAATATCATCACCGACGATGCACTCAAAAACATAGGCAGGATGATAGAAATAGACATGGGAGGACTGCGAGGCTTAGGGACAGAAGGAGGCTTAGAGTTGACAACTTTAACAACGATGGGATTATGGCCAGTGCTTAAGCTCTTCTACCTTGATAAAGATGGGCTTTGCTTCTCAGCAGTGGCCATTGTGATTAGAGATCGATATTGGGAGTTAAACCCTAGCAAAAGCAAATCTTTGCTTGACGCAGAGGAGAACAGAGACAATTAAAAAACTGGAGTTAGAGTTTTTAATTTAAGTGAAATTAGGGTTTTTGATTTGGGGGTTTGTTGTTGTTGGGCAATATTATGGCGCCACATAATTTTCGCTTGTAGTTTGTGTTAAAAAAATTCATTAACCCTAGAAATTGGTGGATGAAAAGGATGAGCAAGGGAAGAAGAAAATAAAAGTTTATAATATTACTAACAAAATAAAACCTTAAACTCTTTTAAAAAAACTCCACAACCTTCCTTTAAAAATAAATAAAACCATAAAATATGAAATTAATCGTGGCTTCAATAATGCAACTGTTACATAAAAAGGTTTTTATTCCTTAAAAAAAACAGAAAACTGGTTTTCATTTCTACCAAATAATAAAAATTAATCATTTTTAATTATAAACTCAATAATGATACAAGGACACATGAAATTTTGAATACACCCTGGCGCATGCAATCAGTACCAGTAGTGCTACTGGCTTCAGTATCTGCTACGCCTCCCTCTGACCGTCGCCTCTTTCCGGCGTTCTCGATTCCCGGTCCATCACCGAAAAATGGTGAGCCTCTCTTCGTTTATTCTGTTTGTCTGCTTAGAGAAACGCCATTGCTATTAATTTTCCCAAAGCAGCATAATCATTATTTTATAGGCTAATTGCATCTACATTTGAGTGCAGCCGTTCAAGAGGTACGTGGAAATTGGGTGAGTTGCTCTGGTTAATTACGGCAAAGAATATGGAAAGCTTGTCTTCATCGGCGATGTTATTGACCAAAACAAGGTATTTTTTTACTCTTTAATCGTAATTATGTTGACATCTATCTATCTGTGCCTATTGGGATGGCTTGTTCTAGTTGGGATTGAAATTTTCCTTTTGATTGTTGGATTAATAAGCAGGATGAAGATGTAATCTATTCTGAATCATTCACTCTGATAATATTTTAGCTGAATTTTCTTCTTATGGTTAATCATTAATAGGCATGCTTAGATGGTTAATTATCTGTAATAGGCATGCCTAGATGATTCAGTTTTTACAGGCCATTGCTTTAGAAAATGGTGGAAAATCAGATCAAGGCAGCTTCCTTTTCTTGGTTTGCAGTAAATTTATGTCCTCTCACAGGATTTCCTTGTTTGAAATTTGAACTGCTCGCGTAATTCTAATATGCAGAGTTTGTCAGGCTTGAATAACTCTGGCAAGTACGTGTTGCAATTTCAGTAAATCCTAAATATGCATTTTCCTAGGATCAGTTGTATAGAGCAATGCTACTATAAAAATTTGAAGTAAAGAATAGTTCTTTTTGTATTGTAGGATATTGAAGATGAGTTTAGCTGACCCTTAGACTGTAAGATGGGTGTAATTTGAATGTGAAATGAGTAGAGGAACCTTTTTGTTGTGATCCCGGTTCAGCCTTTATGTAACTTTACTTTCTGTATTGGTAATTGTTTAAGGCTGATCGTGTGGCTGTTACTCTGGATGTTAAAATGCTACATTGTTAAGATTCGTAGATATATTTCATTGTAATATACATTGTAGGCGCTTGTGATGCCCCTGATATGGTTAGGGGTCAAATAAACTTCAAGAGGTTATCACTCACTGATATCACAATTGACATCAAAAGAGTTCCTAAGAAGAAAACTTTAGTTGGAGCTATGGAGAAAGCCGGTTAGTGTCGAGAATATTAATCCCCTCTTACTTTTTGCTTAGATCGTATAAAATAGAAGTGATGTTTCTGTGTGATGACAGATGTGAAGAACAAGTGGGAGAGCAGTTCATGGGGCAGGAAACTCGTTGTGCAGAAGAGAAGGGCAGCTCTTAATGATTTTGATAGGTTCAAGCTCATGTTGGCCAAGATCAAGGTAATGCTCAACTTTTTGCTTATTCACCATCACCTTGTGCCCAGTGCATTAGTAAGTAGGTACCTGAATATTTAGCTTCAGATTTTGTTACCACAACATACATTTAATGGCAGTCTGGTTGTTGTGTCCTGGCCATGTTATGCCACCTACATGTGCCTTGTGTTGGCCTAATATATCAGACCATCCTATAGTAGGCCCGTAAAGCCCATTTACCTCCAAACTTACAAAAGCTTCACATATCCTCTAAATTTGTTTAAAGTGCACCTTGTAACCCTTGAATGGTACGTGTTAGCTTTTTGAATGGAGAGTAAACAAATCTAAAATGTCACATCTTTTAAACCTCAAACCAACCAGAAGCTGACACAGTAAACGGATGTATGTTTTCAAAGTTAACGGGAAATGGGCTTTTAGCATCTACTACAGGGGTCCCGATGTATTAAGTCGCCTTGTGCACGATATAAATGTAATTGAATCATAATTGAGTAAACGTGTACATGTGGTGAACTGTTTGTTGGTAAGGCAAGAACTTGCAAAACTTAAAAAGGAGGCTGCTTAGCTTAGAATAATTTAAAACTTTTTTTTTTTTTATCGAAACCTATCTAATAGGAATATCTTGATGATATGTCATTTTATGTAGACCGTTCTTTAAATAATTGAGTAGAAACATTTTAAAAAAGACAACTTTATAGATGAGATGAACAATCTTATTCAGCATGTTTATTTTTATTCTTTTTGACATCGAACATGTTTCACTACATTGCGACACCAGGTGAGTAAAAAAACAGTAATTTTACTGTCAAAGATGTTTCTAATAGAGTACAACATTCAAGGACAACTAAAACTCATCGAACCCTGGCATTCTAATATAAAGGTAATTTACAGATTGCTCAAATTTTCGTCAAGTTGTACCTAATATTTAATTTTGATTTAAATTTTAACTGAAAAAAAATCCAATATTATATTTTGAAAAGAAGAAATAAATTGACTTAGTATTCTGTATTCCGCTAAAATAACAACCTATATAGTAGACAGCAGCAAAAATAACTAACTTCACATGAAGAGAAACAAATCACACAACTGGTAAACCTAACAAAGGAAAGAATATTCCAAGTCTGGCATTTCAGCGAAAGCCATTTCATCTTTATATACTTTCCTCCTGTATATCAAAACATAATAGATGAGCACACCGACTCATCATCCAACACATGTTCGGAAATCGCAATTCACCTCCCACTTATCAAACTTTACTATTTTTTCCCGAATTCAATACAAAGAACATTATAAACATCACCTCTACATAAAATTTGAAAGACAGATAAGAGAACAATACAAGGACGACGACCAAAATTAGCCACACCAAGCTTATAGGAACATGGCAATGACACCACCTACTTTTCCCATGACATGTCAAAAAAAAACAACAAAAAAATGCAGCTGAAAATAGCTAACCCATGTCAAATGTATGAACTTATGTTACCTATCGGTCTAACTCAAATTGGCACTGCACAAATCTCAACCGCAGCTTCATGCAATCGACTGTTTTGAAAAGCATCTTTAAGCAAGTCCAACCTTGAAATATAGATTCAATCCTGTGTGTATCTTGATGAGCTACACTTGTGCCAAAAATTGATTAACATGTGAGGCTTCCAATGGCCTGCAGGGATCACAAAAATTGCAGGTGAAATTGGAATTTCAAAGATTTAACACATAATCTCATTTCCATTTAAGGGAAGTCCATCCCAAATGTCACTTACCTCATTCAGTCAAAAAGGAGCCTCGAGTGATTCATCCCAAACATCGGCACTCCCATTTGACACATCTTCCACATCTTCTTCCATTGAAAGCCTGATGTATTCCCTATGTGCAAACCGATCCCAGTCTGTTAAAGTTGGATCCTCACGCTCCTGCTCGAACCAAAATACCGTAATTCAGATATTACAAATTTAATAATTAATACCCTGTTAACCAAACTTGATGATGGCATAACTAGGAAATGAAACCGGATCGGGATAATCAATATACCAGGCGAATTAGAAATGGATCGCGGCTTTCAAAAGCCATAAACTTATTGAGGTTGAAAAGAATATTCAAAACATTTCCTGATAGCTTGCTTGCCTTCAAGTCTTGCAGTGTGATAAAATCTTCGCTCTGCATAAAAGATTAAACCATTGTGTTTAAATCAAACATTAATAGAAAGATAGTCTAAAGAAACATTCGAGTTTCACCTTCGGTGCAATCATATCGATTATTTGACACAAGATATCCTCAAATAGAACAGGTTCCTGGGCCATGCATTCCATGCGGTGCAGCTGCTCTTCATAGAAGAATTGCATCTCATTGGAAGTTAAAACACCATTCCCATCCAAATCTATGCACCTGAACCTGTAAACATAACTTGCTGAGACAAAACAGGCAAGACTCGCACAATCTAAAAACTTGCAGACGATAGAGCATTTCAATTTGATCCTTACTGTAGGCCCTAACTCTAGGCTTCATTAAATATAAACCAATGGATTGACAAATGCAATCGAGAACTTAATGACTCACAATTCACAAACTGGTACCGGTGTCATGGATTTATAAGAAAAGCAGTGCATCTCCATCCTATAATTCAAGAGAAGACCTAGACTTCCACTTATAAATTGCAGCACAACTAGTTAATATAAATTCAAAAAAACATTTGGGAGCCACAAAAGTTAAACATATGCCACACTATTGCAAGAGAGATTGCTACTCTTTGGGGCAAGAACTCTTTTGCTTGTGGCTGAATGGTATCCTAGCACTAGCAAGATCACATGTTCAAGTACTTTTACCCATGTGCAAAAAACTTAGAGATGATAATGACATTAGCCAGTTAAAAAAAAACTGATATCAGAGAGTGTGGCTAACCAAAGCAGTACAGAAGATCAGTAATAATTCTTCAAGCCAAATATTAATTGTAAATGATAGCACTTGATTTTGATGTTAGTAGAGAAGTTGTGTCAATGAATGTTTTACACATATCTTGGCACTGACAGCTTTAGTAATATCGCATGTTCAACTACTTTTACCCATATGCCAAAAACTTACAGATGTTCATGACGTTTGTGACCAAAGCAATAAACAATTAATATAATTCTTGTAAGTTGAACATACCCCAAAAATGCATTCTACGAGAAATGGAAAACAAAAACAAGCATAAGAAGGAAGCAACTTTGAAATACTACAAAGTAGAGCAAGCAGTATAAACGAAGAGTACAAATACATCAGATCTCAAAAATCAGAAGGGAAGAAATCCACATATAATTCTTAACATATTTCCATAAAGACGAGAACCAACAGTGAAGCAAACTTACCAGTATTCAAGACTAGGCTCAGCCAATTTATCCTCTTCCGAGAGCATAAAGTAAACAAAATCCTCATATCCCATCTTCCCCTCAATACAGCTAGTGAACTTTCTTGGTACCTGAAAAAAAAACAAAAGAAATATGTACTACTTATCCAGGTAAGGCTCCTTATAGTTTGAATTTGAGAAATTAATTTGACAAAAACTTTTAAGATGGAAATAAGAAGATGAAACCAACCTGTGAAAATATTCTATCAACAATCCTGTAGGTAAGGGAATGGTTACCATATCTGATGAGGTTCTCCTTGTCAATCAAGAAATCGTGATCCGTATCCAGCTCCCAAAACTTGCAATATATAACATAGAAATGCTCATAAGAAAAGTACCTGAAATGGATGTATAACTAATTAAGTAATCCATGTGAATAATAATTATTTGAATAAAACATGTCAACAAACTCTGGTGTACATCCTCCTACATGTATCTTTGTACTTCTTTTCAAATTTAACTGGACAACTTTAAAATGCAAACTACAAACTAGGAATAGGATGTCCCATGTTAATCTCAAGCCAATCTACTAAGGATATAACTTTAAAAGTCAGGCATTAAATTTGTTACTTAGATGCATACAAGAGCAAGGATAGATTACGGCTTGCTGTGCATTTAGACTCAAATCAAAGTGTAATCCTTTTGCTAATTTATTATACAGAGTCAATGGTTTGGTACAAGAGCTCGCTGATATTAAAACCTTATGACTTTATTTATGTCGTCCTCTTCGTCCGCATGTTGCATGGCAGCAATGAGATTACTACGCTTCAGCTCTCTAAGAGTAAGGCGCCCATTTCCTGATCTATTTATATAGTAGAATATTCTGTATATGACAGTTTGAGCTGCCATAAAAATCAATGTAAAAAAGCAAATTAAATAGTGAATAAACATAATAATAGAAGAGAATATAAAACAAACCTATAGATGTCAAACCAAAATTTAAACATCTAATTTATTATTATTATTACTTGGAGATAGAGATGAATCAGTTGGCCTCTTTTCCTAGCCATCAACTTAGCACTTCCATTAAAGTTCAAACACCTAATTTGTCTTTAAATAATTAAAACTGAAGAAAAATGTGCCTGGTTTCATGTCTAATAGAAAGCCAATCATAATTACCTAATAGAAAGGACATAAACCATTTACATTAACTAAAGGAGCATAATCCGTAGCAGTATTCCAAAATGACGGAGTTGATATGCAAAAAGAAATAATAACATTTATGATACACAGAGCAAAGAGATTCCAAAGATGCATTCACATAGGTAATGTGTTTCATTTGACCAAAACTGGCAATAGTCCCACTGTCCCAGAAGTCAATATTTAATCATGTGACCAATTTTAATAAAAGCCATCTAAAATGGCAGTTCAACTATCTTACATCCTGAACCCAGTTTGTCTTCGTATAAAATCTGTGTTATCATTTTAGAATATGTATGAGTGCATACCATATCTTTCTTGAAACTCAGGTGTGCTCTGTAAGAACTCCAGCCCTGGATGTGTTGCCAAAAGTTCTTGAAGAAAAGGCCTGAAGTCAGCCTGCTCAGACACAAAAACAGGAAAAAATGATAAATCCATTATTTGGGAACCAGAAATATTTGATAATATCATGTCATAGCTACAAAAAAGCAGAGCATAACAATATAATGTGTAAACATATATAAATGATAGCGATTTCATGACAAACCTGTGTAAGGTATCTGCTATCTGGCTGCTTTAAAATGTTGAATATGCTAGTTGCTGCATCCATTGCTAGCATATTCCCATCCACCCAATATTTAATGAACGCATCCCTGCAAACAATTGAGATAGCTGAAAACTTAACAAACCTTCACTCACATATTCAATAAAAGGGAGTAAAAAAACCATAAAATAAGCAAACAAGTAGCAAAAAGCAAAATTCTATTTAATGTAAGCGCAATTGCACGATTTTTTTTGTTAAAGTAACAAGGAGCAAAAAGCAGAAACAATACCAACTCTATCAATGCACAGATATGTACTACAATGAAGTTAAATTGATACCAGAATCATAACAAGAGGAGTGAAAGAATTTGCCAAATTCAAAATGAGGTCTGCAACTTCTGCCAACAGGACGATTGTTAAGTGAATTACTGAACAAATTTATAGTATTCAACGACTCTACATTGATCACAGAAACTATAAACCACAACCACCACCAAAAATGTAATCTTGAAGAAGCAATGATCCACATGATAGAATATAGATAATAGAAGTTATTGATCATATTGCTCTGAAGGACATTGAAACTATGGAAGCTAATTTGTCAATGGAAGGGGGATTACAAACTATCAAAGGAATTCAATGGCAACTGCTAAGACTGTGCAACATCATAGAAAAAAAAAATAGCTTGAAAGGTCACTCATAATGGTAAGATCATCCAAGAAGAGAAGAAACTTCAAGAAAAAATTGCCTGATAATGTACCACATATTTAAGCCCCAATTGCAAAAAGTAAGAGTATACCTTGTCACCGTCCCACTGCGGTCAAAATCTATCTTCCTAAAAATTGCAGAGGAAAGAGAGGATGGCAACTTGCAGAGTTCCTTTACGACCACTTTAAACTCTACATAACAGAAGAAGAAATGCCAAGTGCTGTTAAAGGTACTGTACTTTTCATCATTTACTACTGTATAGTGGCATCACACGAGGTACAGACATACAGAATGGAGATAATATATAGTAATAGTGTTCTAACCATCAATCTGTAGTCCACTTGGATGATTACTATAAAACTGATTAATTCTAGAGAGACATTGTTCTTTCAGCTCATCTGCTGGTGGTCGGCCGTTTTGGAAATAAAACTGCAGACACATGTACAATTACAACTGTGAGAAATTAAAAGTTCAGCCATAATCATCCAGAAAAACTCAAAAAATCCCAATCCAACAGCTCAGTCTCATTTTGTAACAGCATCTTACAACATCAGCAGTCAGGAGTAGGTAAAACCTGTGGAATGAATTCTTGTACTGGTTCACGAATTAATTTCAATGGAGAACGCAGTGAAGAAGGACTTGTTTTTTGCTTGGACACGCGTGGAGAACTCGATGAACTTCTTGGTGAAAGTGGAGGACCACTTCCTGCAGCAAACATAGAAGGTATGGAATTCCCTCCACCAGGACTTCCAGTACCAGATATCCCAGATATATTGATGGGTTTGCCAGCTTTTCCATCATCAATTAAAGATTTCACCTGAGCATGATTACCAAAAATTCAAAGAATATCAGATAAAAAATACTTAAACGCATTTCCAAATTTGGAGACGAACAGAGCTGGAATCAAAGAAACAGTAATCTATAATTTCACAAACTAGAGAATTCTCATGATAACCTATAATGCATCTTAACTAGAAATATATTACACTGTAAGATTACTATATAGGAAAAGAAAAAAAATCGAGAGACATGCAATTATCTACTGCAATACATGTCCCTGCTTCAAAGCTGGACATAAGGTGGGTTGCTACCTGTGAAGAAAAAGGGACATAACCATCAGAGATTTGGTAAGGACAGTGGAAGTGGAGTCTTGGGCCAAACAAAAGACATTAGGTAAATAGAAAAACCAACGACAAATGCTGAAAAGATACTGTAGCTGAAAAGATTGAAATGGCAATAGCCAATGCACTTAAATAATAAGGAAACAGGTCAGCTCAATGCTTAACAAATATATGTCTGTCACAATGAACAGTATTCAGAAGCAAAAGCTACAGACAATAAAACCATATAGACACCGCATAATAGGTACGAATTAAACTCATGACAAAATTATAGACACCGCATCACTTAGTTCATAACCACCAGCATTAATTTGGCTACAGCTAACGAACAATTTAACAGTCAGTTGCACTATACTCCATTGTTGGCTACAGAAACAGAAAAGAAAAAAAAATTACCAGTCGACATGTATCTGGTAACGAGAGCCATTGAGAGAACAAATCCTCAGCAAGCTGAGGACTGGATTTAAGCACATATGGAGACAATTCAGGAAGCTGCAACAAATCAGTGTCCAAATAAGGAGTATCCCCACCACCCACTGTATCAATATCCATCACATGCACTCAACACAGTTATCAACTTCCCAGTTGAACCTATACCCACCTCTAAAACCCTAGCTTTTCAATTCCTCAAAATATCCCCGAATTCAACATTTCCTCAGTCCCCGTCACTCCGTATCAGAAAGAATCCCGAAAACAAAACACTAAAGACGAGTTGAAGAACAATCACCAAACTTCAATCCTCAAAGAAACACGAAAAAGCTCACAAAATTTCCTTTTCTTGCTTCAAAACCCTAAAAATTCAGGGAGAAAAAAATCATCCACAGCTATGCTGCGTATCAAAGAATCAACAGTTTCGAACAGCATGCGAATTGCAGCCTGGAGGGATCAAGAATTGGAGAAAAGAAGGGGATACCCAACAGAGAGGAAAAAGTCGCAGAAAGGGGAAAGACAGAGAAGCGATAGGTGGGAATTGCCGCTGTTTGTAAATGAAGAAACTATAACAAGTAGGATAAATGGCAGGTAACCATGAAAGGGAGGAGAAAGCGAGTTTCGAAGCAGTTGAAATTGAACCGAAACCGCCCAGAGGACTACCGCAAAACAGAAGAAGCCGTTCGCCTTTGGAACTTTGTACGAAATATATACAATCCACCTAGGGCATATCACATATATGGATGAGATTTTTCCATAACAAAGAAATGCAAATCATTACTACAAGTGGTTTCCACTTTTTTTTCAACTTGATAAAATTGGAATGAATTAAAATGATTTAAATTAAATTTATTTTAGTGTAAATTTATAATTATGCATAACTGAATTGAAATGAACTGAATTGAATTGAACTAAACTGAAGTAAAGTGATCTGAACTGAACTAAATTGAATTGTAGTCTACAAAAATATGGCCTAAAACATACAAATACAATTATGCAGGGTCAATAAAATATATTCATGTTTGAAATGCTCGAAATGATGATACATGTATTTCATGTTTTTATGTGTTGTTATATGGATACTTGATGTACTAAAATTAAATAGGATATGTATCAAATAGGATAATATTAAATAAATCATGTACCAAATAAATAAAAAATAAATACGTTTAAATATATAATTTCAATTAATTAAACACCAAAACAGTATTTGAAATATAACTCAAAAAGGTATTTAAGTAATTGGACAAAACGGACTTTATAAGATTAAAAATTTAAGCTTATATTTGAACAAAAAGAAAAATATATTCGTGCTTTTGAAAACGCATACTCAAGAAAAAAACATGCATTTTTAATCATTTTAGTCATCTAGCTTTTTTTAGTGGCTTAAATATCTTTTTGAGTTATGTTAATTTAAATGTCTTTTGAGGTTTAGTCAATTAAAATTATTTATTTGATGTTAGGTGTATTTATTTTTTGTCTATTTGAAATTTGATGTATTTATTATTAGCTTATTTGGTACACAATCTATTTAATTTTAGTATATCAAGTGTCCATCTAACAACACAAAAAATATGAAATATCAATATTGTCACTTCGAGAGTGAGTATATTTTGTTGGTTATGCATAGAATTATCGACCATTAATGATCCATTAAGTTGTCGTACTAAAATTTAATATGGCGGGTATCAAATAGACAAAAATTGAATACGTGAGCATCAAATAAGCAATTTCAATAAGCCGAACATTAAAAAGTTATTTAAGTTATAGAATATAACCAATAAAAATATTTAGTGCTGGAGTGTGCTCACACCCACACTAATCCCTCATACCCCTATATATTTGTAAAATTTTCAAAATAGACCATTTAACTTAAGCCGTCGACAGACAATATCATTGAAGCTATTTATAATAATTTTCTATAATAATTATTTTATCCAATCAAGGATAGTATATTTCAAAATTCAAAGTAACATATAGCGTTAAAAATGGGGTGGTGATTTCCCGAACCTGATGGGGATCCGCCTCAATGGAGACGGAGAATTCTCGATAAAAATCCACACAGGGTGGGAATGAGGATCTTTTAATCCCCGAATCCTTAATGGGGATGGGGACATAGTCCCCGAACCAAATAAGAAAAACTAATTTTTAATTTTTTATAAGTACTATCAATAATCTTAGAAAAGTTCTGGACTAAACTTAAAATTAGATTGTAAAATATAATAATATACTATTTATAACTATTAATTTCTATATATTAATATTAAAAAGTGACAATATACTTGAAAACTAATGTTCAACACCATTACCAACAAGGTGTAGCTCAGTTGGCTAAGCAAGTTGAGTAAGTTGGAGGAGAAAAATGTTCGAATCCTACTAAATACACTTATTGGGAGGGGTGAGGAGCTTTAACTACTACTAAGCCCCAAACAAAACTATTTCAATAAAGATAGTTGTAATTATTACAATTTTTAGTTTTATTTAATTATTTCACTAATTATATAATTTGTATTAAATTTTTCGACATATTAATATAAAATAAATTTAGTTTATGTTAGTTTAATAAAAAAAATTAACATATTTTTTAATAATAACGTGAAAAATCACACAGCTAGAATACACCCCAAAACATCACAATTGTAGTTTGAACCCCTGTGTCTTCTTGAGTAGTGTGCAGACAAAAATAAAATCTAGAACCTCCAAATTTGTATTATAGGTGCAGGTTGTCGTTACAATGTTTTTAAATATTACTTTATTTTTTTTATCATTATTTTATTAAAATATTATCCATTTATCTAATATGGAGGTAAGGTAAGGTAAGAGCTACTTCAAGTTATTATAAATATAATTAATTATATTTTTAAAATTAAAATTTAATTGAAATTGAATTATTTTTATTACGAACAAATTAACTTAGGAATTTAGTGTTTCTATAATTGAATTGGATTCCTTAGTCTTGAATTAATTGTGGAACTCTGATTTGGTTTGATTTTGTTAATTATGTTCTTTTTGTTATTTTTAAGAAATACTTATATATTAGGGGAATCAATATTGTTTTTCTATATTTTTACTGAACAAAGTTGATGTGATTAGCATTTTTTTTTGTATTTTTATTGAATTATTGGTCGAATGAAATTTTTTTTACCAAAATTTAATATTTAATGAGTATACGAAGTACCAAATTATGTGTGGGAGTTGGCCTTTTTATAGGGGTGTCAAGGGTAAATATTGGGATCATGGGCCATCCTTATTTGTTGGGCTTGGGCTGGTACCATTAAGTATCCGATATTATTTTTCTGATTAATAAATAGGTATATTAAATTGAACTGAACTGAACTGAATTGAATGATACTGAACTGAACTGAATGACTCTGAAATTGAAAATATTGAAAATGAACTGAACTGAATTGAAACTAAATGATACTGAAACTAAACTGAACTGAACTGAAAAATAATTAATAATATAAATATTAATATTTTAAATATTAATAAATATTTAAAAAATAATTAATAATACTTTAAATAATATTTATATATTATAATAAAATTAATTATTACATATAATAATAATACTAATAATTAAATTTACCATTATAAATTTATAGTATTATTATATTTTATTTCATTGTAATTATTATTATGAATATTATATTTTAGTGCGAATTTTCATTGCATTACAAATTTGGGAAACGAAACAAAGTAATATTCAACATGTTGACGAGAATAATGAAAATGATAGCATGGACGAAGATTGAATTAAAAAGTAATAACAAAACTATGTGTTGTAATGATTGTATTGTTTCTCAATTAGATTGTAATTATAAATTTTTTATTATTTTAATTTTTATCAATATTTATAAAATGTTGTTACTTTTATTTATCTTAAAAATATTCATGGTAAAGTAATCATTTATAATTTTAAAAATATTAGTATTAGTTATTTTTCTTTGTTATTATGTGTTATATTAATAATATTAATTATTAATATTTATATGAAACAACTGAATACTGAATACCGATTACTGAATACTGATTATTGATTACTGAATATTGAATACTGATTATTGAATACTGATTACTGTATACTGAATACTGATTACTGAAATTGAACTGTACTGAACTGTACTGAAAATAAGATGAAAAGAACATGGTCTTAGGCCATGTTCTTTTCAACTTATAAATAGCAGTACTGAACTAAACTGAATTGAACTTATTTCAATGTAAATTTATATGTATGCAGTACTGATAAGTGCTGAACTGAACTGAACTGAACTGAAATGAATATAAGTTGAAAAGAATTTCATTCAGTTCAGTTTCAGTATTCACAGTTTCCATTCAGTTTCAGATAAGTTTCAATTCAATTCAGTTTCAGTAATAAATAATTAATAATTAATAAAGTAATATAGATTATTGTTATTATTAATATAATAATATTTTGATGTATTATAATTTATATTAATCATGTTTCATTTTATTTATAATATTTTCAGCTTCTATTCAGTTGCAATTCAGTTTCAATATCTTCAGTTTCAGTACTGCTAATTGTAAGCTAAAAAGAACAAAACCTAGCATTATAAATTAAAAAGAACAAAGCCTAGCATTATAAGTTGAAAACAACAAAGCCTTAATTGTAGCCTATAACCATTTAACTTGTTTGAAGAAAGCTATTCATCATATGCTCTATGCTTCTATTAACAAATTTCTCGTTTAATAATATATAACCGAGTTTCTATCAATGTTCCAACAACACTAACTAAAGTAGATAGCAAACACAAGACTTTAGTATCTATTTCTATTAAACTATATACTAATATTAACAACATACAAAACTTGTTAAAAATACATATTTGACTGAAATGATGAACTGAACTTATGTATAAATATGGCAAACAATTTCTTCCTAAAGAATATTCTAAAATGATAAAATGCTAATTACCTTCAGGCTCTAGTAGTAACTTCATATCAACACTGCCAGTATATCCTAAAAAAAGTACCATAATTTTTTTTTCAATTATTAGATTAAATTGTACCATAAAATTAGAAATGACGAAGAAATATATATATTGCCATGAGAATTCAGAGCAGCTTAAAGGAAATATCAACTCATTTGTAATTGTATTTTAGTATATTATTAATCTCTAGATAAATAATAAACACCTAATAAATACTCTGTATATTAGTTGTATATTATTAATATTTAAATAAATAAACAAAATAAACACCTTTGCATATTTATTTGAATCATGTGGTAAGGGTGGTTTTGGTTAAGTTTTACATTACGTTGGGAAATTTATTTGAAAATAGTTACTTTTTTTACTCAATAAATCGCGTGTAACTAACCTGAAATTTCTTAATAACCTGATAGCCTCTATATACCCTATACAGACGTACTAAACTCACAACAAAATGCGTTATTCAGGAAATTTAATCTCCATCTCTTTTCAAATCTCTCTCATTGTCGATTCAAAGTTTCAGTCCCGATTTTATTTTGCCTTTTGATTTCATCTGTGTTCTCTGTTCTCAATTTCTTTCTAATCCAAATAAAAAATTTATGATTCAAATCTATTCTTCATTCGAGATTTCTTTGCTCAACTACGATCTAGATTTTGAATCGAATTTTGGAATTCAAAGATGAACACCGCTCATGTTTTGCTTCATGTATACGGATCATAGACTCATGATCATAGATTTATTGGATTCAATGTAGATGGTGTGTCACTTCCTTCTAGCTCCAGCTTTGACGAATTCAAAAGAATAATAGTAGATAATTTGAATATAGATCACAACAAAGAAAATCTGGAGATCCAATTTCAAGTAACACCTTCCTATCCTAATACTGAGATAAAAAATGACACAACTCTTAACTTTTTCCACGCAAATGAAAGCTTCTAATCTGATGATTACTTAATTTATTTATGCTTAACAATAATTCCTATTGTTCACGACTGTATACAATGTAATTCTCCTACCATTTTTTGTTTGGCAAACTGATTTACATGTTTTTTTTTCCTGTTACACATTTAATATAGAACTACTACACATTTGTTACATATTTACTATATATTCGCTACAAGTCTAATACAAGTGTTTTATGAGGATATAATAGACTTGTAGCAGTATTGTGTCATATACTAGTGTTATCGAAGTGTTGCTTTGTATCTGTTATATATCTTGTACAGACCTATTATATATCTGTTACATATCTGTTACAAACCTGCTACAGGTCTAATAAAAGTGTTTGATGAGGATATAACAGACTTGTAATAGTATCGTATCAGATAAGAATGTTAATGAATTCTTGCTTTGAATCTATACATATCTAGTAAAAGTGTTTGATGAATATATAACATACCTGCAACAGTATTGTATCAGATAATAATATGAATGAAGTGTTTCTTTATATCTGTTACATATCTGATACAAACCTACTACAAATCTGTTATATATCTGCTACAAGTCTTAATACAAGTGTTTGATGAATATATAACAGACATGTAACAATATTGAATTAGATAGAATTGTTAATGAAGTGTTTGACATAATCTTTAATGTCTTTTATATGTTACAATTCTACTACAAACTGTTACAATCTTAAATATATTATAGGCCTAGCACGTGAATATGAGCAGTACTATTAGAGTGTTTCAAGTCTGTTATAAGGTTGTTACAAGAATGCTATATATCTCTTACAAGTGTTTGATGAATAAAATAGTAGGTTTTCATCCGTTTTGATTTACATTGGATTAATATGAAGTGTTTGACATAATTTGTCAGCCATTTATCTATTACAAGTCTATTATACATTTGATGCAAACCTAATACAAGTCTAATACATGTATGTTACAAGGCTGTTATATACTTGCTACAAGTCTGTTACAAACTTAATAGAAATCTGAAATTCGGTAAGAACGTAGGAAAGTTATGAAAAGCGTGTGAAGGTTATTCGGAAAATAGATCAAGGACTTTGGATAGTTGGGATAAACTTCAGTCCAAATTGTTTTTAATAAACTGGGCTAAAAGCAACAATTTCCCTAGAATTAAAAGCCATTTACCAAAAATTCAAATGGGTCATTCAATTGTGGCTAAGTAGCCATTTTTGGCTCATTCCTACACATAAAATCAAGGACCTCGGTTCAACCACACAATCATCTAGATTATCAATACATTGTGTCAAAGCTCATCTATAGAATTTCTGGCTCATTTGTACTCTTCCCTTTTCTTCTTCATGCTCGCTCTACTGAAGAAATAACTTCTCTACTTGATCATTTTTAGCAGATACGAGATGTTATATATTATGTGGAGGGATTTTAATTCAAATTCTAATTCTTATTGTTATTTATTTTTATTTTTTTTGATTTAATTGTTCATTTTGTTACAAATCAATAAATGGTTTCTACATATTGTACCTTTTATCATCATGATTATGTAAACATGTACGCTTGATTTTATACTATTATTTAATAAAATCTCGTTGTATTCACCTTTGATCTAAAAGGAATAAAACTTTTTGGTAGCAAAAGGAGTGCAAAAAAAACACGACAACGATCTATTTCTAACTTAACATTTACTTTTTAGAAAAAAATCCTTAGTTTTTTTACTAAATAATATATTAATGAGATAATTAATAAAAAAAAAGTTCATGAAAATTACAATGATAATTTTGAATTTGAGGATTTTTAAAAAAGAAAGGAAAAATAAATAGGTGAGAAACTTTGAATGGTCTAAATTACATTCCCTTTAATCTAAGTTTCTAGCTTAATGGAAAAATTAAGGCTCAAACCATTACGTAGGCATTTGGTTTTAAATTAAGATTGGAAAGGCTTATTAGACTAGAGAATCACGTACGAGATAAGAATGATTCGGATTCAAGCATCCAATGATAGCTCACTTAAAGTTCAAATAAGATGTTGAAATAAAATCTGATGTCGCATTATTGTGTCCCCTCTATGACCCCACTCAAAATTTGACGTGTCCATTTTTTCCCTCTATTTCACGGAAAATTATATATGATATCAGGTATTCAATACCTTTATCTAATATAACGATTGAATATTTATGAGAGTATTTATTTACTATCTCATCGTAATTGAATAGTCTCTCATGAATACTCAACCGTTGGATTGAAGAAAGGGTATTAAATATTCGGTACCATATATAAAAACCCCTATTTCATTTACTTAAAATGTGCAATTGATTTTCATGTATAATTGATGGACACATGACAAACTTTGAGCGGGGGACATTGGAGGGGGCGGAAATAATGTGATAGCAGATTTGTGTACATTCTCCGATTCAACGAAATACAATCTATTTTTCTTCAAGCTGATCGGCAACATCAAGTTGCAAAGCTGTACTATCGTGTAGAGCGTCACAACCAATCTCACCTCTCATTCACAGAGAGTTGGCGCCAAAAGGAAGTTGTTACTCATTTCCGTCTCTGTAAGTAGCATTGTAAGCACTCGAGATGTTCTTCTCGTCTCTCTTCTTTCAAGAGATTTTCCTAATATTCTCTTCATTTCCTTTTCCATAATGCAGATCATCGCGAAAACCATAGAGGTGACCAATTCTAACCGGTACGATCCAGTTTGATTTATATGGACTGATTTTGATCGAAACTGACCGGATTTGACATATTTTGACCAAATTTGACTGAAACTGACCAAATTTGACTGAAATGACCTTTTAGGGACCTAGGTACTAGCTTTTTGAGGTTTAGGTTTGAAAAGCTTGACCAAACAACATTAAAACCACTCCAAGTAGATAACACCTGTAGATAAATGCATTATATAGCTCTTATCATCGTTTCATGAGAAGAATCATTAAAATCTAGACCTGGGCATTAAACCGCTGGCCCGCGAGGCCTGCCCATGTCCTTCTTTCATGGCTAGGTTTGGACAAATTAATTGGAGGTTAGGCCCGACCTCGCCCGAACCCAAAGAGGCCCGAAAAAAGTTGGGATGGACTTGGTTTTAGTCCTAAAACCCAAGCCCAACCCACCCAACCCGAATTACTAAATAAATATATTAAATAAATAAATATATATTTATTATTTATATTAGTAGTAATTATTGAAATTTTTAAAATTTCTTGTAAAATTTAGCTTCAAAACTCAATTTTGTGACTTATATTAGAATTTTTGTTACAATTATTTAATTATAATAACTTTTTATTAAAACAATATTTTAATATTTTAATTATATATATTAATTGGTAAGCCCGTGGGCTGGGATTGGGATTTGATTATTTTATAAAGGCCCGGCCCGAGCCCGACTTTTATTTTTTATGGGTTGGGTCGGGCTTGGGCTACTTATTTTTTAGCTAGGCTCGATTGGGCCCGACCCAAACCTGGCCCAGCCCCGCCTATGCACAGGTCTATTAAAATACAATGCTCACAGCCGCCACCGGCCTCTTCTTGTGGGGCGGTAATTCACGCTCTCTTTCTCTTTATTTGTGCATTTTCTCGGATGCAAATTATAGTTAAATCTCTCGTTTGATTTGATCCATCTACTTATTGCTTTAATTCTGAAACTCGTGGTTGTATATTTGGCTCTAACTATTCGACTTCTTGATATGATTGTCCAATTTTTCCTCGGCTCTGAATTTCACTGAACATGACTTACTAACAACGTCAGTTTTTCTGTTTGTTCAATAGTAGTTGTATTCACTATTTTGATGTTTGATATTTTTTTTGGAGAATGTGTAAGTAGGTTATTAGATCTCAGTTGTATCTTCATTCTGTTTCGAGTTTCATTTTAGTATCTGCATTTGCTTTATCTTATTGGCTAGAGAATTTATACTTTACGTTTTCTTCTTTTTGTGTAGCTTCTCAATTTAGATCTACGCGCATTGTTCGATTTGATATTTGGTTATTTCTTGAAGTAGTTGGAAAAGATGTGTATTTTCTGTTAACAGACCACATTTTTAGTGGTTTCCTGTTTTTTTAAATACTAAAGCAATATTAATAGATCACATTTTTTGTGGTTTTCTGTTATATCTCTCTTTTGACATTACTTATTTGATCCATCAACTTACTCGTGCCTGGCTGTTTGGCTCTAACTATTTGACTTCTTGATCTGATTGTAAATTTTTTCCTCAATTTTGAAAGCGAATGATTTCACTGAACATTATTGATTAGTTATTTAGTTGTTAATTCTGATTTTTGTTAATAAATTAGAGAGTTTGATTTAGTCATGGTTAGTTGTCCTACTTTTCAGGAGCTGTTAAGAGTAATGCATATGTGGTTTGTTATTAGTCCTATTTTCTAGCTTAAGTTTATTTTATATGTTGGTCTTGCTCCCAGTTATATGCATTTACTGATATTGAATTTGAGTTGCGATGTATCTCTAATTATAGCCTATTGTTTCTTCTTTTCATTTGTTTTCTTCAAACATGACTTGCTAATAGCGTCAGTTTTTCAATTTGTTTAGTAACAGTTGCATTCACTATTTTGATGTTTGATATTGTTGAACCAAGCACGAGTTAGGACTAACTCAGTAGAAGACTCAGTTATGCTTAAGTTTTGACCATAACAATTAAGATAAGAATGGGATAATTAAATCAATAATGATGTTAAAATAAATAGACTGGTTGTAAAGGAGTTAGTAAATTCAAGGGTAGAATTTTAAGTCTCCGCTGACCTAGCTATTTACTTTAACTCTGAGTGGTTTGTAGGCTGAGTAGTCATTTAAGTTGTTGACTTAATATTATTCACTCAAAACACTTAGTATTTAGATTCAGTATCAGCTATGTTTTACGAGGATATATTTGGCCGAGTTATCTTAGGTATGTTGAAGGTACTGACATTACCTTTTAAGGTAATATGACATCTTTCCTTTTAGTGTTGCTTTTTGCAGGAACATTAATGAGACAAAGACAAAAAGAATTAATGCCTTGACAAGACTCAGTTTTATGAAGAAAATGACAAAGTCTTCCAATGTAAAGCTGCAACAAGTCAATTGTTATTTTGAGCAATTCTGCAAATCTACCATCCTTGTATCGCGCACTCTGCAACATGTCAGAAAACCAGAGGGAATGGGATGAAGACACGTGGCAAGTCAGTGTGAGTTCTCTCTAATGGAAGACTGGCATGAAACGAAAAAGGATTCAAAGTAAAGCTTGAATTTCAATCTAATGGATTTAAATGTATTTCACAACGGTGCAATTCTATCTCTTAACGGATCTATTTGAAGAAGCAACAAGTGAATTATTGAGCTATCAATTTCAGAAGATGCCAAGATAAGTTCAACGGCTACTTTCCCAATCCAACTATAAAAGGAGCAAGAAGGTAAGCATTAGAACTTGGTAATTACACCTGAATTTCCTAGAAGCTAAAACTCTGTCAAAATTACAAGCTTTAAGGAATTCTAGTAAGAAAAGCACAACTCAGCGAGAATCTGCTTACAATAAGAGAGAATAGTATAGATCAATTTATTATAATATTAGATCATTTGTAACTGGATCAACGTTTCTATAAGTTGAGTCCAGCTTTTGTTTTAAACTCTATTGAGTAGCTGATAGAAGAGGGTACTCTAGTCAGCGGGTGAGCGATTGCAGATTGGAGGGTACTTTTTATAATTGGAGATTTTGTGAAAGGCTTCTCCGCCCAGGGTAAAGGAGTTGAGATTAGTGGATTAAAGCCGAGACACTCTCTCGAGACTAGATGTTAGCAAAGGTCGCCAAACCAGTATAAAAATCTCTGTGTTCTTTACTTACTCGCAATTTCCAGCCATTTCACTCGGCCAGTTGACCTCACTCAGCTAACTCAGTCAATATCGCGAAAAAGTTTTATAAGATATTGAGTAAGTCATTCACCCCCCCTCTGACTCATTGAATGTACGTATAGGGACCAACAAGTGGTATCAGAGCAGTTCTCAATTCATAGATTTCATAATCTTTGAGATAAAGATCTTGGCATATAAAGGAGAATCCAATGGAAGGGCCCAAGCTTATATTTTTCTTGAAGGCATATCAGTTACTAGGCCTCCCATGTTCAATGGAGAGCATTATACTTACTGGAATAACAGGATGATGAATTTCATTTAGTCCCAGAGTATGCATGCTTGGATAGCTATTGTTGAAGGGACTTATGTTCCCACCATCATGAAGAATGGAGTAAAAGTAGATAAGTATTATGATGAATGGGACAATTAGGACCTGATCAGACTAAAGGAAAATGTAGCTGCTATCAACTATCTTCATTGTGCTCTTGATGCTACTGAGTTTAATCATGTTTCTGGATGCAAGATAGCCAAAGAGATCTGAAGAAGTTGGAAGTGACTTATGAAGGTACTGACAAGGTGAAAGAGTCCAAGATCAATATCCTTATGAGGGATTATGAGTGGTTTTATATGAAGCCCAAGGAGGATATTTCTAACATGAACACCAGGTTCATGAATATAGTCAATGAGCTGAAAAGGCTTGGCAAGACCTTCACAGAAGAAGAGACTGTCAAGAAGATACTTAGAAGTTTGACTCAAAATTGGGAAGCTAAGAAGAGTGCTATTAAAGAGGCTCATCATTTGAAGACCTATAAGTTTGATGAGCTGATTAGAACTCTGCTGACTCATGAGATGTCTTTGAAAACTCAAGCAGAGTTATTGTTCTGAAAGTTGATAATGATGATGAAGAAGAAGATTCCTCTAAGGAAGGATATCCAGAGGACAGAAAAGAGGAGATGACTCTAATGACCAAGAATTTTAGGAGATATCTAGGAAGGGAAAAGAACTTTCAAAAGTTTAGAAAGATAGGCAAGTATAAGAAGGAAGCAGTTGATAGCCACGAAAGGAATTCAATAAGGAGCATAACAAAGATATCAAATGCTTTGAATGTGGCGAGAAGGGCTATATTCAATCGAGCTATCCTAAAGCCAAAAAGGACAAGTTCAAAAAGAAGAAGAGTAAGAAAGCCCTTGCTGCTACCTGAAGTGACTTTGAACAAGAGTCATCATCCTCAGATGAAGAGGCGCACGATTCTACAAATGTGTCTTGTGGCTAATAATGATTGAGTTCACTCAAAGTCAGCTGACCAACCAACTACTTCCACTGCCAGACAGTCAGCTGATTAAAGCAAAGACAAAGAAACACACTCTGAGGTAAATTCTGAACCCCTTTTATCTTCTGATGAGCTTGCTATAGTGCTTAATGATGTTATTAATGTGGCTAAAAAGTCAACTAAATACATTAGAGTACTTTAGAGGAGGTGTGATGATATAGAAGATGTTAACTCTTTTACATTGCTTGATATCCTATACCTAATGGAAAAAGCTGAGTATCAAAATGGATATAACAACAAACTCACTAAGAGACTGGATGAGTTAGCTGCTGAAATAACAGCTTTGAAAAAGGTGTGGGTCCCTCCTTAACCTAGCAGGAATACTCAGAGTAACCGCACTCACAACTCTGAGAAGACTTCTCAAAAGAGTAAAGTGAGCAGGCCTAATCCTAAGGCCGCTTGTAGTTTTTATGGTAAGCCAGGACATGCAACAGTCATGTGTAGGCACAAAAATGGTTATTATGATGAGTATGATTGGTCAAGGATGAACACCACTAACAAGGGAGGACCCAGCCAAAAAAAGGCACTGGTACCTAAGAAAACTTAATTGTTTTGTAGGTGAGCCTGAGATCCACTGATGATAGCAGAATGTGGTATTTGGATCGTGGATACTCAAGGCATATGAGAAGTGATGAAAAGTAATTCATCACATTGGAGCGAAGAAGAAATGGAAGTGTCAGTTTTGGAGACAACAAGAAAGGAAAGATTGTTGGCAATGGCACTATAGGTGTGAAGCCTTCAATTGACAATGTGTCTCTGGTGAAAGGCCTAAAGTTCAACTTGCTAAGCATTGCTCAGCTGTGTGACAAAGGCAGAAAAGTGATATTTGACTCAGCGGGCTGCTCAGTCATTGATGGTAATTCTGACCAAACTATTCTTTATGCTCCTTGAATTAATAATGTTATATGATTGATTTATCCCCTGGCTCTAATGATATATGCTTAGTTTCTAAGGAGGAAAATTCATGGCTATGGCACAGAAGGTTAGGACATATCAATATGACCAATCTGTCTAAATTAGCCAGAAACCCAACTTAGCCTTTGATAAAGATAGAATCTGCTCAGCATGCCAACTTGGGAAACAATTTAAGAAGACCTTCAAATGCATAGCTGATATATCTTCTTCTTGTCCCTCTGATCTTCTATACATGGATTTGTTTGGGCCTATTGTGCCAACAAGTCTAGATGGAATGAAATACACCCTTGTAGTTATAGATGATCTGACCAGGTTCACTTAGATTGTCTTGCTAGCTAGCAAAGATGAAACATTTGAATCATTCTCTAGGTTGGCTACCCCGATCATGAATGAAAAAGACCTAAAATTAATAGAATCTGCAGTGACCATGGAAGGGAATTTGAAAACAAGCAGTTTGAGGAATTCTGTTCCAAGCATGGTATTGGCCACAATTTTTCTGCACCTCATACACCTCAGCAAAATGGGGTTGTTGAGAGAAAGGATTGCACTATTATAGAGATAGGTCATTCGATGCTGAGTGATAACAATCTACCAAAGTATTTCTAGGGAGAGGTTATTAACACAGCTTGTTACATTCTAAACAGGGTTTTAATTCGCCTAGTTTTGAATAAAACTCCTTATGAACTTTGGAAGGGGCACAAGCCTAAGGTTGGTCATCTCATGGCCTTTGGTTGTAGATGCTTCATATTAAACACTAAAGACCAATTGGCTAAATTTGACCCCAAGGCTAATGAAGGAATCTTTCTGGGTTACTCAACACACAGTATGGCATACATAGTGTATATCAAGAGAACTGGCATCTTAGAGGAGTCCATGCATGTAGATTTCGATGAAACTAACAATACAGGTAGACAAGCCAGTGATGATGAAAGAGAAAAAGATCCAGTCAGCGGATCAATTAGTCAGCCCATATTTATACCTGATCCAATGCAAGAAAAAGAAGAAGTTGAAGCTGACCTGGACCAATCAATCAACTTTCGTGATGATGAAGATGCTCAACCAATGGTTGTAGCTCAGCGAGCTGATCCTGATCTACCATAAGAAGTCAGAGCAAGAAGAGATCACCCAGTTGATAAGATTCTTGACAGTGTGCAAAATCCAGTGCTGACCAGAGGTCGGCTGAATAGAATGATAAGCCATTCAACATTTTTATCACTGATTGAACCAAAGAAATTTGAAGATGCTGAATTTGATGACAACTGGATGATTGCAATGCAGGAAGAGCTAGACCAATTCAAAAGAAATGAAGTTTGGGATTTAGTGGAGAAACCTAAGGGCAAGTCAACCATTGGCACCAAATGGGTTTTCAAGAACAAGTTAGATGAAGCTGGTAATGTTGTCAAAAATAAGGTCAGAGTAGTTGCTCAAGGCTACAATCAACAAGAAGGCATTGATTATGGAGAAACTTTTGCACCAGTAGCAAGACTTGAAGCCATAAGAATTCTTTGTGCTTTTGCATCTCATATAAACTTCAAACTGTTTCAAATGGATGTGAAAAGTGCATTTCTCATTGGCTATATTCAAGAGGAAGTCTATGTCAGACAGGCCCCAGATTTGAAGACCCTAAATATCCAAATCATGTCTTCAAGTTGAAGAAAGCTCTATATGGACTTAAACAGGCTCGAAGAGCTTGGTACGAAAGACTGACTAACTTCTTGTTCAGTAAAGGTTATGTTATAAGGAAAGCAGATACAACTCTATTTATCAAGAAGAGGCATCAAGATGTGTTGCTAGTCCAAATCTATATAGACGATATCATTTTTGAAGCAACTGATGAAAAGCTATGCAAAGAGTTCAGCCAACAGATGAAGAGAGAATTTGAAATGTCAATGATGGGAGAGCTTAATTTCTTTCTTAGTTTGCAAATCAAGCAAGGTGATGATGGAATCTTCATTAGCCAAGCTAAGTATGCCAATGAAGTACTCAAGAAGTTTGACATGGATAAAGCCAAGCTAATGTCAACACCCATGACCACTGATACTATTTTGAGTAAAGATGAGGAAGGTAAATGTAACACCCCCTTTATAGGGAGTGTCACAGTAACTATAATCACCCAATAAACAACTCTACTCCACTATATAAAGTTCAATACTTATAGATTTAATATGTACAAATACAAATATAATGTTTCAAACTCCAAATTTTTCTCCAAATATTTCTCAATGCCACTTTACATTTCTCACACTATCTAGTACATGCCATTATTCTACAAATCATAATATTACATTAAAATACAAATCCACCTCGAGTCTTTCCTTATTTGCTCTTCAAGCTGATCCATTTATACCCCTTTGGTCTAAGATATCTACAAATCTCCACCTACGTGTAGAAAAACAACTACACGCTAAGCAATTTGCTTAGTTGTGTACATGAAAGAAATACAACAACTTTGAACATTTTTAACACTTTAAAATAGAAACAAAGTATGTTCATAAGTCAAAAATAAATTAAACAACTTTATAAAACCAAAACACAAAAATTTTATTATAAACCTTTCAAAGTACAATCAAATTTATAACCAATTTTTTTTCCAAAAACATAAACCATATATTGCTCAAAATAAACAAGTCATGAATAACGGTGAAATGGATACGGGAGCGGACAAGCCCGAAGCCGAAGCTTTAATATCAATGTATCGGTCAAGCCCGAAGCCGAAGCTTCAAAATCAATATATCGGTCAAGCCCAAAGCCAAAACTTCAATAACAATATATTTTTATTAGAATATTGGCCGAAGCCTGAAGCCAAATCTTCAATTGTTTGTACAGTACTATACCCCCCTTTATTGGCGCCAATCTACCCTGACCCGTATTCAACTCGTTTAATAAGGGTAATAAATCAAAGTAACATCTTAAAAATTTCAGTATAAACCATTAAACATGATTCAACATAACTTTAGTAATTAAGAAATTCAAATCCTAAATTTTAAAGCATCAAACTTCAATTAAAACACAATAAAATCAACATTCATATTTTTCAGAAATTTGCAGATTTCATGACCTAACTTCCCCTACATTTTCACTATTAAAACATCATCCAATCAAAGAAGTTTCTTCTAAAAATAATTAGCCACATGTCTCAGCTTTGCAAATCCACCAGAATCACAGAAATCCAAATTGTATAACCAAAGTTATGATCAAAATACTAAACAGTGTACAAAGCTGAGATTTTCCGAAAACAGATTTCATAACTCAACTTCAAACAAAAATTTTACATTGAAAACGAAAGAAATTCAACAAGGTTTCTTCTGAACATATATTCCTTAGTTTCTGTAGATATCAATAGAATCAAGAATCATTCAAATTGGATTTATATAACAAGATAAAACATTAAAACAAAATAGGGATACAAATCTGGAAATTTCCAAAAAGCCGAGAAATCGAAATATAGAGACACAAACCTTTTTCTAAACTCGTTCTAGTTATCTATTACCTCTTTTGCCATTGAGTTGCTTGTACTAGCTTCCTCTACAATAGCCATGTAATAATTCTATCAAGATATTGTATAAATAAACTTCCTAATACCATAAATATGCTTAATCTACCATGAATTCTACTAATTAAGCTTTAATTTCATCAAAAATCACTCACCTCAAATTCGGGTTACAATTCACTAAGAACCTAACTGTTGAAATCCCTCTTTCCTTGACTTAATAGGCTGAATTGATGAGCATAGAAGGCTTAGAGAACAATTTCTATAAAAGAATTTGTGTTTGATTGAAGAGAAAATTAAGCTTTGTGGTTTTGGATTTTCAAGGAAGATGAGTGATGAAGATAAGAAAGAAATGGAGAAGACATGGGCTGATTTTTGGCACGTATCAAGTTGCTGAAATATGAGGTTTGTACACATATATATAATGCCACAATTACCAACATGACCTTAACTAAATGACTTAGTTCCTAATACATCCTTTAACTTAATTAACTTTTTTTTCTTATTTATTCTAAAGGATAAAACATATACATATAACGATTCCAATTCTCTAGATTAATGCTACTATACTTATATATAAATTTAGTTTAAAATTTTAGGTTGTTATAGTAAACCTGTAGAGAGTAAGCTCTACAGAGGTATTATTGGTTCTCTACTTTAGTTAACTGCTAGTAGGCCTGATATTCAATATGTTGTATGTTATTGCGCAAGATATCAAGCTGGCCCCAGAGAATCTCACTTAGCTGCTTTTAAGAGAATTCTCAAGTATTTGCTAGGCTCTATTGATGCAGGTTTATGGTATCCAAGTAATGCAGACTTCACTCTGAGAGGATACACAGATGCTGACTATGGAAGAGACAAACTTGAAAGGAAAAGCACCATAGGAGGTTGTCATTTCCTTGGTGATTGTTTAGTAATATGGTATAGCAAGAAGCAAAGTTATGTGGCTCTAAGTATAGCTGAGGCTGAGTATATGACTGCAGGAAGTTGTGTAGAAGAACTGTTATGGATCAAGCAGCAACTGGAGAATTATGGTATAAAGACAAATTATCTTGAAGTCATGTGTGACAAAAAGAGTGCAATTGACCTATCTAAGAATCCAGTTCAACATGGCAGGATGAATCATGTCAATATTAGACATCACTTCATAAGGAATCATATGCTAAAAGGAGAAGTCAAGCTCACATACATTCCAATTGAAGATCAGCGAGCTGACATATTCACAAAGCCCATTGGAAAGGATCAATTCAACATCCTAAGATAGCTGATCGGAATGTCCGATCCAATTTGAAGAAATACATCTCACTCTGACCTATTCTGGAGCTGACCAAATTAGGGCACACTCTGAGTTTCAGTAAAATAAGGTTAAGTATTTCTTTTGCCGCTTGAATTATGGACACAATATTAAATTATCATCGGTTATCTTTCGAATTTAAACTTGATAGAAATGGTAACAAGTTATGAAATGATCCATATTCAGAGCAATTAATTTGTGTTTTTCGTCCTCATTAATCCTATGGTATACATTATGAAATCTAACCGTTATATCTTAAGACCATGGATTATAAGTCGTACACGTAGCTTTGCAGGTTTATGTGAAGAGTCATTAGCTATTTAAGGAGAGATTAAGAAAGAGGAAAGGTTACTTTACCAAATTTCCTTCTCTGCAATTCTCATCCTAAAATCCCTAAATTCTCCATTTTTCTCAAAGTAAACTATATGGTGAGTACATCTGGAAGAGCTTCATAACCTAGTTCTGAGAATCTATTATTTGTCTGGGATAAAGATGAGGCGTGCTGGGTTACAACAGTAGACCATTGGGCGCAAGCAGCCATTAACTTCAAGGATACAGAAGAATTATTCATTCCAGCAGGAACTAGATACACTCCTACTGAGTGGAAAACTCTAGAAGGAACTGTAATAGATGATCCAACTACAGTTGATATGCTCAGTTTTTCAAGCAACGAACGATTTGGGAGATGGACCCGCCAACATCATCTTCGGGGATTTTTTGAAATCCCTTACAATGGTTGTTATGAACTAATTACAGAGCGCTTATATTGAGGAATTTACATGGTAGAAGCATTTCTAGATATGTTTGTTACCACCATGATGGGAGGAAAGGTTTATGTAACTCCAAAGCTTCTCGCTGGGTTACTTGGAATGCGACAGAGAGGACTCAAATTGCGCGTTGTGAAGGACAAAGAGGAAGATAATGTGGACATCCCAATTGATTATGAGGTTCCTCATGACACAAGGCAAGAGAACGGATCGCCTCTATATTCTCAAAGGAAGGGAAGCAGGCTCATGAGCTTATGACCAAAGTCCTTTTACCCAAGACTGGCTCTACTGGAAGCTACTCAAAGTTTGAGAGAGTGTTTGTTTATGCTCTGACTCATGGGATGTGCAACAACTGGCCTTTAGTTATCTTGCACATGTTTCTTAAAGTGTCCAAGCACATGGTTTATAGCCATCTAATTATGGATATATGTAGGGCATATGAGCTGGATATGGAAGGATGGGCACAAAAGAGCAGAACACCCTAAAAAGAGTAGAGTCAAGAATTCTAAGCAATGCTCATTTTCATGGGTTGAGATGTGGAGAAAGGCCTAGAAATACCAAGTACATCAAACTGAAGTCGGGCAAAGTCAGAGTAAAGGATCTTAGGGCTATTATGCCTATGAGGAGAATTAGACCTGATGAGGAAGATCAGACCCTAGAAGCTTTTGTGGAGAGAGAGCTGAAAAGAATAACCAAGCTCAGAGCAGAGAAAGGAGAAAGAGGAAAGAAAGATGTTAAGAAGGAGATCAAGAAGGACTCCAAAGAAAAGAAGGGAAGTTCATCAAGCTCAGTTCTAGCTACTATTCCAAAGAAATCTAGATCCTCAAAGGGAACCAAAGAAGCTAAGATTAAAGAGCCAACTCTGAAGGAGATTGAGGAAGAAAAAGAAGCTGAGAAATAACTAAAAGAAGAGCTCCCTTGAAGAGGAAGAGAAAGAGTGATGAAGCTCAGCTAAATAAAGAGACTACAAAGGGAAAGGAAGCTACATCAATTCCTATTCCCCAAGTAGGACAGCCAAAGAAGAAGCTCATGGTGAAGAGAAGAACAAGAGTTGTCCAAGATTTTGAAGAAGCTGAGAGATTGAAAGCTGCTGAGAAAGAGAGAATTGTTAAGAAGTAGGAAGAAATTGAGGCAACCATAAGAAGAAAAGCTGAAGAAGTAGCAGTAACAGCCAAACCTAAGTCTAGCACTGAAGAAGTTTTACAAAAGGCTATAGTTAGCTTAGATGAGAAGGAAGTGATAGAAGTGGTTAATAAAGTGATAGGACCGCTGGATAGGATTGATACCCAAGAGGAATAAGAGGATGAAGATGAGCTAGTTGAAGTAAAAGTTGTTAAAGTTAATGCATTGAACTCTGACCAGCAGGTCATAATGACTGTTGAGGAAGTTAAAGAGGCTAGGAAGGAAAGAAAGAGAGGATTGTTGAAGAGAATAAAGGTGGTTATTAATGAAGATGAGGGAGACTTGGAAGATAGAGAGGAAGAAGCTGCTGTAGTTGAGCATGAAGCTCAGCTGACTGAGGACTCTTAAACTCAGGTCAGTGAGTCAACCGTTGAAGATGTAGAAGAGGAGAAGGAGAAGGAAGATGAAGATTTCTTTACTTTCCCAAACACCACTCTCACCTACCCCTATCTCTACCTTACCCATTCCAGAAAGCCATACACCATCCTTATCAAACTCAAGCCAATCCAACCAAGCCTCTGACCAAAATAACCCAAACACTGACTAAACAACCATTATTCCCTATCTTTCACGAATAGGATCTCTAGTGCGAGAAATTCTATATTTAGAAGGCCCTCATCCAATCAGAGGCCCTCTAATTATTGAAGAGATTCGTGAATAAAAACAACCACCACAACAACCTCAACCATAACCCCAGTTTAATCCAAATGTTGTTCTATTGTATCCCATACTTTGCCCTTATTATCTATTGCAGGTAGGCAGGCAGTTGGTCTGAAGTTGGAGATTGTAGAGCTGAAGAAGATGATGGTGAATATTTATGAAATCAATTGCAAGATGCTGAATGATCAAAGAGATTTTTGAAATTCGATGATAGACAAATTCAGTCCCTTACTTGAAGCAATGTTGAAGTTGCTAGATGGTTATAGAATTCTGAGTAAAGTAAATGATGAGAACATAACTCGCTTAAATGCAGTTATAGATGGATTGAATGCTTTAATCACAGTGGTAATTCAGCATCGTGGGTTACACACTGAGATGACGAAAGTCAAGGAGGAAATGCTGGAAGGAGTAAAGAAATCAGAGGGAGCTGTGTTAAATGCCTTAAAGAGGCTCAACAATTTAAATACTCTGAACAGTGATATAGTGATGATTGATGCTGAACTAGAGTCTAACCTTCATAAAAAAACTTGGTCACATCAGAGACCAAATAAAACAAGTTTAAGCTCATGTCCTTAATGATGGAGAAGCCCGGGATAAGATTCACAGTGAAGTATCTACTCATATCAAGAGCACTCCTATGCTAGAGCGCATTCTCAGAGAAAATAATCAAGCTAAGACACTAGCATGTCTCACCCAGGTGTCTAAAGAAGGTTTGAATGCTCAGTATCAGGTCAACTTGTCTCAATCCCATGCTCTTGTTGGAATTTTTGCTTTTCTCAAAGAACAAGAAGCTATATCTCAAGAAATTTATGAGCTGCTGGTCCAGAATTTTTCCTCTAATGCGCAAGGACAACTAAAATCATTTGAAGAGTCTCTGAGCTTGTTTGATCATCAGACTCAAGCCATTTTAGATGCAATGGGGGGAGAAGGATCACGAGAAGTGTGAAAAGGAAGAGAAGGAGAGAGATTAGAGGATTGCTGATTTTTCCTACAACCCATCTAAGGATCTGGAGCCCTTACAACAGAGAATATCAGGAGATAACAAAGAGGAAAGGCAGGTGGGATCAGCAAGAATTTGAGGAGAGAAGAGCTAATCTGGGAGCCCCGCCAATGCCAATGCCAAGGGATTAGGATATGATTTATGTAATCTCTAGTGCTTAATTGTAAAACTTAGTATAATATAACTCTTTGTTATTTGTACTCAAGTTATTATTAATGAAAGATTACAATTCCTGTTCTAAGTTAAGGTCTTCGTAGCTTCATATATTTCTCTGCCATATATATATGCTCTGATCATTTGCAGGAATATATGAGAAGTACTTGAGGAATGCTGAATTCAGAAGAGTCAAGAATTATGGGGGAGTTAGCATTCACTCTGAGCAGATTAAAGATGCTGAATAAAAGACATATCAAGCATGAGTATAAGGTAACTCTGATCTAAATATCTTATTGATTTAATTCTCGCTTAGTTAATTGTCATTGATTAAAATGGGGGAGATTATTGAACCAAGCACGAGTTAGGACTGACTTAGTGGATGACTCAGTTGTGCTTAAATTTTCATCATAACAATTAAGATAAGAATGAGATAATTAAATCAATAATGATGTTAAAATAAATAGACTGGTTGTAAAGGAGTTAGTAAATTCAAGGGTAGAATTTCAAGTCTCCGATGACCTAGCTATTTAGTTTAACTCTGAGTGGTTTCTGGGTTGAGTAGTCATTTAAGTCGCTGACTTAATATTATTCACTCAAAACACTTAGAATTTAGATTCAGTATCAGCTGTGTTTTATGATGATATATTTGACTGAGTTATCTTAGGTCTGTTGAAGGTACTGACATTACCTTTTAAGGTAATATGGCATCTTTGCTTTTAGTGTTGCTTTTTGCAGGAACATTAATGAGACGAAGACAAAAAGAATTAATGTCGTTACAAGACTTAGTTTTATGAAGAAAATGACAAAGTCTTCCAATGCGAAGCTGCAATAAGTCAATTGCTATTTTGAGCAATTCTGCAGATCTACCATCCTTGTATCGCGCACTCTGCAACATGTCAAAAAATCAGAGGGAATGAGATGAAGACACGTGGCAAGTCAGCGCGAGTTCTCTCTAACGGAAGACTGGCATCAAACGACAAAGGATTTAAATTGAAGCTCAAATTTCAGTCTAACGGATTGAAATGTATTTCACAACGGGGTGAATTACTGAGCTGTCAATTTCAGAAGATGCCAAAACAAGTTCAACGGCTACTTTCCCAATCCAACTATAAAAGGAGCAAGAAGGTAAGCGTTAGAATTTGGTGATTACACCTGAATTTCCCAGAAGCTAAAACTCTATCAAAATTACAAGCTTTAAGGAATTCTAGTGAGAAAAGCACAACTCAGCGAGAATCTGCTTACAACAAGAGAGAATAGTATAGATCAATTTACTGTAATATTAGATCATTTGTAACTGGATCAACGTTTCTATAAGTTGAGTCCAGCTTTTGTTTTAAACTCTGTTGAGTTGTTGATAGAAGAGGGTATTCTAGTCAGCGGGTGAGCAATTGCAAATTGGAGGGTACTTTCTGTAATTGGGGATTTTGTGAAAGGCTTCTCCGCCTAGGGTACAGGAGTTGAGATTAGTGGATTAAAGCCGAGACACTCTCTCGGGACTGGATGTAAGCACAGGTTGCCGAACCAGTATAAAAATCTCTGTGTTCTTTACTTACTCGCAATTTCCAGCCATTTCACTCGGCCAGCTGACCTCACTCAGAGGACCCAGTCAATATCACGAAAAAGTTTTATAAGTTATTGAGTGAGTCATTCACCCCCTCCTGACTCATTGAGTGTACGAATAGGGACCAACATATATTTTTTTGGAGAACGTGTAAGTAGTTTGGTAAAAATCTCAGAATTCAGTTGTATCTTTATTCTGTTTTGAGTTTCGTTTCAGTATATGCATTTGCTCTGTCTTATCGGTTAGAGAATTTATAGTTGGCATTTGATCTCTGCAGCGTTTTGGCTGCAAGGGGAATTAAACAATTTGCACTCATTTATCCCTTCTGATGGCATTCTCTATCGATTGGGCACATTTCCAGTTAGATGTAATGTGTTATAATGGTTATTCTTGAAGTAATTGTAATATATGTATATTTTCTGTTAATAGATCACATTTTTAGTGGTTTTCTGTTTTTAAATACTAACGCAATATTAGCATTCTCTGTTAATAGATCACATTTTTAGTGGTTTTATGTCTTCCTTTGCAGCTCATTTTTTCTCATCTCGACGCAGGCAAGCGAAGACCGTTTTGCTGGCAGGGCTTTGCGGAAGTGGTAAAACTACGCTCTTCTCTCATGTAAGCCTCGGTGTCCCTTGTACTTTGTGGATGTCCTTGTCTTCGAATGCATCTGGATGAATTCGTGCCACGTGCTGTTAGGATAATTTATATGGTTGATGCATGGAATGTCTCATCTCTTAACCATTTAATTGCAGGGTAATTTCAATCTTGACAGTCTTTATTTTCTCTAGCAGTTTGCACACACATCAACTACAACATACTAACATTTCGAAGTTTGTTATTGAAAGGTTGCTATTTGATATTTTGACCAATGCGGGTGTTTTTGAGTGCGAAATTCCTATTTTGATCTGCTGTAACAAGGGAAAGTGGAGTCAGCAAGTACTAAAGAAGTTATCGAGGAAGAACTTGAGAGGCAAATGTAGTGCTTCCTCTCAAGTATTTTCTTGTTTCATAGAATGTTTCTGATCCACTATATCCTTGTAGGCACGAATTAGGATTGTCATAAAGGCAATTTCCTCTTGGAATGGATGGCCAACCATTTCGTTTCCCAGTGCCGCAACAAAATCACATTTTGTCACTGCTCGGCATTGGAAGGTGATGTTACGGAGTTGGTGAAATTCATTGGAGAAATTGAGAAGCCTTAAGGTTTGTAATGAGTGAACAGTTTGGATACAGGTTACAAAACATAGATTCTTTACTAGAATGAATAGAAGTACATACATACAAATCAAGACTACGTAAGTGTTTGAATGCTATGTTTTGCTATGGATATTAATTGCTGGATTTTGATAGTTTAGTTGTTTCATATTGTTAAGCTTAATTTATTTTGTATAACAAGTTTGATGTTCCGAATTTTAAGCAATTCTATTGCTGGTTGATTATCTTGTAGGTTACGCGTGACTAGTTTGAGTTAGATTGTTTAGATTTCTTTTGAGCTTCTTATGATTAGTAGGTCCCGAAACTGTATTTGCGATGTAGTTTCTAACATTTACCTATTGACAAAACATAGATTGATCAAGATCATATGAGTTCATAGCATATTTATCAAAATTGTATTCGGTTCACCCTTAAATAGATTAATCTATAGGGTAAATCAAAATAAGATAGGAATCGATACAGAATCGGGTGAATGATTCATGAACTGCAAGTTAAAAAGAAAAATTAAAGTGTATTTTCTTCTCCTCAACACAGTATAAAGGCAATCTAATGCTAATTAGGACTCTTATTCCAGTGTGTCTTACCTTAATTATATCCGGCAAAATGCCCTCAAATTCCTCTGTTAGCATCGTCTAAAAAAATTGCTTTTCTCGATTCAATAGCGCGCTTCCAAGGGGACATCATCCTAGGAGTCCAGTATATTGTAGGGTTGAAAGTAAGGTGGGGATTCCCCGAATTCGATGGGGACGGGAAATCTCCGATAAGAATCCTCACGGGGTGGGGATGAGGATTTTTTAATCCCCGAATCCTTAATGGGGATGGGGAATAGTCCCAAAACCCAATAAATCCCCGAACCCGATAAGAAAAACTATTTTTTTATTTTTTATAAGTACTATTACTAATCTTACAAAAGTTCTTTATTAAGTTTAAAAGTTGAATGTAAAATATAATAATATAATATTTACAATTATTAATTTCTATATATTAATATTAAAAAGCGACAATATACTTGAAAATTAATGTTCAACACCATTTCATTAATCATCTAATTGATTTTATAATTGAATTGATATTAATTATATTGTATTATTTTTATTAATTATATAACTTGTATCAATTTTTTCGACGTATCAATATGAAGTAATTTTAGTTTATATTACTTTGGCAAAAAATTAGCATATTTTTTCTTGTTAACGGGAATTGGGAATTCTCCGATGGGAAATGGGAAATCCCCGATTGGAAACGAGGAAAAAATTTTCCCCGAATCCTTAATGGGGATGGGAATGGGGAAAATTTTTTCCGCAAAACCTTAATAAGGATGTGATGGAAAATGTATTTCCCACCCCGATAAGCCCTACTTTCAACCCTAGTACATTATATTGTCAGAGTCACTTGAATCTACATGAGAAAGAAATCATGCAAACTAAGGAACTTTTATTTCTTGGGCAAAGACCTTAGTCACTTATTATTATTATTATTATTATTATTATTATTATTATTATTATTATTATTATTATTATTATTATTATTATTATTATTATTTATGATTAGTTACTTTAAAAAAAATTATTTAAGATTGATTATTATAACATATTAAAAAATGGTTAGTTGAACCCCGAAGGTCAAGAGCTCAATCCTTAAAAAAACCACTTTTGACCTTAACCATATCTGGTCGGAATCGTGAGAACAATTATCTTTACCAAAAAAATGTCAATTAAAATGGCTTGGTTTGAACAAATTAAGACAAATCCAAGATGTTCCCTTTCCTTGTGCTTCATATTCTGGTAAATGTTTCTTCCACTTTCACTCTCTCTTGAAATGAATGTGCTTGACTGGCTGTGAGGGAAGGGCTTAGCCTGGGGAGGGTCTTACTATTTCAGTGTAATCCCTATTTTTGTGTTGAAATTGTCTCTCTTATTAATACTATTATCTATTTTCTCCTTCTTTATTATTTCTTTCTTGTTATAAGCTCGGTTTTTGGAGTATATCTCTCTAGTTAATGTAATTTTAAATTAAACAGGTTCTATCGGGGGAAATACGTTTTGCGAGCTGCGGTTGGAGCGCCATTGAGTGAAGAGAGACATGTAACCCAAGCATGGAAGGTTTTGCAAATCAGGCCTGCTTTGCTTTGTTTGTGATTAGTTTGCATATGATTACAAATCATTGATTGACATTTTGATAAACAATTAAACAATTTTCTTAACTAACACATTTTGTAAGTTGGGTTTGTAATTGCTATACAATTAAAGCCAATTTTTGTATATTCCCACGTTTTCCATTGTAGAACCACATTTTTTACCACCATTTATTCATTTGGTCCCTATACAAGCGACCTATTTGATTTATATATTATGCAACCTATTACCTTTTTTTATTCTTTTAGTGCATATTATCTGTAATATCAATAAAAATTCTGCAATATAAAGTTAAAAAAGTAACAAATTGCATAGTATATGGGCGTAACGGTAATAGCCATATAGTATATTGTTTTAAAAAGTAGAAAGTTGAATAGTACATGAAGCAAGTGGATGCAAAATGGATTATGTAATAGTCAACAATAACACTACCAGCTTATTTAATGGGCTACAAAATTAGACATTTTCGATTTTAAACCGCATAAATTTGAATCTAATACGCCAAATTTGTATGTTTATACAAATTCTATACCTATTGCTTGGGGTTTAATTTGAATCTTCCATAACCACAATTTACTTGTCATAGCATTTAGGCATTTAGCGGCGCAAAATTTGGTTTGGTTTAAAAATTAAACTAAATTAAACTAAACTGAAAACTAATAGGAGAGAAAATATAAATTGAAAACCAAATCAAAATTATTTGGTTCGGTTGGTTTGGTTTGATTTGGTTCAGTTCTTGATTTTCCTTTTTTTTGTTCTGTAATTTCAAAAATCAAACCGAACCAAACTAAAACCAAACCAAATCAAAACCAAAAATCGCAATTTAATTCAATTCAGTTTAATTCATTTTTTTTTTTTTACTCTGCCCTAATAGCATTATTGCTTCATTTTAAATCATGGACCTTACATGAAATGATAAAAATAAAACTCTAGAAAGTTAAAAAAAAAATTAAGGTGTTTGAGGGATGTATGTTACTTTGTAGCCATACGTTTAGGTTGCCAAATTAATAACTTTTATTTTATCCACTTAATCTTATTTTTGTACTATCTTTTAGCTATGAAGTAATGCTCTTTTGGAACTCGGCACAAATGTGAGATATTTCGTGTACCAATCTACCCATTTTAGCAATATATTTAGAATAAACTTTAAAAATATGTAATGTGGTTTGGTCATTTTGTAAAAAGGTCTTTGTGGAATTTTTTATTTCAAAAGAGTGCATGTGATTTCAAAAGTTAGCAAAAATATGATTCTCCCAATTTTGAAACCACGTTTGGAAGGATAATCTTGTCCATTTTGAAGTGAAATCTTGTAGCTTTGTTTATAAAAATATATTACTCATTAGTGATAATTTTTAGAATTTTTTAAGAAGTACAAATATTTATATTAATTAAAAATTGATGATAATTTTAAAAAATTATAACAAAATAAAAATTATCCAAAATTTACTCAAATCTTGATAAATAATTCATAAATAATGTAGTTGAAATATAGGAATGTTAAATTTATTAAAATAACTGAAATTATCCTTTCAAATGTGGTTTCAAAATTTTGAGAAGCATGTTTTTGCTAACTTTGAAACCACATGCACCCTTTTGAAACAAAAAAAATTCTACAAGTACCTTTTTGCAAAACTGTCAAACCACAAGGCATGTTTTTTAAGTTTACCTATATATTATCTATATATAAAAGTAAAGAAGTCCTAAAATACTTTTTTACCCCTATACATTTCAAAAGAAATATTTCAATTTTATTATTATTTTTTTAATTTTATTACCATATTATTATTTCAATTTATATTACTATAATAATGGTATTTACAATTGGTTAATATTCATACTAATCATAACAATACCAAAATATAAAATTGAAATAAAATTAAATTAAAATTAAAATAATAATAATAATAATAATAAAAACAACAACAATAGTAATAATAAAATATTTGATGAGTATTTAACATTGATTAATATTCATACTAATCATAACAATACAAAAAAACTAAAATTAAAATAATAACAATAACAACAACAGTAATAATAAAATATTTGCTGAGTATTTAAAATTAATTAATATTCATACTAATCATAACAATACCAAAATCTAAAATTGAAATAAAATTAAAATGCCATTATTATTGAAACAAATCAAAGTAAACGTTCAGCCAAGTAAAGCAATAATTACATAGAAAAATAATTAATAATTATTGATAAGAATTATACTGCAAAACTGTTATAGTAATTAATGATTATTTCACCTTTAAAATAATATACAAACGGAAAAATATAATAAAAACTCATCAAAAAAAGTTAACATTTCACTTTTACTATAAATATTAACTAGTTAAATTTGTTGATTATAATCATATTTAAGAATTAATGTGACTCTCTTTTCCTCATCAAATATTTGACATGGAATCACAAATATAACTGCAAAAAAGTATAAATTATAAACCTATTTAAGAAAAAATTTGAATTTTATGATGATACTTGTCATGGAACCGTTTTACCCAAAAGTTTAAGTTGTTAGGTGAAGCCCAATTGTAATATTTATATTATTTCTGACACTCCCCCGCACGCAAATGTCCCATATGGGCTTGAAGCGGGTACAACACAGGCTCATTCCGCTATGTGTTGCAATATAATCCAACAATATATATATATATATATATATATATATATATATATATATATATATATATATATATGAGTAAAGAAGTCCTAAAATACTTTTTTAACCCTGTACATTTGGAAAAGAAATATTTCAATTTTATTACCATATTACTATTCCATTGTATATTACTATAACAATGGTATTTAAAATTAGTTAATATTCATACTAATCATAATAATACCAAAATATAAAATTAAAATAAAATTAAAATAATATAAAATTAAAATAATAACAATAACAATAATAGTAATAATAAAATATTTGATGAGTATTTAAACTTGGTTAATATTCATACTAATAATCATAACAATACAAAAAAATAAAATTAAAAAAATAACAAGAACAACAACAATAGTAATAATAAAATTTGTTGATGATGATGATGGACAAAAAAACAGATAAAGCTACAAATGTTTTATATAAAGAGGTTTTTCTCAATTTAGTTTGATGCACGATATTTTCTATTTTCTATATATATATATATATATATATATATATATATATATATATATATATATATATATATTAAAATATACTTTTCATTGGTATATTTATTACAAGGTGCATTCTATGGTCACTTTATTTTTTACAAAGTACTCATTACTTTGCACTTTTCCACCATTGAATGAGTGGCGGTTATTTTCATTTAATGGTGAAAAAGGCAAAGTAATGGTTAAACAAAGTAACCATAAAATGTCTTATTATAAATGATTTATCCGTGCATTGCACGGGCACTAAACTAGTTTAGTAGTAAATCAAGAACTACTAACAAAAAGCACATTAAGCAACAACACAAATTCAAATCCGTTGTTTTCGAATTAGTGTTCCTTTCCATGTCCCTTCATTCATAATTTAACATATAGCATATATGTAGGAGAGATAAATTGAAAATGAATAAAATAATAATAAAAACAGACGTGGGTCGATATTTGAATGGGAAAATGGAAGGGTACACTAATTTGGGAACAACAAATTTGAATCCCAACGATACTACATCAAATATAGAAGCAATATTTATGTCAAATATGAAAGGATTTCGGAGGACTTATCGCTCAGGACAATCGGTTTGAGGTTATAACCAATTCATGCCACCAATAGCTACCTTTATGTGAACTCGAACTTGTGACCTCTAGGATCAAAGTTTCAAGGCTCAACCACTAAGACCTTTTGAAAACATACTAAACTTGTATCCAAAAACATACCGTCTCCGTGAACTTTCAAAGTGACCTTAGAACTCCCCCAACTTTTAAAAAGTGCACAACTTAGCTCCGTAAATGTCATGTGTCATCTTTTGGTTGGTTTGACTTTTCAAAGATGTCATTTTCTGATTTTCTTTCTCCAATCATAAGCTGACGTGTGGCGTTCAAAGAGCTTGTGGTGCACTTTTTGAAAGTTGAGGGAGCTACGAGATACTTTGAAAGTTCAGGGAGACAATAGGTTTTTGGAGATAAGTTCAGGTAGCTACTCATACAACAGGCCTAGAAAATATTATGTATTTGTGTTTTTCTTCATGTCACTTTGGAGTAAAAGGCTTGAAATAATACCATTTGGGTCAGGTTTTTGCGCCTCATATATTTTTGTTAGTTTGTTTTTAGCTTTTACGGCAAAACAACGATGAAATCCAATAAACTGAACCGTGATTATTAAATGCAGTGTACTCAACTAGGAAAATATTTATATCTCATACGGTAATGTAGGTCACTATTTTCGTATATTTTCTTAGTTGTCGATAGAAATGTCTCTCGAATAAATCTACTTTGAAACAAATTCCATCGGGGAGATACATTTTACGAGTTGCGGTTGGAGCGCCATTGAGTGAAGAGAGACATGCAAGTGAAGCATGGAAGGTTTTGCAGGATCAGGCCTCCGCTTTGCTTTGTTTGTGATTAGTTTCCATAGCATTTGAAAATTCATTGTTTGACATTTTGATGAACAACAAACGCATTTTTATTTCTTTTTAACTAACCCAATTTTTGTATATTGTCACGTTTTCCATCATTATTGATTTGTTTTCTGGGCGGGATTTGGTTTTTCCCAAGTTGGAGGTTAGTCTAGTTGTACATTTTAACCAAATAATTTATTGGATTTTAATAATTGAAATTTAATTATAATTGTTCGTAGGTTCACAATGTCCAATCTCGATAAATCTCAATAACTTTTTTACCCAACTAGTTTTATTGTTGTAAATTAAGGATACCGATTTGCTCATTATAGCAAATATAAATCATTATAGTACTAAAGTACAAGGAACGGTATTATATCAAATCTAGCAGCTATATTCATTCATATCAAATTTTATAAGGCTTAAGTTGATAACAAAAGTTTATTTGACAATAACAGAAATTTCTAAAGTTGATCAGTAAGCGTAAAATCTCAAAATTGTAATTAAAAATCGAGATGTAAGTTTTTTTTAAGAATTCTATATCCACAACTAAGTTAATTAACTGCTGTAATTAGTCCCACTTTACCACCAAATTGATCTTATAATTTTTCGGTTATAAACTTATAAATTCGTTGAAATAAGTTCAGTTTAATCTCATTTTTTTTAGTTATCATTGGCTATATCCATTTGAGCAAACATTAAAATAAACTTTACCAGAATAATTAACAATCTGTATATTATTTGAGTTAGGGCTGACAAGGTTGCTTAATCCGATGGATCAACACTATATATTTTAAAAAAATATGAAACCCAAAAGTCAACTATTACTAGTATTTATCATAATTTGGCACTAACTAATTTGTTATAAGTCTGTTATATATCTAATATAAATTTAATACAAAGTTAATATATGTTTGTTACAAGGTTATTATATATCTATTACAAATCTAATATAAAATCTGGAATTGGGCAAGAACATAGAAAAGTTATGAAAAACGTGTGAAAGATATGGAGAGTGAGTGAAGGTTATTCAGAAAACACATCTGAATCTTTAGGTAATTAGGCTAAACTTTGACCCAAATTATTTTATAGAAATCAGCCAAAAACAATAATTTCCCTAAAATTAAAAACCATTTACCAAAAATTCAAATATATCATTCAGTTGTGGCTAAGTAACCATCTCTAGCTCACTCCTAAACATAAAATCAAGGACATCGGTTCAACCGACAATCATCTAGATTATCAACATATTTTATCAAACCCCATTGATTGAATTCTCATTCCTACTCTTCCATTTTGGCTCTGTTGAAGAATTAACTTCTCTACTTTCTCATTTTTAGTAGGTATGAGATGTTATATATTATGTGGAGAGATTCTAATTCTTATTATTTATTTACTTTCGAGTTTTTGTGATTTGATTGTTCATTTTGTTACATATCAGTATAGGTTTCTACATATTGTACCTTTTACCACCGTGATTATGTCTAAATGTACTTTTATGTACACTTGATTTTACACTATTATTTAATGAAACCTCATTGCATTCATCTTTGATTTAAAATAAATCAAATTTTTTGGGGCAAAACCTCCTTTTTGGGCCATGTGCTATCGAAACTTTATCCTTTTGGTTCTTATGGTATATACGTTACCTTTTTAGTCTCCGTGCTATCAATTTCGTTACCCAAATGATCCTTTTTTTAACGGAGTTACACTCCTACACCACATATGATCCATGTTGGCAAAAAAACATAACTAATTAAGGGATTAAAAGTGGGAATAAGCAGAATATAATTTAATGTAGAACGAATCGGAGTAGAATTCAATTTCTTTAGAAAAACAAATCCTAAATCATGAATAATCAAGAAATTGAAAATCACACCAATCCCTTAAACAATCACTAGTGAGTCCAAGTTTTCCAAATCAGATGCTGCCTCAAATTCCAAAAATTGCAACTCCTCTTCGGAGGAAACGTTTCTGTTTATGTGGCGGTTAATTTTTCTTGACCATATATACAACGAGTTTGGTTATTGCCGTATTGGGAATGACTACGGAAATTTTATTTAGCTTAGCCAAATTATTGAATTGTAAAACTTGAGGTTCAATAAATATGATGATAGGGTGCTCTCTATATTTTTCTTTTAGAGGTATTTTATGAATGTTAAGATGCTCTCCATTGAAATTTCGCAGCTTTTAAGGATTGCACCAGTTTTAAATGATTGATTAATTCAATCCAATGGAACTGATAATGATAAGTGGAAACCTTATAGAAGTCGATATAGAAGAGCAATTTTGAAATCAGAAAAATAGACGCCTTCTTTCTCCATGATGATTTTGGTTAATTTCCAAGTTTGAAATTTTTATGGTTTGGTTTGACAAAGATGGTGAGGAAGAAGAGGTTTAAAGGTTTAAATGAATATTTAGTCTCTGAATTAATTTGTTTTCTATTATAAAATGACGTGCTGACACATAATCGATATTTTTACTACTTGGCGTGGGAGTTGTAACTCCATTAGAAAAGGGACCGTTTGAGTAATGGAATGAATAGCACAGACATTAAAAGGGTAACGTGTATAGCACAGGAATCAAAAAAATAAATTATCGATAGCACAAGGCCCAAAAAGATAGTTAGGCCAATTTTTAGTAGCAAAAAAGTGCAAAAAAATACTACAACTATCTATTTCCAACTTAATAATTACTTTATAGAAAATAAATCCTTAGTTTTTTTACTAAATAATATATTAATGAGATACTTGTAATTCTGACATAATTAATCATGAAAATTACAATGATAATTTTCAATTTGAGGATTATTAAAAAAGAAAGAAAAAATAAATAGGTGAGAAACATTGAATGTACTAAAATCTCATTCCCATTAATCTAAGTTTCCTGCTTAAGGAAAAAATAAAGGCCCAAGCCATTACCTAGGCATTGGTCTTTAAATTAAGATTGGAAAGGCCTATTAGATTAGAGAACGAGGGACAAGATAAGAATGTCGCAGATTTAAGCATCCAATGATAGCTCACTTAATTAATATTCAAGCCGCAAAACTGTGCATTAAATTGCAGAGCGTCACAATCAATCTCACCTCTCATTCAACATTCACTTAAAAAGTTGTTAGATTTCTGCGAAAACCCTAACCATGATTGGGTATGTAAAGATTGACCTTGTTATCTCATTTTAAAATATTCTCTCTTCTTTCAACAAGATACGTCGGCAAGCAACTGAATGATGGTCTTACTCTCGCCAATTACAGTATAGGTCTTCTCATTTGATCCACCACAAAGACGATGGTCTTCTAAGACCTATATCGCGGCCACTGCTTTGATTACCACCGCCGGCCTTTTCCTGTTGGCCTGTAATTCACTCTCTCTTCGTCGTCTCCAATATTCAACTGTATTTTTGCCTTTACTTTATGAGAAATTTTAAATAGAAAGTTATGTAGCTCTCTAAATTGCTACAACCATCTATTAGGTAATGGCGGTGCTTTAAAAATTGGGCTAGGCGGCCGTTTAGGCGGGATTTTTCATAATATCATTGTGATTTTAGGTAATCGGGCGGTTCTAGGCGGTTAACTGATTTAGGAGGTCTTAGGCGGGGCTAGGCGGGGTTTTTGTTTTAAAAATCGGCTTAGGCGGCTGTCTAGGCGATATTTTTCAAAACACTAATTTTAAATTATAGTTTAAATTATATTTTATATTATTATAATTCATTTTTTAGCTGAAGTTGTATTTTTATATATTAAAAAATATTTAAAAGATAAAAAATTCAAATTCATCCCGCCTAGATTTTATCTAAACCCCGCCCGGGTCCTATTTAGATATTTTAAAGCCTCAATCATTTGACTAACGTCTAACGCTTTTTAAAATATTGGGTAATGGTTAAAGCTATTCACTTTTTTGGCTTTTCTCACCTCCTAAATGAATATTTCTTTGATCTTGATTTGCTTCTGACGTAATCCTACTATATTCTATTTCAGTATAACCATATATTTGTGATTCTGATAACTTTATCAAACTGACCTAATCTTTTTTATAATATTTACAACATTGAAGTGATTTTATTCGAGGCTTAATCTTGATTAAACTTTTCATTCATCTCAATATGTATATTTAGTGTGATATAAATTATGTTCTCTTTCAACTTATTTAATATGTGTTTTCAACTGAATTGCACTATCTGCTGATTTTTTTAGCATGAATTTGAGTTGCATGTCATATTTTTGGACTTTATTTTAAGTGCATCTCAATGAGATAGTTTAGTCTGAAAATTCTCTAGACACATGTACAAAATAAATATTGAATTGAAAAATACTTCTACAACATATATTTTATTACTTATTTCCAAACCCTTAGATTTGCAAACAAATTAGGAGAAAGCATCCAATTTACCAAAACATGAAAAACCATGAACGATTCCGTTAAAACCAAAATCAAGAAATTAGAAATGTTTAAAAAGGGAAAAAATTTAAATATAGTTGGATTTGAGATAGATGTAACATTAACTAAGGCCTTGTTTATTTAATATACTACAATTAAATAGAAGAATGATTCATTATTTTAATATTAAATTCACTTTGTTTGATTGCCTTTAGAGTATTGTTCAATGATTTTCCTCTAATTATTTGTCTCTTCTCTACACTACTTACCTCTCAATTCTCTTCTACGTTTGATTTTTTTTACATTTTTTTCTTTCTGAAACCTTCAATTTCTACATTCTCTCCAATGTCTTGATCATCAGCTTTTTTTTATTTTAGGCCCTATTCTTTTGGATTACGATTCAGTTCAGTTCAATTTAGATCTTCATAATTATAAATTTACACTGAAATAAATTTAATTTAGTTCAGTTAAAAAAATTGCATTCCAAAAAAACAAGGCCTTAATTAATGTTACATCTATCTCAAATCCAACTATATTTACATTTTTTCCCTTTTTAAACATTTCTAATTTCTTGATTTTGGTTTTAACGGAATCGTTCATGGTTTTTCATGTTTTGGTAAATTGGATGCTTTCTCCTAATTTGTTTGCAAATCTAAGGGTTTGATTGATATAATATAACTTGGGTTAAAGTTTTTGTTTGAATGAATATTTTTTATCCGAGGAATATAATCTATTATATCAAATCAGAACTAATAACATCTTTAATATAACGTGGATAAATCCTCCTACATGTCGAAGAATCAGCTGCTCTAACTAACAATAGTACAACATCATCTACAGATCGATTAACATAGACAATTCAAAAATTAATTTAAAGATACTATCGAAATTAAAACACCGAATTATTTGAATGAATATTAATTGAAGCAAACTTCATAAATGCCGTATAGATGTATTTTGATTACATCTAAACAATTATATAATTAAGTGTTTTGTTATTATTTAATTTTGAATAAATACAGTTCAAAATAAAACAAGACAATTTACGTGGCTAACTTTTTAAAATATACTTATCTATCTGTAAAATAATTATAACATTGTCAACTTGACATGTAATCTTAGAATGCATAATATATTAAAAATACTCTAAGAGAAATTTATATGAAAATTAAGTCTAACTTTTACGTATTTTGACGGACTTAAATCGAATTAGGCTTATATTAATATACGTTTGTTCAAACTCAATTTATAATCGTGGGAACTTGACAGATTAATGGACCGCAAGCCGCTTGAATATTTCTAATCAAAAGCAGACTCATACTTTTGTATGTGGATAAGAACATCATATGTGCCATTCATATAAAAAAAAGCCTAAAAAATGAATGCCCCTTATAATAATACTATTAGAGGAGCTAACATAAGCTCATTGTATATAAATTTGCTTTTTTAGAAAATATAAAAACCCAGTTACATACTGTAATCATTAGAGCTATTATTTGATATGGATTTGGATTTTTGAAGTACAAAATTTTCAAAGTTATACATTTTACTTAATATCAATCATCCATTGAGTTTTAATTGTTGAGATTTAATTACATTATGGATCCCACAAACCACTAAAACTAATTCTGAGCCATTAAAACTCAATGGATGGTTGAGATTGAGTAAAATATAGGGTAAACTTAAAAAAAGTACCTTGTGATTTCACTTATTTGTAAAATGGGGTCCGAGGAATTTTTTTTAGCAAAATAGGATATGTGGTTTCAAAAATTTGCAAAAAGGGGCCTACGGATTTAAAATAGTGGTGTTACACTGAATATTTTTCACAATCAATATTCCAATAATTTAACCTTATTATTTAAAAATTATACGTCATATTTAAGTAATATTTGGAGATTTTTTTATTTTTTATGATTTTTTAAAGTTTGTTATTATAATTTAATTAAAAAAATATTTGCACTATTAAAAAAATTTCAAAAAAATTCACCGATGTGTATTGTATTTTTAATAACCATCCTACAAAAATTCAGATAAAAAAACAATATTACCTAATTTCTTGGCATAATTTAATATTGAGAATCCTTTATTTGTAATTTTTTTAAACCACAGACCCGATTTTGTAAAAAAAATTCTTCAAACCCTACAGGATATTTTTTTTAAATTTACTCTAAAATATATTACTCTAAAGAATTTAAACTTTAGATAACCTAAATCCAATTTAATATAGAAAAAACTTATCACCAAATATTGGAAATAAAAAACCAATGGTCAAATATTGAGAAAGTTTATAAACGCCCCCCTATTCTTATAAATAATAAAAACATATTGATTATTATCTCACAGTAGTTTGAGTTTTGTAAAAAAGCCCAACAGATTCATACAAAAGGCCCAACATATCATTCTATTCCACCTATCCCTTTATGTTATTTTATGAGCTTTATGGATCTGTTCTCGAGATTATGGTTTTCGATTTTGACTAATACTGTCCCGAAGGGCCAAAATTAAGACCCTTAATATTTAAGAAACAATCAATTTGTAAATGAATACCCACCGCTAAATCAATATTTGATTTATTTTAAATTAAATTTATTAGTTATTAAACATTTGAATTTTAAGAGTGAATAGATAATATAGACACCATTAGAATTAACTATACTTATTTTAAAATACAAAATAATAAAAAGCATGACATAATATTAATATAATTTCCTAATTTAATTTAAAAAATTGTTGATTAAATTTTCATCAGTAAAACCTTGTTGTAATATTAAGGGCATGTTTGTCATTATTTTCAGAGCTGCTGTAACATCGTTTCCAATTTTTTTCATTTGAATTTTTGTAATGAAAAACAGGTTATAAATTTTGATTAGTCGGGAAGATATTAAATATTGATGTTAATCCAATATGTTTTCTTAGTAATTGTTCTTGCAGTCTGCTTGATTACGCCTTCTTCAAGTTTTGTTTATAGCTATATATTCTAGAATGCCACAATGATTTTTCTTTGTGATGGAAGTATGCCATGCATCTGAGCTCTTTAAAAGTGTGCTTCTTTCGGATATATTATCTCCTCTCTTGTAAGAACATTTGTGAATGTGGCTAGTGGATGGATTTTACTAGAGCAGAAATGTCTTTAACATCGTTGTCAAAGGTGCCCTTCGATCAAGACCGTATTTTTAAGGGGGGTTTTTTATAACTATCTGTTCCATTTAAAATAAGAAAAGAAAAGGAAAACAACAGATACTCCACATTTTCATCAGCTTCTCTGCAGATACTTGGAAACAGAAATTGAAATGCATATGATGATAGTATTAGGTTTTAGTAAGTCATGTCATGGTCTCTGGACAACTTTAGGTTCAAGTCTGTCTTATTTACATTATTTAGTGTAGCCTACTGTTTCTTCTTTTCATTTATTGTCTTCAAATCTGACTAGGGTTTTCTGTCTTCCTCTGCAGGTCGCTACATATCATCCTGACGCAGGCACACCATTTTGGTGGCGAGGAATCAAGGGCGCGCTAAAACTATGCTCCTCTTTGGTAAGCATGGTTCATATATTTATTAGCCACTGGACGGCAATGACCAAGATAATTTTGCTGGTAGTTCCTTGAGGCGCGCCTTACGTAGGGTGCCGGGTCCTGCGCCTCGCCATACCTCAAGCGATGTTGTGTACCTCAAGCGCGTGCGCCAGATTCATTAATACATGGCAATTTAGATCAGTACAACTTTATTTATCTAATTCTATCCTTTTATGTCTCTTCCAGCTTCCAAGAGGTTCTAGGCGCATTGTGGTAGACATGAATCTGGATGAATGCATGCTTGCTGGGATCATTTACGTTCTTGAGGCTAGAAATTTCTCGCCTTACACCCGTCTACCTGTAAGGTATCTTGACAGTTGTTATTTCCATTAACAATTAGCGCGCACTCACACATCATCAACAACACACTAACATTTTAAATTTGTTATTGAAAGCTTCATGTTCGATATTTTGAGCAATGGGAGAGTAATTGAGAGTGGAATTCTTGTCTTGGTATGCTTTATCGAGGCAGAAATGGAGTTAGAACTCATGATGCAAACACTCAAAACACAATTAGAAGAAGTTCGAGTGTCGAGAAGTATCTTTATCGGAGAGTCTGCCCATCCATTTAGATTCGCCCAGTGCCGCAACACAGTCACTTTTCGCCACGGCTTGGCATTGGTCGTTGATTTAGTGGAAGCTCTGAATTTCATTGAGAATGCTTAGGTTTTGTTAGGTGTTTGAATGCTAGGGATACAAATTGGTTGATTTTGATGGTTTAGAGCTCCTCCTGGAAAGAGAGAGTAATGCAGCTGCTGGTACTGCTTATGGCTAGGATAGGCATAGACTAATGGTTTGCTGTGGTTTCCATGGTTTTTGGGATTTTGATACTCATATCACCATTTATGAGGTGGAAATTGATGTCACTTTATTTCTTAATGAATTGCATATTGAAAAATCATGATTTTTCTGGTTACTAATCTCGTATTAATTATGATATTGATATATTGAGTCAATATTTGGGAAAGTTACAGGGCGAATTTCAAATCCCATAGTGAATCAGTTAACATTTTGGTAACAACATGAAAAATAGTGATAAATATACACCTCTCCTGTAAAAAGAAACGGGGGCTGTTTGAGACTCATGCCAGAAAGCAATCTTTTAAAAAGAGCTAGGCGGCTGGCCAAGGCTTCCACCACCTAGGCGGATATGTATTTTTTTATTTTTTTAATAATTATTAATGGATAAAAGTATAAATTTAATTAAAAATAAATTATAAGGTAATAATATATTACAAAACATAATTCAGCATATGACAATATAAGTCTCAATCGATTCTTACATGAAATCACATCAACACTAAAATCAATTCCTTAAAAATGCATATCATCACAAATTGTTTGTGATTTATAGAGTATTATTTCTCGATTTGAGACTCAAAATGAGAATTATATGGTGAGAATATTTTGAACTATAGTTATTATAAGTTTTGGTATCTTAAAACTTACGGGAAAAATAAGATTAGGCTGTGTCTAGGCGGTAATATATCAGTTCAGCGCTTGGTAGCATCTGAGGGATGAAAAATCGGACGACAAACCCCAAAATAATGCCTAAACAGGGCCTAAGCGAAGTTAAGCGGAAATTTTTAAAATAGTGACAAAAATTGAGGATTCCACCTGTACAATATTAATGATCAGCATCTGTAACTCAAAAAGAAAAGAAAACTAGAAGAAAAAGAAAAAAAAATATTCTTTCATAACATAAGAATAGCAATAAAAAAAAAAGAGAAAATTCAGTGGGGAAAAGAAGATCCCCTTTTTCTTTGCTAAACTCATATCGTTTCTCCTTTATTTCCCTTTTTCTTTCAATAGTTGCCACCTCATATTTCTTTTATTTTTTTTTACTTTCTTTTTTTGAAAGTTTCACGCATTCGTTTCTCAAATATTCATGGCATAAATAAGAACATATATAATATTTAGTTAGAAAAAAGATACATATATTTAATTGGATATAAAAATATTGTTACAATACAGAGTTTTTAGTTTGTACTAAAAACGTTAATAAGTGGTGGGAACCATATTTTGGGTGGTCAAAAATGCTGTACAGTAACAGCATTTTTTACCACTTAAAATGTGGTCCACACGCATGATGTCATATATAAAAAAATTAAAATTTCTTTTAAAAAAATAATGCAACCTATGTTGGTTGTAATAACTCAACATTTGAAAAAATTGCTGAATTATTGTAAGTATCTACCCATTCTCCCAATATATAAATGCATTTTCACCCCTTCACATCTCTATTTTTCAGTTCTTCTTGGCCCTCCTCTCATTCAAATGTGTTCTTTTTTCTTATTTTTTAAGGGTAAGTTTTTGTGTTATTTGTGTTTTTTTTATTTTCCTAATAATATTAACATTACAACACTAGTTAGTGCTTTTTTCTTCCATATGTTGTATTATTGTAGGAAATTGCTTAAAATTAAGGCTAAGGTGTGTGGTTGTCATCTTAATTAAGTTATAATTTCAAAATCTTTTTTAGTTTGCCTTATGTACTATTACAATCTCTATAATAAATATGGCATTTTTTCGTAGTTTATTATGTAACCTAATTTTTTTACACCACACATAACATCACCTTATTTTTGTATTTTATAAATTTTTCAGTACAATGTTTTTATGACTTTTTTTGTAATGATAATGGTTTATGACATAAATAACTTGAAGAGTATTATTTAACTATTATTTTTAAGACAATAATATTTCTTTTTTTTTCTAAAATAAGTAGCTTATTTTATTATTTGGTCTAAAATATTTGTAGATTAAAATAATAAAAAAGTGAATAATCCTTAAAGTTTACTTATGTCTAGTAAAGTTGAATATGTTTGATGTATATTTGGTTATGAAAATATAGTAATGAAGTGCTTGAAGAATATAATTTTGTGATTATATATTTTACTTGTAAGCGGGGGACTAGTAAGATTTATAATATGAGATAGTGTTAGAATCAATTTTAGCCGATTGTAATTGTCATGTAGCTTTATTTTTTAAAAAAAATTATTTTTTTTATATATAGCATGGTGAGGGAATATTTTGGTTCCCTCACCATGCGTCTGGATCACCTTTTTGGGTGGTAAAAAACGCTGCTACAGTATAACGTTTTTTATCACCCAAAATGTGGTCCCCGTCACTCGTCTAAAAACACTGTACTATAACAGCATTTTTGTGTTCTATTAAACAAGCCTTATATGTGTCTTTTTTCCTAACTAGACATTATATGTGTTCTTGTTTATGCCACAAGTACATGATGCTATATAAACTATAATTACTTTAGATATTTTACTTTCAGGTATTGCACACCCAATTTTCGGAAATAGATTTAAAATTAATTAAATTCTTTCGATGTAATATGTTACATTTAATATTAATTTTAAATATTTGATTTATGTATAATGACAATCTTACAATTCACTTTAATCGCCGATTCACGATTCATAAAATTTAAATTTTGAATTTCGATTTGCAAACTATGGTTCATAAAGCCTTGTTTCTGACTTGCACACAAAAAATTCGATTTGTTTATTTTACGATTTGTACTAGGTGGTATAGAGAAATTAGTGTTGGGGCTTGAAGTTATATTGGAAATTTGTAATTAATCTAAGTAATGTAATTTTCCTTTCTTTTACCATTCAAAGCAAAATATGATATACCAACCTTCTTTAAAAGCCCATTGTCTTGAACCTGACTTATTTGCCATATTGCCTTATGCTGTGCGTTTTGCAAATTGCAAGAGGATTAAATACTTTCAGCTTTTATGAGGGTTTATTCATTCCATTCCTTTTTCATATTGTAGTCGCCTCTGTTCCTTTTTTCTCTTTCTGCCTTTGATTCCTCTATCTCTCTTGATCAAGCGACTGAGATTAAAGCTCCGTTGGAGCAGTTACATTCTTCGGGAGCTTTTCAGGTTATAAATAGGCCTTCTTCTTTGAGTTAGGGTTATGGAATGAGATCTGTTCTTGTATTCTGGTGCTTGTTTTCGCTTTTAGAGTTCTTTGATTCTCTGTTTTAGTTTCACGGCTTTGAGCTTTTCGTTCTGGCATGTAAACTGTATTTTACCTTTTGCGTTTCGATCCACCAGCAATAGAGCAACCGATCTCTCTCACCCGGGCATTGACTAATCCACTTCACAGTGGTATTAGGAAGCACGTAAAAATTCTGTGTTGTTCTTTACTTTTTTATTCCGCAAGCTATTTCTTGATTTAGTAATGCCATTTCATGATTTTGTAGAGGAAATAACTGTAACACGGCTATTTTTCTTTTGAGGATTTTTTTGGGTTTGTTTTATTCTTAATCTATTCTACTTTTCTTTACTGCATAACATTTTTAGTTGAATCAAGTGGTTGCAAAACCTTTGATTACTCTATTCTTTTTATCCAAGTTACATATTTCGTTTTTCGTTAACAACATCTAACGAAGGAATGGAATATTGAGTTGTTGAAGAACTAAATTTCTCACTGTAAATGTTGAAACACCAGATTCTTTACATGAGAGAGAAAGGTACTTTATGGCATGGATGGAATCGGGAAATTTAACCAGGTACTTTTTTCACTCATTTAACTTGGATCTGCAGTTGAATGCTTAGATTTAACTTATTTGGTTTTTGATACTTCAAATTTAATTTTTTTATAATTCTTCCTGATTTTTTTCAAAAATAGCATGCGTACAAGAAATTTGAATTATTGGAAACCGTAATGTGCTAAGTAATAATGTAGTTTTTGGAGGATAATGAAGTAAAATAACAACCTGAGGTTTTATGTTTTAGGTTACTGATGGCTGAACGCAAATCTGAAGAAGTACATCGTGATTATGGTGTGATCGTGGCCGCATCTCTGCTTGCCGCCATCGGCCTCTTCCTTTGGTACGGTAATTCACGTTCTCTTCCTCTTTATTTATACGTTTTCTCGGCTTTTTATTTAATTACTGCTTTAATTCTGAAACTCTGGCTATAACTATCTTTTTCTTGTTGATTTGATTGTTGTTTTTGGTCCGTTTCATTTGGTTTTGATCTACTTAGATTAGATGAGAATATATGTCTTATGAATCTCCAGATCTTGATTAGATTCCTCAAGCAAACAAAATGGATTTGATATACTGTGTATTGATAATTAGAAGTGAACTTGGTATTTCTGTCATTTCTTGTGTTTATATACTTGAATTTCTAACCCCAAATAGATTTGGATTTTGATTTAACCCTTTTTGGTGTTCCATTTTTGCATGTTCTCGATCATTGAAGTCCGCTTGTTTCGTGCAATATCTTGTTACATCAATTAGTTTCACCCAAGTGTTTGGTCTTCATAATGTCAACATTAAAGCTTTGAACTCATTTATCCCTTCCGATGGCATTCTCCATCTATTAGGCAAGCACAGGGATACTAAAAGTGAAGTAGTGTTGGTGAATTAATATCACTTTTGTGGTAAAGAAAATTTGATTGTAAAGGGTTAGTTTCAATAAGAGTTTGTATTTTTAGTTTGTTATCTAATTCTAGATATATGGTCTTGATGGTGGTGGGCTTGGTAAAATGAAATTTTATCCTTTTTTTAAGACTGTAACATTGTTCCCAATTTTTTTCCATTTGAATTTTTGTAATGAAAAGCATGTTATAAATTTTGATTAGTCGGGAAGATATAAAATATTGATGTTAATCCAACATGTTTTCTTAGTAATTGTTCTTGCAGTCTACTTGATTATGCCTTCTTCAAGTTTTGTTTATAGCTATATATTCTAGAATGGCACAATGTTTTTTCTTTGTGATGGAAGTATGCCATGCATCTGAGCTCTTTAAATGTATGTTCTTTCGGATATATTATCTCCTCTCTCTTAAGAACATTTGTGAATGTGGCTACTGGATGGATTTTACTAGAGCAGAAATGTCTTTAACATAATTGTCAAAGGTGCCCTTCGACCAAGGTCCTATTTTTAAGGGGTTTGTTTTATAACTATTTGTTCCATTTAAAATAAGAAAAGAAAAGGAAAACAGTAGATAGTCCACATTTTCATCAGCTTCTCTATAGATACTTGGAAACAGAAGTTGAAATGCCGTGCTCTATGATGAAAATGATGAGGATGAGTATGAATCATATGATGATAGTATTAGGTTTTAGTAAGTCAAGTCATGGTCTCTGGACAACTTTGGGTTCAAGTCTTGTAAGCTTACATTATGTAGTGTAGCCTACTGTTTCTTCTTCTTTTCATTTATTTTCTTCAAACATGACTAGGGTTTTTTGTTTTCCTCTAACCACATATTAATTGTATGTGTGTTTTTAGGAGTAGTTATAGGAACTTTAATATTAGTGGAACGAGTGAAGTCTCATAGAAAAGACAAAATCTTGATTAATTATCTCATTAATACATTGCAATTTAGATCAATACAGCTCTATTTTTCTAATTCTATCCTTTTATGTCCCTTCCAGCTTCGAAGAGGTTCTTGGCGCATTGTGGCAGACATGAATCTGGATGAATTCATGCCTGATGAGATCGTTTTCGCCATTGATTCTAGGAATTTCTCGCCTTATACTCGTCTACCTGCAAGGTACAGTTTTGATTAGATTACTGATTTAGTTCTGAAACTCTGTCTCTAACTATTTTTTTTTGTTACTTTGATTGTTGTTTTTGGTCTGTTTTATTTGGTTTTGATCTGCCTAGATTACATGAGAATATATGTCTTATGAATCTCCAGATCTTGATTAACAATATAGATTTGATATACTACTGTGCATTGATAATTAGAAGTGAACTTGGTATTGCCATAAAAGGAGGTAATAGATCACATTTTAGTGGAGCGACTCAGATTTTGTCATTTCTTGTGTTTATATACTTGAATTTCAACCCCAAATAGAATTGGATTTCGATTTAAGCCTTTGTTGCATTCCATTTTTGCATGTTCTCGATCATTGAAGTCTGCTAGTTTCGTGCAATATCTTGTTACATCAATTAGTTTCACCCAAGTGTTTGGTCTTCATAATGTCAACATGAGAGTTTGGTATTTTAGGTCAACATTAAAGCTTTGAACTCATTTATCCCTTCTGATGGCATTCTCCATCTATTAGGCATGCACAGGGATACTGAAAGTGAAGTAGTGTTGGTGAATTACTGTCAATTTTGTGGTAAAGAAAACTGATTGTAAAGGGTTTGTGTCGATAAGAGTTTTTTTGGTTTGTTATCTAATTCTAGATATATGGTCTTGGTGGTGGTGGGCTTGGTAAAATGAAATTTTATCCTTTTTTTTAAACTGTAACATTGTTCACAATTTTTTTTCATTTGAATTTTTTGTAATGAAAAGCATGTTATAAATTTTCATTAGTCGATTAAATATTGATGTTAATCCAATATGTTTTCTTAGTAATTGTTCTTGCAGTTTACTTGATTACACCTTCTTCAAGTTTTGTTTATAGCTACATATTCTAGAATGCCTCAATGTTTTTTTCTTTGTGTTGGAAGTATGCCATGCATCAGAGCTCTTTAAAAGTGTGCTTCTTTCGGAGTTTGATGTTGCATTGTGGTTTTATTGGTTTTATTAATTGGGCTAACTTGGTCCTAAATTGAATTGGAAAAAAGGTATTTAAAAATAAAGGCAGGTAAAAAGATTACCCTCTTTTCTATGCTCTCTTTCTTTAAATTTTCTACTTTTTACTAGTGTTGGAATTATCTTGTTTTTTAATTGGTATAAAAAACAATGGTTTATCTTGCAACTAGTTACATGTGATGCCATGTGGCTTAATGATCTTGATTGTTGTTTTTAGTCTGTTTCATTTGGTTTTGATCTGTCTAGATTACATGAGAATATATGTCTTATGAATTTTCAGATCTTGATTAACAATATGGATTTGATATACTGTGTATTGAAAATTAGAAGTGAACTTGGGCAATAAAAAGAGGTAATAGATCACATTTTAATGGAACGACTTAGATAATGTCATTTCTTGTGTTTATATACATGAATTTCAACCCCAAATAGAATTGGATATCGATTTTAGCCTTTCTTGTGTTCCATTTTTGCATGTTCTCGATCATTGAAGTCTGCTATATTCCTGCTTGTTTCGCGCAATATCTTGTTACATCAATTAGTTTTACCCAAGTGTTTGTTCTTCATCATGCCAACATTAATTATATTTACCCAAGTGCTTGTTTCGTGTAGCTCGCTTTTTATCTTGGCGCCGCAGGACCATTTGCTCGTTGGGCTTCACTGGAGCGGCAAAACTACGCTCCTATCGCAAGTAAGCATCCCTTGTTTAATGCCATTTATAAGAAAGCATTTCTTTACATTTAGACCACTAAATCAACATAAGCCTCAAGTCCATGGCTTTTAAGGCACTGCTTGAGCTTGTACAAAGCTCTGCTCTCTAACTACACGAATTCATTACCGATTTCCGACTGATTTTTTATTGCCATCTTTAATTCCAAATCTTAGTTTTATTATTTGCTTCTCTTGGATTCAATTTGTTCAACAGTCCTCGTATGTGTCGTCTCATTAACTGCTTTCCCACACTCATTTTTGGGACCTCGATTCCCCGTGTCTGTTGTTATTTCATGCAAAATTTTCCAACACAAAATTATAGCCATGGTTGTTAGAGGCGCGCCTTTGACAACAACTATGATTATAGCATTTTGTTATATGTGAACTTTATAACATTAGTAGCTTTTACGTTTTCAATTGACTTTCGATCCTTCATAACCTGAGGCGATAAATGACATCAAATTAAAATTTGACCCTAAAAGTAGTAGCGTTAATGCATTGCAATTTACTTCTTCCAGCATCGCAAAGTTACATTTAGGCGCATTGTGGATCTCCCTTGTTATAGAATGAATCTGGAGGCATTCTTGCCAGCTGCTACGTTGGTATTTGTCTTAGATGCATTGAATTTCGAGTTCAGTAATCGTCAGCCTGCAAAGTAAGCTAAACCTTGACAGTTTTTATTTAACACATTTTGAATTTCTGGAGTGCTAAAGACAGTCGGAAATTACTTGTTATAGTCGGAATAAAAGACAAATTTGCCCTTATTAGTAAAAAGCCTTTAAAACATCCATGAACCCTAAAAAATCATTCATAACCACTTTCACCATTCAAAACACAAATCAGACAAGAAGTTGGCTTCAATGGAGGGTGGAAATCATAATCGGTTATGTGTTTTAACTAATTTTATCTGAATTTGACAAAAAACAATTGAAAACCCTAAAAAATCCGCCAAAAATTTTGGTTGGAAAACGTGGTGTTTTGCCGGTGGCGTTTTGCAGTAGCGCCATGCGATTTGCGGCAAAACGCCGGCGTTATGATGTCGCCGGCTTCACAATTTTAATTTTTTGTAAATAAATTTTTTATTTTTTATTATTAATTTTTGAATTTTCATATATTAATAGGGTTAAGGTGTAGTTGAATTAGAAAATTTCAATGACAAAGTTATATATTGTTAATTTAATTGTAATATTAAATTTCTTAGTGTATAGGTTGTGAAAATTTTAGTATTAATTTCTATATAATGGTAGTTGATTGTTTTGTAATGTTATTTTATTAGGGCTTAAATTTTATTAGTTTGAATTTAATGTTAAATTCTTTTAGTAAATTTAGGGTTTAGTGTTACGGTTAGTTTGAATTTAATGTCTAATTTGTCAGGGTTAGTTTCAATATAATGTTATTTTTTGTTAAGTAAAATATTTGGTTTAGGTCTAATTTTCATAATTTTAAATTTCTGTTGATTAATGTAATGGTAATGTTAATGTTTGTGATGTTATAATGTGATATAGAGGAGCGGGTAAAGATATGAATTTTTTCCACGAGTGGCGACGAATTACGGAGAACGGATTGGTTGCTGATGATTCTGGTAAAAGACATGTTAGGCGCCGACGATGTACGGCTGATGCTCGTGCTGCAGTTGCTAGAGGTGCGCAATGTGTTACGGATATAGCTCCATTGGAGGCATTTGAGCCCACCAGTTCCTCTCGCAGACAGACACAACGTGTTAGTGATGATTTTCCTGATCCACATGATGATTGTCCTGATTTTCATGATGATGTTCTTGTGGTTGGTTTCGATTTGGAGGATATAGATGAGGATGAGGTAGCAGAGGATGGGCAGAGTGAGGGGGAGGATTACACGATGTTGTAAGTCCCGGTGAGGAAGGGGCGATGTGGTAAATTTATTGCAGATCCTTTGTCTCATAGGAGTAGGAGTCGGAGCAATAAGGATAAATGGATAGTTACCGGTCCGGTAGCTAGTGGACCGATTGTTTGCAACACCATACCCGGTTTTTTTGGTCATAGCTTCCCGTATGGATTCGCTGGAAAGACGTCCTATATTGAAGTGTTATTCCCGGCCTGAGATGTGCAAGTTGTTGGGTGTGTGGTATAAAGTGATGGATCCCGATGTTAAGGCGATTGTTGATATTTCAGGTCTAGCGCACCTGCCTGATTCGATGTTTACGTATGCGAAATGTCAGTTGATTAGTGCATTTGTTGAGAGATGGCAGCCGAATACAAACAGCTTTAACATGCCATTCGAGGAGATGACCATATTGTTGCATGATGTGTACCGCATTCTAGGCATCCTTGTAGATGAAGCGATGGTTATGAGGCATGGTGATCCTGAGTACCTTAAGGCTTCTATGGCTGAGTTCCTCGATTTATCACTAGAGGAGTTGACGGACGCATGGTACAGTGGAGGAGGGGTACATGCTAGGCAGGCTGCTACTAAGTTATTTAGTAACGATATTGCAGCAGAGATCCAGGCTGCTGGATGGTTAATGGTGATGTTCAGATCCACGTTGTTTGTGGATATGAGTGGTATGAAGGTTCGCGCTGCTTGTATGTTAGAGGTTAAGGACGATGTGCATTCAGTGCATGCTTATTCATGGGGTTCAGCCACATTGGCTAATTTGTATCAGCAGCTTGGCGAGGCTTCTCGAGGTGATGCCAAGGGTATATGTGGATGTATTACACTTTTGCAGAGTTGGATATACGAGTATTTTGCATGTTTTCGTCCGCATTAGCGGTTGGATAGTGCCGCTAATGATTGCAGAGTTACAGCATGGAAACCCTGCAAAGAGGATAAGGATATCAATCGATTGTCACAGTTTCGAGTGCGTATTGATCAGTTGACAGCAGCAGAGGTATTATAAATTTGTTTACATTACTAAAAAAATTTAGTGCCGAAATTGTATGCTAATTAAAACACTAAAATCACTCACAATTATTTGTCCAGGTCTAATTATTTGTCACGTAAAGTGCTAATTAATTTTTTGCAGATTACATGGTTGTCTTATGGTCGTGATCCTGCATTTGGTATGCTGAGGACTCTGTACACGGGGCTGATACGCTACCGAGATATCATCGAGCCGTACATTCCTATTCGGTGTGTTCGATAGTTAGGTTTTGTATAGATTATCCTGCCACGATCAGGAGGCCCATTAAAGCTAATGTCATGGGCCAAGCTCCAATATAAGGTAACGTTCGAGGCATTGGATTCGGAGAATGAATGGCAATCTTTTCCGCATATGGGTATGTTAGCCGTAGATCATCTACAGTGAGCACTCGTGGACAATGGAGCTTGTGTTGAGGGGTACATGGGATGGTATTGTCGAAACTCTCATCCAGACCTGCTATCATTCCGGAGCATGGACCACCACCTCGCTCTAATGTCAATTATGTAAGTATTTTTATTCTATGTTGGTTCTTAATAGAGCTGGGTTGTGCTGGGTTGGGCCTTACTAAAAAATAAGTAAACTAAGCCCGACCCTAACTCTAATTATTATTTATACACAATTTAATAGTTTATAATAACACAATTTAATAGTTTGACTAATTATTATTTATACCTTCATTATTTTAGTGGCTGGATAGATATGGAGAGCAGGGGCATGAATCAGTGAGCGAGTTGAGGGTGTGTAATTTAGACAAAGCTGATCAGTTAGTAGTTAAGTTTGAAGAGCTGATAAGGGAATATAATTCAGCTCTCTGATTATATTTTACTTGATTATGATTTATGCATGAACAATATGTAGTAACTAAAGTTGTTTAATCTTTTCACATTTGCATGGTAATTGACACATAAACTATTCATTTATCTTATTCAAATAATTTCAGTGTGTTGTCTTTTCATTTACATCAATTGGAACTTTTATTAATTTTTTGGCTGAAAATAAATTCAATTCAGTGTATTGTCTTCTCAATCTGAAACATTTACTTTATCTATTATGTTACTGAATTCTTTTAACTTTACTGAATTTGTACAAACTAAAGAATACTTTAAATATTTTACTGAAATCTTTTACTTTTAGACTATTCCTTTTACATACATGCTAATTGCTTCGTCCTTTACTGAATTTGTATAAATTATATTATTAATTTTTTGACTGATAATAAATTCAATTCAGTGTGTTGCCTTCTTAATCCGAGTCATTTACTTAACTATTATTTTACTGAATTCTTTTACTTTATTGAATTTGTACAAACTAAATAATACTTTAACTACTATTTATTTTACACATACTAATTTCTTTGTCATTTATTGAATTGTACAAACTAAATTATTAATTTTTTGACTGATAATAAATTTAGTGTGTTATCTTCTCAATTTGAACCATTTATTTTAACTATTATTTTGTTGAATTCTTTTACTTTACTGAATTTGTACAAACTAAATAATACTTTAACTATTATTTTATTAAACTTTTTAACTTTCAGACTATTCCTTTTACACACATACAAATTGCTTTGTCCTTTACTGAATTTGTATAAACTAAATTATTAATTTTTTGACTGATAATAAATTCAATTCAGTGTGTTATCTTCTCAATTCGAACCATTTACTGTAACTATTATTTTATTAAATTCTTTTACTTTATTGAATTTGTACAAACTAAATAATACTTTAACTATTATTTTTCTGAACTCTTTTACTTCCAGACTATTCCTTTTACACACATACAAATTATTTCGTCCTTTACTGAATTTGTACAAACTAAATTATTAATTTTTTGACTGATAATAAATTCAATTCAGTGTGTTATCTTCTTAATCAAAACCATTTATTGTAAATATTACTTTACTGAATTTTTTTATTTCCAACTATTCCTTTTTCGACTTCAACTATTATATAAACACAACTTAAATAGCCTCAATTCACACTTACCTTTCTATCAACACTTCTACACTCCTCTTTCAACTCTCTAAAAATTTTATTTCGGTCAAATGGATTTCTCTGATATAAATCCTTTTTATGAGGGTGATCAATCTTCCTATCCAAATGACCCGAATCAATCTTATAATACCTATTTCTCTGATCAATCCTATTATCCTGATTTTGACTCCAACCAACCTTTCAAAGAATCACAAACATTCGAAGAATCTGGTGGGGATGGCATCGACTACACTGGGTATTTTGTGACAGATCAACGTTTTGAAACATATAGGGAAGCAGTTTCATTTATGAAGGACATTTCCAACCGGCTGATGTTTGAGGTTATCATTGCTTCATCTAAAGAGTTTGGAACCCAAAAGTATGTGAAATGTAGTAGAGGTACCTATCACAAAGGAAAAAATAGGAACTTAGCCTATGCGGAAAGGAAGAACACAGCAACAAGATCCTGGGATTGCCCATTTCAGTTGAAAACTAAACAAATTAATATGGGCCATTGGGAAATTATAACAGTTGGTGCTGGAATGTGTGGCTACCACAACCATCCATTGATGTGGTCTCATGAAAGCAATCTGCAACATTCTAAATTGACGGAGGAGGCCAAGGAATGTATCCGAGAGATGTCAGAAGCTCATGCAAAGCCAAATTCCATACTGGCCTCTTTGAAGGTGAAATTTCCAGACACTCATCCCACTGTTCGACAGATATACAATCAACGCACCAAACTGCGAATTGTGTCTTTTGATGATAGAGACAAAATCGGTCAGTTGTATCACCTTGCAACCTTAAACAACTACTTTCATTCCACAGAGGTTGATCCCGAAACAAATGTGATTACCCATTTATTCATGGCTAGTCCATCTTATATGGACTTGTTCAGCACATTTCATTGGTATGTTGGAATTGATTCCACCTACAAAACCAACATGTACAAGTATCCGTTTGTTGAGTTCATGGGTGTGACTCCAACAAATAGAAACTTTCTAATTGCATATGCAATTATGAAAGATGAGACAAAGTCAAGCTACAGATGGGCTTTAACAAGGTTGCAGATGATGATGGGACGAGATGCTCAGCCTGCTGTCATAGTTACTGACAAGGAAGGAGGCCTTCTCAACACAGTAAGAGAAGTTTTTCCCAACACAGACCATTTACTTTGTAGATGACACATACAGAAGGATGTTGAAGCCTATGTTAACAAACTCTACAAGAAGTCTACTTATGGAAAAAATGTTATGACTGCATGGAACAAGATATTTCATGCACAAACATTCGAGAAGTACTTTTCTGCTATTACAAAATTTGACCATGGCTTTGGTATTCAGACTAAACTGATTAACTATCTCCAAGGCACTTGGCTCGGTTATAAGGAAAAATTCATTCCAGCCTGGACCAATAATTATTTACATCTTGAAAACATAACAAATAATCGTGCAGAGAGCGCACATTCTTCGTTGAAGAAATGGTTGTTCACATCCACTGAAGCTCTCGACACAGTGTAGATCAAAGTCCATAAAGAAATTGTAACACCCCCTTTATAGGGAGCGCCACAGTAACTATAATCACCCATTAAACAACTCTACTCCATTATATAAGGTTCAATACTTATAGATTTAATATGTATAAATACAAATATAGTGTTTCAAAATCCAAATTATTCTCCAAATATTTCTCAATGCCACTTTACATTTTTCACACTATCTGGTACATGCCATTATTCTACAAACCATAATATTAAATTAAATTACAAATCCACCACGAGTCTTTCCTTATATGCTCTTCAAGCTGATCCACTTATACCACTTTGGTCCAAGCTATCTACAATCTTCAGTATCTGCGTGTAGAAAATAAACTACACTCTAAGCAATTTGCTTAGTGGGGTACATAAAAGAAATATAACAACTTTGAACATTTTTAACACTTTAAAAATAGAAACAAAGTAAGATCATAAGTCAAAAGCAAATTAAACGACTTTATAAAACCAAACACAAAACTTATATTATAAACCTTTCAAAGTACAATCAAATTTATTTTCAATTTTTCCAAATACTTTAACCATATATTGCCCAAAATAAATAAGTCCTAAATAACGGTAAAATGGATACGGGAGCAGACAAGCCCGAAGCCGAAGCTTCAATATCAATGTATCGGTGGTCAAGCCCGAAGCCTTAGCTTCAAACATATCGGTCAAGCCCGAAGCCGAAGCTTCAAAATCAATATATCGGTCAAGCCCGAAGCCGAAGCTTCAATATCAATATATTTTTATCAGAATACCGGCCGAAGCCCGAAGCCAAAGCTTCAATTGTTTGTACAGTACTGTACCCCTTTTATTGGCTCCAATCTACCCTGACCCATATTCTACTCGTTTAATAAGGGCAATAAATCGAAGTAACATCTTAAAAATTCCAATATAAAATATCAAATATAATTCAACATAACTTCAGTAATTAAGAGATTTAAATACTAAATTTTAAAGCATCAAACTTCAATTAAAACTCAATAAAAGCATCATACAACTTTTTCCAGATTTCCAGATTTCGTGATCTGACTTCTCTTTCATTTTTTACTGTTAAAACATCATCCAATCGAAGAACTTTCTTCTAAACATAATTAGCCACATGTCTCAGCTTTCCAAAGCCACTAGAATCACAGAAATCTAAATTGTATAACCAAAGTTATGATCAAAACACTAAACAGTGTACAAAGCTGAGATTTTCGGAAAACAGATTTCGTGACTCAACTTCAAACGAAAATTTCACATTGAAAACGAACGAAATTCAACAAGATTTCTTCTGAACATAAATTGCTTACTTTCTGTAGATATCAATAGAATCAAGAACCATTCAAATCAAATTTATATAACAAGAGAAAACATTAAAACAAAACAGGGATACAAATCTAGAAAGTTTTCCGGAAAACCGAGAAATCGAAATTTGAGACACAAACTTTTTTCTAAGCTCTTTCTAGTTCTCTTCAACCTGTTTTGCCTTTGGTTTGCTTGCACCATCTTCCTCTACAACAGCCATATATAATTCTATCAAGATATTGTATAAATAAACTTCCTAATACCATAAATATGTTTAATCTACCATGAATTCTACTAATTAAGCTTCAATTTCATCAAAAATTACTCACCTCAAATTCGGGTTACTATTCATCCGAACCTTAAAAACTGAAATCCTTTTCTTCTAACCTTGATTCACTGAAATTGATGATGATAGAGGGCTTAAAGATCGATTTCTAACAAGAATTTGAAATTGAATCGAAGAAATCGGAAGTTTTTAGGTTAGAGAAATTTGGATGTGGCAAAGATGAAGGAGTAGGAGTAGATGATAATGGAGGAGAAGAAGAAGTAACTGAATATATGATTTTCTTTTTTTTTCAATTTCCAATAATGCCCTTGAACAAATAATTAAATGCCTAAGTCATCTCACTTACTTAATTAACTCTTATTTCCTCATGTCTTATATCCAACTATAATAATAACAATAATTACAAAATTAATTTCCATGATATTTCAATGCCATAATAATTTATTATAAGAAAATTGTAAAATTTCGGTTTGTTACAGAAATGGAGTCACAGGAGATTGAAATAAGGTAAATCCTTCATACAATTTGTTCATATTAGACAATGTTTTATTTATGATTGTGAAATTTAATATACAATGCATATTATTATAATTTCAGGTGCGCTTTGGAACATTGTAGAAACAAGAAGCCTATGTTAACCACAAAATTTCCATTTCAGAATCTTGCTTGTTGTGTTTCCCATCACTGCTTGGATGTGTTGAACTATGAGCTGAATCGAATGTTCGAACTAGGTGATGATGTACATGTTAAATGTGGATGTGCACTACAAAAAAACACACGGCATTCCTTGTGCATGTGACTTGAGAAAGGCTTTTAGGTCAAACAGTTCGATCAGTATTACAAGTATTCATCCATTTTGGAAAACACTCAAGATCAACGGACAATCTGATCAGCAAACAGTTGATCCTGAATATCCTTTTGAGGATCACCGCTTCTTTCAATCTATTACAGAGGAGGTCAAAGAGCAAAACCCTGCAGTAGTTAAAAAGGTCAGTTTAGTCATGCAAGAAATAATTCAACGTGAATATGCTAACTATGTTGAACCTGAGGTCAAAGATAATACCAAAGGCAGACCGAAAGAAAGCAAGTCAACAAAGCGGGATCCTAGCGGATATGAATATGTAAACAAAGCACTATAACAACTTTCAAAAACATCGTCAAAAAAAAGTCAAAGTCTTAAATCGATGACATCTATTAATAAAGCTTCAATAAACGGTAATTCCTTTTTCATTTGGTATTTAATTAATTTTTTAATAGAATATTCATATTATTTTACAAATACTCTATCTTTCTTTGTATGAACCCTAGGAATCGCGCTCGAACACTATGACCATAAAGACTTCATTTCGTATATTATTCGATCATTTATTGAAGGTATCGTCGATGTTGTTCCGGATGGAAACTGTGGTTTTAGAGTGGTTTCGTCTTTCATGTTTGATAATGAAGACAATTGGCAATACGTGAGGCGAACCATAGTTCTTGAGTTACAGAATGATAGAGAATTGTATCAAAACTTCTATACTTCCCCTATTGATATAGCTTTAAATCTTATTTCTTGGACTAGTGGGGGATGCGGCATGAGTCATTGGATGGCGGTGCTAGAGGACTTATATCCGATTGCCACATTCTTCAATGTCACCGTCATATATATTGGATTCGGAACTAATGCTACAAGCACCTGATGTTGTTACACAATTTTGCCTCTATATCCATCTCAAGGAGAGTCGCTTCCCTCTAAAGAAATATGCATAGCTCATATTCCTCTTTTATATCACTATATTCGATTGAATGTGTCCAATGCGTGTCCCATCCCCCCTATACCATATAAATGGTTTGAATATCGCAGGTCATCAGTTCATAATTGGAAAAATTTGTATATAGATAGGCGAAACCTATAGGATTCTTTAATTGGTTTTAAGAAATAAATATTTTGTATTAATATTTCATCGATTAATATTGTGTATGTTCCTTTGCTATATTTTAGTATAATGTTTTGTCAATTCTATTCCATCCCTAATAGTTAACGGTAAAATTTAACTGATACAAAATTAAAAAAAATAAATAAAATAAAAAAAAGGGAGGGGCGTTTTCCAGAAATGCCCCTGCCATAGGAGGGGCCCCTCCACTGGTGGCAGTGCAGAGACTTTTCTGGAAAACGCCTCCCCAGTGGCTTAGGCATTTTGCAGAAAAGTCTGCATCATTTTGAATGGCATTGAGGGCAAAACCGTCTTTTACACCGACTGTAACGAGTAATTTTCGACTATCTTTAACACCACCCTTTGAATTTTGAATATTGAAAGGTTACTGTTTATGTATCATTAACATATTGAAAGGTTCCTGTTTTTATTTAGCCAGCTGTTGCGATAGTATTTGTATCACTAACATTTTGAATTTTTTTTTATTGAAAGGTTCATGCTTAACATTTTGACAAATGGAAGAGTTGTCGGGAGAAGAATCCCAATTCTAGTATGCTGCAACAAGGCAGACGCAGAGGAAGCAAACCCCCCGGAACTAATTAGGGAAGTACTTGAGGAACAATTGGAACATATACAGGTGGAAAGAATTATCCTACTCGGGGAGCCATTCCGATTTATCCAGTGCCAGAACCAAGTTGGTTTTTGTGGTTGCTCGGCTTTTGCAGGGGACGTGATGGAGGTGCTAAACTTGGTTAAAGCAAATGAAGAGGATTAAGGTTTTTGAATATAGGTTACAAACCATAGAGAATAGAAGTAAATATAACTTGATTTTATTAATTAACTGAAGAGGACTTTTAGCTGTTTAAATTCATGATTTATTGCAAGCATATTAGTAAACAATGCAGTTCTATTTGCTTATGAGTTAGAACGGGTAACTATAACTTTTGATCATTGAATCAAGTTATAGTTACCTGTTCTAACTTATAAGCAAATAGTACTGCATTGCCTTACTAATAGGCTTGCAATAAATCATGAATTCAGTTAATCATCAAAATCAAACAGGTAAAAATCCTCTTCAGTTAATTATCAAAATCAAGTTATATTTACTTGATCATTTTCAAAAGCAAACAACGGTCAGACATTGTTTGAATCATTTTTATGTCTGAAAAACAACAAGTAGGTACAAGTTATGGTAATATATGTATTTTCACTAAAAGATAGCAGCTATACGGAGTCTTGTATGCAAGAGTTCAGAGAAATTCTAATGGGAAAAGAAGAGGAGAAGCACACGTGTCTTTCAAAACTTAAAATTTAAAAAGCAAATGAAATTATGCCCATATTGACTAATTAATAAATTGGGAACATTATTAACGAAAAAAATGTTGTTTAATAATTACGGTCTAATACTAAATTAACGAAATTTCTTGGTTTGAACAAAGACAAACCCAAGATGTTTCCTTTCCTTGTGAAAGTTACCCTCTGATGATATATTGAGGTCTAGGCGAAACAAGAAATAAAAGTCATTTAATTAAAAATTTTAACAAATATTAAATAAAAGCTTATATATATATACACACACACATAATTATAGAACTTCGGACTCTTTTTGATCGTAGATCCTAGGTCTTCGCACTTCTAATCTATACTTAGGGTCGGCCCTGCTCTTCTTACTTCATGTTCTGGTAAATGTTTCTTCCACTTTCAGTTAGCTGAGTTAATTAATGCTTAAAAGCTTGGATAAACACACATGAAACATTATGGTTTTTGTGGTACTAATACGGTTCGTATAACATGTAGATTTAGGGAATTACAGGTTGATGTTGTGAGGAATAGTGTCGAAAATGAGTCAACATGTTTATCTCCCCCAGTAAATGTTTAACTAGTTGATTTGTTTGTGGCTCGTTATAAGGCCTAAGATCGTGAAATTGGGCCCAAATACCTATTTGCCCCATCAAACTTTTAATTGTTCTGAATAACCTTTTGAATTTATTTAAAATGCATACGTATAAGCTTTTAATTGTAGATAGAATCATCCGAAAAATGACTTGAAACTGACATGGTATATTAATGGGGCAAACTGATGCATTTTTTTCAAATTTAAGAGAGTAATTAGAATTTTTAAAAGTTCAGAAAAACAAATGGACATTCGGAGCCAAGTTTAGTGGACAACCGGTGTATTATTCCCAAATATAAATGTATGTAATAATAATAATAACAACAACAACAACAATAATGTTAAAATGAGTTGTAATACGTCAACATAATTTGCAAAACACATCGATAGGGGCGGATGCATATGAGGGGGGGCCACAATGAACGATCATAATTTAAAAAATCGGTAAAGTTATATATATTAATACTTATATTAATTTAAAATATTAAATAATACATCATAACATAAATAAATAAAAAATGTGATGCTTTTTCAAGTTGTGAAATTCATTAGAAACTTTTTCAACAATTTCTTTCACAATAATATGCAACAAAATAACACAATTCAATTAATGTGTATATTTACAAGCATTAAAAGTTAATTACAGGTCAATACATTAAATTAATTTTAATTTGATTTAATTTAAATTTAGTTCAAATATAAGTATAATACATAATTTATCAAACATAAATATTTCAAATTTCAAGTATGTCCAATTTCAATTCAAGTTACCTACTAATTTATCAATCATAGAATTTAATTTCAAATTTCAATTTTTTAGTTCTAATTTATCAAACAAATAAATTTACTACACATATAACAACTTAAAAAATCAAACGACCTTCCATTTTATTTAATTAAAAATTTGGTTAAACTGAATTTATTTTATTTTTCTCTAAAATAATTAAGAAAAATAAAGCTAACCTCCGATAACAAGATGATTAGTTGGAATTGAAATTTGAATAAAAAGGGGAAGAATAATTAAAGAATTTGAAAGCCCTACAGTTTATTTATGATCATATAATCAGTCAAAATTTTCAAAAGAAAATATATGTCCTTAACGCTCAACCAACTACAGAATGTTTTTGTAAATTATGGCCAATAAATTTATGCTTTTGAGGTATTCAAATTAATTCCTTATGATATGTAACTGAAACAAGTTCTTGCTAATGGAAAAAAGGGGGCATTCTCTTATCCAAGACTTGTATCATTTGATAATGCTATGTGAATCGCTAAAAAGAGCATTTCAGGAGAACAAGGGGCTTATATCATCCACGCTCAACCAACTCAACCAGTGAACCTCTTTGCCTATATTCATTTACTAATACTATTAATTTATAAATTGAGGGGGGCTTCGGCCACCACACTGCTCTGTGTGGGTCCGCCCTTGCACATCGATGATAAGAGTTGGGTCTGTTTTTAACTTATAATTCATTCGATTCAGTTCAGTTTCAGTATTTATAGTTTCAGTTTAGTTTCAGTAATTAATAATTAATAATTAATTTTGTTACGATATGATAGTATTAAAAGTATTATAGATTATTGTTATTATTATGATAATAAATTTTGATGTCTAATTATTTATACTATTAATTATCTTTCAATTTACTTTTAGTTTTTTCCAGTTTCATTATCTTCAATTTTATTTATGGTTTTCAAAACCGGATTGATCATCGAACCGGTGAAGGGAGCGATTCATAGATTTAAATTTCAACCAGATTCAATAAGTGGTCAGGCTAGATTTTCTTAAACATGTTAAAATGTTAATATTTTTAATAATTTGATGTTAATCATCTAACATAATTACACTCCTACAATAATTAATAATATTAGATAAAATATTTTCTAATTCAAAGTTATATTTCAAAGAAAAGAAAACAAAAGGTAATAACTAATGTAATCTAAAGAATGAAGGTTCAATATTTTTCAATCAAACCAAATTCATTATTATAGAAATTAGTTAAAAAAATTAATAAATGTGATTTATGATATATAAAAATTATACATTGAAAGAAATAAAATTTTAAACATAATATTTTAATTAAAAAAAATATAAATACATTTAGTATAAATTTTAAGCAAATAACTTAGAATTAATGTTATTTAGTTATGTAAAACATTCAAAATTGTAAATAAAAGAAATATTTTTAAAACTAAATAAATTCAATTTGGTTTTTGTAGTATATGAAAGAAAAAAAATTAAATATATTATAGCGGTTTTTTTTTCTAAAACATTACAACAGGCAGACAATGTTACGAGGGTAACAAAAATGAAAAAGTACCAAACCAAGAACAAGACAGTATAAAATCGCCAGCTGTGGCTGTGATTAACTGATATACAGAGGCAAGATGACAAATTTAAGAGTTTCTATTGAATGCTATCACAATTGTTCCCATTATTTCCTTAGTGAGAGCAGCTCGAAGCTCCGAAATGCATCCTCGCGAGTGCTTTTAGTGGGCCCACGAGTTTGAGATGGTTTGGGATCATAGACGGGTTGGATTCTTTGCGAAGAAGTGAGACGGCCACTGCTTGAAAGTAATCGGCTCGAGCGGCCTTCACTCGGTTCACCCGAGGAAGTTAGCCGGCTACTAGAGACAACAGCTTTCCTTGTCGAGCTGCCATACCGAGACGAGCTTCGCCCTTTTTCAACCTCAGGTTGTTGAACCTGCTACCCAAAAATGCACATCATAAGGAATCCTCAACCAAAAATAGGCCAAATATATCAAAGTTGGCATGTTACACCTGCTGCGCCCTAAACTTTAAAAAGATCCCCACAAAAAGTGCACAGGCCCCCTGACGCCACGTGTTAACTTCTGGTTGGTTCGACTTTTCAAAGATGTCATTTTTCTGAACTTTTTCTTCAATCAGAAGTTGACATGTGGCATTCAGGGGCAAACTGGTGCATCTTTTGCCAAGTTGAGGGAGCTATGCTTTTCAACGTCGGGGGCAGTAGGTAGAACGTGCTAACATGGAGGAGCTGCTGATATATTTGGCCCCAAAAATACATGGGCAAAAGGGCCTTTTTGGTCCCTGCGGTATAACCCATTTGCTCATTTGATCCCCCAGCTACTCATGTTACCCATTTGGTCCTTGTACTATACAATTTGTTACCTTTTTTTGTTCCATGCATTGTAGAATGTCTATTCTATTGATGTAACTATGCATATTATGCACTAAAAAGGACCAAAAAGGTTATGGGATGCATAGCACAAGGACCCAATACATAACCGGTATACCGGAGGGACCAAATGGGTAAATAAATTATACAACAGGGTCCAAAAAGGCGGTTGTGCCCTGCTTCCATGACTTAAAGATTTGTGTAGAAAATAGACATGCCAAGGGCAAGTGATGTATTCAAAATACAAGGTTTGTTTAACACTCCAGAAAACCGATTGTTACTGACTGAATTCAAAGATCTGTATTAGCTCAAAGACAAAAAAAAAAGAAGGGTCTTTTGAAAATTTTTTACTGCAATCAAACACATTACGGTTTGCTCACATTATCTGTAGATCTGTTCCGGAAACTGTCGATTGGACTAGAGCCCGAGACCTTTCTTGTTGAAAATGCTTCAACTGCACCTGACAATCTATCCCTTATCTCCTTCCCAACTGGATGAACATGTTGCATAATAGGCACAGGAATCAAGAGGATTATCAAGAGTAAAAATACGAGAGTTGTCCAAAAAATGAAGAGAAATAAACATAAAATCAACATGTGAGTGCTGTAAGCAACCAAAAAGCTCAAAAATATTAAATATTAAAAAAACTAGCCAATGTGTTGGTCAGGTATGAAACATAGAGTAAATGGTAATTTTTCGGTTATTTCCAATAGTAATGACCAATGTTATAAAAACCAAACTGGACCAGCCAAACCAGGAACCGGTAATGAGTCTGGTCCGGTTGATGGAAAACTACGGTTCATTACATCACCGATTCGAACCAAATAAACCAGCGGACCAATCAAATAGAATGTATATAAATTTAGAGAAATTAGGGAACTTACATAAATATTTTCAATCTTATGAAAATTAATCATTTTATTTACTACTTTTTACTTTTTACCTTTTTATGTTGTTAATATGACAGAAAAAACTTAAATCATTTTCTCTTTTATGCACGCGCTCTTACTGTAAGGGATAAAACTTATTACTAATATTTACTATTTTTATTTCCTTCCATAAAAAATATATATTGTTTTATATGTATTATAACCATATTTCCTGGCAATAAATATTATTGTTAACATTTTCGATTTTTATTTTCTCCATGAAAACTTATAACTGAACCGACTGAACCACACTTGAACCAGTAAAACCGTTAACCATTAACTTCACCGTTTCGATATTCGGTCCAGTTTCGATGGCGTTGGTAATGACACATGTTGCAGAAATTATTGTAATTGAGGGCTTCAGAAACTTCAAAGGGAAATTAAGAAAACTACCTGACGCCTTTTCGACTGGTCTTTCAGCAGATGGCCCTGCAATAGCTGGTTTCCCACTGGAATGCTGAAAAGAGTCCAATGATAGAAGAGTAAGTAATATATTCTGTAGCCTGTAGGTATAGAAGTCTAGACACCACATCAGCAGCACTCACCCGCCCTCTAGAGCTGGAACTAATCTGAGGATACTTCAGAACCGTCCAGTCAAAAACATAATCGAACTGATAGCCTACAGTAGCAATCATGCCAAAATCCAAGTATTAACTAACATTTATGTTGTTAAGAACACAAATGTTTAGACAGAATCCCAGATCTCACAACTTATCAATATGCAAAATAGTTTTAGAACACAATGAAGGTTCCCGATACTTACCCTCACGAATAAACAAATCTCGGAAAAGCCTCTTCAAATAGGAATAATCAGGTTTGTCTTCAAACCGTAAAGATCGGCAGTAGTGGAAATATGATACGAACTCAGGATAGAATGATTTACAAAGAACCTGTTGTGTGTTTGCAGTTAAAATACTAGAACATCAATATGAATTACAACAAATTGCAGAGATTATTCCCATAAAATCTCATAGGATAAAAGATGCATAATTGTGAGTGAGAACATTTTTTAAATATATAAATATTACCAACACACTATCATACCGATTACCGACTGAAAATTTTCTGATAAAAACATTGAAAAGGTCTCAAAACGTTCAACCTTAGTTGCTTTATGAAAAGATAATACTAGAAGGCAATGATTCCTGTTTTTGCCTAAGTAGCACATTATTGGTTCTTCCATCCAAACAAATAAGAGTACTACAAGCACATCAAACTTAATATCGAGCAGATAATCTATCTTTTCAACAAAGTATTTCGCTGAATAAGATTATAATAGAATTGATATGCAATGAGAGAAATCAAGAAACCTCTATGGGAGTTGAAACTTTCTTTTCGCTGATTTTGTCATATTTTTGCTTTTTCGTGCCAGCCTTCAATCCCTGCCAGGGTAAACTGAAACAATTGAAAGAGAAGGAAATGTATGAAATGAATTAGACAAAGTCCTGTAAGAATAAATTTGTAGATGGAATGGAAGGCATGCAACTGCTCTGTAAGGGGAGCATAAATAATGGCTTCTATACCTTCCTCTTAGGAAATACATGAGAACATAACCAAGAGACTCTAAATCATCCCGTCTGCTTTGTTCTGTAGATGAAATAAGACCAATTCCATCAAATGGCATGCATTAGATAACACGATAGCCACTCTCCACATTAACAATTCGAAAATTATAATCACATGTAGCATCACTCACCAACTCCAAGGTGAGTATTGACACTTGCATATCTAGCTGTGCCTGTGAGATTCTTGTTTTCTCTGCAAACAAAAACTTTCTGAGTATCATTATTTTCTGTATTTGCTTCTTTTCTTGCTGCTAGATGATGTAAATAGTGTGAACTGCAACTTATGTGCAGGAAAGAAGTTAGAATTGTAGCTGTCTATAGCTGGATTTATAGGCTTAATTGCCTAGGGTTTCTTTCGTGTTTTCGTACAGTTGTATTACTTCTTGGTGGCTTAATAAAATGTCTCTGTTCATAAATAATAACAACAGAAGATAAATAGTTAGGTCTAAATAAAAATTACACGTTGGTTACAAAAATTAAAGTTATCATATTCTGCCCTATTTTTTTACAAAAATGAGGAAATACAGCGTGCAAGCTAGTTATACAGAATAGTTTGCAATAACTTTCTTCTCATATATTTTAACAAATATTTAAAAAGTGGAAGCACTGACATCAGAAAAAACAAACTATAGATGTCAAACTCCACAATATTGTTGTCCAGTAGTTATATAATATAAATGGTAATTAAGCATCTGATTCACAAGGGATTATCAAAATAATTGCCACTTTTTTAGTCAAAAGCAGGTTTAACCTTCAGCAGTAATACAGGAGGATATTTTAAAAATCAAGAAATCCTTTGCATTTATTCAGACACTATCAATAAATGAGCACCTTTTAGAGACAACAACACATCCAATCCGTACTAGTATCATTGAAATCTAATTTATATTCATATTCATATTCATATTCATGCAAACATTCTACAAGCATTATACAAGAAAGAGACGTTGTATAAGCCCAACAGATTTCCATACTAATTTGCTGGTTAAATGAAGCCTCCAGTCTCTCCTACTAAAGAATCCGGGAAAGAAAAAATGTTTTGCCAGAAAGCTAAATGAACATAGTATACCACACTGCACTTGTTGTTATGTGCAAAACTAATGAACTCACCTGTAAGGGATGTGCTTATGAGTCTGAAGGTCCCTATATTTCTTTGCAAGGCCAAAATCAATGACATACACCTATGACAAAAACGTTCAACAAGTGTGAGCCAGGAATAATATCAGAGCTATTTGCTTCTACATAAACTTTGTATAACCATTCAAATTCTCTAAAAGTAAAATAATTTTGTCACACGAAAAAGGTAATTCACAGTGATTCAGTAAGAATGCCAAAGAGCATTGTGATGCAATAAAGATAACAGCAACAGAAACTAAACCATAAGAATACACGCAATATTTCAAATACAAAGACAAAAAAGATTCAGTTCACGAGTTTTGATTAAAAAATTTCCATGGCAAAATTGTAAAATACATATTCTTTTTCAAAGTTTAGAATCCTTTTCTATATAGGTTACAAGGAAGAAGATTTGTCAGCCGAAATAGTAGCAGAATTACCAAGATGAATGTATGTATTCTCCAATAGTATGAGATAATATTGGACTTAAATAAGAAAAAATACCTGATTTGCTTTGCGGCCTAGGCCCATTAAGAAATTATCAGGCTTAATGTCACGGTGAAGAAAACCTCTGGAGTGCATATACTCAACTCTATTAATCTGTGCAGGGAAAAAATTATTTTCCTGGTATAGAGATAATATATAACAAAGAGTTGTCATGTGATCTTACAAGTTGATCTGCAAGCATAAGTACTGTCTTCAATGTAAACTTCCTGTTGCAGTAGTTAAATAGATCTTCCAAACTCGGTCCAAGAAGATCAATGACCATAATGTTGTACTCAGCTTCTATTCCAAACCATTTGAGATGTGGAATTCCAGCTTCATCAGAGAAAAATCAGATGAAATCATTTACAAGAAAATATAGCACTTTTAATCCATTTTCCTGTCTTACAATATATTCTAGAAGAAATTAAAAGCACAAGAACCTTAAACAAAGTTACAGTTTATAAAAATAGAAAAGGCATCAAAATAAAAATATTGTCTTGCCATAAAAGTTACAAAACTATATGACTTAAATTTCAAAATGTATGCATATAAACGAGAGAGAGAGAGAGAGATAGATTAGGCTTACTCCCTCCTTGAAGAAGCATATACAGCCTGGATTCATAATGAAGCTGTGGATGTTTGGTCTTCACAGATTCCTGAAATTTGGAATGCAAAACAGAAGTCAACAATCAACAAAGAAGATCATGGTTGAGTACATTCTTTATAAAGAAGAAAACATAAGGCACATGCAACTCTTACATGAAAACCTGTTTTATTTTGGGTAAGAACAAAAATGAATCCCTTTCAGATTTTTATTTTGAAAGAACACAAAGAAGAAAAGGGTGCTTTGAATAAGGCTAGACGATTGTTCATAAGGAACTCATAAAATTGGCATCCCGACTGTTCATATGGATTGAAGCGAAATTTCCATATATATTATATAGAGAGAGAGGGGGTAGATGCTACATTCAAATTGGGAAGACAACACCCTTGTTCTAGTTCTAATTTTCAACTAGTTGTCTAACCTTTTACACTAAGATGTAATCATTTTTATAAAAAAAATGCTAATGAGTATTAACCCAAATTAACATCCCAAACAGTTGGTAGCTAAATCAGAAAAAACAACAGAATTCATTATTTAAACTAGCTTGATAGAGCACCAGAGAAACTTCAGATAAATGTGACAACAATAAAAAGAAGTACATGAAATTTAAGTCTTGAAACACTACCCATCATGTCATATGCATGCAAGAGAAAAATGGAAAACTCAATCAGTAATAAAAATACATAAATAGAAGTACATAGATCACACACCAACTTAACAGCAACCTCTTCTCCAGTTTGCACATTCACACCTGAAAATTTAACCAAATATAGTAACAAATTTAGTGCAATGTTGTTCCTGAACTGATACAACTTAAAGAAGAAACATATTAAATAACAAGGTCAAGGAGATTAAAACATCAACAATACCCAGATAAAGCTCTCCAAAAGATCCACTCCCAATCTTTCTCCCCAGCTTAAACTTGCCCCCAACTACATGGTCAATCTTTGCTTTATCCATCTTCAGACAAATAGAACTAAAGAGCTAATAACTGCTAAATTTACTTAGTTTCTTTGTCCAATTAGCTACTTCTATAAATAAGTCCCCTATCCACCAAACATTCACCCCCCAGTACCAACCGATTTACCAGATTGTCTGAAAAAATAGCTCACCTCTTCAGTCTCATATAATTAGATAGAATTAACAGCAAAACAACGGGAAACCCAGAAAGAAAAATGGAGAATAGTAATCAAAACAACAGTGAACACAATTCAATTTCTAATTAAACAGAAAAATGGAGCTGTTTCCTCTCATTTACAGAGGAATACGGAAAAGAAAGAACCGATCTCTATGATCACATGCTCTGACTGGAAGGAGAAAACCCAAATCACGGATTAGAGAAGAATCAAAACCCTATCAATGTCGACGAAAATGAAGCCTCATTGACCAGAAAAATCAAAATGCAAAAAGGAAATGGTGAACCATAAATAAATAAACAACACGAATATCCAACAGATCGATGAATTGATTGGGTAAATGATGAAACATGAACGGAGCAATGAAAAAAGGAAGAGAAAGAGAGAAAGGGAGGATGGGTTTGTTGCTGATGAGAGGAAAAAGTAATGCGAGAAACGCAGAAGAGATGGATAGGAGAAAGCAAATAAAGAGCTGGTGACAATTTTCTAATTTTCGTTTTTTATTTTATTTTATTTTTTAGTATTAAATTGTAAAATATTTTATTTGTATAATATGCAGCCTTTGTGTTCATATGACCAAATGAATTAAATTAATGCGTATTTATTTGGTGTAAATTTATATATATATATATAGTATTAAAATATTAATAATAAATTAAATTAATACATATTTATTTAATATAAATTTATATATATAGTATTAATAAGTATTAAATTGAATAAATTATAAATTAAAAAGAATATAGCCTTATATGCTGTTATGACTTTTTATCTGTGAATGTCTTAAATAGTTGAAACAATCACTTAGAAATAATACAGTTTGTTGAGGAAAGCCTTGTTCTATTGAATTTTGTGAACGAGCTTAATTGAATATAGGATAAGATTCGAAAATATGTTTTATAATTTGACTGTCTTGTAAAAAGGTTTTTATAGAATTTTTTTTTTTTAAATAGTGTATGTGGTTTCAAAAGTTAACAAAAACATATTTCTCAAAATTTTGAAACTACATTTGGAAGGGTAATCTTATTCATTTTGAAGTAAAATTTTACATATTTATTTACAAAAATACAATACACATTAGCAATAAATTTTAGAATTTTTTCAAAAGTATAAATATTTATATTAATTAAAACTAATCATAACTTTAAAAATCATAACAAAATGAAAAGTTATCGAAATTATAAAAATCTTGATAAATAATTCACAAATAATATAGTTGAAATATAGGAATATTGAATTTATTAGAATAACTGAGATTATTCTTCCAAATGTGGTTTCAAATTTTGAGAAATATGTTTTTGCTAACTTTTGAAATCACATGCACCGTTTTGAAAGCAAAAATTTCATAATGACCTTTTTACAAAATGGTTAAACCAAATAACATATTTTTTTTAATTTACTCTTAAATTTAAACTTTATTAATATAAATTTTATAATTATAGAGGACTATACTAATATAAATTGAAATGGATTTCTTTTATAAATCTACAAAAACAATAGCTAAGTTCACAAACACTAAAATAGATTGATAGTGAGAATGCTTTTTGTCATCCTTTTATCAATTGTGAGATCATTATTTTTTGGGATTAATACATGTGTCCGCCCACCGCTATTCCTAAAACACACTAACCGTCTTAAGTTATAAAAGGTTTTCTTAATTTATTGAATTTATTAAAGTGAATTTTATAGTTTTTAAATTTATTAAGTTGAATTTTATGGCTCCTTAAATTTGATAAAAGTGAATTTTAAAGCCCTTTTATAATAATATGCTCAGTTTTATTCCCGTAAATTAATATTTAATTCAATTTTTGACAAAACAATCTTAAATTCAATCATTAGAAAAATAATACTTAATATATCAATATTAAAGGGTTATACAATTATAAGAGGTCTAAATGTATTAGGACTAATTTTTGAAAAAAACATTTTTAATTCGGCTCTATTTATATGGTTCTTTTCGGGCGAACTTTATTTTTCATAAACCAACAATTGATTTATCATTCATCAATATTTGATTGAATTTTATATTACATATACAATAATTATAAAGATTAAAGTAACTTTTACTTTTATAAGTTCAGCATTATTGTTTGAACTGCTTTTAAAATAAATTATTCTTACAAACTTTTAATAATACTATATATTTTGGCTTTGAGCAACACATTTTAATCTTTCATACTAATTAATTAGGAACTGTCTGATTTATATTTTTCAAATTCAAATATGCAGTTTTCAAAAAAAACTTAAAAATGGAGCTTTTAAGAAAAGCTGCAAAAACTCTCATCCAAACTGGCCCTAAAAGCAGGGCCGTTCCTGAGCATGAGCGAGAGAGCGACCGCCTAGGGCCCGTTATTATAGGGGCCCTCTTAGTTATTTTATAACTTCTTACCTCTCTATAGGCCTATAATAAGCTAGAAACGGGCATGAATCATTCACGTATAAATAATTATCCTTCTATATACTTCATATTTGTCTTTAATTAATTACATTTAGGTGATAGACCATTCAGATTCCAATGTTATTTTTTAATGCTATGATACGACATTTTTATTTAATCATTCATTAAGTGATATAATAAAGTACGCATTCACATCTTTTATTTTTAATTATTTTACTTATAAAGAGCCACAGTCTATTATCTTGGTCCTAGGAACGAATCTGCCTCAAAGTAACGGGCTGCAACGTTTTGTACAATTACTTAATATTTAAATATATAGTTAATATAATATATAAATACAAAAACACATTCCAAAATGAATATATAATTATACACAGGTCAATAAAAGTAAGTAATGACTTCATTTTTTTAGAAGTTAAAATTATTTTGCCAATTATTATTGGATCGTCCAATTTTAAAAATTAAGCAAAAATTAAAATTCTCAGAATTAAAATCGCTATATATTATAAACATATTAACCTTAATTTAAGTTGCAAAAGTATTGATAGATTTATAAAAAAAAGTTATAAACCGTACCTCTCATATGTTTGTCTTTTCGCAATTATTGTTTGAATTTGTCTTTACTTCAACCTAAGACAAATTATTGCAAATTTAAGTGGCATAGTCGAAATGGAACATTCATAAAGTAGATGAAAAGATTCGGGTTTAAATTCTGGCCCTCTCTTCATCCAAAAAAAAAAAGTAGAAATTGATTTGTAAATTGAGAAAAAAAAAGAAAATGAAAAAATTGAAGTGTTTTGCAATGAATTTGCCAATAATGAGAATAAATAAAAACTGTCAATTGAGTTTTTACGACTTACATTCCCATTTATACCATGTTCTATAACTAAAAAACTCATTTAATATTTGATGTATTGAAATTGATTATTCAGTAGTCAACCTCTCAAATTTTAGCACATTAAGATGTTACACTAATCGAGAGTAAACAGCTATTTTTTAACGGAAGTTCAGTCTGATAAAATGCGGATGAGTCTCAATAACTTTTCCAAAGAAAATATTGATTCTTTTCTCTCTCATCCTCTCTGAAGCTTTTAGCTCTTCTACTTGTAAAATCCATTCTCAAAACCAATTGCAAAAATGAGTTCATCTTCATTAATGGAGAAAAAACATAAACGAGGCTGTGATTCTGAGTGTTTAATCTAAAAAACTGATTCAAAGTTAAGCCATTTTTTTGAAAGAGATGAAATTGGGTATCTTGACATTGTCTATGCTTGGAATTGTGGACTCCTGAGAAAGAAAAATTGGAATTTAGCTCTGTAAACTTTAAGAGTTTGCAACTATTGTGGATTCGGAAAGGGGAGTTGGGATTCGTTGCTAGATTAACCAAGAAAAAGAAAAGAAGCGGTGAAATAGAAAAAAGCCCAAATATTTTTCAAATATTGAAATTCTTCATCCTTCGAAATGATGTTTGTGATTCCCATAATTTTGTTTATTGGAAAACCTGTTTGCCATCGTCGGAGGTCCCATTTACAGAGTGGAATAATGCCAACAGAAGAGAAGTCAATGATCGCCAAGGAGCCCAAAAAGAAATTGAAGATGATATTTGTTGTCCCCGACGATTCGGTTTAATGCTTGAAAATAAAGAAGAATTTCAATTTTTAATCGGTAGAGGAAGACACAGAGAGGGAGAAAGTAAACGATAGACAATAGGTGAAATTAGGTTTGAATTATTATAATGTTGGGAGGATTTAAGAAGATAACACATTCACTCTCTTTTAATAGTGAGTACGTTACACACACCATGGCAGTTTGAAATAATACTCAAATGTCCTAAAAATTGGCAGTTCAGTGGAAAAAAATCCGTTGTACTATGGCCTATGTGTCAAACATTGAATGAGAAATATCTAAGGGGACATAAGAAAGGGGACAACAGATTTTTTTCCCAGTTCAGTTACCAAAAAGGCAATCTTAATAAGTCAGATACTAAATGAATTTTTGAGTTATAGAACATGACCCAAAAAGGTATTTAAATCATGTTTTTACAGCTCATTTGGTTTGTATCTTCCCACTTAAGCTTTATTCTTCAACTGTATTGTACTGAATCGAACTGAAAATAAGTTTAACATGACTTATAACTATAATGAACTAAGGAAAACCGAATCGAATTGAAAATCACGTTGGGAAAGAGCAAGGCTCTATTACATATTTTCATAACTCAAAAAGTACCCAACACATATTTAAGAACAAGGCCATTTGTCTTTGACGACATAAAAGGCTAAGAACTAAACGGATTAGAGCAGGTTACTATTGTATGGTTAATTTTAACAATAATCTTTTTATATGGGTAAGAATAGATAATGGATTAAAAAATTATTCTACATTAGTTAGTTTATTATCTATTTCCTATATGATGTGGCACAATAATTGTTGGATATTGTCTATTTGATCTTCTACATGTAGACAATCAAATGGACCATCAACTCATTAAATTAATTAATATTTTAATATTTAACATTAAAACAAGGTTGTAATTGGATATTTTTTATTATTTAATTACACAATTCTAGAGGAAATAGACAATCAAGTGTGCCTCTTTTTTTATAGACATTGTTTATTTTTAAAATTATTGACATATTATCAATGTGAGCTTCTATTTCATATGCCACATAATCATAGAATCCATTATCTAAAAATGCTCCTAATCTGCTGATTTTGCTTGGGTTTCGTGTTCTCTTGCTTGGTTTCAAAACGGAGCCAAGACTCAACAACAGAAAGCAGATTCACAGAACCTTTTAACTAGTCAGTCTCTGTTAACTTCTGAGCCCTCTTCAATTCACTATCATGTCTATACACGAGATGACCTGTTCAATGGGAGGTGGGGTCGGGCCTGGTCAGGCCGACACTAACATTGCTCGGCCAAGCCAAGCCCGCATGAATACTTGTGCGAGCGGGGCCTTGATTTAGAATTTTATTCTCAATCTCAGCTCGGCCCATCCATCAATTATTATAAATATATATATATAATTTAAAAATGATTTATTTATATATTTTTTTAATAATAATATATATCTGGGCTGGGTGGGGCTTAAGTTTTTATATGAAAATCAAGCCCAACCCATTATATGTTCGGGCTTCGGCGGGACTTGACCGGGTCGGGCTTATATTAGTACATGTTTGTCAAAGCTCGATCCACAAACGTCGGGCCTTGGGCGGGTCGCTTGAACATGTCTAAATGTAGGTAGCACGGAAACAGGAAAGGAAACGTTTCTGAAACGGAAACGCAGACCTGAAAACGCAAAAAATAACGTGATTTCAGGTTTCAGATTAGGGAAACGAAAACCGGAAACGTTTGTGCGCAGGAGTTTCCGTGCTTCATTTATCGTGGTGACACTATTCTACTTATTCAGAGAGGAGCTACAATTGTGTGTGCAAACTCATATCTTTGATGGACTATGGGCCAGCAGGATTACACCTATTGGGTGTTTATATATGATAATTAGCTTCTTGCTGTATCTCATGACTGCAGGCAAATAAAAAGTATACTCCAAATTGAAAACTTGAACAGCGTATTCAAGGAGCAGAAACATTTCACCTTGAACAATCAACATTGTTTACAATATGATACCTTGTGATTACATAAAAATCAACCGAACTGCTTTCTGTTGTGATTGAAGAACACGAACTCCTCGAGCTAATTGAACTATGACAACCAGGAACAACAATGGGTGTAGTGTCAATGGGCATATCTTTTTGGGTTCCAGGAACCCTTCGAATTAAAACCGAGGTTTGGGTTGGAATTGACATGGAATCGTCATATCGATCGTTTGTTTGAGCATTAATCACCACAATATCATAATCATTGCCTGTACATAATCCGTTATTATTCTTCCCTTTGTAATCTTTATATTTTAATTCAACAACTTTTGCTTGAATCATAAGTTTTCAAACTCTTAAATTTGAAATATACTGCCATTGCTAACAACAAAATACAATACAATGTGATAAAAATATATAACAAATAGTGCAAAACTTAATGGACTTTAAAACAGTACAAGTGAATCAAGAGAAACTAAACTCTAACGGCGACACATTGCAGATTGGCAGAAACTCCAGATCAATCGCAGAATCTGAGATTTGCAGAGAAAATCGAAGGCAGATTGGCAGAAACTCCAGATCAATCGCACAATCTCCTATCCGTAGAAAACGAAAGAAATTGGCAATTGCCGAATCTACAAACTTTTGAAATTTCTTTACCGGGTGCGAACGTGCGTTCTGCAGAGCCCACACAGAAATTTCTTTACCGGGGTGCGAATGTGCGTCCCGCCAGAGCCCATGGAAATTTCTTTACCGGGTGCGAATGTGCGTCCCACCAGAGCCCACAGAAATTTCTTCACCAGGGGTGCGAATGTGCGTTCTGCCATGGCCCGTAGAAATTTCTTTACCAGGGTGTGAATGTGCGTCCCGCCAGGGCCCGTAGAAATTTCTTTACCCGGGGTGCGAACGTGCGTCCCGCCAGAGCCCACAGAAATCTCTTTACCGGGGGTGCGAATGTGTGTCCCCGCCAGAACCCACAGAAATTTCTTTACCGGGGCTGCGAATGTGCGCCCCGCAGAGCCCATAGAGATTCCTTTACCGGGGCTGCGAATGTGCAGTCCCGCCATTGGGCCTTTGGATTTTAACTTTAGGCTTCGTTGGAGCTGATGGGCATTTAGTTTTCATGGCTTCTTTGTTTGTGGAGCAGAAACAACCCATCACTGGATACTCTAATTTTTTTTCTTTTGTTCCAAATCAGATTTTTACAGGACAGGGGAGAGAGGTGGATTTATAGAGTTTTTCCAAAGTAGTTGGACGTATTTATTTTTGGATCAGAGACATTAATCAATTGCAGAATATTCATACCCTAAAGTGAAGGAACTTTGAAAATACTGCAGTAGATGTATTAATGTTTTTCTGAAATAAGCAAGTATTCGTTGCGGTTAGGTTTGGTATTCTTGTTTTCAACTTATTTTTTATTCAGTTTAATTCAATTTAGTATTAGTTAATTCAGTTAGTTTAGTTCATATCCAGCATTCAATATTCAGTATTCAAAATTCAATATTAAGTTTTAATTTATGCATTATATCAATATTATTAATGTATATTATTATTTATAAATATTAAAAGCAATGAATATTAACAATGATATCATTTCAATGTCAATTTTAGTTAATTTTTATTTATATATTATATAAATATTATTAATTAATATCAGTAATCATAAATAATAATAAAGAAAAAGAAATTAATAATAATATTTTTAAAATTATTAATGATTATTTCTACCATAAATAATTTTATAAGAAAAATAACTAAATAAATTAAAGTAATAATATTTTATAAATATTGATAATAATTAAAATAATAAGGTAATATTCATAATAATAATTATAATAAATAATAATAATAATAATAATAATTTATAATGGTATATTTAATTATTATTATATGTAACAATTAATAAATTTTATTATAATGTATAGTATTATTTAAAGTGTTATTAATTATTATGTATTTTAATATTTTAAAAATATTATTTATATTATTAATTATCATTCAGTTTTAGTATTGTTCAGTTTTCGTATTTTTTGTTTCGGTACCATTTAGTTCAGTTTTAGTACAGTTCAATTTCGTTCAGTACCATTCAATTTAGTTCAGTACCAATCAGTTCAGTACACCTATTTATCAATTGAAAAGAACAGGGCCTAAGATTTGTTGGGAGGAAAACTTTTGACGGGTTCTTTTAAAAAATTTGCCTTATCGGATTAAAATAATAATAAAGAAATCAACCAGTTACCTAGTATTTTAAAAGCGTTAGAAGTTAGTAGGGAGGTCGAAACTTCAAAATATCTAGGTGGAACTTAAATGGATTTGTATTTTTTAATTTTAAATATTTATTATATATATAAAAATATGAATTCAACTAAAAAGTGAATTATAATATAAAATATAAAAAACATAATTTAGACCATGTTTAAAAATTCACCAAGTGCTAATTAAAAGGTATGGACCTCCTTATTAGTGGGATAGAGTATATCATTTCTCGGTTTGAGACTTCAAATGACAATTTTATTATGAGAACATTTTGATTTACTTTAATTTTACCAACTAAACTATTTTTTATCGGTAAATTATGATTATTATAAATAATCGTATTATGAAAATTCTAAATTAGTTGTGCCTAGGTACAAAAAATCGGACTAGGCGGTGTATAGGCAGCAATAAATCGGCCAAGTGCCTGATAGGGCCTTAGGAATGAAAAGTCGGATGGCAAGCCCAAAAATAGCGCCTGGGCGTAGGGCTGTAAACGAGCCGAACTACTCGTGAACTACTCAACGTTCGGCTCGGTCAAAGCTCATTCGAGCTCGGTTCGTTAATAAATGAGCTTGTTTGTGAACAAAATTTCAGGCTCGTTATCGTAAACGAACCAAGCTTGAACAAGGTAATACTTGGCTCGAAAGCTCGTGAACATGATCGATAAGAGGCCCGCGAACTAGTTCACCAACATGCTCGTTATTAGGCTTGTTAACATATTTGAAAATTTTATAGATTATATTTATGAAATGAATTATGAATAAATATAAAATAGTGTAGGCATAAAATGGATATAAAAATGTACAAAGAAAAATGCAAAAATATAAGATAAAGAGTAAAGGAAAAACATGTATAAAGTAATATATAAAATATAGATAAAAAAAGAGAAAATATAGATATAAAGCCTAAAAAGGCAATTCGGATTCAATCCAATCCTAACTATATATATTCATCAATCTCTGTATGCTCAGTAAAACTCTAATCTCGTTTTCCTCTGAAAAAACGCAGCCGCCAATACAACACTCCTCATTTTCCTTTTCTTAGTATAGTGAAAATCATTTGTGGTGTTTAAATCCTTTATCTCTGCTTTTTTATCTTACGGGGAGCTCTCGAATTAAACAACGCTCGAGATAAGTTCGAAGCTCGGCTCGAGCTCGGTTTGACGAAGCTCGAGCTCGGCTTAAGCTCGGTTTGACTAAGCTCGAAATCTGCTCGAGTTCATTAAAATTTAAATAAACAGAGCTTGAATAGTCAATATTCAAGTTCGACTCGATTCATTTCCAGCCTGATTTTTAAAGCAGTGCTGTTACCAAACATTTGTCTCTCTCTTGGAGTAAGTACGACGTCGGATTAACGGATTCTATGTATTTTAATGGAAAAGATGACCTTAGGAGAGGAGAGAGGACTTGTAGAATCTGCGAACCGGAGAGAGAGAAAGAAGGAGAGATTGAGGCTGGGGGTTTGATTCTCACGATTCTGAATTGGAATCAGAATCTCTTAAGGTATGCTAATGGAGTAATGTATTCATTCGTTTTCTTCTCATTAATCAGTTCCTGATTTTCTCGCTTGCGTATGATTGTGGCGTTAAATTCCGTGATTGATTTTGGCAATTGTATGTTATTTGGGAATTATAGAAAACAAGAAGATAGTGTTGAGTATTTATGTTCTCTACTGCTATTGGACTAGGAGGTTGCATTGTCTCGTATTTGAGGAATACAGTCTATCACGGTTAGCTTCCTATGGGGTAACATTGAAGAGCAGTAACTCTGTTTTATATATGTGGATGTAAAACTGTATATGTTGCATCTTAATCAAAATTTTGTGCAAATCGTTAGTTATTTTGTTATCTATTACAACGTCCAATAAAGATTAAGAAGACAGGAAGTGATCATCTAGTCAATTTGGCCTTTCTATGACTCTTTTCATCATTTTCGTAGGTGACTTTGTAACTGTATTTGAGCAGAGTGATTTGTTAATTGTAACCATGGAGGAAGATGAGGACAAAGCTTTGCTCAGTTCCTTGGGTGTGACATCCGCCAATGCAGAAGACATTGAACGCAATGTTTTAGCACAGGTATGAACTGCTTTTCTTGTTGATAAGTGGGGTGATTGTATGTGTTATCATTAATTATCAGTCATCAGAACTTAATTATTCTAGTGAGATTTATCCTACACATTCTTTTAGAGATACCATTGCAATAGGCATCGTTTTGTAAACTAATTTGCGAGATGTTAGGAACATAGAAGGATGGTATAATAGAAATTCTGGTTTTCTCTTATAATATTTTGAGTCGGCGTGTCTATCAACTTAATGAGATAATTCTTTGAAGAATTTACTGTTTAACAAAAGTAAGTCCTTTATATCAGGCTACAAACAATCCAGAGCATAATGGTGAAGCTGGAGAGAATGTTGGTGAGGAGTCCCATGAGAAGTCAAATAACATAGATCCCTCACCTACTAGCCAAGAAAATCTCTATAACAGATTAAAGGCTGTGGAATTTGAAATAGGTGCTGTTGCATCTACCTTTGATAATGCAAGAGATATTTCTAGTAGGGAAGACCGTGCTTGTGATGATGATAAGGCAAATGGAGATGTAAAGGATGGCAAAAATGGTGTTGAGGCTTCTGCCAATGATTTCACCCTTCAGCAAGCCCTTGCTGCTGATCGTCTAATGAGTCTCAAGAGAACAAAGGCTCAACTTGAAAAAGAACTTTCAGAATTTCACCAAGGTGATACTATCAAGGGTGTTGATAAAGGAAAAATGTTAGCAGACCTGGTGAAGGAAGAACCTAGACTCAAGAAAAAGTCGAAGGAAGTTAAGAAATCAGGCAAAAAGAAGGAAAATAGTCAAAGAGCAGTTTCATTCAGTGATGATGCTGATTTTGACTCGATATTAGATGCAGCTTCTGCTGGGTTTGTTGAAACAGTGAGTTGACAATAACTGATTTTGTCTCTTGAGTTGCTTATTCTGATTTGTTGTAGGATATGCATGTTAAGGTTTTGGGTTGACATTTGTGTGTTGTTTGATTCCTAGGAAAGAGATGAATTGGTCAGAAAAGGAATTTTAACTCCCTTCCATAAGCTTAAGGGCTTCGAACGCCGCCTTCAGCAACCAGGGCCATCAAATGGTTTCAATGTATCTGAGGATGAGGACAGAAGTGAGGATTTTGCTTCTGACAGTATAGCTAGGGCTGCCCAGTCAATGTTAGAGGCAGCAAAAGCTCGTCCAGTAACTAAACTAGTTGATCCAGATGCACTGCCAAAGCTTGAGGCTCCAACACACCCTTTTCATAGGCTGAAAATGCCATTGCAAGTTCCTCAGTCTTCTGATAGTGATGGTGATAAGAAGAAAAGTTTAAAAAGGAAAAAGAAACGGCCTTTGCCTGGTCAGAAATGGAGGAAACGTGTTTCACGTGAGGACCACTTGCCTGAAAGTGGTATGTCAATAATTCCCTCATTTGAGGTATTTCAAAATTGCATGGGTATAGTATGTTTCTTTACAGTAGGAATAGTTTGCTTTTATATATATATGCACACACACATAGAACTCATACTTTGAACTATTTGCATGTGCAGTAGTTTCATCATTATGATGCTCGGAGTAAGTTTTGCCTGATTTGCAGAATTACGAAATTTATTTGTTGATCATCTTTTGTCAGAATGTCCCAGGAATGACTCAGTTGCATCCAGTAATGAAGAAGAGAAGCTAGAGGATGGTGATGATGATATAGATGATGTGGCCCCTTCTGTAACCCTTGAAGGAGGCCTAAAAATTCCAGAAGCCATTTTCTGCAAACTTTTTGACTACCAGAAAGTGGGAGTGCAGTGGCTTTGGGAATTGCATTGCCAAAGAGCTGGCGGTATTATTGGGGATGAAATGGGTCTTGGCAAGACCATCCAAGTCTTGTCTTTTCTTGGAGCATTGCATTTCAGTAACATGTACAAACCTAGCATTGTTGTTTGCCCAGTCACACTCTTGCGACAATGGAAAAGAGAAGCACAGAAGTGGTACCCACGCCTTCATGTCGAGCTGCTGCATGATTCAGCTCAAGATCTTCCTCTTTCAAAGAGGCAAGCCAAAACTTCTGATAGTCATAGCGATAGTGAGAGTGATAGTTTACTTGATAGTGATTATGAAGGAAATTCATCATCGAAAAATACTAATAAATGGGATTCTTTGATAAGTAGAGTGCTGAAATCAGAAACTGGGTTGCTTATTACAACTTACGAGCAACTAAGGTTGCAAGGTGACAAATTACTTGACATAGAGTGGGGCTATGCAATTCTGGATGAAGGACATCGGATTCGTAACCCAAATGCTGAAGTTACTTTGGTTTGCAAACAGCTTCAGACAGTTCATCGCATAATAATGACTGGAGCACCAATTCAGAATAAGTTGAGTGAACTGTGGTCTTTATTTGACTTCGTTTTTCCTGGAAAGTTGGGAGTACTTCCTGTATTTGAGGCAGAGTTCGCGGTTCCTATTTCTGTTGGAGGCTATGCCAATGCCTCACCATTGCAAGTTTCTACAGCCTATAGGTACAGTTAGTTATTTGTTTTTGAATTCTTAAAGAAAGTCTATGAAACTCACAGTTCATTAAGTGTATGCAATACTCGTTAATTTTGTGATTCTATATTTTTCTTGCGATAGGTGTGCCGTGGTCCTACGTGATTTGATAATGCCTTACCTTCTTCGACGTATGAAAGTGGATGTAAATGCACAACTCCCGAAAAAAACCGAGCATGTCCTTTTTTGTAGCCTTACGCCAGAGCAGCGTTCTGTATATAGAGCATTTCTTGCAAGCACTGAGGTGGAACAAATATTTGATGGAAATAGGAACTCCTTATATGGCATAGATGTAATGCGTAAGATATGCAACCACCCGGACCTTCTTGAGAGAGAGCATGCATATCAGAATCCAGACTATGGAAATCCTGAACGCAGTGGAAAAATGAAAGTTGTTGCTCAAGTACTTAAGGTCTGGCAGGAACAGGGACATCGAGTTCTTCTATTTGCTCAAACTCAACAAATGCTTGACATTCTCGAAAGTTTCCTGAACTCTGGTGGTTACAGCTACCGAAGAATGGATGGCCTGACACCCGTAAAGCAGAGAATGGCCCTGATAGACGAATTTAACGATTCAAACGATGTGTTCATTTTCATTTTAACCACAAAGGTTGGCGGTTTAGGGACTAATCTGACTGGTGCAAACAGAGTGATTATCTTTGACCCAGACTGGAATCCTTCAACCGACATGCAGGTACTGTGACTTTTATGATGGTTTCATTGCGTATCTATCAACTAGAGTTCTGCTTTTCTCCAGTCCAGGATCATTTTAAATTTCGGTTATATTTTTGAGTGTATTTGCAAGTTTTGCATATTAGTTATCAATACATTTATGGTATTGCTATTAAGGGATTGTTCGGTATTGCTGTCACGACAACTGCTGTCGTGAAAAGCTCCACTCACAAACTTTTCATAAAACAACATATTTTGACATTAGATAAAAGATTTTGACTCTTAATACTAATTAATTAGGGTCTGTTTGCCATTGATTCCCCAATGCCAAAATCTGTTGTCATGTGGAAAGCTTGAAAATGGAGCTTTCCGGGACAACAGCCCGGGAAAGCAGTCCCAAACTGGCCCTAAATGAAATCCTGGTAAGTGTGATGGTTCATTCTTATTTATATGGGGCCAAAGATTCACCATTCTTTGGCTTTTGATTATAATGGACTAAAGCAAAATGACTCGTTAAACTGTCTGAGCTTCTTTTATTGTGAAGTCACGGATAGTTGTTGCAACTCCACTTCAGGGTCAATTGGAAACAATCTCTCTGTAATTACATAGGTAAGGTTGCGTACACCCGATCCCCCGTACCCCGCTTGTGTGGGAGACTTGTTAGGCATTGGGGTAATGTTGTTGTTTATAGCTTCACATCATATTATTTTTCCTTTTATGGTCTTTATGGAGGATTATTATTGCTTCTAACAGGCAAGGGAACGTGCTTGGCGTATTGGTCAGAAACGTGATGTTACCGTATATAGACTAATCACACGTGGGACTATTGAAGAGAAGGTCTATCACCGGCAAATTTACAAGCATTTTCTTACTAATAAGATATTGAAGAACCCACAGCAGCGAAGGTTCTTCAAAGCTAGAGATATGAAGGATCTTTTCACTTTGAATGATGACGAAGAAAACGGGTCAACCGAAACATCTAATATTTTCAGTCAGTTATCAGAAGATGTTCGTGTTGTTGGAACGAAGGAAGCGAAGCAAGACAAGAAGAGACATCACAAAGGAAGTGCTTCACATTCTAACGATAATGCCAAGTACCTTAAGAATGGAATCTCAAAAAAGAAAGGAAAGGAAAAGGCCAGCAATAGTGGTGGTGAAGCAGATGAAGAAACAAATATTTTGAAGAGCCTTTTCGATGCCCAGGGAATCCATGTAAGTTTCAGCATTCTCTATGCTTGCGTATCAATGCTTTTGCTCTATATAGGCATGTCTTGTCATATAATGTTTCTCGAATTTTTTAGGCTAAATACATCTTTACCCGCGTGAACTTGGTCTGAATGGCCTATTGCCTCCCTGAACTTTTCAAAGTTTCTCTTAGCCCCCTGAAATTGGCAAAAGTGAATCAGTTTGCGCTCTGAATACCACGTGTCAACTTCTGATTAGAGGGAGAAAATCAGAAAAATGACTTCAAACCAACCAAAAATTGACACGTGGCATTCCAGCAACTGATGCACTTTTGTCAAGTTCAGGGGGCTAAGAGAAACTTTGAAAAGTTCAGGGGATAGTAGGTCATTTAGTACTCGAATACCAGGCATGTTTATAATCACCTTCAGATGAAATTGTCATTTAGACCATATGTTCATTGATAGCGTAGTTTCCTGTCTAGAATATTACGGCACATCGTGACTTTATTTTCAGAGTGCTGTGAACCATGATGCCATTATGGATGCCCACGACGAAGAGAAGATGAGGCTCGAAGAGCAAGCTTCTCAAGTCGCACAAAGGGCAGCAGAAGCATTACGCCAATCTCGACTTCTTCGTAGCCGTGACAGTGTATCTACCCCAACATGGACTGGAAAATCAGGCACCGCCGGAGCTCCGTCATCCGTTCGCCGGAAATTTGGATCAACTGTGAATCCTAGATCGTCCAGCGAAAATCAAAGTGGGGTAGCAGCTGGAGCTTCTGCTGGGAAAGCATTATCATCATCAGAACTACTTGCTAAAATTCGAGGAAATGAAGAACGAGCTGCCGGTGCTGCACTTGATCAACAGGTAGTAGTCGGGACATCCAGGCCGTCGAAAAATATGTCTAGTGTTCAGCCGGAAATTCTGATCCGTAAGATCTGTACATTTATGCAACAAAAAGGGGGAAGCACGGATTCTGGGAGCATAGTGGAGCACTTTAAGGACAGAATACCCTCGAATGACTTGCCGTTGTTTAAGAATTTGTTGAAGGAAATCGCAACTCTCGAGAGAGTGGCGGATGGAAAGGTATGGGTCCTTAAACCCGAGTACAGATAGCGGTAAGTGGTGATCCTTAGCCTATTTGAAGAGAAAACATTCTGGAAATGGTAAAATCAAGGTACTTCTGGTAGTTGGTACTACAGGTACCTGTGTAGTGTACATTTTTTTGGGTTTAATTTTTTCGGTACGAAGGAAAAGTGAGCGACAATTTTGGCAAGCCTCAAATTTGAGTAGAAATATGAATCCATTTTTGTGGGTTTGAGCAACATTAACATTGAAAATGTTGTGAGAATGGCAGAAAATAAGATACAGACATTTAAAAGATGCATCAGACTTGTACAGGTTGAAAGAATATATATTTTATAGTAGTAGTTCATTATGTTCCCTTTGTGTGAAACCTTCTTTCGTAAGAACTTAATTGGATTGGGTTTTGTTTCCTTGCATTTCGTGTTTGTAATTTGTAAAAGAAGTTACGAGAAAAAAAATTAATTAATTATTTTATCATTTTTATGGCAAATTTCGCACTTTTTTTTTTAGGTTTTGACATTATTGCCCGCAATGGCATTAAAACGTTGCTTTCAATGCAAGTATTCACCACCAAAGATTTTTTAAACTTGCTGATAAAGATATTTTACTGAATGTACGGGAGAAAATAAGTTAGAGAAAAAATTTTGAGAATTGTGTAAATCTTAACCATTCAAAATATGATGAATAATTAGATATTATTCAATTTTACTTTAAAGTTGTTTTTCAATTTTAGAAAATTTCATTCCATAGGTTCTCCATGTATCCTATCAAGTTTGTATCAATTTTGTAAGGCATACATACATATCAATGTGTGAGTGTTTTAAACATCTCCGTCTAGATCCAATTTTACTAGTTACCGTCTGACTTTTTACTGTCATGGCACTATAAGACACTTGGTCGATTTATTGCCACCTATACAATGTCTAATCCAATTTTTTTCATCTAACTACCTAATCCGATTTTTCTGCCTAGTCCGATAGTCCAAATTTTTTTAATCTACAAAAGATAATTCAGTTGATAAAACTAATGTACATCAAAATATTCTCACTATAAAGCCAGAGATAAATCCGATCAAGATAAAGTACTTATAAAATATTGTATTTGTAATGAACTTTTTTAAATATCACACAATCTTATGTTAAGTTTTTTAATCTTAAATATTTATTATTATTTTTAGAATATTATATATACCATGATTCATATTTTAATTGAACATATAACTTAATATATTTAAAAATAAAAAAAATACAAACCGGATTAATCCCAGCCTAGATACGAAGGCCCTTACCGTCCAACTAACATCTAGCACATTTTAAGAACATTGATATGGAACAATACAACAAGTTGAAATATTTATTTTCATTTCACTGCTTCCATAAAGGGTAAAACAGAAATTCATTGTTCGCCTACTTTGTAAAAAAAAATGTTAAAGCATACTTCTTAGAAAAGCAATGAGAGTCATAGAAAGCTATGAGTGGTACACCCAACGACCCTAAAAAAAAATCAAAATTCATAATTAAATGCTCATAGAAAACAAGATCCCAAAATATCTGGGAGGACCACATGCTATTAAAACCCCAATGTAATGAATGTACTTGATCCAAGTAAAGTCGAAATTGGTGCAAATCCAGCAACAACATTGAACACACAACAAAATTCATTTTTGTATTATATTATGTTGATGTAATATTAAAGTTCATGTATGCAAAAGAAGCATTAATGTATACCAATTTAACATTATTTGCTACACATGAACTTATAAGGCCATTTTTCTCACTTTTCTTAATCATACTGTTCATTTCCACTTTCTTTCAAAAAAAAAAATCATCAAACACAAGGTTTTCATTCTCAATAAATGCCCCCATATCACTAAAATGCCGCCCAACCCGATGAAGCTGTCTTTGTAGATCCTGAAGTTGCTGAAGGGAGACTCTTCTGCAAATACCGATAGCAATAAAGCTAATAATATATATGCAAAAGACGAAAAGAATATATCTGTCAGCTAATAGTTTAAAGGGCCAGACTATATCGTCACACTACAATTGACACAGTTCACACAAATAAGGGAGAAGATCAAGAGTATTGGAAAGTAGTGATTTTCTTCTTTATCAAGACAAATTGTGTTGAGTTTGCCAAATGGGGTGCCTTTGACTTAATCTTCCTTCAGCCGCTACCGCAATGGTTTCGAAAATCGGTATAAGAACTCCATCATCGTTGCTGCTTTCACTGAGATAGTCTTGCTTCATTTCTGATTGTACCAGAGATGAAGGGATAGACATGGAGATTGGAAATTGTTGCTTGATTTGGGGCTTTCAGGTTTTTGGACTTTTTTTTTTTCCCTAGGCTTCAGCAATTTTGTATTCGGGGTTCTATTTTATTTTCCAGGTTTCTTCATTTGAGATTTAGGTTCATGAGGGTTGAACTTTCTCCTTAATGATGAACGTGCTGGTGTTGTTAATTTCCTAATCTATATACTGATGATCGCCACCTTTAGATCAAAACTACATCCTACGGTTGGGAAATTATTCGTGTCAAATGTGGCTGTGTCAATATGGCCCAGCCCTAGTTTAATCCACCAAAGTAAATTCACAAGTTGCAGTCAAATTGCTCAAAGAAGTAAGATACATATTATCTTTTTCAATCATTTGCTTACGATATACCAGTGGTTAAACTGCCATATAAAACATATTATGCCGTGTAAATGAGCAAGACTAGATTAAAAATGAAGGAAGCATACCTCAAGGGGAGAAAGATCTGACAAGGGGTTGGGTGAGTGATTTACATTTTCTTTCTGATCTCTGCTACCAGCACTGTGATTAGTTGAAGTTCTACGTGTAACAGCTGGATCATTTGGAGGGGGTGGGAGCGCCGGCCTTATCTTTCCTGCTCCAGTTGGTGGTGGGGCGAGACTTAAGGCTTTAGGCTTTCCAGCTGCAGGAACACCCCCTGATAGGCCTGCAGCTGAAAGCATTCCAGTCCCGCCAGATGGTTTAGGCTTCACATTTATACGGATGGTTTCACCTTCCTGAATTTTACCCAAACACAAAGAAAACAATCTGTTCAGTTGGCGAAATTAAGATAGTACTTCGAGAAGCATAATCTAACACGAACGGAACTCATGAATGACTCCAATCTACTGCTTAACCTGAATTGAACAGAATTTTGAAGTCTTAAACAGAAAAAGTATGAAAGAAAAGAAGCTGCTGTGAAAAATATGCATATTATTCAGCTAAAAAAATTTAAACTACTTCATAAAATTAAATCAAACACAACACAGTTGAGAACACTGATAGATGACTCATTTAAACTGCTGGATCATCAATTAAACAAGAAGCAAGAAGAAAAAATAATGCAAAAGGAGAACTTTCAATTAAAAATCTGCATATTACCCCTCTAAAACCTTAGAAACCAATGGAAGTAATGAAGTTCGTGAACCGTGACAAAGACAACACAGAATTCCCGATTCTTATACTATTTAAATCTGAAATTCATCCACCAGCCACACTTCTGACAACTCAATCCAGCTGGAAATAACTCAATTGCAACAGTACATATCAAATGGAACATATTTACAGGTGAATCTGACTCTATATGCTCACAACGCAGCTAATTCTGTAATGCACTAAGGTTTTGAACCAAGCGTTATGAACTGAAATTGAAGAAGTTGTTAAGAAGCCTTACCTTCAATCTGTGATTCACAGCTGGATGAATATCAATATGAGCGTCACTCTCGCTGGTTTCCCCACTCTCCTTCTCGTTCTCTCTCTTAACATACTTTTCATGATCCGACAACGCCACATTGAAATCAAACGCCTCATTCCTCTCATTAAACCCCAACCCGATGAACGCATGCTTCCCTCTCCCATCCTCGATCTTAAGCACGAAATACCTGGACGAATCGAGCACAGTCTCGACCGCATTCTCCCGCTGGCCGGGATGAACAAAGCACGCCGCGAAAAGATCACCGGAGTTCGGATCCTCCAACCGGATCTCACATCGGTCCTTACACGACACCACCCGCAGCCTACCGGACCAGATCTTGTCGGATTGCAGCCATTCGCCGCATTTGTAGCCGCCGGAGGTGGAGCGCGGAGGGATTTTGTAGACGGAGACCTCGCGGACGACTAGGAGGGTGTGCTCGAAGGATTCTTCGTCTTCTTCAAACGACATGTCGTTGGAGAATTTTTCTTGCGGCGGAATTGCGGAGGTGAATGAGGCGAATGCCGGTGGATTTTGGCGGTGGATTTATTGAGGTTCGGAGGATTTGGAAGGTGGAGGGATTGAATCAAATGTGGGGGAGATAGATGGGAGATTGAGAGAGAAAGTGACAGAGAGTTGCAGAGACGTGGATTCGAAGAGTGATTGATTGGTCAACTGCTAATGCTTTGGGTATGCAGATATTTTCTGTAATTACTAATTTATCCTCTGAGCCTGGACTAATCGGGTCGGACCTAACCCACGCTACAATATGTTTGTGCCCATATTATTGAAACCGCATCCGACATCAAATTTATTAAAGTAATGGTTCATTATTTTTATAATTTAATTACAGTTCAATTAATTACTACTGGCCTATTCGGCATAACTGTTGGCTTTTATGGTTTGTCGTTGCTTGCCGTTATTGTTAATAGTTTGTTATTTAAAATATTTATTTATAATTTAGTGTTTGATAAAATTATTATGTGTTATTGTAGGTGAAATGTGAAATGATACATTTATGTACGATTTAAATTAACTAATCAATATAAGAACATTTTATTTAAGGCCATATTTATCAATAAATATTTAATTAATCAACCTACAATAAAAAATTTTAAACAGGAGCTTTCCCCAAATACTGCTCATCTGTCAAACAGCTAAAAGGAGCAACTTATAAAATTCTACCAAATACTATTCTAAATGCTTTTTAGGCCTATCTACTAATAGCAGCATATTAAGATGTAAACAAACACCCCTTAATTATGGTTAAACAATTTTTTATTTAAATTAATCATTTCGGTCCTATTTTAATAAGATTGATCAATCCTAACGACGACCTGGTACTGCTAGTGAGCAATTTGGTGTCGGACTCCGTAAAAGTCTAGGCAGTTGTTTGCTATACAATTTTAAAGTTTGACTTGTAAATGAAGTTTACAAGTTCAAAAATTGAATTAATAAAAGTTTGTCAATTTTTTTACTATATATTAAAAGTAAAATTTTAATAATAAAATAATTATATTTTCAGTGGATAAACTTAAATATTTATTTTAAATTCTTCTATTTATCAGATTGTTTTACGGTTTGCTGTTAATTTTGGAATTTTTCTCGTGGCTGAATAAAATTTTAAATATATAAAATTAATATTACTTGAAATTAGATCTGGGCATGGGTCGAGTTGGGCCGGATTCAGGCTGGATTTACTCGAGTTTGACTAAAAAAATACTGACCCAAGCCCAATCCAACTAGTATTAAAAAAATTCGGGCTCGAGCCGGGCCAGCCTATAGTTAAAATACCAAAATCCAGGTTCAGCCCGCAAACCCATCAATTGATTTTTTTATAAAATTAAATTTTTTTAATTATTAAAATTAATTAACTGTTATGATAAATTTTAATGATCAATGGCACAAATATAGTTAATGAATTGTTATTTCCAATAATCATTGCCAAGAAACTCTCCCAAACATTAATTAGTTTTTCGTTTTTAATTACTATTCAAAGCTGCACTAATAAATTTCTCCAAATATCATTCCATTTCCCAACAAACATTAATTATTTTCTAAGTTAAAAAATTGATCAATTATTTACAGGTTTTATATAATAAACTATCTACAAATTATGTTTATAATGCATATATTGATACTGTAATATATAATTACATATACATAACATATTACTCCGGATCGGGCAGGCCGAACACGTATTTTTGTATTAAACCCAAACTCATTTAATAAATTAATCAGACAACTACGAGATTCGAATCGGACCGAACTTATACTTTAATTTCCTTATCCAAACCCATCATTTTAAAGACGGAATCAGGCCAGGCTAACAGGCTAAAGGGGCCATGCCCAGGTCTACTTGAAACTAAATATAATCTTATTTAATGCAAAATAGGTCTTACTTCATCTTCTATATTAAATTTATTATCATTATTTTTTGTTCATCAACAAACAAACAAACAAGTGTTTACAAATTCGGCTTGAACTTGATACAAATTTAACAAACTAAACTCTAGATTGACTCGTTTACAACTCTAGTTCAAATCTACTTATTAATTGGCTTTGGTCTCACTTCAAATATGCTGACTCACAAATCTTATTATTGCTTAAATACTATAAAATAAACTACAAACATTTTAACTCGTATACTCAATTTCATTTTTAGTACTTCGAATTTATTACTAGTGGGTTAAATTTATATTGTTTGATTCAATAACAAAAACAACGAAATAATGTTCATTTCCTTAAAAAACAAATAACCATATTTTGATATGTCACTTGGACATTTGAAGTTTACAATGTATAACATGGTTCAAGTAATTAATGCATTGACGGAAGTGTACATTTTGTTATGAATTTATTGACCCACAATTATACATGTGTTGGATGTATTTACAAATTTTTCATAATAAATTTTAGATAAAGTATTTATGTTATAAGAAGCTTCAAAAGTATTGCGTGCTTTGACTCCGTTTACCCTAAACTTTACGGTTTTAGAATGCGTCATTCAAGTTGAGGGCTTCATGACTCTGTTTATATACAAGTTCAATAGATCGCTCGAGAGCGATGTGTGATTCATTCCTAACGCAACCCCTCATCGCGATCGTGCTGATAACGTGTTATAACCAACTCAAACAATATTGTCCGCTTTGGCACCGTTTACGGTCAATCTCACGGCTTTAAAACGTATCATTCAACTTAAGACATGATAGGTTGTAAATGCAACATGTATTGGTGCTCATTTTCATATCATTGAGACCATGTTTTTAGTCTCTTTGGACGATATTACTTCCTTTTCTATCTTTTCAGGTTTTCAAGGCAATTTGGAGAAAAGATGCATTTATGGGCAGAAAACGAGCAATTAAGGAGACTCCTAATGGATGCACCACGACTAGTCTAGTCCTAGTGACCTAGAAGTCTTTTAGAACGTAAAAAGAAATGAAAAGAGGAAGTCTCACTGAAAAGTTACCAGTCACCGAGATCATGGTGTGTTCACGACGACTGACGAGGTCCGATGACGTATCAACATTCTGGAGCAAAAGTCAAAGATGCAAAAGTTGACCAGAACCTAATTGAGAAAGTGACATGAATTCATTGTTGATTAGTTCATTTCTTTATCTTAAAGAGGAATCTTTGTCACTCAAAGACTTCCTAAAGAGCCAAATAAAGATGAGATTCCTATTCAAGATATAGACTAAAAAGGAAAAGTCCAATTCAAGAAAGGAGATTTATTTCTATCCTAATTCTATTAAAGAAGATAAAGATATAGATTTATTTCTTATTGGAGATGAAGACTAAAACGAAGATAAAACCTATTCAAGAGATAATAGCAAAGAGTCATATTCAACTCTAAAAAGGAAGTCAGAGGCAAGACTCCCTATAAATACCAAGGCCGGAGCAGTCATCCATCATCCACTACCTAAGCTTAGTTTAGATTGAGTTCATTGTACTTTAGATTGAGTTTATGTCAAATACTCTCTTTTTAATTAATTGCAAGTTTACATTCAGTTTTATTGTTCTTTAGTTTTATTACTTCGATTTCGAATCTTTACATTTCAGCATGATTTACTTTAAGTCTCTATACATTTTTGCACATTTAAATTCAGTCATGTCTAGTTAATTTCCGTGTGACTTGACCAAGTAAGGGTTAAGGCTGAGTTTGAATGGCGTGAGGACCGCAACTGAATACAACAATCTACAAGGTAACCTATTTACTAATCTTGGTACTTCAAGGTTTTTATGGTAAGAGTATTACCCAGTCTCGCTGTTTGGTTTGGGCAACCATTTGGTAAGTCTTTGTGATTATTGTTAATCTTTATTCATGCATTCGTAATTGTGCCCGAAGGGAGATAAAGTAACGATAGTCTCCACCGAGACTGGAGAAAGGTAACCTTACGTCTATTATGAGTGCTTCACTACCTGTCGGTAAGGATTTAGGCTTTTCTAATATTTATTTCTATTCATCGATAAGCTCTCTAGTGCGAAGTCGAGAGACAGGGTGAGTAAAAGGGAGGTCATGGCGTGAAGTCCGATCTCCATACACAGTAAGGAAGAGTTGCTAGTTCTGTACGGTGCATGAGTGCTAGTATAACTAAATCTAGGTCCCGGTGCAATTTATATCTTGTCCCATGATCACTATGATGCTCAGTTTTACCCTACTTTGGTCGAGTCATTGTCTTTCATTGATTTCATTCCTGCTTAGCTTAGTTTTAATTCACAAATTCCCAAAGAGATCACTTCTAGGTCACACTACTGGTTGTCTAGTAAAAATAACATTGTTAAATACTGTTCCCTGTGGGATCGACCTCTACTCGCTACTAACTACTAGTTTATTTTGTGCAGGTGTAAGCGGACGACGTTTTACGCAATAGCTGTGAGGCCGGACCGGAGGACCGACCTCTTAAAATAATGAGGGTGTGAGTGATGTGATTGAAAAATGGTTTTGCATATTTTAATGCTCAAAAGATACGAGATCAAAATCTCGTACTTAAAATAGAGTCGCCACCGGGTTCAGCTCAATCGGGAAATTTTGGTACAATTTTCCCACCGGGTGGTTGGACCATAATTTAAGTAGAGATTCCGAGTTCGGATGATGTTATCTATTTTTCATTAGGCCAAGTTAATATATTTCATTCTTTCTTAATCGATTTAATCCATCCTATTTATTTGTGTTTTTTATTATTATGTTGTTTTCGCATTTATCAAGCAATTGAAGCGATAAAAATTATTACAGTCATCCAAAAATAAGTGCGAAAAGTAAAATTATTACAAGGCTTCCAAGTCCTATACATTTTTCTATGCGATAAATGAAATACCCGAAGGCCTAACATACATCTACCTGCGGAAGATGGTTAGCACATATATGGCACATCGTACGAGATATATCATGAATCATGTATAGTTAGCAAACCAAACAAGACCCGAGTTAGCGTGGATATGGCATATTTTATTTACAATATTATAAAGCTCGATTGGATGGCTAAAATGAGATTTGAACGGCGTTTGAGGGAAATTTTGTTTTTAACCGAATTTTAGACTCGATTGTTATTTTAACTAGAGTATTAGCGAAAATGCCACATGATATGGGGTAGGGTCTATTTTCAGGAGGTTTTAGACCTCCATCGTTGCACTGTGTGCCCTAGCTTCTGAAAATAAACTAAGTCGAAAATGAATAAAATAAAATGGCTACTGTCCAGAAGTTCATGCCGCTGGCGACATGACTGATGCCGCCGGCGACATCAATGATGTCGCTAGAGGCATCAGTTTTGTAGGCAGATTACATGGCTTTCTGAGTACCATAAAGAAAGGGTCCTACAAGAAAGTGAGGTCTCTGGGGAATGTGATGCCGCTAGTGGTATTAGTGATGTCTCTAGCGACATGGGTGATACCGCCGGCAACATGACATGTCTCCAGCGACTTTAATTTCTTATAGTAGTAGCAAGCAATAGTAAAAAACAACCAAAAACCCGAAAGCGAACACAAATCAACAAGAATCAACATAAACCAGTAATATTAATGCTAAAGGGCTATGAGAATCCACCTCTTCGTGAACTAAGGAACACCTCCGAGGAGCTTATAATGATGATCTAGTAGTAAATTTAAGAGTTTTAAGTCTCTAAATCCTATAGTGTTTATAACTTAAAGATCTACTGATTTTAAGCTCACAATCAGAGAGTTCAAAGAAGAAAAACCAGGAAAAATGGATCAAAATCCTTTTTCCTACCTTCTCTAATTCTTATCTCACTAAAATCTATTTTCTCACTCTAGAATTAAGTTTCTAATCCTCCTCTTGTTCTCTCCCCTCTTTGAAAGCCTAAGGTGTGTTTTTATAGGCAAATTGGGGTGGTCTTCGAGACCTTTTTGACCAGTTCCACTAAAAGTGGCAAAAAGGCTGGTTAAAGGAAGAAAAAGAAGTTGTCTGTGCAGAAGCCCATTTTGGGCCATGCCACTGGCGACATGGTGATACTGCAGGCGGCATGTCTGATGCCGCTAGTGGCATCAGCTTCATGCAAGCTGACAGCCAGCGGCCTACAAGCCCAAAAAGCTACCAAAAGGAGTCAAAAGCGGGTCAAAAGACATCTTTTTAAATTTTAATGGATATTTAGGGATTATTTTAATTTAGGTGTAAATCATCGGTTCAAGCTCCCACCGGACGCGTTATCGGCCACGCCGAACTGGATTCTACCAAGTATAAAATTCATAAGGAACATTATATTGGTAATAAAAATTCTAAAGAGAACTTTTATTATGAGGCATTAAAATCAGGGACACGTCATCATCGTCTCGCGAGAGGGACTATAAAATCCCGTACTCACAGGATGCCCCTCGGGGGATCACTACAGCCACATGTCAGTATGATCGCACGAAAGAGCAAGGGATAGGAATGATACCTGATGGGCGGCTTCTTTGCCCCTAGGTCGGACTTGTGCTTTATGGAGTGATTGCCCCTTGGTCGGACTTGAGCTTTATAGAGAGATTGCCCTTTGGTCGGACTTATACTTTGTGGATTGGTTGCCCGTTGGTCAGACTTTTGCTTTATAGAGTGATTGCCCCTTGGTCAGACTTATGTTTTATGGAGAGATTGTCCCTTGGTCGGACTTGAGCTTTGTGGAGAGATTGTCCCTTAGTCGGACTTGTGCTTTACGGAGTGATTGCCCCTTGGTCAGACTTGTGCTTTATGGAGAGATTGTCCCTTGGTCGGACTTGTGCTTTGCCGAGGGATTGCCCCTTGGTCAGACTTATACTTTGTGGAGAGATTGCCCCTTGGCCGGACTTATGCTTTATGGATTGGTTGCCCCTTAGTCGGACTCATGCTTTACAGATTGGTGGAGTGTAGTTCTAAAAGCAGCATGTAGGGGGTCACGCTGTAATCTTGGACGGGTGAACCCAAAAGGCAACATATACGGGGTCATACCGGAACTTTCAGTTGGCAGTCCAGGGATGAACCCAAAGGGTGATACGTATAGGGACTATATCAAGGACCTTCAATTGGAGTTCTAGAGGTGAACCCAAAGGGTGATAAGTGCAGAGACTATATCAGGGACCTTCAGTTGGCGTTCTAGTGGTGAACCCAAAGGGTGATACGTATAAAGACTGTACCAGGGACCTTTAGTTGGTGTTTTAGGGGTGAACCCAAAGGGTGATATATATAAAGACTGTATTAGGGACCTTCAGTCGGCGCTCTGAGGGTGAACCAGAAGGGTTATACATACATAGACTGTATCAGGGACCTTCAGTTGGCATTTTGGGGGTAAACCCAAAGGGTGATACATACAGAGACTGTATCAGGGACCTTCAGTTGGCATTCTAGGGATGAACCCAAAGGGTGATACGTACAGAGACTGTATTAGGGGCCTTCAGTTGGCATTCCAGGGATGAACCCAAAGGGTGATACGTACAGAGACTGTATCAGGGACCTTTAATTGGTGCTCTAGGGGTGAACCCTAAGGGTGATACATGCAGAGACTGCATTAGGGACCTTTAGTTGGTGTTCTGGGGGTGAACCCAAATGGTGATACGTATAGAGACTGTATCAGGGACCTTCAGTTGGCTTTTTGAGGGTGAACCCAAAGGGTGATATATACAGAGACTGTATCAGGGACCTTCAATTGGCATTCTGGGAGTGAACCCAAAGGGTGATATGTATAGAGACTGTATTAAAGACCTTTAGTTAGCATTCTAGGGATGAACCCAAAGGGTGATATATACAGAGACTATATCAGGGACCTTCAGTTAGCGTTCTGGGGGTGAACCCAAAGATTGACATGTACCGGGTCATGCCTTAATCTTTGGGCTGCGTACAGAATTAACATATTAGGTTTGAGGTTGTGGCTTTGTGCCTGCAAAGAGTTGAATCAGAATAAGATTAGACAGATTTTAGATGACATGTTTTCTGCTTGATCGATTTTGTGAAACAAAAATATTTTTGCCCCTTCAATCAATAATAAAAATGTAATAACAAAAAGTACAAGGGTTTAGAAGTCCTGGGATGCCGGGGCTAGAGCCAGGATTTCACCGAGGATGGCTGAAAAAAGCAGGGGGAGGAGATGATATCACTGGCGGTATGGGATGATGTTGCACCCAATGTGAGTGATACGTGGCAGCTTTGACTGGTTAAATAAATTCAAAATTCAAATTAAAGAAGGTGATGTCGCCGGTGGCATGACTGATGTCGCTGGTGGTATGGAATGATGCCGCCGGCGGCATGAATCGGGCAGTTTTAGATAAATTAAAACTCCTCAAATTCTGCATGGCTATTTAAAAGGAAGTAAAACACTCTTCCTTCCTCATTCTACAGAAATTAGACCCCCCCGTTTGCTCCATTCTTCTCCAAATCTTTTGCTTTCTTCGTTATTGTAATCATGAAGAGAATTGCCAAGGCTTTCAAGGGAAAATCTGCTAAGGCTAGGGAGAGCCTACCTGATTCCTCCGTCGAGGGGCTGAAACTTCTTTCAGTTCCTGTTACTTATGGCTTGAAGGAGACGGCCAAGATGTATGGGTATGGGATCAATTCCCCCATTACTAACCTGACCCCGGATAAGGAGAAGCACCTATGCTACGTCCAGGTAATCCTACAAAACTTAAAATTCTTCTTTTTGGGTTGAGTTTCGATTCGGCCTCAGGCTTAAAATCGTGCCATAATAGGAGTTATAAGCATGAAATAGACTGATTGTAAACTGATATTGTATGTTCTAGGTTTAATTTTTACTGTTCTTAGGCTTAGGATTTGATTAATTGTGATTTTTGTGGTTCCGGCGCGATGGGTGCAATTTTTAGGGCAAAACTAGGTTCTGCCCGCAGGTTGTGATGTTGCCAGCGGCATCAGGCCTTTTAAAAAGGCCTGGAGAGATGTGATGCCATTCCTTTTTAAGTTGATACCACCAATGATATCATCCATATAGCCAGCGGTATAGATGATGCCGCCAGTGACATCGCTTCTAGCAGAAGCCACATTAGCAACCTTCCATCATGTATTAGCGATGAGAAAATAAATAGGGACTTATCTATTTTGCTTCTAATTTTTGCAGCCGTACGGACTGACCTACACTAGAGGTATGGGCACCATTAGCGAGTGGTGGCACCATATTTTAAAAAAGGATCCAGAACTTGCGTTGGCCATCAACTAGATGAGCTTTGGGGACTTAGCCCGAATTATGCCCATGTTAATGCCAAAGCTCTCCTATCTGGCTGTGATGGCTCTTACAGAGATGGTCTAAAACCACTCATACCTTTCACTTCTCATTTAGGGAGGTAACAATCATGCCCTCTAATGCTGTAGCTATGACAGGGCTCACCTGGATGGATGAGGTCATTCATTTTGATGCCTACATTAACAAATATCACACTAAGAGACCCGTGGTGAGGCGAGTGAAGGAGTTATTTGGTTTGAAGCCCGTCTTAGGGCGGCTATCTTATGGTGAGCTACACTAACACTAGAATAAAGTGGATGTCATTCCCCGAGGATGATAGAGATGCTTGCGTCTTCTCCTTCGTGATTTCCTTACTCACCATACTGTTTTTCCCAATTTTAGAGAGCTAGGTCAACTACGGGCTGATATTCGCCCTACAAGATATGGCGGACATCAAGAAGGAGAATTGGTCGAGGGCTACCTTAGCGCAGATGTATCATGGGCTAGATGCTGGCGCTCGAAAGAAGGGGAAGGCCCTCCGTCTCTGCCATCTGCTACTTCAGGTATACCTTCTTTGGAAGCATTTTACTTGATTGCGCATGTCTCATTTACTGTGGATGTTTTTTGAACTGATTGATTGTTACTTATATAGGCCTAGGCTTTTAAGCACTAGATCCTCCCATCGATTGAGTTCAAGAAGATCGTACTGCCGGGTTCCCATTTTCTCACCGCCGGTGCGGTGGTATTGGCAGGAAGGCCAAGTACCCTACGAAGTACAGGGAGGTCCTGAGGAGTGTGCGATTGAGCTCGATATGCGATCTTTTGATTTGGTCCCTATTTCACACTTAGAACAAAACATTAGTAAGCAAAAAGCATTTATGAATTTATATTATACTTACATCGATTGTTTTGGTTGATTATTGGTGCAGCTTATCCTGGATCCATTTAACGGGATGGAGAACCTGCTGGAAGTCACGAGGGTCAGGAGGGGGGTGGATGACCATCTGTTTGTCGTGGAGTGCCCCTTGTCCTAGCAGTGGTACTTGGGGGAGCGCATCTGGGGATGGAGGTTTGTCCCTATCGCTGATAGTCTGGTGCCCGCCGATCCTCCCAAAGGCTTATAGTGGCCCCATCTGGTGATTATGTCTGTGGCTAACCAAGCTGATTATATCGAGGGGAATGGCCGGGTCATTCTGAGCATTCCAGGCTCCTACAATTGCACTAGTAGTGCCTACTCCCCCCATGCCCTCGCATCTGTAGGAATGATACAATTGAATACCATAATGAGCAAAGGTCGGAGGAGGAGAAGAGGCTGCTCAAAGGTATCATGGATGTTAAGGAGGAGGAAGAAGAAGAGGAAGAGGAGCCTGAGATGGAGGTTGAAGTCAACGTTGAGATCGAGCCTAAGGGAGAGGATGAGATAGACGCGGATGTAGCTGGCGGGAGTGTGTCGATGTCCCAGGGAGGGTACCACTCTTTTAAGGTATGATTATGTTTATGTGCATGATTTATAATTGTTTCAGTTTAGGAATATCGCTTATGTATGTTTTTCATGCTTTTTAAGAACCTGTGAGGAAGAGAGGTCGGGACAACTAGAGTGGGATGCAGTACTATGGTGTACTGGAGGGGATAAATTTTGTAGAAGGGCGCTTGGTTAACCCGATAGAGACCCAATTCCTGCTGATGAACTCCCGAGATGAGTTCCAACCCAGGAACATAGGCCTGAGCCAGTATACTTTGATCTTCATGCCAGAGAGCACTACCTATGTAAGGCTTTATAACATGATAATTGTTTTCTTGCTCACCCTTGGATGCAGGTGCTTACTGATTCGCCTTTTAGATTTTTCAGGTTATGCGGAGCCATGTAGAGCAACTGGCAGAGAATAATTTCTCTCTCCGGGATACACTTATTGGGAAATCGCTGCTTTTTTAGGTACATTCCCTATTATGACGTGTCAAAATAAGATAAGATGCATGTATGTATGCTATAAATGAAGTGCCTTATAGACATTTTCCCTAGTTTGTAGGATTTCTTGGCCCTTTCCCTATTGGATGCCGATGCGGCCTGGCGGAGATATGAGGAGGAGATTGTAGCACTCTGATGTCGTGTGAGTAACCTTGAGGGTCAACTGGAGGCTATTGTTCAGGAGCCGAGGAGCAAGAAAAACTTGGATCGCGCGCACCCCGGTATCACCAGTCTTAAAAGAGTGAAGATGTCCGCCGGCCGACGCCCGTTGGCTACGGTTGAGGAGTCTAGCAGTGTCCTGATGACTAAGGGAAGAGAGGAGGATGAGGTTGATGATTGGATAGTGAGCCTCGAGGACGTTTCATCTAGCCCAGCTGGCAGTGGCAGGTATGCCTAGATAATGCTTTCATTTTGCTTTTTATTTCAGATTTTGGTTTATACCCTCGATACATTGGGTTTGAATAATTTGGATTGTTGTTTGGTTTTGGCTTGGTAGGCTAGATGTTTGAATATTTGAATGGTTTGCGCCCTTGGGCTTTCATTGAATAAAATTGATTGGCACTCACACCAAATTTCAAAAATGTATTACAGGGATGTTTACAGGTTTTGTATAGGTCTGAAATGATGAAATTTCTTCTGATGCCACCGAGAAAAGTAATTCCATATCACTGGCGGCATCATTTATATTGCCCAAACTCAATTAGCTAAAATAATATAGACACGGTTGCCCAAAGCTCATATCACCGGCGGCATCAATTGATACCGCCCAAATTGGTTCATATCATCGGCGACAACATTACATCGCTGGAATCGATTCATATTGTCGGTGACATGATTACATCACCGGCGGCATCACCTATCCAGAAATCTAATTCCAGCCATTCTACTAATTCCTACCATGCCGACCCACAACCAATAGCTACGGGGTTTTCTGCAAAGTCTGGGGAATGCGGACTGGAAGAAGCTTGAAAAATTCAGCTTTATGGGTTTTGATATATCGCGGTATGGCCCGTAAACCCCGAGTTCTTTCGAGTGGCACTATCTTTTTGGGATCCAATGGACCATGTCTTCCGATTTTCATCGTTCGAGCTATGCCCCTTAATCGAAGAGTTCCAAGCTATATTGGGGGTACCGTGTCCTAAACGCATGACCCTAGCACTGCCGGAATTTCATTTTGGCGCAGATAGAATTCCTCTAGGGTTATGGAATTTGGACTTTGTAGATCCATTTTTGTCCCGGTTATCTGACAAACCTAGGTTTCAGCTCGAAGCAGTTTTAGAGTGGTGCTGTGGGGCATCCCGATCTCACCTTGCTTGGCCGTCCATGGTGGCATTACTACTCATGATGGAGTTTATGTATAGAGTGAGCCCAATTGCTCTGCTCAAGCTGATCTCACTCATCAGTCCTATATCGACAGGGGCTTCTTCTATAGTTGTGGGGTTGGCCGAGGTTCTGCTGAACATAGATGTTGCTTCCGTTGACCTGACACTTATCAGAGATTAGCTCATATTACTACATGTATCCTTTGTTCTTCCCAATTTTGCACATTTCTTTTCTCAATCCTTACCTGAATTCAAATTACAGGTAAGGCTAATGGAGAAACTGAGGCTGAGGGAAGCACCATGAGGGAATCCGAAGAAGTACCTACCCGTTCATTTGAGGGAGAGGGGGCTCATGTGGGCTGATTTTGACCAGCTGACATATGATGATTAGGTGCCTCTTTTGAGGGGGTACACTGATGCACAGGTTCAGTGGGTTAGTCCTTAGTGGAGGATCCAAGATGTGATTGTGGAATCCTGGGGAGCATGTGTTCAGTTGATAGGTCTGGAGAGATCTTTGTTCTACACCCCTTACCGGTTGTATCGTCAGTATGGCAAAAGGCAAAGAATTCCAATCAAGTTACCCTATAATCAGATTGGAATCTATAAAGCTAGGTGGGTCAACCATATCCGGGAGAAGTGGTCCCGGGAAGCTGTATTCGAGACTCTGGATTACGACCGCGTGGAGACCATATAGACTGACACATACTATAGAGGATGGCTTGCTGAGATAAGACACTTGATGACCCATCTGGAGTGGTTGTGGGCCTGCTTCAAGGGGGAGCGTGTGGAGCAGGGAGAGGAACCCCCTTTTACTTCCACATCGAGGCGGATCTCTAGGTACTATAATGATGATGCAAGAAGCTCGGTTTGAGATGCACTTTTGTCAGTTCTATCTTTCACATAGGCTAGTCGGGGTGACTGACCTATCGAACTTTATTTTACTTTATATTTGGTTCTAACTTTTGCATAGACCGCCCCGAGGGGTTTTCAATCTATCAAAACTTGTCTCAATTTTTTCCTGGACTGCCCTTTTTGGGTTTTCAATCTAGCAGACTTATTCCATCTTTTGCATAGAATTTTATTTTAGCCTATCAGAATTATTTTTATATATTGTGCATTCGATATGGAATAAAATGAACTCTGTCCTAAGCTTACTGGAGCTGTCTTAACCCTATGGATACAGGATTCACATAAGCATAAGCATTTAGAATTTAGTAAAAGGGATACTTTCATTAATTGAGATAAAATAAAGTACGCGATGTTTGGTTGACATTCCCATTGATTTAACTCCCGGTGCCAACTAGTCTAGATTGGTTTTCTAGAAAGCACTTGCTCTTTGCTTACATACCCCAACTTTTGCATAGATTGTCCTTTTTGGGTTTTTGATATAGCAGGTTTGACTCATCCCTTAATTTTTGCACGGCCGGTTCACAGGATACCGACCATCGATGTCACCCTAATTTTTGTCCGATCAGTAGAAGACCAAAAGGCGGGTGATTATCATATATATTTTTAGTGTGCCGGTTTTCCAATTTATTTCTTTTGAATCAGATATGATAACGCTTAAGCATGTCTTGGTTCACGGGGTTCACAAACTCGTTCCTATCCATGTCTATAAGCTTAACCGCCCCTTTACTAAGCATTTTCTTTATCACATATGGTCCTTCCCAATTTGGCCTGAATTTGCCCCTCGCATCAGTGGTAGAATGTTTTAGCTATTTAAGGACCAGATCACCAACCTTCAGGGGGAACTTCTGGTGTCTTTCCCGACTGTTATATGCTCGAGCCATACATTACTGGTATGTCTGAAGGTTATCGAGGGCCCTTAACCTCTACTCATCCATCATGTCCAATTATTCAAATCTCGCCTGGGTCTATTCAGATTCTTTTAACTTAGCCTCCAGGGCGACTCTTAGGGAGGTCACCTGAGTTTTAACTGGTAAGACCACTTCTATCCCATAGATCAGGGAGAACGGAGTTTGGCCTGTTGGGGTGCGAATGCTGGTGCAATATCCCCAAATAGCAAAATGTAGCTTATCTGCCCAATCCCTGTAACTGGATATCATCTTAGAAACAATCATCTTTACTGATTTGTTAACTACCTCAATAGCTCCATTAGCTTATGGTCTGTATAGGGAAGATCTATGGTGTTCAATCCCTTATTTCTCGGTTAGAGAAGCGGTTGTTCCTTAAAATTATACCCCATTATCTGAGACTATATGGTGTGGAAGTCCATACTGAGTGAAGATAAGCTTCTCTATAAACTTGGCCATCTGCTTGGCGGTGACATTTGTGAAGGATTCAGCCTCCACCCATTTTAAGAAGTAATCTACTGCTACCATAATGAACCTATGATCATTTGTTGAAGAAGGACAGATTTCACCAATTATGTCTATCCCCTACGCCGAGAATGGCTAAGAGGTAGATAAATGATAGAGTTCAGTGGGCGGCAGATGCTGTATATCCCAGTAAACCTGGCATTAGTGGCATTGTTTGACCTGGGCAATGCAATCGGCTGTGAGAGTGAGCTAAAAATATCCCAACCATTGAATTTTATTTGCGAGAGCCAGACCATTCATGTAAGGGCCACAATCACCGACATGGACTTGGGCCATTATGTTTTAAGCCTTGGAGTCAGTTAGGCAATGGAGAAGCAGACCGTCGTTGGTGCACTTGAATAGATCATTATCCATAATACGGAACTCGACAGCGAGCCGCCATAGGGTGGTACGGTCTGAGTCAGAAGAACCCGTAGGATATAGACCTGTTTGGAGGAATAGGATAATGTCAGAATACCAACAAGGTTTAAATGAGATAGCGAGGATTACAGGAGCCGATTGAATGTGGTAGGGGGTCTTGGTGGACAACATAACCAAAGGGCGGATAGGTTGCTGTTGAGGCCCATCCTATAGGGATGTAAGAGTGCCGAGAGCATCAGCCATTAGATTCTCGTCCCGAGGGATATGGCGGTATAAGCATGAGGTAAACTTCTCAAATAATTCATAGACAACCTCGATGTAAGGACAGAGAGATTCCTCTTTAATTTCCCAATCCCTAACAACCTAACAGACAACTAGAGCTGAATCCTCGATGATAGATACGCAGCGGGCCTGAACCTGGAAAAGAGCCTCAAGGCCGAACAGACAAGCTTCATACTTAGCGTTGTGGTTGGTGATAGTGAATTCTAAGCTTTTGGATAACGGGATTATCTCATTATCTGACGTGATGATGATGACCCCAAGACCTGCTCCCCTGCTGTTCATAGCGCCATCGAAGTACATTGTCTAGACGTGGTCAAGGATTGTAACAAAGGTGAGCTGCTCATCAGGAAACTCCAAATTTTCCTCATAGTCAGAGCTGAGGGGTTGATTAGCTAGGAATTTAGCTATGGCCTGCCCTTTAATGACCTTTCAAGTCATATACTCAATGTCAAACTCAGATAAGAGAAGCAACCATCGGGACAAGTTACTGGCTAGAGTGGGGGATTGACAAAGAAACTTCATTGGATCAATCTTGGCCACGACTTAGACACGATAAGATTGGAAATAATGTCTTAACTTCTTAGTGAGCTAAACCATAACAGTGCAGGTCTTTTCCATAATCGAATACCAGGTTTCATAATCTAATAACTTCTTACTCAAGTAGCAGATGGCATGTTCACGCTTATCAGCATGTTCCTAGAAAAGCATAGCCCAGACGGAAGATTCCTTGATAGCTAGGTAAAGGATGAGCGGTTTTCCTGGGATAGGGGGTGTCAAAATGGGTGAATCAATAAGTTACGCCTTAATTTTATCAAACACCACTTAGTAGCGATCATTCCATACTATGGGTTACTGTTTTCTTAACAGCTTAAAGATGGGTTCGTAAATAGTAGTGAGGTGGGCAATGAACCGACTAACGTACTGCAAGGACCCTAAAAACAATCAGACTTCTTTATCTATCTTAGGTGGAGGCATGTACCTGACCACTTTGGCTTTATCTGGATCCATTTTGATTCTTTTCTGGCTAACCATGTGCCCCAATAATTTACCTGAAGTAGCCCCAAACATGAACTTCTTTGGATTTAGGCTGAGGTTATACTTTTCAATACGAGTCATGAACCTGTCAAGAATAGCAGAGTGCTCTTCCCGAGCAGCGGACTTTACAATCATATCATCCACATACACTTCCACTTCTTTTTGGATCATGTTATGTAAGAGGGCAGTTACAGCGTGCTGATAAGTGGCCCTGGTATTTTTTAACCCGAATGGCATTACCTTGTAGTAATACACTCCTCATTCAGTGATGAATGTTGTTTTGACTTTGTCGATAATATTAACAAGAATCAGATTATACCCCGAGAATCTATCCATAAACGAATACATAGCTGCCCTGGCACCACTATCAATTAGGACATCAATGTGCAAGAGTGGGAAGTCATCCTTCGGTGAGGCTTTATTAAGATCTCGGAAATCTACACAGACCCGGACCCTATCATCTTTCTTTGGAATTGGGACTATATTGGACAACCAAGTCGGGTATTCTACAACTTCGATGAATCGAGCTTCAATCAACCTTAAAACCTCTATTTAACCTGATCTGCCCATTCTGGTCTCAATCGATGGAGCTTCTGCTTGACAGGCCAAAATTTAGGATCAGTTGGGATTCTGTGTTTGACAACTTATCGATCAACCCCAGGCATGTCTTTGTATGACCAGGCAAAAGCATTAACATGATCTTTAAGCACTCTTATGATCTCACATTTTTACTCGGGAGTTAAATCTTTGGAAATGGTCACTATTTTAGGATTGTCATCTGTACTTAGGTTTATTTCACTTAATGATGTATCACTAATGCCAAAAATGTTATGCGTATTATTATGCGAATCCATGGATCCATCAGGAAAGACATCAAACAAGTAAGCAAAATGAGAGTCATTCACTACATTAAAAGCCTTGTAGGCAGCATTGTTCACATCAAACACATTAGAAATGTTAAAAATTACATCATCCATATCCTCCTCCTCAGGTGGAGGGGCTTCAGTAGCAACATCAATAGGAGGAGCATCCTTTGTATTATCTATCATAATGGTACCCAGGTCGTACTCTAGAGCGGCCTTTTGGGCAATGGTGAGTGATGGTCCCTCGGATAGGTTAGCTTTCTCGAGGAGAGCCCTAGCGAGCTTCCTTACTATCGGTGTCATAACATCTTCATCCCCAGTTCTCTCACCCTTCCAGCCCTTCTTTATCAGTAGTGCCATAGCTTCAGTCATGGTTGCCACAACATTTTTAATTTCTGGATCGATAAACTCCTTATTACTTCCCCCAGGCTCATCTTTGGGATACATCTTACCCTTTCCCTTAGCCTTATTAGAAACAACATTGACAGATGCAATAGGCTCAACGGGCTTGGGTTCAGCCGAAACTATCATGCAGCTAGTCTCAAAGTCGTAGACATCCTTAAAGATCTCAAAGCCATGCCACATTTTTCTGTTATACTCGATCGGCTCAGGCTCTCCCTTGTAAGGCCTCTTACCCTGGATTTCACAAACAGTGACCATACAATAGTAGCAGAATGGGACACGGTGATAGGCTTTTCTAGGCTTATATCCCAATCCAGCTCGACGGGGTAAGGATTTTTGGCTCCAAAGCTTCAATAATTCCATGCTTATACATTCCACCGCCTTTGCCAGGCTTGTAACCAGACTTCTTTATCAGTTTACCCATACCAGCATGAAGGTAGTTGTGCTAAAGGGGAGCAGATTTCTGAGCTTTGCTAATTATGACAATCTGAAGGCCTCCTTCTAAACTAGCTTTGGCTTCCATAATAGCCATAATAGGACCGGCCTCTACAGTCACCAGTCTGTCTTCATGAATAAGCTTGATTTTCTGGTGTAAAGTGGAGGGAACGGCGCCCAAGGCGTGAAGCCACGGTCGGCCGAGCAATAGAGAATAGGTAACAGGAATGTCAAGTACAGTGAAGCGTACATTGCTCGTCACACCTTCCATAGTGACTTCTGCCTCAAAGTTCCCAATTACACTGCTCTTCAAATCATTATAAGCTCTAATAACAATGCTGGATTTTTCAAGCATGTCGTCCGATAGTCCCAGATGAGGAAGGACTTTTAGAGGGCACTGATTTAGAGTGGAGCCATCATCCACCATGACACACGGGATAACCTTATCGAGGATTTAGATTCGGATGAACAAGGCCCAGTTGTGATCTTTACCCTCAAGCGGAAGATCAAAACGGCCGAACATAATTTGAGGCCCTTTTCTTGGGGGAATGCCTTCTCCAACCGTAGCACACATCTCAACGACTGAGGTGGTTAGATTAGCTTCTAAATTAAGGACTCGCTTAATCAACCAGCTGCCAAATACTATATCAAGCTTGGGTGTTTTTCAGCTGAGTAATGAGAGGGTCAACCTCGAGACCGGCTGGGGCAGGCGGAGGTGGAGAAGGGGGTCTCGCTATAGTTCTAACCCTGCTAGGAACTGGGTCTTTGCTTAAGTGGAGATATCGGTCTTCAGGTTGATATACACGGCCACTCTGAGTAATGTTAAGAACATCATCGAGTAAGACACTCTTAGTGGCTCGTGTTTTAAATAGATATTGTTGCTCCTTAGAGTCCGAATTTGGGTTTTGCAACTCATACCTATCTACGCTAAAAAGCTCATTTTGATCAACCTTTAATAATTCACTTGGTTTCTCCTTGGTAGGGGAATTAACCTTGTATAATTCGGTGCTTACGGCCTTGGTCTCTTGAGCTACTCCCTCATCACCATCGGAGTAGTCCTCCTTTGAAATAAAGGAATTTACGCTAAACAACGGTTTTTTCTTAACTTTCATTCAATTGCCACAAATGGCTAAGACCTAAGGCTTTCTTGCTTTGGCAGGTTTGGATCAACTTCCATCCCTTGGACAGAGTTAACCCCTGGGCTGGCTTGATTGATTAGATCAAAAATCGAGTAAGACAGGAGACCCAAACCGATGACCAGGATAGAGTTACTATTGTCCAACCTTCGAGTAAGGAGATTGAAGATTGTGGCTTCAGATAAACCAGACTAGACCATGCCCAACTTGTTCCCAAAATTCGGTAAAGGATTACTCATAGTGCTTGGAATTCTATCAGGTTCAGCGATCTTTGCTTCACTAACTAAACGCTGAGTTGCTGAGAGCAGGGCTTTTTAATTATTGGTTTGGTGTCCTTCCCGAACATGATAGTTATAGAAGTTGTTCTTGGTTTACATTCCTAAAGGGACTGGATGAAACCTGCTTCCCTTAAATGCTGAAAGATGACCCGTAGAGGCAACTTATAAGGGTTAGCCAAAATAAAGGGGGGGCAAGGAGGCTGGATTGCGGCAACCATCGGCGGAGCCGGAGTGATTGCGAGGGCTGCAATAGGGGTTTGAGAAATAGCTTGAACTGTAGCCAATGCTTTAGGCTTAGCTGGTGCCGGGGCTGAGGGTTAAGCTTCATTATTTTTTCTGAACCATGGCTTTCCCACTTTTTTGGCCTTTTCACGCTCTTCCTCATGCTCGATCTTCTTAGCTTTCTCAAATATAACCTTGTAGGATAGAAAAGAATCAGTAGCCATTTCTTTACAGAATAGAGGAAGAGACCCCTCGAGGAGTTTGACGATCTTTTCCTCGAGACTTAGCTTGGATTTCATCAAGACATGGGTTGATATCCACCGATTAAAGTATTGCTTAAAGGTTTCATTCAACATTTGACGGACTCTCTCAAGATGTTGGAAGGTTGTTTCCATCATAGTATTAAAACCATAATGCACTTTTAACGTCTCAGATAAAAGATTCCAGTCAGCGACAATATGCTGTGGCAAGGTATTATAGCATTCCAGGGCAGGGCCCCGAAGGGAGCAAGGAAACATTTTAGCAAGCACCTCATCATTTAATTTCTTCACGCGCATTATTATTTCAAACATTATAATGTAAGAGGAAGGTGCTCTAGAACCATCATAATGAGCCATATTCAGCATAGTGAAATTATTGGGGACCCAATCTTCGTCTCTTTTAGGTTCTTTAGCGGTGATGAGGCAGTTGATGTAAGCTTGGATCCCGGATGTCACGCCCGGAGGCTACGTGATCTGGTCACTAACCGGCTTGTGAGGAATAGCTAGGGCTTTGGGTGTCGCACCTGGAGAATATACGACCTGGTCATTAACAGTTTGAGAAGCCCTCATCTGTCGGATAAAAGCAGCTATCTCAGGTGTCACGCCCTGCAGTTACGTGACCTAGTTATTGAGTGGCGGAGATAGCAGAGGACGAATGGTCAGTTGGCTAGTAAAAGGATTCTGGGGGTAGGTGGTACCTTGGGAGTTAAAATGAACTGTAGAGGAGTGAAAAGAGGGCAGTGGCTAAGAAGCTGGGTATGAGCAAATGATGTTTTGCATGGCGGCTGTAAAGCCGGGCCAGTGGAACGACCTCTTAAAATGATGGGGGATGTGAGTGATGTGATTAGAAAATGGTTTTGCATATTTTAATGCTCAAAAGATACGAGATCGATATCCCGTACTTAAAACAGAGTCGCCACCCGGTTCAGCTCAACTGGGAAATTTTTGGTATGATTTCCCACCGGGTGGTTGGACCATACCTTAAGTAGAGATTCCGAGTTCGGACGATGTTATCTATTTTTCATTAGGCCAAGTTAAGATACTTCATTCTTCCTTAATCAGTTTAATCCATCCTATTTATTTATATTTTCAATTATTTTGTTATTTTTGCGTTTATCAAGCAGTTGAGGCGATGAATAAATTATTACAGTCATCCAAGAATAAATGCAGAAAATAAAATTATTACAAGGCTTCTAAGTCCTATACATTTTTCTATGCAATAAATAAAATACGCGAAGGCCTAATATACATCTACCTGCAGAAAATGGTTAGCACAGTTATGATACATCGTACGAGATATCTCACGAACCACATATAGTTAGTGAACCAAACAAGACCCGAATTAGCCTCAACATGGCATATTTTAATTATATTATTATAAAGCCCGGTTGGATGACTAAAATGAGATTTGAACGGCGTTTGTGGAAAAGTTCCGATATTAACCAAATTTTAGACTCGATCATTATTTTAACCGGATTATTAGTAAAAATGCCACATGTTATGGGGTGGGGTCTATTTTCAGAAGGTTTTGGACCTCCATCGTTGCACTGTGTATCATAGCTTTAAAAAATAAGCTAGGTTAGAAATGAATGAAATAAAAATAGCTGGCTAGAAAGTCATGCCGCAGACGATAAAATTAATGCCACCAGCGACATGGTTGATGACGCCAGCGACATCAATGATGTCGCTGGCAACATCAGTATGCAGACAGGCTACATGGCTTTCTGAGTACCATAAAGAAAAGGTCCCATAAGAAAGTGAGGTCTCTGGGGAATGTGATGCCACCAGCGGTATCAGTGATGTCTCTGGCGACATGGGTGATACTGTCGGCGATATCACATATCTCCGGTGACCTCAATTTCTTGCAACAGCAGCGGGCATCAGTCAAAGATGATCAAAAACCCAAAAATGAACACAAATCAACAAGAATCAGTATAAATCAGTTATATTAATGCCCAAGAGCTATGAGAATCAGGATTTTTACCTCGGGGTCGTGAATCTACCTCTTTATAAACCGAAAAGAAACACCTCCAGGGAGCTTGTAATGATGATTTAGTAGTAAAATTTAAGCGTTCTAAGTCTCTAGATCTTATTAAATTGATTTTAACGAAAATACCTACTGATTTTAAGCTCACAATCAGAGAGTTCAAAGAAGAAAAACCAGGAAAAATGGATTAGAATCCTTTTTCCTGCCTTATCTAATTCTTATCTCACTAAAACTCTATTTTCTCATTCTAACATTAAACTTCTAACCTTAGATGATTTCCTCTCCCATTTTCGTTTTCAAGGTGTGTTTTTATAGGCCAATTGGGGTGGTTTTTGAGACTTTTTTGACCAATTCCACCGAAAGTGGTCGAAAGGTTGTCTGTGCAGGGACCCGATTCGGGTCATGCTGTCGGAGATATGATGATGCCGCCAGCAATATGATGATGCCACCGGCAATATGGTGATGCTGCCGGCAGCATGGCTGATGCCGCTACTGGCATCAGCCTCTGACAAGCCGACAGCCAGCTGGCCCAGGAGCCTAAAAAGTCATAAAAAGCGATCAAAAGTGGGTAAAAGTACATCTTTTTAAATTTTATATTATTTTAATGGGTATTTTTTAATTTGGGTATAAGTCATCGGTTCAAGCTCCTACCAGACGCATTATCGGCCATTTCGAACTGGATTCTACCAATAAAATTTGCAAGGAATATTATTTTGGTAATAAAAATTCTAAAGAGAACTTTTATCATGAGGCATTAAAATCGGGTACACGTCATCATCGTCTCATGAGAGGGACTGCAAAATCCCGTGCTCACAAGCTGCCCCTCGGGGGATCTTTGCTGCCATAGGTCAGTATGATCACACGAAAGAGCAAGGGATAGGAATTGATGGGTGACTGGTTTGCCCCTTGGTCGGACTTGTGCTTTGTGGAATGGATGCCCCTTGGTCGGACTTGATCCTTGTGGAGAGATTGCCCCTTGGTCGAACTTATGCTTTGTAGATTGGTTGCCCTTTGGTCAGATTTGTTCTTTGTCGAAAGGATCCCCCTTGGTCGGACTTGTGCTTTATGGAAACGATGCCCCTTGGTCGGACTTGATCCTTGCAAAGAGATTGCCCCTTGGTCGGACTTATGTTTTATAGATTGGTTGCCCTTTGGCAGGGCTTGTGCTTTGTGGATTGTTGCCCTTTGGTCGAACTTGTGCTTTGTGGATTGGTTGCCCCTTAGTCGAACTTGTGCTTTGTAGAGAGGTTTGCCCCTTGGTCGGGCTTATGCTTCACGGAGAGGTTTGCCCCTTGGTCGGGCTTGTGCTTCGCGGAGAGGTTTGCCCCTTGTTCGGGCTTATGCTTTATGGGGAGATTTATCCTTTGGTATGACTTATGCTTTAAGGAGAGTTCGTCCTATGATCGGACTTATATTTTGTGGAGAGATTGTCCTTTGATCAGACTTTTACTTTGTGGAGTGATTGCCCCTTGGTCGGGCTTACACTTCGTGGAGAGATTGCCCCTTAGTCGGACTTGAGCTTTATGGAGAGATCATCCCTTGGTCGGACTTATGCTTTGTGGAGTAATCATCCTTTGGTCAAACTTATGCTTTGTGGAGTGATTGTCCCTTGGCCAAACTTGTGCTTTATAGAGTTGTTGCCCCTTGATCAGGCTTACACTTAGTGGAGAGATTGCCCCTCGGTCGGGCTTGTGTTTTATGGAGGGATTATCCTTTAGTTGAACTCATACTTTGCGGAGTGGTTGTCCCTTGGTCGGACTTATGCTTTGTGAAGAGATCGTCCTTTGGTCGGACTTGTGTTTTGTGGAGAGTTTGTCCTTTGGTCAGACTTATGCTTCACTGAGAGATTTCCCCTTGGTCGGACTTGAGCTTTGTGGAGAGGTTATCCCTTAGTCGGACTTATACTTTATTGAGTGGTTGCCCCTTGGTCAGGCTTATGCTTCGTGGAGTGGTTGCCCCTTGGTCGGGCTTGTGCTTTATGGATATATTTTCCCTTGGTCGGACTAGTGCATTTCGGAGTGGTTGTCCCTTGGTCGGACTTATGCTTTATGGAGAGATCGCCCTTTGGTCGGACTTGTGTTTTATGGAGAGTTTATCCTTTGGTCGAACTTATGCTTTGTGGAGAGTTTGTCCTTTGGTCGGACTTATACTTCGTAGAGAGATTGCCCTTTGGTCGGGCTTATACTTCGTGTAGAAATTGTCCTTTAGTCGGGCTTGTGCTTTGTAGAGAGGTTTGCCCCTTGGTTGGGCTTATGCTTTGCGGAGAGATTTCCCCCTGATCGGACTTATGCTTTATGGATTGGTTGCCCTTTAGTCGGACTTATGCTTTGTAGATTGGTTGCCCTTTGATCGGACTTGAGCTTTGTGGGGTGGTTGTCCTTTGGTCGGACTTGTGCTTTGGGAGAGATTGCCCCTTGGTAGGGCTTGTGTTTTGTGGAGTGATTGTCCTTTGGTCGGACTTATGCTTTGTGGAGTGATTACCCCTTGGTGTGGGCTTGTGCTTTGTGGAGAGATTTTTCTTTGGTCAGACTTGTACTTTGTGGAGTGATTGCCCCTTGGTCGGGCTCACACTTTGTGGAGAGATTGCCCCTCAGTTAAGCTTGTGTTTGAGGAGATATTGGCCCTTGGTTGGACTTGTACTTTGAGGAGTGATTGCCCCTTGGTCGGGCTTATGCTTTGATGAGTGATTGCCCCTGGGTCAGGCTTGTGCTTTGAGGAGTGATTGCCCCTTGATCGGGCTTGTGCTTTGAGTAGTGATTGCCACTTGGTCTGGCTTGTGCTTTGAGGAGTGATTGCCCCTTAGTCGGGCTTATGCTTTATGGAGAGATTGCCCCTCTGTTAGGCTTGTGCTTTGTGGATTGTGGAGTGTAGTTCTGGGTTATGTTATGATTTTGGAGGGGTGAACCCAAAGGGTGATATATACAATGACTTTATCAAAGACCTTCAGTTGGTGTTCCGGGATGATCCGAAAAGGGTGACATGTATCGAGTTATACCGTAATCTCTAGGTAGTTTACAGAATGAGCGTATTGGGTTTACGATTATGACTTTTGCAAGTTTTGGAATGTCAGGGCTAGAGGCCGAGGATGGCCAAAAAAGGCATAGAGATAGCTAATATCGCCAGCGATACGGATGATGTCACTAGCGGTATGGAATGATGCTGCCAGCAATATAAGTGCCACATGGCAGCTTTGACTGGTCAAACAAGTTCAAAATTGAAATTGAAGGAGGCGTCTTTGGCGGCGGCATGGGTGCTGTCGCTGGAGGAATGAAGTGATGCCGACGGCGGCATGAGAGCCACGTGGCAGCTTTAACTGGTCAAACAAGTTAAAAATTTGAATTAAAACGGGTGATATCGCCGGTAGCATAACTGATATCACTGGCGATATGGAGTGATGCCGCTGGTGACATGGATTGGGCAGTTTCAAATAAATTAAAACTCCTCGAATTCTACATGGCAGTTTAAAAGGAAGTAAAACTCCTTTCTCCCTTCATTTTGTAAAGCTGTACCCCTCTTTGCTCCCTTCTCCAAATCTTTCAATTTTCTCCATAATTTTAATCATGAAGAGAATTACCAAGGCTTTCAGGGGAAAATCTGCTAAGGCTAGGGAGAATCTACCAGATTCCTCCGTTGAGGGGCTGAAAATTCTCTGAGTTCCTGCTGCCTACGGCTTGAAGGAGACAGCCAAGATGTATGGATACGGGATCAATTCTCCCATCACCAATCTAACTCTTGAGAAGGACAAACACCTCTCCTACATCTAGGTAATCCTGCAAAACTCGAACTTCTTCTTTTTGGGTTGAGTTTTGATTCGGCCTTAGGCTCAAAATTGCGCCATGATAGGAGTCGTAAGTGTGAAATAGATTGATTACAAACTAATATTGCATGCTTTAGGTTCAATTTGCACTGTTTTTAGGCTTATTATTTCATTGATTATGATTTTTGTGGTTTTGGCACAATGGGTGCGATTTTTAGGGAAAACAGGTTCTGCCCGCAGGTAGTGATATCGCCGGCGATATGAGTGATGTCGCCAGTGACATCAGGCCTTGCCAAAAGGCCTAGGGAGGCGTGATGTCACTTCTGTTTAAAGTGATATCGCCAGCGATATCATCCATATTGCTAGCGATATGGAGTGATATCGCCGGTAACATCGCTTCTAGTTGAAGCGACATTAGCAACCTTCATCAGGTTCCAGTGATGAGAAAATAAATAGGGACTTATCTGTTTTGTTTCTATTTTTTACAGCCGCATGAACTGACCTATACTGGAGGTATGGGCACCATTGGCGAGTGGTGGTACTATATTTCAGAGAAGGATCTTGAGCTTGCCCTTGCCATTAATGAGATGGGATTCGGGGACTTGGCCCAAATCAGGTCAATACTAATGCCCATGCTCTCCCATCCGGTCATGACAGCCCTTATAGAGAGGTGGTCTGAAAACACACACACCTTTCACTTCTCATTTGGGGAAGTGATAATTACGCCCTTTGATGTTGTAGCCATGACTGGGCTTCCTTGGACGAACAAAGTGATTCACTTTGATGCTTAAATGGATAAATACCATATCGAGAGGCCCGTGGTGAGGTGAGTGAAGGAGCTGTTTGGTTTGAAGCCCGTATCAGGGTGGCTATCTTATGGTGAGTTACACCAACACTGGACTAGGGTAGATGTGATGCTTGAGGATGAGAGAGACGCTTGCGTCTGCACTTTTTTGATTTCTTAGCTTATCGTGCTGTTTTTTTCGATCTCGGAGAGCAAGATCAATTACGGGCTAATATCCACCGTGGAGGATGTGGCGAGCATCAGGAAGAAGAATTGGCCGCGTGCCATCCTAAGACAGATGTATCATGGGCTGGATATGGGAGCCCGTAAGAAGGTGAAAGCCCTTCACTTCTGCCATCTGCTACTCCAGGTATATCTTCTCAGAAGCATTTTTCTTAATTGTGCACGTCTCATTTATTATGGATGCTTTTTTGAACTGATTAATTGTTACTTGTGCAGGCTTGGGCTTTTGAGCACCAGATTCTCCTACCAGTTGAGTTCAAGAAGATCGTGCTGCCGGGCTCCCATTCTCTCGCCCGTGGGTATTAGATGGAAGGCCAGGTATCCCACCAAGTACAGGGAGGTTCTGAGGAGTGTGCGATTGAGATCGGTATGTGATCTTTGATTTAGTCCTTACTTAGAACAAAATAAAAAGCATTTATGAACTTATATCGATTGTTTAGTTAATTATTGGTGTAGCTTGTCCTGGACCCATTTGATGGGGTGGAGAACCTGCCAAAAGTCACAAGGGTCAGGAGAGAGGTGGACGACCGTCGGTTTATCATGGAGTGCCCTTTGTTTTAGCAGTGGTACTTGGGTGAGCACGTCTGGGGTTGGAGGTTTATCCTGGTTGCTGATAGATCGGTGCTCGTCGATCCTCCCAGGGGCTTATAGTGGCCCCATTTAGTGATCACAATCGAGGCCGATAAAGCTGACTATATTGAGGGGAACGGCTGAGTGATCCCTAACATCCCTGGCCTCTATGAGCAGCACCAGTAGCTCCTACTCCTCTTATACCCCCGTATCTATAGGAATGATACCATTTAGTACCATAATGAGCAAAGGCTAGAGAAGGAGAAGAGGCGGCTCAAGGGTATTGTGGACGCCAAGGAGGAGGAAGAAGAGGAGGAAGAGGAGGAGATTGAAGGCGATGTTAGGATCGAGCCTGAAGGGAAGGATGAGGTAGCCGTGGATGTAGCTGGTGGGAGTGTGTCGATGTCCTAAGGGGGTCAACGCTCTTTTGAGGTTTAATTGCATTTATATGCATGATTTGCAATCAATTGGGTTTAGGAATGTTGCTGATGTATATTTTTCATGTTTTTCAGGAACCTGCAAGGAAGAGAGGCCGGGATAACCAGAGTAGGACGCGGTATTATGGTGTACCCGAGGGGATAAATTTCGTGGAGGGGCATCTGGTCAACTCGATGGAAACCCAGTTCCTACTGATGAATTCTCAGGGCAAGTTTCTCCCTCGGAACAAAGGCTCGACCCGACATGCTCCGATCTTTATGCCAGAAAACACCACTTACGTAAGGCTTGATAGTTGGTTTCTTTTTTATCCTTAGATGTGGGTGTTTAATGAATCGCCTTTTGAATTTTTTGGGTGGCGTGGAGACAAGTGGAGTAACTTGTAGAAAATAATTTTGCTCTCCGGGACACGATTATCAGGCAATCGCTCCTTGTTTAGGTACATTCCCTGTTTATGCCTAAATAAGATAAGATGTATGTATGGATGTTATGAATGAAGTGCATTATTGATGTTTTCCTTGGCTTACAGGATTTCTTGGCCCTTTCTTTGTCAGACGCCGATGCAGCCCGATAGAAAAACGAGGAGGAGACTACAGAACTCCGACGTCGCGTGAGCGACCTTGAGGGTCAGCTGGAGGCTACTTCTCAGAAACAAAGGAGCAAGCAAAACTTGGATCGTGCGCACCCCGGTAGCACCAGTCACAGAGGAGTAAAGATGTTAGCCCATCGGCACCCACCTATAGTGACTGAGGAGTCAAGCAGTGTGCCTATGATAGAAGGCATGGAGGAAGATGAGGATGAGGTTGGTGATTGGCTAGTAAGCCCCGAGGACATTTCATCCCGCCCGACCGGCAGTGGCGAGTATGCCTAGCTTTACATTTTCATTTTGTTTTTTTGTTTCAGATTTTAGCTTGTACCCTCGATACATTGGGGTTTGAATAATTTGGATTTGTTGTTTTGGTTCTGGTTTGGTAGGCTAGATGTATGGGATATTTGAGTGGTTTGTGCCCCCGGGCTTTCATTGAATAAAATTGATTGGCACTAGCACCAGCTTTCAAAAATGTATTACAAGGCTATTTACAGGTTCTGTATGGATCTGAAATGTCAAAATTGCTTCTGATGCCGCCCAAAAAATTAACTCCATGCCGCTAGCGGCATGATTCATATCACCAGGTGCATCACCTCAAAACTGCCTATACCCATGTCGCTAGCGGCATCAACTGATATCGCCCCAAAACAATCTATGTCACCGGCGGCATCGCCCATATCACCGACAATATCAACTTCCTGGAAATATAGATTCAACCATTTTTTCAAATTCTGCTATGACAAGCCACACTTAATAGCTATGGGGCTTCTTGCGGAGCCTGGGGAACACAGATTGGAGGGAACTGGAGAAATTCGGGCTCCATCATGACTCTAACGTTCGCATAGATTATCCTTTCGGGTTTTCAACCTAGTAGACTTATTCCAACTTTTGCATAGACCTAGATGTTTTCAATCTATCTGAAATTTTTTTTTATTTTTATTTTTTTTAAGAAACACTAATGAGCTTGGAGCATTCTTGATTAAGCTTACTTGTGATGTTTCTATCACTTGGTCGCAGACATTCATACAATCACAAACACGGAGGTTTCGGTATAAAATACACTTTTATCGAGTGAACCTAATTTGAGTACAAGATGTCGGCAATCATTTCCATTAACGGAACCCCTGGTGTTAACCAACCTTTACAGGTTTTCAAGTTAACATCTCACTATTTTTCTCTCGTGCCCTAATTTTTGTCTGAACCTCCCTTTTTGGGTTTTAAGTTCAACAGGCGATATTGACTTATCCCCTAAATTTTGTACGGCCGGTTTGCAAGATACCGACCATCGGGTGTCACCCTAATTTTTTTCGATCAGTAGAAGACCGAAAGGCGGGCGATTATTATATATGTTTTTTTGGTGTACCACTTTCCTGATTCATTTCTTTTGTTTAGACCTGATAATGCTTAAGGCTGTCCTAGTTGACTAGATCGATGAACTCGCTCTTGCCTATGCTCATGACTTTAATAGCCCCACTTATTTGGTACCATCTTCGGTCACATGACAGCCTTCTCAACTTGATCTGAACTTTTTATTAACATCGGTATCGGAAGGTCTCAAAGGCTTTAGTGTCGGGTCTATGACTCTTAGCAAGGGTGTTGGGTACCTGATTTGCTGTTATGTGCTTGGTTGTGGCTTTGTAAATTCTCCAAGGTCCTTAGTGTCTATTTGGTTTTCGCCCGGATTACCCGATTCATTTTGGATTTCAAAGTTACATCGGGTAACCTTACTTTGATTCTAATTGGCCATATTGCAAGAAGTTTAATTTATGGGGGTTTTGGCGCTTACACAAAGCCTTCTTGATTGATTCGATTGCCTTTCTGATTGCTAATCTGATTGCTCCTTTAGTCTGCAATTTGTAGAGCCCTTCCTATTTAGGCCTGAATTTGCCCCTTATAACGGTGGTGGAGGGTTTTAACTAAGTGATATTTAGTTTGGGGGCCTTTTGCTTGGTGCGTTTGAAAGGTGAAGTGGTAGTTTATTTTGTTGGTTTATTTAGCAAGCTGATCGCAAAATCGGTTATACGCTCATCTTTATGGCTCGCGGGATGAAGGTGCTTCCCCTCATACTTTATGCTCTAGATGGTGGTTGCCCTCTGATCTTTGTTGGTCAAGGGGTTTGATGCGGGTTAATTTGTGCTGGGTGAATATTTGTTTTTCTACGGATTCGGTCATTTCCTTAGCGGTGATATTGGACTGAGATTCGATTATAATGTTTATTTGATGGAGGTTGGGCTTTATCAGTTGTTGGTGGGTGTATGCCTCAATTTTCCATTTCAGGGGACTAATTGATACTTCTTTGGTAGCTTGGAGGTGTACCGCTGCGGGGTTGCTGAGTTAATTTTGGAAGAGACCTATGGTGTTCAACACTCTGACTATTGATCTGGGGACCAAGCAAAAGTATTATCGCAGTCTTTAACCACTTTATTATCTCATATGAGTTTGACATGAGTTAAATTTTTGGATTTGAATACCACATAAGAGCATCCTGAATACTAGAAGCATCATACGTATGCTCATATGAATGCGTGGATCAAATGGTAGAGACATAACATAAGTAAGGAAAATGGAAGTTGCTTATGGAGTCCAAAGTTTGGTACATTAAAAGTCTAAACTCTAAGGACTGTAAATCAAGGCTTTTCATCCTCGGTAGCAAGCTGAGTCTCATTGTGCTTGGTACTTGGATGAGATGCCTCTCACTTGACTTAGCTCCCCGGTGAGGACCTCAGTGAACTACCTCATGGCCTTGATTACCAGGTTCTTTGTTTCGTTTTGACCATGCTTCTTTGCTTAGAATGTCATGGCTTTGATCATGGTGGTTATAACCTCCTTGGCTTCTTCATCGATTGACTCTTCGTCCTTACTGTTAGAGCGAGACTTTCCATCACCATTGGAGTAAATGGCCTTAATGAGATCTTGCGACACATTCCCTTATTTAGGAAAGCCGGGATTGGTGGTCCGTGTCTGGTCGCTAAACTCTGGTAAGGGGCTGGATGCTCTTTCAGGGTCGATAATCTTCTTATCCTTTACCAGACGTTGGATGGTGCGAACCAAAGTTTTACATTGATTGGTGTGGTGACCTAACAGTATTCGATATCTGCAAAAGCCTTTTCCTACTTCTCTCGTAGGAGGATTATAATCGCAAAGGGGTTTAAGAAGGCCAGCTTCCTTCAATTCGGCGAAGATTACATTAAGCGGCAATTTCCACGAATTTATGCTACACTTAAGACCATTGTTTGGCTAAATAGTAGCAGCTAGTGCCAGTTTCTGAGAGGTCTCTTGGTCCACCATGATTTAAGGTGGGGGTATGGGTGAGTCAGTGATTTGAAAGACTTGTTTCCCCTCTGGTTGGACCCTTTCCTCTTTCTGATTACAGCCTACTGTCACCAATTGATGAAGGCTTCAACTTTTTATTGCATGACCTGGTCATACTGTGGAGGCATTAGAGTAGCGGGGATCTTAAACTGTGATGCAGTGACCATCGTCGGAGGCAGGGTGTTAAAGAATGATGGAAGAATTAGATTCTGTGCTCCTTCCCTTTGTCCAGGGTAAGCAGTTGGCGGTGATTGCCAGAGTGTATTACTATCGGGTGTCATGCCCGGAGATCACATGACCTAGTCTAAATTCTGACTTCCTAGGGCTTTCTTGATGGATATACGTACTAGTTCTTAAATGATGTTCGGAACTGATTCGAGTTTAGAAACTGGATGATAGCGGTGGTGATCTCTGACCCAAAAGACGGAGGGTGAACTGCTACTCCTGAGGTGGGGGGAAGACTAGTCTGTTCTGTGGGTGAGGCATAGTTGTCGTTGCGAGGAAGAGACATGGCTAGTTATGAAGGTCTCAGAGGGTTCAGGAGGAAGACTGTTTAGGATTATGAACCGTAGGTCAGACCATGAATGGGTTGTAAATGGTATGGATGGTATGTATGTTTTTTTTGTTTTTTAGAAGCAGTGCGAGATATGTATGGTTGTACGTAGGTGTGGTTAGAGATGACACGATGGCTTATTCCTCCAGCATACGTAGGACTTTTGTATCTCAAGCCACTGTAGTGATATATGGTGATGCAATAGAGGCACAAGAGAAGTCCTACGTATGTTGCTAAACTTCTTCCATGGGCGGAAGTAGTAAAGGGTAAGTTGATTCATTTTTTTGGCTCTTGAAGTCAATGCATGGGGATGCATGATCACATAGTACATAGTACGCAAATCATCCCTCTTCCAACCTTATGACTCCCGTGTAACGCCTCTTTGGAAGGATAGAGTTTGGCTTCTTCATCAGTAATGGAGAAAGAAGCGCGTCCCAAATGTTTTATTTGTTCTGGTGATCCTAAAGGAATGATATGCTAAGGGTTTTCTAGCGCGACTTTGGTATAGGATTGTTGATGTAGAAGGTTCTCATTTACCTTGATTCCATGTTACTCAACCACTTCTAAATAGATGTGATCGCAGGAGTTTACGTGTTGGTTAAAATGAGTGATCCACCCACTAGGTATCCTCAATTCCTATAGGGCATGAATGATACTTCGTAAGCCTCTCGGGTAAAATGGGATACCTAAAAATTACCGAACTATCTACACGCGTATTTAAGGATAAAACATCATAAGAAAAAGAATGAAGTTTTAGCTTGGCCAATGATTTCAATACATCATCAAAATCTTCCAAACTTTATGAAAAGAAAGTTCAAGTTTAAAGAGAACTCCCCAGCAGAGTCGCTGCTGTGAGCGGATAACGTTTTACAAGGCGGCTGCGAAGCCCAGCCGGTGGGCCGGCCTCTTAAAACGACGGGGGATGTGAGTGATGTGATTGGAAAATGGTTTTTCATATTTTAATGCTCAAAAGATATGAGATTGAAATCCCATACTTAAAACACAGTCGCCACCCGGTTCAGTTCAACCGGGAAATTTTTGATACGAATTTCCCACCGGGTGGTTGGACCATACCTTATTTATTAGTGTTTTCCGTTATTTTATTGTTTTCGCGTTTATCAGACAGTTGAGGTAATGAATAAATTATTACAGTCATCCAAGAATAAATGCGGAAAATAAAATTATTACAAGGCTTCCAAGTCCTATACATTTTTCTATGCAATAAATAAAATACCCAAAGGCCTAATATACATCTACCTGTATAAAATGGTTAGCACAGATATGATACGTTGTACGAGATATCTCATGAACCATATATAGTTAGCACACCAAACAAGACCCGAATTAGTGTGAACATGGCATATTTTATTTACAATATTATAAAGCCCGGTTGGATGGCTAAAATGAGATTTGAACGGTGTTTATGGGAAAGTTCCATTATTAACCAAATTTTAGACTCAATCGTTATTTTAACCGGATTATTAGTGAAAAGGCCACATGTTATGGGGTGGGGTATGTTTTCAGAAGGTTTTGGACCTCCATCATTGCACTGTGTATCATAGCTTCGGAAAATAAGCTAGGTAGCAAACGAACAAAATAAATATAGATGTCCAGAAAGTCATGCCGCCGACGATACAACTGATGCCGTCGGTGACATGGTTGATATTGCTGGCGACATGGCTGATAACGCCAGTGACATCAATGAGACATCAATGATGTCACTGGTGACATCAGTATACATGCAGGCTATATGGCTTTCTGAGTACCATAAAGAAAGGGTCTCATAAGAAAGTGAGGTCTCTGGGGAATGTGATGCCATCGGCGGTATCAGTGATGTCTCTAGCGATAAGGGTGATACCGCCGGCGACATCACATGTCTTCGGCGACCTCAATTTCTTATAACAGTAGCAAGCAATAGTCAAAGATGACCAAAAACCCAAAAATGAACACAAATCAATAAGAATCAGCACAAATCAGTAATATTAATGCTAAAGAGCTATGAGACTCAGGATTTTTACCTCGGGGTCATGAATCCACCTCTTCATGAACCAAAAAGAAAAACCTCCGGGGAGCTTGTAATGATGATTTAGTAGTAAAATTTAAGCGTTCTAAGTCTCTAGATCTTATTAAATTGATTTTAACGAAAATCAGAGAGTTCAAAGAAGAAAAACCAGGAAAAATGGATTAGAATCCTTTTTCCTGCCTTATCTAATTCTTATCTCACTAAAACTCTATTTTCTCATTCTAACATTAAACTTCTAACCTTAGATGATTTCCTCTCCCATTTTCGTTTTCAAGGTGTGTTTTTATAGGCCAATTGGGGTGGTTTTTGAGACTTTTTTTACCAATTCCACCGAAAGTGGTCGAAAGGTTATCTGTGCAGGGACCCGTTTCGGGTCATACCACCGGTGACATGATGATGCCATCGGCAGTATGGCTGATGTCGCCGACGACATGGTGATGCCGTCGGCGGCATGGCTGATGCCCGGCAAACCGATAGCCAGCGGGCCCAAGAGCCTTAAAAGCGGTCAAAAGTGGGTAAAAGTGGGTCAAAAGGCATCTTTTTGAATTTTAATTATATTTTAATGGGTATTTTTTAATTTGGGTGTAAATCATCGGTTCAAGCTCCTACCAGACGTGTTATCGGCCACGCCGAACTGGATTCTACTAAGTATAAAATTCGCAAGGAATATTATTTTGGTAATAAAAATTCTAAGGAGAACTTTTATTATGAGTTATTAAAATCGAGTACACGTCATCATCGTCTCACGAGAGGGACTGCAAAATCTTGTGTTCACATTGGACACTCATAAGTAAATACCGAAAGAGCCAGGCTTTGAGCAAAAGGTCTTAGATTAAAAGGCATAATTGACGGAGTAGTCAAAGTTGATAGAAAATCTGAAGCTTGCCCAAACTGGAACGGGCTTACCATAGGCTAGGTTGATTAAAAAATAGGTGCAACAGGTCTTGTCCCTACCGGACCAGTCAACATCTGTGCTGAATCATTCTAGGCCCGTATATCAGATTCTGATACTCAATCAGAATCTCTATCTTTGAGAGCTTGCTTAACGACAGCCTAAATAGTGGTATAGATAAAAGCCTGAAAAGCGTCCGAGTTTAAGAATTGCACTATAGCACTGGCAAAGTCAAAGCCGGGTGGTGGCTGGGATCCTGCCCCCGAGCTGGAAGTAGGGCCGACTGGCTCTTCAGGAGGAGGGGTCCCTTCGTTGCTTGAAAAATACATGGCTGGCTGAGAAGGGCTCTGGCTCAATTGAACTTGTTCTGAATCTGGCACCCCGCTGGAATCGATGTGCGAAATCCCCTTGACTTTCGTAGCGCTAATCGGGGTGAGAGAACTACGAATCAAATGGTGTTCTGTCCTTTTCCAATTCGGGGTGCGACGATCAGCCCGCCTCCTCCTAGCTGAAACGGTAGGCAGTGGATCAAACCATGAATAAGTTGTAAATGGTATGGATGGTATGCATGCTTTTTATTTTTGCAAGTAATGCATGATACGTATGGCTGCACATAGATGTGGTTAGAGGTGATGCAATGGCTTATCCCTCCAACATACGTAGGACGTTTGTATCTCACGTCATACATAGTGATATGTGGTGACGCAATGGAGGCACAAAAGAATTCCTATGTATGTTGCTAAACTTCTTCCACGGGCGAAAGTAGTAAAGGGTAATTTGATTCATTTTTAGCTCTTGAAGCCGATGCATGGGGTGCATGATCACGGAGTACATAGCACGCAAATCATCCCTCTTCCAACCTTATGACTCCCGCACAACACCTCTTTGGAAGGATGGAGTTTGGCTTCTTCACCGGTAATGGCAAAAGAAGTGCATCCCAATTATTTTATTTATTCTAGTGATCCTAAAGGAATGATGTGCTAAGGCTTTTTCTAGCACAGCTTTGGTATAGGGTTGTTGATGTAGAAGGTTCTCGTTTATCTTGATTCCACGTTACTCAACCACTCCCCAAATAGGTGCAATCACAGGAGTTTACGTGTTGGTTAAAACGAGTGATCCACCCACTAGGCATCCTCAATTCCAACAGGGCATTAGTGATACTTTCGTGAGCTTCTCGGGTAAAATGGGGCACCTAAAAGTTACCGAACTATCTACACGCGTATTTAAGGATAAAACATCACAAAAAAGAATAAAGTTTTAATTTGGCCAATGATTTCAATACATCATCAAAATCCTTTAAACTTTATGAAAAGATAAGTTCAAGTTTAAAGAGATCGGTCCCCAACAGAGTCGCCACTGTGAACGAACGATGTTTTACACGACGGCTGTGAGGCCCGACTGGAGGACCGACCTCTTAAAATAATGGGGGTGTGAGTGATGTGATTGAAAAATGGTTTTGCATATTTTAATGCTCAAAAGATACGAGATCAAAATCTAGTACTTAAACAGAGTCGCCACCCGGTTCAGCTCAATTGGGAAAATTTGGTACAATTTTCCCTCCGGGTGGTTGGACCATACCTTAAGTAGAGATTTCGAGTTCGGATGATGTTATCTATTTTTCATTAGGCCAAGTTAAAATATTTCATTCTTTCTTAACCGGTTTAATCCATCCTATTTATTTGTGTTTTTGATTATTATGTTGTTTTCGCGTTTATCAAGCAATTGAAGCAATAAAAGTTATTACAGTCATCCAAAAATAAGTGTGGAAAGTAAAATTATTACAAAGCTTCCAAGTCCTATACATTTTTCTATGCGATAAATGAAATACCTGAAGGCCTAACATACATCTACCTACAGAAGATGGTTAGCACAGATATGGCACATCGTACGAGATATATCACGAATCATGTATAGTTAGCAAACCAAACAAGACCCGAATTAGCGTGGATATGGCATATTTCATTTACAATGTTATAAAGCCCGATTGGATGGCTAAAATGAGATTTGAACGGCGTTTGAGGGAAATTCTGTTTTTAACCGAATTTTAGACTCGATTATTATTTTAACCGGATTAATACTGAAAATGCCACATGATATGGGGTATGGTCTGTTTTCAGGAGGTTTTGGACCTTCATCGTTGCACTATGTGTCCTAGCTTCAGAAAATAAACTAAGTCGGAAATGAATGAAATAAAACGGCTATCCAGAAGTTCATGCCACCGACGACATGACTGATGCCGCCGGCGACATCAATGATGTCGCTAGAGGCATCAGTTTTGTGGGCATGTTACATGGCTTTCTGAGTACCATAAAGAAAGGGTCCTACAAGAAAGTGAGGTCCCTGGGGAATGTGATGCCGCTAGCGGTATCAGTGATGTCTCTAGCGACATGGGTGATACCGCTGGCGATATCACATGTCTCCGACAACTTCAATTTCTTGTAGCAGCAGCAGGCAATAGTCAAAAATGACCGAAACCCCGAAAACGAACACAAATCAACAATAATCAGCACAAACCGACAATATTAATGCCAAAGAGCTATGAGACTCAGAATTTTTACCTCGGGGTCGTGAATCCACCTCTTCGTGAACCATGGAACACCTCCGGGGAGCTTGTAACGATGATTTAGTAGTAAGTTTAAGAGTTTTAAGCCTCTAAATCCTATTAAGTTCATTTTAACTTAAAGATCTGCTGATTTTAAGCTCACAATCAGAGAGTTCAAAGAAGAAAAATCAGGAAAAACGGATCAAAATACTTTTTCCTACGTTTTCTAATTCTTATCTCACTAAAATCTATTTTCCCTCTCTAGAATTAAGTTTATAATCCTCCTCTTATTCTCTCCCCTCTTTGAAAGCCTAAGGTGTGTTTTTATAGGCAAATTTGGGTGGTCTTCGAGACCTTTTTGACCAGTCCCACCGAAAGTGGCAAAAAGGCTGGTCAAAGGAAGAAAAAGAAGTTATCTGTGAAGAAGCCCGTTTTGGGCCATGCCATACCGCCGGCGGCATGGTTGACGCCACCAATGGCATCAACTTTATGCAAGCCGACCCCAGCAGGCCCATAAGCCCAAAAAGCTACCAAAAGGAGTTAAAAGCGGGTCAAAAGACATCTTTTTGAATTTTAATGGATATTTAGGGATTATTTTAATTTGGGTGTAAATCATCGGTTCAAGCTCCTACCGGACACGTTATCGACCATGCCGAACTGAATTCTACCAAGTATAAAATTCGCAAGGAACATTATATTGGTAATAAAAATTCTAAAGAGAACTTTTATTATGAGGCATTAAAATCGGGGACACGTCATCATCGTCTCGCGAGAGGGACTGCAAAATCCCGTGCTCACAGAAGGGATTTATTTTTTGTGGTCTCAACACCTATCAAGATTTTTAAAACTCTATTTATATACAAGCTTATTAGATCATTTAAGAGTGAAGCGTGATTCATTCCTAATAATCTAATGAAGTTTTTATATTTATTTAATATGTTAGTATTTATTAATAATCAAATGACATGTTATATGCGATCGCCATATAACACAATGTAATTTTGAGTTCGGCGGATCAAAGTTTGCAATTAAGAATATATTTTGGTAAACTAGAAGGTGTAGTTTAATTGGTAACTTAGGTTGAATAAATTGAAGGAGAATAAAGTTTAAATTTCATTAAATATATTTATTGGGGGAGGGGGGTGGAAGACCATGGTCAAGGCCCTGTTCTTTTGGACTGCAATTTTATGAATTGAATTTGAAGTTAGCTGAACGAGAGTGAGTTGAACTGAACTTATTTCAATGTAAGTTTATAACTACGCATAGTTGAATTGAAGTGAGCTGAACTAAACTTATTTCGGTGTAACTTTATAACTACGCATAGTAGAAATGAACTAGACTAAAGCAATGTGACCTGAACTGTAGTCTAAGAGAATATGGTCTAACTATTAGGGGTGTTAACGAGTCGAACCAAGTCTGAATAGTGCAAAGCTGGGCTCGGCTCGTGAACATATTTGCTCAGGCTCAGGCTCAGGCTCAGCTCAAAGCTCGTTGAGCTTAGAAAAATGAAACTCGGCTCGGGCTCATGAAAAGCTCGGCTCGAGTTCGCGAGCCTAAAAGAGCCCTAACATATATGCACTATTGCAACACAAAATAAAAGTCTTGCCCCTAAGTGTTTCAACTTTGATGATTAAAACTGATTTATGACAACACTAGTAAAAAATTGCATCAGTAACATGACATTTTGTTACATTTTTTCAAAACAAATATCAGAAAATACATTTCCAAATAAATAAACGCAATTTATTCGCGTTTAAAGAAATACGTAATTTTAAAAAATTTAAACTAACATTACAATATTTTTACCATGATCAGTAATCAATCTCATTTCATCTCTTTTTATGTTCTATCATATGCAATTACATATTCATCAACACTCTTGCAAAGAAGTCACAAGTTATTTTAAATCATCATTGTATGAATAATTATCGTAAATGAATAATTATTACTCACCATTCATATATAATTAATCTGTTTTTCACTAATTTAATAACTATAAAAAATTATACGAACATGTTTGCGAGCTATCGAGCCCAACCTTAGAAGGCTTGGTTTGGCTTGTTAATTTCTCAAGCCGAGATCTATCGAGTCAAACTCTGACCAAGCTTTGACCAAGCCGAATCTCGAACTATTTGCGAGCCACTAGGCTTGTTAACACCCCCACTAACTGCAACTAAACCTCGAATAAGGTTATCTCAATAAAGATTCATATAAATATTAAAAACCCCGAATAAGTTTATCTCGATGAAGATATTTATAAATATTAAAAAAATGTAAATATTAAAAAAATTGTATGTTTTCGTAATTCTTTTATATGTGACATTTAAACTTTAATATTTCTATGTAATACGGGGGTTAAGTAGGCGGCCCATTAAGTTAGCCCATTGAACATATTATCTCATCTAATTAAATTTGCATAACATTATAAAAAGACGAAATTCAGAAACCCTAATTTCCTCTCGAAAACCCCTTTGCTTCCATCTTCATCGTCTCTCACGGTAATGGTATTTTTTGCCTTCGCATTAACCATCCTGTATTCTACTTATTTTTCAATAGAAGGTGAATTGTGAAATTTTTTCTTGCTATTAAATGAGATTTTTAGTTTTTCTTTTTGGATTATTTGTTTTCCTCCATGTGATGTTCTTTCTTCTGCTTCTATCTATTTTTGCTCAGACTTCAGATTTTGCATAATTTGATAATTTTTTTGTGGGTTCTGAATTGCGGTTGACATTTTTTTTATGTTGGTTACAGTAAGAAGATAAGCGACAATGTATCTTCAGTTTTACATAAACGAGAATGGTGACAAGGTGTATACCACCAAGGTATATTTTGATTTTTTGTGTAATCAAATTATTTACTATTGTTAAGAGAAACCAGTTTAAATTTTAAGCAGGAGAGGATTTAGTTGAAATCTTCGTAATCTACTAGCTATTTTTGGTCTATTGTTGGAGGAGTGTATATTGAACTCATTTAGCTAAGCTTGCTAGGCTCTATTGAGCGGTGCATTGCCCTTCATTATCATTTTGTTTTGTTACTGCCTAACAATAGTTAATACCAGAAAATAAAAATAAAAGGTTTACTTGAGTGATGGATGATTGAGTTCTTTTGTTTTTCTTTTTCTATCCCGATGTTTAGGCGTATCCCTGACAATTTAGGGGCCCTAAGCAAATTAATATTAAAAGTAGTAAACCAGGGCCCTCAAGAAAATTATGTAATAAAAATTTACTTTTTGTGACAACTAGGAATTGAACTCTTGCCCTCTGACAACTTTAATAAGTGCTTTACCAACTCTTCTAAGATTAGTTAATGTCTAATATTAGATTTTAAATAACAACTAAATCGGTAAACAAAAAACTAATTTTGGGCCCTTCCGCCCATGGGCCCTAGGCGGTCGCACCCGTTGCCCACCCCCTTGGACCAGGCCTGCCTATGTTTTGAAGACGGGTGATTTTTTGTCATTTTGTGTTTCTGGAAATTTTAAAAATGGCATGTACAACCTAAAATATGAATGTAGTTTTTTCTTTTATAATTTGTTTCATTGATTTTTTGTTTTTGTTTGCAGAAGGAATCACCACTTGGGCTGGCTACCCAATCTGCTCATCCTGGTAATATATCTTAATCACACCTTGCGTCTGTGGTTGTTGACTGAATAATGTGAACAGGACACGGTTGTTGGCCATTGCCTTGCCTTAATTTGCATTCTTTTAAGATGAAGACTTTATTCCAATATCTTCTGTAGTCTATTTATTTCAAGACATGTATTCACGAATTAATAATGCAATTGTTTTCTTACTTTTCGTCTACCATTGCTTTTGGAACACACATTTAGCATGTCAATAGTGCTTTTTAAGTTGCACGTAGCAACACTTGTCAGTTTCAACACTTGTCAGTTTCAAAATATTCTCCTTCTTCCTGTCTTGATGTTTTGCTGTTGATCTATATTTGTGGTGTCCTATTTTGTGTTTTGGCTGATTTTGTTGAAAATACTAAGTGGTTAAGACTGTTATGTGAGCTATTTATTGGCTAATCTTGGCGAAAATATTAAATGGTTAAGACTGCTATTTGAGCTATTTATATCCTTGTTCTCTAAGTATACTTCGATTTGCCATTATTTACAATGGCGACAGCTGAACTGAAGTATACTTTCTGAAGTGCAATGGAAGCTTTAGTTCTTAGGAGAAGATAGCATAGATGTCACAGGTGCATCTCAGGCACGCCATAGGCTTTGGGCTCACCAGGCTCCAGCCTCATTGCCTAGGCGCCTATCAGGCTCCTCACATTCAAAAGGCGTGCCCAGATGCATCAGGCTGTAGGCTACAGGCGCCAAAGGCGTGCTCCTAGGTGCGTCTTATGCCAAATTTTAGTTTTTTTCTACAGTAAATGTAATGATTTAGGTAAGTTTAGAGTTTAGATGAGAAAAAATTAAGAAATATAATATGAAAGAAAAATTAGGTGAAAAACATTACTCATGTAAGCTTCTCTTCTAAATGATAAGTAAATGATAATAAAACAGTAATAATATTATTATTAATGATAAAATGATTCACTCCATTTTAGGAAAATCATGATTTTAATTGACTTGAACACATAAGAAAATATAAATTGATGAACTTTCTATTTTTTTCATGGTTTTAACACTTGTCATAATTTATAAGTTTTTTTAAGTCGGTGCGCCTAGCGCCTGGGCTGTGCTTGACAACTATGGAAGATAGATAGTTGTAGCCGTTTGCAGCTATCTGCTTTCCATATTCTACATTGAAATTTATGGATTTTCTGCTTGATTGCAGCTCGCTTCTCTCCAGATGACAAATTCTCGAGGCAGAGAGTTCTTTTGAAGAAGCGATTTGGATTGTTGCCTACGCAGCAGCCGCCTCAAAAATATTGAGTTTAATGTAGCAAAGATTTATGCTGTATGAGATGGAGCCATATCTGATAGAGCTTTCCAAGACGTCGTTTCTTACTCTTTTTAATGGTTTGTTTTTGTAGTTTATGGAATGAGCTGTAATGTAACAATTATGCTGAAATGAATTAGACATAATACATTTACTTTATATAATCCTTTGTTTTGGGTTAAGTATCGTTTTAGCACTGCTGCCTTTATTAAGTTACTAAGATGGATCAAATTCATCTTTTAAAATCCTCAATTCGTGACGTTAAAGATGGTGCGAATAGCAACTCTTAGCATGTGGGATCACAATACTAAGGCTTGGCTTGGTAGCAAGGTAGAGAAGAATCATAAAGGTAAAGAAAGGAAAGTGATAAACAGAATTTGATGGAATTATAAAGGATGGTGTGATACCGGGTAACGTAGAAAATGATGAGTCTTTAGAGGAAACTTACTGTGTTTTATAAAACTTAGTTCAGGATTCAACTGCATAACTACCCCCGAAGAAAAATAGTCATAAAATAAATCAGAGACAATTACAACTCTAATTAAAGCTGAACAAGTATTAACTCAAGTCCCTTTACTAGTCGAAGAACATGCTGTTCTAGCTAATAAATGTAGAGCCTGGTTCGCTTCACGATAAATATAAACTAAACAAAAAGAATGAAAATGTTTAATAAGTTTTGAGCAATCCATAAAAATAAAACCAATAGGAGAGTGAAAAGAAGTTTTGTTGTTTAAAGCATGCACCACGTTTAGTGCATCAGATTCCAATATGATATTGTCAAAATTTCTGTCTTTCAGTTAACTAAGTGCTTCTCTATAACTCATAGCCTTTGCCACAAATGCATCACCCCCTCCATGCATAAGAGTTGACCTAACCGTAATAACCAAGCTATTTGAATCTCGTACAATGCACCCATGACCAAGCATGCTACCCGAGTGAAACACAACAACGTCAATATTGCATTTAACCCACCCCACATTCGCTCTTCTCCATGCTACTGAAGGTGGCCCCAACGCTAATGTAGTCATTTGATGATTTGTTGATTTCCACTCTGATAAAAATCCTAGACCATGTCGATGAACCTGAAATGGGCTTCTAAATTTACCTTGCCACACAAAATTATTCATTCGTGCCCATATCGCCCATAGAGTACATGATGCCTTTCAACTACATCTATTGACTTTGTTTGTGACCAACCCCACCAAGAAGTCAAGTTATTCAGACTAAGCGGTCATCCATCTTCAAATAACTTATCCCATATTGGAAATACAAAAGCACAACCCAAAAGAGCATGAAAACCGTCCTCATTGCCATCACCACAAATAGGACATATGGTGTCTACGTCGACATGTCTCTGTCTCAAACGATATAAAGTAGGCAAAGAGTTGGTTACAATTTTCCACAAAAAATTCACTCGGGTTAGAACCTTGAGATCCCATATCATTCTCCACTTCGGTGCCACAAAGTTGCTCAGTAAAGAGCTATACCGGCATGCTGCATCAGAATTTAATAGCACGACTTAACCAAGAAGGCTCCCGATTGTCCAAAACGCCAATAAGGTTCATTTTTTGTACGGTCCATGGGAGGTGAATGCGCCTAATAAGTTGTTGATCTGTTGGTCCCTGTGGGGGTCTAAATAAGGTCAGAGGGGGGTGAATGACCCTTTTTCATGGAATTAACAGACTTTAAAAAGTCTTGTGTAGCTTGTTTGATTATGTTCCGAAGGTTATGGATCCGGATTATGCAGATATAAAATATGATGTAAATAAGTAAAGAGTTAGAAAATCAATCACAAGAATTTTATCCTGGTTCGACCCTGCCTACTCCAGTCCCCGGAGTTTCCTTCCTCCGAGCTTTTCAACTAGTGGATTCCTTTCCAACTGGCAGAAATCAAGCCTTACAATTTGTCTCCGGATGGTACCCACTTCCGGATGTAGGATATACCACTAGAACCACCAACTCCTAGCTGAGTCCTTTTGTCTTTAGCAGGATATACCACTTAGATTTCTACCCAAACCTAAGCTGAGTCCTACATAGAGATCCCACTCAAAGCAATAACTTCAAGCTATATCCCACTCTCTCTACTCACCCAAGTAGGAGATCTTTTACACTTTGGTTTTTTCAAAGGTTTTGGTTTTGGACTTTCTGAAGTTTATAACTTTACTTGCGAATCCTTTCAAACAGACCTTGAATGGTTTGGTTCTTGAAGGGATTAAGTAACTGATTGCTTTTAGCAAATTCTCTTATGTATGCTTTCTCAAAATCAACCAGCACCTTCTCAACTTGTGAAGCTTCCCTTTTATAGCCTTCCATCATAAATGTAGCCGTTGTGAGTTGTTGAGCTTGAATTAATCTTCACTGTTGAAAAGGTAATAGTTGGAGCTTTCGGAACCGTAGATCAATCTGTTAGACAGAAATTTTGACCCATTTGAATCCTTGGGATTGAGGCTGAAAAGTTGTCAGTGATCGTTTTCCTTGTATTTTAATGATTCACCAACTTTTATGCCAGTAGTCCAGAATGTGTATGTCATGCACCTTTCTCATTGGTCTAGGTACAAAAGGTTGTTACCTTTCCTCTTTCCTGTTTTTCTGAAAAGTGCTAGCTGTCGTTTTTGTCTTACTTTTGGGAAAATGATCTTTGACTTGTAGACCAAAAAGGATGGAGGGAAAAGTTATTTTCGAAACTTTTCCTTTTGTCTTTATAACTATGTCTTCCGGGTGACTTTCTCTCTTGTTATCCGGATGCTATTCAATTAGTTTTTTCGGATGCTATTTTGGGCTGTTCAAAGTTTGTTTCCTTTCCAAACTTTAACCGGATACTTTCCTTTCATGCTTAGGTACTTGTCTTCACTTTAATAGTTGGCTTAGAATTTGGATGTTTTGGTTATATGTCTGGATAAATTGACTTAGGTCTTTTTTGTACTTAGGTGTTTTGTTTACTTCAAACCTGATCCGGATTTTTTGTTGTTCCAGATCATTTTTTCCAACATGATCTTCATTCTCAAACAACATTTGCAACATATCTTCGTTCCAATTCTTCCCATCATCGCTTATCAATATATTGACAAGCCCCTCTTCATACCCCAAAAAAGGTATAGACCGAACTACTAGCCATTGCTCCGAGGGAAGCCACTTGTCAGTCCAAATTTTCAAGTTAAGTCCATCTCTAGTCCCCTAAGCCATCCCCATATTCGAAAATTTTCTGGGCTGTGTAAATTCCCCTCCATATATAGCTAGCATTAGACCGAATTGTGGCTTCAAAGAAAGAACATCTTGGGAAGTAACGGGGCTTAAATATTCGCTTCACAAGTACATTAGGATCACGTATAAACTGTCATGCCTGATTATCAAGAAGCGCAATATTAAACTCACAGAGACTATGAAAATTTAGCGCTCCTCTATCTTTTGGTTGACATCATCTCTCACACCTCATCCAGTGGATTGAATCTCCCTACAAAAAATTAGAAATTTTTTTTCAAGTGAAGCGATGGTAGTAAGAATGCATGCATGGCATAGGTAGGTAGGGCTTGGGCTACTTCTTCCCACTATGAGACAAATTTTTTCTATTCCAGCCTTGCACCTTTTTATGTGCCTTCCGCACAATATAATAAAAGATATGCTTTTTAGATTGACCTATAATTGACGGTAATCTCTGCTGGGAACTGACAGTCACATTGAACATGCATAACATGTATGGCGAAAATTCAAAATTTTGTCCATGTCCCTAGGAACTCCTATTAGTTGCATATGAATTAAATAAAACCTTAACTAAATAATTCTCTACCTAGGTTAGCATGCATAGGCTAGGCATACCATAATTTTAAATTATATCCTAGCATAAATATTTTATACTAAACATGTTATAACTCTAAGTTATAACCTAAACATAAAATAAACTAAGCATGCAAAACAACCTAAACATAATAATTATTAAGTTTAAAAACGCTTAACGAAAAATACCTAATAATTAAAAGAGAAAGAAAGGAAACTTACCAGTTGAAGCATGCTTTAGCAGAACCTCCTTGCACAAACCTCCAAGTGTAGGATAACCTCTATGCGTATCCACACGAACCCCACCAACCAAAACCTCCTTGAGAGGGAGAACTAGGGAGCCTTAAGTAGTTGCTAGACCACTCCAAAAGCCCCACCCAAAAATATAAACTAGAGGTGTTCGAATAAAATCAAGCCCCTCAAAATAACTTGTTCAAGTTAACCTTTATCGTAGGAATTATTCTTGAACTTGGTACATTGAAAAAGGGGGAAGGAGGCGCCTATTTATAGGCTTGGGGGAGCAAAATTGGTCCCCAATTTCCAATGTGGGATTGGGGAAAATCTGCCCAATCCCATATGGGTCAAGATGCGAACCCCCATGGGTCCGCGAGTTGACCCGCGTGCAGTGTGCTTTACACACTACACACCAGCCCTTGTAAGGCAGCCCATAACAGCCTGCCTTGCTCACAAGCCCAGCTTGTGGGTTGGGCTTCGCTGGGCACACCCAACGCTGGTGTGACCCAGAGTGTGGGGTCGCGCATGTGCCAAGCCCACAACCCTTTGGCCGCTTATATGAGGTCCAAAAAATGGGCCCCATCTCCGTAGGGTTCGACCCCTTTACTCCGATTGGAAAATCCCCTTTTTAATTTTGCAACCCTAATAAATTAGTTACCGGTTAAAAATAAATTCCTTTGCTAACCTAAAATGATCCAATCATTTTTTTAACCAATTCAAATAATAATCCAATTATTAATATGTTATATGTTCGTAATAGAATAAATCTATCAATTCTTTACTTAGTTTGATTAAGGTCCAATGTGTTTGACCTTATAGGATCTAGAAGTATTGAGCTATTAAGGCTTAACCAACCCTTGTTCTAATTGAACCATTGGCTCGAGGTTCTAGACAATTAATAGAACTCGATTTTCTTAAACGACTATAGTACGCCTCAAGCAAGGATCTACCATCCCCCATTACTAGAAACGTCATTTGTGCTTATGACTTAATCCCGGTTAATGTAATAATTACCCAATGCGATGAACTCCTTCCATTCTTTAATATTAGTACCATCTGGTTTATAGGGTTCGGTTAAAGTGTTAACCCACTAATAGCAAGGTTGCTCCAAGCTATCCTAGTTATTAACTTGTTACCGAAGTATTATTGCCTTTTACCATAGTATTTTTGACTAGAAACTAGTTCTATCAAACACATATTGTGATCAGAGGTTTATAGCAATCATCACTTCAACAAGCGGCCAGTAACAACTCCTCAATATATCCGAAGCGATGGATTTTTTCCAACTACATAGCTTACCGACATGTTGCCATCACTATACCCATAACCACATGTGACACCCTAAATTAATGAGTGTATATGATGACCCAAAGTATAGTGATGGTACCACACAAGATAACTAGCATCTCGAGTATGAGGATATTGGCAAAGCTTATTGCATGAAGATAAACACTAACACATTGATATATACACCAAGTGTTTACCTTACTGCGGTCTCCAATATATCTCCCAGATATATCCATATGTCAAACTTAAGGCACCACCTTCAGTCCTTAGGAGACTGACTGCTTAGACCCTTTCCAATAAAATTGACCACATGCTAGTCTATCCACTTTATCAATATCCTTTCTTGATGAAACTATGACTATGGATAGTTATTTAGATATAATCATAATTGCACATGAGGCAGGTCTCACTAAATATAGTCCAACTATAATTTCTCTGACTTCATGCTATGATACGTCAAAGACTTTTGTATACATACATCAATGAATATATTTTAACCAGCTATAATATATTTATAAGCACATTGATATAAACAAAAGATCAAATGCCTTTATTAATTAAATAAATTATTCGTACCATTACATAATTAAGATATATCGCCCTAATTACCTTAAGAGCATACATCATATCCAACAATCCCAGGTACACACCATGACTCTCCACTTCCTTGACACCCAAGCAGTTTACAATATCCTGTTTCACCAACTCTTCAACATTAGGGCCAAAAATCACATATGATATTGTTGGCCTGATGCATTTTCATACACACGGAAAAATGCTTTGAAGGTACGAGCTTCATTAATATTAGCCTTAAAGAAAATAAGGCTATCATTTGCAAATAGCAGATGAGAAATTACCGGAGCCGACAAAGTAATTTTACAACCAAAGAGAGACCTATTAGCGATACTGTTTTGCATTAAGAGTGATAGCCCTTCCGTGCAAACAAGAAACAAGTACGGTGAAATCGAATCTCCTTAACGAATGCCTCTCTGCGAATAGGACTTTTCAAACAAGCCATCTCTGTGTGTTATTGTGTATGAAATAGAGGTCACTGAGTGTATAATCAAATCAGTCAAACTAAGCAGGAATCCTAATTTTAACAGCATGGCATGAATGTAATCCCACTCTACTCTATCATAGGCTTTTGACATATCCACCTCAAGAGAGCCCATCCCAATTTTCCCTGGACGTTTTCTTTTCATATAATGTCCCATCTCAAAACCTATCAACATATTATCAGTGATCGCTCTCCCATGAATGAAAGCACTATAGGCTTCTGAAATGATAGAATTCATCACAGGTTGAATTCTATTGGCAACATTTTTGACATGGTTTTGAGCAAAACATTACACAGAAATAGGTTTGAGGTTAGACACATATACATGCACTTTCTTTTTTAGGATCAAAAGAATATTTGTGTCATTAAGATTCAGTGGGAAAAAATCATTCTGTAGACAATCTAAAAAAACTGTTACCTCCTCGCCAATTATGTCCCAAAACTTCTGATAGAAGCCCGAATTGAAACCATCATGACCAAGGGCTTTATCAGGTTGCATCTCAAATAGGGCTTTCTTAACCTTGTCTGCTGCAAAAGGCCGCTATAACACTGTCTGAACTTCAGGACTGATTTTTGTTTATACTAGCTCCAGTATCTCCGAATAGTTAGAACCACGAGAAGTAAAAAGATCAGTATAGAAGCCCTGAATTAAATCCTTAAGGTCGTTAGCCCATTTGACCCATTCTCCATCCGCCCTTTAAAGCCTTTGAAAACACTTTTTCCTGTTTCGATTAGTAGCTTCACAGTGGAAATAACTTGAATTCTGATGACCATGTCCAAGCTACGTAACTTTTGACATCTGCTTCTAGTATTCCGATTGCCTCTTTAGTAAGCCCATCTGGTCATTTTTTCCGCTACAAACTCAGCCGCACTATCCCATTCCGGTGTTTGCTTTAGTTCGACCAGCTCTCTACGGCAACGTTTAAGCCGATGTTTAAAATTTCCATGTTGTCGACGACCCCCAAACCGCTAACTCCTGGGCACACCGTTGAAATTTCTCAGTAATCGACATAGAATGAGATTGCCAGCGTTGTTGCACTACCTCTCGGCAACCCGGAAGCATAAATACCCTTTAAAATGGTTGTATTTGTAAAATTTGCTTCATTAAGTTATTAATTAGTCTTAAAATACAAATTGCAACATTGAGGAAGTTGTAATAGAGAATAAGTACACAAGTTCTGATTTTAGTACATAAATCAACTTTAATTCAAAATTAGTGCACACATTAAGTTATACTTACTTGAAACTACAGCTTGAAGAACAAGCTGAAGCAAGAAGAAATCAGTTGAAAAGAGGAATTCGGGCTGAAATGGGATAAATTCCCAAATTCCTCGTCCATGCAAAGCCTACAAAATGGGATTGTGTTTGCAACCTTAAGAAGTTCATATAATGAAGTAGACATCCCATATAAATGGGTATGGATTTTTGCCCTTCTCTTGATTATTTATAAGCTGTTTCAAAAATTGTAAGTTAGTTTTAGCTTTTAAACTCTTAATTTAAATGTTTCTGAAAGCTTATTTTTTGCCTTATAAGAGGTTTTTAAGCTAAAAGTAAAAATCTCCAAATTGGAGCTTTTTAAAAACCCAGCTTATAAGCTGGCTTTAGCGTAAAAGCTAAAAAGCCAAAGTTATGAAAAACATCCCCATAATTTACTGCTTCCTCCGGTTCCAAATAAGTGACCATTTGTAATTTTCATCAAAACCAATAAAATATTAATTAAGCAATTAGAAAGGCTAATTTATCCTTCATAAAATTTCTCTTTCTTCGTAATTACCAACTAATAATTTTAACAATACTATTCTCTTTCCTACTTAATGCAAAAGTAAATTAAAGAAAAATGATTAATATTACACCGAATATATAAAAGGTCACTTATTTGGAACCAAAATAAAAAGGCCAAACGATCATTATTTAGAACCGAAAGCCCTATATGGTGAAATTTTTGTCTTGTTTCTAAATTTTATTACAAGATGGTTTTTACTATTTAAGCTTATTTTTTAGCTGAATATCTTATCATTAAGAAATTTTTGTATGAGTTCCGGTATTTTAGGGTGGAAAAGCGCTGCTCCATATATCAATCGACACATGTCTCATTATATAAAAAAAATAAATATAATGAAATATATATCAATTGATATATGAAACAACACTTTTTCACGTGAGAATAAAAAAACGCGTATAAAATAACTCCATATCATCCATGTCTAAAAAGGGTACAAAATAACTGCTAATGCTTATTTGTCTGAAAAAAGAGCGCCAAGCGGCGGAATCTGTTGTTGTTAAAATTAGGGTTTCCCCGTTTATTCAAAACCTTCAACGGAAAATCATGCATCAATCGCCCAGAGGTAAAAAACGCGTTCGCGAAGAACAAGAAGAAGAGATTGTACCCGAAGCTAACGACTCTAATCAAGTTCCATCCCTAGGTTATTTCCACTCTCCATTTGTTCATTTAAACATTCTTTCTCTTTCGTTTCCCCTAACCTAGTTTTTTTTTTGGAATTCATTTCCCGAATTGAAGAGGAAAGTCTGACATTCAGTGATACGTTGGTGGCTTTACAGATTATGCGAGCTCAGTTTCCTCACATTGACAAGGTTTGTTCCTCTCAGCTCCGTTCTAACCTTTGTTATTGTCATTATCAGTTCTCTATCCTAGCTCAGAGTTATTCATTTTGGTACTATTATTTGATTCAGTTTCGCTATCTAACTAAATTCAGCTGCTAAATGGTTGGAATAGAGCAATTGTTTTGTGCGAAGCAATTTGTACTTGTTATTTATAATCTTTGTTTTTTTGGTTTGCTAATTTCAGGTGTCAATTAAGCCCTTTGTGTTACGTTCACAATTGTATAGCAGTGTGAAGGACAGAACGCAAGTAGATCGAGAATTGGAGGTGTTATTTCCCGTGCCCATCATATATGAGAATTTAGTAGTTTATGGAATGAATGCCATGTTCTGTTGATGTTCACGATGTCTTTGGTGCCTTTATTTTCATGTTCAAGTTTTTTTATTTTGTTTAATTTTGAGCCCTATATTGAATCTTTAGCTGCTTTACTTGATTGGTTCATTTAAATATGTTGCATGCTAATGATTGATTTACCCTGTGATATCTTGGTTTTTGTAGTCTTTGAGGAGGGAGAAAGTATTGCGTGTTTTCAAACTAAACACAGGACAAGATGATCATGCAATGATGTTTTTTGATGACTACCTAAGCCAGGTTGGTTTGTTTCATCGTTGACATTCGCTGATTTGTAGGAAGATTTTTATAGACATTATGCTTTTTCTGGCAAGCATTATGTGTTTCGGTGCTGTTTGGCAGCTGAAAGTGTATCCACTGCTTTTCTAAGTCTGTCTTGATTGTTCAATATCAATGGGATCCTGCAGTACTCCACTTTGAGATTCTGACTATTTAGAAAACTTCTTTTATGTTTGCATTATGTGCAGATAGATCATGTTGTTAAAAGGATGGAAGAAAGAAAACAAAGTGATCTCCAAGTTTTTGACTGGTTTAGAACTCATGTTATTGATGTGAGGCTAGAACCTAGCATTGACCATCAAGAACTTGTAAGTGTTGTAATTTCTGAATGTCATTGTCATCTACCTGCATTGTTTGTTTTCTGTTACCTTTTCTAGTTTTAGGTTCAGTATGTCAGGATTTATGAAACATTACACTATCAGCTCACTCATATATGAACATCCATGCTGACAATGTTAATCTATAGGATAAGATAAGAGATCTTTATAAGTGTTATATAAAGTACAGTGGTCAATGCCAAGCTGATAATGAGACCCCAAGTGATTTTAGCCCACATTGTGCACATTTTTCCGTTTTTCTGTTTGTGTTTTATCTTTTATGACACGAATAAATATTCACAGAATAATTTCTTTTGGATCTATATTGGTAGACACATTCTGTAGAATTTCTGAAAGAAATCAATATATTTCTTGTGCTTCGTATTGCATGAATCTTCAGTTACTTAAAACTGTCATCACTAATGCATCACTAGCTTCTACTAACATCATTACTCTATTGCAGTGCTTTCTCTTATCCCAAGGAGGAAAGGTGAAGGACGAATACATAACCCTTCTGATCAATGCCGGTGTCCTTGTAAGCACATGTTGTTTGTGTTTATATATTTTTGTTTCTTACCTTTCATTAAGTGGATATAGGACATGCAAGATATACTGTCCGTGACTGTGCTGAGAAATTATTAGCGGATTCGCTCCTCACAGTTTTTTTCTGAATTTAAAATCCTTTATGCCCCATATCTATAAGCTGGCCTACCTCTATGTTGTTGTAACTGAGCTCTTTATGTAACTGAGTCTGAAATCATGCTTTGTATCTAAGTGTATGTGGAGCAAAAGGACATTGTATGACCTTATTGGTTTTCTACCAGCATTAAATAACTGTCAGTTGCTGAGTTCAATTGATATCTTGATATGCCTTACTGTCCGTCACCTCTAGTTTTCTGCTTTGAACATGGATCAAGCATCTGCATTTGAGTTATTGCTTTTGAATGTCAGATTGTCTGTGATGAATATGGTTCATGGCTTAATAGCTATCCATCCTCAAGGGTTTTGTTCATTGAGTTGCAACTATTTCTTCTGGGCTTGCAAGATCGCCAAAATCAGTGAGGTTCTGCAAGTGCTCATTCTTTGGTTAGTGACTTGTGATGATTCCCATAGTTGTCAAGGCGCTAGGCGCAGCCTAGACGCCAGGGGGTCCTGGAGCCTAGGCGCAAGCTTGGCACATCAACTAAAAAATAAATAAATTATGCTAAGTGTCATACAATCAAATATAAAAAGTTCTATCATATAAATAAAAAATTCATCAATCCAAATATAATAAAAATAATAAATCCTAGTTAGTCGTCATAAAACTATGGGATACTCGAGTCGTCAATAATCAAAGTCGTCATCAAGCACACGAACATGAAGATTTATATTAATATATGCATAGAAAATTCATAAAACAGAACACTACTTAAAAGTCAAAACTATTTCATAAGATTAACAAAGTAAATATAAAAATTATAAACCAGTGTTGTCACGGGCGCGCCTAAGGCGCACAAAGCTCCAGCCTCAGCGCCTTGTTGCTTACCAAGCGACTTATATGCGCCTGGGCGCGTCAGGTGTCAGGCGCAGTCTAGGCGTTCCAGGCGCAAATTAGGCCCATAATTAGTTTTTTAATATTATTTACTTATTTAATGAGTATTTTTTTGAGAGATAATATTAATAGTTATAGTTGACTGCTAAAATTAGCTAATGATTATTAATGCAATTAAATAAGCTAATGAGAAGGGAAAGGTTATTAATGCAATTAAATGAAACCATTTAAATGAATTATATATTACAACCTTAAAATTAGCTAATGATTTAGTTAAGAATTTTAATAAATATAATTTAAAAGTTTGGTCAGTATTAATTGCATTATGTTAATCATTTTAAAATTTTGTTTCCTATTTTGATTTTTTATGCTAATAAATGTGATGTTCATGTAATTTATTGCAAAATTTAAAATTCTATTTCCTTTTTTTTAATTTTTTTATGCTAATAAAGGTGAGGTTCCCGTAATTAATTTTTAATTTGAAATTTTATTTCCTTTGAATTCTATTTCCTAGTTCAATTATTTTAATGCTAATAAATGCGATGTTATAATTTCACTTTAATAATCTACTTCCTTTTTTATGCTAATAAATGTGATTTTTCGTAATTATTTTATATTGAAATTATGTTTGCTTTGAAATTCTATTTCCTATTTCAATTTTTTTAATGCTTATTAATGTGACATTCGTGACTTTGAAATGTTACAACTAATTCTCTTCTTTTATTAGCATTATGTGCCTAATTTTCGCCTGGTGCGCCTAGACTGCGGCTAGCGCCTAACGCGCCCAGGCGCATATAAGTTGCCTGGTAAGCACCAAGGCACTGAGGAGCCTCGTGCGCCTTAGGCACGCCCGTGACAATACTGATGATTCCTTCTGTCTTTATTTCCACCTTGAATCAGTGGGATTGTACTAGTGTTCATGATTTGATTGGTGTGAATTGAAACTTTTAACTCGTATTTCATGTTCCTTTCATGGTTGTTTGTGGAGATTTTTTTGGTAATTAGGTTTTGGAGTGAATAGAGCCCTTACAACTCAATCCAACCTTAAGGGCTCATGTCGTTCATGGAATAGCTATTTCGTGGAATAGAAGTAAAATGAATGAAAAATGGTTAAAAATGGAAGAGTTTTTGCCTAGAATCCGCCATTGGATGTAATAACCATTCCTAGCTATTACACATCTCATGAATAGCTATTCCTTCGTTTCAAATAGGAATAGCTATTCCATGACGTGTATTAGCTAGGAATAGCTGTGGCCTATTCTAGACAAAAACTCTGTCATTTTAATGTTTTTTCATTCATTTTTCTTCTATTCTGGAATAGCTATTCCGCGAATCAAATGCCACTTAATTGGTGGCTATTGATGAGATCCACAGGAAGATTTATTGTTCTCCATGGTGAAATGTCCTTGCTCTCGGTAATAAAAAGGGTTATATAACAAAAATACAACCATGACCAACTGTCCTTTGCCTGGCCTTTGAGTTGTTGTAGACTAGTCCTTACCGTATCAAAGCAGAATATATTTTTTTATAGTTTAGAGGTCTGTGCGATTAAAACAAGGTTTTCGTGTGTTTTAATGTTTTCTATTAAGTTTTAGCGAGGTAAGTATCTTTTAGATATTACTAGTGAACCAAAATTTGTCTGTTTCCCAAGCCAAAGACTTTGCACAGCTGATTTTCCTCATTTAGAGCTTCTTAAATTTTGTATTGATTTCTTGTGCACTAGGTTCTACTGAACTGCCTTGCTTGTTATCTCTGTTTTCTATATTTAGGTTCTCTTCTTTTATTTTGAGACCAATTTGAATCTTTCTGCAGAAATATCACTATTTCTTCGTCCTTTATGGTTTTGCAACTTGCAAGATTGCAAATTTTTATGCTGCGGTTTCATGCTATTGTTGATAAACTTTCAGTACTTCTCCTATTTTCTTCGGGAATTATGTCTATGGGCTTGAAATGCCTCATGAAAATCAAGATGAATGTGGTCTCAGTACTTTTCTTGCCTTGAAATATCGTTAAGTTGTCAGTACTTTTCTTGCCTTGAAATATCGTTAAGTTGTCAGTACTTTTCTTGCCTTGAAATATCATTAAGTTGAAGTTAAGTAAATTTATGAACCAGATTTTCTTGTTTAAGGAAATTCTAAGCAAAACATCGTATAGCCAACACCCATGTTTGCATCTAATATAGCAATAACAAGCTACTGCACATTGTATAACTGTGAAATCAAGATGGTGTGTGCGACAAAGATGATGCTTTTGATACTTCAACATTTTTTTACTGAATGATACTTCTACAGTTGATACTGATTAAATTGGGTGGAATAGCATTTCAAATTTCTTTTCCCCTTTTCTCCCATCTATCTTTCATTATAATTTGTGGTTGTGTACTTATGTTTGTATTTATATACTTATTTGGTTGTTCTCTGCATTAGTTTCTGATATTCTGATTTCTTCTAATTTGGATGTTGACTTTTCTAGACTCGACAACTGATTGATCCGAACATGTACTGGTTTGCGATTCCAAATATTGGCTCAGTACTGAAGGGCCTTTTTCAGGTACAGAATGATCTGATTGTTCTACCTTATAAATTGCATCTGAATCTGAGATATCTGAATGTTGTAATAAAGAAGCCTCAGTTGATAATGCATAGTATAATACCTTGTATAGGTAAAATTAGTACTTTGACTATGAAAATTGTTGCATATATTCGGAACTCAATCCAAATACGACTAGTAGAGGAGCTATATAAGTTGGAATGATTTTTTATGTTATTATTTTTGTAATATTGAATTGTAGAGTCAATGAGTCAGTCAAACAAATACAACTAGCAATTTGTTTGTTGAATATTTCAAATGCTGTTGTGATTTAAAAAAATATCCTATTAGTTAATTTTATGTTAGAACTAAAACTATTATTGGTTTTATTCTGTAGGGTAGAAAGGAGCTGTTATCTCTTTTGGGTCGCAGGAGATATAAAGAAATGATGTTGGCTGCTTTAGAGAAGAAGCGCCTTCGGCTGTCACTGCTTGATATTAGATTTCATCTTCGTGACTTGATTGGTTCAGGTCATGTCCAAACTGCCAATACTCCAACTGGCATAGTTGTTCGAATCGCAAAGGATTAGAACCACAACTTTGAACCACAAATGGTTCTTACAATATGTAGTAATCTCCATTGTTGGTTCTCAACCATCTGCAACAGGTTTCATTGTCTTATTACCGAGTCTCGGATTTTTTACTTTATGTTATTATTTGTTAATTGTTAGTGACATGAATAAGATTGTGAACCAGGATAACAGTGGAACAAAGCAAGGATTTGACGATTGCCAATCACTTGCATTGATTTGACTACAGGTCTGTATTCTAAGCTATTCTTATCTCTGGCATTAAAGTTTCTTTTGTTGAGTGTTAGTTACATCCAACTACCATGCAGTAGCATGGTTCACAAATGAATTTTTTCATTTGATATTTGTGGAGTTGTTAGTTTCAGTAATGAAACTCTCTCATTTTCTTCTTTCGAATTGTAAACAGGGGAAAAACCATCTCTCCTTTTTGAAATTTTATGCTTGTTCAACTTCTTTCTCTGTTTTCGTCTCAAGTTCTTGTTCATCTTCTTTTCCTTGGTGCTATTCATTTTACATTACCATTTTCAACATGATTACTGGTGTTTATTGTCACTTAAGAAGTAGTAAGATTTCACATCTGCATTGCAGACATTACTGACGGAGATTTTGTGCGTATTTTGAAATGGATGAAAACATGTATATTAAAGTTCCTCGAAGTCCGTGTTTTGTAGTGTTCGGATCCAATGCTTACAAGAAATGAATTCAATTAGACTTTGCTCATGATTTGCAATTCTTTTAAGATGACCTTGTTTTATGCAGAAAAATATTTACATTCTCTTGTTTAGTTTTTCCAAACAAATTATTCATGAGAAGTAGAATTAAATTCCTCCAATATCTATAATAAAAAATGTTTGAGTTAACCATTTCTTATCCGAGTCTTTGACGTTATAATTTAACAATATAGCAGATAATAATGGAGCCTGAGAATTGACATGTATTCGCATAATAGGGACTAGTAATTGCTTATATGCACATATTGGTGACATTGTTTATTGTTGCAATGCGTACATACAAGTTACATCTTTAAAGTTTAGGTTTCTGCTGTGTGGTAGGAATTCTCTCTAGGTGGCATAAAAATGCAAAGCTGATTGCTAGTTAGGGCCCATATCTTGTGATTGGACTCTGTTAATATGCACAATGCTCTTAACAAAAGGCTCAAGCCCGCATTTAAATGTTTCGTATATTGGGTATTGAGTTCTGCTTTTGATTAAGAGTAGAAACTATAGAATAACAAGTCCAAAAGCTTTTTGCTTTGGAAAAAGGCCGAGTTTTTTGGGAAAATAATTTTTTTGGGTTTGGGAAAGCAATGTTATACTGGTGTGCTCCATAAAAACCATGTGTTATATAGTTCGTTTGTCTATTCGATCTCTGTAGCATGCAAGTTGCTCGTATGTGCTAAGCACATTGGTACTTTTTTGTCCTTGTTTGAATAAAGTTGCGGTCGTGTTCCCAAAATTCATTTACTGTACTTGGATAATCCGTACTAAACGAAACTGCAACAAATTATATATCACATGGGCAAAATAACCACATGGACCAATTGACAAACCGGGTATATCAGATTCACCAAAAAGATTTTTTTGCCGTACTTCTCACCTTTAAATTGCTAAGATAATTTGAGAAAATTGGTTAAATCAAATTAGTCCTTTTGTATTAATATAATTAAGTTTGTCACATAAGGGATACTGGCTGTGGTGTCTGTATTCTTGTTTAAAACTGGATGTGTTTTTAGTTATGTTGTTTTGTGGGCCAAGTACATTATAAATTGTCTGGTTCCTCCTTTTTTCTTTTAAACAAAATATATTTATGTTACTTGTTCAATGTATTAACAATTAAAGCAAAAAGTGTTGAAGTTGATAATTTAAATTAATGAAAGTTTTAGTGTTAGTTGTTGGTAATCTTAATTAGATAATCATTTGGTAGGTTTAGTTGTACTTTACATTTGCACTTTAGGACAACATGTCCTGATTCTGTAGGCATAACTTCTTTCCTCTTGGCATCGTTCTTTCCTTGTAATATGAAGGCATGAACAACTCTATAAGTTGGGGACCATAGTAGATCCCATGGTTAAGATCCACAATTTGACCATATTTAAGATTGATCTAATTTTAGAGGGTCCAAATTTGTTCTTTTTGGGCAATTTTTTTTTTGGTTTTCATCACGAGGTGGTCTTTGATGAGTCCCAACTGTGGGCGGCATCTTTGAGTCATGTCCACATTTAGACTAATCCCCGATCTACAATTTGCGGGTATCTCAAAGGGCAGGATGGCTGGTCCCAAGATTTAAGGTTGCTCCATGATCACTAATAAATGCTTAAGGATGAACTAATTCCTACTACTAGACCATGCTCTTGGGTATTGCTAATTGCTATATCTATTGTTAATTTATCAAAAGTATTGTAAATAGAATATTATAAGTTGGTCAGTATATTTTGTCGGTTCCTTAATTGAAAACATAACTTGGCTGTCATTTGCTGTCATTGGTCATGCTTAGATGTTGTGTTTGATTTAAACCTATGGAGTGAGAAACAGAGTTGAAATTAACCTTAATAATAGAAAGACAATAAGGCTAGAACTAGAAGAACAAGTTAACTATATTTTTTTGATGATTTATTTAAGGCAATAATTTATGTAGGCCAAACTAAGAGTATAAAATAGCAAGGAAAATCAAATGTAGAAGAAATATATGGGGGCAGAGGAATCTCTGAAAGTGATATTATATTAAAGCATTTATCCCCAAATTACCCCTGATAGGTTGTACTATGGAACTCATAATTTGCAACGCAAAGAACTGTGAGTTGAGCATATCGGTTTAGCATATCGAAAGTCTGGCTAATCTGATGCTAAAGTTAGCAACGAATTGGGAAAATAAGTTATACGCAGTGAGAAGTGAGAGTGATAATGTGGATTGTGTCAGAGGTCTGAGTATTTATAAGACTGGATGGATGAAATTGATCACCTGTCAATCTTTGATTCTTAAACTGATCGAACATCACGTGGCTATATAATCTGTTGTAGTAGTGTAATTTCAAAAATTACTACATAGACCTTAATGTTAGTAGCCGGATTCGGTCTGAGAGTATTCATCGGTGCGGCTTTCAGGCTGATGTGCATATGTTATTATGATACCGACATATGACCTCTAATAATTATATAAGATCTTGATAGAGCAAAGACCTTTTACATCACTAATAATGTTCTAATAATGTTAAAGGATTTTCATAAATAATTCAGAATCCATCACAATCAATCAGAATTGGGAGATGAACTCGTAAGTCATTAGTCATTACAACAATCAACAGTTAATTCAACCCACGTATTAGTTACCTGTTAGTCTCATAACCCTTTATTTAATTAGCAAAATTTGTCACACAAGAAAAATCATTTTTTGTTTTCTGCTAATAAAAGACTTGTATTATTGGATGACACTCATTCTTAGTGACGTGTATTTTGTTTTTGTTTATTTTAATTATTATTGTATTAATTTCTTGTATATTAAGGAGTGTGTTTTCTAGTATATTATATGCTATTGCACCTAAAATAAATATAATAAGTACACAAAATTTAATGTATCATCATTCCTTCACATAATCTTTCATGAATATTTGCAAGTAACTAAGCTCACAATTAAATTAATTAGAAAAAAATAAAAGGAGAGCCTCCGAATACACCAGCTATGCGTAACATGTGAAATGAGTGCATAAGGATGTTGTGCACAACCTAGAATTACAATCATAAAGTTAAAAGTTATTAGAAAAGCTTTCTTGACCAATTGGATAGATCAAGAAAACAGCCGTGAAAGCAGCAACAGGAGCTGAATATGCAACAACAATATCAAGCATTGTTTTTAGATAGTTTGGGTCAGTTTGGTATTGTTGTTTGAGCTACTTTTAAAATAATTTCGTTTCTTAAAATTTTTAGCAGTACTACATATTTTAGCTTTGAACGACACAGTTTGATCTTTCATATTAATTAATTAGGAACTGTTTGATTTATTTTTTCTAAAATCAAATCTGCAGCTTTTCAAAAAAGCTGCTGAAAAACTCTCAGTCAAACTGGCCCATTGATAGCGCACTAAGAACTTAGAAGTTATAATGTGCATTGCAACATGAGAAATTCTTATATTCATAAAAAAAATTTGGCTCTTTATAAGTAAATTCACCACAGCCACGTGCGCGACCCGGGTCAAATCTAAATATAGTCGGGGCAAAAGTTCTGGTGAACCAGATGGGTAATAAAAAGAAATATGTTTGGATGCTCATTTTTTTGGACATGAATATGTCAACAGGTTTCATATTAATCTGGTTAATTTGTTAGTTTCATTCACAAGGAAATAAAATAAAAATGACACTTCACATGTGAGTCCATTGATTTAATTTATAAGTAAACTGACATCATATCACAAATTGATGATATTGACCCACTCTTTTGGCTATGTTAGGCTCAATTATAATACATTATTCTCATTTGTGTATTTCGTAATTTTATCACTTTTTAAAACTCTCCGCCTAGCTCCGTTTAAGTTTTGTTTAGGCGTTATTTTGAGGTTTATTGTCCGATTTTTTATTTTTCGGGCGCTATCAGGCGCTGGACCGATATATTGCCGCCTAGGCACCCCCTAGTCCGATTTTTTCCGCCTGGGCACCGCCTAGTCCGATATTTTCCCCAATTTTTAAGATATTGATACCTATAATAATTATAGTTCAATTTTTTCAATTCAAAAAAGGTAGTACGGTTGGTAAAACTAATGTACAACAAAATATTCTCACCATACAATTTTCATTTTGAATATCAAACCGAGAAATAATATGCTATAAACCACAAAAAAATTAGTGAGAATATTTATTTTTAAGGAATTGATTTTAATGTTGGTGTGTTTTTATGTAAAAATTAACTAAAACTTGTGTTTTCATATGCTAAACTATATTTTTTTGTAAAATATATTTATATTATAATTTATTTTTTAGTTAAATTTATACTTTTATCTATTAATAATTATAAAAAATTAAAAATTTACAAATCCGCCTAGGCGCCGCCTAGGCCCCGCCCAGGCACCCCTAGACGTTTGAAGCCTCGGCCGTCCGACTAGCGCCTAGCGCTTTTTAAAACCTTGAATTTTACTACCTTTTATGTATTTTTCAATTTTTTTTCTTTAGTTTTGATTCTTGATTTACACATTCCATACAATATAAGCATTAGCATATGATTGAAAATTGCTAATAATCTCTGGAACACTCAACCTGTTTGAATCATAGTATAACATTTCTTAGATTCAGAAAGAAAAACTTGTAAGATTTCCTCAAATAAAAAAATAATGCCTGCAATATACCACCAGGACCGTTCCTGAGGGTGGGCAATAGGGGCAATTGCCTAAGGCTCAGAGTGGAAAGGCCCCAAAATATAATTTGTTAGCTTATAGTTTGGAATCTAAAAATTAATTGAATTTAGATCAAATAATATTACTCTTACTGAATTTAGTTAAATGTTGTAAGTTCAATTCATAATTTCTTCAAAACATTAACATTTTATTATAGTATTCTAAATTGAAGGTCTTTTTTACTACTTTTCATATTTAAGACCGAGCCTCCTTATAAAAAAGGCCCTAATTTTTTTTATCTCATCCATAGGCCCTTAAACAAGCTAGAAACGGGTATGTATAACAGTTCCTGAATAGAACAACATAAGGAAAAGGGGTTTAAAAGTTTATCGTAACTCAGGTAATATCATGTTCGGGCTGAGCTTACAAAGTCATCCCCCATTCCAATCCACATTCTGTATTAATTTTTTTCTTTCTTTTATTTTGAATGAATAAAAAGTAATAAATCGTCGAATTTTATACAAACACGTCTAACTCTTACCTATGGTTTCATTCTTTACTTCAATTCTTTAATATGTAACAGTATGTATTGTAGTTAGATTGAAAATCCAATAGGTTAAATCTTAAAATTCAAAACAATTTATTAAATATTATATATAAATATATAATAAATAAAATTATGCTTTTATCATTTTCGATTCAGATCGGGCTTAGATATTTATACAATAATCATGTTCGGCCTATAGAACTTTGGGCTATACAGTGCTCGGGTCGAGATTAATAAGAAAATGAGTGTCCAAATAGGCTCATGACAATAGGCTCGGGCTGGATCCGATGGGCAGGTTGGACACCGATTTATCAAATGATTACTGTATTATTGTTATGGTTAGTTGCACGTGACTACACATATAACTGTTGCCGTCGACTAAAAATTGGATAATGATGTTTAAATATAATTAAATTACTTGCTAATATACCCAATATCTATATTGTGTCCACAGCTGTTTTTTTAATTCAATTTAAGAATCTTTTTGGGATAATACAACAGTTTAAGAACAAACAATCGTCTTTATTTTTTATTATCTCATAGGAATCATGTGATTTCACAATTATCAAATCTCTAATTTTGTCCCCAGATTTAATATTAACAGTCAGTAGTAGTGTTGAAAGAGTCGTAAATAAGGGTCATGGCTAAGCTTTTTTCCGCATGTTTTTTTAAAAGATCAATTTTCAAGCTTTTTCTAGAAACAACAGATTTTATTTTAGAAAAAACTATCAGACAGTTCCTAATTAATTGATTTGAAAAATCAAAACGTGTTGTTCAAAATTAAAATATGTAGTTTTATACAAAGTTTGTGAGAACAACTCATTTTAACAGAAGCTTAAAAAGTAATCCGAAACTAACCCTAAGTATCCAATAATCTAATTATAGAGATTGGCAATTTGCAACGAAATTTTAATTTTTGAAGACATTTTTGAATCGAGTTAGGTGCTTTACTAAATATATATTATTGTAATATCATAACTATGGAGACAATAATTAAAACTTATTTTTATTATCATAAGTCTAAAAAATTAATTAAATTTATAAAAATGTGGGCTTATTGTACCTCTTATGTCAAATTAAAACCTTGGAGGAGCTATATATCGTTCGTTCCTACCTAAATCATTCGTTTATGGATTGGTTCTACTATAAGATACATACTAAGCAACTTTAAGTTCAACGAAAAAAAATTGTATGATAACGAGCATAGAAATTATACATGATCATGATATATAAACATGATTTCAATCTTTGTTAGAGTAAATAGAATCAGGGTCAATCCTGACATTTCTAGAGCCCCAGGCGAGATAAAATTTGAAGTCTCTTAGATTAAAATTTTTACCTAAAATTGACATATTGTAATAAATATTAAATAAAAAGTATCTTTTTATTTTTTATATTAATCAATAATTTAACTCATTCATATTAAATAAATTTTCAAAGTTTTTTTAAAGCTTATATATATGAAAAAATTGAGCCCCTTTTATATATATATATATATATATATAGTTGTGTATAGAGTATAGTATAGGTACATATTATTAAAATATGATGCATGGAATGACAGGAGAGGTGGGTCTTAAATAATTGTGCGTACAATTTCCCCTCATGCGAGAATTACCAAGCTTTCAATTTGATATACGTGTTTGCTTAATCCAATTAAACATAATTTTTGTTTTTTACCCAATAATTTGCAATGTCAAATTTCACAGCTATAAATTTGAAATTGACATTTATGTTCTTTTCAATTAATTGAGAAAACAAAAGAAATATTTCTAGTTTCGAAGGTTTACTAGATTATCATTCATAATAATTGCTTTTATAAGAAATATGAAATAGAGAAAAAAGGCTACGCATTTTCAATTAAGTTAACACCTGTAAATATAGTTTTTTTTATTTGTCTTTTAATACAAATCCAATAGTTTTATTATTTGATTATTATAAAACCTATCAACTAATAGTAGACTAGCAATATTAGCTACTATTTAAAACTCAATCAAAGTGTATCTAAATTGTTTGGAAGAAGTTTTAGAGAGTACAATTATTTAATTTTGGTGAGGTGGAATTGTTTAATTAGATATGTTTGTTAGCATATTATTATCCGTTTAATGTTAATAAAAAGTGGGGTCTCATTAATCGTAAGGATGGTTTTAATGGTAAGTGATTTGATATCATTTAAATAAGGTTTTGAATTCAAATTTCAGTAATACCATAATGAGACCCACTCATCATTATAAATTTAAATCTGACCTGAAGTTAGAGCGAGATGAAAAAAAGTGGGGCCTCATTTGTTCCATCCTATTTGCGGCGCTAATATACAAACCCAACTTGTCATTGCCAAATTGGCATTACCAATTCTTTTCTAATTTTTTAACACAATAAAACAAAAAACAACCGAAAATATCAATTTCTTGTTTATGTATTTGGCACACACAAAAGGAATAATATTTTAATGTATTTTTTAAATGGTAATAATATTTTATAAAAATGTAAACGAAATTTAGGTAATTAGGTTTCAACATTCAACCCACGCTTTCTTTCCCTAACTCCAACTTGAACAAACAAATTAATTTGAAATCTTTTGAACTATACAACATAGAAATTGAGAATTCTTAAACCCTAACACCCAATAGAAAAGGTTTAAAGACTATACAACATAAATTAATTTGAACTATAAAAAAATAGAGAGCCCAAAATAGTATAAATAAATGCAAAATGTTTATTTGAAATCTTTTTTTTTTTAAAATAAAAATTGCGAAATAAAAAAAAATTCTCAACCCTAAATATCCTAGATGATATTTGAATCTGAAACTTTTAGAAGTCAAAAATATAATTTCAACCATTAGATTAAGACATATACTATAGTTATATATGAATATAAAAAAAAACCGAGTATTGAACGCAAAATCCTCACTTTCGCATTCTAAAGTGTACCAATCAAGTAATAAAAATTTTTCACAAACAATGCCACATGCCACCACTATATTACTCCTTTTGTCTCTAAGATCGAATCTAACCATTCCCTATTTTAGGGATTCCTTTAAAATAGGGAATGAACATAGGGAATGGTTGAATCTAATCATTCCCTATATGCTATATTATATTATTATTTATTTTACATTTTATTTTTTTAATTATTTTGTTGGTTGATTAAAATAGAAGTGATGTAAAAGTACTAGTATAATAATAATAGAATATTATTATTTTAAAGGAAATGTAATATAGGGAATGAAAAATAGGAAAGATGATTAGAGCAAAAATACTGTAGATCCCCTAAAATAGAGTTTATAGAGTGAAAAATATGGAATATGGTTTATCCATCACCCTAGCTTTCACTATCCTCATTTTCCTATTTTTTTCTTATCAAATAATCTAATTAAATTACCGATATTGTATTTTAATTATGGAGTTAAAAATCTCATATCGGTAACAAATTAGCGAAAGTCATTGAAAAAGGGCGGATAAAATAGTTATTTCTACAGGAATATGTATTATATATATTTGATTATATTCCATTTTATTCTGCAAACTAAACAATACAAAAGAGTATATTATCCCAATGATTGTTTGTTAATTAAAGTATTAAAGAGGTTATTTTGCTTAAGCAAGATCTAAATGGAAAGATGTTATTTAAGAAATTTTTAAATTACTAGTTTGAGATGTATACATAATTGTGGATGTAACTGCATTCCAGAATTTAAAACTTGGGCTTACGGTTAGAACAAAGTAAAATCTTATCCCATCTGTTCGAATATAGACTTGAACCTGCTATCTCTAGGATCATAGTTTAACCACTAAACCAAGCATTTGCCATAAAATTTTGATAAATTACTATGGTTATTATTCGATTAGAGTTATTCCTCATTTGTAAATTTAAAATAGATTAGCTGAATTATGTACTTAAAAAATTTCTAAATATTTTTCAATTAAATATTATGTTTAGCAGAAAAGCTACTTGCTGCACATTTAAACAAATGTGCTTCATTGTTAGATATTTTTGTACAAATAATCCATTTACTAAACTTTAGAACTCAATATTCACTAAAACTTTATGACTAAACTGCCACTTTTTGTTTTTTATTCGGGTATATTTGAACTGAACTGAACTGAAATGATTTGAACTAAACTGAAGTACATTGAACTGAATTACATTGAATTGTAGTCTAAAAACTATAGGGTTAACTTTAAAAAAAAGTATCTTGTGGTACCACTCATTTGTAAAAGGGGGTCTAAGGAACTTTTTTTGCAAAATATGGTCTGTGGTTTCAAAAAATTTACAAATAAAAGATCTTCAATATTAAATTATATCACAAGCATGGGTAATCTTGTTCGTTTTAATCTGAAGTTTTGTAGGATGACTATTAAATATACAATACACATCGGTAAAATTTTTGAAATTTTTTTGAATAGTACAAATATTTTTTTAATTAAATTATGATAACAAATTTTAAAAAATTATAAAAAAATAAAAAAATTTCAAAAATTACTCTGATGTATATTTTTTAAATAATAAGGTTAAATTATTAGAATTTTGAATTGTTAAAAATATTCAATGTAACACCATTATTTCGAATTCATAGGCCCATTTATACAAATTTTTTGAAATCACATACCCTATTTTGCAAAAAAAAATTTCTCAAACCCCCTTTTAGAAATGAGTGAAATTACAAGGTAATTTTTTTTAAGTTAACCGAAAATTATATTAATAGAGGCAAGAGGGCTAGAGTATATGATAAAATTTAGGATGCTTGTACTAGTAGTAAACAATTTCCCATGTTTCCAAGCTACCAAACCGAATCTTCTGATGCAGTTACACATGGAAATACCATATATTTTAATTTAAAAAACAATCAAATAATTTTGAAAATGACATAAAGTTTTCATTTTTATGCAATGTGTAAGGCTAATTATGTTTCCACGTAATTGAATGTGCCATATTATTCCAAATAAGCCTTTCAAAAACACTGTTCTAATATTCCCTTGGTTTGCTGCTTTAACTATAATTCAATATTAGTTTAAATCATGTGTCTATATGGAAGCTCTAGGTTTGTTGACAAATAAGCGCCTACTTGTTCTTTGCCTATAATCTCATATGTGTATAATACTTCAAGTTGGATATATATAGAGAGATTAACTCTAAGATAAGTCAGTTGACTGTCTATTTCATGAAATGAATCTTGTATTCGCTTGTTAGTTTGTATAGTTGGGCTCAATAGTTTCGAGAAGTTCTTCTTTACTAGTATTATAGCAAAAGAATGTTCATGTCGAAATGTATTATGTATATTTAGATGGTAGAGTTTGTGTAGATAAAGTGACTAGACTTGATGATGGTTGGACCACAAAGGTGATATGCAAAGGAATTTTTATAAATGGATCCATTTCCCTTCAAAGAAAGTGTTGAAAATGAATAGTGTTATTACATTTAAGATTGACATATAAATGAGACTAAATACTAAATAATGAAATATTGGTATAGATTTGGAGAAGAAGCTAGTGGCCTGATTAGCTTGTTTGGCATAGTGTCTGCTTAAATATATTTTTCCTTTCAAGTTTGGCATACATTGTGTCTGAAATAATATAAATACTACAATTGACCCTAGCTTAACAGTTTAAGTTTTTAGATTAAACGGTCATGTGACATGATATGAGAGCAACTTAGATTTAAAGGTCAGGGATTCGAATCTTGACAGTTCCATTTGTTGAATTATATTGCAACACATAGCAAAATGAGTATGTGTTGTACCTGCTTCAAGCATAGAGGGCATTCGCATGCGGGGGTATCGGAAATAATATAAATACTATGATTTGACCTTACCTAGCAACTTAATTAAGCTTTTAGGTCAAACGGTTCCATGACACCTAGAATTGTTCAACTTACTGACAGCATGTTCAGGCCTCCCTCCGTAGATTAGATTTGGACAAACATATTATAATAGAATCCCAGTCATGCCTAGATCCGCGGAGGCTCGAAGTTGTGATGGATTTGGCTTTGCTTTTGTATAAAAATTCAAGATGACTGAATATATATGTTATTAATTAAAAATATATATTATATGCAAATATACTCATTGATATAAATATATTCAAAAATTATTTAGAAATTGATGGCAAGCCGGGCTTGAGAATAAAGTTCTGAACTCAAGTCCGATCCCGTCCATGTATGAACTGAGTTGGGCCCTATAAAGAAACCGTGGGTCTGGAGAGTGTTGGACTTGATAGGCTGAGTGAGCATACAAGTGGGGTTGAGCCCATCTAACACAAAACCGATTGGCTTGTGTTAAGGCCCAATCTACTCCACTTATATACCACTCATAATTCTCCTTTATTTTTCATGTGGGATATCTCCAACACTCCCCCCTCAAGCGCAACTGGGCCTGGACCAGTTGCCACTTGCCAACATTCCTTGGTCTATCATCTCCGAGGCTCAAGGTCAACATCGGGTCTAGTCTTTCTCTGCTATCTCAAACTCCATCAGGACTTTAATCACAAACCCAGGATCAATGGTCGTCAGGCCTTCCTCCGCTCTCATGCCATGTACATAATCCATGGGTCTGGAGAGTGTTGGGCTTGATAGGCTGAGTGAGCATACAAGTGAGGTTGAGCTTATCTAACACAAAATCAATTGGCTTGTGTTAAGGCCCAATATACTCCACTTATATACCATTCATAATTCTCTTTTATTTTCCATGTGGGATATCTCCAACAGACCTGACAAAGCAATATTTTTATCGACCCGACCAAGCTTTACCTGATCTCGCCCATATTTTGCAGGTTTAGGTGTGCCTAGACTCAATTCGGAAGGAGAGAATTAGTATTGGTTTGATAAAAATTTGAACTGAAAACATGTGATTTAAGCTAAACAAGTTTCTAAGCCCACTTATAGCTCAATTCACATATAACCTCAAATCACATTAATTATCCATCAAACTATATTACTATCCGATATGATACCCTTAAAGTTCGCCAGCTCAGAAATCAATGTATAACCTAGCTCATATGATTCTACAATATTTTTCATATATGAATATTGTTTTTACAAATAAATAGATTTATGGTCCATCGATAGCTTTGATTCCAACAAAATTGGCACCAAATGTTATCTAAAGAACATCTATTTTTCATATAAAGACGAGGGATTCAAAGTTAAACAATTATATAAATTAGGATGCCAAGAGATGCTGAACTTATTTAGGCCATGTCATTTTCAATTTATAAGTAGTAGTATTGAACTGAACTAGTAAATACTTATTTCAGTGTAAATTTATATGTATGCAATACTAATAAGTATTGAATAGTACTAAACTGAATGGATTATAAATTAAAAGTATCATGTCCTTAGTTTTGGAAAAAAGCTCTAAGGAGTTCCATAGTGGAACTTTTGATGCTAGTTTACTTCTGAGAACATAGGAATCTGAAATAACGAGTTCAATTTCAAAGTAAAGATTTGGATACTAATATCATTAATATAGAATAAGCATGATTTTTGTATAACATATGACGCATGTTTTGACTTAATTAAGAAGTATTATATTATTCCACATGGTTTAGACAAATGTTGTCTTAATTAATTAGTTCCATTAATATACATGGAGACAACAAAGAGATCTTAATGTAATTCCAACAGAATTAATCAATTGATCATATATATGGAGACGAGACAACCCTTAACCATGCATTTTTCTATATAAATTACATTATTTTGAAAAATATACAAGTTAGAGAGGATAATTAATAATTAGTATGAAAACAAATGTTTATGAACACAAACTTTACTTATAGATTACATAAATTTCACAATTTATTGGTACTTACAAGGGTTAGTTCCATTGGTAAGTGGCTTGGTATCGCTTAAGCAAGATCTCGAATTCGAGCCCTAGTAAATGCAAAAATTCCTTATTTGGAGACTCGCCCACCACAGCTAGTAGGTGCACGATCCGGTGAGGTCTGGATGTAGTCAGAGCCAAGCTCCAGTGAACTAGATGGGCAACAAAAAAATAAAATACTCCGTCCCTTTTTAAATAAGTGTCACTTTTGACACTTTCTCACATACCAATGTTACATTAAATATAGCAGTAAAGATACTATTATACCCTTAAAGCTAACTCTTCATTTTTCCATTCACTTTTTACAATAAAGGAGTAAATAAGGGTAAAAGGGGAAAGAGATAGACAAAAATGCATTATAATCCTGAAAGTGACACTTATTTAAAAAAATACTTACTACTCGAAAGTGACACTTATTTAAAAATGAAGGGAGTAAAAGATTGTAGTGAGAATCAAACATGAATATATACAGACTGATAGATATACTCATCATGTACCGCAAACCAAGCCACACTTCAATTTTTTAGGCATAATGCATCAAGGACTCTCTCAACTTGTTTCGCTTTGCCAACTACTCCTTTGAATTTTGACAAGGTTTTGTACCGCATATATTAAAAAAAGTACATCAGTTCGCTCTTGCACCACTTGTCGGCTTCTGGATTGGTTTACCTTGTCAATGATGCCATTCTCCAATTTTTTCTCTTTCCAACCAGAAGTTAATACGTAACGTCTATGAGCAAATTGGTGCACTTGTTGAAAGTTTGAGAAGTTATAAAAGTATTTTCAAAGTTCAAGACAATAAAAGGAATAAGAAAAAAATTAGAAGCTTGTTGGGATACTTTTGAAATGGCCTCTCTCAACCCTAGGCGACCAGCCGTACCCCACCATCCCTCTCTCGGTCACCGTCGATCATCAGCCACCCTGTCCACCTTTCACCGCCCAAATAACCCCTCGCTCCGATAGTTCCCTAGCAACCCCTACAAAGTTTACTTTGAAAATTTCCCAAATAGGTATGATATGGATGCGATGAAGAGAGTGTTTCGCAAATATGGTGTGACAGGATGGGTCTACATCGCAAGGAAGAAGAATGCGAGAAATCTCAATTTTGGATTCCTTACTCCCGATCGCCGGATTCCTATCCATGAGGTGATTTCTAGAATGAATTCTATTATTATCGATGTCGTAAGATTATGTGCGTTTAGGGCTAGGTATTCTTGTCCAAAGTTTGAGGTGGTTAGGGCTGTGGGATTACCAAGTCCCACATTGGCAAAGTGAATAAGAAAGAAAAATGGAAATTGTCCCACATTGCCAATTGTAAGGCATAGGGGCTGATTTTGTAGTATAAAAAAAGGCCTATGGCCTTAGTTGAAATCACACCAACAAAGCCTTTCTCATCTCTAAGGCATTTGTTCTTCTTATTCCTTTTCTTTGTAATATTTTGTTATAAAATTAAGTTGGTAGTGTAATTTTAGTGTTTCCTCTTTATATGCTCTGTGCGCTGTAGGTGTACTACAGTCGGCACATCAGAAAGTTTTTTCTAATTTTCGGGCCTGTTGTCTAGTTGGCATTTAGCAAATTTAAAATTATTGTTAAAATAATCTTTCGGTAAAATCTAGAATAATAATAGTATTCTGTCTCGAGTAACTGGAAAAATTCTGTCACCAAGCGATAAGAGCCTAAGGAAATTGGTATTTAACTGAGACCGTTTGTGACTCGACCAATTACCTGGGAATTTTTCTAGCACTTGAGTAATATTATTATTTGTGATTTTACGGTTTGAGCTGAAATGGAAGAAGAGAATCCATTCGGAAAGATATCCACTTCAAATGCTTCTTCAAGTATTCTTCAGAGGGCCGCTGGAGTAAATTCCAGATTGGTGGTGGAAATTTTCGATGGAAGTGGCCATTTCGGCATGTGGCAAAGTGAGGTTCTAGACGCATTGTTTCAACAAGGTCTAGATATTGCCGTTGAAGGAGAGAAACCAAATGAAATGGGAGAAGGAGAATGGAAGACCATCAATCGACTGGCTTGTGGTACAATTCGGTCATGTTTATCTAGAGAACAGAGGTATGCATTTTACAAAGAAACCTCTGCTAGAAAACTGATGACGGCACTGGAGGAGAAGTTCTTGAAAAAGAGCAGTCAGAACAAGCTTCACATGAAGAAAAAGCTGTTCCGATTCACTTACATTCCTGGTACCACAATCAACGATCATATCACCAGCTTCAATCAACTAGTTGCTGATTTGTTGAACCTAGATGTGACATTTGAAGATGAGGATCTTGCCTTAATGTTGTTGGGATCTCTTCCGGAGGAGTTTGAGTTCCTCGAAACAACTCTACTCCATGGGAAGGCTGCTGTAACTCTCAATGAAGTTTGTGGAGCTTTGTACAGCTATGAATTAAGGAGGAAGGAGAAAAGGGAAAGCTCAAATGGAGCTACCGAGGCTTTGATTGTTAGAGGACGCCAAGGGAACCAGGCGAAAGGAATGAAGCAACGATCAAAGTCAAAATCCAAATTGGGGAAAGATGAATGCGCCTTTTGTCGTGAAAAGGGGCATTGGAAGAAAGATTGTCCTAAGCTGAAAAAGAAAGGCCAATCTGACAAGGGAAAGACTGTTGCAGTAGCTGAGTATGACGATAACTCAGATTGTTCACTTGCTCTTTCGGCTTCTACCAACTCTTCTAGTGTTTGGCTTCTTGATTCAGGATGCAGTTATCACATGTGTCCTAATCGAGAATGGTTCTATGATTTTAAAGAACTAGAAGATGGTGTTGTCTACACAGCAAATAATTCCCCTATCACCACACATGGGGTTGGTTCCATTCGGTTGAAAAACCAAGATGGATCAATCAGAACATTGAAGGAAGTTCGCTACGTGCCAGATTTATCAAAGAATCTCATTTCTGTGGGAGCCCTAGAAGAAAAGGGTTTCAAAGTTCAAGCAGAAAATGGAGTAATGAAGATCATTTCTGGTGCATTGGTGGTGTTGAAGGGAGTTCGAAAGAATAACAGGTTGTACCACTATCAAGGTACTACTGTTATTGGAACTGCAGCAGTGGCTTCTAATGATGAGAAAGAATTGGAAGCATCCAGATTGTGGCATATGCGTTTAGGGCATGCTGGTGAAAAATCCTTGAATCTTCTGGTAAAATAAGGACTATTGAAAGATGTCCAGGCTTGCAAATTGGACTTTTGTGAGCATTGTGTCAAAGGGAAAAAGACAAGGGTGAAATTTGGAACTGCGATCCATGATACTAAAGGTATTCTGGACTATGTTCATTCTGATGTGTGGGGGCCTTCCAAGATGGCATCACTTGGAGGGAAGCACTACTATGCCACCTTCGTTGATGATTTTTCCCGGCGAATTTGGGTGTATACTATGAAGACTAAGGATGAAGTGCTCGGAATTTTCCTTAAGTGGAAAAATATGATGGAAACTCAGACGGGTCGAAAGATCAAGCATCTCCGAACAGATAATGGTGGAGAGTACACGAGTGATCTATTTAAGAAAGCCTGTGATGATAGCGGCATTGTCAGGCACTTCACAGTCAGGCATACACCACAACAAAATGGAGTGGCTGAACGCATGAATCGAACCTTACTGGAGAAGGTTCGATGTATGTTGTCCAATGCTGGGTTGGGCAAGCAGTTTTGGGCTGAAGCTGTTATATATGCGAGCCATCTCATCAATCGCCTACCATCTAGTGCTATTGATGGTAAAACACCACTCGAGAAATGGTCTGGGAAACCTGCTACTGACTATGATTCCTTACGTGTGTTTGGTTCCACTGCTTATTATCATGTGAAGGAATCAAAGTTGGATCCTCGTGCAAAGAAAGCAATTTTCTTGGGGATTGCTTTGGGAGTAAAAGGGTATCGTCTTTGGTGCCTAGAGACCAAGAAGATGATCATCAGCAGGGATGTTACCTTTGATGAATCTACCATGTTAAGAAAGGTAACAACAGAACAAACAGATGGTACTCCGAAATAGGTGGAGTTTGAAAGGCAGATAGTTAGTCCAGCAAATGATGAAGATGTAGAAACTCCAATGGTAGATGAGGAGTCTGATGAGGAAGAGGTTCAAACCCAAGAACCTCCACAGCAACTTGAACCAATTGCATTGAGAAAGCCAAAAAGAACAGTAAGAAAGCCTGCTCGCTATGTTGATATGGTGGCTTTTGCATCTCCAATTGCAAATGATGACATCCCTACCACTTACAAAGAAGCAGTAAAAAGTTCAGAAGAAGATAAGTGGAGGAATGCCATGATTGAAGAAATGCAGTCCCTTCAGAAGAATCAGACATGGAAGTTAGCTGATCTTTCAAAGGGAAAGAAGGCAATTGGGTGCAAATGGGTCTATGCAAAGAAAGATGGATTTCCTAATGAGTCTAATGTTCGCTACAAAGCAAGGTTGGTAGCTAAAGGGTACGCTCAAATGGAGGGAGTTGATTACAATGAAGTATTTTCTCCAGTGGTGAAACACTCTTCCATCCGTATTTTATTGGCTTTGGTAGCACAGTTAGATCTGGAGCTGGTTCAAATGGATGTAAAAACAGAGTTTTTACATGGAGACTTAGAGGAGGAAATCTATATGGTTCAGCCTGAAGGATTCAAAGTTGCTGGAAAAGAGAACATGGTTTGTAAACTTGAAAAATCGTTGTACGGATTAAAGCAATCTCCGAGGCAGTGGTACAAGCGATTTGACAAGTTTATGTTGAGGCAGAAGTACACAAGAAGCAAATATGATCATTGTGTGTTTTTGCGCAAGCTGCAAGATGGATCTTTTATATATCTTCTTCTTTATGTTGATGATATGCTGATAGCTTCCAAGAACCAAGAGGAAATTGAGAAGTTAAAATCTCAATTGAATGAGGAATTCGAAATGAAGGATCTTGGCGAAGCAAAGAAGATTCTTGGCATGGAGATAAGCAGAGATAGGAATGTGGGAAGACTTTTTTTGACTCAGAAGGAATATCTGGGAAGGGTATTGAAGCGTTTTGGCATAAATAAGCAGTCAAAACCTGTTAGTACACCACTTGCTTCTCATTTCAAGCTCAGTGCAGCATTATCCCCAAAAGCTGCAGCAGAGAAAGCATATATGTCAAAAGTACCATATGCAAGTGCTATTGGTAGCTTAATGTATGCTATGGTGTGTACAAGGCCCGACATTTCACATGCAGTTGGGGTCGTGAGCAGGTATATGCATAATCCTGGAAAGGAACATTGGCAAGCTGTGAAATGGATTCTACGGTATATTCTGAACACCGTGGATGTTGGATTGGTATATCAGCAGGATAAAGGTGGTCAACATGTAGTTGGATATTGTGATTCCAACTATGCTGGTGATCTGGATAAACGTCGATCAACTACTGGTTATGTGTTCACCTTGGCAAAAGCACCAGTATGTTGGAGGTCTACATTACAGTCGACAGTTGCCTTGTCTACGACAGAGGCAGAATATATGGCATGTACAGAGGCTGTAAAGGAGGCAATCTGGCTTCAAGGGTTGCTCGGTGAATTAGGTATTCAACAGAGGCATATAAAGGTGCACTGCGATAGTCAGAGTGCTATCATGTTAGCAAAGAATCAAGTTTACCACGCAAGGACGAAGCATATCGACGTTCGTTACCACTTCATACGAGAGGTTCTCGAAGAAGGTGGAGTTGTAATCCAGAAGATTCAGACCACAGAGAATCCAGCTGATATGTTGACAAAGGCAGTAAACCCAATCAAATTTCAATATTGTTTGGATTTGATCAATACTGTCAAAACTTGAAGACTGCATTGGAAGACACTACACAAGATAAGAGATTGAAGATGTGGAACTTGTCAAGGTGGAGATTTGTGGGATTACCAAGTCCCACATTGGCAAAGTGAATAAGAAAGAAAAATGGAAATTGTCCCACATTGCCAATTGTAAGGCATAGGGGCTGATTTTGTAGTATAAAAAAAGGCCTATGGCCTTAGTTGAAATCACACCAACAAAGCCTTTCTCATCTCTAAGGCATTTGTTCTTCTTATTCCTTTTCTTTGTAATATTTTGTTATAAAATTAAGTTGGTAGTGTAATTTTAGTGTTTCCTCTTTATTTTGTTTTAGCAGTAGTTTTAGTTTGCTAATAGTTTCCGCAACAAGGGCTACTATGACGAGAGCCCCTTTGAAGGATAAGCCTGTGTTTCGTGATTCACCTCGTGGTTCTACGACGTACAAAAACGTCATTTTAAATGAGCCAGAAGTTATGATGAAAAAATCTGAGGGGTGCCATTCATCGAATGGCAATAATTCGACTCTGAATATGGCTTCGGAACTTAATATCATGCCGCCTCCGTGGAAAGCAAAATTTTGCCTTGTAAGTCTTATTAATATTTCAAATATTCAAAATATTGCTGATTTATTGGAGGATAGAGGATTTACAATCCAGTTTGCAGTCCCGGTAAGGGGAGAGAAAGTTATTATTTGCTTTAGATCGGAGGAAGCAATGAAGGATTTTCTCGGAGGCGAATGAAAGATTATGGAGCATATCTTTAGTTGTGTTGCTGATTTGCCGGTGGATTTTGCTCCAACTGATTCTATTATGTATGTTGATTTCATGGGTGTCCCATCATCCATTGTATGTGAACCCTTGGTCCGTATTTTGGCTCAACGGTTTGGGCGAATTATCTTGGTGGATTTTGACTTAAAAAATTAGGAAAGACTTGATGTGATATCATGCCTAGTTTCTGTACCGTTAGGTATAGAGAGCAGGAATATTCGGATTAGTGTAGGTTCGGTTGAGGCTGTGGTTTTTACTAATTTCAGACAAGGCGTTGGCTACCAAAATTATGTGAACTTGCCTTATAATGGGAGTGTATCAGATGCGACATCTTCTGATTTGAGTTAGCATATGAGTTTTGAAGGAGTGGAAGAAGATTTAGGTAAGGAATTGGAGGTTGTCAGTTCGAAATCCACTGAATTATGCGTGAGTATTGTGTCGAATTCAGATTTGGGACTATTGGTAAGGGATCATACACTGCAAGTAATTCAACCATCGGATCCCATTGATGTTTCGAACAATATGACTTCGACATCCTCGGGCCCAGATATCTCAAATATGAACAGAGTTATTATTCGTTCTCATGTCGGCTCGGAGAATGGGAATGAAAACTTACAAATAACACTTTTGGGAGAGGAGCTGCGTCTCTTTAAGGCACAACAAAGAGAAGTTATTTTAAAGGCGTTGGAGAATTTAGAGTAAGTTATACGACTAGTTTTGGTTTAGTTTATATTGTTATGTCTTTAAATCTTTTGTGTTGGAATTGTCGAGGAGGTTTAAGATCTAATGCAAAAAAATCTTTCATAAGGTCTTATGTTTTTAAATGGAAATTACATTTTGTTGTTTTAGTGGAGACAAAGGCCAGTGTAGTCTCAAAACAAACTGTTCAGGGATTGTAGGGTCATAATGACTTTGCTTTTCATTACATACAATCCATTGGTATGACAGGGGGCCTAGTTGTATCATGGAACTCATCGGTTATCCGTTCGTGGGTGCCGTTTTCAGAGTCGAGATGGTGCGTATTGCGAGTTGTGAAGAATGGCATAGAATTTAATTTAGTGTGCGTGTATTCCCTCATTAATCATGTGGAAAGACACCAATTATGGATGGAAATTGCTGCTTTTATACGTGACCTTTCTAATGTTGTGGTATGTGGTGATTTTAATAAGTAATTCATTCTAATGAGAGATTGGGAGTGAATAGGTGAATTGCAAATTCTATGGTCCATTTCTATAAATTTGTGAATGAGTGTGCTCTTCATAATGTTCCATTGCAAGAAAGGGATTATACATGGTTTAATAGCGTAGCTTACTCGAGGATCGATAGGGTGTTTACTTCGTGTGATATTTTAGATTTGTGACCAACGATGCACTTGGCAACGGTGGACTCTTCGTTATTGGATCATTTGCCAATTGTCATCACTTCTCGTGGAGTTGAAATTCGTAAACCAAGGATTTTTTGGTCCTTAAATTATTTGTGTCACAACGATGATTTTTTACATTTCTTGTGTTAAAAGTGGACTGATATTTGTCGAGAATCGAAGGACAGAAATATCAAATATAAGTTGTCTCGATTGAGGGAGTGTATCAAACCGCGGCATTCGAGGAATTTTGGGACGATGGAGAAACGAATTAAAACTCTAGAAAATAAGGTGCTGGAGCTGTAGACTAGTGGGGTGCCTCGGCCGATTGTTGTGTCAAGTGGTTCAAAGCTTGATTTGGCTCGGGTCTCTTTGGCAAAGTGTTATAGGAGTTTTGAAAAAATTCACCAATAATCGAGAGTGAGTTGGATGGTCTTGGGAGATAATAATACGTTCTTTTTTCATCGTATAGCTTCTCCTAGGTCACAACAAAATTTTATTAGTCAATTAGAGATGGAGGGTGAGCTTTCTTCAATCCTAGTACAGATTTCAGATGTAATTAGAGTATATTATGTACGACTACTTGCGGAGCCTACTGAAATTCTATATTCCCTCGACGAGTTGAACTTCAAAACCGTAAGTCATCCATCTAATGTATCTCTTATTGCTCCATTTTCAGAAAATGAGATATGGGAGGCGTTGTGTTCGTGTAATGAGAATAAAGCTCCGGGACCTGATGGTTTTAATTTTTACTTTTACACAAGATTTTAGGGAGATATGAAGGAGGAAATTATCGCTTTTTTATAGTTTTTATGCTACCGCTAAGTTGCCGGATTCTTTGAAGAAGTCATACACGGTCTTTAAACCCAAGGTCCCAGGCTCCCCTTTGATTAACAACTATAGGCCGATTGCCCTCATTCATGGGCTATATAAATTGCTATCGAAAGTGTTAGCTGGGCGTCTACAACCTTTGCTTCCTAGCTTGATTTCGGATAGTAAGTTTGGATTTATTAAAGGCAAAAATATCCATGAATGCTTTTTTGTTGCTTCTGAAATTGTGCATTCCATAAACTCTAGTAGACAATCATTTTTGGTTATCAAATTGAATTTACGGAAAGCGTATGACTATATATCATGGACATTTTTAGACGCGGTGTGTAAAAGGATGGGATTCAATGATAAATGGATTAGTTGGTTGAAGGGATGCAGGGTGGGCTCTTCAACGTCAGTCCTTGTTAATAGGGTGCCCTGTGATCCGATTTATTTAGGGAGGGGGTGAAATAATGGGACTCAATCTCGCCCTTCCTATTCGTCTTGGCTATTGAGGGTCTCAAGCAGTTATTTGATGCGACTATAGCACTGGGCCACCTACCTAGGTTTCGAATTAATGGAGTGGGAAGGGATATTTCTCTCTTGCAGTTTGGGGATGATACTCTATGTTTCCTACCAACAGATGTGACGGTAATACCTATTTTTATTCGTGTGCTTAAATGCTTTGAATTAATTTTCAGTTTGCGAATTAACTTCCACAAGAGCTCAATAATAGGTGTAAATTCTTGTGACTCGTTTGTTACTTTATGCAGGGAGATGTTATGGTGTAAGATTGATAAATGTCCAATTACGTATTTGGGAGTTCCTTTAAGTGTCAGAAGAGTCCCAATGGACTATTGGAACAGATTAATTGCAAAATTTACTAGTAGTCTAAGCTGATGGAAGGGGCAATGTTTGTCCTATAGTGGGCGAGTTGTGTTGATTAATTGATTTTAGCATCATTAGTACCTGTCTATTTGCTTTCTTTGCATCGGTTACCGATTTGTGTTAATTCTAAGTTGATAAGTTAGATGCGGAATTTCTTAAGGAAAGGCGATGAGTCGGTAAAAGGTTTTAGCAAAGTAAGTTGGGATACAATTACATTACCAAAGAAGCTTGGGGGGCTTTATATTCGGGAGTTCCGACTCGTTACTGTAGTTTGTTTCTTAAGTGGATTTGGAAGTTGAAGGTGGATGATGGAGACTCATTGTGGTATGAGTTTTGTGTACACAAGTACGGTATAACTGATTGGGTGAACTTAGAAGGATACGATGTAAACCGTTTATCGCATATTTGGAGAGGGGTGGTGTATTGTTGTATAAGAAATCAACAATTATGGGAGTGTTTTAAGGATAACGTCGTTGTTACGGTGGGCAATGGGAATTGGGCTTCCTTTTGGCACGATAATTGGACGTCTAGACATGCATTAAAAGACCGTTTTCAAGACTTGTTTGTCATTAATAATCGAAAAAAATGCACAATTAAAGAGGTTGTTTGATGCTATTTGGGGCTGATGGTTTTGGTAGACCGTTTTGAAAGAAGAGATTACGAATTTATAGAAGAGAAAGATGTGTACAACTATGTAATTGGATCATGTACTCTAGGCTGAATCTGTTTCATGGAAATTGGGGGAACTTGTTGAATGGGGAGCTGGGTAACGTCATTTTTGCTGATGTGCCGGACAAATTGTTCTGAAATTAGGGTACGGGGTCCATGTTCTCCGCGTCTTCATTTTTGAAAGGGTATTCCAATTCACCCCATTGGCCTATCTTAAATTGAAACTTTATGACAATTTGGGATGGCTTCTTTTTCATGATAGGCTGCCAACAAAAGAGTTTCTATTCTGTAGGAGTTGTCAATATGCTCTTGACTCGAAATGCCCTTTTTTGTGATATGGTTGAATCGTGTGATCATGCTATTGTCCATTGAGCTGCTTGTAATAGTGTGTGGAAGGGGCTGTTTCGGCTTTTTGGAATTCAAATGGTCATTCCTAGCGCAACTTATGACTTTTTGCAGATGTGGATGTCCTTCTTTCGTCCGGGTGTGTGCCGTGATTTTGGCAAGTCGCTATGGTTTTTTATTGCATGGTCCTTATGGAAACGCAGGAACATTTTTGTTTTTGAGGATTGGATGTGTGGGGAGGACCATCTTGTAGCTAGCATTTATCTTTGTTTTTTTGCTTTTCGGTGTAATAAGCACTCTCTAACTTTTATGGTGTCGGATAATTTTAATAATCCGATGCACCTACTAGGTTGTAATTGACTATCAATGATGCTCTCACCTTGAGAGCATGAATTGATATTTTGATTAATAAAAAGAAATGGATATTTTATAGGCAAACGAACACACTAACCTAATTAAAATATCCGTCCTAAAATTAACATCCACCTTAATCTTTTTCCCAAGGGACACAATATTCGGGTTTAAAAAAAAGAATAAGAAAAGGTGAAGGGGTTTAACATAATAAATTAATAATGGTATGAGTCAGCAGAGTACAACAACAATATCCCTTCAGAAGACACAAATTTCTCAATCGGAGAAAAAGAAAGAAAGTCACAATTTTCAAAAGCCGTAATAAAGTGAATTATCTTGATTGCTTTTCCTTGATAACGATTATGGAATCCTTTTATTCATATTTTTTTAATGTACATAACGAATCTGTCTTTAGAAAAAAAATAACTTTTCCTTCTTCATATGTTTAATACATATAACCCTTACGAATAAGGTTGGTTCAAGTGGTAATCGACTTCATGTCATTTAAATAAGGTTTTGAATTCGAGTCCTAATGAATGCAGAAAATCATTATTGGGAGACTCACTCACCACACTCACCACAGCCAGGTGCGTGACCCGTGTCGGATCTGAACGTAGTCGGAGCAAAGTTCCGGTGAATCAAATCGGCAACCAAAAGAATATAGATAACCCTTTTCTTTTTCTAATATCTTTTTCTGCAAAAAAAAATATCCCCTCTTTTCACATGCTTCATGTTTTGAGGCAGTTCCATAATCTCTCTATGATCTTAATCTTTTCATACGCTTTATTTTAAAAAATAAAAGGAAAAAATAATGCTAAATGGAAAAGGAAAAATACTTAATTCCATGATATGCTAAGTATTTTTTTATGTTATATTGTTAATAAAAATGTAACATTATGATAATTAATTTAATGGTAAAAAGAGAAATTCAAAATTATGTTGAAATTTTTTTGAAATAAGGGGTATTTGGCTTCGAAATAGTAGTGTTACATTAAATATTTTAAATAATTTAATATTTTAATATTTTAACCTTATTATTTAAAAATTATACATCAAAGTTTGAGTAATTTTCGGAAATTTTTTATTTTATTATGATTTTTCAAACTTTGTTATCATAATTTAATTAAAATAAATATTTGCACTAGTCAAAAATTTTAAAATTTTTCTCCGATGCGTATTGTATTTTTAATAACCATCCTGAAAAATTTCAAATAAAAACGAACAAGATTACCCATTTTTATGATATAATTTAATATTGAGGATCCTTTATTTACAAATTTTTTGAAACCACAGACCCTATTTTGTAAAAAAATTCCTCAAACCCCATTTTACAAATGAGCGAAACCACAAGATACTTTTTTAAAATTTACCCTAAAATAAAAATAACCATAGAAAAAATATGTTGTAATCAGTTTATACAAGAAGAAATAGCAATATATTGTTTTTGAACTGTTATGCACAGAGCAACTAAAATAATTATTGCATCGAATTGCAAATCAGATAATAATAACTATTTAGTTTGGATAAGTATTAATAATTGATTGTAAATTAACAACATAAATCATATGCATAAATATAAAATTTTATTGAATAATTGATGTATCAGTCGCTTGATATTATGCAGGTGGTTATATAATTGATGTAGGATTTATGTCATAAATATTTGATATAATAAGTTTTCTATTTTTCTACTTGTCATTAATATTTGATGCAATATGTTTCTTACTTATTTACATTTTTTACAGTTGAATAGGAATTCAATTTCTTCATTTGATGCATACCTCAGATATTAGAAATAAAAGTTTCTCTCAAATTCTCTCATTTCCTTGCATATATAGTGAATTTTCAACTCGTTATCAGCACGATCTTGCTCTATCGATCGAGGATATTATCAAATAAATCCAAAGTAAGACATAATTATTTTATTTTCTATAAATATATATTATACCTATAATTCTTAATATGTCTAATATCAAAAGTTTGGACTTTACTCCTGTTGATATATCGGAAAAAAATTATCTTATTTAGGTACTGGATGCAGAAATGCATCTAAAATCAATGGATCTTAATAATACTATTATTGAAAATAATAATATTACACCTCAGTATAAGGCAATAGCTCTAGATTTTTTTCACTGTCATCTTGATGAAGCACTTCAATCAGAATATTTGACTGTCAAAGAAGGTATTCAAACCTCTCCTTTAATTGTCTCCAAAGATCCTGCAGATCTTTGGATACAATTAAATGAGAGGTTTGAACACCTTAAGAAAATATATCTTCCAAATGCTCAATATGAATGGATAAACTTAAGGCTTCAAGATTTTGAATCTGTTGGTGCATATAATTCTAAACTTTTTCAAATTACATCCACATTAAGATTACGTGGAAATGAAATAACTGATGCGGAGAGGTTTGAACACCTTAAAAAAATATATCTACTTTTCGTTTGAATTATATGGTATTACAGGAAATATAGAGCAAAAGATTATAAGAGAATTATAGTGAATTAATTACTTCTCTTCTCCTAGCAGAACAGAGAAATCAAATCCTATTGAAAAACCATGAACTACGACCTACCGGAACAAATCGATTCCTTGAAGCGAATACGGTAACTAATAATAATTTTAATGGACACGGCCGCAGAAATGGTCGTGGTCGTGGTCGAGGTAGAAGTCGTGGTAATGGGCGTGATAGAGGATATAATAATAACAATTTCCACCAAAAGTGGAAACTTGGTAATAATAATAACAATAATTTCCACCCGAAGTGGAAAAATATAAATAACCACCAGAAGTGGAATAATCAAATTGAAAAATTTGATAAAAGTAGTCAAGATGATGAAAATAAATGTCATAGATGCGGTATGACTGATCATTGGTCAAGAACTTGTAAAACCACTAAACATTTGGTAAACTTATACCAAGCATCCCTCAAGAAATGTGCGGAACCAAAAATCAATTTTATATTGGATGATAATAACCCCACTAATGACCCTATTGATATCCCCAATATGGAGTTGGATGATTTTCTGTTACCCAACTCCAATAGGAAGGAAAAATTTAAATAACTACTTCATATATTTTGCTTAATTAATATATTATAATTTTTATGTTATTATTGGTTTGATTTTGTTATTGTTGATTAATGTACTTTTTATAATAATTATTTATAAATAATAATGCATCTTTTGTTTCTTCAATGAAGAAAATGAATTCTTTTCCGGCATTATATGACTTGAAGGAAAATGAAGCAAATTTATGTATTGTAAATAGTGTCACCACCCATACTATTCTCAAAGAGGGAAGATATTTTAATACTCTTAAAAGGGGTGAAACTGTTGTTACCACAATATCGGGACAAACAAAAATGGTTAAAGACTCCTGAAGAGCTAGTATTATATTACAAAGGGGAACAAAATTTATTATAAATAATGCATTATTTCCCCCGAATTCTCACATAAATTTGTTAAGTTTTTAAGATATTCGCAGAAATGGATATTATATTGAAACTGTGAGCGAAGACAATAAAGAATGTCTTTATGTTACAAATATAATTTCAAGTAAGAAATGTATACTTGGAAAATTTTAATTCTTTCATGTGGCTTATACTACACATATATTAATATGATTGAAGCCAATTTAACTATAAACCAGAAGTTTCTAGATTCAAATACTTATAAAATTTGGCATCATCGACTCGGTTATCTTGGTTCGATAATGATGAGAAAAATTATTGAAAATTCACATGGGCATCTATTGAAGAACCAGAAGTTTCTTCAAAAATAATGAATTATTTTGTGCTGCTTGTTCGCAAGGAAAATTAATAACAAAACCTTCAAGAAGTAAGGTTGGAATAGAATCGCCAGCATTTTTAGAGCGCATACAATAGGATATATGTGGACCAATTCATCCACCATGTGGACCATTTAGATATTTTATGGTTCTAATTGACGCTTCAACTAGGTGGTCACATGTATGCTTATCTTCACAAAATATGGCATTTGCAAGGTTACTTGCTCAAATTATAAGATTACGGTCACAGTTTCTCGATTATCCTATTAAATCAATTCGTCTTGATAATGATGGGGAATTCACATCCAAAACATTTAATGATTATTGTATGTCGATTGGAATAAAAGTTAAACATCCTGTAGCATATGTTCATACACAAAATGGTCTAGCAGAATCATTTATTAAACGTCTGCAATTAATTGCACGACCTCTAATTTTAAATCTCCCTACTACAGTTTGGGGTCATGCAATATTACATGAAACATCTCTTATACTGTTAAGACCAGTAAGTTATCATGATTATTCTCCATTACAATCAGCTTCTGACCATGAGCCTAGTATTTCTCATCTTAGAGTTTTTGGTTGCACGGTATATGTGCCTATTGCTCCACCACAAAGGACTAAAATGGGTCCTCAAAGGAGATTAGGAATTTATGTTGGCTATGAATCCCCTTCAATAATTAAATATCTTGAGCCATTAACTAGTGATATGTTTACTGCACGATTTGCAGATTGTCATTTAGATGAAAGCACTTTCCCAAAATTAGGGGGAGAGAATAAGACCCCAATTTTGGAAAAGAAAATAATATGGAATGTTTCATCACTTTCTCATATGGATCCTAAATCAAATGATTCAGAACTAGAAGTTTAGAGAATAATCCATCTTCAAAAATTAGCAAATCGATTGCCTGATGCACTCGCTAATCTTAAAAGAGTAACGAAATTGCATATACCAGCAGTAAATGCGCCAATTCGTATTGAGATTCCTGAAGAACAACCTACGGATAATACTCTAACACTCATGAAGCGTGGACGACCTATTGGTTCAAAGAATAAAAATTGTAAAAGGAGGAGAGTTATTGATAATGAAGATATTCTCATTGAGGATATAAATATAAATACACTTTTGGAAGAAGTGCAAGCACCAGAAGTGCAAATACCTGAAGCTATTGAAAATGAAGAAATTCAAATAAATTATATCAATACTTAAAGAAGATGGAATCGCAATAAAATAGTTATAGACCATATTTTTTTCATATAATGTTGCGATTAATATTGAAAATGAAAATATAGACCATGAGGCAACATCTATTGAAGAAGTAGAAATGATTGGTAAAAATGGAAAGAGGTAGTTCAAGCAGAGTTGAATTCTCTTAAAAAATGCAAAGTATTCAGACCAGTAGTTCAAACACCACAGGACGTAAAACCTGCTGGTAATAAATGGGTTTTTATTATAAAGAGAAATGAGAAAAATGACATAATAAGATATAAAGCCAGATTAGTTGCACAAGATTTTTCCCAAAGACCTGGGATAGACTATGAGGAGACATATTTTCCAGTGGTGGATGCAATAACTTTTAGATATCTTATTAGTTTTGCAGTGCAAGAAAATTTACAAATGCACTTGATGGATGTTGTCATAGCTTACCTTTATGGTTGGCTTGATAATGATATTTATATGAAAATCCCTTAAGGATTAAAGCTGCCCGAAAAATATGGAAAACGTGAACTTTACTCGATAAAGTTACAAAGATCCTTATATGGATTAAAACAATCTGGGCGCATGTGGTATAACCGTCTCAGTGAATATTTATTGAAAGAAGGATATAAAAATTATCCAATTTGTTCATGTGTTTTTATAAGAAAATTAGGATCTAATTTTATTATCATCTCAATTTATATTATGATTTGAATATTATTGAAAATCTAGAAGAGATTTCAAAAGCAGTTGATTCTTTAAAAAAAGAATTTGAGATGAAAGATCTTGGAAAGACAAAATTGTGTCTTGGTTTGCAAATTAAGCACTTTGAAAAAAGAATTTTAGTGCATCAATCAAACTACATAGAAAAGATCCTGAAATGATTTAATATGGACAAAGCACATCCATTGAGTAACTCAATGGCTGTACGATCACTCGATGTGAAAAAGGATGTTTTTTGTCCTAGAGAAAATAATGAAAAAGTTCTCGGTCCTGAAGTACCATATCTAAGCGCAATAGGTGCTTTGATGTATCTTGCTAATAACACAAGACCGGATATTCCATTCTCTACTAATTTATTATCAAGATATAGCGCTGCACCTACAAGATATAATGTGCTACCTTCAAGGAAATACTAATTTAGGCTTATTTTATTCATATGAGTCTAAGCTTAAATTAGTTGGATATGCGGATGCGAGTTATTTATCCGACCCACACAAAACTCGATCTCAGACAGGCTATTTATTCTCATATGGAGAAACAACTATATCTTGGCGATCGACAAAATAAACAATTACAGCTACTTCCTCAAATCGTGCGGAGTTAATAGCGATTCACGAGGCAAGTCATGAATGTGTGTGGTTGAGATCATTAATCAAACATATCCAAGAAGTATGTTGGAAAGTTATAGTTAAGGAAGATCCGACGAATAATATATGAAGATAATGTTGCTTATATTACTCAATTGAAGGAAGACTATATTAAAGGAGGCAGAACAAAGCATATTTCACCAAAAATTTTCACCAAAATTTTTCAACAAAGCATATTTCACCAAAAATTTTCTTCACTCAAATTTTTCTTCACTCATATCTAGAAAAGAATGGTGAAATCAGTATTCAACAAATCCGCTCTTGTAACAATTTAGTAGATTTGTTCATCAAGGCTTGACCTTCCTCAACTTTCAAGAAATTGATTTACAGCATTGGAATGCATCGGGTTAAGGATCTCCAGTTAACTCGCGAACAGGGGGAGTAAACACTGTACTCTTTTTTCCTTTAACTGAGGTTTTTATCCTACAAGGTTTTTCCTTAGTAAGGTTTTTAGCGAGGCAGTATCCCATTCGCGGCAGATGATACATCAAAGTTGGAGTGCTGAATAATTGATGTATCAGCCTCCTGTTACTATGCAGGTGGTTATATAATTGATGCGGGGTCCACGTCATCAATATTTGATATAATATGTTTTCTACTTTTTTACCTGTTATTAATATTTGATGTAATATATTTCTTACTTATTGACTTTTTTTACCGTTGGATTTCTCTATAAATATCAATTCAATTTCTTCATTTGATACATACCTCAGATATAAGAAATAAAAGTTTCTCTCAAATTCTCTCTACCTTCTTTAATATTGTTATAATTTCATTTCATATATAGTCAATTTCCAATAAAATTCAAATAATTACGGTGGATCCCATTGTAGGCCGCATAAGCAATGATTTGTTAGAAATTAAGAAGAACTTCCAAAAAAAATGAAGGAATGACACCTGTCTTTTATGTTCTTATTCTCTCGTTTCATTGTACAAAGATTTGATACATGACCTCATTTCTTGGACCACTTGTTTCTTATATATCACATTCTCCATATCGTGGGTTTGGATTCTTTAAAGTTAAATAATAGTAAAGTTGTACATTTCAATCAACCTCAATTATTTATTGTGTTTTAATGGTCTAGATTCAGTTTTAGTGGTTTGTGGGGTTCATAGTACAATAAAATCTGGATCATTAAAATTAAATGAATGATTGAGATTGACTAAAATGTACAACTTTAGAAAATTCAAATTTTAGAGAATCCAAATCCATCATCTATATTATTTCATTTAGGAACAAGGTGTAGCTCAGTTGGCTAAGCAGGTTGAGCAAGATGGAGGAGAACAAGATTCAAATCCCACTAAATACAGTTGTTGGGAGGAGTGAGGAGCCTTAACTGTTACTAAGCCCCGAACAAGATTATCTCAATGAAGATATTTATAAATATTATCAAAAAAAATCTATACTGTTTCATTTAACTTATTTTTCATATTTAAATTGATTTCCAATTACTATTTAGAAAATGATAAATACTGAATTCGTAACCTGCATATCTCTCAAGTTCGGGGTCGAGCCTTATATGGGTGAGTTGGAGATTTTTCTTTACATAAGTAAGCACAGTTGCTCAATTTTTTTATAAAAAGTCAGTGTTTGTATAAAATTAAAACTAAATTTCATTAGAAAAATAATTATTTTGAATTGTTTATAATAAATGTTGTAACTTATTTATTTGTGTAAAGAATTCTGAAACTTAAGCTACAAATATGTAACGTTTAACTTAATTTGAGTTCTCAATGTTAAATTGTTTAATATTTAGTTTTGTGAACTCTAGGCAGTAATATACTTAAGCTTTGTTCTTTTGAGTTGAATCAAGGAATAACTAAATCCATTATAATTTATAACTATTTGAGGAATTAAATAAAATCGGAATCTCATTCCAAATGAATAGTATCTAGCTAGCCATAGTTTCTTTTTAAGCAAGGACAATGTTAGGACTTGACCATGTGGTGAAATTTTGGTAGGAGGAAGGTAATAGTTTAGCTATCGAGTGATAAAAAAGTCAGAAAGTTGATATTCGTATGATTTTACGACAGCTGAATGACACTGTTTGTATTGTCCTAACACCGCTCCTATTTATAGGCATAAACTAATTATACTTTATATATATAAAATCCGTTCAAAATTTTCAAAAGGGAGAAGAAAGAAAACATTATGGTTCTCAAAACATTTGGAACTTGTTATTAATCTTTAGAAGTGATCAACATAAAATGAAATACACCATGTGTACAAAATTCCAATACAACATAAATTAGAAAAAACTTGAGATTTATCTTAAAATTGTATTTGTGTCAACCAACTCCTGTATTTTTTTGTGTTATATATATTTTGACACGTTAACCAGAAAATGACTTACATTTCTAAACTCATTAAGAGTTTCAAAATATTGTTATCCGTACATTGGTTATATATATCATGAATTCTTCACACCAATGGACAATATATACAATGAATTTATATGACTCAACTGTTAAAGATTGCTACATGAAAATAGTTGATTGGTGAGATAAGGTATGTGTCACATGCATATATATGATGAAGAGCCTATAACTTAGGAAAGTAAATCAAGTAAAAATGACACGATATGTTTACTTTTCATATCATTACAACATCAGAAAAGGATACCTTAATTATTGGTACCTATAACATTTCTCTCTATATATTGTATATTTGAACACACATCCTCAATGTGAAAAAAAATAATGTTCAATATACATATTATATTACCACACTTTAAGCCCGATTTGTATTATTTTAACATAGGCTCCTTAATATTTTGGGCCTTTACAAAATTAGTTCGTCAAGGTTATAAAGAATTAAACTCATAACCTTCAATAAATTTGCGAAAAAAATTATTAATTAAACTAATCTAAACTAAATTAATATTTATTTTTTCACACTAGAACAGGAAAAGAAACTATTATGCGTCTTGGGCGGTTGCACTTTTTGTCCACCCCTAGTAGGGATATCATTTTTTCATATCGAAATACTCAATTGTTTTTAATAGCTTCCCTACATTTCATTTTGAAGGACTATCATCTAATACACACTTTCCTAAAAAGAATTTCTCTCACTACTTCACACCTTATATCTCTCTAACTTTACTCTAAAGTTACTTTAGAGAATCCTAATCCGCTTCCCTATATTCTTAGATTTCTGTCAGCAATACTGTCACGAAAAGTTTCACTTAAAAATTATTAATAAAATATTTTAATATTAGATAAAAGATTTTGACTCTTAATATCAATTAATTAGGATATACTTCGTATCGATTTCTAAAGCTGTTTGAAACATAAAAAAAAACTTGAAAATAAAATTTTTATGAAAAGTAATTCCAAACTAACCATTATTAAAATAGAGTAAGAGAGAGAAAGAAGAATATGAAGCCGTCACTCATCGAATAACATATATTTCTAAATTAATTTTCATGAAATATTTTTAAATCATTAAACTAACAATCATTTGTAAATTAATGTTCCTTGGTTGGGATAGTCTTTAATTAATTTAGTTTTATATAAATAATGTAATGCAAGAATGAATGATATCTATACGTCAGTTTTCCTATGACGTGTTTACTTGTTTGTGGTTTCACTTGTCCTCCGCCGCATTTTTCTCCCTTTAATTTAGGGTCCAATTATATTTATTTTTATTTGATATAATATAGTTTTAGTCCCTAACCTATTCCACCAAATACCATTTGACCCCTATACTTGAGATGTCAAACTTCCCCAAAAAGAAAAGAAGCTCATCTTATCCAAAGAAACGAAATTTAACTTGTTTAAGCTAATTTTAGAGCAACATTAGAGCTCCAATCATTACTATGTTTTACAAACAAAGTCTATTTAAATTGCATTTAATTTCTTCTAAAATTCTCACTTCTTTAAATATATGATATATAATTAAACACATTTTAGTAGTTGTGATTTGATTTGTACTACTAGATGAGTTAAATATAATGTAATAGTATATATCTCTAGGTTACTGAGTGAAACTCTTAAATCAGTTTGATCCATACATATTTTTAGAGTTCGAATATTGGAGGGAATTGAGTTTTTTATCCAACTCAACCAATTGGTAGTTGGTTATATAAGTTATTTATTACTCCCTCCATCTAGAAATTATTATCTCTTTAGCCATTTTATTAGTTCTCTTTTTAGTTGTCAATTTAGATTATCAATGCATTTTGTACATTTTTTTTCTCTAATTTGCCCTTGTATTAACTATGAGAGAGATTATGTGTTGTTAAAATTATAAGTGAGTAATTTAAGAGAATTTTTTAAAGAATAAATTAATCATTTTGGTTGTGTTATAAATTTTTCATTGATTTTGATGATTCGGTTAAATGGACAATATTTTATAGATGGAGGGATCAACTAATTAAATAAGAACTAAGCAGTTGATTTTATTTTAAAAATTTGCTACATACGGGCTTACAATAATGATAAAGGAAAACCTTATCCCACCCCACCGAATGTGGACTCAAACCTGCGACCTTTAGGATCACTGCTTCAAGGCTCAATCACTAGACCAAACCTTAGCCACTGAGTAGTTGATTTTATCAAACTCTCAAAAACTAAATATTTTTTTTGGTAAATCAAAAACTAAATACTCCCTCCATCTATAAAATATTGTCCATTTAACCGAATCATCAAAACAATGAAAAATTTATTAGACAACCAAAATGACTAATTTATCCTTTACTAAATTCTTTTTCTTCTTAATTACTCACTTATAATTTTAACAATACATAATCTCTCTCATAGTTAATACAAGGGTAAATTAGAGAAAAAATTGTACAAAATGCGTTAATAATCTATATTGATAATTAAAAAGAGAACTAATAAAATGACTAAAGAGACAATAATTTCTAGACGCAGGAAATAGTTGATATTTAAAATAAAAATCAAATGAATAATCAGTGCATGCATAAATTGATGTACTCTACAATCTACACGTACTCATTTAATCTCTTTTTATATAAAAATAAAACTGCTGACAATATTAGTTTTCTTTTAATTGAGATTTTATAAGTGAATTCCCGATTAAAATAATATAGTACTTACTTATAAGACTTGTCCCCGGTATGGGGCATTGGGTCAGGGCCTAAAAATTCGGTCGTAAACAATGACTCACATTTAGTAACGGTTATTCATAGTTAAGGTAACGCTGAATTTAATGTATGTTTTTTTTGTCGAGTAAAGAATAATTTGATGTTACACTCACCTAATTATTTTATGCAAATACAACCCAAAAAACAATTAAGAGCTCATTTGATGTAGTTGTTATCTATAGTTGTATGATATTATGTTTTGGTCCGTCGAAAATATTAAAAACAGTTGTTCAATTTTAAGCTTCTTATATATCAAATTTAAAATAATGATATGAAAAAAAGCATTATATGATTACAAAAAATTAATGGAAATTTGTAAACAATTTAGATATATTTTTCTAAAGATGCTAGCTATTGTGGGTGAAAAAAATTAAATTTAATGAATAAAAGCTTTCGCTCGTAAAAAAATATTCTTGTGACAAATATCTTAAAGTTGTTGCCTTTGTACACCCAAATAAATGACAACAATATTTTAAATACAAGATTTACCAATTTTGTCACTATTAACACCTTCAATCCCGTTTATTGTCCTTTTTAAAATTGGTAAATCTTGTATTTTTTATTGAAGTGTATATTAGTTACGCTTATCAGTTAAAAGCAAACAACTGATAGTTATGAATGAACAAATAAAACTATTATTCAATTGAAAAAATAAGTTTCAAAACGCTACATAAAACTAAAATATCTCCTTATTCTTGATTTCTTCGCCTATCACATCAATTACCCTCTGAACTTGGCCTAAATGGTCTGTTGTCCTTAAAATTTTATTTGTTTCAATTAACCCCCTCCCTCAATTTAGTAAAATTATACTAGTTTGTCCTCAATGTCACTTGCTACCTTCTGATTGATTTAATTTTTTAAAGATGCCAATTTTTTTTATTTTTCTCTCTCCAACCAGAAGTTGACACGTGGTAATTAGGGATAAACTGATGAAGTTTTGTCAAATTTAGAGGGCCAAGGAAAACTCTCCAAAATTCAGAGGGGGAGTAGACCATTTCAGCCAAGTCCCGAGACAATTGATGTATTTATCCTCTGAACGGAAATAAATTAATTTGGCCTATGATATTGTAATATGTATGTGATGATTCAATGGATATCCGAATTGTGAATATTCTCATGAGTCATGACTATGACTAGGCAGGGAGGAAGGAAATTCAAAAATTAATGCATTTTGAATTTTTGATTGACATTTCTTTTAATCAATGTTTTCATAAAGAAAGAGAACTTTGCTAGTAGTATATAATTAAGAGACTCACCCACCACAATGTGATTTAAGTCGGATCTTGATATAGTTAGAGTAAAACTTGGATTAAGCATATGGGCATGAAACCAAAAACAATTAGCAAATTCTTGTTTTATGACTTTATTAGAGATAATTAAATATAAACCATAAAAATTTAGCAAAATTCATGTTTAATATCTTTATTAGAGATAATTAAATATACCTATAAGGTATAACGTAGATTAGTTGATAATGTTGATTGAGTATGTAAATGAGATTTAGGTTCAATTTTTGTTAAATACATTTATAGAAGAGTAGTGAGCCTTCAGCATAATTGAACTCTGAACAAGATGTTAATGAAGATATTTATCGTTTATTACAAAAAAAATCCATCTAATCTCTTATTATTAGCCAATTTAGTAAGGTCACTAAAAATAAAAAAATTATTATATAATTAAAATAATTATAATTTATTTATTATATTTTATATAATAAATAAAATAAAATAATCATGAAATGTGCCATACTTATATGTAACAATTTATAATTCATAGAATCTAATGAAAAAAATAATTTGAATGAACGAGAGGGAAAATTAAAAATGACAGAAGAGAATAATTAATTACTACTACTCTAATTAAAGAAGTGGGTGCGTTGTTCCCGACAACATAATATATAACCAACAAAATAAATAACTGTCTCTTGGAATTGGCCACAAAATTCTTTTGAATCATTTTAATGGCGAAAATGACCCCTTTATTTATTTATTTTGTATCAGCCCAATTATGACATCTTTCTCGACATATTCTGCAAGTATAAAGTATTCTAGTTTTATTCATAAAAAAAAAAAAGTATTCTAGTTCATTTTGAGAGGGTATTTGTGACTTTAGCATAATCACATTAGAAGCATACATTATTTATTAATTATCAGGATTATACAATTTATTATCTATATTATCTCAGTGAATATATTTATAAATATTTCAAAAAATATATATTACTTGTGAACCGTAGGTCCATACTTAGTAAATTAGAAAGAAAATATAAATAAAGGCCATGCATTTTAAAATAAAAGTTATCTTAATTATATTTATGTAGAGTTTACAAATTTCATTTGAATTATTTGTTAAGACTATGTTTGTTATATGTATGTAGTTTTGATTATAAATAATATTTTTCAAATAATGTGTTTAAATAATCTTAAATTTTTTTGTTATATTTTACTTAAACGGTATTTAAAAATTATTGTATAACAATTAAATAAAACACATGAATTGAGTAATAAATAGAAATTGATAATAAAAAATACCCAATTATATGTGAAGAAAATGCTAGGAAAAAATTTAAAGTGTAATAAAATTAATTAAAATTTTAATATACACTATTGCAATATAAGCCAATTTATAATTTGAGGCCCTTAATTGAATAATTATAATATAATTTATTTTAGTTTTCCTTGTATTAAAAAAATTGGCTCATTCTATCTATAAGACCTAGATGTTACTGTTGTGAGCGTACCTCAAGGCCGGTTCTAATTTTCTTATGGTGCATGTATTTGAATTCTACTACTCCCTTCATATTTTTTTTACTTATCTTTTTACAAATTTCACACTTTTTAATAAATTAATTAATTAAAGATTTAAAAAATATTAATTTACCTTCGTAGTTTAATTAATGCTTTAATTTATCAACCAAATGTAATTAATAGTTAGGGGTAGAGTTGGGAGATCAATTAAAAAAACCTAAAAATATGCAAGTGACAAGTATTTTAGAATTTTTAGTTAGAATGCCTATTTCAAAAGGATGGGGGAGTAATAAATAAGGTTGTTATGATATAATTTCTTTAATCATTTAGCGTAACATCCAGCATAAATTATCATTTAAGAGAATGTTTGGTATTCTTTTTCAAGTTATCGTTTTAATAAGTTGTCTTCACAAATTTTTAATAGAACTACATATTTAGACTCTGAACAACATATTTTGATCCTTCATACTAATTAACTAGGAACTTGATTTGTTTTTTTTTTAAAATTAAAGCTGATATAAGCAAGTGTCAAACTGACTCTAAATTAATAACTCAATTTTATATGTAAAACTCTCAAAAATGGGACTTCCTCCATCTATTTTTTTATTGTCCATTTACCTAAATTATCAAAACCAATAAAACATTTATTACACTATTTAAATGACTAATTTATCTCTTATATTTTTATACTAATATTCTCTTTCTTCTTAGTAACATACTTATAATTTTTATTAATACATAATCTATCTTCTCATGAATACAAGGATAAATTAGAGAAAAAAAGATATTAATGCATTGATAATTAAAGTTGATAACTAAAAAGTGACTTATAAAATAGCTAAATGGACAATAACAAATAGATGAATGGAGTAGTTGGTATTATTTTCAGGCCAAACACATAATATGTTCTTACTCATAGCTTGACACTTTCATACACTATTAACTTTTGACAACTTTAATTACTACCTTTAACTTGGTGAAATTGTATATTTTTTAATTAAATTATAGGAGTTTGTAAGTGCATTCGACCTTACTTTAATTATTTTGTTAATCATTTGATATTTTCTCTACATATAATATCGAAATCGGAAGAATAGATTTGGATGATTTAGAAAAAAATTGAATGTGATATTGAAAAGAAGTGAAAATGAAAATGAATTATTGAAAAAAATGGGGGGCTACAAGAAATGTATAATGTATAGAATAGGGTGACCCCCTGTCCCAGTCACCATCTAGCATATTACCATGCATTCCAATTATTATGATTAGATTATACTCAATAATATCAAGACAAATTCCCCTTATTTTGTCCATATTTTTGTTGTTTCTTTATTGAGAATAGTTAAATTGATAAAATTATTGTATATTAGAAATATATCTATTCAAAAATTAACACTTAAAATTTTATTCCAATAAGAACACTTTGATATCGCAGAAATGAGAGAGTAAAAACCGAAAAAATCAAACGGAATCAATAGATCAAATCAAATAGGCATGAATTGAACTGAAGTTATTCGATCGGTTTTTGGTTTATATATTTTCACTATTTTGTTTTCGAATCGGTTCGATTTTTTGGTTAAAAATTGAAAAATCGAACCGAATTAGCTTTAATTTTTTTAAAATTTATTTTATGAAAAAAAAGTTTTTCAGTTCAATTTACATTTTATATTTAACAGTAAAGCCTTTCTTTTTAAATTAATAATAATTTATTTAATTTGAAAGATATTTATGTTAAATTTTAATTATTTTATATATTAAATTTATATATAAAAAATAAATAAATAATTTAATTAAAACTGAAATCGAATTGAATCGAACCATAATAATTCAGTTCAGTTTAAATCAAACTGAAATATATTTAGTTCGATATTTAATTTTAACATTTTTGTTACTTAATTCTCAATTTGATCTGACCCATAGTAGAACATAAGTTATTTTAAAAACTATAATGTCAAGAATATATTTTAATTAATATAAAAAATAATTAGAAAATAAAACTAAACAAAATAAAAGTTCTGAAATTATAAAAAGAACTAATAATGGACCCACCACATTGCTAGGATACAAAATTATTGTTCTGTGATCTGAAGCTGAACAGATAGGACTGGTGAAGCTATTTTTAGTTCATGATTAGCATGCACATTTCAATATTATTTTCATTTACAGTATTATTTTATTTTAAAAAAATACTCCAGCTATTATTTTCTTAATATTTCGGTCTATAATTATTTTAATTAGGTGTTGGATCAATCAGAGAAGCTCTCGTGGCAGTGGCATTCTGTTATTGGGAATTTTATTCTGTATATGGCCCCATCTGATGCAATAATTCAACGCAGCCAAATTAAATTAAATTATTAATTAAACCAATCATTAGCAGAACAAATAGTTTCGTAATTATTGATAAACTCATGTTATTTTGGTTTAATCGAAACTTTTTTTTATAAATTCAATAATAATATGGCCCTAAAGTCATAAAACGTGTATAGAGGGCATTGTATTACACCTAATCTCTTCTCGATTTACATAATTTGAATTTACTTTTCTAACTAGTTTGAGATTACGTTTTCAGATAATTCACTATCCATCTCACAATTTAATATGTTCGATTTCTGATAAAGTGATGTTAGATAAAAGCTTTTTTAACAGTAACTTAGTGCTCAACATTTTCCGATAAATCATTAATTACAATACAATTTTCTTTTAAATACTAGGTGTTTAAATAATTAGAGAATTAAGTTTTCGATAAGATAATTTTACAGATATTTTTCTTTATTGATTTTCAGGTTAAAACCTTCGGTGAGTCTTAAAATCCCTATCAACTCATGTTACATCCTATGTCAATAATTACAATCTATTAACTATACAGTAAAGATATTTTGTTTTATTATTCATAAAAGGCATATTTGAGGTTATAATTTGGTTTAACTTGAGTTATCAAAACTTTATAATTGATCAACATGTGTCCCTCTCTCAATATCAGTATGTGATCATAATAAGGATCTTCCTCCCCTTCAATTTTAATTTGGATTTTGTTTCTTATGATTCTATGATAATTGCCACCTAGATAATTACCATTAATTCATAACAGAACAGATGATGAGTGTATATATCATTAGACCGCCAGTAAATTTAATCATGTTCAATCTAACAATTCATATGTACGCGTTACCTACTGTGAAGAATCTATCTGTTAGATCAATTTAAGAAAAGATATTTTAAAAAGGGAAAAGATATTATGAGACAATTATATATAATTAAATCTATTTATTTATCTCAACAAACATAATGACCCAAAGACAGGACTTTGAGACGTAAATCAGTACGAAGCCCTTTAAAAAGTAAAGGAATAGTAATTAATAATCAAAAAAAGAGAAACAAAAATAATCAATTGAGAAGAATAAACACTTTCCATTGATATGATATTATATTTCCTAAATTTAAATCATTATTACTCAATTAGATTTGCATTTTTATGGTCAAATAATGTCTAAATTACTATAATTTACTTTAATATGGCCGCATTGTCAGAGAACCTGAGCTATAGAAATTAGACTTATAAGTGAGGAGTTTTAACTGTGACTAAGCCCCAAACAAGATTATTTCAATGAAGATACTTGTAAATATTAAAAAAAAAGACTTTCAAGTTAAAATAATGAGCCCAAAGCCAAATTATCAAGACAAGGTAATTGTTAAAAAATATTTTCTTACCGAGTGGGGTTGGGGTTCAAGACAAGCCAATTTCGTGTTGCCTCATAGGTCTCGCGCCATGGATTGGGGTTCCTTACCGAGTGGCGTGCTGCAAATAAGGCCCCTAGTGATGACGCTCGGAGGGACCAGGTTGCCAAATGGAGAAAGCCGCCAGAAGGATGGGTGAAGTGCAACAATGATGCGAGTATCTTTAAGCAAGGAAAGAGATTGGGTCATGGTTGTATTCTTCGAAACTATTTAGGGGAATTCATTGCAAGTCGATCAGTACAACTTATTGGGCAAGGTGAGGCAACGTCGGCCGAGACAATGAGTTGTCACGAAGCTTTGAGTTGGCTGAAGAAATCGGGGGTCAATAATATTATTTTGGAGTTAGATGCGCTCAATATAGTGACCGCTTTAAACAACTTAACTTCTTTTCGTTCTCCTTTAAGATTTATTTTACAACACTGTTCAGAACTTATGTCTTCTTTTAATAATCTACGAATTGTGTATGCTACTAAATTTGCGAATCATACTGCTCATTTATTAGCTAAAATAACTAATTCTTCAATAAATAAAAAGACTTAAATTAATTATGTCCAACTTTAATTAAAATCACCATTATCTTTAATTTAAATTAATAAAATCAATATTATTTTATAAAAAAAATTTCTCAAATTATAAAAAGAACTAATAATGAACCCACCACATTCCAAGCATACAAAATTATTGTTCTGTGATTTGAAACTGAACCGATAGGACTGGAGAAGCTATTTTTAATTCATGATTAGCATGCATATTTCAATTTTATTTTTATTTACAGTATTATTTATATTTTATCGTTCAAATGACTTTTTTTTAAATATAAATTTTTTATTATATATTTTAATTTTAATAATTTTATAATTAAATTAGACTTTATTAATTTTTAGATAAGATACCTATTAATCTTTTATAATGATATTTAGATTTATTTATGTACAATAAAATTATTTCAGATATTTATTATTGGTTGGTGGTATGACATAAGTAGATATTTTTATTGTTGTGGAAATTCGAAATCGCTAGTTTAGAGTAAATAATTTTAGTTACAGTATTTTATCTTTTGTTTTTAGATTAAGTCTTATCTAAGGGCATATTTGTCTTGCGGATATAACAAGTTTAGTTTGTTTGTGTTTAGTTGTGTTTTGTCCGGTGTTTTAATTCTGGTTAACTATTCTTCCTTTTTTAGACTAGTCTATGTTTATCAGTCTGCGAATCACACTACACAATTGTTAGATTGACCAGTTGATTCTTCGATATGTAAAAAAATTTTACTTTATATTTATCCACCATTAATTAGGGTTGTAATTACTTCTGATTTTATATAATAGACTATATTCTTTGATAAAAAAAGTAACAAATAGTTTCATGATTATTGATAAAATTATGTTATTTTGATTTAATGGAAACTTATTTTCTTATAGCCGGCATCTTATTATACGTAATCTCTTCTCAATTTACATGATTTGAATTTGCTCTTCGACCAGTAAGATATTGCGTTTTCAGATAATCCACTTTATCCATCTCACAACTTAAAATGTGTAGTTTTTGATAAAGTGATGTAGGATGAAAGCTTTTTTAACAATAACTTATTACTCAATATTTTCCAATAAATCATTAATTTCAATACAATTTTTCTTTTAAAATACTATGAATTTAAATTATTAAAAAAATAAGTTTCTAATAAGATAATTTTATAAACTTTTTTTTATTAGTTTTCAGGTTAAAACCTGCTGTCAGTGTTAAAATTCTTATCAACAACTCATGTTGCATCCTATGTCAATAATTACAATCTATTAACTATACAGTAATGATATTTTGTTTTATTATTCATATATTTGAGGTTATAATAATTTGGTTTAACTTGAGTTATCAAAACTTTATAATTAATCAACATGTGTCCCGCTCTCAATTTCAGTATGTGATCATAAGGATCTTCCTCTTCTCCAATTTTAATTTGGATTTTGTTTCTTATAATTCTATGATAAAGGCCACCTAAATAATTACCTTTAATTCATAACAGAACAGATGATGAGTGTACATATCATTAGACAACCAATAAATTTAATCATATTCAATCTAACAATTTTTTTAACAAATGAATGTACTTGCACATCTATATCATGTAACACCCTTATCATATAATAACTATAGAAAAATATTATAAATTTTTTTACATAAATATTCATTTATTAATACAACCATTAGTATTTTACATTAACTCTAATATCATTCCTTTACATTACAAATCATAATTATATTTGATTAGCAAAACCAAAACCAATCACCTCTATTCTATATGTTTTTCATATGAGGAGAGAAAGCGAGATGGACACAGACGACAGACCTTTCTTTCATGACAGCTACCGGTAAGGACCTTCTAGTACAAAAGTTTATCTACAACCTTGTCAAACTGGAAAAATATAGTGATTTATATGAGTCGCCACTTAGTGAATATAAATAATCAATGAATTAACAGTAACATACAGACACACATTAATAAATTCAACATACAATCATACTTATATGTGAATGAATGATCCGGTAATTTAATTGTTGTGACAACACCAGCCAAACTATTGCCCCGGAAATATGTAACATATAACAAATGATTTCGCTGGCCTGTAAACATGTGCGAGATCTTTCGGTCCATATAGTCAAGTGATCCATGTGAATGACCATATGGGTCCATATAACATAACATGTATTGCAATGTCTGAACATGTATGTCACAACACCCTGTTTAAGTTTCATGCCATCATGTACACTTACACATATAATGTAAACCATGTATCATGTAATTATCATGTATCCATAAAATAATAATTCAACATATCATATAACAATTCCCATATATATCAAGTACAAAACAACATATTTTCCAAATTCATACATGTACACATATCACATACAAATACAGTTTATATCAAGCATATTCACATACAAATCAACACATATCATATATCAATTCAACTAACACAACAAGACATTTCACATATATAAATTCATATCATGTTTATACTCATATAATATCAAGCTAATTCCCTCGGAAGCGACTTGAATCTTCCTCCAGAATACCTTCACAGTTTTGAGCTCCTATAAAAATAATTTCAATATCATATACATATAATTATCATATTTACTTTCCTACAAGCAAATGTTCACAAAACTGAATTACTTTCCTTATGACCTTATTGACTATAACAATTCATATCTCTCAAAGTACTCAACCAAATAACTTGATTTTAGTTTCATTTTACTCTTAACACTTGATTATATAACATATCCAAATTTCAGAATATTCCAACCTATGTACTATTTATAGTGAATTTCTAATTCCACTAGTATATCTTTACTCTAGAATTCTGATCTTTTATGACCTTGTTGAATTCTAAAATTCACATCTCTTAAAATACTAAACCAAATGATCTGATTCTTCTTACGTTTTACTTATAAAACAAAGGGGTATAACATATTAAAAACTCATGATTATCAGAGCTTTGTACAAATTATTATGAATTTTACTTCAATACTCTATTTCCGTACTGTTTAACCTGTACATAATCTACTAAAACACTCATAGCTTTGTCTATACAAAACCAAACGAACTAATTCTTTCTCCTACTTAATTTAAACACATACAGGAACAATATATCCAAAAATTAGAATTTCCCAATCAGTAGAACAATCACAGTGTGCTTTTGAATCTAACCCTGCTACTCTGAATCGAAATTCTGACCAGTCTGAATTCTAAAGTTCATAGAGATCATTATACTTGATAGAAAATTCCCAAATTTTGCAGACTAAACCCTAACATACAGAGAAACAATTCACCTTCTTATAACAACTTCTAATTCTTCTATAACATAACAAAAATTACATCACAAAGTTATCAAAATACCTGATTCTTCTGCCTTTCCTTCGTCTCTATTTCTCTTCTTCTTTGTCTATTGTGTTTCAGTCTCTGAACTAATTTAGAGGTTTCTAGTAACTGAATCCGATCCTAATCCCACCTCCTTACTCACCTCCTTGTATGTATCTATTAATTTGGGGCAAAAGACTAACTTTGCCCTTTTGAATTCTCTTAATACCAAAATAATAATAATAATAATAATAATAATAATAATAATAATAATAATTTTTAGGGTAAACTTTAAAAAAGTACCTTGTAGTTTCACTCATTTGCAAAACGGGGTCTAAGGAATTTTTTTTGCAAAACAGAGTCTGTGGTTTCAAAAAATTTACAAATAAAGGATCCTCAATATTAAATCTTGTCACAAAAATGGTATTCTTATTCGTTTTTATCTGAATTTTTTCGGCATGATCATTTAAAATACAATACACATCAATGAAATTTTTTAAAATTTTATGAATAGTGCAAATATTTTTTTAATTAAATTATGATAACAACTTTTTAAAAATAAAAAAATAAATAAATCTCCAAAAATTACTCAAATTATGACGTATAATTTTTAAATAATAAGGTTAAATTATTAGAATATTGAATTTATATAAATATTCAATGTAACACCACTATTTTGAGTCCATAAGCCCCTTTTTGCAAAAAATTTTAAACCACAGACCCCATTTTGTAAAAAAATTCTTTAGTCCCCATTTTACAAATGAGTGAAATCACAAGGTACTTTTCTAAAGTTTACCCTAATTTTTAATGATAAAACATATAATCTCTTTACCTTATATATAATAAACAAAATAATATTATTAATATAATAAATATCATATCTTAAACTCGATTTTACAAATACTAAAATATTAGAATTTTAAGGTTTTTGCAACTAAGTACCTATATACTAAAATGACTATCCTTTACCTAATCAAATATGATATAGCTATAATATATATAATTCAAAATATATTTTATCTAATGTCATTTCATGGTATATATATATGGATACGATCAAATACAAATATAATGAATGAAATAGGATATTATATATTATATCATATAAACTAGTCGAATAAATGAAAGATTCGCAATATAAAATCACTGACTTTTTTGTGTATACATTGATAAGGGCTTTTTTATTAGAGAAAACAGACTAGTGAAAGTGAATGAAAGCTCTTAATCTTTATAATTCGTCCTCATCATTTTCGAGGTAAACTTGTTTAAAGTTTTGAACGATATTGAATATATTTCACATTACGAGAAAATGGCTTGACTAACTAATACTTGAATTAAGATTTGAAGTCCATTCGATCTAAGGCCCTGTTCTCTTGAACTATAATTCAATGTAGTTTAATTTAGTTTAATTCAGTTCAGTTCATTGCAGCTATGCGTAGTTATAAATTTACACTGAAATAAGTTCAGTTCAGCCAACTTCAATTTAGTTCAGTTCAATTCAGCTTTCAGAAATTGAAAAGAACCTGACTAATTCTACAATCCGATTCACCTGGTCATGGTTGGTTGATTTCCCACGCTAAATATTTTCATGCATGTTAAACCGTGAAATCACATTATTGGCTAGATCTTGATTTTCTACTCTATATAATACTGTCACCAACTATATGTACGCGTTATCTACTGTGAAGAATCTATCTGTTAGATCAATTTAAGAAAAGATATTTTAAAAATGGAATTACGAAACAATTATATATAATTTATTTATTTATTTATCTCAACAAACATTATGACGCAAAGAGAGGACTTTGAGACGAAAATCAGTATGAAGCCCTTTAAAAAGTAAAGGAAATAGGGCAAATTTTATTAGGGATAGGGTATTTAATACCCTTTTTATTAGATGCTTGACGCATATGTAATTTTTATTATTATAATTTATAAACTACATATGTATCAAATATTTAATGAAAGGAGTATTAAATATCCGATCCCGTATAAAATAACTCATAAAATAGTTAATAATTAAAAAAGAAACAAAAATAATCAGCTGAGAAGAATAAACACTTTGCGTTGATATGATTGCTTTATATAAACATATCTATTATATTTTCTAAATTTAAATCATTATTACTCAATGAGATCTGCATTTTTATGCTCAAATAATGTCTTTATTACTATAATTTACTTTAATATGGCCGCATTGTTAGATAACCTGAGCTATAGAAATTAGACTTATAAGTGAGAAGTTTTAACTGTGATTAAGTTTTGAATAAAGTTATTTCAATGAAGATACTTGTAAATATTAAAAAAAAAGACTTACAAGTTAAAATAATGAGCCCAAAGCCAAGTTATCCGGACAACGTAATTATTAAAAAAACATTTTCTTAATCATATTTATTTGTTTTTCTAAGTAACTCAGTTTGAGGTGAATCATCTTCCAACAAAAAGTTTGTTACCGAAAAATAATCTTCCAATAAAAGTTTGTTATATGTGCACTACAACTCAAACTCTTTATCTATATATCCATTTATTTGAAGCTTTTAAGTATGGAAACCAACATTAATTATATTTGCTGAAGTTAAAAATTAAATTTAAAATCTGTAAAACACAATTGAGGTCCAATTAAGGTCATGTTCTTTTGGACTACAATTTAATGTAGTTCAGTTCAGTATAGTACAGTTCAGTGCAGTGCAGTTCAGTTCAATACAGTTTAATGCAGTGCAGTTCAGCTATTCGTAGTTATAAATTTATACTGAAATAAGTTAATTTCAGTTCAACCAACTTCAATTCAGTTCAACTTTTAGAAAGCCTAGGTATGCGCAATCTTAACTAGCCATGTACATAGTTCGAGCTTGAATTTGTTTCGGTGTGGTGTGTTTAACTTGTATTGGTTGAGCTTGTACTGCAATTTACTGTTATTGATAATTTATTGTCTCTAAATAACTAAAAGAAGTTTAATAACTATAACCAAATACTTGAAACTATAGTTTGATGTAAAAAAACTATCGAAAATATTCATACAACCACTTAAAAGAGTCTTCTATGTACATAACATGCTTATTTTTAAGAAAATATTACAGTTATGATAAAAAATTTCATTAACATGCTAACTATGTGGCTTGAAGCTATGACTTCTCATATCATATGAAAAATTTTAATGCTAAAGTGTTTGGAGCAAAAAATAAAGAGTAGAACATGAGAACTTTTCATATATAGTTCACCCATTAATCAGCTTTAATATAATACCTACGTTAAAATTCTATGAATAAACATAGATGCAAAAAAGATTTAGTTTGATTATTTAATATAAACAAATACAATTAATAAATGATTTTTTTTATTTCAAGGGAAAAAACACCAGGTTAAATACAAATAAAAAAGGGTGTTTTGGAAGTTATCAACAATATAAAAATTTGGAATTTTGTCCATATATGTGTTGCATTGCATCAATTGCTTTTGAAAATAATTTCACAAAACCCCAAGAAGATTTCTTGTAACATTGGTTTTTCTTGAAACTTCCCCGTTATAACTAACTAGTTACACAAGCATATATGGACCCTCTAAGAATTTCTAGTTGCCAAAAAACACTTGCTTATGATGTGTCTTATGTTTATAATGAGAAAAATAAGTTTAGTTTTGATCTAATAAATTCACTTCAGTTTAATTCAGGTCCAATAAATTTTTATACAGTAAAATTTGAGTTTCAACAAGTTCAAATATGTTCAATTCCGTTCGGTTTATATAAGCACAAGCCAATCTAAATTTATTTTAATTGGTTATCCAATAATATCTATATATATGACTACCTACCCTTTCTCCTTCTCCCTTTATATATATTCTATTTCCATATCCCATACAAAGAAACCTTAAAAATCTGTTTCTTTCTCAATTTCATTACGCATTAATTAATTCCATTGTCTTGTTTTCTATATTAACTAGACTAGCTAGTTATAGTTCATAAATGGGTCTCAGAGATATTGGAGCAACTTTGCCACCTGGGTTTAGGTTCTTCCCTAGTGATGAGGAACTTGTTTGCCATTATCTTCTTAAGAAGGTCACTAATGAAGACGTTTTAAAGGGTACTTTGGTTGAAATTGATCTGCATACTTGCGAGCCCTGGCAACTTCCTGGTAAGCTTTTCTTGTTCATTCTTCTTAAATGAGTCGTCCACGTACGATCCATAATCAATCTGACCAACTGCCTATTTTATCTCCTCTAGGTCTTTAACAGCCAATCTTTGTCTCAGTAGAGTCTTTCAATGGCCTCGAAATTCTTACTTTTCTATATTTTGTTAAATATATGTTTTGTAATTTACACATTATAATCTTCACTTCACTATTATTCATCCTTCCTAAAAAACAACAATACCATATAATGAACTAAAAAGCATATGGTAATGCCATTGATTTTCTTTTTCTCTTTTTAATCTGCAAAATTAAGTTGAGAGATAATAAAGAAAATTAAATAATTCAATTGATGGAGAAATTTTTAATCATTGGAATGTTCAATGATTAATCAACGTCAATATCCTAGTAATAGCTAGGTTTCTTGATTTCCTGTCATCTCGGCCGTCAAATAATTTCATAATTTTTTATTATATTAATAATAATGAGGATATACTTTAGCATTAAAAAAAATTAGAGGATACATATGCTATATTCTTTAATTTTTAAGGTATAGTTAGTTTTAGCTTAAAAAATGATCGATGTTTGTCGTTGATGATTGCTTATTATTTCAGAATTTCGTACTTAAATATTTAAAATTATTTAATATTGAAAAAAATAAAATACAATTTTTAAAGAAGTTTATAAAATAGATTTTGATAATGATAATTATTTTAGATTCCCTTTAGACCTGATTAGAGGTGCTTATCCTCTATCAAGAATTTGCTTTACTGGCAAGTCTCATACGTTCAAAACCGTGTATTCCCCATTATAAATAGTTTTCTTTTTCTTTAATAATTTATTTCCCGCCTTATGAGGAAAATATACATCTTTCTCAAGGCAAATTTTATACAGGATCGGATATTTAATAAAATTCTTGAGGGCTCGGGTTACAGGGTGGAAATTGCTCAACTACTAGAGTGGTCTATCAAATATTTCGATCAATGAAAAATACGTAAAAAAAAAAGACTAAAATCATTTTTAAAACTAATTTTTCAAAAGGATTAATTTAATTACTTAGGATTACAAATCAAACTTTTTGAGCAGTACATGCAATTTTAAGCTGGTTCCCAATTATTATTTTTGTCTTTATAGCATAATTTCTTTTTATGAATAAAAAATAATAATGATTAATTAATTTTATTGCCTAAAATTGCTAAATTTTACTGTCTATCTAAAGACTTGAAACTCCAAAAACAGAATGTGAAACTTCCAAAGATTTACATGAGGAAAAGAAGATTCATACAGCTAATTTTGACATAAATGGTCTTTTGCAAACTTTGATTTGGTTACAACTTCTAATAAATTAATTTTTTTAATTAATTTTCCCTCTTTTTCTTCTTCTTTTTGACTTGTTTTTCAATTTCTTTTTTTAGGAGAAAACTTCTAATTATGTCAAGTATAGACTGTTAATAGCTTGCAATAAAATTCACAGAGAATAGACATAATAATTAATTAAATTTATAGAGGCTATGTGCTGTAAAGAGAAGTCTTGTTCATTGGTGATTTCACAATCTTAGGCTGCAAGGATTATTCCCTTGAAACAGTTTAGTTTAATTTAATTCATTTCTATTCAGTTTAGTTTATTTCAGTTATGCATAATTATAAATTTATACTGAAATAAGTTTTGTTCAGCTCAATTTACTTTAGTTCAGTTTAATTCAATCAACTTCAATTCAATTCTGAAAAGAATATACAATAATCAAAGTAAAATTTTCTTTTCATTATCTCAAGAGTCAAATAATAGTAATTCTGTCAGTCTCACTTAGATACTTAAGGTTAATTAAAGGATAATAGTTTAACTTTATAGGGTTGGTTTAAGTGGTAAGCGGCTTGATATCACTTAAGTAAGGTCTCGAGTTCGAGTCCTAGTGAATACAAAAAAATCTTATTAGGAGATTCACCCACCACAACTAGGTGTGCGACCCGGGTTGGATCTAAATGTAGTCGGAGTAAAACTTGGGTAAATCAAATGGGAAAAAAAAAGATAATAGTTTTAAAGAATACCAGTAGGATTATCCAATATAATTAAAGTGTAATTAGGATTGTGACTGTGACTATACTTGGGGATATAGAAAGAACTTATTTTGAATATTATCCTTATCAGAGTTGTTAGCACATAATTATGGGATTATGAATTTTAATACTAATAATACAAAGAAACATTGCCTTAATTAATACACAATAATTAAAAAACAAACAATTATAGTTTTCTTAGCTTGTTGCTCAAAAATTCTTTTTTCTTTTCTTCTCAGTTAGCCTAGCCTTGATTTGGTCAAGAACAATGGTACCTTAATTGTAGCTAGCTAGGTTTCTTAAATATAACTCACAAGATGACATATACTTATCATCATTAGTTCAACTTTTATTAATTAATTAATTATACAACAACAATATGACCCACATATGCTATATTGTTTGCTAGTATCTATTAACTTAATTTTTTTCAAAATATTTAGGTAACGTGTTTTCAGGAATACAAAAGTTACGATTGAGATTTATTATTAACGTCAATTTTTTCTTCAATCGATTTTATGACACAACATTCTAACCTTTTCATAGTAAAAAAACTAAAAGTAACTCTTCATAGTTTTAAATAATTACTGTTTAGTACAAAAGGGTAAACAATAACTTTTGAATACGTTATCAAAAACACACTTAGGGCCTGTTTGGCATTACTCTCAGAGTTGTTGTTACGAAAAGCTCCACTTATAAACTTTTAATAAAACAACATATTTTAGGATTGGACAAAAGATTTCGAATCTTAATACTAATTAATTAGGAACCGTCTTCTATTGATTTCCAAAACTTTTCGTCACAGCAGCTTGGAAAAGCTTGAAAATGGAGCTTTTTAGAAAAGCAGTATGGGAAAGTAATGTCAAACTGACCCTTAATATCCTGGAATCGAAATTCTCTCAAAATTGGCTCGAAAAAATGCCCTTAAAGCAAAATCTCAATAAAAAAATTATAGTAAATTATAGAGTGAGCTTGTATTTACACACTTCAAACCTAATTAAACAAATATCTCAATGCAACCACATATGTGATAAGAAGTAATAAATACAATCTTACTTATCCTTCAAGTCAATAGTTAAAGTTGACAAGTACTGTAAATTTCACCCACAGAAATAAAAATGAGTAAGGCAGAAAAGGTTAAACAAAATAAATGATATTGATTTGGACATGATTAGCGATGATTATGAAAGCATTGTTTGAGCTAACTCCTAAACTTTGTGTTGCAGAAGTGGCAAAGCTAAATGCAAACGAGTGGTATTTCTTCAGCTTCCGTGACAGGAAATATGCCACCGGTTTCCGAACCAATCGAGCAACAACTTCTGGATATTGGAAGGCGACCGGAAAAGATCGTACGGTTCTAGACCCTACGACCCGAGAGATCGTAGGGATGAGAAAAACCCTGGTGTTCTACCGGAACAGAGCTCCTAATGGAATTAAAACCGGTTGGATCATGCATGAGTTTCGCCTCGAGACTCCTCATATGCCTCCTAAGGTGAGTTTCTAATCTCTTTTACTTCATCCTCGTGTTTATTTTAAAATAAGGGTATTCTTTTTTATTTTCTTTATCGGCCTCAACTACTTATAACCTACCGTTATTTCGATCCGTTTATCTGTCTAGAACAGTACCAATAGAATCAAAAGTGATACATACGTCAAAATTTGCATAACTGATTTTTTTTTCATATCAAAAGTGATGACTCAATTTTTTTTATATAAATTTCAAATATTCGACTTGTGAAATAATGTCAAGTAACATATTTGGATAGTGAATATAATGATGTTGGAAGAATTTCAAATGTACAAGGCAGTCAGTTGTCCCTCTCTTGTCTCTCAAGCTCACATATACATACATATCACACCCAAAGTTTTGTGTGGTTCCATTCGGATAATAATTGATGCATGCATAATTATATTTATTCCATCAATCATTATAAAAATATAATTTAACATTTTATAGAGGTAATAATTGTAGTTTGAAATTTCAAACAGAGAATATTTATGGAGGACAACATAAGTTCTGCTCTACTCAATGTTGGAGAAAAAAATAGTAATTCAATAATAAAAATAAGATTAAACTAATGGCATAAGTTATGATTTTAATGGTGCAAATCAGGTGTTACTAATAATATATATTTATATATTGAGAACAAATATCAATTTGATAGGGTCCAAATGATAAATGTATAAAGTGGGTGGAGTGTTTAGAGTTCGAACCCCAACTCTTATATTAAAGCTCCCGGTTGAGAGAAATAATCCAAAAAAAATATATTGAGAATAAATAATAGTTGTATAGTGTGATTGGCTTGGTATAATACATGGTCAAAAATACTTTTGTTTGCCATGCATTAATAACGATCAGCAGTAATGTCTCATGCATAGTATTTATAATCCTTATTTATTTTTTATTTGGAATAATTTAATGTATTCAACACTTCCTTTTGAGTGTATCTGGATTGCATTAGTTGTCACTTGTTAAATACTCTTTGACCTATCTTTTTTGAGGCTCAAGATTATTAACGGGTCTAGTTTTTTTTATTAGCCCACCTCCACCAAGACTTTAATACCCAGAATCATTGGTTGTCAGGCCTTCTTCTGCTCTGATACCATGTATAGGATCCATAGGCCTTGAAAGTGTTGTGCTTAGTAGCTTGAGTGAGCATACATGAAGTGAAGTTAAATCCATCTAACACAAAACCAATTGGCTTGTGTTAAGGCCCAATCTACACCACTTATATACCGACATGGGAACATGGAACATGGGTTTAATTGATCTAATAGACTCTCTTGAGTAATGCTTTTTTTTCTGAAAATTTCAGGAGGATTGGGTGCTATGCAGAGTATTTCACAAAAGCAAAGGAGTTGATCATCATCAAATCAGCAGCAACAAGTACGACCCAGATTTCATGTTTAATACAACACCACCCGTGTCTTTGACAGATCACCAATCTCTACCGTGTGGATACCAACACCAGATCACTTCACTATCATCATCATCAACAACTCCACCTCATCATCACCGCCAAATTCAACATGATCAAAACTCACTGCTCAATCCCATTATTACTAATAATACAACTACTGTATTAGCTGCTGATATCAACTCAAAGGGTGAGGATTTTGGATTCATTTGGGATGACATGAATCTGGATGCAGCAGATTCAAGCTTGGACAATATCAGATTTGAGATTGGGAATAGTATGGTTTTTCTATGAATTTACTATTAAATTGGTGATTAATAGGTGCAATTCGTGGTGTTAATTTATTTGGGATTTGAGGATCAAGGTGTTAGCTAGGAAGATTGTGTTAGTCAATTAATGTATGTGTTAGGGTTTATTTATTTTTCTCTATGGTTATTGTACAAAGATTATGTTATATTTAATGAAGATTGTGTTAGTCAATTAATGTATGTATATTTAGCTACGAAGATTGTGTTAGTCAATTAATGTATGTATATGATATTTAATGGAATATAATACTCCCTCCATCTAGTTTTTATAGTCCATTTAGCTATTTTATAAGTTTTTTAATTGTTAATTTAGATTATCAATGTATTTTTTATCATTTTTTCTCTAATTTACACTTGTATTAATGGGAAGTGATATTATATATTGATGAAAAATATAAATAAGAAGAAAGAGAATATTAGTATAAAAGTATAAGGGATAAATTAGTTATTTAAATAGTGTAATAAATGTTTTATTAATTTTAATAATTCGGTTAAATGAATAATAAAAAATAGATTGTTAGCTTAGGAGCATATAATTTTTTTAAAAAATATTTAATAAACTCAAAACGAATCAAGAATTTCACTATAAATTCAATGTTAGACTAAGTGACTTATTATCTCTAACCTGTTGGTTAGGCGGACTGGACCGGATTCGGGTCGGGCCTCATATCTGTTTTAAAAATTCTCGCTTAGTCCCGTTTAGGCCTTATTTTAGAGTTTGCCGCCGACTTTACGTTCCCATGGAGCTCCCATGCCCCTAACCGATTTATTGCCGCCTAGGCACCACCTATTCCGATTTTTTCCGCCTAGACGACGCCTGAATTCAAGTTTTTAAGATATCGATATCTATAATAATTATAGTTTGATATTTTTAACCTACTAAAAATAGCTTAGTTAGTAAAATGAAAGTACATAAAAGTGTTCTCACAATAAAAGTCTCATTTTCAATTTTAAAACATGTTCTAAATTATATTTTTTAACATTTTATAATTTATTTTTTAGTTGAAATTATATTTTTATGTATAGATAATAAAAAATTAAAAAAATACAAATCCGCCTAGACCATCGCCAGGCCCCGCCTAGTCTCCGCTCAGACCCCGCCTAGACCCTTTGGAGCCCTGGCCGCCCGACTAGCTCCTAGCACTTTTTAAAACACTACTCATAAGACTAGTGAGTAGAAATCAACCCAAGTTCAATCCGACCCACACTTTAAAACTTTGGGCTTGGGCTGAGCATATGAGGTCATTCGCAAGCCGTCCCAAAGCCCATAAATAATCTATCTTGTAAATTTTTTGGTGAATTAAATAGCAACATAAGAAGTGACAATGTTCTTAGCCTAATGGTTGAGCTTAAAGTAGTGATCATAGAGGTCATAGGTTCGAGTCCACATTCAGGTCATGTAGAGTTGGGTAATTCTTTATTATTATTATAAGTCTAATAACACAAATTTCTTTAAAAAATAGCAAGAAAAGAAATTTAATTTTACATATAATTGTATTCTTCAATTAAATTAATTATAATAGTTATTGGAGTTGAGTTTCAAATTTTAATAGTTTATATATAAAAAAAAAGTATTATATACAATATATAATAAATAAAATTATTATTTATTGCATCGGACCGGGATAGGATATTAATATTAATACCAAGTCTATCCCATAAAACTTCAAGCTTCAACGAATTCGGGCTCGGACGGACTTTGTAAAAAAAAAGCAACCCCCAATTGAGCGGACTCGGGCTGCGCATCTACCGAACCCGTTAACAGGTCTAACATATTTACGCCCACATATATTGCAATGCATCTCCCGTCTAATTTCAAGTCTGCTTTTACCTTGTGAAATGACTCAATATTTTTGTGAAACTTGAATCTCTTCGATGAAATTAATGAATTACTGTCATGCGCATAACTTAATTTCTATGGTTGATGATAATATTTCGTTTACAAAGACTACAGTATGCTATTAAACATTATTGTGCAGACCGATATATATCGTTGTCACCATATTTTAGCTTAAACCACTGTCATTTTCACAAATAAAATGTATTATATATTTAGGTTCTGAGTTTATAGCTACACTCTGAGTCTTTTTTAGACAGACATGGCATATTAAGCCTTCGAGAAGAGAACCTGACCTCGAAAAACAGTTCTCTTTGCTTATTTGTCGACCCATAGGTCTCTCGGAAAGCTTTGCTTTATGTTTACTCCATATATAATAGAACAAATTAAGCTTATTAGAAATCATATATCATGGAGTTCATACATTACAGCTACTGCAGAACATTTTGCAGCCATTAGCAAGATGCCGCAGCTGAATCAAATAATCATATAATCATCCGTCTTATACATAAGAGTGCAAAAAAATCGCGCTAATGAAGAAATTCAAAGTTTTAGCTTTCTAAAAGAATTGGTACAACAATATAAAGACAGCATATGTAAATATCAACATTTGAAAATCAAAGACCAGCTGAAACTAATCCATGAAGAGTAACAATACCGATCACCGTGTTTTGTTGATCAATTACAGGCAGAAATTGCACAGGTGATGGTGGGGACTCCATTTTCTTCATGGCATCCACTGCCATTGCATCAGGATCGATCGTTCTTGGTTGCCTAAAGAGCAAATATATGTTCTTAAAATCATGCAGCAATTAATAGAAACGAAAAATGATGAAGCCGATAATTTATGAACTACACTTAGATAAATAAATTACGGGGATTTCTTCAATTTTCATGTTTTCTTTTACCTGTTGCACATCTCGCCAACAGTGAGCTTAAAAATGCCTTCCTTGCTAGCTTTGAGTGTGCGCCGAAGATCACCATCTGTAAATGTTCCAATTAAATGATGTTCTTCGTCAACGACAAGCAAGCAACCGCATCCTTTACGTGTCAGTTCAACTAGCTGATCCATTATCAGATCTTGTTCCTTGCAGATTGGAAGCTCATCTTGCTTTTTCATAACATCTTTTACCTAAATATATATAATCATTGCTCAGCAACTTGTAACATTTCACTTGATCTATGTTTCATATGCAAATCAGATCAAATATTCTGATATGTGAACAACTCTGTCATCATCATATTGTTATGATCCAAGAAAAGTACTCAAAAGGCAGAACTGCTTATCTATAGTGACTTACAACAAAAACACATCGCTTCGAGGATTGAGCAATGACCATCAAGTAAAATGACAAACAAAAGCCTCAGTTTCCCCCAATTGAATTGAATTAGAAGGCAATGTGATTAACAGCACGAAGGTATCAAACCATAAATTAATTAAACGAAATGATTTAGATACAGCTGCATCAAGAACACAAAAATGTTGCTGCCAATGCAATCAATCTTATCCATTTGCACAAAATTGTAAAACAGGTTCTGACTAGTTCTGCCCTGTAATTATCACAATTTAAGCCTACAATTCCACCAATCTTAATGATTTCATTTTACAACTTTATATACTTAGAATCAGATTCAGAATCCATTATCAGATCAGATCAGATCAGATACAGAAGCTACAGATATACACGCCATAAGAAATATCTACAGATTTGTTAGAAAAAGAAGGAATTGAACATGAAAATAGCTTACCTTAAAAATCAAGCTCTTCCCGATCCTTCCGGCAGGATGATTAGATGCATACTCATCTTTAGTCAAATTCCTAGCCTCCATAAGCGCAATCGCAACTGTATCCCCAAAAACCATCTGAATCGCGGTGGAAGTCACAGGAGCCAGATCAAACGGACACAATTCCCTCTCCAACGGCAAATGCACATTCATATCACAAACAGCAGCCAGCGCATTGCCGGTGACAGAGGTCACCGCCACAAGATAAGCCCGTTTGGCCTTAGCACAAGGCACAAGGCGGAGCAACTCTTCAGTGTTTCCAGATTTACTAAACAGAACGAGGATGTCATTCGCCGTAAGGATGCCAATGTCGCCGTGAAGAGCGTCAACAGGATTCAGAAATCCGGCGCGAATGCCGAGAGAGATTAGGGTTTGAGAAATCTTGTTAGCGACGAAGCCGGACTTGCCGACGCCGGAGAAGAAGATAGTGCCGCGAGAATTGAGGAGTTTTTGGGTGAAGGAGAGAGTCTGAGAGATATCAAGGTTTTGAAAGAAGTAATTGAGATGATTTTGCTGAGATTTGAAGAGGTTGAGAAGAGATGTTTCGTCAATTGGCGGTGGTGGTGGCGGTTTCTGGCGGTGGCTGATCGGAGACGGCAAGTCCAGCGATCCCATTATATATTTCCGGTGAGATTCAGTGGCGGAGTATGAATTGTATATGGAAATGATGAGAGGAGATTTGTTTGGCTGTTGGTATAGGCATAGTTAACGCGGGTGCGGTGATTGTTTTGCCGACGGCGGTTAATTCCCCTGGTAAATTTGTCGGTGGAAAAGATAATAGAAACTCAAATTTGGATTCAAAAGTTTGGATTCGGTATATTTTAATCTATTTTATTAATTATTAAATTTTAATGACTCAAATTTTATTATACTATAGGCTCTATAAATTAATAAAATTAAATATTAATTATTTAAATTTAATAAATTATTAAAATTAATTAATATATACAATTTTATAAATTTTAATCAAAACAAAAATGTCGGTGGAATTGATATTTTTTTATATTTGCGCCGTTACTCTAGATATTTCCATTGATAGATAGATTATCCTCCCTATATATTAGCTGGGAACAAAATTCGGTTAAATAATTTAAGAATAGGGATAAAATCCAATCAGTAAAAATTACACGTTTCAATGAGAATATAAAATGAGCACCCGTTTATTTTATTCTACTTAAATATATTTTTAATTATGTTCTATATCTCAAATATTATTTTGATATTTAATTTATCGAAATTACCTATTTAATTTTTACATATTCATAATTACGTGTGTGATTTAAATAAAATTTAATGTAATCGGAGTAAAGCTTTCGGGAAAAAAATATTAGGAGGCTAGCTAAATGAAAACATTGCTTTCTATGTATATGCATCTAGTTGGGCTTTCTACCAATACATGGATCCATGTTGACAACATTTGTTATGGGCCTAAATTTATACATTCAAGCTCACCATTGTACTTGCCTTCATCGATACATTTACACTTTTTTTTACTTATTTTCAATTTATATAGTCCACTTAAATTATAAAGTTCATTGAATTTAGTTCACTTCTAGTTGAGTTTGTTTTAATTGAAAATAACATTGCCTTAATAATTTTTTCCTATTTATTAATTATGTATATAAATTAGTTTAAGTTTTTTTGTTAAATGTTTAAGTGATGTTATTAAAGTTTCTTCGACTTTTTTCAAAGAGGCTCTTATAAAAAAACACCCCTCTTCATAAAATAATTTGAATAAAAGATAAAATATTTACCCTCCACATTAATGTTCATGGCTTTTTTTATTTTCTTTACTTTTATTTGCATTTATCTTTTAAATCGTTTATTTTTTCGATATGATGCTTTTGAGTTTTTTATTCGTCTTATTTTTGTATTCAAAATGACATCCACTGTGACTTTTTCAAATTTTTTCAATTGATAGACATGTGGTAGATGTATGGTAGACATGTTATAGAAGTCTAATAGACACGTAGTATAAGTCTTGTAGATTTGAGGAATCTTTTTTTTATTAGTCTTTTTTCTCTTATGATACGTATACTGTATTTTCTCTCTATTGAATCCGCTCTTGCCTTCTTTTCTTGATCTGGAAATCGTATCTCGATTCTATTCTCTTCTTGTTATTAGTTTGATTTTCGCTACTAATTTATCATTGTTTAACCGGTTGTTTGATTTCAAGGTTTACACAAACTAACATAACGAATCCATAAAAAAAAACCATCAAAAACTAATATCTACCATACTTCTATCACATGTCTATTGGACATCTATCAAATAAGACGAACAAAAAACTCTAAAGCGGCATGTCGAAAAAATAAACAGTTTGAGAAATAAATGAAATATAAGAAAAAAAATCAAAAGAAAAAGGAGAGAAACAAGTGGATAATACGTAAATAAAATTAAAGGAAATGTGTATTTGTAAATAATTAGACTTGATGGTGAATTTGTAAATAGTTTACAAAGTACAATTATTCTTTATAGTTTGTCTTCTTCAAATCCTAATAATTATGTTGTTATGTTCTCATATATTAAAATTTAAACATACGGTATCAATAATAGTTGGTCCAAGCGGTAAGCGGTTTGATATCGCTTAAGTAAGGTCTCGAGTTCGAGTCCTAGTGAAAAGCAAAAAATTTTAATTGGGAGATTCATCTACAAAAACCAGATATGTGAGATCGAATCTTGATATAGTCAGAACAAATCTCTCATAAAACAAATAAAAAAAATTTAAACACACCACAAATGATAAACTAAAAGAGAAGTAGACTTTTATTCCTTCTAGTCAATAGAATTCGGATCAATTCAATACGTATGTTTATATAACCTGTCATGTATATAATATAAGCTAACAATACAATTCAGTTATAGAAAAAAAATCAACGACTAAATCCAATTCAGTTTATCTCATAATCTCATTTAGAATCATTCTAGAATTTTTGCTCCATATAAGGTATCAGCTATTTCGTGACCCAAGAATCGAAAAACACCTCCTGTACCGCAACTACTATTCCCCATTTTCGATTCCTTCGACCCTATTTTGAGGGATCTATAATATTTTTATTCTAACCATTTTTTTATTTTTCATATTCTATATTAGATTCTCTATAATTATAATTTTCTGTTATTGTTATATTAATTTTTTCACATCATTTATATTTTAATCAATTAATAAAAAAATAAAAACTACAAATAAATACGGTATAATGAAAGGGATTCCCCGAATCCCCACATTTGGGAAATTCCCGTTTTGAGGGATACCATATGGGGACATATTCATTCCCCGTTTTAGGGAATATCCTATGATAGGGAATGGTTGGAGTTAGGGTTGTAAATGAGTCATGTCGAATCGAGTTTTGACATGTTCGTGTTCGTTCATTTAATTTTAATCGACCACGAGCCGAGCTTGAATTCTTGCTCAAAATTCTATTCGTGGTTGATTCGTTTAAGTGTTCGTTTGTTCGCGATCTGTTCACGAACAACTCATTTTTTTTTCATGAACAGTTAGTTAATTTATTCACGAACAAACTTGTCTACTTATATTCTTGAACAATATTGTCAATTCAATACATAATAGTGGGCCATAAAATTGGGTTGGGTAATGTTATACATATACTTGATGTATTAGTTTAATTTTATATAGCTAGTTCCCGAATATTTATCGGGTCAGTTCACGAATCTCTAATCGAGATTGTTCACGAGTTAACGAGCCGAGCTTTGGCTTGTTCATGTTCAGTTCATTTATAATTTGACCCATAAAATCATGTTCTCGAACTATTCATTTATAAATCGAATCGAGTTGTTCATGAACGACTTGGTTTATTTACAGCTCTAGTTGGAGTTGCTCTAATAAGTACTCCCTCTAGTTCCAAAAATTAGTCATTCTACACACTTTTCCTTTGGTCCTTTTACTTGTCATTCTCTACTTTCAATGTAAGCTTTTACCCCTTTCTCCCTATTATGCCCTTATTAATTGTAGCTCAATTTCAATACACATATTACCCAATCAATGCAAATTTAAGGGTAAATAAGAAATTTTATACCCTCTATTAATTGCTTCTTAAAATTTGTGAATTTCTCTAAAGCGACTAGTTTTCGGAACTGGAAGGAGTAATAACGGTCCTCAAATGATTATCTCTATCTATCAATGTTATCAATACCGTACCGTACCGGCTGGTTCGACCGATTTTATCATGAACCGGTCATGGCTACGGTACGGTATGTGTAAAAACCGGTTTTAATAGACAAGCGGAGAAAATCAAGTTGAACCAGTAAACCGGCATACCGGTTTTCTTAAAATACTTTTGGCAATAAAAGTGTTGCTTAAGATATAGAAAAATGTTGCAAAGACTTAAAATCGTTGTTAAAGACATAGAAAAACGTTGCTAAAGCGTTAAAAGCGTTGCTCAAGACACAAAAACGTTGCTAAAAACCTAAAAAGACGTTGCAATAACCACTGGAAATCCTAAATAATATATATATCTTTCCAAAACTTCTATGGCAATACGCAGAAGCATTGCAAAAGATCTAAAAAGCGTGGCAATCTACTGAAAATCATAAATAATATATATTTCTTTTAAAAAATAAAAAACCGGTAAAACCACTAATAATACCAATAATACCAATTATACCACATACCACCAACCTCACTGATATATAACCCGATACGGTATTAATAACGTTGCTATCTATTAGTAACTGAAAATGACAAGTCATGTGTTTGTTAACATGTAATTACTCCATCTGATTTCAAAAATAAGTCCCTTTACACACTTTATTTTTATTCTTTTTACTTGTCATTCTCTATTTATAATATAAGCTTTTACTCCTTTCTTCCTATTATATTTTTATTAATTATAATTCAATTCCAATATATATTATTTAATTAATACTAATTTAAGGATAAATAAATAATTTTATACCCTTCATTAATTATTTATTAAAATTTATAAACTTGTATGAAGTGATTAATTTTCGGCGATTATTATTTTGTTCTTCTATTATTGGCGTTGTGATTAAAAATAGTCATAATTAGGGCAAAAGCAGATCAAATTCCATCTTGGAATCGCGTCCATACATAAAAAAAGTCAAATATGACAGGTGAAAATGGAAGCAGCCATGATTTTGACCAGTTGGGACCCATCCCATTTGAGTAAAAAAGTAAAATTGGAAATATCGTACGGTAGCACACAGCTCAAGGTATTGTTGATCTGACCGTACTGATTATGACACGTGGTCAAATGCATGTATGGATTGAGCAGTTGTGGACTCCCAGACTCCCAGTTTTTCACCCAAACAAACTGTAGCCGACATTAACTTTAGATGTCCACGTGACTTTTTAGGGTATTTCTCCAAACTTCAATTTTTTTTATAAGGAATGTTTAATTTATAAAAAATTTTATGAAGTATTTTTTTTATTTTATTTTTAATTTATAAATTAAAATTATAGAAGTAGGTCTTAAGTTATAAAATAATAAGAATAAGTTTTAAAAAATACCCCTTAATTTGGTCTTTAGTCCCACAGCTGTCTTATAGGTTTTAATTGTAGCTATTGAACGTAAAATTAAAAAATATACCTCGTATTTTGGCTATTTGACGAGTATTATAAATTTTCTATTTTTGAAATAAAGATTGAAATTTAAAATGTTATTGAATTAAAAGAATAAATTTATAAATATTTTTAGTCTAATGTTATAAATAATATTTTAATTAATTCAATATTTTTATAATTTAATTATATTATTTATGAATTATATATTATAATTTGATTCAGTTTTGGAAATTTTACTTTTTGTTTTGATATTTCAAATTATCACCAACTTTTGATTAAAAAAATATTTATATTTCTTGAAAAATTTTAAAAATTATTATAATGGTATTGTATTTTTATTAATTAACATGTAAAATTTCAGATCAAAATAGATAAGATTAGCTTTGTTGTGACATAATTTCAAATTGAGGATTTTTTTATCATTTACATGCTAATTTTTGAAACAACAAACTGCATTTTGAAATAAAAAAACTTTGATCCTCTTTTTAAAAATGAGTTAAACCATGTGAAATATTTTTTAATTTTACCCTTATTTATGTTTAGTGATTATTTTTATTTTCAAAATAGATTAAAAAAAACTTGTACCAAAAACTTAGAACAGTTATATATGAGTATACAATACTATTAAATAAAAAATTAAAAACAGTTATTTAAACAATTTGCTTACTTTAAACTTCAAATCCATAATATTACCAAAAAAAAAACTTCAAATCCATATTATCTGGTATTTTTAATTTGATCTCAGATTCTCAGTGGATAATCAACTTAATTAATTACTTACAGTCGATTTGAGGTTTAAACTGAAAAGAAAACACTCGAAATTAATAATCAAATATCACACACATACGAACCCTGGCACAACGCATGCTTTATTGCTTTTTTTTCAACACAGGTGGGGGTGTACGGATTTTAACTATAGGCGGCACCTTTAAGCTATATCCACATTCAGATTAATTTTTGATTGTCAATTTATGGGTACTTCAAAGGGCATGATGACTATAAGGTTGTCAACGAGGTCTTATTGGATCGGGTAATGCATTCCCCATATGCATATCCAATAAGGTTTCGGGTTAAAAAATACCTCCACATCCATATCCATTAAGGTTTCGGATAAAAAAATTTCCCCATTCCCCATCGGGTATTCCTTGTTACCCTTTAAGAATAAATAATATACAATATTTTACAGAGTTTCAAACAATAAAAATAATTTTTTGAATACAAGACTAAATTAAATAATTGATAAGCATAATTTATAAAGATAATAATCGCAAAACTTATTTACAACCAATATTTTTCACTGCTAAATAAAAGATGAAAGATAAATATGAAATACATGTTCATAGAAAGAGAATATGACTAATGAAATACCAATTTTCACATTATAGAATTTACTAATGAATGCGAATTTGTTATTGGTAATGTTGTTTGCACTTCATATTTTATGTCTAGAGGACCACCAATAACATCATATATTGAATATTGATATAAAATATTACAATTGATTTCATATTTATGATATTATTCGGGGATTATTCGGGGATATCCAATGGATAATTATCGGGGTCGGTTCGGGGATTTTCGGGTTTGAATACACGTTCCCCATATCCACATCCATTAAGGTTTCGGGAATGAAAAATTCCCCACATCCATATCCATGGAGATCTTATCGGGGATTCTTCATCCCCATCGGGTCAGATCCCATCGGATTCGGAGAATCCCCGCTCCCATTTACAACCCTAAATAATTGACCCCAAAATTTAAAGTCACTTCATATATATTTCAAAATTTAATATCTGATAAATATTTAAGGATCTACTAACAGACTCTTTGTCGCTTTTTAAACAATATTAAACGTGTACAACAAATTTTACACTGCTGCGTAAAAATTAGGGCAATAGTGTGATACTTTCACTGCTTTTGCCAAGTAAAAAGAAATGTCCTTTTTCTTTAATTACAAATCTACTTTTTTTTTTTAAGATGAATAATGGTAATTTTAACACAGATTTCGTGGATGACATCATTCGCTATCTCAAACAGTTTTTCACTTTAAAAGCATTGTCGTTCGCTAATTTGGCGATTTTCTAAAAGGTTTTGTTTTTAATTTTTATTTAAAGTTATAGATTTAATTTTAAAAAAATAAATTAGATAGTTTATAATTAATTTAATATAAAATATTAAAATGTATTATGTAAAATTAAAATATGTAGTACTATTAAAAGTTTATAAAAATAATTTATTTTAAAAATAGCTTAAATAGCAGTGTCAAATTGGCCCTTCTTTATACATCGGAAAGAAAAGGTAATTGAGAAATTATATGGACCAACACTCATTTACATGAGAAATAACTATTTTAAAGGTATAAAAACATGAAAAAAAAACACACATTTTGATTTAGATATTTAACACACATCTGATATGTAATGGAGAACTATATGAAAACAAATAGTTTCATATATATATAAAAGAAACTCCATATTAATAACACAGTTCAATAATGTTAATATTTGTTTTGATTCGATTGTTTTTATATAAAAGAAGTTATCCAAAAGTTGTTATTATATTTATAACAATAGCAATAAAACATGTCAAATATAAAAAAGATTTTAGTCACGCGTTCGGTGTCTCTCATTTAAAATATAAATGTCGAGTTTTTTTTCTAATTTTTAAATATTTTTTATCTTTTTTATCCCATAATTATAATCTTTCTCCTGAAAAATATCTAGAGGACACCCCAGTAGGCAAAATTATTTAAATTGCAATAAAGAAGGTCTAACAAGCTTAAAAATTGCCTCCAATTGATTCCATCACATATATAAGAGTTATATGACTCTCTCCCCCTTCGTAATAATGTGGAATATTTAACTAAAAGAAATGTTTACTTCAACTCAAATCGATGAGAATTCTCGTCTCTCATATCTATAGGGAAGGGAATAGATTGGCCGATGCCCTTACCAATCAAGGCAGAATTTCACAAGATACCAATGGATGGCCTAATGTTCCAAGTTTCTGCGGCTCACTTTTTGCTCACGATTATTCGGGTCGAGCTAATTTCCGATTTTGCTGATGTTACGTTTTTTATTGCCTAGCTATTTTGGGGACTGCGATCCCACTGCTTTCTTTTTCTCTTTGTATTTTGTATGACTTTTTCTTTTGTTCTTTAATAAAAGAGGAGTGAGTGTTTTGTAGGCAAGCGGAGATGCCAACCTAGTTGGGACGTCCGCCCCGAAAATTTCACCCACTCCAATCTTTTAACGTTTAGGGGGACACGCTATTCCTCTGGGGATTTATAAAAAAAACTAAAAGTCCATATGATAGCAAAAGATATGTAAAATAATATAGAAATGTTTGGTGTGTGTATATATATAATGTTTTTTTCCAAAAAAATTGTGAAATAGTGAAAAAAAATCATCTTTCAAATTAGATGTGGTTCAAACTGGGACCTCTAGAAATTCCCAAACAATATATAATACAACTAATGTTGGGTTGCATTTTTTTGTTCATTTAATATAGATCATGACATTAATGGAATTCTTATATACATTCAAAAAATTAAAAAAAAGATGACATATCGCATAGCGAATAAATAAAGGGTAATGTAACTAAACAAAATAATCAATCTCACTGTCACACATTGTTGTAAAAATAATGCAATAAACACTTGTACAATAATCAACAAACCTTACATCCTAATGGAAAGGGGAACGACATTGCACTCACCTATATATGTCGGAAAATCAGCCAACCTAGCACTCATCTATATATGTCGAAAAAAAAGCGAACCTAGCAAACCTATGTGCCAAGTGATTCACAAACTTGTTAACATAAGCAACCTTAAACATTTCTTGATATCTCTAATAAGCAAAAGAGAATCACTAATAACTATACCTAGCTATCGGGGAATAACTAGACAAATTAAAACAAGGCTTTGCTCTCTTTTTTTTTTTAAAAACCTCCGGAGGAACAACGTGTCTCTCTAAAGGAAAAAAGAAGACTTTGCTCTCTTTGATTGAATAGAATCAAATTTAGGTCATGTTCTCTTAGACTATTATTCAATTCAGTTTAGTTCAGCTACACATAGTTAGAAATTGACACTGAAATAAGTTTAGTTTAGTTCAATTTTGCTCACTTCAGTTCAGCTTAACCAATTTCAGTTCAGTTCAACTTTCAGATGTTGAAAAGAATATGATCTAGTGTAGTTTTAGAACTATGTACATGGAGAAATGAACTGAAATTAAGAGAACAAAATCCAAAAGAACATGGCTTAATACTATTTGATCCACAAACAACTAGTATCAACCGGGTCCATCTCATAATGCAAGATACACCAGAATTGGTAATAAATAAAGCACAAAAAGAAACACTGTGATTAGCATGTATCTAAATATAGCATTACTTTACCATTATGGCAAAGTGCAGTTTGGCTAATTCTACTTTTAACATAAATTATAGTATAATAATAGATGCAACAGGTGACCCATGATCAACTAATTAGTGGATTCCTGTCGGCCAACTGAGTAGCAAAATCTTTCCTAGATCTCTATTTACATAAATGTAGTTTCAGTAATTATTGGCTGTAATTTTTTTACAGTTTTTTTAAATAGCTTTTCTAAAAAAATTTTATTTTAAAATTTTTTTTAAAAGATATAGATTTAATTTTAGAAAAAATAAATTAGATAATTTTTAATTAATTAGTATGAAAGATTAAAATATATTATTTAAAATTAAAATATGTAGTTTTATTAAAAGCTTGTGAGAGCAGCCTATTTTAAAAGTAGCTTAAAAAGTAATGTCAACGTTAGTATGTACTATATTTATATCATCCATATAATGTGAGTTATATATCATCAATAATGGGGAAATTTCAAGTGTTGCAGCTAAATTCTGTTATAAATTAAAAATTGTATTCGTTTTATAAATAATACTGAAGCACTTAAAATTTATTAAATAAAAGACAAATATTAATTTTATATACAAAAAATATCACTTCTCCATGTGCACCTTTTAGTTTATACAACTTACAAGTTGTCTATAAATTATTTTGTATCAACCACTTCAATTTTCTTACGAGCTATTTATAAGTCTATTTAAAAAACTTATTTTAAGATGTTTATAAATTAAAAATAACTTATACTTTATAAGTTGAAAAATAGCAACAATGAGTAACATCCCTTTTCAATAGACTTCAAATTAGCTAGATGCAATTCATTAGCATGTCTGCATGTAAAAGTCTAATTTTTGGTTAAAGATACTTCAGAGATTATTTTGAACAAACTTAAGTAATCTATTTTGGACGGTTATAATTTATTGTACACTATCCAACATAATTTTCTCATTTTTTTTCTCAGGTTATATGTCTCTAACTTTTGTCTGGGGTGCTTTAAAGAATTTAAGTTTCTTCTTTTCTATATGCATGTTTTCATTTTTTTAGGCTTTGTTTTTTTCAGCTTATAATTCATTTAGTTCAAAACTTAATAATATTTATCAGTACTGCATACATATAAAATTACACTAAAATAAATACTTATCAGTACTTATTAGTTCAGTTCAATTTTCTTTGAATAAGTTGAAAATAACCGTGGACATTAAATTCAAGACTACAGAGAAAAATAATATAAGGCAGAATGGAAAAAAAGGGAATTATTTTTGGACTTGTCTGCCATTACTTATTTCCATAGCTTTTCCCCACTTGTAGTGAAATGACAACACTATAAAAGCCATTGCCAAGATTCATTGTCAATATAGTAAAAACAAGAATCAAAATACATATACTAAAATCTTATGTGACTATCTATCATGAAATTAGTAATATCAGGCAAACGAGCAATTCATAATTTTGCCCCGAGCTTTTCAACTTATAAGTAGTAATATTGAACTGAACTTATTTCAGTGTAAATTTATATGTATGCAATACTAAACTGAATATAAGTTGAAAAGAAGCCATCTAATAAACAATCCAAAATTCAATACCTTCTTTTACAAACCAAACAATATTCAAATTGAAGATTGAGATTGAAACAGAAAGCATAGATTTCATTATGTACAAAAAAAGGTACAATTTTCCCCATGCCTCCAACAGTTGATTGGACCCATTTCTAACAACTAAAACTTAATCAACAGAAAAGAGACAGAATTTCAAACTAAAAATTTCGAGAGTCAAAATAAGATCAGTAGTGGTGATAATTTGCTTCATGCACAACACGTCAAATTTACCCTTAGACGAGCCACTTCTCCAAGCTGCATTGCTAAGACACCTTCATCCCATCCTACACATTACAAGAGAGGTCATGGTATGCTTGGTAGTTATGCATCATATAATTAGATTGTCAAACTTATACTTTGCTGAGTTTCTTTTATTCCTAGAGTTTCTCGTATGCTTGTTTTATCATAATATGGGGCTTAGTGCGTGAACCACTATGATTGACCGAGAGCTCAATGTGTAGAATTAGCTTGACACTTACGTAACATTTGACAATCAACTCTACATTCCAATTAAGAACCATTTCAAATTAACTTTTCCATGACATAATACCAAACAATATAAATTACTTGGTAAGTGGAACATTTAAAAAAGGAAAATAGATAGAAAGGATAACAAGGTAAGAGCTGATCTATTAGAAAATCCAAAACATAATTAAGATTTTAGCGGTAAAAAATGTTCACATCAGAAAGTCTTAAGAAGGAATTAATGCTTCGATATTTCGTTTGAGCCGAAAACAATATAGAAAAATGTGTAATTATAAAACAAAACAAAGAAAGAGAATTTGGTGCTTAAATGGTGCCCATCAGAACAGTAAAGGCGTGAAAACATTTAGTGCAAAACTGAGGGAAATGTAATGTTTGCAAGGAATGTGTAATCATCTAAACACTAAGGCAAGGAATTTGGTGCTTTGATATGTTCATTCTTTGGTAATTAAGGACTGTTCTTTGTGAACGACTGATTTTGGGTCATAGCTTACTGATACATCAGGCTATCTAAACTCCTCTAAATCAAGTCACAATATGGAAAATTCTACAAATACATTACCTAGGGCCAACAGCCTATATCATTTGGAGGCCAGTTGCCAACAGTTCCATTATTCTAACAACATAACCAAATTGGAAACTGCTTGTACGTTCAATTCTGAGCTATCAGGGGAGGGTGCTACACTTGGACCGGATAATTAAAGCATGAGTCATCTTTAACAAATTCGGAGACTAGGTTATAAATCACATTTGAAAACTTTGCAGTGAAATCCATCCAACCTACAGATGAGCATTCTGCATAGCATAAAGACATTTTTAAGAAAAAATAAATTTAGTGCTAGCATTTTAAACTCTTCTAATGTCTAAACTAGATAATAGATATTATGTCCATCATTTGGGAATTGCATAAGAGAACGATTCCAACATCAGGTAAAAAAAGATTAAAAGGCTGTTGAAACAAAGAAACAATTGAAAACAAGCACCTACATCAGCAAGTATTTGACGTTCTACGAATGAGCAAATAGAATAATATGATTTAAGAAGCAATGCAACATCTTCATACCAAGCAAAACAGATCGCATTGAAGACACTTGTTTCCCCTTTGACACAATTAATAATCATGATTTCAAACTATATAAAATCAAAATAAAGATTACATGTCAATGAAAGAGCTATAAAAGAGTCACCTTTGATGACATTCCCTTCGCCAATTTCGAACGAGAAAGGTTTTGGGCCATATGCCTCAGAATTTTGTGTACTGAAACAAAAACAAACAAGACTAGCATAAAATAATTTCAAAAATCACAACAAACTAAAGCCAAACAAAAAAAATCATTAAACAATGTAAGCCAATAAATGTTATAAACTTTACCTCCAAAATTGCAGACTAAGAACACTATGTTTCACTGCAAAGAAGAAGAGAGTTCATCAATTTTTCAAACAAAAAAATTACTTTCTGCACCTTAGAACAGTCATGCAACTGGTCACTGTGAGGCTGTGAGCACAAAATCTAACCAATATGTAATTGGCGTAATGCATATCTAGCTACCTGAACTTATTTGAACTTTCAAAGTGACCCGTAGCTCCCTCAACTTTCAAAAAGTGCTCCACTTAGCTCCTGAATGCCACTTGCAGATCCTGATTGGAGAGGAAAAAATCAGAAAAATGACATCTTTGAAAAGTCAATCCTATCAGAAGTTGACACGTGTCGCTCAACGAACTAAGTGGAGCACTTTTTGAAAGTTGAGGGAGTTACGAGTTCACTTTAAAAGTTTTGGGGGCAATAGGTTTTTTTTGGACAAATTCATGTAGCCGGATGCATTAAGCCTGTGTAATTTGGTATTTACCATTTTCAAGCACTTAATTGTTAATTCTAATCAATTTTATTTCACTGGCTCGTCTAATTCTTCCAATTAATTATCATCTTTATCAAATTAAACACAAAATTGTAAGTCAGTAACTCCAGTATCCCACACAAATTCAAAACTTTTCAACATTCACACATAGCAACTCAAATAGTAACGTTCACATGAAACCTAATCCTAAGCAACAAGGACCAGAAAAAAATAGAGATATCTGTAATTGATCGATTAAAACGCTAAGATAACAAAATTAACAATCGAATATTTTACCAATGAAGAAAAAAGCAGACTACGGTTTAGTAAGAAAGTGGATAGAGGGGCTAACCAAAACCAGTGCAGTAAACGGTAACAGTTTGACCGGATTTTATGATTCCCTTTTCCACTCCCATTTCCCGGTGAGAAATAGCTGCTCGGATCTGTTGATTTTTCTAGTCTTGTGTAATCGTCGTTTCATTGTCTATCACATCTGTTCTTATATAGTTATTGCCATTACTACCACTCGTGCTTTTCCTAGTCTGTCCTTGACACGTGACATGGTATTATTTTATTCCTAAGCCCCTTTTCCTAGTTACCTTCGTGCCTTAATTAATTTATTATTATTGTAGCGTTGACTAACTTGATATTTTTTTTACGCAGTTTTCGTCTAATTCGATTTTTTTAGTTCAATGATTTAATTTCTTTAAATTCACAAAAAGTAGCTCACTTAATAAATTAATATTCATAAAAATGTTTTCATAGAAGAAGTCTTGTTTCGAGTCTCAAATTGAGAAATAAAGTGTTCTAACCCACAAAAAATAAGCAATCTAAGATGATTCTGATCAAAATAAAGTACTTATAATATATTTTATATGTATAACGAATTTTTTTATGAGGTAAAAATTACCCAAAATCTTTTATTTTTTACTCTTATTTTTTATAATATTTTTCATACCGTAATTCATGTTTTAATTGAATTTATAATTAAATATATTTTAAAAATTACATAAATTACAAGTCTAATTAATCCTCACGTAGGCCCCAATCAATCCCTGCTAAGACTCCGGAAGCCCTTGCAGCTCTACTACCGTCTAGCGCTTTTAAAACATAACATAGCCCGACCATAGCATTGCCCACCAACTCGAGAGCTAAATATGTTGAATTGAACAACTTAAGAGGTTAATGGAATGAAGGGAAATTGTCAAAAACATGCACGTCTCTCTAAAATATTTACAAAATTCACCATTAAGTCAAACTAATTACATATCTACAGTCCCAACATTAACAATTTCCAAATTGACAAAAACAGGAGAAACTAATTTCATGAATACGGTGTAGTAGTTATCTGGTAATTATTATTGTCTAGTAGTTATCTAATAAATCATAAATAATAGTTATCTGATAATTATTTAGTAATTGTCTAGTAGTTATCTAGTAAATCATAATTTCAAATGAATTTCTAAATATATATAAAATATAACATCTAGTAGATATATGTTATATTTTAAACATGAATTTCTAAGCATTAACATCTCAAGAACAGGCATGCAAAGCGAAAAATAAATTGCGGAAAAAGTAAAGAACACATAATATTTTTGAGGCAGTTCCCCCGATAGGTACGTTTATTCGAAGGACCTATTCTCAGGGTACGTCGGCCGGCGAAAGAGGAGAGCAGCTATCATAGATGGTGGCGAAATCAAAGGTCAGACAAAGATAAAAGATCTAAATTACAACTAGTGAACGGAAAACCTCAACAGAAAATAAAACCAGTTTACAACTAAAGCTTAAATCCCTTAACACATGCAAAAACCCAGAAACCCTAAAACTTCACCTCTTTCGCATACCGGAGAAAGTGAAGAAACAATGTATACATAGCCCTCAAAAGATAACCGTTGTAACCGCCTTTAATCTTCAAATCAGAACCACCAAAATCTTAGGATCAAGACCAAACGTAGGAGAGAAGGTGATGAATAGATCACAGAGGAAAAGGGAAGAGAAAAGAATCGCGGCATAAAGGATATAACACTCTAAAGAACAGGGAGCAAAATGCAGCTCATAGGGAGAATAAGGGCAAATTGGTCAAAACCGGAGCAGGCTTCAAATGGGTTGCACAATTGGGTCAAGGGACATAAAGCCCAACAATATATAGTAAACATCTAGTAGATTTATAATAGATATATAATAGATGTGCATATGACAATTTCATAAATTAGAAATAGACCCGTATCTTTTTTACGATGATCAAATATAGCATCTAGTAGACATTTAGAATATTTGTATTAGATATCTAGAAGATCTTGATTTTGATTTTAATAATTTTTTATGGAATATTTTATAAAATATATCTAATAGATATATAATAGATATGTATCCTCTAAAAGAATTTATTGAATATATGTTATAAATTATGTGAGAAATCTATTTTAAAATTACGATTTACTAAATAATTACTAGACAATTACAAGACAATTACTAGACATTTACCAGATAAATATTATACTATATTCATATAATTATTTTCTCATATTTTTATTAATTTTTAAATTATTTATGACGTGATCAGATTATTTTAGTTTTTTGTGGCAATGGATAATAACCCCATCCAAAATATCAAAGGCCTTACCCAAGCCCAACAAGATAACTGCATTTCCCATATAAACGACGGCCATTTTAAGCAGCAAACTAACAATATAAAAAGGGTCTAGGCCTGTAAACGAACCGATCGAGCTCAAATACTGCCTGTTCAAGCTCTGCTTGTTTAAATTTTAACGAACTCAAACCGAGCTCGAGCTTTGGTCAAACCGAGCGTGAGCCGAGCTCGAGCTTGGTCAAACCAAGCTCGAGCCGAGCTTCAAGCCTATCTCGAGCTTGTTTTAAATCGAGAGCTCATCCTGTAAAAAGTGATAGAATCCGTAAGATGAAGAATCGAAGATGAAGGATCTAAGCACCACAAATGATTTTCATTGTACTAAGAAGAGGAGTGCTGTGTTGGCGGCTGCGTTTTTTCAGAGGAAAATGAGATTATGATTTTACTGAGCATAACTTTTTTTAAAAAATTGCCTCATATGGGCTTACAATAATAACTGAGGAAAACCTTATCCCACCCCGCCCGAGCGTGAACTCAAACCTGCGACCTTTAGGTTCACAGCTTCAAGGTTCAACCTCTAGACCAAACCTTTGCCACAAACTATCAAATTCCTTTACTGAGCATACAAAGATTGATGAATATATATATTAGGGATTGAATTTGATCCGAATTGCCTTTATTAGGCTTTATATCCATCTTTTCTTTTTTTTTTACTTATTTTTATCTATATCTTATATGTATCACTTTATACGTATTTTTCCTTTTATCTTTATCTTATATTTTATATTTTTCTTTATACATTTTTATATCCATTTTTATACAATATTTTATATTTTTCACAATCTATCTATTTCATAAATATAATGTTTAAACTTTTCAATTATGTTCACGAGCCTGTTAATGAGCCTAATAACGAGCCTGCTGGTGAACTAGTTCGCGAGCCTCTTATCGAGCATGTTCACGAGCTTTCGAGCCGAGTATCCCCTTGTTCAAGCTTGGTTCGTTTACGCTAACTAGCCTGGAATTTTGTTCACGAATAAGCTCATTTATTAATGAACCAAGCTCGAACGAGCTTTAATCAAGCCGAGCGCCGAGTAGTTCACGAGTAGTTCGACTCGTTTACAGCCCTAAAAGGGGGCCAACTCCGGCCAAAAATCAAACCGAGGCCTCGCCAATTCAATTTAACCATAGGTTTTCCTATTTCTGATTTAGGCAAGTTTTTTCTCTTACTTTTAGTTCTTGCTTTTTTTTGTAAGGATTTGGTTTCCATGCCTATTTACTTTCATTATCAAGTGTTTGTCACGATTTCTCCGTGTTTGTTTTCCCATTTGTTTTGTTCTGCAATATATGGATTCGAATGAATTTATTTGTGTTTTATTCTTAGTTAATCTGTGATACAACTATTAGCTACTTAGCTTTTAGATAACCATAACCCTGATCAAGAAGATGCACGTCTCTTGGTGCAGATTCTTATGAAGTAGTTGATCTGTTATATTTTACGAAATTAAATACCGAGATATTGAGTTGTTCATATCTGATAACTTTGTGAAAGATTATAAGGTTCATGAACTCATATCATGTTAATCTTTCTGTTACGACTTTTATCATTCTAGACTGTTAAGGCTCGTTTGGTTCATGGTTATTCCGTGGAATAGGAGAAAAATGAATGAAAAAGAGTTGAAAATGGTAGAGTGTTTGCCTAGAATCCGTCATCGGATGGAATAACTATTTCTAGGTATTACACATCTCATGGAGTAGCTATTGCACGTCTCTAGGTACAGATTCAAATGATGTAGTTGATCTGTTATATTTTGTGAAATTAAATACGGCCGTGCTGAAGGCTAGAAGATTCGAGATATTGAGTTGTTGATTTTTGATAACTTTGTGAAAGATTATTAGGTTTCATGAATTCATATCATGTTAATCTTTCTATTGTGACTTTGAGCATTTTAGATTGTTAGTTGTGAAGTTCCTTCTTTATTCTTCTAATCTGCCAATTTTTACATGATATGTTGATGTAGAAGAGAGGGTTTTGGTGTATTTGGAGAAAGTTGATAAAAGTTGCTAGTTCGGGTCACTATTCATTGTGGATTTTTGAGTTGGATTTCGATGATTTCGGACGCTTTTCTTATTGGAAAAGGCCCAATGATCAAGGCTAATTGCATCGCCATTAGCCCCACCCTTTCGGATGCTAATTTTGTTGTTTAGGCCTTTAATTTGGCTTTTTCGGTTTTTAGGGACTTAATTGCGATTTTCTAAAAGTTTGTGTGCTTTTTATTATATTTCGGGATTTTACCCTAGAAACCCTGGCCTATTTAAAGGCGTGTTAGACAGCTATTTCCGCAGTTTTATGCATATTCGAATTACGGACAAAATATTTGTCAATTCTTTAGTAGTTGCGATTACCAAGGATTTTCGAATAGTCGATTTTCTGTTGGAGTTGCAATTTCCTGATATTACGACTATAAAATTTTCTTTGTCATTGTTTGTTTCAATTTCCGATGCATCACATGTTTATCTTTGTTTTGTTCTATTTTTGAAGTATGCAAAGTGGAGTTAATGTCTTGGAGAGTCAAGTGATGAATGAGAGGGTAAACAAGAAGCGTATCTCTGAGTAAGTATTTGACTTAAAATGAATCAAATACAAATGTATCGTATTTGTATAGTTTATGAAAGGTCATGAAGTGGTTTCATGAATTCATGTTAAGTTGACCTTTTTGTGCCCTTAAGTGACTCTTCTTTCTCTGTGTTGTGAAAAGCGCCCTCGTTGGTTTTCATTTGGCTTCTTGTGCAATTGAAGGGTGGAAATTAGAACTAATTATGCTGACCTGAAAGAAAAGGAGAAGAAAGAAAGGGAGCGACTGTTCTCGCATTTAATACCTTATGGAGTCTCGCGTTACGACGTTGTGATGTAAGGTAAGGCTTCTAACCTTCAAATAATTGCTTCATTGGCTGTTGTAATTCTGATTTTTTTTCAATGCTAATCTTTGTAGTACACATGAAATCCTTATTTTGTAGTGTTTACAATAGAGAACTTGTTAGTTATTGCTAGCATCCAGGTTTTAACTTACCTGATTTGGGCAAACATGACTTTTAGGGACACCAGAAAAGAGAATCTTAGATATTCAAAGATGGCACTAGAATATTATAACAAGACACATGTTTCTTTCTTATTCACACCTGAACATTTTCTAATATTGCACTTGATGCTTTAGAATGATGAGCTCGAATTGGTCAAACCCTTGCATTCCGAAAATGTGGAGCTGTATCCTCATGGATCTGATTGTATTGAGAATTGATGTCATGTCATCTTCATTGGTAGACCGAAAAACGCCGATAGTGGTATCACACCGAAATATTTTTTTATTAAATTGCTGAAAAAAGAAGTTGCAGAATCCTATATGTAACACATTGTTCTATATTGGAGCCGAGCGATTTTAGTGGTAAATGGTTCATATTTTGCAATTGTTGTATTTAGTGCTTTGGCTGCAATTCTAAAGTTGTAACATTGTGTATATATGCAGAACTCAGCAGCCATGGTTGTCTGATGTGTCCACCTGGTCTGAAGTTACATCCTAGTCGGGGTAAATTTGTTTCTGGTAGTTCGTCATACCGTGTAGTCGAATGGGAATGGTTTTAATATGCTGATTGAATGGTACCTGCTGAACAGTTTAAAGATACAATCTTGCTAATATTATTATTTACAACCAACTCTTGTTTTTGTTTCATTTTTGTGATTTGAGGTTGGATTTAGTGATGAAGTTGTAGCCTAATGGTTAAGGCTGAATTTGTATCCTTTAAAGGTCTCATATTCGAACTACATCAGAGGTAGTAGGGATTTTTCAACATTTGCACATTTTTTTTAAAAGGTTGGATTTGTTATGTCCCCAACTATGGGACGGTTACTATGAATAGTCGTTGAATGAAATAAAAGTTGTTACAAAAACATAATCTTCAAATATTTGCTCCATATTATATGGGCTCCTACCAGGTGAAAAAAAAAGAGAAATACACCGGATTACCTAAATACAAAACAAAGATGCGTATTACAAATTCTACTTTCGTCATTGGATTTCATTCCTACGTTTCAACTAATCTTTTCCTTCGATTTTTTGCATTTTTTTTATTTTCTAAGTTATGTCACAAATACCGTAAATTATTTTGAGATTTTGCTTCAGAGTTCTTTGTTCGTTTTTATGTTTCCCTTCAAAACAAGATTTATGATAATATATTTTTCAATTTTTTTTTGTTTTCAACACGAGGTGGTCCTGGATGGGTTTCAAATGTGAGCGGTACCTTTAAGCCATGTCCACATTCAAACTAATGTCCAATCGATTTTTTTAAACGATAGGACAACTAATATATATATTGCATAACTACTATATTGTAGTGATGGGATAGTTTTCCTATAGTTTTTATAAGCAGATTTATGATATTATGATATTATCATGTTTATCTATAGCAAATGTTTACTTTATATTTGTTTACTATTGTTTTCGCTTGCGTTATGACTATGAATAAATATTATTGTAAGTGACACAATGAATATCAATATAAAAGAATTATAGTCGAAAATTGAAGAAATTCGTAAAATCAACAACAATCGACTCTTTAAAAAACTTTTAGAAATCGCAAAAACTAAGAAAATTTAGAAAATTTTATATGTGAATAGTAAGATCGCAAAAACTACCAATTGAAAGCGTTACAACCCTTTATATAGTCTAGGGCACGCAGAGTTATAAATGCAGAATCAAATAAAAACCACACAAAACTATTAGAAAATTGCAATTTAGTCCATAAAATCGAAAATTGTAAAATTGAAGGCCTAAACAATGTTTTTAGCTGAAAAACGATGTAGTTCATTGTATAGCAATGAGTTTTACTCGCGGGGTCGTTTAAGATGAAATTAAGGCTTGAAATTGAAATGTGAAAGTGCAAAATTTTTCACATTTGACGGTCCACCTTCTCTATACAGGCTAACGCCCTTTTATCTACATCAGTAAGGCTAGTGGTTGAGCCTGAAACTATGATTCCGGAGGTCACATATTCGAGTTCACATTCGATGGGTGGGTAGGATTTTTCTTTATTATTATTATAAGAAAAAAAAAATCAAGGGAAGTATGATTGATCCCAAGCCCATATATGTATCAAAGGCACGAAGAAGGCTTTCCTCATTGAAACGGCAACTCCGTTCGTATTTACTCTCATTACTAATTATTTGTCATGTATTTGCCGTTTCTCCATCTGGTTTGTTCTGCAATTGAAGGATTCTGAGACGAGTTCATACCTCTGAAGGAGAGACGTCTGGATTCATACGCGAGAGAATTTAAAATGAGCGTAGACGAGAAGCATGATTCTAGGTGAGTTTTTGATTTAAGATTATGTGCTTTGCTTATAGTTAATGCATGAATTTTTGGTGAATTAAATACCAATGTTTTTCTATTCTGTTAATTTACATTTAATTGTTTCCCTATTTGCAAAGTTCTGGAATGTCTTTATAGATTGAATTGAGTCGTTGATCTGTTATATTTTGTGAAATCAATTACCTGTTATTGAGTTGATGATATTTGATAACTTTTTTAAACATTCTTTCATGAATTCATATCATGTTAAACTTTTGGCATTCTAGACTCTCTAATTTGACCTCTCTTTATTAGTTTTCCCTTTTTGATTTACTTTCTTCTATTTTTGAAGTGTGCTAAGTGAAGATGATGATGCCCACCTGAAAGAAAAGCTGATCTCGCGTTTATTCTCCTATTGTGAAAATGTTTTACATGGGATGTTTATCATTAGTTTTCCCTATTTCATTTGCTTTGTTCTATGTTTTGAAGTGTGGAAAGTGGAGCTGATGCCTCCAATGGACAGATGCGTAGAGCCTCGAAGAGTCGCTGAGTAAAGAACAAGCTTTGCTCCATGGGGTAAGTTACCAATATACAATATTTGCATAGGTCTTGAAAGGTTAGTGTAGTGGTTTCATGCTTAAGCAATTTTTCTTAATTTCTCGTTGTGCTGTGAAAAGTGTTTTCATTTGGGATGTTGTGCAATTGAAGGGTGGCAAGTGCAGCTGATGCTGCCTACTACCAGAAAGAAGAGGAGTTGTGCGCGCGTTTACAGGAGGCTTATAAGCTCTCAGAATATGATGCTGGTGATGTGGTCTAAGGCTTCTAACCATCAAATAAGTGCTTTATTGGCTGTTGTAATTTGGATTTTTTCAATATTCGTATTTGTAATTGCCTTGTCATGCACAGAAGGTATAGAAAAGGAGATTTTATGACTTATAGTACAACATGAAATCCTAATTTTGAAGTCTTTTACATAGAGAACTTGTCATTGTAATGTCCTAATATTACTTGTTAGTTATGATATGAACATAACTTTGACCTAATACGGGAAAACATGGGTATCAGGGTTGCCCAGGGAGAGAATCTCAGACATGCAAAGATGGCGTTACAATATTATAACACGATTCAGGTATTCCTTGTTATTCATACAAAATATTGTGTTTCCTTGTGCCACAACATTTTCTAATAAGGCACTTGATGGTGCTGAAATAGAACGAGAAGTTTGAATTAGTCAAACCTTTGCATTCCCAAACTTTGGAGCTGCATCCTCTTGGAGATGGTCGGAGTGGTTTTGATTATTGTTGTCATCCCAGCTTCATTGCCAAGCCAAAAACTGATGATAGTGGTGCCGCACTAAAGTATTTTTTCTGCCAAATTGCTGAGAAAAGATACTGAAAGAAACTTCAATGTCAGATCTTGTTCAATTTTGGAGCCGAGGGAATGTGGTGGGTTAATATTTTGCTTTCGTTGTTGTATTTAGCTCTTAGGCTGCAATTCTAAAATTGGAACATTGTGTATATATCCAGGATCCAACCATGGATGTCTGATATGTCCACCTACTCTGAAGTTGCATCCTCGCCAAGGCATATATGTTGCTAGTTGTCCCCCATACCGCCAAGTAGATTGGGTGTGGTGTACATGGGCTTGATTGAATGCTGTAAATGGAACCCGCTGAATTGTTTTGAGGATACAATCTTACTAATATTAACAACCAACTCTAGTTTCTTTTTGTTTTTGTGATTTGTGGTTGGATGTGTTAGATTCCTTACGATGGGACAGGTTAGATCTAATTTTCACTATGATTATTGTCTTAGACAAAAATATTGAGAAAATTAAACTAGCTTCTATTTTGCATGTTTATTCCCATCTGGTGTTTAAATTATTACATTAATGTTAGCTTCTACTGGACCTATTTTTGGGCTTGGCTCCTTTGAGCCTGCAATATTTGAGTTGGGCTTGGTTAAAACTCTTTTATTTTCTTTTAAAGCCTAATAAATGAGGCAGTTGGCACAATGAGGATCTTGAAGAGAAAAGTTGGGAAAGACAACTGCCTTTTCATATTTAATGAATCGATACTCGAAGAGGCTTTCTCTTGAGCAAACATGAAGACCACGTTGTCTTCTATAAAAAGTTAAGTTGTTCCTAACAAATTCTTAAGGATATATTGGCTTGAAGAAACTGTACAACTGTAAGTATTTGGCTAGGGATTTGTGTCTCAAGATGGTTACAAATTTGACACGTTTAATCATCTCTCGGGCGCATATCATTCGTAGTTTCTCATGAAAACTCCATTATTTTTGTTAATGCTAATTGTATGACTAAACTCTTACATAGCACACAGTAATCAATAGCATATGTTCCAAATTGCTAAACCTTGTGTTCTTAATTGTTATTCAATATACACTAAACATCGTTGCACGAGTTCCAAACACATGCAAGACCATGTTCAAGAATTAGTATCATTCAATTTTGAAACTGTTAAAACTTTTTTAACTTTTATTTAAGGTGTTGGCCTAGTAGTTAACACTGAAACTGTGACCTCTAGAGATCCCTGGATCGAGTCACATCCGAGTCAAGCTAAGGATTTTTCTTTCCATTTAATGTAAACCCAAATGAGACAATTTTTTTTTAAAAAAACTTTTATTTATGCTCCAAAGTCTTATTCATTACTTTCCAAATTGTTGTACTAGGGACATGGTTACAGTACAAGGAAGGAGTTAAGAGTTGTTTTAGGGTGAAAGCTATAAATGTGATTATAGAATTAATACACTTATATTTTCATCAATAATAACAATGGGTTGAAAAGTGATGGTCATGAGAGGTAGCATCAGGATCAGGTTTTTCAACACCATCAACATTCCTGAACTAGTGAGTTTAATCAAACGACCCCGCAATCTCCATCACCCATTCATGCCCCAGCTCGATGTATTCTCTAGTTTTTCCGCCGTTTGATCGCCTTTGATCTTAATGATTCTTCCCGATGATCATCATAATTACCATCAACTGTCTTGACGTGGCAGATGGAGAAGTAACAGTATTGCAGTATTGCTGAGTGGTGTCCCTCTTATTGTGGACTCACTAATTAAAAAAAAATCAAAAAGAGAGGCAGGTCGGCAGATTGTTTTTCAAAAAGTGCACAGTAAAATTACTGTGCACAATTTTGTATTTCCTATAAATAGAGAGATTTCTGCCTCAAATGATAAGAGAAGAGTAAGAAAACACAGATAAAAATATTATCTATGTAGAGAAATTTAGGAAAAGGGTTCCTAAGAGTTGGGCAAGAGAGAAAATAGTGAGGTTTTGGGAAACACTTGAGTGCCACTATTTTGTAATCTCTTGGTGTACCTACTATTATTTTATAGTGGAAGAATTATTCGGAGTTGGTCCCGTGGTTTTTCCCAAATTCATTTGGGGTTTCCTCGTAAAAATCTGCGTGTCTTTTTATTCTGCTGATATTATTTTTCTCGTAATCTATTATTGAGCCTAACAAGTGGTATCACAGCCGAAGGTTGTTTTATCAGTAAAATCTGTGGATATATTTTTCAAAAATAAATATACCACGACGACGAGAAAATTACGGGGAATCCGGTGGCGCAATCCGTTCGAAAAACCGTCGCACATACGCAATTTGGGTGAATAGTAAAATAGTAACTTGAGTAATAGTATTCATATATAATAACTATTCATATTCGGGCCATTTTTATGAATAGTATTATGTAAGTATATAGGAGGCATACTGTTACTATTTCAATATACAAGTATTATTTAGGTATACGGTACTATTCACATATACAATCACTATTTATGTGAATAGTGAAATTCGTGAATAGTAAAATTTTGCCATTCTTAAATTTTTCGACATGGCGAATGACGGCGTAATGATCAAATTGACGGATACAAATTATTCAATGTGGAAATTCAGAATGGAGGACTACCTCAATTGCAAAGATTTGTATGATCCAATTGAGGGTGACGACGCAAAGCCGAAGGATATGAAAGATCAGCAGTGGATAAAGTTAAAGAAGCAGACATTGGGTACAGTACGCCAATGGATAGATGCTAGCCTGTACAACCACGTGAGGAACGAAACAGATCCCAAAGTTCTCTGGAAGAAGCTAGAGGATATGTACGAGGCTAAAAATGCTTAAGGAAAAGTGTTCATGATTCGCAAAGTCATGAACTTGAATTTGACAGAGGGACGATCAATCACACAACACCTGAACGACTTTGAAGGATTCATAAGTGAGTTAGCAGTCACTGGTATGTCCTTGGATGATGAGATGCAAGCATGTCTTTTAATGGGAACTCTACCAGATAGCTGGGATACTCTTGTTGTATCACTGAGTAACTCAGCTCCAAATGGTGTGGTAACAATGTCTATGATAAAGAATAGCCTACTTAATGAAGAACTTCTTAGAAGAGACGTTGCCAGTACCAGTTCACAAGCCCTTGTCACGGAAAACAGGGGCCGAAGCAAGAGTAGAGGACGTGGAAATGGAAAATCCAGAGATAGATCCAAGTCCCGGGAGAAGAGGTCATGCTACCACTGTGGAAAGCAGGGCCATCTCAAAAGGAACTGCCGTTTCTTTAAACAAGAGAATGCAAACCGAAGTCATGATAATGACAAAAATACATCTGCTACAGTCATAAAAGAAGATGGAGAGGTGGCTTTAGTATCTCATGATGCAGATTGTTGTCATGTTTAAGACGCAGATACCGAGTGGATTGTAGATTCTGGTGCCTCATACCACTGTGTTCCAAAAAGGGAATACTTCTCAACATACAAAGCAGGCGATTATGGTACTATTAAAATAGGAAATAATAGTGTCTCGCAAATGGTGGGAATCGGTGATATCTGCGTGAAGACAAGTGTTGGATGCACATTAACACTTAAAAATGTACGACACATTCCAGATCTTCGGTTGAACCTGTTGTCTGTTAGTGTATTGGACAAGGAAGGTTATCATAATCATACAGGCAATGGAAATTGGAAACTCACCAAAGGATCATTGGTGGTGGCGAAAGGAAGATTGTGTTGCTCGCTGTACAAAATGCACGCAATAATATGTGCGAGTCAACTAAATACAGTTGGAGATGATGCTTCACCAAATTTGTGGCATAGGCGACTGGCGCATGTTAGTGAGAAAGGGTTGAATATACTGGCTAAGAAGTCTCTCATCCCATTAGCCAAAGGAAAAATTAACCCGTGTGATCACTGTTTATTTAGGAAGCAACATCGAGTTTCATTTCAGAAAAGCTCTAGAAGAAGAAATAATAAGTTAGAGTTGGTACACTCTGACGTTTGTGGTCCCATGGATACAGAATCCATTGGAGGAAGAAGATACTTTCTTACCTTCATTGATGATTTTTCAAGGAAGACATGGATTTATTTGCTATGCACAAAGGATGAAGTATTCAAGCACTTTCAGCAATTCCATGCAATGGTGGAAAGGGAGACTGGAGTGCCATTGAAGTGTTTATGCACAGATAATGGTGGTGAGTATATCTCTAAGGAGTTCAAGGATTACTGTAGTCAACATGGCATCAGGCATGAAAAGACAGTTCCTGGTACACCTCAACACAATGGTGTTGCTGAATGAATGAATCGTACCATTGTCGAAAGCGTTATATCCATGCTCAAAATGGCTACCTTACCTAAGTCATTTTGGGGAGAAGCTGTCAATACTGCTGTCTATCTTATCAACCAACTACCTTCAGCACCTTTGGATTTTGATATTCCAGAGAGGGTCTGGACAGGAAGAAATATCTCATACTCTCACTTGAGGATATTTGGCTGTAAGGCATTTATGCATGTTCCTAAAGAGCAAAGGCTAAAGCTTGATGATAAATCAGTTCCTTGCACTTTTGTCGGTTATGGCGATTAAGAGTTTGGCTACAGATTATGGGATCCAGTGAAAAAGGAAATTGTACAGAGCCGAGATGTTGTATTTCACGAGAATAATATCATCGGTGAAAGATCTACAAGTGATGACGTTATCGATGTAACACCAAAGAGCATTCTATCAGATGATGCCACAGAAAGAAGAATGCATCAATCAGAACAAGATGGAGAAGAAGAGCCAGTTGTGAGGGATCAAGATGCGATTGTAGATGAAGATATGAATGAAGAGGGTACTGAGCAGGGGGAGCCAGAGAACCCCATTCTACCAGAAGAAGAACCTCAATTGAGGAGGTCAGTCAGAGAACGCCAACCATCTACAAAATACTCTAGTTCTGATTATATTTTAATCACTGATGAGGGGGAGCCTGAAAGCTTCCAAGATGTGCAATCTTGTAAAGATAAAGATTGTTGGATGAAGGCCATGCAGGAGGAGATGAATTCTTTAAAGAAGAATGACACATACCAGCTGGTAAAACTTCCTAAAGGGAAGAGAACACTCAAGAACAAATGGGTATACAAGCTGAAGAAAGATGATGGAAACCTAGTGAGATTCAAAGCTTGATTGGTTGTCAAAGGTTTTACTCAAAAGAAAGGTATCGACTTTGAAGAGATTTTTTCACCAGTTGTGAAAATGAGTTCCATTCGAGTTGTGCTAGGTCTTGTAGCCAGCTTGAACCTTGAGTTAGAACAGCTTGATGTAAAGACCGCGTTCTTGCATGGAGATTTAGAAGAAGAAATTTATATGGAACAACCAGAAGGTTTCAAGGTCAAGGGAAAGGAGGACATGGTGTGTCGCCTGAAGAAAAGTTTGTATGGGCTAAAACAAGCCCCGCGGCAATGGTATAAAAAGTTTGATTCCTTCATGGTGAATCAAGGATACAAGAGGACAGAAGCTGATCCATGTGTATATGTCCAGAAATTCCCTGATGGAAAATTTATCATTCTTCTCTTATATGTTGATGATATGCTAGTCGTTGGGCCAGATGCCAAAATGATTAGTAAGTTGAAGTGTGATTTGTCTAAGGCATTTGACATGAAAGATTTGGGACCGGCAAGGCGAATTCTTGGAATGGAGATTACCCGAGATCGAAGGTCCAGCAGGCTGTGGTTATCGCAAGAAAAATATATTGAACCGGTACTAGAAAGGTTCAATATGAAGAATGCTAAACTAGTTAGCACTCCACTTACCACTCATTTCAAGTTGAGTAAGAAATCCTGCCCTACAACAGAGAAAAATAGAGAAGATATGTTAAATGTTCCATATTCTTCAGCGGTCGGAAGTTTGATGTATGCAATGGTGTGTACGAGACCAGACATCGCTCATGCAGTTGGATTTGTGAGTCAATTTCTGTCAAATCCCCAGAAGACACATTGGGAAGCAGTTAAATGGATCTTTAGATACCTGAGAGGAACTTCAAAGTTATGTTTAACATTTGGAGGTGGAAAGCCAGCACTTGTTGGTTACACAGATGCAGATATGGCTGGTGACCTTGATGAAGAAAATTTACATCAGGTTACTTATTTACATTCTCAGGGGGAGCTATTTCATGGCAGTCACGGTTACAAAAGTGTATTTCATTATCAACAACTGAAGCAGAGTACGTTGCAGCAACAGAAGCAGGAAAGGAAATGCTTTGGTTAAAGCGATTCTTTGAAGAATTGGGTGTGCAACAAGAAGACTACATAGTTTATTGTGATAGTCAAAGTACACTAGACTTGAGCAAAAATACTATGTATCATGCATGGACGAAACATATTGATGTAAGATATTATTGGCTCAGACTTGCCATTGAAGAAAAAGAGTTCAAGTTGCAGAAGATTCATACAAACAATAATGCTGCTGATATGCTGACAAAGGTTGTACCAAAAGAAAAGCTCGACCAGTGCATTAAAGCAACCGGGATGGAGAGTCCCACAATGTAGTCGGGAGGGGGAGATTTGCTGAGTGGTGTCCCTCTTATTGTGGGACCCACTGATTAAAAAAAATCAAAAAGAGAGGCAGGTCGGCAGAACATTTTTTTAAAAAGTGCACAGTAAAATTACTGTGCACAATTCGGCCATACGCGTTTGTATTTCCTATGAATAGAGAGATTTCTGCCTCAAAGGATAAGAGAAGAGTAAGAAAACACAGATAAAAATATTATCTATGTAGAGAAACTTAGGAAAAGGGTTCCTAAGAGTTGGGCAAGAGAGAAAATAGTGAGGTTTTGGGAAACACTTGAGTGCCACTATTTTGTAATCTCTTGGTGTACCTACTATTATTTTATAGTGGAAGAATTATTCGGAGTTGGTCCCGTGGTTTTTCCCAAATTCATTTGGGATTTCCACGTAAAAATCTGCGTGTCTTTTTATTCTGCTGATATTATTTTTCTCGTAATCTATTATTGGGCCTAACAAGTATTGCCTCATCTAAACTCTTCACCTGCATGACCTGGATATTCAATGTTGTTAAACAGGGATTTTAGACTATTTACGAGGGATCTAGATATTCTCTGGAGTTCAAACATGGTGATGTTGGATAGTTTAATGTGACATATAATAATTCAATCTTCTAGATTTTACATATATATGTATGTCTAACAATTCTCTTAACTATTTTTATTGAGTGGTGTCCCTCCTTATTATGGGATCCACTAAATTAATTAAAAAAAAGAAAGAAGAGGCTGCAAGTAATTCAAACAAAGAGGCATGTTACTGTGCACAATTCGGCCATACGCATTTTAAATCTCCTATAAATAGAGGAGGTTTTGCTCATTTTAAGAGCAGAGTATGAGAGAAGAAACACAGATAAAAATATAATTTGTGCAGAGAGACTTAAGAAAAAGGATTCTTAAGAGTTGAGTAAGAGAGAAAATAGTGAGGTTTTGGGAAACACTTGTGTGCAACTATTTTGTAATCTCTTTGTGTACCTACTATTGTTTTAAAGTAGAGAATTATTCGGAGTTTATCCCGTGGTTTTTCCCTAATTCATTTGGTGTTTCCACGTAAAAATCTGAGTGTCTTTTATTCAACTGCTATTATTTTTTCTCATAATTTATTATTAGGCCTAACAAGTGGTACCAGAGCCGAAGGTTGTTCTATCAGTAGAATCCGTGGATATATTTTTCAAAAATAAATATACCACGATGACGAGAAAATTACGGGGAATCCGGTGGCGCAATCCGTTCGAAAAACCGTAGTAGAAACGCAATTTGAGTGAATAGTAAAATAGTAACTTGAATAATACTATTCGTATTTGGTCCATTTTATGAATAATGTTCCTATAGTTATTATTTAAACGGTTTCTATTACTATTTGAGTATCCGACACTATTCACGTATACGGTTACTACTCATGTGAATAGTAAAATCTTGCCATTGTTAAAGTTTCGACATGGCGAATGACGGTTTAATGATGAAATTGATGGATACAAATTATTCAATGTGGAAATACAGAATGGAGGACTACCTCAATTACAAAGATTTGTACGATCCAATTGAGGGTAATGACGCAAAGTCGAAGGATATGAAAGAAAAGCAGTGGATAAAGTTGAAGAAGTAGACATTGGCTACAATACGTCAATGGATAGATGATAGCCTGTACAACCATGTGAGGAACGAAACAGATCCCAAAGCTCTTTGGAAGAAGTTAGAGGATATGTACGAGGCTAAAAATGCTCAAGGAAAAGTGTTCATGATTCGCAAAGTCATGAACTTGAAAATGACAGAGGGACGATCAATCATAAAGCACCTGAACGACTTTGAAGGATTCGTAAGTGAGTTAACAGTCACCGGTATGTCCTTGGATAATAAGATGCAAGCATGTCTTTTGATAGGAACTCTACCAGATAGCTGGGATACTCTTGTCGTATCATTGAGTAACTCAGCTCCAAATGGTATGGTAACAATGTCTATGGTAAAGAATAGTCTACTTAATGAAGAGCTTCATAAAAGGGATGTTGCCAGTACCAGTTCACAAGCCCTTGTCATAGAGAATAGGGGCCGAAGCAAGAGTAGAGGTCTTGGGAATGGAAAATCGAAAGATAGATCCAAGTCCTGGGATAAGAGGTCATGCTACCACTGTGGAAAGCAGGGTCATCTCAAAAGGAATTGCAGTTTCTTCAAACAAGAGAATGCAAATTGAAGTCATGATAATGACAAAAATACATATGCTATAGTCACAATAGAATATGGAGAGGTGGCTTTAGTAACTCATGATGTAGATTGTTATCATGATGGAGATGCAGATACCGAGTGGATTATAGATTATGGTGCCTCATACCACTGTGTTCCAAAAAGGGAATACTTCTCAACCTATAAAGCGGGCAATTATAGTACTATTAAAATGGGAAATAATCGTGTCTCGTATATGGTGGGAATCAACGATATCTGCGTGAAGACAAGTTTCGAATTCACATTAATACTTAAAAATGTGCGACACATTCTAGATCTTCGGTTGAGCCTATTATCTGTTAGTGTATTGGACAAGAAAGGTTATCACAATCACACAGGCGATGGAAATTGGAAACTCACCAAAGGATCGTTGGTGGTGGCTAAAGGAAGATTGTATTGCTCACTATATAAAACGCACGCAACAATATGTGAGGGTCAACTGAATACAGTTAGAGATGATGCTTCACCAAATTTGTAGCATAGGCGACTGGCGCATATAAGTGAGAAAGGGTTGAATATACTAGCTAAGAAGTCCCTCATCCAATTATCCATGGGAAAAATTAACCCGTGTGATCACTGTTTATTTGGGAAGCAACATCGTGTTTCATTTTAGAAAAGAAGGAGAAATAATAAGTTAGAGTTGGTACACTTTGACATTTGTGGTTCCATGGATACAAAATCCATTGAAGGAAGAAGATACTTTCTTACCTTCATTGATGATTTCTCAAGGAAGACATGGATTTATTTGCTGCTCACAAAGGATCAAGTATTCAAGCACTTTCAGCAATTCCATGCAATGGTGGAAAGGGAGACTGGAGTGCCATTGAAGTGTTTGCGCACAGATAATGGTGGTGAGTATATCTCTAAATAGTTCAAGGATTACTGAAGTCAACATGGTATCTGGCATGAAAAGATAGTTCCTAGTACACGTCAACACAATGGCGTTGCTGAACGAATGAATTGCGCCATTGTCGAAAGAGTTAGATCCATGCTTAAAATGGCTACCTTACCTAAGTCATTTTGGGGAGAAGCTATCAGTACTACTGTCTATCTTATCAACCGACTACCTTCAGCACCTTTGGATTTTGATGTTCTAGAGAGGGTCTGGACATGTAGAAATATCTCATACTCTCATTTGAGGGTATTTGGCTGCAAGGCATTTATGCATATTCCTAAAGAGCAAAGGCTAAAGCTCGATGATAAATCAGTTCCTTACACTTTTATCGGTTATGGAGATGAAGAGTTTGGCTATAAACTATGGGATCTGGTGAAAAAGAAAATTGTATGGAGCCGAGATGTTGTATTTCTTGAGAATGACATCATCGGTGAAAGATCTACAAGTGACAGTGTTATCGATATTACACCAGAGAGCTTTCTATCAGATGATGCCACAAAAAGAAGAATGCATCAATCAGAATAAGATGGAGAAGAAGAGCCAGTTGTGAGGGATCAAGATACGATTATAGATGAAGATATAAATGAAGAGGGTATTGAACAGGGGGAGCCAGAGAACCCCATTCTACTAGAAGAAGAACCTTAATTAACGAGGTCAATCAGAGAATGCCAACCATCTACAAAATACTCCAGTTCTGATTATATTTTAATCACTGATGAGGGGGAGCCTGGAAGCTTCCAAGATCTGTAATCTTGTAAAGATAAAGATTGTTGGATGAAGGCCATGCAGGAGGAGATGAATTCTTTGAAGAAGAATGATACGTACGAGCTGGTGAAACTTCCTAAAGGGAAGAGAACACTCAAGAACAAATGGGTGTACAAGCTGAAGAAAGATGATGGAATCCTAGTGAGATTCAAAGCTTGAATGGTTGTCAAAGGCTTTAGTCAAAAGAAAGGTATCGACTTTGATGAAAGTTTTTCACCAGTTGTGAAAATGAGTTCCATTCGAGTTGTGTTAGGTCTTGTAGCCAGCTTATACCTTGAGTTAGAACAGCGTGATGTAAAGACCACGTTCTTGCATGGGGATTTAGAAGAAGAAATTTATATGGAATAACCAGAAAGTTTCAAGGTCAAAGGAAAGGACATGGTCTGTCTCCTGAAGAAAAGTTTGTATGGGTTAAAACAAGCCCCGCGACAATGGTATAAAAAGTTTGATTCCTTCATGGTGAATCAAGGATACAAGAGGACAAAAGCTGATCCATGTGTCTATGTCCAGAAATTCCCTGATGGAACAGTTATCATTATCCTTTTATATGTTGATGATATGATAATCATTGGGTCAGATGCCAAAGTGATTAGTAAGTTGAAGGGTGATTTGTCTAAGGCATTTGACATGAAGGATTTAGGACCGGCAAGGCAAATTCTCGGAATGGAGATTACCCGAGATCGAAGGTCGAACATGCTGTGGTTGTCACAAGAAAAATATATTGAACGAGTACTAGAAAGTTTCAATATGTAGAATGCTAAACCAGTTAGCACTCCACTTGTCGCTCATTTTAAGTTGAGTAAGAAATCCTACCCTTCAACAGAGAAAAATAAAGAAGATATGTCAAATGTTCCATATTATTCAGCGGTCGGCAATTTGATGTATGCAATTGTGTGTACTAGACCAGACATCGCTCATGCAGTATGAGTTGTGAGTCAATTTCTGCCAAATCCCCAGAAGACACATTGGGAAGCAGTTAAATGAATCTTCAGATTCCTGAGAGGAACTTTAAAGTTATGATTAACTTTTGGAGTTGAAAATTCAGCACTTGTTGGCTACATAGATGCAGATATGGCTGGTGACCTAGATGAAAGAAAATCTATATCGGGTTACTTATTTACATTCTCAGGGGGAGCTATTTCATGGCAGTCACAGTTACAAAAGTGTGTTTCGTTATCAACAACCGAAGCAGAGTACGTTGCAGCAACAGAAGCAGGAAAGGAAATGCTTTGGTTAAAGCGATTCTTTACAAATTTAGGTGTGCAATAAGAAGAATACATAGTTTATTGTGATAGTCAAAGTGCACTAGACTTGAGCAAAAATATTATGTATCATGCACGGACAAAACATATTGATGTAAGATATCATTGGCTCAGACTTGCCATTGAAGAAAAAGAGTTCAAGTTGTAGAAGATTCATACAAATAATAATGCTGTTGATATGCTGACAAAGGTCGTATCAAAAGAAAAGTTTGACCAGTGCATTGAAGCAACCGGGATGGAGAGCCCCATAATGTAATCGGGAGGGGGAGATTTGTTGAATGGTGTCCCTCCTTATTGTGGAACCCACTGAATTAATTAAAAAAGGAAAGAAAAAGAAGAAAGAAGAAGGTGCAAGTAATTCAAATAAAGAGGCATGTCAGCAGAGGATTTTTTTAAAAAGTGCACAGTAAAATTACTGTGCATAATTCGACCATTCGCGTTTTAAATCTCCTATAAATAGAGGAGGTTTTGCTCATTTTAAGAGCAGAGCAAGAGAGAAGAAACACAGATAAAAATGTAATCTGTTAAGAGAGACTTAGGAAAAAAGGTTCCTAAGAGTTGGCTAAGAGAGAAAATAGTGAGGTTTTGGGAAACACTTGTGTGCCACTATTTTGTAATCTCTTTGTGTACCTACTATTATTTAAAGTGGAGAATTATTCGGAGTTTGTCCCGTAGTTTTCCCTAATTCGTTTGGGGTTTCCACATAAAAATCTGCGTGTCTTTTATTCTACTGCTATTATTTTTTCTCGTAATTTATTATAGGGCTTAACAATTTTTATGATACTGTCATTGTATTTAAATTCACTTTTCAAGTAAATGTTTTTTGACAATTATTTGCGCCTTACATACCAGTGAATACCAATGACAAAGTATCTAACTTCTCTTAAAATGGCATGTGGCATTTGGAAAGATCAATGAATACCAATGACAAAACTCTTCCTTAACATAGGGTGTATTTGGAAAACTCACTTTTGAGAGAATTCAATTCAATTGAATTTATTTTATCAAATTCCCTTGTTTGGAACCAAAAAATATCAATGGAATTCAAATCACAAATCATGCAAGATTTGAATTCTTGTGAATGTATGAAATAGAAATCTAGAGTGGCCCGAAAATATGAAAATACGTTTCGGGGCTAGGTTTCATAAAAAATTGAAAACTGCAAAAAAATTATGAAATGTCCGAAAAATAAAGAAAATAAATTTGGTTCAGGAATTTTTCAAAAAATGTTTCTGGAAGTCCCCGAAAATGTAAAAATACGTTTTGAGGCCCGGTTTCGTAAAAAATTGAAAAATCCCAAAAAATTATGAAATATTCTAAAAATAAAGAAAATGAATTTGGTGTAAGAATTTTTCAGAAAATGTTTTCGGAAGGCCCGAAAATGTGAAAATACGTTTCGGGGCTCGATATTTTACGAAACCGGGCGCCGAAACGTAATTTCACATATATGGGCCCTTCCAAATTTTACCAATTCGTGTACCCTGTGTACCATATCTACTAGATTTGCTCCTAATTATGTCGGAAGAAAACCCTCTCAAACCCTCAGGGGAGGAATGCGATCAACTTAAACGCATCAATAAAAAAAATTAAAGGGGCGGATGGCTCAACCAATGTGAATGATAATTTTGGACCTGAAAACCCAAAACAATGCTATGAATCTCCTATCAGAAAAAGGTCACCCTATAAGGATGTGTTATGTGGCGTTCAAAATGAAGAAGATGAGTTCATGTTAGAAGACTCGAATCATGATGAACCCGACTATAATTCAGAAGAGGATTTCGTTGCTCTTTCCGACAGTGAAGATGAAGGGGAGAAGGAAGACAGATGCCCAAGAGTACGTTTCTCCGCAGCTGAAAAAGCCTCTTTTTGGAAACCTTGGAAGCGCTCTCTAATTTGCAAGGTATTAGGAAAACGGGTGGGTTTCAACTTTCTAGCATCAAAACTCTATAAGTTTTGGCAGAGGAAAGGCACCATGGAGCTTATCGACCTAACAAATGATTTCTACTTGGCAAGATTCTCATCCAGTGAGGATTTTGCGGCTGCATTACAGGGCGGTCCATGGATGGTTTCCAATCATCTTGTTTCAGTCCGAAAGTGGCAGCCTTTCTTTGATCCATATGATGATCAAGTTTCAAAGATCATGGCATGGGTAAGATTCCCAGGAATTCTGATTGAATACTATAATGTTGCTACTCTTATGAAATTAGGTTCTTTGGTAGGAAAAGCTATGTATGTTGATAAAACAACACTCAATGCAAGTAGAGGGAAATATGCAAGGGTGTGTGTGGAAATCGATCTAAGTAAAACTCTCCTAGCGAAATATAAATTGAAGAATCGGGTCCACAGGATTGAGTATGAAGGAATTCACAATATATGTTTTGCTTGTCGTATCTATGGGCATAATAAAGACCATTGCCCTAAGAATGATGAGGCCATAGGAAATGTTGAATCTGTTTTTCAAAATGGGATTGGATCAGACTCGCATTTTACACAAAGACCTGAAGTTTTGGAGGAGTACGTGTTGGGAACTGACAGTCAAATTGAACATGCATAAGAGGCATGACGGAAATTCAAAATTTTGTCCCTGTCCCAGGAACTCCTATTAATTGCATATAAATTAAATAAAGCCTTAACTAAATAATTCTCTACCTAGGTTAGCATGCTAAAGGACTAGGCATACCATAATTCCAAATTATATCCTAGTATATTTATTTTATACTAAACATGTTATAACTCTAAGTTATAACCTAAGCATAAAATAAACTAAGCATGTAAAATAACCTAAGCATAATTATTAAGTCTAAAACGCTTAAAAAAAGACTTAATAATTAAAAGAAAAAAAACTTACCAGTTGAAGCGTGCTTTAGCAGGACCTTCTTGCACAAGCCTCCAATAGTAGGATAGCCTCTATCAGTATCCACACGAACCCCACCAACCAAAACCTCCCCAGGAGGAAGAACTAAGAAGCCTCGAGTAGTTGCTAGACCACTCTAGAAGCCTCACCCAAAAATATAAACTAGCGGTGCCCGAATAAATTCAGGCTCCACAAAATTAACTTGCTCAAGTACCCGAGAGATTAATTATCTCGCTTAGGATTTATGCTTTGAGCTTGGTACATTTTGAAAGGAGAAGAGATAACCTATATATAGGCTTGGGGAGCAAAAATTTGCTCCCCAATTGACGATGTGGGATGGGAGTAAAACTCCCATCCCACACATGCCACATGCACGTGCTGCATGTGGCATTCATGGGCTGCCTTTGTGCAGCCCATGAATATGGGCCACCGAACACTGCCCAGCAATGTTCGCGTACCTTTTGGTGTATTTCGCGCAACCGAATATTGTACAAAATATTTTATACTTTTCGGTTTTAACTCGTCAATGCAAAAACCCCTTTAAATCCTTTCAAATAAATATTTATTTTTGACTCTAATAAATTAGTTATCAGTCAAAATAAATTTCTTGGTCCAACCAAAATTGATCTAATCAATTATAATTTATTTATGACTCTAATTAATTAGTTATCGGTCAAAATAAATTCCTTGGTCTATCAAAAATTGATTTAATCAATTTTAACCAATCAAATAATAATCCAATTATTATTCATGTTATATTCTTGTAATAGAATAAATCTATTAGTTCTTTACTTGGTCCGATGAAGGTCCAATGTGTGTGACCTTATAGGATCCCGAAGTATTGAGCTGTTAAGGCTTAACCAACCCTTGTTCTAATGGAACCATTGGCTCGATGCTCTAGACCGTAAATAGAACTCGATTACCTTAAACGACTGTAGTACGCCTCTAGCAAGGGTCTACCATCCCCCATTACTTGGAACGTCATTTATGCTTATGACTTAATCCCGGTTAATGCAATAGTTATCCAGTGCGATAAATTCCTTCCATTCTTTAATATTAGTACCATCTGGTTTATTGGGTTCAGTTAAAGTGTTAACCCACTAATAGCAAGGTTTCTCCAAGCTATCCCAGTTATTTACTTGTTACCGAAGTATATTGCCTTTTACCATAGTGTGTTTAACTAGAAACCATTTCTATCAAACACATACTCTGATCAGAGGTTTATGGCAATCATCACTTCAACAAGAGGCCAGGTACAACTCCTTAATATATCTGGAGCGATGGATTCTTTCCGACTACTCAGTCTACCAACGTGTTGTTATCACTATACCCGTAATCACCCGTAGCATCCTAAATTAATGAGTGCATAGCAATGACCCAAAGTATAGCAATAGTACCACACAAGGCAACTAGCATCTTAAGTATGAGGACATTCGCAAAGCTTATTGCATGAAGATAAACACTAACACATTGATATTTATACCAAGTGTTTATCTTACTGCGGTCTCCAATATATCTCCCAGATATATCCATGTGTCAAGCTTAAGGCACCACCTTCAGTATTTAGGAGATTAACTGCTTGGACCCTTTCCAAGAAAATTGACCACATGCTAGTCTTTCCGTTTCATCAATATCCTTTCTTGATGACACTGTGACTAGGGATAGTTTAGACATAATCATAATTGCACATGAAGTAGGTTCCACCAAATATAGTCCAACTATAATTTCTCTGACTTCATGCTATGATATGTCAAGGACTTTTGTATACATACATCAATGAATATATTTTAACCAGCTATAATATATATAAAAATACATTGATATAAACAAAAGAACAAATGCCTTTATTGATTAAACAAATTATTCGTACTATTACATAATTAAGATATATCGCCCTAATTGCCTTAAGGGCATACATCATATCCAACAAACTCCCACTTGCACTAAGGCCAATTAGCCATATGTTTTAATCCATATGCTTTAACATGCTGGTCATGTTTGACTTGAGTCAATGGCTTTGTCAGACCATCCGCGAGGTTCTGATCAGTGGGTACATATTCTAATCTTATTATCTTAGCATCAACAATCTCCCTGATTATATGATACTTTCTGGATACATGTCTGTTTTTCTGATGAGACCGTGGTTCCTTTGCCTGAGCTATGGCACCATTGTTATCACAATATAAAGTAATTGGATTAATAGCCTCAGGCACCACACCGAGATCACCAATAAATCCCTTTAACCAGACAGCTTCTTTTGCTGCTTCGCATGCAGCAATGTATTCAGATTCCGTGGTTGAATCAGCAGTAGTTTCTTGCTTGGAACTCTTCCAGCATACTGCCCCTCCATTTAACACATACACAAAACCTGACTGAGACTTAAAGTCATCCTTGTCAGATTGAAAGCTTGCGTCAGTGTAACCTTTGATAGTGAGATCACCTTCTCCATAAATCAAGAACTCATCCTTAGTCCTTCTCAAGTACTTAAGGATTGCCTTGACGGCCATCCAGTGTTTTTCACCTGGATCTGACTGATATCTGCTCGTAAAGCTCAAAGCCTGAGAGACATCTGGCCTAGTACATATCATAGCATACATGATGGATCCTATCGCGGATGCATAGGGTATATCCTTCATACGCATTCTCTCTTGAGCTGTCTTCGGACACTCAGCTTTAGATAGGTTAATCCCCTTTGTCATTGGGAGATAACCTTTCTTAGAATGCTCAAGGTTGAACCTATTTAACACCTTGTCTATATATGTACTTTGAGAAAGACCTAACAGCCTCTTGGATCTATCCTTGTAGATCTTTATACCTAGTATAAATGCTGCTTCACCAAGGTCTTTCATGGAGAACTTTTTTGACAACCATACTTTAACATTTTGAAGAAGAGAAATGTCATTTCCTATTAGCAGAATGTCATCAACATACAATACTAGAAAAACGACTGCACTCCCACTAACCTTCTTGTAAACACAAGGCTCATTTGCATTTGGGCAGAAATCCAGTTCCCGGATTGTCTGATCAAACCTTATATTCCAACTCCTTGATGCCTGCTTAAGTCCATAAATGGATCTTTGTAGCTTGCATACCTTCGAGCCATTCTGAGATGTAAAACCCTCAGGTTGTGTCATATACACATCCCGGTCTAAATCCCCATTCAGGAATGCTGTTTTTACGTCCATCTGCCAGATCTCATAATCGTAATGAGCAGCAATGGCGAGGAGTATCCTTATGGATTTGAGCATGGCTACCGGTCAGAAGGTTTCATCATAGTCAATACCTTCCCGTTGACTATAACCTTTCACAACCAACCTTGCTTTATAGGTAATTACATTACCATCCATGTCTGTCTTCTTCTTGAAGACCCATTTGCACCCAATTGGTCTAACCTCTTGCGGTGCATCAACCAAATTCCAAACTTGGTTCTCGTACATGGAATCCATTTCTGATTTCATGGCCTTTTGCCATTTATCAGAATCTGAGCTTTTTATTGCCTCATCATATGTCCTTGGTTCATCATCCTCCATAAGATATAGTTCCTTATCATTAGTGATAATAAACCCATATCGCTTGGGACCCTTATGAACACGACTTGATCTTCGCAATGATTGTGTTTCAACAGTTTGTTCTTGGATCACACTCTCTTGTGTATCTAGAACGGGGTCAATCAGTTGATCGTCTGTTTCTTCCTGTTGAACTTCCAGTTCAATTTTGCTCCCACTGACCTTTTCAAGTAAGTGTTCCTTTTCCAAAAAGTGAGCATTCCGAGACACAAATACCTTTTGTGCTTCGGGTTGGTAAAATAGATATCCAATTGTTTCCTTTGGATATCCAATGAACAGACATTTGTCAGCCTTGGCATTTAGCTTATCTGACGCTATCCTCTTCACCATAGCAGGACAACCCCATACTCTTAAGTGATTTAGAGATGGCTTTTTGTTACACCATCTTTCATAAGGTGTAAAATCAACTGATTTAGAGGGCACTCTGTTTAAGATATAAATCGCGCTCTCAAGTGCATATCCCCAAAAGGATTTACTAAGAACTGCATGGCTCATCATGGACCTGACCATATCTAATAAAGTCCGATTCCTCCTTTCTGACACTCCATTATGTTGGGGTGTATAAGGAGGGGTCCACTGGGGAACTATCCCATTTTCCTTTAGATAATCCTGAAACTCCTGACTTAAGTATTCTCCACCTCGATCCGATCGAAGTGTTTTAATACTTTTCTCAAGCTGTTTCTCTACTTCAGCTCTAAATAGTTTGAATTTTTCAAAACTTTCAGACTTGTTCTTCATCAAGTACAAATAACCATATCGTGAGTAATCATCAATAAAGGTTATGAAGTAGGAGTATCCTCCTAGTGCCTGAACACTCATTGGACCACACACATCAGTGTGTATAAGTTCCAATGTACTCGTGGCTCGTTCACCCTTTCCTTTAAAGGGTAACTTTGTCATTTTTCCTTTTAAACAAGGTTCGCAATCACCATAAGACTCTAAGTCTATTGAGCCCAAGTCTCCACGCTTATGCAACTTGGTTAAGCGATCTTTGTTTATGTGGCCTAAACGGCAATGCCATAAGTAAAAGGAATTCTCATTATCTAATTTAACTTTCTTCACATTGTTTATATTGAAAACTTCTGTTTTAGTATCAAGAATATAAATGCCACCTTTCAACATTCCATAACCATAAAGAATATTATTCAAACGAATCTGACAATTATTATTCGAAAATAAAATTTCAAATCCCTCTGTTGCTAAACACGCAACAGATACAATATTCTTAGTAACACTTGGAATGTAATAACAATTATTCAAAACTAAAACAAGTCCACTTGGCAAAACAAGACTAAAGCTCCCTACGGCTAATGCAGCAACTCTGGCTCCATTTCCCACACGTAGGTCCATCTCCCCTTTTGCAAGTTTTCTACAGTTCCTTAGTCCCTGCACAGAAGTACAGATATGAGAACCACAACCAGTATCTAATACCCAAGTGGATTCTTGCGGAAAAGTAGCAAAGTTTTCAATTACAAATATACCTGAAGCAGATGCCTCTGTAGGCTTCTTCTTCAAATGCTCAGAAGCAGGAGCTTTGCAATCCCTCTTCCAATGTCCCGGTTTCCCACATTGGAAGCAGACATACTTAGATGCCTTCTTTTCATTCTTCTTCTTACTGATTCTTTTCTTGGCACCCAGTGCCTGCTTCTTTTTCTTAGAAGCCTTGCCTTTTTCAACCAACAGTAGAGGTTTCTGATCTTTCTTGATCTGAGGTTCTACTGTTTTCAGCATGTTAATTAATTCAGGGATAGTTGAATTAATCCTGTTCATGTAATAGTTAGTTACAAAATTTGAGTAACTATCTGTCAAGGACATCAACACAAGGTCAATGCTCAAGTCATGATTCATCTCGAATCCCAATCGATTCAGCTTCTCAAGGTATCCCAAGAGTTTTAGTACATGCTGAGAGGCAGAGGTGCCAGCCTGCATCTTGGTCCCGAAAAGGAGTTTAGAGGTCTCATACCTCTCTGTCCTCTCCCTCTCCGAAAAGAGTTCTTCAAGATGGAGAACCATATCCTCCAAGGGCATGTTCTCATGTTGTTTCTGAAGCTCAGAATTCATGGACCCCAACATAATACACATGGCAGTCTCACGATCTTTCCTGTGCTTTAACCAGGCATCATGTTCCACATGATCCTCAACATCAGGTTCTACAGGGAAAATTTCACTTAGGACATAGGCAATTCCCTCAGATCTGAGAACTATTCTCACTGCTCGGAACCAATCAGAAAAGTTCGAGCCATTCAATTTGGTGTCAAGTAACATACGGAGATTAAAATTGGAAGCCATTTTCAACCTAAGACATAAGAAAAGAAAAGTGTTTAGATATTAGTTTAAGTACATGTATTTAATATGAGGACTTTTAATTAAATACATTTTCCTACTATTTTCTTCGAAATTTACAATAGCCCATTCTATTGAATTCGTGAATTTTAGCCCAGCTAAATTTCCTAGTAGGTAGCATCTATAACTGGTCTACTACAACCCCCAATTTTATGAGTCAAGTCATAATAGTCAGTCATAGTTGGAATCCAATTCCATTTGCATCGCATACAATTGCTAATTCATTCAAGTTCCCTAATCCCAAGGGACGTGTGCTCTTATATTAGCATCTCCTTGAATATGTCTCAGATCTGGGCCTAGCCCCCAATTTTATGGTGGACTACCCCAGCTCTGTTAAGGCAGACCCTATCTCAAACTTTACAACCAATCAATGTGGACTAGAAGGAACGCTTTGCGTAGCACTTTGATAGCCCAAAAAGACCGTATTATAAATTTGAGTAAGGAAGACTATAACTTGCCTTAATATATTTACTTTGGGATTTTATTGGTGTTAAACGTCTCACCCAATCTAGGATTTTATCAGATGGACAAAATTATAATTACTTGTATTAATTCAGGGAATTTTAGAATTAATTTATAAGGTCTAACCTTAGGTGGGTTCAGCTCTTTATTATAATTATTCCATCAACCTAGATTATATGCAAAATAATTAACGCTTTAATTTGTTATATTTATATTGCATTTCCTTTAAGCTTTTATTCAATAATAATTTTTTTACTTTGTTATAGAAACACATATAAGCACCATCTTATATACTAGAAATAAATTAGTTCATATTAATCCCCCGATTGGTCAATTCAAATTGCACCGATATAGGTTCCCAGGTAGGAGAGGTGCCCTATGAGGAGTAGACACCAAGTCCAATCCTTAGCCAGAACAAATACGGGCACAAACTTGAAGACCAATGGATTCTCTTTAACTAATAAATTTCGTTCTTCCAATTTATGTAAATTGGGAGCATCTATAACCCATGTAATTTAAATAAATTATTGACACTTGTATAATTTGAGTAAGTTGAGCAAGCTTATTCAAAATTATTCATAACTAATTTCTAACCTTGAAATGAAAGACAGAAGTTTGTATATATTGTTCCAAACAATTAAATAAACAAATCATTTCATTTAGAAAATAATATTTAGTTTGCTTCTAACTTAATTATGCACTAAATAGGCAGGCTCTGATACCACTGTTGGGAACTGACAGTCAAATTGAACATGCATAAGAGGCATGACGGAAATTCAAAATTTTGTCCCTGTCCCAGGAACTCCTATTAATTGCATATAAATTAAATAAAGCCTTAACTAAATAATTCTCTACCTAGGTTAGCATGCTAAAGGACTAGGCATACCATAATTCCAAATTATATCCTAGTATATTTATTTTATACTAAACATGTTATAACTCTAAGTTATAACCTAAGCATAAAATAAACTAAGCATGTAAAATAACCTAAGCATAATTATTAAGTCTAAAATGCTTAAAAAAAAGACTTAATAATTAAAAGAAAAAAAACTTACCAGTTGAAGCGTGCTTTAGCAGGACCTTCTTGCACAAGCCTCCAATAGTAGGATAGCCTCTATCAGTATCCACACGAACCCCACCAACCAAAACCTCCCCAGGAGGAAGAACTAAGAAGCCTCGAGTAGTTGCTAGACCACTCTAGAAGCCTCACCCAAAAATATAAACTAGCGGTGCCCGAATAAATTCAGGCTCCACAAAATTAACTTGCTCAAGTACCCGAGAGATTAATTATCTCGCTTAGGATTTATGCTTTGAGCTTGGTACATTTTGAAAGGAGAAGAGATAACCTATATATAGGCTTGGGAGCAAAAATTTGCTCCCCAATTGACGATGTGGGATGGGAGTAAAACTCCCATCCCACACATGCCACATGCACGTGCTGCATGTGGCATTCATGGGCTGCCTTTGTGCAGCCCATGAATATGGGCCACCGAACACTGCCCAGCAATGTTCGCGTACCTTTTGGTGTATTTCGCGCAACCGAATATTGTACAAAATATTTTATACTTTTCGGTTTTAACTCGTCAATGCAAAAACCCCTTTAAATCCTTTCAAATAAATATTTATTTTTGACTCTAATAAATTAGTTATCAGTCAAAATAAATTTCTTGGTCCAACCAAAATTGATCTAATCAATTATAATTTATTTATGACTCTAATTAATTAGTTATCGGTCAAAATAAATTCCTTGGTCTATCAAAAATTGATTTAATCAATTTTAACCAATCAAATAATAATCCAATTATTATTTATGTTATATTCTTGTAATAGAATAAATCTATTAGTTCTTTACTTGGTCCGATGAAGGTCCAATGTGTGTGACCTTATAGGATCCCGAAGTATTGAGCTGTTAAGGCTTAACCAACCCTTGTTCTAATGGAACCATTGGCTCGATGCTCTAGACCGTAAATAGAACTCGATTACCTTAAACGACTGTAGTACGCCTCTAGCAAGGGTCTACCATCCCCCATTACTTGGAACGTCATTTATGCTTATGACTTAATCCCGGTTAATGCAATAGTTATCCAGTGCGATAAATTCCTTCCATTCTTTAATATTAGTACCATCTGGTTTATTGGGTTCAGTTAAAGTGTTAACCCACTAATAGCAAGGTTGCTCCAAGCTATCCCAGTTATTTACTTGTTACCGAAGTATATTGCCTTTTACCATAGTGTGTTTGACTAGAAACCATTTCTATCAAACACATACTCTGATCAGAGGTTTATGGCAATCATCACTTCAACAAGAGGCCAGGTACAACTCCTTAATATATCTGGAGCGATGGATTCTTTTCGACTACTCAGTCTACCAACGTGTTGTTATCACTATACCCGTAATCACCCGTAGCATCCTAAATTAATGAGTGCATAGCAATGACCCAAAGTATAGCAATAGTACCACACAAGGCAACTAGCATCTTAAGTATGAGGACATTCGCAAAGCTTATTGCATGAAGATAAACACTAACACATTGATATTTATACCAAGTGTTTATCTTACTGCGGTCTCCAATATATCTCCCAGATATATCCATGTGTCAAGCTTAAGGCACCACCTTCAGTATTTAGGAGATTAACTGCTTGGACCCTTTCCAAGAAAATTGACCACATGCTAGTCTTTCCGTTTCATCAATATCCTTTCTTGATGACACTGTGACTAGGGATAGTTTAGACATAATCATAATTGCACATGAAGTAGGTTCCACCAAATATAGTCCAACTATAATTTCTCTGACTTCATGCTATGATATGTCAAGGACTTTTGTATACATACATCAATGAATATATTTCAACCAGCTATAATATATATAAAAATACATTGATATAAACAAAAGAACAAATGCCTTTATTGATTAAACAAATTATTCGTACTATTACATAATTAAGATATATCGCCCTAATTGCCTTAAGGGCATACATCATATCCAACAGTACGGCCCCTGGATGGTGGCAAAGAGGGCTATCCGGCGAAGAGGTCCTATCCCGAACAAGGAAGCTGTTGCTGCACCGACACCGACATCGACACCGGCGAACAGTGGGAGTGGCTCGAGGAGGAGAAGTCAATTCAATAATTTTAGGGAAAGTTCTGGAAAAGGAACTGACATGACTGAGACAGCTAGGAAAGGGAGTAGATTTTTGTTACTTAGGGCTGTTGAAGATCTAGAGGCTAAAGAAGTCACGGGTACTGCTACACAAGATGTTGACCATATAGAATATCCAATTAACTCCCCCCATCTGAATGACAAGAAACAAATGGGTGTAGAGTATGGCCCTTCCAAGGTGAAGCCCACAAAAGCTAAGGCAGACCACCAAGATAACCTTAAGCCTAAAAACTCAAGTAATGACAAACAACCCATTACCCTTGAAAATAATAATGACCCATCTTCAAGCAACAATAAAATAACCAACTCATCCCCAATGCCCCCTAATCCCTGTGATTTGGTCTCCATCGAAGAAAGTCAAGGCCAAACACCCAAAAGCAAAATCTCAATTTTGCGACCAAGAGAATTGAACTGCAGCACTAGGAATGAGATGCATAACGAAGCAAATCAACAGGTTCACAGCGATCAATATAAGGGTTTGGAGGAAAAAAAGGGTAATCACAACGATCTCAGGATGACAAATGTTCCCCATTCGGTTCCACCAAACAGAATTATGGGGAAAACAACAAAGAAAGAGAAATTGAAGGAAAAAGCAAGGGCTCAGGCCATGGGTAATTTAAAGGACAAAAGTCCAAGTAAGTAAGCTTATGCTTCTGGGCTCCCTCTATCTAAATTCTATCTTTATGAATTACATGATTTGGAATATAAGGGGTTGTGCTAGTAGGCAGAGCCTTACTCAGGTGAAAGATTTAGTTAGAACTCATCATCTCAACATGTTTGGTCTTTTGGAAACTAAGGTGGGTTCCTTAAGAGCTATGGAATTTGCGGCCAATTTCAGAGGATGGAGGTTTTATTGTGTTGATCCTGTTGGGATAGCGGGGGGTATTTGGCTCTTTTAGAAGGAAGATTTTGCTCAAGTTGATGTGCTGAAGTTAGACAGATTTTTTCTACACTGTGCTATTAAGGTGAATGGCAGACTCCAATGCTATATGACTCTTGTTTACGCCAGCACCTTGGCCTCAACTCGAAATATAATGTGGGAATCCATTAACTTGCTAAGGGTAGATGATAATCGAGTTTGGCTTGTGCTTGGAGACTTCAATGATATCACAAGTCTATCTAACCAGTCAGGAGGATCAAGGTAGTATATACGTCGGTGTTCCAATCACAACAAATTAATGATGCAGGGCTGATTGACATGGGGGCCTCTGGCCACAGATTTACCTGGCGACGAAATAGGTTACAGGTACGGTTAGATAGAGTCTACATTAACCCGAAAGGAAGAACTGTCTTTCCAAATGCTACTGTTACGAATCTCCCATTTCGACATTCTGACCATTGTCCGGTCTTACTACGTTTAGATGGTCCCACTTATGATGATTCAAACAGAACTTTTAGATATGAAATCGCATGGGAATCACATCAGGATTTTAAAGAACTAGTCAAAGGAAAATGGCTCCCTAGCACAAATCTCTTCCAAGCTCTAACAAATTTTAAGAAAGAGGTTGTGGTGTGGAACCAAGATGTTTTTGGACATATCACTCAGAGAAAGAGACGGATCCTAGCAAGGTTGGCGGGGGTAAACAAAGACTTGGAGCAAAATTGGTCTCACTCCCTTGCTATTTTTGAAGGGCAACTACGAGCTGAATTATACAAGGTCCTCAGGCAAGAAGAATTGCTTTGGTACCAAAAGTCCAGGAAACTCTAGATTATGGATGGAGACCGTAACACACGTTACTTCCACTTATCCACCATGACACGCTGGAAAAGGAATAGAATTGATAGACTACAGAATTCTGAAGGAGTTTGGATTGAGGATCAAACTAAGTTACGGGAAATGGTTATACAATATTTTCAACAACTTTTCTCGCAACATGCCAACCAAACATGTAACATTGACCTTCCGTCTGCCTTTCCATTACTTGAGTCCAGCCTTCTAACGTCGTCCTTTGATCTAGTTTCGTCCTTGGATATTAGGGAATCTATTTTTGGAATGGGTCCACATAAGGCCCCGGGTATCGATGGATTTCCTGCAGGGTTCTTCCAAAAGCATTGGGGGGTTGTGAAAGATGGTTTAGTTAGTTTTGTATTAGACACCTTTGCCGGGATTTCAGATCTAGCTAGCATCAATGAAACGCTTCTTGTGCTTATATCAAAGGTCAATTCACCTACCACGATTTTCGAGTTCAGGCCAATCAGTCTATGCTCAGTGATCTACAAGACGATTACAAAGATTATCGCGAACAGAATTAAGCCGCTACTACCGATGCTAGTCATGCCAAACCAATGCAGTTTCATTTCGGGTCGCCAGATCAGTGATAATATTATTATAGCCCAGGAAATTGTTCATTCTATGAGAATGAAAAAGGGGCAGAAAGGCTATGTTGCAATTAAAGTAGACTTAGAAAAAGCCTACGACCGCTTGAGATAGGATTTTGTAGTAGACACTCTTAGGGGGATTGGCATGCCCTCCATGTAGGTGGACTTTGTTCATCGATGTATCTCATCAGCCTCTATGCGCATCCAATTTAATGGCAGTATGACTGAGAGCTTCAAACCTTCAAGGTGAATTCGTCAGGGTGACCCTCTATCTCCATACTTGTTTGTAATTATCTCGAGTGCCTTGGACATTTAATCCAATCCAAAGTGGACGCTAACCTTTGGAAAGGTATTAAATGCTCCAAACATGGCCCAAAAATTACGCACTTATTTTTCGCGGATGACTTGATACTTTTTAGTGAAGCTACAATAGACCAAATTGAGGTTATGGCATCATGCCTATCCGATTTTTGCATTATCTCGGGTCAGCAAGTCAGCCTCCAGAAATCCCGATTGTGTGTCTCTAAGAATGTTAGTGGCGCCCGGGCACGGTCCCTTAGCATGCATTGTCGCATTCCTTTGGCATCGTGTCTTGGGAAATATCTTGGGGTACCATTACTAGATGGGAGAGTAAACAAAGGTACCTTTTCCTATGTGATAGAGAGGGTGGAAAATAAACTTTCTGGCTGGAAAGCGTCCTGCCTATCTCTAGCGGGGAGGGCGACACTCGTTAAGTCTGTAACAAATAGCGTCCCAAACCATACTATATAGACAAATCTTTTGTCGTCGTCCACACTAGAATCCATTGACAAAGTGAACAGAACCTTCCTTTGGGGAGGAAGGAATAGGCAAAGGAAAATCCATCTCATCAATTGGGACCAAATGTGTCAATTGAAAATAGAAGGACACATTGTTATCCGCCCAAGCAAGTTACACAATCAAGCTCTCATCATGAAATTATTGTGGAACATAATAAAAAAACCCAGATGCCTTATGGGTAAAGCTTATAAAAGGGAAATATTGTAGCCAAGGTGATATTTTTAATTTACCCGCAACATCAGTCAGGAAATCTCGTCTATGGAGAAGCTTACTCAGAGTCTTACAGGATTTCAAGAGAGGAATTTCTTGGTCACCTAGTGATGGGTCTCAAGTACGCTTCTAAAAAGATAGATGGTTAATGGATGAGCCTATAGAGGACTTAGTGGGACAGGTGCCACATGAACATATTCATAAAAAGGTGAAAGACTATGTCAGCCCGAGTGGTTCTTGGAACTGGCCCATTCTTGAACCTCTCCTACCTCACGACTTACTCCTCCACCTTGCAGCTACAAGTATCAATCCACCTTGTGAAGAACAAGATTCAATTGTGTGGAACAAATCACCTTCAGGTGTGTTTTCCACGAAGTCGGCTTTCAATTTGCTCTCAGGGGACCAAGGAGATCAAGTTGAGCCATTAATCAACCTGGTGTGGAAACTGAGAATACCACTTAGAACCTAGTTCTTTATTTGGTTGGCAGTGCAGGGAAGGATTCTTACTAATGAGGAAAGGCAACGAAGACATCTCATTGACTATAACACTTGATAATCCTGTTCGTATAGCTCAGAATCAGTATTACATGTGCTTAAAGAATGCCCAAAGAGCACTGAATTATGGAATCAGCTAGGTGCAGAGAAACTTGTGTCGTCCTTTTTCTTGATGGATGTAAAATCTTGGTGCGAGCTAAATTTAAAAAATGAGAGTGTTAACTTGTGGAATTGCCAGTGGAATGTCATTTTTTGTATAGCGAGTTGGTGGCTTTGGAAGTGGAGGAACGACAGAATATTTCAGCGGAATTTTGAAGTTCCAAGTAACAAATATGGAGTGATAAAAGCATTTACAGAGACTTGCACACAAGGCTGGTCTTTGTCTTGCCTGAATTTAAAACTGCAACCGAAAGAGATTTTTGTAAGCTGGGAAAAGCCGCTGGGAGGATGGGTCAAGCTCAACGTGGATGGTTCATGCGAGCAGCGGTCCGAGACAATTGCAGCAGGAGGCATGATACGTGATCATAATGGTGTCTGGAAGGTTGGTTTCATACATAACATTGTTAAAGGTAACTCTTTCACTGCAGAAATTTGGGCCAAATATTCGGGTCTCAAACTTGCCATTGACAAGGGATTTTTAAATATAATTATTGAATCTGATTCTGCCGAGGTACTTAGAATGCTCAATGAACCAGATTTGGTGACTGCAGAACACCCTCAACGCATCATATTCCAAAATATTAGGCAGTGCCTTTTGAAGCTACATCAGTTTAGAATCAAACATACATTTAGAGAAGGCAATGCTTGTGCTAACGCATTGGCTAGAATGGCAAACCATGAGCCCCTGGGAATGCATATACTGATGGAACTCGCTGGAATTAGATTATTACGATACTGTTAGGACAAGAACGTGTCCTTCCCTTGTTAGTTGATTTCTTTTGCTTTTCTATTTTCCATGAATTACCAAAAAAAAAAAACAGATATGGGCCATTCCAGAAATATTTTTTGAAAATTTCTTACACCAAATTTATTTTCTTTATTTTTCGGGATCTTCCATCATTTTTTAAAAATTTCTCGATTTTTTACGAAACCGGGTCTCAGAACATATTTTCATTTTTTCGGACCCATAGCGGCCCATTTGGGCAGTCAAATGACTATCTTTTTAATTAAACATTTAAGAACACTTGTTATATAAGAAGGACAATTTTGAAAACAACTTAAAACAAATTCTTTGAAAATCAATTGAATTCCTTTACGTAGAAGAAGTTTCCAAACAAATAAATTGGAGTGAGAAAATGAATTCAATTGAATTCTACCAAGGAATTCAATTCAATTCTTTTCATTTCCCTCAAGAAATTAATTCAAAACACACCCATAATGAATACAGGCTGATGTCCAAAATGTAAAGGATGTTGTTGGTTCGGCAGTTGATGTGATGCAAGCAATGGGATCCTCTGTATGCTTACTAATATCTAAGGTAACATTCGGCTATTTTTATTCATAATTAGAGATGCAAACGAGTTGAACCGGGATCGAACCTATCTTAGTTGTTCGAACATTGTGTATTTATGCAGAATCCAACCATGGTTGTCCGATATGTCCGCCTGCTCTGAAGTTGCATCCTCGCCAGGGTAACTATGTTGCTTGTTGTCCCCCATACCGCCAAGTAGATTGGGTGTGGTGTACATGGGCTTGATTGAATGCTGTAAATGGAACCCGCTGAATTGTTTTGATGATACAATCTTACTAATATTAACAACCAACTCTAGTTTCTTTTTGTTTTTGTGATTTATGGTTGGATGTGTTAGATTCCTTACGATGGGACAGGTTAGGTCTAATTCTCACTGTGATTATTGTCTTAGACAAAAATGTTGAAAAAATTAAACTAGCTTCGATTTTGCATGTTTATTCCCATCTGGTGTTTAAATTATAACATTAATGTTAGCTTTTACTGGACCTATTTGTGGGCCTGGCTCCTTGAGTCTGCAATATTTGCTCTGAGCTTGGTTAAACTCTTTTATTTTCTTTCAAAGCCTTCATAATAAATGAAGAAGTTGGCAAAATGAGGATCTTGAAGAGAAAAGTTGGGAAAGATAACTGCCTTTTCATATTTAACGAATTGATACTCGAAGAGGCTTTCTCTTGAGCAAACATGAAGACCATTTTGTCTTCTATAAAGAGTTAAATTGTTCCTAACAAATTCTTAAGGATATATTGGCTTGAAGAAACTGTAGAACTGTAAGTATTTGGCTAGGGATTTGTGTCTCAAGATGGTTACAAATTCGACACGTTTATTGATCTCTCTCAGGCGCATATCATTCATAGTTTCTCATGAAAACTCCATTAGTTTTGCTAATGCTAATTGTATGACTAAACTCTTACATAGCACACAAAAATCAATAGCATATGTTCCAAACTGCTAAACCTTGTGTTCTTAATTATTATTCAATATACACTAAACATCGTTGTACGAGTTCTAAACACATGCAAGACCATGTTCAAGAATTAATATCATTCAATTTTGAAAATGTTAGAACTTTTATTTAAGGTGTTGGCCTAGTGGTTAACACTGAAACTGTGGTCTTTAGAGGTCCCTAGTTCGAGTGACATCTGTGGCAGGCTGAGAGTTTTTCTTTTTATTTAATGTAAAAGGCCAAATGAGACAATTTTTTTTAAAAAAATACTTTTATTTATGCTCCAAAGTTTTGTTTGTTACTTTCCAAATTGTTATACTAGGAACATGGTTACATTATAAGGAAGCAGTTTAGAGTTGTTCTAGGTGCAAGCTATACATGTGATTATAGAATTAATAGACTAATATTTTCATCAATAATAACAATGGGTTGAAAATTTTTATGTTGCACCCTAATCAGGATCAAAATTTTCAACACCATCAACGTTCCTGAAGTAGTGAGTTTGATCAAACGGCCGCATTCTCCGGTACATCCTCCATCACACATTCACGCCCCAGCTCGATGTATTCTCTCGTTTTTCCACCGTTGATCCCCTTTGATCTTAATGATTCTTCCTGATGATCATCGTAATTACCATCAACTGTGTTGACGTGACAGATGGAGAAGTAATAGTATTGTAGTATTGCCTCATGAACTCTCCATCTGCATGACTTGGATATTCAATGTTGTTAGACATTGATTTTAGACTATGTACGAGGGATCTAGATTCTCCTAAGTTCAAAGATAGTGTGTTGGATAGTTTAATGTTGAATGACATATAATAATTCAATCTTGTGACTTTTTCATTTTAAAATATTGGATGCATAATTAAAACTTATAGTTTGGAAGAGCTAATAGTATTGCAGTACTACCTCATCTAAACTCGTCTTTGTCTTCTTTAATTCGTTAGGCTCTGTTTGGGTGCAAAGTAGGGAGGAATTTTAAAGGAAAGGACAGGAAAGGAAAGGAAATGGTATAAAATTATAATATTTGGGAGGAATTCGTAAAGGAAAATATAGTATAATAACATATGTGACCTGGTTGGTGTTAGAAAAAGATACTCTCTAAGTTGCATGTTTTACTTAAACTATTTTGATTATTGCAATGATATGTTTTTCAATTTTGATCACAGAATTCATGTGGTTGGATTTTTGTTGAATGATTATTTATATATCTGTTATTTTTAAAGGATAGAGGATGATGCATATGCGATGTTAGTCGATGAAGAATCTGCAATATTTTGGATGAAGAATCTGCAATATTTTGGAATGAATGGCGCAGGAAAATAAATTTCCTTATTTTCCAATATTTAGTACACCTACTTATAAGCTAACTTGAAGGATGGGAGTGTTAGCATTTGACATGGTTGGTATAAGAAAAATGTACTCTCTAAGTTGCAGTTGCAGGTATTAGTTAAACTATTGTGATTATTGTAATGATATGTTTTTCAAATTTGACTACAATAATCATTTGGTTGGATCCGTGTTGAGGGCTACCGTGATTATTTGTACGTTTGTCATATTTAAAGGATGAATGATGATGCATTTGCAACGTTAGTCGATGAAGAATCTACAATATTTGGAATGCATGGTGCAAGAAAATATACTCGTAATTTAAATTTTATGTATATTTTTCTCATTTTAAATGTTTTAGATCTGTGTCGTTAAAATGTCGATTTTATGCATTGCTTTCTATCTCGGTTGATTATGCATATAATTCGATAATGATTGTCAAACTAATACTTTTGCTGAGTTTCTTTTATTTTTTCGAGAATCTGTTATTTTTATTCCATCCGAAAGTTTCTGGTATGTTTGTTTTATCATAAATTCATGATAAGCAGACCTTTTGATGACCTTTAGCATTTTTTCTTTCTCATTTTGTGTTGTGATAAGCATCATTGATTTGATTTGCTGTGCATTTGAAAGGTGAAAAGTGTAGCCGATGTCTCACTATGGTGTCAGGCTTCTAACCTTGAAATAATTGCTTTCTTGGTTGATGAAATTTTGATTTTTGTCTTTTTTTGTCCATTGAACAAATTTGTTAATATCATATCTCATGCATTTTTAGTGTTCTATCTTTTTCATGTGCCTTTTCATACACAAAAAGTGTAGAGAAGGAGAACTTATGACTTGTAGTAAACATCAAACAAATTAGTTGTTTTTGTAGCAAGTTCACTTGGAGCACGGGATTTTGCAGTCCCTCTCGCGAGACGATGATGACGTATACCCGATTTTAATGTCTCAAAATAAAAGTTCTCTTTAGAATTTTTCCTACCAAAATAATATTCCTTGCGAATGTTATACTTGGTAGAATCTAGTTCGGCGTGGCCGATAACGCGTCCGGTAGGAGCTTGAACCGATGATTTGCACCCAAATAATGAATACCTATTAAAACATTATTAAAATTCAAAAAATATCTTTCCACCCACTATTAAACCACTTTTCACAACTTTTTTGGCTTTTGGATCCGTTAGCTGTCGGTATGCTGGAGACTGATGCCACCAGCAGCATCAGCCATGCCACCGGCGACATCAGCCATACCGCCAGCGGCATCACCATGTCGCCGGTGGCATGGCCCGAAATGGGTCCCTCCACAGACAGCCTTTCGGCCACTTTCAGTGGAATTGGTCAAAAAGACCTTAAAAAAACCCCATTTCACCTATAAAAACACACCTTGAGCTGCACTTTGGAGGAGGAGAATTGAAGGTTAGGATTTTAATGTGGGAATAGATTTTAGTGAGATAAGAACTAGATAAAACAGAAAAAAAGGATTCCGATCCATTTTTCCTGGTTTTTCTTCTTTGAATTCTCTGATTGTGAGTTTGAAATGAGTAAGCCTTTAAGTTAAAATCAACTTAATTGGATTTAGAAACCAAAAACACTTAAATTTACTACTAAATCGTTTTAACAAGCTCCCCGAAGGTGTTTCTTTCGGTTCACGAAGAGGTGGATTCACGGCGTCGAGGTAAAAATCCTGAGTCTCATAGATCTTTGGCATTAACATTATTGATTTGTGTTAATTTTCGTCAATTTATATTCATTTTTGGGTTTTCGGTCATTTTTACTTCCACCACTGCTGCCTACAAGCTGATATCGCCGGTGACATAACTGATGTCTCCGGCGGCATCAGCCATGTCACCAGCGACATCAGTCATGTCGCCGGCGGCATCAGTTGTATCGTCGGTGATATGACTTTCTGGACAGCAGTTTTATTTTCAATTATTCCCGGATTAGCTTATTTTCTGAAACTAGAACATATAATGTAATGAAGAAGTTTAAAACCTCTTGAAAGCAAACCCCACCCCGTAATGTGTGGGTATTTTCATTTATAATCCGGTTAAAGTAATGATTGAGCCTAAAAATTGGTTAAGAACGGAATTTCCTCGAAAGGGTCGTTCAAATCTCATTTTAGCCACCCGATCGGGCTTTATAATACTGTAAATAAAATATGTTATACCCGTGCTAATAATCTTCTGCAGGCGGACGTATATCAGATATTCAGGTATTTTATTTATTGCATAGAAAAATGTATAGGACTTGGAAACTTTGTAATAATTTTACTTTCCGCACTTATTTTTTTATGGCTGTAAATATTTTATTCATTGCTTCAATTGCCTGAGAAATGCAAAAAAAACAAAATAACTGAAAATACAAATAAATAGGATGGATTAAACCGATAAAGAAATAATGAAGTATCTTCACTTGGCCTAATGAAGAATAGATAACATCATCCGAACTTGGAATCTCTACTTAAGGTATGGTCTAACCACCCGATGGGAAAATCGTACCGAAAAATTTCCTAGTTGAGCTAAACCGGGCGGCAACTCTATTTTAAGTACGAGATTTTGATCTCGTATCTTTTAAGCATTAAAATATGCAAAATCATTTTCCAAACACATCACACTTATCCCCCGTCATTTAAATGGGCCGATCCGACCGAGCCTAGCCCCGCTGCCTCTACGCGTAAAGTCGTTCGCTCACAGTGGCGACTCTGCTGGGGATCTTTTCTCTAAACTTGAACTTTCTTTCATAAAGTTTAAAAGATTTTGATGATGTATTGAAATCATTGGCCAAATTAAAACTTCATTCTTCTTTTATAGCATTTTATCCTCATGCCTGTAGATAGTTCGTTAATTTTAGGTGCCCCATTTTACCTAAGAAGCTCACGAAGTATCACTCATGCCCTTTTGGAATTGGGGATGCCTAGTGGGTGGATCACTCATTTTAACCAACACGTAAACTCCTACGATCGCACCTATTTGGGTAGAAGTTGAGTAACGTGGAATCAAGGTAAACGAGAACCTTCTACATCAACAATCCTATACCAAAGCCGCGTTAGAAAAAGCCTTAGCATATCATTCCCCTAAGGATTACCCAAAACAAATAAAATAATTGGGATGCGCTTCTTTCACCATTACCGGTGAAGAGGCCAAACTCCATCCTTCTAAAGAGGCATTACACAGGAGTTATAAGGTTGGAAGAGGGCCGATTCACGTTCTATGTGCTCTGTGATCATGCACCCTATGCATCAGCTTTAAGAGCCGAAAATGAATCAACTTACCCTTACCACTTCTACCCGTGGAAGAAATTTAGCAACACACGTAGGACTTCTCTTGTACCTCGGTTGCGTCACCACATATCGCTATGTATGACATGAGGTACAAATGTCCCACATATATTGGAGGGATAAGCCATTACGTCATCTCCAACCACGTCTATGTGCAGCCATACGCATCACACATCATTCCCAAGGAACAAAAGGCATGCATACCATGCATATCATTCACCAATCCATTCATGGTTTGACCCGCTACCTACCATTTCAGCTAGTAGGAGGCACACTGATCGTTGCACCCCGGCTTGGAAAATGATAGAACATAGCCTGATACGTCATCCTATGACCCCGATTGCCACTGCAGAAGTTAAAAGAATTCCTTACACCGATTCCAGCGGGGAGTCAGATTCAGAACAAGTTCAGTTAAGCCAAAATCCCTCTCGACCAGCCATATCTTTCCCAAGAGATGAAGGGACCCCTCCTCCAAAAGAGCCCTTTGGCCCTACATCCAACTCGGGAATAAGATCCCAACCACCACCTGGTTTCAACTTCACTAGTGCTATGATGCAATTCCTGAACTCAGACGCTTTCCAAGCTTCTATCCAAACTACGGTTCAAGCAGCCGTTAAGTGAGCTCTCGAAGACAGGAATTTTGATCAAGTATCGGCATCTGATATTCAGGCCCCGAACGGTTCGACACAGATGTTGACTAGTCTAGTAGGGGTGAGACCCGTTGCACCTATGTTTCAATCAACCCAATCCTTGGCGAGTCCATTCTAGTTTGGGCCTGCTTCAGCTTTCTTATCAACTTCGACCATCCTATCAGTTGTGCCTTTCAATCCAAGACCCTTCGCCCAAAGCTCCACTCCTTCGGTATTCACTCACCAAAGCCCAGCTTCTCGGCCACTACCCTCCTTCATACCTCCGCAGTTTATGAGACTCCTAAAGGCACCACCTACCCCCAAAATCCTTTTGCCAGCCAGCTGACCATTCACCCTCCGCTACCTCCGACACTCAAAGACCAGGTCACGCAGCCTTCGAGCATGACACCTGAAGTAGCCGCCTTTGTTCGGTAAATGATAGCTTCTCAAACCATCAATGACTAAGTCGCGCATTCTCCGAGCGTAACACCTGAAGCCCCGACTATCTCTCATAAATCGGTCAGCGACCAGGTCACGCGGCCTCCTGGCGTGATGCCTAAGATCCAAGCTTACATCAATCGCCTCATCACTGATAAAAAACCTGAGAGGGATGAAGATTGGGTCCCCGACAATTTTACTATACCAAACATGGCTCATTATAATGGCTCAGGAGCACCTGCCTCCCACATTATAATGTATGAAAGAGTGATGCACGTGAAGAAGCTGAGTGATAAGGTGCTTGCTAAAATGTTTCCTTGCTCCCTTCGGGGTCCTTCCCTCGAATGGTATCACACCTTGCCGCAATATATTGTCACCGACTGGACTCTCTTATTCGAGGCATTGAACGTGCATTATAGTTTTAATACTATGATGGAGACGACCCTCCAACATCTTGAGAGGGTCCGTCAAATTCCCAACGAAACCTTTAAGCAATACTTCAATAGGTGGATGTTGACTCAGGTCTTGATGAAGTTCAAGCTCAGCGTTGAGGAAATGATTGTCAAACTCCTTGAAGGGTCTCTCACCCTATTCCGCAAGGAAATGGCTACAGATTCCTTTCTTTCTTACAAGGCTGTGTTTGAGAAAGCTGAAAAAATTGAGTGTGAGAAGGCCGAGAAAGCAGGGAAACCATGGTTTAGGAAGAATGAAGCTCAACCCTCAGCCCTGGCGCCGGCTAAGCTAAAAACACCGGCTGCAATTTAAGCCATTTCTCACGCCCCCACTATGCCACTCACAGCCAATCCGACTCCATCAATAATTGCCATAATCCAACCTCCTTGTCCCCTTTTTGTTTTAACTAACCCTTATAAATTGCCCCTGCGGGTCATCTTCCAGCGCTTGAGGGAAGCAGGCTTCATGCAGTCCCTTCAGGAATACAAGCCACCTAGACCTGAAGATAAGAATAACTTCTGTAATTATCATGTTTAGGTAGGATACCAAACCAACAACTGCAAAACCCTGCTCTCAGCAATTCATCGGTTGGTTAGTGAAGCAAAGATCGCTGAATCGGACAAGGCCTCAAGACTATGAATAATCCTTTGCCAAACTTTAGAAGTAAGTTTGGCATGGTTCAATCTGGTTTATTTGAAGCCACAATCTTCGATCTCTTTGCTCACAAGCCAGACAATAGTAACTCTATCTTGGTCATCGGTTCGGGTCTACCATCTTGCTCAGTTTTTTATCTTATCAATCAAGCCAACCCAAGAGTCAACTCCATTTAGGGAATGGAAATTGATCTAAACCAACCAAAGCAAGAGAGCCACAGGTCTAAACCATTTGTGGCAAAAAGAAAGAAAGTTGAGGGGAAAGCACTACTCAGCGTAGATTCCTTTGTTTTGAAGGAGAACTATTCTGATGAGGATGGGGAAATGGCTCAGAGACCAAGGCCATAAGCACCAACTTATTCAAGGTTGATAACAATGACCTTTTCAGCATGGACAAGTATGAGCTACAAGACCCAGATTTGAACTCCGAAGAGCAACAATACCTGTTTGAAAAATGAGCCACTAAGAGCGTCTTGCTCGATAATGTCCTCAATATTACCCGGAGTGGTCGTGTATATCAGCCAGAAGTCTGATATCTTCTCCTAAACAAAGACCCGATTCATGGCAGAGTTGGAGCTATTGCAAGACCCCCTTTTCTAATTCTGCCTGTCCCTACCAATCTTGAGGTTGACCCCCTTATTACCTAGCTAAAAAACACCTAAGCCCGATATATAATCTGGCAATTGGTAATTGAATCTAAAAGGCATCGCAAGGGTTTAATCAAACAGCTCCTTAATCTGGAAGCTAATCTGACCACCTCGGTCTTTGGGATGTGTGCCACATTAGGAGAAGGCATTCCCCCAAGAAAAGGGCCTCAGATTATGTTTGACAGTTTTGATCTTACGCTCGAAGGAAGGGATCACAATAGGGCCATATTCATCCGGATCCAAATTCTTGATAAAGTTATCCTGTGCGTCATGGTGGATGATGGCTCCGCTCTAAACCTATGCCCTCTAAAATTCCTTCCTCATCTGGGGCTGTCAGAGGACATGCTTGAAAGGTCTAGGATGGTTATTAGAGCTTATGATGATTCAAAGTGCAATGTAATTGGGACTTTTGAGGCAAAAGTCACTGTTGAAGGTGTGGCAAGCAATGTGCATTTCACCGTACTTGACATTCCTGTTACCTAACCTTTATTGGTTGGCCGACCATGGCTTCATACTTTGGGCGCGGTGCCCTCTACACTACACCAAAAAATCAAGCTAATTCATGATGACAAAATGGTGACTCTAGAGGCCGATCCCGCTTTCATTATGGTTGTTATGGAAGCCGAAGCTAATTTAGAAAAGGGCCTTCAGATTGCCATAATTAACAAAGCTCAGAAGTCTCCTGCCCTTTGGCACAGCTACCTTCATACGGGTATGGGCAAACTAATAAAGAAATCTAGTTACAAACCTGGCAGAGGTGGGGGAATACACAAACAAGGGATTATTGAGGCATTGGAGCCAAAGATCCTTATTCATGGAGCTGGATTGGGATATAAGCCTAGAAAATCCTATCGCCGTGTCCCTTCTTGCTACTGCCGCATGGCCACTATTTGTGAGATCCAAGGCAAGAGGCCTTATAAGGGGGAGCCTGAGTCAATCGAGTATGGCGGGAAAATATGGCCCGGCTTTGAGATCTTTAAAGATGTCTATGACTTTGAGACTGGTCACATGATAGTTTCAGCCGAACCCAAGCTTACTGAGCCTGATGCACCTGTCAATGTTGTTTCTGATAAGGCTAAAGGGAAAGGTAAGATGTATCCTGAGGATGAGCCTGAGAGAAGTAATAAAGAGTCTATTGATCCAAAAATTAAGAATGCTGTGGCAACCATGATAAAAGCCATGGCACTACTGATGAGGAAAGGCTGGAAGGGTACCGTGGAAGAAGACGCTATGACAGCTATAGTAGAAAATCTCACCAGGGCTCTCACTGAAAAGGCCGATATGTTTGAAGGGCCAACACTCACCATTGCCCAAAAGATCGCTCTAGAGCACGACCTAAACGCCAATCTAACAGACAATACAGAGGACACTTCTCCTATCGACGTTGCTACTGAAGCCCCTCCGCCTGTGGAGGAGGATATGGACGATGTAATTTTTAATATTTCTGATGTTTTTGATGCAAATAATGCCGCTTATGAGGCTTTTAATGTAATGAATAACTCCCATTCTGCTTACTTGTTTGATGTCTTTCTTGATGGGTCCATGCATTCATATAATAATATGCATAATGTTTTTGGCATTAGTGATACATTATTAAGTGAAATAAACCTGCGTACAGATGACAATCCTAAAATGGTAACCATTTTCAAAGATTTAACTCCCGAGGAAAGAAGTGAGATCATAAAACTGCTTAAAAATCATGTTAAAGCTTTTGCTTGGCCGTACGAGGACATGCCTAGGGTTGACCGATAAATCACCGAACACATAATCCCAATTGATCATAAATTTTGACCTGTCAAGCAAAAGCTCTGCCGGTTGAGACCTGAATGGGCAGAACAGGTTAAGACAGAGGTTTCAAGGTTGATCAAAGCTCGATTCATAGAAGTGGTAGAATACCCAACTTGGTTGTCCAACATTGTCCCAGTGCCGAAGAAGGATGGTAGGGTCCGAGTCTGTGTTGATTTCCGAGACCTCAATAAAGCCTCGCCAAAAGATGACTTCCCTCTCCCACATATTAATGTCCTAATTGATAGCGCCGCCAGGGTGGCTATGTATTCATTCATGGATGGGTTCTCAGGGTACAATCAGATTCTGGTTAATATTATCGACAAAGTTAAAGCAGCGTTCATCACTGAATGGGGGGTGTATTACTACAAGGTAATGCCATTTGGGTTGAAAAATGCAGGGGCCACTTATCAGCGAGCTGTGACCGCCCTCCTACACGACATGATCCATAAAGAAGTGGAAGTGTATGTGGACAACATGATTGTGAAGTCTGCCACTTAAGAGGAGTACCCTGCTATTCTTGACAAGTTCATGACTCGCATTGAAAAGTATAATCTTCACCTAAATCCAAATAAATGCATATTTGGAGTTACCTCCGGTAAGCTATTGGGATACGTGGTTAGCCAGTATGTTAGTCGGTTCATTGCTCGCCTCACTACTGTTTGCAAACCCATCTTTAAACTGTTAAAGAAATAACAACCCGTGGTATGGAACGATCACTGCTAAGTAGCATTTGACAGAATCAAGGCATATCTTGTCGATCCACCCATCTTGACATCCCCCATCCCAGGGAAACCACTCTTCCTTTATCTGGCCATTGAGGAAACTTATGTCAGGGCCATGCTTGTCCAGGAACATGATGATAAGCGTGAACATGACATCTACTATTTGAGCAAGAAGGTTTTAGATTATAAAACCCAGTATTTGATTGTAGAAAGGATCTGTACTACCATGGTTTGGCTCACTAAGAAGGTGCGACATTATTTCCAATCTTATCGCGTCCAAGCCGTAGCCAAGATTGATCCAATGAAGTTTCTTTATCAATCCCCTACTCTGGCCGGTAAATTGTCCCGATGGCTGCTTCTCTTGTCTGAGTTTGACATTGAATATATAACCCAAAAGGTCATTAAGGGGTGGGCCATAGCTGAATTCCTGGCTAATCAACCCCTCAGCTCTGACTATAAAGAAAATTATGAGTTTTCTGATGAATAACTCACCTTTGTTACAACCCTTGATGATGATTGGACAATGTACTTTGACAGCGCTATGAACCGCCGGGGAGCAGGTCTCGGGGTCATCATCGTCACACCAGATAATGAGATAATCCCTTGTCCAAATGTTTAGAATTCGGTATCATCAACAACGGCACTGAATACGAAGCTTGCCTATTCGGCCTCGAGGCTCTTCTTCAGGTTCAGGCACGCCATGTATCCGTTATCGAAGATTCGGCTCTAGTTGTCCATCAGGTCATTAGAGATTGGGAAGTTAAAGAAGAGTCTCTTCGTCCTTATGTTGAGGCTATCCGCGAATTGTTTGAGGAATTTACCTCGTGCTTGTACTGCCATTTCCCTCGAGATGAGAATTAAATGGCAGATGCTCTCGCCACTCTCGAGTCCATATGGGAAGGACCCAACAGCAGCCTATTCGCCCTTTGGTTTTAATGTCCACCTAGATCCTATACCATGTTCAATCGACTCCTACAGTCCTCACCATTTTATTCAAACCTTGTTAGTATTCCGACATCATCCTATTTCTTCAGACTGGCCAATACCCCATAGATTCTTCTGACTTAGACCATACCACCCTACGGCGGCCCTCTATCTAGTTTCATATTGTGGATAATGATCTATTCAAGTGCACTAGTGACGGCCTACTTCTCTATTGCCTCACTGATTCCAAGGCTCAGAACGTTATGACCCAGGTCTATACCAGTGACTTTAGCCCTTATATGAATGGTCTTGCTCTCACAAAGAAAATCCTGCAGCTGGGGTATTTTTGGCTCACTCTCACAGCCGATTGTATCGCCCAGGTCAAACGATGCCACCAATGCCAGGTTTATGGAGATATGTAGCATCTGCCACCCACCGAGCTCCATCACTTATCCACCCCTTGGCCATTCTCAGCATGAGGGATAGATATAATTGGTGAAATCCATCCTTTCTTAACAAACGACCACAAATTCATTGTTGTAGCAGTAGATTACTTCTCGAAATAGGTGGAAGCCGAATCCTTCACCAATGTTACCGCCAAGCAGATGGCCAAGTTCATAGAAAAGCACATCTTCGCTCGGTATGGGCTTCCACACCATATAGTCTCAGATAATGGAGTATAATTTTAAGGAGCAACTACTTCTCTAATTGAGAAGTATGGGATCGAGCACCATAGATCTTCTCCATACAGACTAGAAGCTAATGGAGCTGTTGAGGCAGCAATAAATGGGTAAAGACGATTCTCCCTATGATGATAGCCGGCTATAGGGATTGGGCAGATAAGCTACATTTCGCTATCTGGGGATATCGCACCAGCATACGCATCCCGACGGGGCCAAACTCTGTTCTCCTTGGTATACAGGATGGAAGCAATCTTGCCAGTTGAAACTCATATGACCTCATTAAGAGTCGCTCTAGAGGCTAAATTAGAAGAATCTAAATGGACTCGGGCGAGATTTGAATAGTTGAACATGATGGATGAGCAGAGGTTGAAGGCCCTCGACAACCTCCAGATGTACCAACATCATATGGCTCAGGCATATAACAGTCGGGTAAGACATCAAAAGTTCCCCCTGAAGGCCGGTGATTTGGTCCTCAAGCAGTTGAAACACTCTACCACTGATGCAAGGGGTAAATTCAGGCCAAACTAGGAAGGACCATATGTAATAAAGAAGCTGCTTAGCAAAGGGGCAGCTAAACTTATGGACATGGATGGGAACGAGTTCGTAAATCCCGTAAACCAAGACAGGCTTGAGCGTTATCATGTTTAATTCAAAAGAAACAAATTAAAAAAGCAGCACACCAATATATATATATATATATATATATATATATATATATATATATATATATACGTGATAATTACCCGCCTTTCAGTCTTTTACTGATCGGGCAAAAATTAGGGTGACGCCCGATGATTGGTATCTTGCAAACCAACCGTGCAAAAATTAGGGGATGAGACAAACCCGCTAGATCAAAAACCCGAAAAGGGCAATCTAGGCAAAAGTTAGGGTATGTGAGCATAGAGCGAGTGCCTTCTAGAAAACTGGTCTCGGATAGTTGGCACCGGGAGTTAAATCAATGGGAATGTCAACCAAACATTATGTACTTTATTTTGTCTCAATTAATAAAAGTTTCTCTTTTGTTGAAATCTAAATGCTTAGGCTTATGTGGATCCTGTATTCATAAGATTAAGACAACTTCGGCAAGCCTTAGATAGAGTTCATTTTATTTCATTTTAGACAAATAAAAAACAAAAAAAAAATCTAACAAAAGCAAGGCTCAAATCGAACTTCCCGCATCATCGTCATAGTACCTAGAGATCCGCCTCGGTATGCTAGTAGAAAAGGGGTCCTCTCCCCACTCCACACGTTCCCCCTTAAAACGGGCCCATGACTACTTCTGACGGGTAGATAAGTCTCTTATCTTAGCAAGCCATCCCCTGTAGTGTGTGTCAATTTCGATGGTTTCCATGTGATCATAATCCAGAATCTCAAATACAGCCTCCTTGGACCACTTCTCCCGAATATGGTTGACCCACCTAGCTTTGTAAACTTCAATCTGGTTGTGGGGCAGTTTGATTGGGACTCTTTGCCTCTTGCCATACTGATGACACAGCTGGTAAGGGGTATAAAATGAAGATTTCTCCAGACTTACCAGCTGAACACATGCTCCCTAAGATTCTATAACCATATCTTGAATTCTCCACCATAGACTATCCTATTGAACCTGCACGTCAGTATACCCCCTCAAAATAGGCACCTAATCATCATATGTCAACTCATCAAAATCAGCCTGCATAAGCCCTCTCTCCCTCAAATGAACGGAAAGATACTTTTTCGGATTCCCTCGTGGCGTCTCCCTCAACTTCAGCTTCTCCATCAGCCATACCTATAATTCAAAACTCAGGTAAGGATTAGGGAAGGAAATATGTAGGATCAGAAAGAACAAAAGGTACCTGTAATAATATGAGTTGATCTCCGATAAGTGACGAGTCAACAGAAGCAGCATCCACGTTCAGCAAAACATTGGCCAATCCCACCGCCATGGGAGAAGCCCTTGTTGACATAGGGCTGATGAGCAAAATTAGCCTGAGCAGAGCAATAGGGCTCACTCCACACATAAACTCTGCCATGAGTAGCAATGCCACCATGAATGACCAAGCAGGATGGGATCGGGGCACTCCACAACACCACTCTAGAACTGCTCTGAGCTGAACAGGTTTATTGGGCAACCGAGAGAAAAATGGGTCCACATAATCCAAATTCCATAACCCTCGAGGAATTCCATCTATGCTAAAATGAAAGTCCGGCAATGCCAGTGAAACGCATTTAGGACATGGTATCCCTAAAATAGCGTGGAATTCTTCGAGCAAGGGGCAAAGCTCGAGCGATGAAAATCGAAAAATGTGGTCCATTGGATCCCAAAAAGATAGTGTTTATTGAAGGAATTCATGGCTTATGGGCCACGCCGCGACATATCAAAACCCCTAAGGCCTGAATTTTTCAAGCCTCTTCCATTATGCATTCCCCAGACTCTGTATAAAACCCCGTAGCTTTTGATTGTAGGTTGCCATGACAGGAATGGACAGAATAGTCAAAATCAGATAGCTGGAAAATTGATACCGCTGGCGATATGGGTGATGCCGCCGGCTATATGGATTAGATTTGGCGATATCAGATGATGCCGCCGGCGATATGGACTTTCAGACAGCCCTGTATATATTATTTTGGCTAGATGAGTTTGGGCAATATGGGTCATGCCGCCGGCGACATGAAGTGAATTTTCTGGCAACATCAGAAGCATTTCTTCCATTTCAGACCTATACAAAACCTGTAAACAATCCTATACTATATTTCCAATGCCTTTCTAAACAGCAACCCATTCTTATTCAAAATAAAAAGCCCGAAGGCACAAACCATCCAAAAATTCTGAATGTCTAGACCACGAAAGAAACAAAACCCAACAGAAAAAAAAACCAAATTATTCCAACCCCAATGTATCAAGGGTACAAACAAGCAAATAAAAAAAGAGAGCAAAATAAAAAAAAACTAGGCATGCCCGCCACTACCGGCCGGGCAAGATGAAACGTCTTTAGGACTCACAAGCCAGTCATCAACATCGTCCTCTTCCCTTCCCTCCGTCATGGGCACACTGCTAGACTCCTCAGCCACGGTAGGCGGGAGTCGGCCGGCAGACATCTAGATCCCCCTACGACTAGTACTACCAGGGTGCACACGGTCCAGGTTTTGCTTTACTTCTCCATTCCTGAACGGTGGCTGCCAGCTGACCCTCAAGGTCACTCACGCGATGCCATAGGACTGCGGTCTCCTCCTCGTACCGCCGCCGAGCTGTATCAGCAACTGACAAGGAAAGGGCCAAGAAATCCTATAAGCTAGAGAAAATATCAACAATGTATATCATTCATAACATCCATACATGCATCCCATCTTAACATATGCATAAAATGCCTGAGCAAGGAGCGACTGTCCGATAAGTGTATCTCGGAGAACAAAATTATTCTCTACGAGCTACTCCTTATGGCTCCGCACCACCTGAAAAACCCAAAAGGCAAATCATTAGACAACCGTATCTAAGGTTAAACAAGAAAATAATTATCAGGCCTTACGTAAGTAGTATTTTGGGGCATGAAAATTGGACCTTGCCGGCTCGAGCCTATATTCCTAGGGAGGAACTCGCCTCGAGAATTCATCAGCAGGAATGTGGTTTCCAACAGATTGACCAGACGCCCCTCCATAAAGTTTATGCCCTCCGACACACCATAGTGCCGTGTCCCACTCGGGTTATCCCGGCCTCTCTTCCTCCCGGGTTCCTAAAAAACATGAAAGCCACACATCAACAACGTTCCTAAACAATTTCAAAATCATGCACATAAGCACAATCATACCTCAAAAGAACGTTGCTCCCCTTCAAACATTGGCGCACTCTCGTCGGCTACGTCCACGCCCACCTCATCCTCCCCCTCGGGCTTGATCCCAACATCCCCTTCAAGCGCCTCATCTTCATCATCTTCTTCCTCCTCGACATCCATAATGCCTTTGAGGCACCTTTTCTCATCCTCCAACCGTTGTTCGTTATGATACTCAATCGTATCATTTCTGTGGATGCGGGGATACACAGGGAGTAGATGCTGTTGAAGCTGCTCGTAGAGGCCAGGGACGCTAGGGATCACTCGGCCGTTCCCCTCGATGTAATCAGCCTTGTCAGCCTTAGAGGTGATCACCAAATAGGGCCACCATAAGCCCATAGGAGGATTAGGAGGCACCGGTCTATCAGCCACCAGGATGGACATCCAGTCCCGCATGCGCTCACCTAGGTACCACTGCTGGGACAGAGGGCACTCAATCATGAACCGACGATCATCTACCTCCCTCCTAACCCTTGTGACCTCTGCTAGATTCTTCACCCCATTGAATAGATCAAGGACAAGCTACACCAATAATCAGCCAAAACAACCAGTGTAAGTTCATAAACGCCTTTTGTTTAGTCTAAGGGTAAAAATAAAGACTAAAATAAAAAGTTGCATACCGAGCTCAACCACGCGCTCCTCAGGACCTCGCTATACTTCGTAGGGTACTTGGCCTTCCCACCAAAGCCCCCACACCAGCGAGTGAGAAAGTGGGAACCTGAGGACATAATCTTCTAAAACTCCACCGACGAGAGGATCTGATGCTCAAAGGCCTAAGCCTGCACAAATAACGACTAACCAATTTAAAAAGCATCATACAATAAATGAGAACGTGTACTATCAAGTAAAATACTTCCAAAGAGTTGTACCTGGAGTAGCAGTTGACAGAGACGAAGGGCTTTCTCCTTCTTCTACGCTCCCACGTCCAGCCCATGGTACAGCTGAGCCAAGATGGCCCTCGGCCAATTCTTCCTCCTAATGCCCGACACGTCTTCCACAGCAGTTATGAGCACATAATTGATCTTGCTCCCCGAGATTGGGAAGAACAGCATGGTAAGCAAAGAAATTAGGAAGGACCAGATATAAGTCTCCCTCTCATCCTCGGGCACTACATCCACCCGGGTCCAGTGTTGGTACAACTCACCATAAGACAGCCGCCCAGAAATGGGCTTCAGACTAAATAGCTCCTTCACCCGCCTCACCACAGGCCTCTCAACATGGTATTTGTCCATTTAAGCATCAAAGTGTATGACCTCGTCCGTCTAAGGGAGGCCAGTCATGGCTACGACATAAAAGGGTGTAATCGTAGCTTCCCCGAAAGAGAAGTGGAAAGTATGGGTAGTCTTAGACCACCTCTCGGTTAAGGCTATCACTATTGAATGAGAAAGCTTGGGCATCGGCATTGGCATTATCCGGGCTAAGTCCCTGGATCCTATCTTATTGATGGTAAGCGCAAGCTCGAGGTCGTTCTCCAAAATATGGTGCCACCATTCGCCGATGGTGCCCATCCCCCCCGTATAGGTCAGTTCATATGGCTGCAAAATTAGAAAAAAAATAGATAAGTCCTATGTATTTTCTCACCACAGAAATCTGATAGAAAGCTGCTGTCGCTTTTGCTAGAAGTGATATCACTGGCGGCATCATCCCATAATGCTGGCAGCATGGATGATATCGCTGATGATATCAATTCAAATAGAAGTGACATCAGACTCCCCTAGCCCCTTTCGCAAGGACTGATGCCGCCAGTGACATCACTCATATCACCGGCAACATCACTACTTGCAGGCAGAACCTATTTTCCCCAAAATCGCACCCACCGTGCCAAAACCACAAAAATCGCAATCAATCAAACAATAAGCCTGAAAATAGTAAAAATCAAACCTAAAGCATGCAATATAGTCAATCTATTTCACACTTAAACTCCTATCATGGCACGATTTCAAGCCTAAGGCCAAATCGAAACTCTACCCAAAAAGAGGAGATTCAGGTTTTACGGGATTACCTGGATATAGCAGAGGTGCTTCTCCTTCTCTAGGGTCAGATTGGTGATGGAAGAATTGATCCCATAGCCATACATCTTGGTCGTCTCCTTCAAGCCATAATCAGTAGGAACGGAGAGCATTTTCAATCCCTCAATAGAAGAATCAGGCAGGTTCTCCCTAGCCTTGGCGGATTTACCCCTGAAAGCCTTGGCGATTCTCTTCATGATTTAAATAATGAAAAAGAAATTGGAAAAATTGGAGAAGAAGATGGGAAGGGGGTACGGTTTTCTGAATAATAAGGAAAAAGGGAGTTTTACTTCCTTTTAAACTGCCGCACGGAATTCAAGGAGTTTTAATTTAACTGAAATTGCCCGCTCATGCCGCCGGCGGCATCACTCTATGCCGCCAGCAATATCACTCATATCACCGGTAACATCGCCTCCTCTCAGTTCAAATTTTGAAATTGTTTGACCAGTCAAAGCTACCATGTGGAATCCATGCCGCCGGCGGCATCACCTTATACCGCCAGTGACATCACTCATATCGCCTGCGATATCGATCCCTCCAATTCAAATTTCGAAAATAATCTAACTAGTCAAAGCTACCATGTGGTAGTTATGCCGTCAACAGCATAATTTGATACCGCCAGCGACATAATTTATGTCACCAACGACATCAGGTCTCTCCCTGCTTTTCTCAGCCATTCTCAACAAAATCCTAGCTCAAGTCCCAGTAATCCAGAACTTGCACAAGTCATAATCGCAAACCCAATATGGTCATTCTATAAAACTACCTAGAGATTACGGCATGACCAGATACACGTCACCTTTTTAGGGTTCATCCTCAGAACACCAATTGAAGGTCACTGATACAGTCACTATACGTATCACCCTTTGGGTTCATCCTCAGAACACCAACTAAAGGTCACGGATACAATTACTGTACGTATCACCCTTTCCAGGTTTATCCTCAGAACACCAACTGAAGGTCACTGATACAGTCTCTGTATGTATCACCCTTCAAATTCATCCTTACAACACCAACCAAAGATCGTGGCGTGACCCAAGGCAATCACTCCACAAAATATGAGCCCGACCAAAGGCCAATCTCCTCACAAAGTGAAAGCCCAACCAAGGGGCAATCACTCCATAAACCATGAGCCCGGTCAAAGGGCAACCACTTCACAAAGTGAAAGCCCGACCAAGGGGCAATCACTCCACAAAACATGAGCCCCGACCAAAGGGCAATCTCCTCAAAAAGTGAAAGCCCGACCAAGGGGCAATCACTCTACAAAGCATAAGCTCGATCGAAGGGCAACCTCTTCATAAAGTGAAAGCCCGACCAAGGGGCAATCACTCCATAAAGCATGAGCCCGATCGAAGGGCAATCTCCTTATAAAGTGAAAGCCTGACCAAGGGGTAATCACTCGACAAAGCATGAGCCCGATCGAAGGGCAACCTCTTCACAAAGTGAAAGCTCGACCAAGGGGCAATCACTCTACATAGCATGAGCCCGACCGAAGGGCAATCTCCTCACAAAGTGAAAGCCCGACTAAGGGACAACCAACCTACAAAGCTCAAGTCCGACCAAGGGACAATCTCCATAAAGCGTAAGTCCAACCAAGGGGCAACCAATCTATAAGGCGTAAGTCTGACCAAGGGGCAACCAATCCACAAAGCTCAAGTCCGACCAAGGGACATACAATCCACAAGGCGTAAGTCCAACCAAGGGGCAACCAATCCACAAAGCTCAAGTTCGACCAATAGGCATCCAATCCACAAAGCATGAGTCCAACCAAGGGGCAAGCAACCCACAAAACTCAAGTCCGACCAAAGGGCAACCAACCCACAAAACTCAAGTCTGACCAAAGGGCAACCAATCTATAAAGCGTAAGTCCGACCAAGGGGCAACCAATCTACAAGGCATAAAGTCCGACCAAGGGGCAAGCCAGTCATCCCTCAGGTATCATTCCTATCCCTTTCTCTTTCACGTGAATATACTGACCTATAGCAGCAGTGATCCCCCGAGGGGCAGCCTGTGAGCACAAGATTTTGCAGTCCCTTTCGCGAGACGATGATGACGCTTACCCGATTTTAATGCCGCAAAATAAAAGTTCTCTTTAGAATTTTTACTACCAAAATAATATTCCTTGCGAATTTTATACTTGGTAGAATCCAGTTCGGCGTGGCCGACAATACGTCCGGTAGGAGCTTGAACCAATGATTTGTGCCCTAAAAAATGAATACCCATTAAAATATTATTAAAAGTAAAAAAGATGCATTTCCACCCATAATTGAACCATTTTGCATGACTTTTTTGGCTTTTGGACCCGTTAGCTGTCGGTATGCTGGAGACTAATGCCACTAGAGGCATCAGCCATGCCGCCGGCGGAATCACCATACCGCCGGCGACATCAGCCATATCGCCGATGGCATTACCATGTTGCCAATGGCATGGCCCGTAATGGGTCCCTCCATAGACAGCCTTTCGGCCACTTTCGGCAGAATTGGTCAAAAAGGCCTAAAAACACCCTATTTCACCTATAAAAGCACACCTTGAGCTGCACTTTGGAGGAGGAGAATTGAAGGTTAGGATTTTAATGTGGGGATAGATTTTAGTGAGATAAGAACTATATTAAATAGAAAAAAAAGGATTCCGATCCATTTTTCCTGGTTTTTCTTCTTTGAATTCTCTGATAGTGAGTTTAAAATCAGTAAGCCTTTAAGTTAAAATCAACTTAATAGGATTTAGAAACCAAAAGCACTTAAATTTACTGCTAAATCGTCATAACAAGCTCCCCGAAGGTGTTTCTTTCAGTTCACGAAGAGGTGGATTCACGGCCTTGAGGTAAAAATCCTGAGTCTCATAGCTCTTTGGCATTAACATTACTAATTCGTGTTAATTTTTGTCGATTTATACTCATTTTTGGGTTTTCGGTCATTTTTACTGCCAACACTGCTGCCTACAAGCTGATATCGCCGGTGATATAACTTATGTCACCGGCGGCATCAGCCATGTCGCGAACGACATCAGTCATGTCGTCGGCGGCATCAGTTGTATCGTCGGCGATATGACTTTCTAGACAGCAGTTTTATTTTCATTTAATTCCGGATTAGCTTATTTTTCGAAACTAAAACATACAATGTAATGAAGAAGTTCAAAACCTCTTGAAAGCAAACCCCACCCCATAATGTGTGGGTATTTTCATTTATAATCTGGTTAAAGTAAGGATTGAGCCTAAAAATTGGTTAAGAACAGAATTTCCTTAAAAACGTCGTTCAAATCTCATTTTAGCCATCCGATCGGGCTTCATAATACTGTAAATAAAATATGTTATACCCGTACTAACAATTTTCTTTAGGCGGACATATAACAGATATTCAGGTATTTTATTTATTGCATAGAAAAATGTATAGGACTTGGAAACCTTGTAATAATTTTACTTTCCACATTTTTTTTATGGCTGTAAATATTTTATTCATTGCTTCAATTGCTTGGTAAATGCAAAAATAACAAAATAACTGAAAATACAAATAAATAGGATGGATTAAACTGATTAAGAAAGAATGAAGTATCTTCACTTGGCCTAAGGAATAATAGATAACATCATCCGAACTCGGAATCTCTACTTAAGGTATGGTCCAACCACCCGGTGGGAAAATCGTACAAAAAAATTTCCTGGTTGAGCTGAACCGGGTGGCGACTCTATTTTAAGTACGGGATTTCGATCTCATATCTTTTGAGCATTAAAATATGCAAAATCATTTTCCAAACACATCACACTTATCCACCGTCATTTAAATGGGCCGTCCCGACTGAGCCTGGCCCCGCTGCCTTCGCACGAAAAGTCGTTCGCTCAGAGTGGCGACTCTGCTGGGGATCTTTTCTCTAAACTTGAACTTTCTTTCATAAAGTTTAAAAGATTTTAATGATGTATTGAAATCACTGGCCAAATTAAAACTTCATTCTTCTTTTATACCATTTTATCTTCACACCTGTAGATAGTTCATTAATTTTAGGTGCCCCATTTTACCTGAGAAGCTCACGAAGTATCACTCATGCCCTTTTGGAATTGGGGATGCCTAGTGGGTGGATCACTCATTTTAACCAACACGTAAACTCCTATGATCACACCTATTTGGGTAGAAGTTGAGTAACATGGAATCAAGGTAAAAGAGAACCTTCTACATCAACAACCTATACCAAAGCCGCGTTAGAAAAAGCCTTAGCACATCATTCCCCTTAGAATTACCCAAAACAAATAAAATAATTGGGACGCGCTTCTTTCGCCATTACCGGTGAAGAGGCCAAACTCCATCCTTCCAAAGAGACATTACGCGGGAGTCATAAGGTTGGAAGAGGGCCGATTCACGTGGTATAAGCTCTGTGATCATGCACCCCTATGCATCGGCTTTAAGAGCTAAAAATGAATCAACTTACCCTTACCGTACTTAACATTCCTGTTACCTATTCTCTGTTGCTTGGCTGACCATGGCTCCATACTTTGGGCGCGGTGCCCTCCACAGTACACCAAAAAATTAAGCTAATTCATGATGAAAAAATAGTGACTATAGAGGCCGATCCCGCTTCTGTTATGGCTGTTATGGAAGCCGAAGCTAATCTAGAAAAGGGCCTTCAGATTGCCATGATTAGCAAAGCTCAGAAGTCTCCTCCCCTTTGGCATAGCTCCCTTATCTGAAACTGCCCGCTCATGCTGCCGGCGGCATCACTCCATGCCGCCAGATATATCACTCATATCATCGGTGACATTGCCTTTTTCAGTTCAAATTTTGAAATTGTTTGACTAGTCAAAGCTGCCACGTGGAATCCATGCCGCCGCCGGCATCACCTTATACCGCCAGCGACATCACTCATATCATCGGCGATATCGATCCCTCCAATTCAAATTTTGAAAATAGTCTAACTAGCCAAAGCTGCCATATGGTAGTCATGCCGCCAGCAGCATAATTTGATACAGCCAGCAACATAATTTATGTAGCCGACGATATCAAGTCTCTCCCTGCTTTTCTTAGCCATTCTCAACAAAATCCTAGCTCTAGTCCCGGCAATCTAGAACTTGCATAAGGCATAATCGCAAACCCAATATGCTTATTCTGTAAAACTACCCAAAGATTACGGCATGACCCGATACATGTCACCCTTTTAGGGTTCATCCTCAGAACACCAACTGAAGGTCACTGATACAGTCACTATACGTATCACCCTTCGGGTTCATCCTCAGAACACCAACTAAAGGTCACTGATACACTCACTGTACATATCACCCTTTTCAGGTTCATCCTCAGAACACCAAATGAAGGTCACTGATACAGTCTCTGTATGTATCACCCTTTAAATTCATCCTCAGAACACTAAGCAAAGATCGTGGCGTGACCCAGGGCAATCACTCCACAAAACATGAGCCCGACCGAAGGGCAATCTCCTCACAAAGTGAAAGCCTGACTAAGGGGCAATCACTACACAAAGCATGAGCCCGATCGAAGGGCAACCTATTCACAAAGTGAAAGCCCGACTAAGGGGCAATCACTCCACAAAACATGAGCCCGATCGAAGGGCAATCTCCTCACAAAGTGAAAGCCCGACAAAGGAGCAATCACTCCACAAAGCATGACCCCGATCAAAGGGCAACCTCTTCGCAAAGTGAAAGCCCGACCAAGGGGCAATCACTCCATAAAGCATGAGCCCGATCGAAGGGCAATCTCTTCATAAAGTGAAAGCCCGACCAAGGGGAAATCACTCCACAAAGTATGAGCCCAATCGAAGGGCAACCTCTTCACAAAGTGAAAGCCCGACCAAGGGGCAATCACTCTACATAGCATGAGCCCGACCGAAGGGCAATCTGCTCACAAAGTGAAAGCCCCACTAAGGGATAACCAACCCACAAAGCTCAAGTCTGACCAAGGGACAATCTCTACAAAGCATAAGTCCGACCAAGGGGCAACCAATCCACAAAGCTCAAGTCCTACCAAGGGACATACAATCTATAAGGCGTAAGTCCAACCAAGGGGCAACCAATCCACAAAGCTCAAGTTCGACCAATAGGCATCCAATCCATAAAGCATGAGTCCGACCAAGGGGCAAGCAACCCACAAAACTCAAGTCCGACCAAAGGGCAACCAACCCACAAAACTCAAGTCTGACCAAAGGGCAACCAATCTATAAAGCGTAAGTCCGACCAAGGGGCAACCAATCTACAAGGCGTAAAGTCCGACCAAGGGGCAAGCCAGTCATCCCTCAGGTATCATTCCTATCCCTTGCTCTTTCATATGATTATACTGACCTCTGGCAGCAGTGATCCCCCGAGGGGAATCCTGTGAGCATGGGATTTTGCAGTCCCTCTCACGAGATGATGATGACGCGTACCCGATTTTAATGCCTCAAAATAAAAGTTCTCTTTAGAATTTTTACTACCAAAATAATATTCCTTGCGAATTTTATTCTTGGTAGAATCCAGTTTGGCGTGGTCGATAACGCGTCCGGTAGGAGCTTGAACCGATGATTTGCACCCCAAATAATGAATACCCATTAAAATATTATTAAAAGTCAAAAAGATGCCTTTCTACCCACTATTAAACCACTTTTCACGTCTTTTTTGGCTTTTGGACCCGTTAGTTGTCGGTATGCTGGAGACTGATGCCACTAGCAGCATCTCCATACTATCGGTGACATCAGCCATACCGCCACGGCATCACTAGGTCACCGGCAGCATGGCCCGAAACGGGTCCCTCCACAGACAGCCTTTCAAACACTTTCGGCGGAATTGGTCAAAAAGGCCTAAAAAAACACCCCATTTCACCTATAAAAGCCCACCTTAAGCTGCACTTTGGAGGAGGAGAATTAAAGATTAGGATTTTAATGTGGGGATAGATTTTAGTAAGATAAGAACTAGATAAAATAGAAAAAAGAAGGATTCCGATCCATTTTTCCTGGTTTTTCTTCTTTGAAATCTCTATTTGTGAGTTTGAAATCATTAAGCCTTTAAGTTAAAATCAACTTAATTGGAGAAGCCAAAAGCACTTAAATTTACTGATAAATCATCATAACAAGCTCCCCGAAGGTGTTTCTTTCGGTTCACGAAGAGGTGGATTCACGGCCTCGAGGTAAAAATCCTGAGTCTCATAGCTCTTTGGCATTAACATTACTGATTTGTGTTAATTTTTGTCGATTTATATTCATTTTTGGGTTTTCGATCATTTTTACTGCCAACACTGTTGCCTACAAGCTGATATCGCCGGTGACATAACTGATGTCACCGGCGGCATCAGTTGTATCGTCGGCGATATGACTTTCTGGACAGCAGTTTTATTTTCATTTAATTCCGGATTAGCTTATTTTTCGAAACTACAAAATATAATGTAATGAAGAAGTTCAAAACCTCTTGAAAGCAAACCCCACCCCGTAATATGTGGGTATTTTCATTTATAATCCGGTTAAAGTAAGGATTGAGCCTAAAAATTGGTTAAGAACGGAATTTCCTCAAAAACGTCGTTCAAATCTCATTTTAGCCATCCGATCGGGCTTCATAATACTGTAAATAAAATATGTTATACTCGTACTAACAATTTTCTTTAGGCGGACGTATATCATATATTCAGGTATTTTATTTATTGCATAGAAAAATGTATAGGACTTGGAAACCTTGTAATAATTTTACTTTCCACATTTTTTTTATGGCTGTAAATATTTTATTCATTGCTTCAATTGCTTGGTAAAGGCAAAAATAACAAAATAACTGAAAATACAAATAAATAGGATGGATTAAACTGATTAAGAAAGAATGAAGTATCTTCACTTGGCCTAAGGAAGAATAGATAACATCATCCCAACCCGGAATCTCTACTTAAGGTATGGTCCAACCACCCGGTGGGAAAATCGCACAAAACAATTTCCCGGTTGAGCTGAACCGGGTGACGACTCTATTTTAAGTACGGGATTTTGATCTCATATCTATTGAGCATTAAAATATGCAAAATCATTTTCCAAACACATCACACTTATCCCCCGTCATTTAAATGGGCCGACCCGACCGAGCCTGGCCCCGCTGCCTTCGCGTGAAAAGTCGTTCGCTCACAGTGGCGACTCTGCTGGGGATCTTTTCTCTAAACTTGAACTTTCTTTCATAAAGTTTAAAAGATTTTGATGATGTATTGAAATCATTGGCCAAATTAAAACTTCATTCTTCTTTTATACCATTTTATCTTCACACCTGTAGATAGTTCGTTAATTTTAGGTGCCTCAATTTACCTGAGAAGCTCACAAAGTATCACTCATGCCCTGTTGGAATTGGGGATGCCTAGCAAGTGGATCACTCATTTTAACCAACACGTAAACTCCTACGATCGCACCTATTTGGGTAGAAGTTGAGTAACGTGGAATCAAGGTAAACGAGAACCTTCTACATCAACAACCCTATACCAAAGCCACGTTAGAAAAAGCCTTAGCACATAATTCCCCTTAGGATTACCCAAAATAAATAAAATAATTGGGACACGCTTCTTTCGCCATTACCGGTGAAGAGGCCAAACTTCATCCTTCCAAAGAGGCATTACGCGGGAGTCATAAGGTTGGAAGAGGGCCGATTCGCGTGGTATGTGCTCTGTGATCATGCACCCCTATGCATCGGCTTTAAGAGCCAAAAATGAATCAACTTACCCTTACCACTTCCACCCGTAGAAGAAGTTTAGCAACACACCTAGGACTTCTCTTGTACCTCCGTTGCGTCACCATATATCGCTATGTGTGACGTGATGTACAAATGTCCCACGTATATTGGAGGGATAAGCCATTACGTCATCTACAACCACGTCTATGAGCAGCCATATGCATCACGCATCATTCCCAAGGAACAAAAGGCATGCATACCATGCATATCATTCACCAATCCATTCATGGTTTGACCCACTACCTACCATTTCAGCTAGTAGGAGGCACACTGATCGTCGCACCCTGGCTTGGAAAAGGATAGATTACCGCCTGATATGTCATCTTCTGAGCCCGCTTGCCACTACAAAAGTTAAAAGAATTCCTCACACCAATTCCATCAGGTAGTCAGATTCAGAACAAGTTCAGTTAAGCCAAAATCCCTGTCGATCAGCCATGTCTTTCCCAACAGATGAAGGGACCCCTCCTCCAGAAGAGCCCTTTGGCCCTACTTCTAGCTCGGGAACAGGATCCCAACCACCATATAGTTTTGACTTTACTAGTGCTATGATGTAATTCCTGAACTGAAACGCTTTCTAAGCTTCTATCCAAACTACGGTTCAGGCAGCCGTTAATCGAGCTCTCAAAGACAGGAATTCTGATCGAGTATCGGCATCTGATATTCAGGCCCCAAATGGTTCGACATAGATGTTGGCCAGTCTGGTAGGGGCGAGACCCGTTGCACCTATGTTTCAATCAACCCAACCCATGGCGAGTCTATTCTAGTTTGGGTAGGCTTTAGCTTTCTTATCAACTTCGACCATTCCATCAGTTGTGCGTTGCAATCCAAGACCCTTCGCCCAAAGCTCCACTCCTCCGGTATTCACTCACCAAAGCCCAGTTTCTCGACCACTACCCTCCTTCACACCTCCGCAGTTTATTATGACTCTTAAAGGCACCACCTACCCCCAAAATCCTTTTGCCATCCAGCTGACCATTCGCCCTTCGCTACCTCTGACACTCAACGACCAGGTCATGCAGCCTTCGGGCATGACACCTGAGGTAGCCGCCTTTGTTCAGTAAATGATAACTTCTTAAACCATCAACGACCAGGTCACGTATTCTTCGAGCGCGACACCTAAAGCCCAGACCATCTCTCACAAATCGGTCAGCGACCAGGTCATACGGCCTCTGGGCGTGACGCCCGATATCCAATCTTACATCAACCATCTCATCACTGATAAGAAACCTGAGAGGGATGAAGATTGGGTCACCGATAATTTTACTGTGCCAAACATGGCTTATTATGATGGCTTAGGAGCACCTGCCTCCCATATTATAATGTATGAAAGAGTGATGCGTGTGAAGAAGCTGAGTGATAAGGTGCTTGCTAAAATGTTTCCTTGCTCCCTTCAAGGTCCTGCCCTCGAATGGTATCATACCTTGCTGTAACATATTATCGCCGACTGGACTCTCTTATCCGAGGCATTGAAAGTGCATTATGGTTTCAATACTATAATGGAGACGACCCTCCAACATCTTGAGAGGGTCCGTTAAATGCCCAATAAAACCTTTAAGCAATACTTTAATAGGTGGATGTCGACTCAAGTCTTGATGAAGTCCAAGCTCAGCCTTGAGGAAATGATTGTAAAACTCCTCGAAGGGTCTCTCCCCCTGTTCCACAAGGAAATGGCTACAGATTCCTTTCTTTCTTACAAGACTGTGTTTGAGAAAGCTGGAAAAATTAAGTATGAGAAGGCCGAGAAAGCGGGGAAACCATGGTTTAGGAAGAATGAAGCTCAACCCTCTGCCCTGGCGCCGGCTAAGCTAAAAACACCGGCTACAATTCAAGCCATTTCCCACACCCCCACTACGCCACTCACAGCCAATCCGGATCCATCAACGATTGCCATAATCCAACCTCCTCGTCCCCCTTTTGTTTTAACCAACCCTTATAAATTGCCCCTACGGGTCATCTTCTAGCGCTTGAGGGAAGCATGCTTCATATAGTCCCTTCACGAATACAAGCCACCTAGACCTGAAGATAAGAATAACTTCTATAATTATCACGTTCAGGTAGGACACCAAACCAACAACTGCAAAGCCCTGCTCTCAGCAATTCAACGGTTGGTTAGTGAAGCAAAGATCGTTGAACTGGACAAGGCCCCGAGCACTATGAATAATCCTTTGCCGAACTTCAGAAGTAAGGTTGGCATGGTTCAATCTGGTTTATCTGAAGCCACGGTCTTTGATCTCCTTGCTCACAGGCCAGACAATAGTAACTCTATCCTGGTCATTGGTTCGGGTCTACCATCTTGCTCTATTTTTGATCTTATTAATCAAGCTAACCCAGGAGTCAACTCCATTCAGGGAATGGAAATTGATCCAAACCAACCAAAGTAAGAGAGCCGTAGGTCTAAACCATTTATGGCAAAAAGAAAGAAAGTTAAGGGGAAAACACTATTTAGCATAGATTCCTTTGTTTTGAAGGAGAACTATTCTGATGGGGATGGGGAAATGGCTCGAGAGACTAAGGCTATAAGCACCAACTTATTCAAGGTTGATAATAATGACCTTTTCAGCATGGACAAGTATGAGCTACAAGACCCAGATTCGAACTTTGAAGAGCAATAATACCTGTTTGAAATACGATCCACTAACAGCGTCTTGCTCGATAATGTCCTCAATATTACCCGGAGTGGTCGTGTATATCAACCGGAAGACCAATATCTTCGCCTAAACACAGACCCGATTCCTGGCAGAGTTGGAGCTACTACAAGACCCCCTTCTCCACCTCCGCCTGTCCCTACCAGTCTTGAGGTTGACCCTCTTATTATACAGCTGAAAAACACCCAAGCCCGATACAACATCTGACAACTGGTAATTGACTCTAAAGGGCATTGCAAAGGCTTGATCAAATGGCTCCTTGATCTGGAAGCTAATCCGATCACCTCAGTCGTTGAGATGTGTGCCACAATAGAAGAAGGCATTCCCCCAAGAAAAGGGCCTCAGATTATGTTTGACAGTTTTGATCTTAAGCTCAAAGGAAGGGATCACAATAGGGCCTTATTCATTCGGATCCAAATTCTCGATAAAGTTATCCCGTGCATCATGGTGGATGATGGCTCTACTCTAAACCTATGCCCTCTAAAATCCTTCCTCATCTAGGGTTGTTAGAGGACTTGCTTAAAAGGTCTAGGATGGTTATTAGAGCTTGTGATGATTCAAAGCGCAATGTAATTGGGAATTTTGAGGTAGAAGTCATTGTCGAAGGTGTGGCAAGCAATGTGCATTTCACCGTACTTAACATTCCTGTTACTTATTCTCTGTTGCTTGGCTGACCATGGCTCCATACTTTGGGCGCGGTGCCCTCCACAGTACACCAAAAAATTAAGCTAATTCATGATGATAGAATAGTGACTATAGAGGCCGATCCCGCTTTCGTTATGGCTGTTATGGAAGCCGAAGCTATTCTAGAAAAGGGCCTTCAGATTGCCATGATTAGCAAAGCTCCGAAGTCTCCTCCCCTTTGGCACAGCTCCCTTATCTGAAATTGCCCGCTCATGCTGCCGGCGGCATCACTCCATGCTGCCAGCGATATCACTCATATCGTCGGTGACATTGCCTCCTTTCAGTTCAAATTTTGAAATTGTTTGACTAGTCAAAGCTGTCACGTGGAATCCATGCCGCCGCCGGCATCACCTTATACCGCCAGCAACATCACTCATATCACCGGCGATATCGATCCCTCCAATTCAAATTTTGAAAATAGTCTAAATAGTCAAAGCTGCCATATGGTAGTCATGCCGCCAGCCACATAATTTAATACCGCCAGCAACATAATTTATGTCACCGACGATATCAAGTCTCTCCCTGCTTTTCTCGTCCATTCTAGACAAAATCCTGGCTCTAGTCCCGGCAATCTAGAACTTGCATAAGTCATAATCGCAAACCCAATATGCTCATTCTGTAAAACTACCCAGGGATTACGGCAAGACCCGATACATGTCACCCTTTTAGGGTTCATCCTCAAAACACCAACTGAAGGTCACTGATACAGTCACTATACGTATCACCCTTTGGGTTCATGCTCAAAACACCAACTAAAGGTCACTAATACAATCACTGTACGTATCACCCTTTTCAGGTTCATCCTCAGAACACCAAATGAAGGTCACTGATACAGTCTCTGTATGTATCACCCTTTAAATTCATCCTCAGAACACTAACCAAAGATCGTAGCGTGACCCAGGGCAATCACTCCACAAAACATGAGCCCGACCGAAGGGCAATCTCCTCACAAAGTGAAAGCCTGACTAAGGGGCAATCACTCCACAAAGCATGAGCCCGATCGAAGGGAAACCTCTTCACAAAGTGAAAGCCCGACCAAGGGGCAATCACTCCACAAAACATGAGCCCGACCGAAGGGCAATCTCCTCACAAAGTGAAAGCCCAATGAAGGGGCAATCACTCCACAAAGCATAACCCCGATCAAAGGGCAACCTCTTCGCAAAGTGAAAGCCCGACCAAGGGGCAATCACTTCATAAAGCATGAGCCCGATCGAAGGGCAATCTCTTCATAAAGTGAAAGCCCGATGAAGGGGCAATCACTCCACAAAGTATGAGCCCAATCGAAGGGCAACCTCTTCACAAAGCGAAAGCCCGACTAAGGGGCAATCACTCTATATAACATGAGCCCGACCGAAGGGCAATCTGCTCACAAAGTGAAAGCCCGACTAAGGGACAACCAACCCACAAAGCTCAAGTCTGACCAAGGGACAATCTCTACAATGCGTAAGTCCGACCAAGGGGCAACCAATCCACAAAGCTCAAGTCCGACCAAGGGACATACAATCCACAAGGCGTAAGTCCAACTAAGGGGCAACCAATCCACAAAGTTCAAGTCCGACCAATAGGCATCCAATCCATAAAGCATAAGTCCGACCAAGGGGCAAGCAACCCATAAAACTCAAGTCCGACCTAAGGGCAACCAACCCACCAAACTCAAGTCTGACCAAAGGGCAACCAATCTATAAAGCGTAAGTCCAACCAAGGGGCAACCAATCTACAAGGCGTAAAGTCCGACCAAGGGGCAAGCTAGTCATCCCTCAGGTATCATTCCTATCCCTTGCTCCTTTATGTGATCATACTGACCTGTGGCAGTAGTGATCCCCCGAGGGGTAGCCTGTGAACACGGGATTTTGCAGTCCCTCTCGCGAGATGATGATGACGCGTACCCGATTTTAATGCCTCAAAATAAAAGTTTTCTTTAGAATTTTTACTACCAAAATAATATTCCTTGCGAATTTTATACTTGGTAGAATCCAGTTTGGCGTGGCCGATAACGCGTCCGGTAGGAGCTTGAACCGATGATTTGCACCCAAATAATGAATACCCATTAAAATATTATTAAAAGTCAAAAAGATGCCTTTCCACCCACTATTAAACAACTTTTCACGACTTTTTTGGCTTTTGGACCCGTTAGTTATCGGTATGCTGGAGACTGATGCCACTAGCGGCATCACCAAACCGTCGGCGACATCAGCCATACTGCCGACGGCATCACCAGGTCACCGGTGACATGGCCCGAAACGGGTCCCTCCACAGACAGCCTTTCAGTCACTTTCGGTGGAATTGGTCAAAAAGGTCTAAAAAAACACCCCATTTCACCTATAAAAGCCTACCTTGAGCTGCACTTTGGAGGAGGAGAATTAAAGGTTAGGATTTTAATGTGGGGATAGATTTTAGTGAGATAAGAACTAGATAAAATAGAAAAAAGAAGGATTCCGGTCCATTTTTCCTGGTTTTTCTTCTTTGAATTCTCTAATTGTGAGTTTGAAATCATTAAGCCTTTAAGTTAAAATCAACTTAATTGGATTTAGAAACCAAAAGCACTTAAATTTACTGCTAAATTGTCGTAACAAGCTCCCCGAAGGTGTTTCTTTCGGTTCACAAAGAGGTGGATTCACGGCCTCGAGGTAAAAATCCTGAGTCTCATAGCTCTTTGGCATTAACATTACTGATTTGTGTTAATTTTTGTCGATTTATATTCATTTTTGGGTTTTCGGTCATTTTTACTGCCACCACTGCTGCCTACAAGCTGATATCGCCGGTGACATAACTGATGTTGCCGGCGGCATCAGCCATGTCATCAGCGACATCAGTCATGTCGCCGGCGGCATCAGTTGTATCGTCGGCGATATGACTTTCTGGACAGCAGTTTTATTTTCATTTATTCCTGGATTAGCTTATTTTCTGAAACTAGAACATATAATATAATGAAGAAGTTCAAAACCTCTTGAAAGCAAACCCCACCCCGTAATGAGTGGGTATTTTCATTTATAATCCGATTAAAGTATTGATTGAGCCTAAAAATTGGTTAAGAACGGAATTTCCTTGAAAACGTCGTTCAAATCTCATTTTAGCCATCCAATCGGGCTTTATAATACTGTAAATAAAATATGTTATACCCGAGCTAACAATCTTCTGCAGGCGAACGTATATCAGATATTCGGGTATTTTATTTATTGTATAGAAAAATGTATAGGACTTGGAAACCTTGTAATAATTTTACTTTCCGCACTTATTTTTTTATGGCTGTAAATATTTTATTCATTGCTTCAATTGCTTGATAAACACAAAAATAATAAAATAACTGAAAATACAAATAAATAAGATGGATTAAACCGATTAAGAAAGAATGAAGTATCGTCACTTGGCCTAATGAAAAATAGATAACATCATCCAAACTAGCAATCTCTACTTAAGGTATGGTCCAACCACCCGGTGGGAAAATCGTACAAAAAAATTTCCCGGTTGAGCTGAACCGGGTGGCGACTCTATTTTAAGTACGGGATTTCGATCTCATATCTTTTGAGCATTAAAATATGCAAAATCATTTTCCAAACACATCACACACATCCCTCGTCATTTAAATGGGCCAACCAGACCGCGCGGAAAGTCGTCTACTCACATTCACCTTTTACTTCCTTGAAAATCCGTTTTTACTTCTTTTTTCTTGAATGTGTATCAAGTAAACGAAGAGTGGACATCTAAGACTCTTCTTTATTTGTATGTAGGTGTATCAAGTTCATGCTTCTTTTCTCTTGCTTGTGTATCAAGTTTAGATTCTTATTTCTTGTTTCTTTGGTTTTGTAGCAAAAGGGTGGACAACAAAAGACTCTTCTTCGTTTCTCTATAGGTTTAGTTCCTCTGAAAATCTGATTTTAATTTCGCTTATTTTTTGTGTTTTTTTTTTGTTTTAGTCTATGTCTACTCAAAATGTTACTAGCTTGGAGCTAGGATATTGGAATTTTCGATATTACTATTATTTAATGGCTTAAGTTTTTCATGGGTTGCTTGTTTTCTTTGATATATTGTTTTGTTTGATTAACATGACTGAATTTGGATTCTCAAAAGTTCAATGTTAGCAGAGTTGAAACAATTTCAATCATTGACTAAATATAAATTGTTGAAATGGCCCGAAATTCCCAAATAAATCCTCTCTAAATTTTACACGAAGCCTAAAATGTAGATTTTATGTACTATAAGTGTAAAATAATCGGTATCCATTCAAAAATAAATTGGAGCAAAAACATTTTTGTTCCTACTAAAATGTAGTACATAATTGGAGTATCACTGCGCTATGTTATTTTTAACTTAATTTATATTACATTCGGTTCAATACTTTTTAGTACTTGAATGAATACTTCATTAAAAACTACAACAACTACAACAATGACTACAAATTTGTTCTTCGACTTCTTCAATTCCTAAGAGATTTACCTCTCCTTTGATTTCTCGCTACACAAATTCTACCCCGGCGAAAACACGATCCTCCCTCCCTTCATTACCTAAAGATCCACTCTTTGGATAGAAGATGGCCAGTGACTGCTCAAAGGCCGACTACTCCAAATCCAGAGTCCAAGCTAAAGCAATGCCTGTGAAATGTCTGCTGCAACGAGGATGCTGATCACTTCTACAGGGGGCTTATCAGTCGCGTTTTCACTTCCGATTGTGGGTAAAAAGGCTATTCCATAGAGGAGAAGGGCAACTTCTGTGAGAGATCATCGGGATTAGCATTCAAATATGGGTTTTATTGAGAGAAATCCGATGTTGCCCGGGCATTTGGATTGTAGTGGTGGTGATAAAATTTTACCTCTATGGTTCAGAGACTAAATGCAAAGGTATGATGCCAAGGGCTGCATTAGAAAAGGTCAATGGTGACAATGAAACTTAAATACCTTCTTCTTGGGTCATGTTCTATACCTCAAATGCCTTTTTGGTCTCTGCCTATCAAAATTGCTATTTGGTTAGGCACTTGGCTTATGTTGGAAAATTTGCTCTTTGAAACATAGTTCCGGAGTTGCTTCAGAACAGAGGCAACGCTTTTCTTCAATAACTGTTACAGAAGCTCAAAACTGGATCAGAGGCAACGCTTTTCTGATTAGAAACTGTTGCAGAAACTCAAAAACTGGATTAAAGGCAACACTTCCGAAGGCAACACTTTTGAGGGCAAACTGATCCGGACTGGTCCGGAGGCAAACTGGATGAAAGGCAATTCTTTTTAGAAAATGTTGCAGTAGCTTTGAAACTTGACCAAAGGCCACTCTTTGTTGTTCAGAATCTATTGCAGTAGATCCAGATGCACGACTTAGGCAACACTTTACTCAAAATAGGCAACACTTTACTCAAAATAGGCAACACTTTCTGCTGAAACCGAAAATGACCTTCAAAAGCAGTAAATAATGATCTAAACCACTTGGAACATCACTGAAACAACATGAAACAAACTTTTAAGTGTTAAGATGAGTTAAGTCAAGTAGGAGACTCCGTCCTTAAAGGATACTTCGTAGTTCCTTCCAAAATTAAAAACTCCTTCAAACTCGATTTGAGTTTGGATACAGGTATCAGAAATGCGTGTATATATCCAGAAAAATAGAGGAAGAAGTGAGTACGTAAAAAATGGATTGTCTACTTCTGAAAATGGAAAACCCACCAACCTATTTATAGGTAAGAAATATATTTATTGTAAAACAATAAGTATGGTGGTGTCTTAAAAACCATAACCGATGGGAGTTACAAATATTTAATTCAAATATAACCGCTATAGAATTAAACACAATTAAAACTCTCTTTTATGAAGGAGATAAAGTTTGTAAGTTCCAGCATAAACCATTTTGACCACAAGATATTTTTCTCAACAAAAATATCACACAATATTCTTTTGAGAGTAACATAAAACTCTTATTTTTCCAACAATCCCCCACAACTTTCAAAAGAAGTTTTAAATAAAAGGAATTTTCTGGATATCTCGAGTTTGACATATAATGCATGGAACTTGTGTCTTGTGGACTATGAACTAGAACTTGATAGATAAAATTTAACTTACTGAATATTTGGTGAAACATATAGTTTCTATGAACCAAATAAGCGCTATTGTAAGATAGGGATTTTACCATATCGCATTATACCAAGTACATTTCTGTTCATCACATTTTTGCGAGAATAGGCTGTGCGCGTGCCTGGTCTTTGATGAGTGCTCTGGAGATATTGCCAATATTATATCTCATAAAAGCGGCCCCACTTCATACTCACTTAGGTGATATCATCAAGTGTGTATTACACTTCATACACCACTCATAAGAACTATGAAATTTCATTAAGAGTCCTTTTGACTCAACCTCTCAAGATATGCAACATAGCACTTTTCACACATCTAGGATTGGGATAATATTTTTTATAGTGCTAGCAGAACTAACGGAAGGCTTATTAGTACCCATATGAACCTATTCTGTAGGGTCTCCACTCATATAGGTTGGGTTCCCACCCATCATTAATTTCTAATTGGCATAACTCCCATCCTCTCTGATGTATCAGAAATAAATTTCTTTTTCAAAAATTTATTTCTCAAATATTAGTCAGATGATTTGATCAAATCACTCTAGACCTAAATGGATATAATTTCATCTTTGCATTCTCAATATATTTGCAATCTCATACATTGCATGTGTTATAACACTTACTAAGAAAGTTTTTCCAACCACTTAGTCTCATTGTATATTCCAACGCTCAAGCAACTAACTCTTAACATACCTTGCTTATAGTTGGTTTTCATGTTATTGTTCCACCACCAAATGTGAGAACATAACTACTAATGAAATTATTCCCATATGAATTAAAAAATTCATTCAACGTCATTGTTCCCCTTAAGAACAATGGGACTAATGAATTTTTTCTCATATAAATAATAGATTCATTCAACATTATTGTTTCTCTCAAGAATAATGGGAAATTCGTTATATAGAATATCATATTTCATGGTTCCTCTCAAATATTTCACAAGCCCCAATATGGCTTCTCAATTATCAACATTTGGATTATGTGTATATTTACTCACATAGCATATACTATATCTCAATGTTGAAACTCATCAAGTACAAATGCATACTTGGATTTAGCCACTAGATCATCATTATCTTCCTCTTATTAAGTATGGAATTATAAGGGAAACTCACATAATTTTCATCATAAAATTCAAACTTCTAAAGAAGTTTCTCAACATAGTGTTCTTGTGTTAACAAGAAACTCTCATTCATCCTTATTATTCACATACCAAATATCACATTGGCTTCTTTTATGTCTTTCATGACAGATATTGATAATAAGATTATCTTTAGTCTATTGACAACATCAATACTCGGAATAAAGATTGTCATATCACCCACATATAATGACACATATATCATTAATCACTTTAGCATATACACATATATCCACCTCAAATGACTAAACTTATCAATTCGTTATTTAGGTGCTTGTCAATAAAACACACAAGAACTTAATCACATTTCCATCCATGTCCAGGCTCTATATATCCCTCAAGTTGCACCATATATAAAACTTTATTTTGAAAGGCAATTTTAACACCATGTGGTGAACTCAATTGTAAAAGAAGCTATAGCATAAATATAGAAGAAACATATTTATCGGAGCATAAAATTAAAGATTTTCTTGTAAAAAATAAACACCACTTGTAACCAACGGATTTAGCTTCGGAGGGTCATAAGCTAAAACACAAGTTCTATATTCTAAAGAATAGAAACAAACTCAATTTGTAAAGTAGGTGCAACCGGGTTAACATCCAGAACAATACTTAAAAATGGAAGCCTCTCTAGTCTTTATTGAAAAAATTCACAAAGAATTTGTGTTCTTTGTCTCAAAGATATTATTTCCAAGCACATCACTATGTTCAACAAAACTTATGAACATACCAATATAAAGTTTGAACATATTTCTCTTTTCATAGGTTCAAGAATAATAACCTTAATAAGACACCCCCACACTTTTGAATATTTCAAATTAGGTTGATAGTCCTCTCAATTTTTCATAGGGTGTCTTATCGGTTTCTCATGTGAAATTCTATTTTTGTAGAAAATTAACAAATAGTTCCACCAACAAATATCTCAAGTATATATCTAACATATTAAATATGATAGTCACATATATACTTAATAATAACTCACAACATGTTCTCATATGCCTCAAGTTTATTAGAAATTATAAAACATCAAATTTCACGGTAAACGCACCAAAATATATTCATATAACCACACATGGTTACTAACAATTTTACAAACCTGAAATCTGCTCAGTTTCAGATTTCGTTAATCAACTTCAACTCAAATTTTGAACATGTAAATGAAGTTATTTGACAAAACTTTCTTCCACTCATAAAAAAATATATCTCTTATGTTTCCAACGCCATTTAAAACATATAAAACCGATTTGAATATCTAAATTTATGCTTCAAATAATCAGCTGCGCTCAAAGCTGAAATTCTAGAAAAACGAAATTCTTATCTCAAATTCAATAAATATTTCAACCCACTAAACGAAAGAATTTGAAAAACATTCCTTCTAAACATATCTTCATCTATATCTCATAAAACCATAGAAACAAAAATTTCTAAAAAATGAGTTGTAAATCTCAAGAAAACTCATAAACAACCAAGAATGTTCAAAGCTGAAATTTTCAGCAAAACATAAGACAAAAGTTTTATCACAAATTGGATATCAACAAACTTCAATAAACATGAAATCAAGATGTCTCAAAACAACTTAATTCAAAACATATTGATCCACATAAAACATATCAAAACCTCATTTATTTCTCAACAAATAAATATTTTGATTCTGTAGTGACAAAGTCTAACATGGACAAAGTAAAAAGTTGACTTAACTAAATTGGAGGCTAATTAAAGGGTAGCTAAATATGGTTGGAAGATGGAAAATTTTTGTATAAATACCCCATTTGTGCATCCATTAGTTTCATCCCAAATAATTAGCCTCTCTACTTCTAAGGCAATTGTTTCTTCTAAATCTCTCTCTTTGTAATATTTCTTTGAGTGAAATATTAATTTGGTAGTGTCCGGGGACATAGGCAAAATTGGCAGAACCTCATAAATTTCGGTGTTCTCTCTATTTTGTTTTGGTTTTAGCAATAATTTTGAATTTACTAGTCGTTTCCGCAACAGATTCAACACATTTCAAAACTCTAAAGTTCGAACTTATGAAATAAAAATACTCAAATTCATAAACCTTAACTACCACAATGCAAATCTCACTATTCAACCAAATAGGCAAAAGAAGAGCAAACATATAAATTAATAATCTCAAAAATTATCCTGTGGTTCATATAGCTCATTCCGACAACACAATATATGTGGTCATTATAACCATGTCGGACTCAAAAGTTAACTTCACTCCATTCTCACCTAAAAGGCTCATTAAAACCAATTCGGTTTAAAATTGGGAACAAGCAGCACCTCATTATGTGCTAAAGATGTGAGCTTGAGGAGAACCTTTATTCTCCACTTTCAACTTGGGTGTATATGTCTATGGAGAATTTTTTATCCATTCTTACAAATGTGTCTCGTTACTCCATAGTCGATAACTCATTCATTCACATCAATCACCATGTTACTTGTGAAATGACTATAAAAATAATATCATCTACTTAACTATAAGTTGGGTAGGATTGTCACATTTCACAACTCTATTTCTCCATTTAGGAGCATGGTGGTCACATGTATAAAATTTCCCCCTTTTATATTATTGAAGGTTTTATTACTTTTGAGTATATAACCATAGAGAAATTTGTACCTTTTTCCTTAGCGAGGATTGATCTCCATGATGTTTGCCTTTGAGAATATCTCATTCCCTTTAGTTATTCCGATCTCCTTCCAATTTACTTTCTCTAGCCCAATGACAGTTTTTGTTTACGAGCACCCTCATAATTGTATTTGGAAATCAAATATTCACAAATCTCATTAGCTTCAATTTTCGAAAAATAGCAACACTAAATTTAATTTTTGTAAATAAACAACTTATCTTATAGTGGAGGAACAACTGCTTTCATTTTCTCGAAGGGATTGGATCTCGTAGGAGTAGCATAATTTTCCATTACGGAATTATCCTTTAAGATTGTTGAAAAAATTGCTCTTTAAAACATAGTTCCAGAGTTGTTTCCGGACAGAGGCAACGCTTTTCTTCAATAACTGTTACAGAAGCTCAAAACTGGATCAGATGCAACGCTTTTCTGATAAGAAACTGTTGCAAAAACTCAGAAAATGGATTAAAGGCAACACTTTTTGGGGCAACCTGATTTGGACTGATCCGGATTAATCCGGAGGCAAAGTGAATGAAAGGCAATTCCTTTTAGAAACTGTTGCAGTAGCTTTGAAACTGGACTAAACGCAAGTTCAGAATCTGTTGCAGTAGATCCGGATGCACGACTTAGCAACGCTTTACTCAGAATAGGCAACACTTTCTGCTGAAACCGAAAATGACCTTCAAAAGCTCTAAATAATGATCTTAACCACTTGGAACACCACTGAAACAACAAGAACAAACTTTTAAGTGTTAAGATGAGTTGAGTCGAGTAGGAGACTCTATCCTTAAAGGATACTTCGTAGTTCCTTCCAGGATTAAACAACTCCTTCAAACTCGATTTGAGTTTGGATACAGAAATCAGAAATGCGTGTATATATCCAGAAAAATAGAGGAAGAAGTGAGTATGTGAAAATTGGATCGTCTACTTCTGAAAATGGAAAACCCGCCAACCTATTTATAGTTAAGAAATATATTTATTGTAAAACAATAAGTATGGTGTCTTAAAAACCATAACCTACGAGAGTTACAAATATTTAATTCAAATATAACCGTTATAGAGTTAAACACAATTAAAACTCTCTTTTATGAAAGAGATAAAGTTTGTAACTTCCACCATAAACCATTTTGACCCCAAGATATTTTTCTCCACAAAAATATCACACAATATTCTTTTGAAAGTAACAGAAAACTCTTATTTTTCCAATAGCTTATTCACATTAACCTTTTTGGTGTCTGACCTATATAATTTTTGTACATCAAGCGTCCATATAACAACATAAAAGGCGTGAAATACATATATCATCATTTGAAACATAAATATATTTTGTTGATCATGCATATAATTGTCGACCCTCAATAATCCGTTAAGTTGCTGTACTAAAATTGAACATGTCAGGTACCAAATAGGGAAAATATGAATACATCAAGCACCAAATGGGCGATTTCAATATGTCAGACACCAAAATGACATTTTAGTTATACAACAGTACCCAAAAAGGTATTTAAGCCGTGACATTGACAAATTAAAAATAAATTCACCATAAAATATTTTTTTATTATGGTTTTCATAAACGTTTTGCTTGATATTTAAAATTTTGATATTGTCAATGCTATGTCATCCAACTACAAAATTAATTAGTTGTAAGCTTTTGGTTAGTATAAGCTAGCAAGTGATAAGAAATAACATGGTGTGATATAGTTGCTACCATAAATTAAAGTGAAAAATTTGACATCACAAGAATTTGGTAGAATTGGAGTGAAATTTTAGGTTAAAACTTAAAGTAATGAATGGGGAAATATAGATCGTGATTAAATGCATTCATTTATTCTTAATGAAACTAAAAGGGAGGCCTAACTAATTATGATAATTGGTGTTACATAAATGTTAGTGCTTAATTGCAGTATTACCAGTACCTGATCAGGCCTTATACCGACGAAACAATGGTATGTAGTATTATCAGCATAATCGATTTGGTTGGTAGTTTACCATTTTTTTAAAAGAATATATATTATTTAGGATATTCAGTGGCTATTGCAACGCGATCTAAGTATTTACAACACTTTTGCGTGTTGCAAAAGAGATTTTGGAAAAGAATATATATTATTTAAAATTTCAAGTGACTATTACAAGGCTTTGTGGGTCTTTCTCAACGCTTTTAAATGTTGCTATAAGGGTTTTGAAAAAACTAGGTTTGAACCGATTTATCGGTTTACCGATTTTTTCCGGTTCAACTCAATTTTTTCCATTTTTCAAAAATGGTTTTTAATCTAAACCATACCGTAGCCATAACTGATTCACAGTAAAACCAGCCGGTACGGTACGATTTTAATAACACTGCATAATTGCCTTGCATTTTTATTCCAATGAATTAATGGAAATATATGCTCCACCCCATGAATCAAGCCTAATGCTTAATGACTCCTGAACTTGTCCCCAAACGTTTGATACTCCCAAACTTTAAAAATTTTCCCTGAACTTGCTTCTTCAAGGTAATTAGTTTCAAGATTGTGTCATTTTGATCAAGGAGAGACGTTTCGGACACAATTTCACTTTCCGCCAGCTGGAAAAATAAAGATTCAAACAAGAAACCACTTCATCTTAAATAAATAAAATATATACATGTTTGCCAAAAGCAAGACTACACCTAAGACAGTTTTCATTGGTTATTCCAATACTGCTACTCTAGTTGCCCGGGCAAAGTTCCTCGATGTATAGGACTTTGATCTCGAATACCAGATCTGAGTTAGGCTGCACCCCCCATGCCGGAAATCCTTCGTCTCCAAAAGCATAATCAGCAGAGCACTGCAATTCATTTCAGAATATGAGCAAAACCAAAGCCACCAGCAATATGAAACAGAATTGCAATTATTTGCCAGTCCTCCATCAGATTCTTTGGACTATTCACCAAATGAGCAAGTCATACATTTAAAATGGGAAAAGCAATATGTTGCCCCTGATCTTTTTGTTTTTGTGTTTTCTTGTGTTCATTAAGCCCCTGATCTCTTTCAAATTGACATTGAGCCATCAATTGATCATAGCAGGATGTATTAACCCCCTACTTACATGGAAATCTAACTACAGATGTCAAATTTAATTAAATGTACATTCCTCATTTTCGTACATGGAAATAGCAGTTTTAACTTCCCAAAAACAGGTTTTTATGTGCAAGTTATAATTATAGGTAGGGGAATATTCATTTTATATTAAGGAAAAAAAAAATTTTTTTCAGACAGATGAAACAAATCCAATGTTTCAACCGCATATATGAACAAGGGGGTTAACGAGTACGACACTGATATACTGAAAGCTCAATGTGTTATCTAGGACTTCATCAACAAAAAGCAGAAAAGACCAGGGCTTGAAATTGCTTTTTCCCTTCTTTAAAATTCCATGAGTACCAGCAAGGTAATAAGAAGAAAGCAACCAATCAACAAAGCCTTGAATCCCACGCTAGGTGGGGTCGGCTATATGGATCTTTTTGATGTAATGAGGCTCCATCAAAAGCCAAACGTTCATTCATATCTAGCAACATAGCAGTCAAGGGCGCGAGGCGCATGTAAGGCGCGCTAGCCCAAAACAAAAAAAGCACACTAACATAAAAATTTAAATAAATATTATGGTATAAAGGAATTTAAACTATAACACTTAAAACTAAAAAGAATTCAAAATATTAACTAAATAAATGTAAAAGTTATAAATAATAATTAACATTCATAGACCATGATATGACTCAGTAAAACCTAAAGTCTCCATAGCATGATGTGACTCACTAAATCCTAACCACTATCATCAAGGAAAAAAAAACACATGTAAAACGAAACTACCTTATGGTAGGTGTTTTGCACATGCATGCCATTTAATATTCATGAAGCTAATTATATTCCAGCGCCTAAAACTACAAGCAAAACTGTTGCGCATCAAAGTAAAAAATTGTTTATTAATTATTAATTTGACTTGGTCTAGTGGTTGAGCCGTAAAGCTGTGATTCTAGAGGTTGCAGGTTCGAGTCCACACTCGGGCGGGGTGGGATAAGGTTTTCCTTTGTTATTATTGTAAGCCCCTATGGGGGCAAAAAAATTTTAAAAAAATTATTAATCTAACTTGATTTGGCTATTATTCCTCTTAAAGTGGATTTGACAAGAGATCTAGTATTGTAAGTGTATCAGTACGGATTTTCATCCTCAATTGGCAAGAACGCAGACAAATCTAACTCAAATTTGTTGCTTTTGCTGTGATATGGCACCAATGAAGGCTTGGAAAACCATCTTAAGAATGTTCTATCTATCCCACTCTCTCCTACTAAAACAATTGTTTCTCATAACCCGTCACCTTTTTCATTATTATTCTATATTTCCATTTTCAACCTGTCTTTTTCACATTTTGGTTGGGGCTGCATATTTTTTATATACGGAGGCATGATTTTTGAGTGCGAAAAATGGAAGGAAACTGACTAACAGAATTGTCTGTTTGGTATGAATATACAAGGATTAATAGGCTAAAGAGGAAATTTGTAATGGGAAGGGGTGTGATTTGATAATAAGGCATGATTAACACAACGAGTAAGGTTCAAAAATTGCGTAAACATGTATTGATTGTGGTCTTGCAAATATGTTTAGTATACTATGCACAGGATACTGATAACAAGGTATAAGAAGGAAAATATGAATGAATATGTTATTCAAGAAACAGAAAGTTGTAGCCCAGCTAATTCCTAACAGAAAGCAACCAACAAACTAAGCCTTAATGATGATAATTTGCTTCATGCATCCACAAAAATCATCAAAGCAAAAAGACCGAGTAGTACCTCTAGACGAGCTACTTCTCCAATCTGCATTCCTACAACACCTTCGTCCCATCCTATACATGAAAAGAGCGAACAGGTAAGTCTCCACATAAAATCAGGACATATTCTATTTAGACTTCACAAAAACATGGTCATATCCAGAGGCAAGAAAGAGAGAAAAGAGCAGTTGAAGAACAATATAATCAACTTGACATATATGCAACATTAAGCAATCAATAGAGCAGTCAAAAGAACCAATTTCATCAACTCGAACTAAGAGAAAGTTGTTCAGATGTATTCAGGTATCTAATATTTTTAGAGGTTTAAGCCCACCATTTAAACAGTTTTGAACTACTCTGTTGGTAATTTACGTCTGTGATTTTGGCTCATAGCTTACTGATAAGATGCAATGTATAGGCTAACTAAAACTTGTCTAAATAAAGTCGCCATATGGAAAATTATACAATTACTTTCAGCTTATATCAGTTAGCGGCCAATGCCAACACAGCCAGTCAGCCACTATTCTAAGAATTTAAAGTTCCGAGTTATCAAGACTGCTACTGTGCTACACTTGGACCTGACAAATGAGGCATGCATTATACTTAGCAAATTCAGAGATTAGGTTATAATTCCAAATTGAAAAGTTAAAAGCTTTTGCAGTGTAATTAATTCTACCTGTAGATGGTCATTCTACATTGGATTAGGATTCTCTAAAGTTGGAAATTGGTAAAGTTGTACAGTTCAATTAATCTCAACCATCCATTGAGTTTTAATGGTTGAGGTTTAATGCACTGTGGACCCCACAAACCATTAAAACTCAATGGATAGTTGAGATTCACTGGAATGTACAACTTTACAAATTTCCAACTTTAGAGAATCCTAATCCACCTACATGGCATAAAGATCTATTTATGAAAAAGCAACTTTCTTGCTCCAAACATTCTAAACTCTTCTAATGTCCAAACTAGATATCAGGCCAGTCCTTTAGAAAATGCATACGATGACCATTCCAACATCAGGCAAAATAACGGTTAAACGGCTGTGCAGCAAAACAAAGAATAGGGGGTGTGGTGCATTTGAAAATAAACACCAACATCAGCAAGTATTTGATGTCCAACAAATGAGCAAATAGATTAAGACTCAACATGTAGCTCGAGAAATACAGCATATGCATAGAAAACACTGCAGATCATGGAAACATGTGTAAAACAACAATCATCACATTGAAAACTCTTGTTTTCCCCCATTGACACAATTAATGATTATGATTTGAAACTTCGTATACAAAAATACAAAATTACAACTCATGAAAGAACTATAATAAGAGTTACCTTTTATGACATGCCCTTCTCCAAGTAGGAATGTGAAAGGTTTTGGCCCACTCTCTTCTGTACTGAAACAAAAACAAAAACGAATATCATAAATTAATTTAAAATTCAGAACAAACTCTAAATAAATAAAGATACAAAAACTCATATACCAAAAGGTGTGAATGGCATAACTTCACCTCCAGAATATCTCAGTAGGATCATTATCTTTCCCTGCAAAGAAGATGAATAAAGTTCCTCAATTTCTCAGAAAACAAATCTCTCTGCACCTTAGAATAACAGTCTAGCAACTACGCACTGTGAGCATAGTCTGTACTATTTTCAAGCACTTAATTGTTAATTCTAATCGATTTATTTCACTGGCTCGTGTAATCCCTCGAATTAATGATAATCTTTATGAAATTCAGAGGGCATGGAATTTTATCTGCTTGTATAAACTGAACCAAAAACACGGAATCGGAAGTAAGCAACTCCAGTATCCCACACAAATTCAAAACATTTCAACATCAACACATAGCAACTCAAATCGTGTAGTGTTCACATCAAACCTAATCCTTAGCAACAAGGACCAGGACCAAAAACAGGGATATCTGTAACTGATTGATTAAAACGTTAAGATAACAAAATTAACAATCGCATATTCTACCAATTAAGAAAAAAGCAGACTAGGGTTTAGCAAGAGAGTAGATCGGGTGGCTAACCAAAACCAGTGCAGTCAACGGTAACAATTTGGCCGCGGGCAGCTTTAGGACCCTTGCCGGATTTGATGACTTGCTTTTTCACTACCATTTTCGGGTTCAGAACAAGCAGCTCGGACCTGTTGATTTTTCTAGTCCTGCGTGTGTAATCGCCGCTTCTCTTCTGTACCATATTTGTACTTATTTATTGTCATTGATTGTTTTAAAAAGCATTGCTAGTAGCCTGTTAAAGTAGTTGGACTCGGACTCTAATTTTCTTTTTAAAGTTTGATATGACTCAGAGTCTAATAAAATTTGATATTTAAAATCAGATTTAATTTTTATATAAATATTTGAGCGTGATCCGATAATATACACATTTGGAAAATTAGGTAGATTATAAATTTTACTAATTCTATACATCTTGGGAGAAACATACTTTAATGGAATTCGTAAATGGCAAGGTCTAAAAAGGCATTCATATTACCTATTAGGGCAAGAACAAGAATTAACTACATTATAAATAAGGAGGATTGGTCAAAGTGGTAAGCGGCTTGGTATCACTTAAGTAAGGTTTCGCGTTTGAGTCCTAGTGAATGCAAAAAATTCTTACTGAGAGACTCACCCACCACAGTCAGGTACGCGACCCAGGTCGGATCTAGTTGTAGTGGGAGTAAAGCTCTGATATGGCAACCAAATGTAAAGATTAATGTGTGTATCAGTTTATAGCATTATTATGAATAAAAATAGCCCAATGTTACGTTAGATGTTAGTAAGCATACAGAGGATCCCATTGCTTGCATCACATCAATTGTTGAACCAACAGCATCCTTTACATTTTGGACAGTATTCATTCTGATAAGGAAGAGTTTTGTCATTGGTATTCATTGATCTTTCCAAGTGTTATCAATACCGTGCCGTATTGGTCGGTTCAACCGATTTTATCACAAACCGGTCACGGCTACAGTATGGTATGTGTAGATATTGGTTTTAATAGGAAACCGGAGAAAACAGGATTGAACCGGTAAATCAGCGTGCCGGTTCAAACTGGTTTTCTCAAAATATTTTTGGCAACACATAAAAATGTTGCTAAAGATAAAAAAAAGTGTTGCTATAGATGTAGAAAAGCGTTGCTAAAGACTAAAAGCGTTGCTAAAGACATAGAAATACGTTGCTAAAAACTAAAAAAGTCGCTAAAGACCTAAAAATCGTTGCCATAACCGCTGAAAACCATAAATAATATATATTCTTTAAAAAATAAAAAACCGGTAAAACCACTAATAATACAGATGATACCGATTGTACCGCATACCACTAGTTGCTACAGTATTATTACTTCTCCATCTACCACGTCAACACAATTGATGGTGATTACGATGATCATCCGGAAGAATTATTAGATCAAAGGCAATCAACGGCGGAAAAATGAGAGAATACATCGAGCTAGGGCATGAATGGGTGATGGAGGATATACCAGAGAACGCGGGGTCGTTTGATCAAACTCATTGGTTCAGGAACGTTGACGGTGTTGAAAAACCGTCTCATGAGAATCACTTTTCAACCCATTGTTATTATTGATGAAAATGTGTATTAATTCTATAATTACATATATAGCTTGCACCTAAAACAACCTTCCTTTTACTCTAACCATGTTCCTCGTATAACAATTTGGAAAGTAATGAATAAAACTTTGGAGCATAAATAAAACTTTTTTAAAATTTTTTTTACCTCATTTGATCTTACATTAAATGAAAAAAAAACCCTCAATCTGCCCCGGATATAACTCAAACCAGAGACCTTTAGAGGTCACAGTTTTAGTGTTAACCATTAGGCCAACACCTTAAATAAAAGTCAAAAAAGTTTAACAGTTTGGATGATATTAATGGTATATATTCTTGAACATAGTTTAAGAGTGTAGTCATACAATTGGAATTACAAAATTAATGGAGTTTTCGCAAGAAACTATGAATGATATGCTCCCGAGAGAGATCAATAAACGGGTCAATTCGTAACCATCTTGAGACACAAATCCTTGACCAAATACTTCCAGTTCCACAGTTTCTTCAAGCCAATATATCCTTAAGAATTTTTTAGGCACAATTTAACTCTTTATAGAAGACAAAATGGTCTTCATGTTTGCTCAAGAGAGAGCCTCTTCGAGTATCGATTCATTAAATATGAAAAGGCAGTTATCTTTCCCAACTTTTCTCTTCAATATCCTCATTTTGCCAACTGTTTCATTTATTATGCAGGCTTTAAAAGAAAATAATGAGTTTAACAAAGCCCAACTCAAATATTGCAGACTCAAAGGAGCCAGGCCCACAAATAGGTCCAGTAGAAGCTAACATTAATGTAATAATTTAAACACCAGATGGGATAAACATGCAAAATAGAAGCTAGTTTAATTTTTTCAACATTTTTGTCTGAGACAATAATCATAGTGAATATTACTAACATGTCCCATCGTAAGTAACCTAACACATCGAACCATAAATCACAAAAATAAACAAAAACTAGAGTGGGTTGTTGATATTAGTAAGGTTGTATCCTCAAAACAATTCAGTAGGTTCCATTAACAGCATTCAATCAAGCCCATGTACACCACACCCAATCTACTTGGCTGTATGGGGGACAACTAGCAACATATTTACCTTTGCGAGGATGTAACTTTATAGCAGGTGGACATATCAGACACCCATGGTTGGATCCTGCATATATAAACAATGTTCCAAATTTAGAATTGCAGCCTAAGAGCTAAATACAACAACAAATGCAAAATATTAACCCACCACATTCGCTTGGCTCCAAAATTGAACAAGACCTGACATTGAAGTTTCTTTCAGTATCTTTTCTCAGCAATTCGGCAAAAAAATACTTTGGTGTGGCACCACTATCATCAGTTTTTGGCTTAGCAATGAAATTGAGATGACAACAATAATCAAAACCACTACGGCCATCTCCAGGAGGATTCAACTCCAAAGTTTGGGAATGCAAAGGTTTGACCAACTCAAATTCCTCGTTCTAATTAAGCACCATCGAGTGCATTATTAGAAAATGTTGTAGCACAAGGAAACACACTATGATGTATGAATAACAAGGAATACCTGAATTGTGTTATAATATTGTAACGCCATCATTGAATGGCTGAGATTCTCTCCCTGGACAGCCCTGATACCCATGTTTGCCCATATCAGGTCAAAAGTTATGTTCATATTATAACTAACAAGTAATATTAGGACATTACAATGACAAGTTCTCTATTGTAAAACACTTCAAAATTAGGATTTCATGTTGTACTACAAGTCATAAAATCTCCTTTTCTATACCCAGGGGTGTTCATGGGTCGGTTCGGTTGAATAACCGAACCAAACCGAATACACCGAAAAGCTAAAAAATCATAAACCGAACTGAACCAAAATAAATAAAGTAACCGAACCGAACCGACCAAATTTAATTCGGTTGGTTTGGTCGGTTATTTCAGTTTATATTTTTTAAGCTTATAACGATTTTCTTTTTAATCACTTTAATGGACAACCAATTTGTATTTGAAAATTTACAAAAAAAATGACTCAAACAGTAAGCAATTTATTTGTTATTACTATTATCAAATTGGCAAAGCATACTTAAGTATAGAACTAGCAGTATTGTACAAGGAATGCATTGATGAATGGTGAGGGTGGCGGCTAAGTTACTTATAATCTTTAGGAGTTCGATGAATAGTAAGTAATTAAGAGTTATAGCAATATTAGGATTACCGATATATTACACTAAATATATTATTAAGAATAATCTAATTACATTATATATATAGTAAGTAATCTAATTACATCAAAAAAAGTACCTTGTGGTTCCTAAAGGAATTGGTAACAAAGCAACCATGCCACCTACTACTACTAATCAACACCTCCCCAAGTTAAACTGGTGCTTGCTGTTGCACTAGGAGCCGTTGCACTAGGCGCTAAAGCATGAGTGTTTTGTATCCATTGAGCAAAGACGGGTTGTAATTGTATAGCAGTATCTGAAAACATATCTTGAGGTCCAGTGAAATTTTTTTTCAAAATGGGGTCTGAGGATTCAAAACGTTACCAAATAAGGGTTATTTTACTAACTCAGTTAAAATTGGTGATGTGAGAACGCGTAATTTGGGAAACCTAGTTTTCTACTGTAAATTGAAAAAAAAACTAAATAGCCCCACACTCCCATCTCTCTCCTTCAGCCAGCCACTCTCTGAAATCATCAATTGGTACTTTGACCTCAAATATCATCAAACGGAAAATTCAGGAGAAGGAGGCGGTGGCTGCTCGGAATTCCTTTGCCGCTGGCCATTCCGACTTACTATTTCTCCTAAGAATATTGGAGCTGCTCTTAGTGATAATGCTCAAGAAGAGGTTCTCAAGTCTCACCACCCCAAGTCACCAACTATTGAGCTGTTTTCTCAGCCGCTACTGCCGCCGCCTCCTCCGATTGAGAGCTTTCATCGTTGTTGTGGCTGCTTCTGCTCCTTTGGCTGTTAAGGTAGAGGTATCTGAGGATGTGGGGGAGAGAGCAGGGCTGATGTTGTGACTGCTAAGAAAGGGAAAGTTGCATTGCTCATGAAGAGAGATGGGTTAAAAATTGCATTGTTTTTCCAGTTTTGGACTTTTTAAGTTGGTTTGGAGAGGTGGGTTTGGTTGGGCCATAATTTAGGATTTAAATTAGTAGCTTTTGCAATTCAATTTCAGTGATTACACACGAGAGGGGTAGAGAGTATCAAATGACAATCAAATTTGTTTTAGTTTCAGGGATTTGTAGGATTAATAACATTCCTTGTGATTTTGAAAGATTATTGATGGATTGAAAGATTCAAATTTGTAATCTTTCATTGTAAATGACAGACAAGGTCTAAGATATTCTTGGAAATTCAACAACTGAGGAAAATTAAGCAAGTGTATGATATAACGACACAATTTCTTTGTTGAAGCAAATGGCAAACTCGAAGTTTGTCAGATTCCGGTGAAGCTCATTTTCGTCTGAATTTCTGGGTTGATAAATTTCTTAGTCAATGAATTAGTTCATCTATTTTGGAAAAAAGGGAAAGAAAAAGGTTGACTTAGTTTTTTCAAGTCAAATGTTAAGTTACCCAAAATACCCTTTGCCACGTCATCAATTGTGACGGTGTTAGTAAAAAAACCCTTATTTGCTAAGGTCATGAAACCTCAGACCCCTTTTTGTTAGTAAAAAACCCTTATTTGCTAATGTCATGAAACCCTCGGACCCCTTTTTGGAGAAAAAGGGTTTCAGACCCCATTTTGAAAATGAGTAAAACCACAAGGTACTTTTTTGAAGTTTACCCTATATTTTAATAGTTTTCTATTTAATTGGTCGGTTCGGTTATATTGGGTTTTTTCCGATTAAAACCGAACCGACCATATTCACCGAAAATTTATAAAATGAAGAACCAAAACCAAACCATTTAAACCAAAAAACCGAAATTCATCGGTTCAGTTGGTTATTTTGGTTAGGTTTGGTTTTTGAAGATCCCTATCTATACCTTCAGGCAAACACAAAGATGAATATTGAAAAAATCCAAATTACAACAGCAATGAAGCATTTATTTGATGGTTAGAGGCCTTACAACACATTACAGGCTTCAATATCAGAGAGCTCATAAGCCTCCTGTAAATGCGCAAGGAACTCCTTTTGTTTCTGGTAGCAGGCTTCACTCTCTGCACTTGCTACCCTTCAATTGCACAACAAGCCAAATGAAAACCAATGAGGACGCACGAGAAATTAAGAAGAATTGCTTAAGCATGAAACCATTACACTTACCTTATGCAAATATTGTATATTGGTAATGGTGGTATTTGATTCGCCAAAAAATCATATGCAAACAATAAGTGAAGAAATTCATTTTAAGTCAAAATAACTTACCCAATGACATGAAGCCCGTTCTTCACTTGGTGACTCTTCGAGGCTCTACCCTGTCCACTGGAGGCATCAGCTCCACTTTGCACACTTCAAAACATAGAACAAGCAAATGAAATAGGGAAAACTAACGATAAACATCCCATGTAAAACATTTTCATTATTGGAGAACAACGAAGAAACATCACAACCAACATTCTAGAATGCTAATAGTAACAGCAACAGGGTTAACACGATATGCATTCATTACACTGTCACGCATCGGAAGTAAATAAAATGCTGAACAAGAAGCTGAGGAAAACAGAAGCAGAAGAAGGGAATGAATGCTGAATTTTAAAGTTATGGTTGCTATCATTCAGCTTCTAGAAGCAGGTTTTAGTAGGGTAAATTAGTTTTTTAATTATTACCTAAAGGCTATTCAGCCATTCTTATCCTAATTAGTAGCAGGTTGTTTTGTTGTTTTATCTTGTAGCACGCCTGTGCATTTTAGCAGTTACAGTTGGGTATATATATACCAGTTTGTAAGCAACATTATCATATAAGAAAATACAAATTATTATCTCTCATCTAAACTTTCTTTATTTTCTCATCCCATTTCTTCTATTTCTCACCTCCTTCCCTCTAATCTGTTCTAATCATTACTTCCAGATTTCTTAACCATGACAATGGTATCCGAGCAAGCGATTCTCCAGCCTAAGTTATATGCCTTGAATGGATGCAAAGACGCCAAGCCCTTGAAAGGGAAATGGAAGAGTTGTAAAAGGAGTCCAAAGAGCGTCGGAAACATTGGAAAGAAGAATGGGTTCGGTTAAGCAAAGAGAATCAAGAACTAGCTAAACAAGAACGCAAGGAACTGGCAAAAATTGCTTCAAATGATTCAAGAAATCAGGCTGAAGTGGGAGGGAAGAGGTTCAATCATATTCTGAAGAACCAGTAGCTGCAGATTTCATTGTTCAATGAAACGCCTGAAAGGGATACGGAAGCACAAACGCAAAACAAGTCAGAAGTGGACTGTCATCAGAAAAAATGGGGGTAAGAGAGATGACTTAAAAGATGCATAATGGCAGCAAAGTGGCAAATAGGAAGAAAAGCGGAGACGAAAGGTACTAGATGTTGTTTAAATTGTCCTGAAAGGGCTAGGGTTTTAATTATAGAAAGGACCAGGTCAAGGCCCAAGACTAATAAAAATTCAAAGACCCTATTACTTCTTTAACAATTGTCTGTTAAACAGTAGAAGTGAAGGTGTTGTACGCCTCTCCCTTCGCAACAACGATGAGCCTTGGAGTCTTTCCACCTTTCTCAAAATCTTTCCCAGTCGTTGCAAGAGATGCAACACAGGGGGGTACAGTTGAAATTGCTACTCCCTCCATCTAGATATATACGACTTTTCAACTAATTCACAGGTTTTAATAAAACTATAAAAGATGTATAATTTACTAATTTATCCTTTGACTGAGTCCTGCATTAATATGATGATTCATATTTATCTTGAAAACTTGTACAAATTAATAAGGGTAAGACTAGGATAATTGAACAAAAAATACATTGGAAGTTGGAAAAGTCATATAAATCTAGATACAACAAAATGACCAAAAAGTCATCTATATCTAGATGGAGGGAGTATTAATCAGGAGCAGGACTATGAAGATAGGCTGAAGCTGAAGATTGGAATGATGGGAATCGAGGCAATGGGGAATATGAAATTCTCATAATATTGAAGGGCTTGAGAAGAAATGACTTAAAATTAAAAGAGATTGTGAAATTTTACACTCACCATGTGGCATATTTCGTTGCAGGCCTCCTGGATCACATAAAAGAAACTTTGTTGAGCACGGAATTGGCTGGAGAGACCAACCAACCAACCAACCAACCAAGCCTTAAATCCCACGCTAGGTGGGGTCGGCTATATGGATCTTCCGACGCCATGAAGCTCTATCCAAAGCCAAATTTTCGTCCATACCGAGTAAACGCATATCCTTATAAATAGTTTCCCTCCAAGTAATCTTAGGTCTACCTCTCCCTCTACCCTTACTCTCTGTCCATAAGTACTCACATTTTCTAACTGGAGCATCTATTGGTCTACGTAGCACATGTCCATACCACCTTAGTCGTCCTTCTCTCAGTTTATTCTCAATATGTGCCACACCGATCTTTTGGCGGATGCACTCATTTCTAATTCGATCCATCCTTTTATGCCCACTTATCCACCTAAGCATCCTCATTTCCGCCACATTCATCCTTTGAATATGTTGCGTCTTAATAGCCCAACATTCACTCCCATATGTCATGGCTGGCCTAACCACCGTTCTGTAGAATTTACCTTTCGCTTTCAAAGGTATCTTTTTGTCACATAAGACTCCGGTAGCACTTCTCCATTTCATCCATCCTACATTAATTCTATGAGTTACATCATCATCAATCATCCCCTCCTCGTGGAAGATAGAGCCCAAATACCTAAATCGTTTACATTTTGGAACGATTGTATCTCCTAGTTTTACTTCTCCTTCGTCTCCTTTCCGTAAGCTGAACTTGGTGTGTAAATACTCCGTCTTACTTCTACTTAACTTAAAACCTTTACTCTCTAACGCATTTCTCCACACTTCTAGCTTCTTGTTAACCCCTTCCCTTGATTCATCAACCAATACGATGTCATCCGCAAACAACATACACCATGGGATGTCGTCTTGTATTTTGGTGGTCAACTCATCCATAACTAGGGCAAATAAAAATGGGCTTAGAGATGATCCTTAATGCAATCCAATCGTGATGGGAAACTCCTCTGTCACTCCTTGTCCAGTTTTAACACTTGTTACCGCCCCTTCATACATGTCCTTTATTAAGTTTATGTACTTTACGTGAATACCTTTTTTCTCCAATGCCCACCAAAGTACTTTCCTCGGCACTCTATCATATGCTTTTTCTAAGTCAATGAAAACCATATGAATGTCCTTCTTCTTCTCCCTATATATCTCCATTAGATTTCTCAGAAGAAAAATAGCTTCAGTCGTGGACCTACCAGGCATGAAACCAAATTGGTTTGCGGAAACCTTAGCGATCATCCTAAGACGGTATTCACGCAGGATTGATAAAATTATTCTCCATATCTACATCCCTTGAAATATAGATTAGAGTTGGTGCTTCTTGTGTCCTATACCAAGAAACTAGGGAAACTGCTCCAACTATTGCCTTACTAAATGTTTTTGAAGAGATTTTGTGTCATGTTCCTTCAATTAGAGGCACAGGTGTTGATAAAATTATTAAAATTGTTGATAAGATACCTTCCTATAGGGATAATGATTACGCAGGATTGTTAGAAAATGTTGTTGTAGATACAGAAACAGAAATGAATCGCGAGGCCAAGAAAAATGGTGAACACTGTTTAGTTTGTGTAACATATACAGGAACAAAAGGGATCAATAAGTAGCAGATAATTCAGCTGTGCATCTTTCAATTCCTGGGGAATTCAAAAACACATGGGCTAATTATAGAGAAGTTTGGAGTCCACCGCTTCGCCTAGCAGCACATCGCTTTTATTGCTCTCCCATAACCCGTTTTCACGGTTTAGGCGGCTCCCATTTCGCTCGCCGCTACTGCAGAGGCTTTCTTTAAGCTTCTATTGAGGCCAAGTATTAATCAGTCATATGAAGGGAAGTCTGTTTCCTTACATATCACCATGGTTTCCAAAAGGTTCACTCAACATCACCCTGCTCCTATAGCACTTTTAATCTGTCCATCATGGAGGGAACACAAAAGGAAGACTTTGGGAGTCTTTAGAAAGGTTATTGATTTAATTGTCGGCATTCTCCTAGACAAGTATGAAGTTGTTCAATCTGTTTTCTTTCTTTAATTTTTAAGCATGCATATCAAGAAAAATTTAATATCTTTAAGTTAAACATTTTTACTGTTTTGTTTTTTAACTCATGAACTTGAACCGAATCTTACGATTCAATTCGATTCACGATTTACGATTTTGGATTAAAAAAATTTGGAAACCGATTCTCGATTCAAATCGGGATTCAACAACTATGCTCCGAGGCATCAATCCCATAGCGTACCCTTCAATAGTTCAATTGCACAACAAACCAGATGAAAAACACTATCTAACGATAAACATATCAAAAGACGTCAATAAGAAGAAGGCATAAAACAATACAACCTAAGCATGCAATAGTTACAATAAAAGGTCTACATCCATGTGATTTATCCATACCCCTAACGATCTATAAATTAAAAACTCTACCTGGCAGAACGCGTCTTCACCTTCACTCTCTTTAGCTTAATCCGGCGACTCATCAAGCCTCCATCCATCTCTTTACTAGATGCATCAACTTCACTTTGCAACCTTCAAAGGCAGAACAAATAAACTATAAACATGTGTTTGTAAACTTTTCAATTTCAACCAAAGCAGGGCAGTGATTAAGAAAACAGCCAAGCCAACAATCCAGTCATTTTGAAAGTCACCACGACAATGAATTCACTAAACATTTAAATATCAAAACAAAATTCAGGATTTAGGTTGTAGGACCAAAAACAAAGAACTACAAGTGGTATTTGACTCGGCAAAAAATTTAGAAAACCACAAATGACAAACCTAACAACCAACCAGTTACTGGATAGAAGAATATTGATATTTTGTTCGTCAAAAATTCATATAGTTTCATGTTAGAAGCTTACCTGGATACATGCTTCTTGTTTACCTTTGAACCCTTGACCCGGTGGCTCTCCAAGGCTCTACCCATCTGACCACTGGAGGAATCAGCTCCACTTTGCACACTTCTAACATAGAACAAAGCAAATGAAAAGTAAAAGATAAACACGTCATGTAAAAGATTTTCATGATAGAAGATTGGAGAAGAAATGTCACGGCCAACAGTCTAGAATGCTAAAAGTAACAACAAAAAGGTTAACATGATATGAATCCCTGGAACCTTTTGAAGGAATCATTCACAAAGTTATCGAATATCAACAACTCAAATATCTAGAATCTTCTAATCCTTGCACCACCGTATTTGAAATCGCAAAATATAACAGATCAACTACTTCATTACAATATGTACCTAGAGACAAGAAGCTTCTTGATCACAGTTATCTAAAAGCTAAGTAGATGACAGTTGTATCACAGCTTAACTAAAAGTAAAACACCAAGCCCTACAACCTAAGCATGCTAAAAGTCACAAAAAAAAGGTCTACATTACATGAATTGAATAGAATTTTATTTGCCAAAACCCAAACCCCTTACAAACGGTAAATTAAGAACTCTACCTAGCAGAACGCTTCATCTCCTTCACTCTCTTTAGCTTGGGCCGGTGACTCTTCAAGCCTCCATCCATCTCTTCACTGGATGCATCAACCCCACTTTGCACCCTTCAAATGCAAAACAAACAACTATAAACATGTGTCCGTAAGGTTTTCGAAAAATGCAGGGCAATAAAAAAGAAAACATCAGAGCAAATTACCCAGTCATTCCGAAAGTCATGACAAAAATGAATACATTAAACCTTTGGCTATCAACAAAAAAATTAATGATTTTAGTTGTAGGACCCAAAACACAAAGCTTGCAGTGGTATTTGACTCACTAATACAATCACGAAACCCCAAACTGTATCCCTATCCCTAACAGTCAACTAATTACTGTAAATTAGAACATGTAATCAGGTAAAATCTTCATACTATTACTCACACGTTTGATAGAACATGAATTCATGAAACCACTACAGTAACCTTTCATAAACTATACGATTATTGTATACTGGTATTTAATTCATGAAACCTCTTCAAATATTAACAACACCATATCCAGAATCTTCTAGTCCTCGAACAATGGTATTTGATTTTGCAAAATATAACTGATCAACTAATTCATTAGAATATGTACCTAGACGCACAACTTTATCGCAGTCATCTAAAATCTAAGTAGCTAATAGTTGTATCACCGCTTAACTAAAATAAAAACCAAACCCTACAACCTAAGCATGGTAAAAGTCACAAAAAAAGGGCCTACATGATATGAATTGGATCAAAATTTATTGGAAAAAATCCATACCCCTGACAATCTGTATATTAAATACTCTACCCGGAGGAATGCTTCATCTTCTTTACTCTCTTAAGCTTAAGCTGCTGATTCTTCAAGGCTCCATCCAGCTCTTTACTAGATGCATCAGCATCAACTCCACTTTGCACTCTACAAATACAAAACGAAACAAACTATAAACATGTGTTTGCAAGCTTTTCAAACAAAGCAGGGCAACAAAAGGAAAAAAACATAAAAGCCAGCAACCCAGTCATTCTGAAAGTAACGATGATAATGATTCATTAAACCTTAACTATATATAAAAAAAATTCAGGATTTTGGTTGTAGGACCCAAAACACAAAGCTACCAGTAGTAATTGCCTCGCCAACTACAACCACTAAACTTCCAAACCTCAACCCTATCCCTAGCAATCAACCAATGACACGAAAATTCATACGCTAAAGGCCAGTTTGGCTGTGAGTTTTTGCAGCTATTTTCAGCAGCTTTTCTGAAAAGCTCCATTTTCAAGCTTTTTTTGAAAGCTGCAGATTTGATTTTGGAAAAAATAAATCAGACAGTTCCTAATTAATTAGTGTGAAAGATCAAAATGTGTTGTTCAAAGCCAAAATATGTAATACTATTAAAAGTTTGTGAGAATAACTTATTTTGAAAGCTGCTCAAACAGTAATGCCAAACTGGCCCTAACAATTAGTGAAACAATTAATTAAGTAAAAAACATACCTAGAGACGCGCTTCTTGTTTACTCTCTAACCCTTGACTTGGGGACTCTCCAAAGTAAAAACTAATGGTAAACTTGCTACATTAATGGTTTTCAGAAGAGGAAAACAAAGAAGAAACATCACAACAAAAAGCCTAGAATGCTAAAAATCACATAAATAAAGTTAACATGATATATCTTTCACAAAGATATCAATCAAACGTTATCAACTCAATATGAGGAATCTATTCATTTTCACACAACAGTATTTACTTTGGCAAAATATAACAGATCAGCGACTACAATCAATCATTGTCCAATGACTAAATTTCAGAACTTTGCAAGTAGGGTAAACTGTAAATTAGAATCTGAGACTTAAAGCCATCCAAAAGCTAACATACCGTGGTGTATACCGGTATTTAATTCATGAAACTTCTTGCATTGAATATTATTATTCATGAAACCCCTAACAATCTGAAAATTTTAAAAAAAAACTACCTACTGGAATGCTTCATCTCATTCTCGCTCTTTTGCTCGGGCTGGTGGCTTTTCAAGCCTCCATTCATCTCTTCACTAGATGCATCAACTCCCCTTTGCACCCTTAACAAACAAACAAAGCATAAAACCTTTTCAACAACCAGTCAAGCTGAAAGTCACAACGATAATGAATTCATTAAGCCTTCTAACTATCAATAAGAAAAAGAATATGTACCTAGATATCATCTTAATTCTCTTGCATTTGAATCCAGACGTCTCTCCTTTGGACGCATGAACTCCTCTTAGAAACCTTATATTGCAGAACAAACCAAATGAAAAAAAAAACAAATCGCAACAAACACTTGATAATGAAATTAAATAGGCATGGAAACCAACGGAATGCATCTTAACAAAGAAAAAAGCAAGAATTGCGAGGAAGAGAAAGGACCTGCCGAAAGTAGACATCGGAAAATCCAGGGGTTTTTTTCTAGATAAAAACTCGAATTCGCGAGACTTCTGTTTGATTTTTTGCCTGAGTTAGCCCCTTCTCATATTGCTAATTTGTTTGTTAAACGACTGCCGTTTTTATGGGAAGTGATGTTGGGCTTAAGTCATCTTCAGGCCTTTGACTCGATTTAGGGTCAGTTTGACACGGCTTTTGAAGCTACCGTTAAAATAAGTTTTTTTTCACATATCTTGAATGGAATTACATATTTTAGCTTTGAACAACACATTTTAATCTATTATACTAATTATGAATTGTCTGATTTTTTTTATTCAAAATAAAATATGATGCTTATAGGTAAAGCTTGAAAATAAAACTTTTAAAAAAAGCTTAACCAAACTGCCTAGGTTGTTCAATTTAACATATGTAGCTCTCGGGTCGGTGGGCAACGCTCGGGGGCTATGCTAGGTTAACATCTAAAAATTGTGTCCAAACATAGCCCAAATGGCATTTGACATACTCTCACTTTGATTAGAAAACCAAATCCAATCCAAACCCCCTTGATTAGACTTGTTTGTTGGGTGGATTTAGCTGTGTTTGAACATCACTTCATCGGATTTTTAAATAAAATATTAATACAAGTCGTATTCAACGCGCACTTTAAAACTTTGGATTTAGATCAAACATACGAGGTCATTTTCTAATAAACTTTTCTTTTTAAATCCTGAATCGAATAAGTAAAACCCATAAATTTATATAAATATGTTACAATTTACATTTTTGCTTGAATTTTTATATAAATATAGTATAAATGCCAAATTCAAGTTATCAAATATATATGCCAAATTCAAATTTCATAATTACAAACATATAATCCATCAAACCTCACTCTAATTAACTCTCCTGTATCATCAATAGTCCCAAATGCGTATTTTTAAGTTTGCCTCAATATGGTTAAGGCCAGTAGCTACGCTATTAGTACTCCACGGGGAGGCAAAAATATTTTCTCATCCTATTTGATTCAATTTTTTACTTATTTTTTATTTATTTCTCAAATCATTTATTTTTTTGAGATGTCACTTTCGAGTTTCTTATTTGTCTCTTTCTATATATCTGAAATGATATCCATTGTGATATTTTTTTCTAAATATTTTTTTGATCTATTAGATATCCAGTAAAAGTCTCATAAAAATCGGTAAAACTATAATAACTTGAGCGGAAATACTAGATAGATTCATAATAGATCAGAATTTTATATAAAAATTTTAACAAATGTCTAATAAAATGTTTATCAGATCAAAACTTCAAAATAGACGTCTAATAGATGTCTAATATATCCGATTTTATTTCTAACAAATTTCTCATAGAATTCTATTAGACTTACATAAAAACATCGATTTGACATTTGTTGGACATCGCGATAATAAAATACATAATAGACGGATACTCTATGTTTTTTTGGATACATCTATTAGATATCTAATAAATAGCCATTATATGTTTTTTAAAAGCATCACTAGTACAAATATGGCCTATTGCATCGGTTATTTTTGGTCATTTGCATCGGCTTTGAACCGATTGAAATATCGGAGATGCAAAAGACGAAAACATATTTACATCGGTTTTATAACTGATATAAATGGTATTCAAATGAATCGATTTTCTATAAAAACGTTGCTTCAGCCTTTTTAAATCTCTTTATTATTAATCATTAAACTGATGCATTTGAAAATCTATTCAATCGGTTTTAATAAAAACTGATGCAATTGGTTTAAATCTTTTCAATCGGTTTTATTAAAAAGTGATGCAATTGCTTGAATTCTATTCAAACGATTTTACTAAAAACTGATGCAATTAGTTGAAGACAATTGTATCTGTTTATCATAAACTGATGGAAGTGAATGACGCAACTGATGAGCCATTTACAGTACTCAATTGTATAAGTTCTCGTAAAACCGTTGCAAATGATTTTTTTAAAAAATATTTTTATATAATTTTTTACACAATATTTAACCTGTAAAAACTTTTCACTTATAACCAATCCTCCAAACTTCAACACTTCCATCATATTCAATACTCAAAACAACCATAAAACACTTCCAAAGTTATATCCAAATACAGATAAGATAAAATCAAAGTTCTAATAATTCAAGTGTCAAAACACACTTAGCCTAACTCTATCAAGCTATGTACCTAATAATTCTTAATCATTCACCATTATAAAAAACATCTACAAATATTCCTAAGTGATCAAGATCACATCTTACAACTTTAATTGTCAAAACACATCTAACACCAACTTACTTAAGGAAACGGACAATGTAAGAAGCATAAATGTCTCGAACTTCGTTCAACTCCTCGGCACTATAGGTACTTCTTTCTAACGACTGCAAAATTAAAATAAAGATAACAAATACATAAATATAAACATGTTTGTATCAATAAAAGCTATATGTATTTAATAAATAATGTAGTCATCATATAGTGTAATCAATAATTACATATGTTAGGCTTTCTGGAGTAGCATGGTCATTGATTATATCATACATATATCGCATGACATAGTAGCCATACTCAGTAGATCCTATCTGCTTCGCACACTACAAAACCATCAAAATTTTAACTACATTATTAGTATAACTAATTGATAATCCAAGAAAGAACGCATAAATTTAATAAGAAAAGGAATACCATTGCATTGATAAACTTAAATGGTGATGCCAATGCTTCCTTTGCCCGCTTCTTTTGAAAGATGTTGCATGACTTCAATGCTCTGTACATGGAGAAATTTGATGTAAGTACAAAGTAAAATTTAGGAGATAAATAATTATTACCACTATAAATTATCGAAATTATAAATACGCAACTCATTCAAAAAAAATTTAATGCGAAGGGTCCTTGTTTGCCCAAGTGGACGCGAAAGAGGATCATATACGCAAACATGACGCTTCTTCAAGCAAATCACAACAAGAATCCAGTGCGTACTGTAAGAAATTTTTTTTTAGCAATTATATTAAAAGCAAGTGTTATGTATGAAAATTAGAAATAAAATCACAAGAAAAAATAATGTTACTTTTCGTTGTACGGTATGAGGATGAAGCGCTTCTATATGTTAGCCATAATGGTGTCTATGATGTACTTCTTTGATTCATTGTAGCTTTGACTGCTCCACATTGTTTCGAATACCATAGTTGGATTAATAAACCCAATTCTATCGAGGAACTCAGCATCGAATTCTGATATCAGTGCATTGAAAAAAGATATATATTGTCAAATAACCACATAGATGTGCAAAATTAATTACGTTGCATATACTTAGAGAATGAAAATTTCAATAACAGTTGATTCAATCATTTCCCCCGAGATCAGCTCCTTGATAGCTTGAGGGAAGATTCAAATACCCTCCTCACTGCTATTAACATGAATGACGTAATGTTTTCTATCTCGCACAATAATCTGGACCGTATTGCTGCGGTCTAACAACAAACTCTCCAAAGCAGAGCACATGTTACTAGGATTTGCTAGATTGTGATTTGTGGGATTGGGACTCGTGGGATTTGGATTAATCGGGCAATAAGACTCTTGATCAGTGGAGGCACACATTTTCTTGGCAACCTAAATAATATGAGCCAACCAATCATCAAAATTTAAAAATAGAGTAAAATTATGTAGATGTCTTAATTTATTTACTTACATCGATGAGAGTGACTAATTCTCTTGGCCATTACAAAAAAGAAGCAGGTGTCTGAAATAATTTTTTTATATCAGCTATGAGCAATTTAGTCGTATTGAAGAAAAGTCCTACGTATTCTATAATAATATTAGCTAGAAAATTTTAGATTATTAAGTAATTATTTGTATCTAGAATATTGTAGTAAGATATATGTACCTGCAAAAGATTTGTGGCTAAGAATCACTAAAGCCACTGACCTAAACTACTATAAATAGGATAATTGGGTTTTCAAATAGTTCTACTAAAAACTACACAAAATTACTAATCAAAACAAAAAGCCTATTCGGCCAGCTACTACTGCCCTTCCAGTCTAATAAACTGATTCATCTTGTTTTACTGATCTTTCCAAATCTTTTCTTTTATGAATTGAATTCCTATACTAAAATTAACAATTACCTACAAGTCAATTAAGCACTTAAGAATTAAGATATATTGAATAGAGAAATCAAAATGCATAAAGTAGCCCATTAAGCATTTAAAAATTACCTACAAGTCAATTAAGCCCTTAACAGGTACCCCATACCCTCTACTTCCAAGTATCAACTTATTTATATGAAAATGATAACACTACCTTTAGGCCGGTAAAAAGATCAATGCCTCATGAAGCACAATTGTTTTTATTATTTACTTTTATTATTTATGAGAGGTTCAAACAGGAAATACCGACTCAAATTACAAAGTACCTGCATGAAAAGTATATTTTTAAAATCTAAAAAACTTAATAAATTTAGAAAATAAAATAATCTTCAAAATAAATATGAAGTCAAAAAATACAGCACATGGTAGAAAATGAAGGGGACATGTGATTACATACAGTAGAAATTTGGTGGCTCATGATAAAAAAAATGGCTGCTATCAAATCAAATTTTGTACGGCTAGATGGATTAGATATATGGTAGAATTAATTATTGTAATCACGAGTGTGGGTTTTAGCAGTGGAATTTAAAATCTATATAAAGTTGTAGTCTCCATATTGAAGTGTACTCGTGAAATATAAAAAATCGAAGTTCTGTAAGTTCCATTTTCTCAAATTATTGTATGTATGCCTTGTTAATTACTACATATTATTTAGATTAAGTTCCTCTCCAACAAATATCACTACTCCTCGACAGAATGTTACCATCAATTGACCTAACTGTACTAAAAAAATTTTTCTGCACCAGAGTACCATATTAACGTACCATATGAAAATATTGACGGAAAAGAGCCTGAAATGATGCATCATCAGTACTCTATACCGGTTGTGAATGTGTAGATCTTGACCGTCCAAAATTACCAAGTACAAGTGAGAAGCCGTTATGTGATCCTATGCCAAGGGTTTCATTTAATACATCCTTGGGCCCATTTGGAGTAAACTCTCCATCCTGATCCTTCTCTATCAATTCATCCTGCAAATTCATAAAATTATTAATATATAAATTCAAACGAGAATCTCCCTATAACTTCAAATAATGCATCAAATTATAGCTCACCTCTGTGAGTTTCGATTCAGGAAATATAAATTTAAAATATACAAAGATTCTTACCATCTTTTCTTTCACTAGGCGTGTCTTCTCATTGGGTATAACTCTTTCACCATCTTTATTTTTTACAGTTCTTGCTAATACCCAACTCTTATTTCTGGGAAACATAGTAGTGGAACTCGTCACACTCGAGCTATATAGCCCTAGTAGAAACCATAGCTTCTCATTTTCAACGTAAGGCCTCCTTCCCATGCGATGGCGATGTACATCCTTGGCCTTACTAGCAGCGCCATTTTTACTTTTGATCTAAATTTTATTTGTTCAATTGTTAGAACACACACACACAACTATGAAATTAAAATGACAATTATTGACCTTGAATTCCTCAGACATGGTGATGGCAACAAACTCATCCCTGTTGGATTGAGGAAGGGCTTAACTTAATAAAAAATAATAACCAAACATAAACACAACACTTAGAATAGAACTTACAAAACATTTTTATTATATTTTTCACTCATACAATTCCATAAGCATATAAACTCTTATATAGCTTCAAAATACAACCAAAGTCCACATCATATAATTACAATAATTGCAGCCATTTTTTATTTTGAGCCATCTAATACCATTATTCATTATCACAAGTTGTCCCCTCCAATTTGTCATATCTTTTGATCATATCTTCTTAGCACACATTTATTGACTTCTTTTTTTCATAATGAAAAACATCTGTAATTCTCCTCATTTGCTTCTTTTAATTTTTTTTGTTTGTATTAAGTTTAATTATTTAACTTTAACACTCCCCCTTAAACTTAATTTGTGGTTACGCCCAACAATGCTCGTAATTGATTAAACACGTCATACTTCAGTGGCTTTGTAAAGATGTCCGCTATCTGATCTTGTATTTTGACATACTTCAATATGAATTCCTTCTGCTCAATACACTCTCGGATGAAATGATACCTAGTATCAATATGCTTACTTCGGTCATGGAAGACTGAATTTTTTGCCAACGCCAACGCCAATGCCAATGCCGACTTGTTATCGACAAAAATATCAATTGGACCATGTTGTGCCAATCGAAGTTCCTTTAACAGTCTTCTCAGCCATATTGCATGACACACAAATGATGTTGCAGCAACATATTCAGCTTCACATGTTGACAATGTGACGATAGGTTGCTTTTTCAAACTCCATGAGAACGCCGTTTCACCAAGAAAAAATACAAATCCGATAGTACTTTTTCGATCATTTTTATCACCAGCCCAATCACTGTCACTATAACCAACTAATTTGAACTCATCAGATTTTGAATATCAAAGTCCAAAATTAGTTGTACCTCTGACATAGCGGAGTATTCTTTTCACTGCATTCCAATGAGACTCCTTCAGTTCTTCCATGTATCTACTAACTAGCCCAACCGCATAAAGAATGTCGGGCTTGTGCATGTTAGGTATCTGAGACTCCTGATCAGACTTAAAAAATTTGTCGGGTTCACGCTAACTCCAACCTCATCCTTGGTCAATTTTAGGCTGCATTCAGCGGGAGTGCTAATAGGATTGCAATTCTCCATCTTGAATTTCTTCAAGATCTCCTTAGTAAAGCCACTTGGACTAATAAAGATGCCATCACCATTCTGCTTCACTTCAATGCCGAGATAAAATGACATCATACCAATGTCAGTCATCTCAAATTCCTGAGTCATCGTCCTCTTGAAATCTTCAAACATTTGAGGATTATTTCTGGTGAAAATGAGATCATCCACGTATAAACAAACAACCAACATATCTCCATCTTTCACTTTCACGTATAAGGCATACTCATGTGGGCACTTGACAAATCCATTTTCTTGAAAATATTTATCAATGCGACTGTTCCATGCTCTTGGTGCTTGCTTGAGCCCGTAAAGTACCTTCTTCAGCTTAAGCACTTTTTCCTCATGGCCTTTGACGATGTAACTCGGCGGTTGTTGGATATAGATTTCCTCCTCCAAATATCCATTGAGAAATGCTAACTTCACATTCATTTGGTGGATATTCCATCCATTTTGGGTAGCAAATGAAATCACTAATTTGATCGTCTCCATTCTAGCAACCGGTGCAAAAAGTTCATCATAGTCAATGTCAGGCTTGTGACTGTATTCTTTTACAACGAGTCTTGCCTTGTGTCGTACAATTTTTCCATTCACATCCTTCTTTGCTTTAAAGACCCATTTGACACCAATGGGCTTTTTATCAGCTAGAAGTTTTGTTAACTCCTACGTCTTGTTCTTCTCAATTGAATTGATCTCCTCCTCCATGGATCTTCTTCATTTCTCATCTTTCATTGCTTTTTTAGCATCAACAGGCTCACTATCAATAAGATTACAGTAAAGAGTTAATTCTTCATTGAGCTCTCTAGTTGCATTATAAAGATCTTCAATAAGACAAAATTTTCTAGGTCTTTCTCTTGGACTTTGACTTTCATCATCATCTTATCCTGGAGATGCAATTGGAATGGGACTATATGATATTGATGTTATGGCGGGCTTCTCCATATCATGATCATTGTTTTCATCCATGGTTAAAGGATAAAAACTGTAATTTTTCTTTTCATTATTCCAATCCCAAACTGCTTCTTCATTAATGGTGGCATCTCTGCTGATAATCATCTTTCTCGTATTAGGGTCGAACATCTTGTATCCTTTAGAATATTCTGAGTATCCCATGAACACATATTTTTACTTTTATCATCTAACTTTCTCCTTTCTTCATCAGCAACATGAACATGTGCAACACTCCCAAAAACACGGAAATGAGAGATATTTGGCTTTTTTCCACTCCACGCTTCTTGGGGTGTCATATCTGACACACTTGTTATTGGGGATCGGTTTGAGATGTAAACAGCGCAATCGACAGCCTCTGCCCATAACTCCTTGGACAAATTCTTGCTTTTCAGCAGACTTCTCACCATATCCATCACAGGTCGATTCTTTCGTTCAACGATACCATTTTTTTGTGGTGATCTCGGGACTGACAGGAAATGATGAATTCCATGATACTCACAAAATCTTTTAAATTCATTTGATGTAAACTCTCCCCCTCTATCAGATCTCAGGGCTTTGATGTAATAGCTACTTTCTTTCTTGACGAGCGCCTTGAACTTTTTGAATGTTCCAAAAACTTCTGATTTCTCCTTCAGAAGATACACCCATGTTTTTCCTGCTATAGTTGTCAATGAATAGCAAAAAATATTTGTTGCCTCCCAATGATGTTGTGTCATCGGTTCGCAAACATCAGCATGGATAAGTTCAAGAGTTGCCTTTGCCCTTGAAATGGACTCCTTTGGAAAACTAGCTCTTGATTGTTTTCCAACAAGACATCCTTCACAAAGCTGATGGGGTTTGTCAATCGGGGGAAGACCATGCACCATCTTCTTCTGGCTTAGCAACTTCAACCCTTCAAAATTGAGATGACCGAATCTTAAATGCCAAAGCCAATCAGATTCCTTCACGCAAGCTTTTAAACACTTGGCCACGCCCGTGTTAATGTTAAGAGTGAACATCCGACTCTTCGACATAGGCACACTTGCAAGCAGCTCCTTCTTATCATTCAGTAGCACCAACTTTCTGTTCACCATGTGAACTTGATAATTTTTCTCCAATAGTTGTCCCAAATGTAAAATATTACTTTTCATGTTTGGAATATAGTAGACATTGCTGATGAACTGGTGCTCTCCATTCTTTAAACGAATGAGAATAGTTCATTTGCCTCGAATAGGAACTTTTGACGAATCTCCGAAGATGACATTTCCACTGAATGACTTGTCCAGTTTTACAAACATCTTATCATCCCCGCACATGTGATTGCTCGCTCCATTGTCAAGGTACCAAATGTTGTTTTCTTGACTATGATCACCTTCTCGGGTTAGTAAAACCGTGTTGATCACCTCCTCATCTTAGATGTTGTTAGCTGTCTCCTCTGCTTGGTTTGGTGGGCTCTGACACTCTGATGCATAGTGGCCAAATCTCGAGCAATTATAACATTGAACATTGGACTTATCTTATCCATTAATCTGTCTCCAGTCCCCTCTTCCTCTTCCTCATCCTCGTCCTCGTCCTTGTCCACGTCCATGACCTCTGCCTCATGTGGACTGATTATCTCCGTTATTATTTTTATTTCTGCCAAATTGTTGATTTTTGCCACGTCCTCTTCCTCTTCCATTTCCTCCATGGCCTCTACCGTGTCCTCTTCTGAATTGACTACCGGCTCGGCTATTTTCACCTTCTTTTAATGAAGCCTTTGCTGTTAAGACATGTTCAATAGACTCATCTTTATATCTATTTTATCTTTCCTCACGTGCTTGCAATGAGCCAACAAGTTCATCAACGGTCATTGCACTTGTGTCTTGCAATTCTTCTATGGCCACTACTATGTAGTCGAACTTCGGAAGTAGTGACTGTAGAATTTTTTCAACGGTTCTTGATTCATCGAGTTTTTCTCCGTAATGCCGCATTTGATTATCAACAGATTTTACTCGTGAGGAATAATCTGCAATTCCTTCGGTCTCTTTCATTCTCATTATCTCAAATTCTCCCCTTAACATTTGTAGTCGAACCTTTTGAACTTTCTCTGCTTCTTGAAGAGAAACTCGCAATATGTCCCATGCTTTCTTGGAAGTGGTTGCTTCTGCCACTTTCTCAAACATTACATCATCTAATCCTTGATGGATTAGACTAAGTGACTTTTGGTCGTTTCTTCGATTCTTGTGCAAGTTGTCTTTCTCTGCTTGAGACAGTTGTGCATTTTTAGCTAGGACTTCGTAACCTTTTTCGACAATATCCTAAACATCTTGGGCTCCTAGAATGGCTTTCATTTTGATACACCAATTTGTGTAATTGGTTTTGGTAAGTTAAGGGAAACTGAAGGAAACACCATTGAGATTCATTTTTGTAGAGGAAAATTTGTTTCAAAGCGTACAGGGGCTGTTGCAAAGCTTTTGAATCTATCGCAACACTTTGCTGCGTCGCTATAGCCTCCAGCCAGATTTTGCAAGGAAAACAACAAAGGAAATATTTCCTTGCAATTTTAGATGAATTTTTGCAATTTTCCAGAAAAAATTGTTTCTGGAAGTGTAGAGGCTATTGCAACGTTTTGTTGAGTATTGGCGATACTTTGGGCTTACTGGGACACTTTTTACAGCTTTTTGCAACATTACAGACAGCCTATTGCAACACCTTCTGGGCTACTGCAGCTTTCTTAAAACTCAATTTTTTTCACTCGAGAATTTTCAGGAATAGAATTGGATACGAAATGGCTCTGGTACCACTTTGTTGGATTGAGGAAGGGCTTAACTTAATCAAAAATAATAACCAAACATAAACACAACACTTAGAATAGAACTTACAAAACCTTTTTATTATATTTTCACTCATACAATTTCATAAGCATATAAACTCTTATATAGCTTCAAAATACAACCAAGGTCCACATCATATAGTTACAATAATTGCAGCCATTTTTGATTTTGAGCCATCTAATACCATTGTTCATTATTACAAGTTGTCCCCTCCAATTTGTCATATCTTTTGATCATATCTTCTTAGCACACATTTGTTGACTTCTTTTTTTCATAATGAAAAACTTGTGTAATTCTCCTCATTTGCTTCTTTTAATTTTTTATTTGTATTAAGTTTAATTATTTAACTTTAACAAATGCTCCTTCGTGCAATATCCATCTTTGTATGGCATTTTGTTTACCGGACTTTTGAGTGTTGTAAACAAAATCTCTACGATACTCTCCTTTATAGCTTTTCCATGCAAGATTTATTTGTGTTAGTACTTTTTATTTATGTTCCTTAGTGTCCTAAATGTGAAATCTATTTTGTGTCAAACAAAAAAAAAAAAAGAATTTAAGTGTGTAGAAATGAATGTATGTAACACTTGTTTTAACAAGATATTAATTATTTACCTTGACATCAATCCACAGACTATCTTTTAAACCTTTTGGTACATGATGCCATGTCTTATATATAATTAGAACTTTCTATCTCCCAAGAACCCAACAATAAGTCTGGAAATCATTAAGATGGTCTCCATATGCATGATGCAATTTGTCAAACTCCAGCACCATTTTACCCTTTTTTTGCCCCTTAGTGCCTTTGTTTTACCTCTTCGCTTCTTTGGCGTTCTTTGGGATTGTGTACCATCATTGGATGATGTATCCATGCTTGAATTATCCATTAATGACCTGAAAAATATATGGTAAATAAATAAGTATGCACATAATTATGTAACACTTATATGGCAAAGAACAATATATAAAACGAAATATTCATGTACATAAGCTAATTATAGAGAATACCATGTTATTCTTAGACATAATAGCCTTTATTATGATCTTTTCGAGTTATTATTGCATTGTTATCTGTTAACAAGTCATGTGTAGGTGAAAACAAAGAAGATGGCATCTCATAAAATTGTTGATCGTACTCTTTTTCATCAACCCCATCATCAATACCTAGTATATGTCTTTTTCCCTCAAACACGATAGAATACCGAGTATCAGAAGGATCTAACATGTAAAAGACTTGTTTTGCTTGAGAAGCCATAATGAATGGATCTTCTTGATGCCCTAATTGGTTTAGGTTGACAAGTGTTAAAAAACCATGTTCATCTTTCTTGATGGCCCGATTACAATCAATCCACTGACATTGGAAAAACGCAATCTTGAATTGATCAGCATAATCAACCTCAATTATCTTATCAATGAATCTATATTAAATCTTTCTCTTTTCAACCAATCTTTTATCCTTTTTACTAGCGTATTCTGATGATAATGCTAGTACTGAAATCCCGCTATTCTGCATTGAGGAATTTTTATCTTGTTGACTCGTGTAAAAGGAATAGCCATTGATGTCATAGCCTTCATAAGACCAAACAACACTATTATATCCATATGCTAACCATCTCAATGTAGGGGATACTTCTGGATTATTGCTAAGTTCAGACATCACTCGTTCATTGAACCATACTAGGAATGAAACATCATGCATATGAGCTAACTTAACTTCAGATTTAGAAGGATTTTAACGTCTTAGAAATGACATATGTTCTTCCACGTATGGGTGAACTTCTAAGAGACTTTGGAGAACATATAATTCTGCCTTACGCAACAACGTAGAGTCAATTGTTGTTATTTTCCTACCAATAGTACCCTTACCTAGGATCCAATCAAAGTGTCGAGATTTAGGTAATCCAATCACTTTATAATTTGCAAGATAATCGAAACACCATGATACTACTTCCTCAGACACATATCGATGGACAATGCTTGCTTCCGGCCTAGCAAGAATCATGACCATCCCTTTTAGGATTGCCATTACTCGTTCAAACGGATACATATATCTTAAGAAAAATGGTGCACACCATTTAATTTCCCAAACCAATGTACAATAACATGAGGCATTATGTCAAAGAAAGACGGCGAAAAATATATTTCAAGTCTATATAGTGTTTGAACTGTATCATGTTGCAAAGCTTCTAATTTTGGTGGATCAATGACCTTGCTACTAATAGTGTGGAAAAACATACACAATCGGGTGATAGTATGCCTAACTTCGCTAGGTAATATCCCTCAAATTGCCGCTGGTAAGAATTATTGGATACAAACACGACAATTATGTGATTTCATTCCTACTAATTTCAAGTCAGCTAACGAAATAATTGATCTAAAGTTTGAACAATTACCAGCAGGTACTTTCAAATTATACAAGGACTCACAAAAGCTAGTTTTGTCTGCTTTAGACAAAGTGTAGGAATGCGATTCCCTCATTTTTGTGGCTTTAACTCTGATCAACCCATTGCATCCATGTCCTCTCTTGCATTTAATCCATCCTTCGTTTTACCAGGGATGTTCAAAAGTGTCCCAACAATCGCATCACCAACATTTTTCTCAATATGCATGACATCAAGGCAGTGTCTTACCTCTAAATGTCACCAATATGGTAGATCCCAAAAGATTGATCTCTTCGTGTATCCGCCATCACTCTTACCCTTATACGGTTTACCATATTCAGTTTTAATGTCCTTAACCCACTCAAAAACTTGCATTCTTCTCAAAAGCGATCTCACTTTATTCATTTCTGATTTCCCATTAAATGCTTTTCTTTTCCTTCGAAAAGGATGATCCCTAGGGAGAAACCTTTGATGGTTCATATATACATGTTTGCGGCAATTTTGTAAATGAATTGCTTCTATATCATCCACACAAATAGGACATGCTTTTTCCCCTTCACTCTGTACCCTGACAAATTTCCATAAGCAGGAAAGTCATTTATAGTACAAAAGATCATGGCACGAAGGGTGAAATTTAATCTACTACATGCATCAAACACTGTCACACCTTCATCCCAAAGCAATTTCAAATCTTAAATAAAGGAGAAAGAAATACATCAATGTTATTTCGAGGTTGTTTTGGCCCAGATATGAGAAGTGATAACATCAAGTACTTGCGCTTCATACATAACCAAGGAGGCAAATTGTATATGGTTAAGATAACATGCCAAGTGCTAAATTGGGAACTCAAAGTTCCAAATGGATTCATCTCGTCTGTAAATAAACCAAGATGTAAGTTTCGAGCATCACTGCCAAACTGCGGATGCCTGTGATCAATCAATTTCCATTGGGGGGAATCAGCTGGATGCCTCATTAACCCATCATCCTTCCTAATATCATGGTGCCACTTCAGTAACTTCACATTTTTTTCATTCAAAAAAAGATGTTTAAATCTCGGTATGATTGGAAGATACCACAATACCTTTGCCGGAACACCTTTCTTCGCTAGAACAGGATCTTCTTTCTTGTAACGTCACGATCCACACCTCGGGCAAGTTGTCAAATTTGCATACTCATTTTGAAACAAGACACAATCTTTTAGGCATGCATGAATCTTCTCATACTCCAAACCCATAGGGCATATGAGTTTCTTTGCCTTGTACATACTAGTTGGGAGTGTGTTCCCATCTGGAAGCAAGTCTACCATAGTTTCTAACAAATCGGTAAAAAGCTCATCAGTTGCACTGTGTCTCGTCTTTAGGTTGAACAATTTAAGGATAGCCGAGAGTGTTGTGTGCTTAATAGAACCCATATATAGCTCTGTCTTTGATGCTTTGAGAATGTTTTCAAATATATGGGGAATCTCTGTGGAGTTATCTTCTGCATCATGAAGCATATCATCTAGTCTATCATTCTCCATTTCATTTTCATTTCCAACATAAGAATCAGTAGCAGTTTGATTCATGGGATTATATGACTACTCTTCAACATTAATCGCTTCACCATGACATGTCCACCTTCTGTAATCTTCTTTAAACCCACGACAAATTAAGTGATCTTTCAATGAAACTACACTTATTGCAAACCTCGTGTTATTGCAATTGAAACAAGGACACAAAATACTTAATTCACTTTTCAATTGATATTCAAGGGCAACCATAACAAACTTATTGACCCCTTGTAAAAACTCAATGGAAGTTCAGTTTGAATACATCCAACTCCGGTCCATTACCACTTAATCTAAATTCAAAATATACCACAATTTATCTGTGACAAAAGATTGGATAAAGTAGTGACAAAGTATTAAAATTGTTTATGTTAAGTTTATATTATAAATACCTAAGTCTAAAACTAATTCAGTTCATATAACTAAGTCTAAATTGTTTTCTTATTAAATGGAAATGGGTATGATGATATGGCTAATTCAGTTCATATAACTAAGTCTAAATTGAAATAAACATTAAATTTTGAACCAGTTAAGGTTTATTTGAGTGATAAAAGTTTTAATCACTTATACTCGGAGTATAAAAAACTTAAATTGGAATAAATCACCTAAAAAAGCTTTAACAAACCATATACACTTATACTAGAGAAACATAACATATAGTATTTCACGAATTGCTTGTGATCTAACTACTTTTACCATACTTGTTTGAAATTCCAATAATTCACTACTATTTTATATTAGAGCTATGATACTACTTTATCGCTGTTCAAGAACACCACATATTGTCTACTTTATCGCGGTTCAAGAACACCACATATTGTCTACATTAGATTTAACTTTTTATGTATGTATGTATATATATATATACTTATAATTCAAAAGATAACAACAAATCTCTAAATATAAGGAAATATTGAGAATAATTTTCATTAGTATTCAAAATACTAGCGCAACAAATAAGCTTTACATGAGACAGTTGAAGCACTTTTTTATGACTAAAAATTACTTATCATTAGGTGATATTACCTTGATTAAAATTTTATTTTGGATTATTTGAATTCAAATGACCTCCATTTAATTTGAACGAATAAATGAATTAGTTGATGGACTTATCTCTATAATTTTGGTTATCTCCACACGTATTTTTGGTTTTATGAATCGTCAAATTCAGAATTAAAGAGAAAATAAACTTATGAAATATTATAAAGCAAAAAATTTTTTTTTGAAACTATGATGTCTTGTTTCCCGATGAAAACCACCCCGACATTTTTGTGCCATCTCCAACAACTTATTCTAAAATGGGCTTAGGCCTATGGGCTTTTCTTTTGTTAAGTTACTAATTGAATAAACATAAAACTCTCTTCATCTCCTTCCTTTGTTCGTCTTCTTGATCAGCACCTTCCATGGCAGAAATTATTTAACACATCAAGGAGGGTCCAATTTTTTCTCAGAATTTTGGGGGTCAGTTGACCCTCCATGACCCCCCTTGGATCCGCCCCTGACTTTTTCTTTTACTTGAACAAATTAATCTAACTTGTACAAATAAAAAATCAATAAAAATAACCCCTGAATTTTGTCTCAAAAATAGAAACTTGGAACTGAAAACAATATAAGAAAAAACCTAAATAGAGCCCCAAATTATCATTAATAAATGGTCATTGAATACCAGTAAAAGATACAATACCGAAACCTAATAAGATATAAGAGACGAGCAACAATATAAGAGACAAGTAGAAAGAATTACCTGCGATCTTGAAGAGATGAGCAGCAGCAGAAGCAAGCGAAAGGCCACAAGAAGCGGCTAAACGACAGAGAAGAAGAGAGCGGGAGAGTAAAGGATGCATAGAAGAAGAGAATGGCGGTAGGGGTTTTTGGGATTCTAGTTTTCCTAATTAGAGTGCACGAATAACTTTGCGGATTTGTAATTTAAGAGTTTTAATTAATTAACATCACCTCTATATCTATTGGTTGTTAAAAAAACCCGAGCTAATAGACCATTTGTTTTTTTTAAGGAAAAGACCATTTTGAAGACTTAAGAAAAAGCAGATCAAAGGATTAAATTTAAATACTACCAGTTTTATTATAAAAAAATATTACCTTTTTATGAATATAAAAAAATATTATCAAATGCATCAGTTCATACAAAACCGAAATATTTAATGGATAATTTTTTGTTGTAATTCCATATGCATCAGTTTTTTACAACTGATGAAATTGGTTGACTAAATGTGTGTGTTTTCTGACAACCGATGGAATTAGTGACCTATTAAATCTATCGGTTTTCACATAAACCAATTTAAATGATTTGATTAGTCACTAAATGGATCGTTTTTTCCTAAACCGATGCATTGAATTTGCATCAAATACAACGGTTTAATACGAAACCGATGCTTTAGACAAGTTTTTATTTTGCTCCCACCTTTTGCATCGGTTACTTAGAGAACTGATGCAAATGTACCATTGCAAATGCATATTTTTCTACTAATGCATCTAATAGACATCTATTAGACATGACAATAATAAAATACATAGTAGATTGATACTCAAATCAATTATATAAATATTTAATGGACACTTATTGAACATCTACGTTAAGCATCTAATTGAGATATATTAGGCATCTAATAAACATGTAACAAACATCCATAAAACAATCTATAAATGACTTGAATTAGGTAACAACCATGAAATAGATTATATATTAAGCTGAAATGCACTCCAAATTATATGTTTTTAAGTTATAATTTACTGTTGACAATTTGTTGCTTAATCAAACGAGGAGAGCAAGACATATGTCATGATTTGAGTAATTTTTGAAGATTTTTTTATTTTTTTATGATTTTTCAAAGTTTGTTATCATAATTTAATTTAAAAAAATATTTGCACTATTCAAAAAATTTCAAAAATTTTCACCGAGGTGTGTTGTATATTTAGTATCCACCCTGCAAAACTTCAAATAAAAACGAACAAAATTGCCCTTTTTTATGACATAATTGAATGATGTATTATAGGAATTGGTCTGCTAATTAACAAAAAATGGCAAAAATTACTAAAAAAAAGAACTGGCCTGCTGAACTAAAACGTTACGAAACATTTCTCAGTTTCCAATCATTATCGGTTGGGTCAGCCAAGCAAAGCAAGACGTTCCATTAATAGACCACCCTATACTTGAGATCCTCTATTTTCAACCTCTCTTCACCCCTTCCAATCGAGGTTAGAATGGCTCTGATAGCACATATCAAGCTTGCACCCAAAAGGAAAAGCGTTCTTGATCTGAATGTAACTTCAAAACTCCGCAGCAAGGGGCAAATCCCAGCTTCACCAACATGGAGCTTCACAAATTCGGATACAAATATTCTCTTTTCGGGCATCCTAAGAATGATGTTTCCCAAAATGTTATTCGGAAAATTTGAAAACCAAGGACCTGCTGTATATTGAATCTTTCTGTCGCTTCCTTCATTTTTTCCTCTCTGAGCATTAAAAGCAACAGCCTTCCTTCCATGGTTGCTTGTAAACTTAATTCCTGAAACTGAAAAAAAAGAAATTGATTCTATATACACTGCAAATATTGGTATCACATCATGATTCAACAAACTAATTTGACAAATTCTTTCATCCCGTCGATCATAAGAGTTCAAAACTAAAATCACGAGAAGCAACTTTAATCTTATCTAGAAAAATATTTCATTTCTATGATGACTATTCTACTGATACCACTAGAAATGGGCAATTTGAGGAAAGGTATAAGTATAGAATTTACGATTCGTCATTCGTGATTAAATAATTAGTAAGTATCAAACCTAGATCCGAAACTACGAAATTGATACTAAAGAGAAGAGAGATTACTCAAATATTTATCGCCGCTGCAAGAGCATAGAGTGAAATGGAAGGGTGAAGGGTTTCTGAAGCAATGTAGATCAATGCGCTAGAAACCATAAAGGCAATGAGATCTCTAATTTCCTAATAATAGGCATTTGCCTTAATAAAGTATGGCGATACTTGCAACAGAAAGGGTAATAAATGGATACAAGAAAACATATAAAACAAAATGTGGAAATGAACGTCCAAATAATAACATACATGTGTCACGGGCCGAGAGTCTGGCGCAGCATTTCGCCCGTGCGGCGCCCCGAGGTCCTCCCGCGCGACCCCGAGGCCAGCCTTGATCCTCGCGGACATGCACTGGTTTCGCCCTGCCGAGGGCTCATCAGGATAGCGGCAACAGCTATCGACCAGTTGTGCCATGTATGGACGCACACACCCCCTTCATAGTTAAGTCCAAGACTAGCGACAAGCTCCCCAAACCTAATTGGGTCGGCATGCCTGAACTCGGACAGGCATATGCGCATACAGGCAGAACACCCCTAGCGCTGATGCCACCACCCCTCAGTTTACCAACGACAGGATTCTTCTGAAGTGCATGCCCTCTTCTGATAGCGCCGTCACGCAACAATGGTGGATAAACTTTGGTGCGTGACATTCTCCCCCACCGAAGATCTAGCACGCCCTCGTGCTAGGGGAAGAAGGACTCCGTTTTTGCCCAAGGATCGCACCGCTGTCGTACCTCTGCCACTGCAATCTTCCACTACTCCAGACTAGGTGTGTCGCCCTCCAATCCCATCCCGGACAGGATCCCTTCACACTGGACTCGAGAGGAGTTCGCCGCTCACTTTAATTTCCTCGAGTGGAGCCTTCACCCATGCCTAATCCGGCTTATCAACTGAAACCATTACTTTCTCCCCAAAGGACGTGCAACGCTCCCATCACATACGAGCGTCCCCCTGGACTTTTAAGCTCGCTCGCGAGTCGCCCGACTTTCCCTGCGGACTTTCACCTCGCATGGGGCCATTACTCTCTTCGCATTAGGGTGTGCAGTGTTCCAGATACTTTGACTTGCAGCTTGGAGCGTACTATCGCGATCCGACTCTGATACCATCTGTCACGGGCCGAGAGTCTGGCGCAGCATTTCGCCCGTGCGGCGCCCCGAGGTCCTCCCGCGCGACCCCGAGGCCAGCCTTGATCCTCGCGGACATGCACTGGTTTCGCCCTGCTGAGGGCTCATCAGGATAGCGGCAACAGCTATCGACCAGTTGTGCCATGTATGGACGCACACACCCCCTTCATAGTTAAGTCCAAGACTAGCGACAAGCTCCCCAAACCTAATTGGGTCGGCATGCCTGAACTCGGACAGGCATATGCGCATACAGGCAGAACACCCCTAGCGCTGATGCCACCACCCCTCAGTTTACCAACGACAGGATTCTTCTGAAGTGCATGCCCTCTTCTGATAGTGTGCGCAACAATGGTGGATAAACTTTGGTGCGTGACACATGGAAGCAATCATAATTGTTAATATAAAGAAAAAGAAGATGCGTGTAAGTTACAAAATAGAAAAAAGAACATCAGACATAATGTAAGTGTGTAGTTCTTGGTGTGTTCTTCCCGAGCATATTCTTTTGGAAATTAGATTTTTTCTAAAAAAACCAAAACAAAATTAATTTCTTCAAAATAATTTATTACAATGTACAGGGGTTCAGACATATATCAGATTAAGTAGATTTATTCTCCTTCATAATCTGTTGAATCAAAAGTTTTCTCACATATCTCAGGCGTCACTTACATCTATTAAGCTATAAAATTCATTTAAGTTCTTAGTTTCATCAAATCATTGGCGACCCCATTTCACATATGATCATCATTCTCTCAAGGAAGCATTATATGCACAGAAACTAAGTAAAGCATTGATATCGAGTCAAGCGTTATATGGCACGAAATTACCTTAACTTGACAACAAACAGCTTTGGACATGTCATGGCATGTTTGAATGAAACAAAGCTCAGAATATGAGCAATCGCTAATTCACTTTCAACTTCATTCCACAGACCTCTTGTTAAGGAATTACACTAGTACAAAAAAGCTCATTGCAGACGGTTATTTTAGGCCTATTCGAACAGTTCCAAACCGTCCACAAAGGTTGCGATGGGAATGATCGGGCCATCCGCAATAAGGATCATTCCGGACGGTTCTTTAGGATGAACCGTCCGCAATACACCAAGAAAAAAGATTAGGAATATTAACTATTTCGGACGGTTCTTGTAACAACCGTACAAACCGGAATATTAACTATTTCGGACGGTTGTAGTAAACAACCGTCCGAAATACTATGATTTTTGTTTAGATTTTTTTCAATGCTACATCACAATCAGTGAACCTATAAACAACAACAGTTCCCACAATACAATACAATACAATCGATTTCCAGTGAACCCAAAACTCACTAGCAGAACCCAATATAAAAAAAACAATACAATCGATTATATTCCAAACTCAACTTCATTTCTCCAAAATAATACAATCGATTTCTCCAAACAAAACACTTCAAAATACATATACAATGTGAGAAGCAAAATACTATCGATTTTCAAGCCTAGCTACCTCTAAGAAATTTAAAGTTATAACTTGTCCTCGTTAAGTATAATTTAGTAGTAAAGTTATATACTATAGTCATATAATCATACACTTTTTAACACTGTTTATTACTTTATGCACATCCGTGAAACACTAATTTTACAAATCAATATTTTTTATGTTGCAAGTGAAAATAAATTAGTACTAACTTGAGAAGAGGAGAAGGGACAATAATAACATGTTGGTTTCTTTTGGATGAAAATTTGTAAAACTCTGACTAGGCTCAGCTAAAATAGAAGAAACATGAATCAAATTTCTTGCATTGCCACTGAAAAATAAAAAATCAGCATCAACTCAAGCATAAAACCCTAGTACTAGGTAAAAAGATGGATAACAACTTACTAGATTGAAATGATATAATACGCCTTTTGGCATCTATTATAAGTATTTATTACTAACTCAAATCCCAAAAGATATCTCTCACAATCTAAACCCTCACAATCTGGATACCGATAGACTCTTTATCGGTATGTCTATTAAGAATAGTCAAACATCATCAAATTACTCATTTTAACAAAGAAAAAAGAAGAAAAGAAGGATGTTACTGATTGAAGATCCCTATCAATTTAAGGCCGAACTATGCAGAGTTTTAATCTGATCTTATTTGATTATAAATTCAAGAGTGAACTTTATTTAGTAGAATATACATATATGTATTACTTATACCCTAAAGTCATGATAAACTAGTATATACATATATGTATTGATATATACTTTGAACCTATAACAGAACCTTAAACCTCTTAATTACAAATTATTTTGAACCTATAACGAAACCTTACACCTCTTTATTACAAATTATTAATATTATATAAGTTCAAACAACTTTTATGATCTTTGGCTTGGACTAAGGATTTGAATGACACAGTAAAGGATTGAGCTTAGAACATTCTAATTTTAGATTATTTGTCAACCTTAGCGATTGCATAACAGCTAATAGATATGAGGAGAAAAATTTACAAATTGGTAATGAAACAAACCAAACAGAGAATTTAAAATGAAAAACATGAATTGTAACCGAACAATGAAGAAGATTACTGAAATACCTTATCTCACATAGGTTTTATGAAAATCCAAAGCAATGTCCCTTGTCCACCTAAATAGCACAACCCCATTTGGGTTATTGAGTTGCTTCACTCATCGAAATAAGGCAAGAATTTAAATTATATGAAGTTTCTATATCTACAAAATAGAAGCATATGCAAGAGTGTTCTGTTACCTAAAAGCTCTAGAAAATTATAGTTGTGAAACTTTGAGAGATACACTAATACAACATTAGAAAACACATATTAATAGCAAACTAAGAAAACAAACTAAGGAACAAACATATAGAGAAACAAAATCCAAACAAGTTAATAGCAGTAACTACAAAGATTCTTATTTGAATCAACAATAATTTTGATGAAACCCAATTATTGATGTTTAAACTATAGCCCTTTCCATGAAATAAAATAGAACAATCCTAAATGTATTTTAACAAATAAAATGTATTTTAACACAGGATCTCATTGAGGTTTTTTTTGTAAGTAATACATGCATGTATATACTAGTTTATCTTAATTTAAGATTATTGTTGATTCAAATAATCAGAAAAGGTCAGATTGGTCCCTAAAGTCCCTATCAAGAACTTTTTTAGGTTTCAACTCGAAACACTCAAGTAAACATTTTAGCTATGCTTATACCCAACTTAATTAGTTTCTTAGAAGAGGTGATGCTGATTATCATTTCTAATGCATAATATCAAACTAGCAAAAAGCTCTAAAGGTTAAACATGAAACACAAGCACTAACACAGTAACACCTTGATATTCCATAAATTTAACACAATTCCAGTTATAATTTGAGAAATGACAAGACCACAAAATTTTGCATTACATGTAAGCTCACTATCAACTACAGGCAGAAAATTAAGAAGAAATCGAATAGAGGAACACGACTTCCATTAAAAATCGTGTAGATTATTATCAACCTAAAATACTAGAATTTAAGAAAGGAAGTTTGAACCTAAAATACTAACCATAGGTAAACAGATTTATCATGGGTTTGTGGGCGGCGAGACGGCAACGAGAAGGAGAAACAGAGGTGGCGAGAGATGGCGGCGGAGCAAAACGATGAGAGGTTTTAAGGCACGAGGGTTTGCGAGTTTGAGATGGACAAGGAATAAGGGTGCGTGAGATGGCGGAATGAGGGTGAGCGAGACGGCGGCGGAGCAACACGGTGAGAGGTTTTGAGGCACAGGGGTTGTGATTTCGAGATGGACAGGGAATGAGAGTAAGACAGCGGCGGGAGATGGCGGTATGAGGCTGAGTGAGACGGCAGAATGAGGGTGAGTGAGACGGCGACGGAGCAAAACGATGAGAGGTTTTGAGGTGTGAGGGTTTTGCGATTTTAAGATGGACAAGGAATGACGGTGAGTGAGAAGGTTTTTTAAGGCAATTCAGACAGTTATTTCTTTTTAATCATTCGAAATACATATATTAGTAAAATTACTTTGGCACAATTAGGACGGTTAAAAGTTAATAACCGACCGTATTGTTAATTGCACAATACGGACGGTTATTTCTTTTTAACCATCCAAAATACGTATTTTAGTAAAATTTACTCTTGTACAATTCGGACGGTTAAAAGTTAATAACTATTCGTATTGTCTAATTTACAATACCATTGGACAATACGGACGGTTATTAACTTTTAACCGTCCGTAATGCCTCCTCTGCGTTTTTTAAATCACTTTTTCAGACGGTTTTTTCATAAATCGACTGAAAAGGTGTGACCCTACAGACCATTTTTGTACTAGTGTTAGACCCAGAGAGGAATGAAAATATTTATTTTGGGTTAATATGGCAACAACAAAATAGAAGAAATAATTAGCAAAATTAGAAACGAAATAATCCACTAATAATACAAGAGTGGTACAAAAGAAATGGAGAAATAAAACACTCAAACCCTTAATCCAAATACACCCAATTAACCTCACAAATATTCTCTAATTAGAATATATCTCACAAAAGCAATTTATATTAATTGCTTATTATTTTTCAGATGAACTAAGAAACTGCAAATATATGACTATTTATACTGAAATGCAAGCCAACTAAAGTTGACTTCTTTTGCATAATATCACATAAATAAAAATGGGACAGGGACAAGAAATTTGGATTTGTGGTGTATTATTGCCGACCTCATCTGTTTGGCAAAGATTCAAAATTTAGAATTAAATTGCCTATCTTTTCATCAAATGCTGTAGGTGCGTACGTTCATTTCACATTTTCCGACAATATAAATCATCTTAACAAATCTCCACCTTGATTTAAAATTGTCGAGATATTTTACCTTCGCCAAAACTGCATTTTTGAGCAACTCAATAGTTACAAACATCGATCAAGTTTAAGTAATGCTTAAACTTACTGGCCGAAAGAGACTTCGTCAACATGTCGGCCGGATTGTACGCCGTATCAATTTTACTAATACCAATATTTCCCTCGAAAATAATGTCTCGAATAAAATGGTACTTCACGTTAATATTCTTAGTTCTTTCATGAAACATATGATCTTTAGTCAAACAAATAGCACTTTGACTATCAATGGACAATAATCTTTTGCAAATTTTAACTAAGTTCAGCGATCAAACCTCTTACCCAAATAGCTTCTTTTACAGCTTCGACTACCGCCATGTATTTTGCTTTGATATTAGACAATGCAACTGTAGGCTGTAAAGTAGCTTTCCAATTGATAGCGCTACTACCAAGGGTAAACACATAACCTATGATCGATCTTCGCTTGTCAAGATCACCTGCATAATCTGAATCAACATAGCCAACCACCATGTTCTTACTTTTTCCAAATTCCAAACAAGCTTTAATAGTACCCCTTAAGTATCTCAAAATCCATTTCACAGAATGCCAATGTTCTTTGCCTGGATTAGACATGTATCTACTAATAACACTGACTGCGTGCGAAATGATAGGACGAGTACAAACCATAGCATACATGATACTACCAACAACACTAGAGTAAGGAACATGTGACATATACTTAATATCTTTTTCGGATTGAGGACATAGAGTAGCAGAAAGTCGAAAATGAGTAGCGAGTGGAATACTTACAGGTTTGACATTTTTCATGCCAAAACGCTCCAACACTTTCTCCACAAAACTTCTTTGAGTCAAATAAAGCTTTCTTGTAGCTCTATCCCTTTGGATATCCATGCCGAGAATCTTCTTAGCAGCTCTTAAATCTTTCATCTCAAATTCACTGCTAAGCTCTGCTTTCAATTTGTTGATATCAGACATATCCTTGGCAGCAATAAGCATATCATCAACATAAAGCAACAAATAAACAAATCAGCCATTCACAAGTTTTCTAAAATACACACAACTATAATATTAGCTCCTTGAATAGCCATGTCCAACCATAAAGGAAACAAACTGCTTATACCATTGTCGAGGCAACTACTTTAATCTGTACAGTGCTTTTCACAACAAGCAAACATGGTCTTCTTTGCCTTCAACTTTAAAACCATCTGTTGTTTTATAAAGATCTGCTCCTCTAGTTCTCCATGCAAGAAAGCAGTCTTGACATCAAGTTGCTCTAACTCCAAATCATGTATAGCAACTAAGGTAAGCAAAATATGAATAGAGCTATGCTTAACAACAGGAGAAAACACATCATTGAAATCAACTCCTTGTACCTAACTATGGCCCTTAGCAACCAATCATGCTTCATATCTAGCATCTTCAACTCCTGGAATGCCATCTTTCCTTTTGAAGACTCATTTGCAACCAATAATCTTCTTATCTTTAGGCAATTTCACCAACTCCCACGTTCTGTTCTTGTGCAGAGACTCTATCTCCTCTTACATTGCTATTAGCCATTTTGCTGAATCATCATAAAAAATGGCTTTAGAATATGTGGAAGGTTCACTAACTCCTTCTATCTCTTGTGCAGTAACAAAGGCGTAAGTAATATAATTTGTAAACTTTACAGGCATTCTTCTTTCTCTATCAGGCTTACTTTCAACAACAGGATGCTTTACCTGTTCGACGTTAGTAGTTTCTTCTACTTCTGTGGGCTTGGACAACTATTCTAAAATTTGCTCCACTGTAGCTTTGAATGGAGCAAATGTTTCCTCCACCTCGAACGAAACCTCCACCTGCTTATCAGAATTTTGAATATTGGTGTCAGTTGCAACTAAGGACTCTTTTCTTGGATGAAGTATAACAGACTCATCGAACACAACATTTCTGCTGATTATAGACTTTGGTGACATAGGATCAAGAAGCCAAACTTTATATCCCTTAACACCATCTGGATAGCCAAGAAAAATACCCTTTTTAGCTCTAGGCTCTAATTTTTCGTTGTTCACATGGATATGAATAGGACACCCGAAAATCCTCAGATCAGAATAATTAGCAGGTTTTCCAGACCACAACTCCTTAAGAGTTTTACAATTAATGGAAGCACAAGGAGAGCGATTCACCAAATGAGCAGTAGTTGCATCTGTGTGAGCGGACGACGACCCGTGCGGCTGCGTGCGCGGGGGCGGACCCGGTCGGGCCGGCCCATTTTTGGGGTGTCGGGGAGATGAGTGTGATGTGGTTGAAAAGAAAATGATTTTGCATATTTTAATGCTTAAAAGATACGAGATCAAAATCCCGTACTTAGAATAGAGTCGCCACCCCGGTTCAGCTCAACCGGGAAATTTTCGGTACGATTTTCCCACCGTGTGGTTGGACCATACCTTAAGTAGAGATTCCGAGTTTGGATGATGTTATCTACTTTTCATTAGGCCAAATTAGGATACTTCATTCTTTCTTAATCGGTTTAATCCACCCTATTTATTTGTATTTTCAGTTATTTTATGGTTTTCGCATTTATCAAGCAATTGAAGCGGTAAATAAAATATTTACAATCGTAAAAGAAAAGTAAGTGCGGAAAGTAGAATTATTACAAGGTTTTCAAGTCCTGTACATTTTCTACGTAACAAATAAAATACCCGAATGTCCGATATACACCTACCTGCAGATGATAGTTGACACGAATATGGCATATCTTATTTATAATATCATAAAGCCCGATTGAATGGCTAAAATGAGGTTCGAATGGCGTTTGAGGGGAAATTCCATTTTTGTCCAAATTTCAGATTCGATTGTTGCTTTAATCGGATTACAAATAAACATACCACTTGTTGTGGGGCGGGTCTGTTTTCAGGCGGTTTCGAACCTCCATCGTTGCACTATAGGTCCTAGCTTTAGAAAATAAATTAGTTTGGAAATAAACGAAAATAATACTGTTGTCCAGAAAGCCAAGCTGCCGATGGCATCTGATGCCGCCGACGACATAGTTGATGTCGCTGGCGGCATGGATGATGCCGCCGGCGACATCAACTATGTCACGGGCGACATCAGCATGCAGATGGGCACAAGGCTTTTTGAGAACCGTAAAGAAAGGGTTCCGCGAGAAAGCCAGGTCTCCGGGGAATGTGATGCTAACGGCGGTACCAACGATGCCTCTCGCGACATGGGTGATATAGCCAGGAACATCGCATGTCTCCGGCGACTCCAATTTCTTGCTACAGCAGCGGTTAGCAGTCAAAGTGATCGAAAACTCAAAAATGAATACAAATCAACAAAAATTAGTGCAAAACAATAATAACAATGCCAAAGAGCTATGAGACTCAGGATTTTCACCTCGGGGTAGTGAATCTAACTCTTCGTGAACTGAATAATAACGCCTCCAGGGAGCTTGCAATGATAATTTGATTGTTAATTTAAAGGTTTTAGGTCTCTAAATTCTATCCAATTGATTTAACCCAAAGACCCGCTGATTTAAGCTCACAATCAGAGAGTTCGAAGAAGAAAAATCGGGAAAAATGGATTAGAATCCTTTTTCCTGCCTTTTCTAGTTCTTATCTCACTAAAATCTATTCTCTCGATTTTTCCCTAATTTTAGCTCCTTCCCATCTATAATTTCAGTCCCCCCTCTTTCAATTGCAGTTTTAGGTGCCTTTTATAGGCAAATTGGGGTATTTTTCTAGTCTTTTTTGACTTGTTCCGCCGAAAGTGGCCGAAAGGCTGTCTGTGGAGGGACCCATTTTGGTCCATGCCGCCGGCGATATGATGATGTCACCGGCGATATAGCTGATGCCGCCGGCAACATGGTGATGCCGCCGGCGGCATGGATGATGTCGGTGGCGACATCATTCTCCAGCATACTGACAACCAACGGGTCAAAAAGCCTAAAAAGACGGGAAAAGTGTTTATTAGTGGGTGGAAAGGTATCTTTTTGAATTTTAATTATATTTTTATGGGTATTATTTAATTTGGGTGTAAATCATCGGTTCAAGCTCCTACCGGACGTGTTATCGGCCACGCCGAACTGGATTCTACCAATTATAAAATTTACAAGGAATATTATTTTGGTAATAAAAATTCCAAAGAGAACTTTTATTTTGAGGTATTAAAATTGGGTACACGTCATCATCATCTCGCGAGAGGGACTGCAAAATCCCGTGCTCACAGGCTGCCCCTCGGGGGATCACTGCTGCCACAGGTCAGTATGATCACACGAAAGAGCAAGGGATAGGAATGATACCTGAGGGATGACCTGATTGTCCCTTGGTCGGACTTACGCTTTGTCGATTGTTTGTCCCTTGGTCGGACTTACGCTTTGTCGATTGTTTGTCCCTTGGTCGGACTTACGCTTTGTCGATTGTTTGTCCCTTGGTCGGACTTACGCTTTGTCGATTGTTTGTCCCTTGGTCGGACTTACGCTTTGTCGATTGTTTGTCCCTTGGTCGGACTTATGCTTTATCGATTGTTTGTCCCTTGGTCGGACTTACGCTTTGTCGATTGTTTGTCCCTTAGTCGGACTTACGCTTTGTCGATTGTTTGTCCCTTGGTCGGACTTATGCTTTGTCGATTGTTTGTCCCTTGGTCGGACTTATGCTTTATCGATTGTTTGTCCCTTGGTCGGACTTACGCTTTGTCGATCGTTCTTCCCTTGGTCGGACTCACGCTGTGTCGACCGTTCGTCCCTTGGTCGGACTCACGCTGTGTTGACTGTTCGTCCCTTGGTCGGACTCACACTGTGCAGGTTGCCCCTTGGTCAAACTCGCGCTTTGTAGGATACCCCTTGGTCGAGCTTGCGCTTTGTGAAGAATTCATCTTTGGTCGGGCTTGTGCTATGTGGAGAATTTTCCTTTGGTCGGGTTTGTGCTTTGTGAAGAATTCGCCTTTGGTCGGGCTTGTGCTATGTGGAGAATTTGCCTTTGGTCGGGCCTGTGCTTTGTGGAGAATTCGCCTTTGGTCGGGCTTATGTTTGGTATAGTGATTGTCCTTCGGTTGGACTCATTTTGCCTTTGGTCGGGCTTGTGCTTTGTGGAGAATTCGCCTTTGGTCGGGCTTGTGCTTTGTGGAGAATTCGCCTTTGGTCGGGCTTGTGTTTGGTATAGTGATTGTCCTTCGGTTGGACTCATTTTGAAGAGCTCGCCCTTTGATTGGGCTCATTTTGAAGAGATCGCCCGTCGATTGGGCTAATTTTGAAGAGATCGCCCGTCGATTGGGCTTATTTTGAAGGGATCGCCCTTTGGTTGGGCTCACTTTGAAGAGATCACCCTCCGGTTGGGCTCACTTTGAAGAGATCGCCCTCCGATTGGGCTTTCATATTTCGGTATAGTGATTGTCCTTTGGTCGGACTTTCACTTTGATGAGATCGCCCTTCGGTTGGGATCATTTTTGGTATAGTGATTGTCCTTCGATTGGACTTTCGCTTTGAATAGGGAGGTTTGCCCCTTGGTCGGGCTTTCGCTTTGAATCGAGAGGTTTGCCCCTTGGTCGGGCTTCGGCTTTGAATAGAGAGGTTTGCCCCTTGGTCGGGCTTGTCACTTCATATAGTGATTGTTGCCCCTTGGTCGGGCTTTTCACTTTAAAGAGATCGCCCTTTGGTTGGGCTCGTGTTTTGAAGAGATTGCCCTTCGGTTGGGCTTTCATTTTGAAGAGATCGCCCTTCGATTGGGCTTTCGGTCTGAAGAGATCGCCCTTCGATTGGGCTTTCGTTCTGAAGAGATTGCCCTTCGATTGGGTTTTTGGTCTAAAGTGATGGCCCTTCGGTTGGGCTCACTTTGAAGAGATCACCCTCCGATTGGGCTTTTGTATTTCGATATAGTGATTGTCCTTTGGTTGGACTTTCGCTTTAAATAGGGAGGTTTGCCCCTTGGTCGGGCTTTCGCTTTGAATCTAGAGGTTTGCCCCTTGGTCGGGCTTTCATTCTGAAGAGATTGCCCTTCGGTTGGGCTTTCATTTTGAAGAGATCGCCCTTCGGTTGGGCTTTCGGTCTGAAGAGATTGCCCTTCGGTTGGGCTTTCATTTGGTATAGTGATTGTCCTTCGGTTGGACTTTCACTTTATAGTAGATTGCCCTACGGTTGGGCTTGTTCTGAAGAGATTGCCCTTTGGTTGGGCTTTCGTTCTGAAGAGATTGCCCTTCGGTTGGGTTTTCGTTTGAAGTGATGGCCCTTCGGTTGGGCTTTCGTTCTGAAGAGATTGCCCTTCGATTGGGCTTTCGTTCTGCAGAGATTGCCCTTCGCAGTTGGGCTTGTTCTGAAGAGATTGCCCTTTGGTTGGGCTTTCGTTCTAAAGAGATCACCCTTTGGTTGGGCTTTCATTCTGAAGAGATCGCCCTTCGGTTGGGCTTTCGGTCTGAAGTGATGGCCCTTCGGTTGGGCTTTCAGTCTGAAGTGATGGCCCTTCGGTTGGGCTTTCATTCTGAAGAGATTGCCCTTCTGTTGGGCTCTCATCTTGTGAGGTCGCCCTTCGGTTAGGCTTGTTTTGAAAAGATCGCCCTTCGGTTGGGCTTGTTTTGAAAATCTGGTTCGGCGGGGTAATGTCGCCGGCGACATGAATTATATCGCCGGCGTCATGGGCTGATCTTGCCGGCGGTATGGGTGCCACGTGGCAGCTTTGACTGGTCAGACAATTTCAAAATTTGAACTAAATGAGGCGATGTCGCCGGCGACATCACTGATATCGTCGGCGGCATGGGTTGATCTTGCTGGCGGTATGGATGCCACGTGGCAGCTTTGACTGGTCAGATAATTTCAAAATTTGAACTAAATGAGGCGATGTCACCGGCGACATGAGTGATATCGCCGGCGGCATAAATTTATGTCGCTGGCGACATGGACCATCAGTTTCAGATAAATCAAAACTCCTCGAATTCCGCGCGGCAGTTTATAAAAAGGAATGGAACCTTCTTTCTCACTATTCACAAACCGCATCCCCCTCTTCTCTCCCAAAGCTCTTTTGATTTCTAACTTTGTTTTCTCAAATTATGAAGAGGATTAGCCAGGCTTTCAGGGTCAAATCCAAGGCTAGGGAGAGCATGCCTGATTCTTCCGTCGAGGGATTGAAAATCCTTTCTGTTCCTGCTACATACGGCCTGAAGGAGACGGCCAAAATGTATGGCTATGGCATTAACTCTCCTATCACCAATCTGACTCCGGAGAAGGAGAAACACCTCTGTTATATCCAGGTAATTCCACAAAAGCCCGAATTGCTTCTTTTCGTATTCGATGTGATTTTGCCTTAGATTTAAAAACATGCCATGATAGGGTCGATTTTTGCATTGTTGTTCGATTGATTTGGATTTAAAGTGGAATATATCAGTCATATTGCATGCTTTTAGGATCGTTTTTTGCCTTTTTGGACTTTGTTCGGTTGATTGTGATTTTTGTGATTTTTGGCGCGAAGAGTACGATTTAGGGAGAAAACAGGTTCTGCCAGTGCAGAGTGATGTCGTTGGCGGCATCGGCGATGTCGCAGGCAGCCTGAGTGATGCCGCTAGCGATATCAAAGTTGTTGCTGGCGGCATCAGTCCTTGCAAAAGGCTTTATGGGAGTCTGATGTCGCTTCTATTTAAAGTGATGTCGCCGGCGGGATGAACCATGCCACTGGCGGTATGGGATGATGCCGCCGGCGATATCGCTTTAATAGAGGCGGCATCAGCAGCCTTTTTGACAGAAATGCACAGAATTGATCCGTTTTGTTTTTGATTTTGCAGCCTTACGAACTGACTTACACAGGGGGAATTGGTACCATCGGTGAGTGGTGGCACCATATCTCAGAGAATGATCCCGAGCTTGCGCTTGCAATTAATGCGACAGGGTTTGGGGAGTTGGCCCGGATCATGCCCATGTTAATGCCTAAGCTTCCTCATTCTTCAGTAACGGCCCTGACTGAAAGGTGGTCCGAGACCACTCATACCTTCCATCTCTCCTTCGGGGAAGTCACAATTACCCCTTCTGATGTGGTAGCCATGACCGGCCTTCCTTGGACGGACGAGGTTATACATTTTGACGTCTACATGGACAAGTACCATGTTGAGAGGCCCGTGGTCAGGCGGGTAAAGGAGCTGTTCGGTCTGAAGCCCGTTTCTGGGCGGCTATCCTATGGTGAGTTGTACCGTTATTGGACCTGGGTGGATATGGTGCCCGAGGAGGAGAGGGAGGCATGTGTCCGTTCCTTTGTGATCTCACTACTCACCGTGCTGTTCTTCCCAATCTCGGGGAGTAAGATCAACTACATACTTATTACCGCGGTGGAAGATGTGCCGGAAATCAAGAGGAAGAATTGGTCGAGGGCCATCTTGGCCCAATTGTACCACGGGCTGGACGTGGGAGCCCGGAAGAATGAAAAAGCCCTTCGCCTTTGCCATCTGCTACTCCAGGTATAGATTTTTGGAAATATTTCCCTTGATAACATGTGTTCTTATTTATTGTTTGACGTCCTTTGAATTGATCGGTCATTATTTGTGCAGGCCTGGGCTTTCGAGCATCAGATCCTCCCGCCGGTGGAGTTTAAGAAGATTGTGCCACCGGGTTCTCATTTTCTTGGTCGCTGGTGTGGGGGTATCAGGGGGAAGGCTAAGTACCCTACGCAGTATAGGGAGGTCCTGAGAAGCGCGCGATTGAGTTCGGTACGTGATTTTTTTTTATTATTTTTTTTATTATTATTTTTTATTTATGGACTTATGTTGGTTGTTTTGATGTAGCTCGTCTTGGACCCGTTCGATGGGGTGGAGAACTTGGCTGAGGTTGCCCGGGTCCGGAGGGAGGTGGATGACCGCCGTTTTATGATTGAGTGCCCCCTGTCCCAGCAGTGGTATCTGGGCGAGCGCGTCCGGGGTTGGAGGTCCCTTTCGGTTGCTGCTAGACCGGTGCCTGCCGATCCTCCACGGGGCTTATGGTGGCCTCATTTGGTGATTTCTACCGAGGCCGACAAAGCTGATTATATTGAAGGGAACGGCCGAGTGATCCCTAGCGTTCCTGGCCTCTACGAGCAGCTTTTTCAGCGTCTACTCCCCGTGTGTCCTCGCATCCACAGTAATGATACAATTGAGTATCATAACGAGCAACGATTGGAGGACGAAAAGAGGCGCCTCAAAGGCATTGTGGATGTTGATGAGGAGGATGATGATGAGGATGAAGCGTTGGAAGAGGACGTTGCGGTCGACCCTGAGGGGGAGGATGAGGTAGGTGCGGGTGTAGCTGGCGGGAGCGTGCCGATGTCCCAAGGGGAGCAACGTTCTTTCGAGGTATGATTATGTTTGTGTGTATGATTTTGAAGTCGTTTAGGGATGTTGTTGACGTGTGACTTTCTCGTTCTGCAGGAACCCGCGAGAAAGAGGGGTCGGGATAACCAAAGTGGGACCCGACATTATGGCGTGTCGGAGGGCATAAACTTTGTGGAGGGGAGATTGGTCAATCCGTTGGAAACCACCTTCCTGTTGATGAACTCCCGAGGCGAATTCTCTCATAGGAATGTTGGCTCGAGCCGGCAAGCCCCAATTTTTGTGCCTGAAAACGCTACCTACGTAAGATCTAATAATCATTTTCTTATTGAGCCTTAGATGTGGGTGTCTAAGGATTTGCTTTTTGGATTTGCTAGGTGGCGCGAAGTCATGTGGAGCAACTCGCGGAGAACAATTTTGTTCTCCGGGATACCCTTATCGGGCAATCGCTCCTCGTTCAGGTATTTTATGCACATGTCAAGATGTGATATATGTATGGATGTTATGCATGACATGCAAGGCTTGATATTTTTCTCCGGTTTGCAGGATTTTTTAGCCCTTTCCTTGTCTGACACTGATGCAGCCCGATGGCGGTATGAGGAGGAGACTGCAGCTTTACAGTGCCGCGTGAGCGATCTCGAGGGTCAGCTGGCAGCCACCGCCCATGAACAGAGAAGTAAACAAAACCTCCACCGTGCGCATCCTGGGGGTACCAGTCGTAGGGGGTTCAAGAAGTCTGCCGGCCGATGTGCGTTTACCGCGGCTGAGGAGTCCAGTAGCGTTCCCATGACGGAGGGAAGAGAGGAAGACGATGTTGACGATTGGCTCACAAGTCCTGATGACGTTTCATCCCGCCCAGCCGGTAGTGGCGGGCATGCTTAGTTTTACTTTTCATTTTTGTTTTGCCTTCGAGTCCTTGGTTTGTACCTCCGATACATTGGGGTTTTGATAATTCAATTTTGTCATGGGCTAGATGATTTGGTACAATTTGAGCAATTTGCGCCTTCGGGCTTTTATTTTGAATACAAAGATGGATTGCTATTTGATAAGTCATTGGAAATGCTGCATAGGATTGTTTACAGGTTTAGTACAGGTCTGAAATGGCAGAAATGCTTCTGATGCGGCCCAGAAAATTAGCTTCATGCCGCTGGCAGCATCAGCCATATCGCCGAAATTGATCCCATATCGCCGGCGGCATCAAATACACTGCCGGCGGTATCATGATATCGCCGGCGGTATCGCTCTCATCGCCGGCGGCTTCAATCTTCCAGCAACCTGTTTTCGGCCATTCCGTCCATTTCTGTCATTGCAACCCATAACCAAAAGTTGTGGGGTTTTCTGCAGAGCCTAGGGAACACAGATTTTAGGCTCCAATTTGACCCCATGGTTTGCATGGACTATCCTTTCGGGTTTTCGCCCTAACAGATTTATTCCGACCTTTAAGCGTATAGTGTCTTCGATTAAGCTTACTTGTGATGTTTCCATCCTTCGATCGCCAGGCATTCACATAATCACAAACACAGATGTTTCAATATGAAAGACACTTTTATCGAGTGAATCTAATTTGAGTACAAGATGTTGGCAATCATTTCCATTAATGGGACCCCTGGTGTTAACCAGCCTTTACAGGTTTTCAAGTTAACATCTTATTGTTTTTCTCTCGTGCCCTAATTTTTGTCTGAACCGCCCTTTTTGGGTTTTCAGTTCAGCAGGCGTTATTGACTTATCCCCTAATTTTTGTACAGCCGGTTTGCAGGGTACCGACCGTCAGGTGTTACCCTAATTTTTGCCCAGTTAGTAGAAGGCCGACAGGCGGGCGATTATTGTATATATATATATTTTTTTAGTGTGCCGCTTTTTCTGATTTATTTCTTTTGTTTAGACCTGATAATGCTTAAGCTTGTCCTGGTCGACTATATCGATGAACTCGCTTCTTGCCTACGCTCATGACTTTAACAGCCTCGCTTATTTGGTGCCATTTCCGATCATATGACGGCCTCTTCAATCTGATTTGAACTTAACCTTAGTATCGGAAGGTCTCAAACTTTTCAGTGCTGGGTCTATGACTCTTGGAAAGGGCATTGGGTATCTGATTTGCTATTGTGCGCATAGTTGTGCTTTTGCAGATTCTCCAAGTTCCTTGGTGCCCGTTCAATTTTCACCTGGATCACCCAGTTTATTCTGACCTTCAAAGTTACGTCGGGAGTTTTCGGCTGACCTTATTGCAAGTCGTTTATTTTGCGGGAGTTTTTGGTGCTTACTCCAAGGCTTCATCGATTGGTTTAATTGTTGTCTTGATCGCTATTTTGATTGCTCCTTCAATTCGTGGTCTGCAGAGCCCTTCTTGTTTAGGCCTAAAATTGTATCCTGTATTAGTGGTGATGGGTTATGAACAAGTGATGTTCGGCTTAAGGACCTTTTATTTGGTGCCTTTGTAGTGGTTGTTTGCCTTGTTGGTTCATTTGGTAATCCGATTGCAACATTGGTTGCCGCCATCGTCTTTGTGGCTTGTGGGATGGAGGTGCTTGCCTTTAGACTTGGTGTTCTAGGAAGTGGTTGTCCCCTGACCTTGTTAGCTGAAGGGTTTGATGGGGTTGATTCATACCAGGTGAAGATGTGTTTCTCTCCAAATTTGGTTGTGACCTTGGTGGTGATGTTGGTCTGGGATTTGGTTACGACGTTTGTTTGATGGAGGTTAGGCTCTGTTGGGTGTAAGCCTTGATTCTCTAGATCGATTGATGTTTCTTTGGTGGCTTGAAGGTGCACCGTTGTAAGGCCGTTGAGTTAATTCTGGAATAGACCCATGGTGTTCCAACAATCCGATTATTGTACTGAGCGAAAGCATTATCATGGTCTTTAAGCACTTTATTATCTCTCATGTATTTGACAGGGTTTAAATTATTGGATTTGATTACCACATAATGTACTCAATTTAATTTCATTCAATAAAAATATCTTGAATACTGAAAGCGTCGTACAAGTGCTCATGTGAAGACGCTGATCAAAGGATACAAACACAACGTAAGTAAGAAAAATGGAAGTGGCTTATGGAGCTAAAAGGCCTGAACTCTGAGGATTGCAAATCGGGATTCTTCATCCTCACCGTCAGAGTGCGATTTTCCCCCACCATTTGAGTAGATGGCCTTGATGAGATCTTGAGGAGCTTTCTGCTGTTTGGAAAAGCCAGGATTAATCGTCCGTGTCTGGTTGCCAGACTTTGGTAAGGGGCAGGATACCCTTTCAGGGTCGGTAATCTTCTTTTCATCCACCAGTCGTTGGATGGTATGGACCAAAGCTTGGCATTTGTTGGTGTTGTGACCCGACAACATGTGATATCTGCAAAAGCCTTTTCCTTCTTCTCTCATGGGGGGATTGAACTCGTGAAGAGGTTTAAGAATCCCAGCTTCCTTTAACCCGGTGAAGATTACATTAAGTGGCAGTTTCCACAGATTGGTTCTATACTTAAGACCGTCATTTGGCCGAATAATGGCAGTTGGTGCCAATTTCTGATAGGTCTCTTGATCCACCATGATTTGAGTTGGAGGAGTGGGTGATTCAGTGTTTTGAAAGAACTGGTCTTTCTCTGATTGGACCCTTCCCTCTTTCTGATAGCAGTCTTCTGTCATCAATTGACACGAGAAGTCTTCAACTTTGTGTTGCATGACTTGGTCATATTGAGGAAGCATCGGGGCAGCAGGGATCTTAAATTATAATGGGGTGACCAAAGTTAGTGGTAAGGTGTTAAAGAATGGTGGAAGAATTGGATTCTGGGCTCCTTCTCTTTGTCCAGGGTAAGCGATTGGCGGTGACTGCCAGAGTGTCTCGCTATCAGGTGTCATGCCCGGAGATCGCATGACCTGGTCGAAGTCCTGACATCCTAGGGCCTTCTTGACAGACACACACACTAGCTCTTCGATGATGTTTCGGAACTGGTCAGAGTTCTGAAACTATATGATAGCCGCGGTGATCTCTGATCCAAGAGATGTTAGGTGAGCTGTTGTCCCTACGGTTGGGGGAAGACTAGCCTGTCCTCTGGATGAGGTACGGTTGTCATTGTGAGGAAGAGACATGGCTGGTTGTGAAGGTCTTGGTTCAAGAGAAAGGCTGCTTAGGATCACAAGTCGCGGATCAGACCATGAATGGGTTGTAAATGGTATGGATGGTATGTATGTATGTAGCCAAACTCCATGTATGTCGGAAGTGGTGTGTGATATGTATGGCGGTACACAGATGTGGTTAGATAATGTGATGGATTATCCCTTCAACATACATGGGACGTTCATACCTCATGTCTTACACAACGATATGTGATAAAGCAATAGAGGTACGAGAGAAGTCCAGTGTATGTTGCTAAACCAGTTCCATGGGTGGAAGGGATAAGGGTAAGTTGATTTTTCGGCTCTTAAAGCCGATGCATAGGGGTGTATGATCATAAAGCACATAGCATGCAAATCGGCCCTGTTCCAACCTTATGGCTCCTGCGTAACACCTCTTTGGTAGGATGGACTTTGGCTACTTCACCGGTAATGGCGAAAGAAGCGCGTCCCAATTATTTTATTCGTTTTGGGTAATCCTAAGGGGAATGATGTGCTAAGGCTTTTTTCTAACGCGGCTTTGGTGAAGGGTTGTTGATGTAGAAGGTTCCCGTTTACCTTGATTCCATGTTTGCTCAATCACTACCCGAATGGGCGCGGTCATAGGAGTTTACGTGTTGGTTAAAACGAGTGATCCACCCACTAGGCATCCTCAATTCCAACAGGGCATGAGTGATGCTTTGTGAGCTTCTCGGGTGAAATAGGGTACCTAAAATTACCGAACTATCTACACGCATAAGGACAAGACGTCATAAGAAAAGAATGAAGTTTTAATTTGGCCAATGATTTCAATACATCATCAAAAATCTTTTAAACTATGAAAGAAGATTCAAGTTTAAAGAATTCCCCAGCAGAGTCGCCACTGTGAGCGGACGACGACCCGCGCGGCTGCGTGCGAGGGGGCGGACCCGGTCGGGCCGGCCCATTTTTGGGGTGTCGGGGAGATGAGTGTGATGTGGTTGAAAAGAAAATGATTTTGCATATTTTAATGCTTAAAAGATACGAGATCGAAATCCCGTACTTAGAATAGAGTCGCCACCCGGTTCAGCTCAACCGGGAAATTTTCGGTACGATTTTCCCACCGGGTGGTTGGACCATACCTTAAGTAGAGATTCCGAGTTTGGATGATGTTATCTACTTTTCATTAGGCCAAATTAGGATACTTCATTCTTTCTTAATCGGTTTAATCCACCGTATTTATTTGTATTTTCAGTTATTTTGTGGTTTTCGCATTTATCAAGCAATTGAAGCGGTAAATAAAATATTTACAATCATAAAAGAAAAGTAAGTGCGGAAAGTAGAATTATTACAAGGTTTTCAAGTCCTGTACATTTTCTACGTAACAAATAAAATACCCGAATGTCCGATATACACCTACCTACAGATGATAGTTGACACGAATATGGCATATCTTATTTATAATATCATAAAGCCCGATTGAATGGCTAAAATGAAGTTCGAATGGCTTTTGAGGGGAAATTCCATTTTTGTCCAAATTTCAGATTCGATTGTTGCTTTAATCGGATTACAAATGAACATACCACTTGTTGTGGGGCGGGTCTGTTTTCAGGAGGTTTCGAACCTCCATCGTTGCACTATAGGTCCTAGCTTTAGAAAATAAATTAGTTTGGAAATAAACGAAAACAATACTGCTGTCCAGAAAGCCAAGCCGCCGATGGCATCTGATGCCGCCGACGATATAGTTGATGTTGCTAGCGGCATGGATGATGCCGCCGGCGACATCAACTATGTCACGAGCGACATCAGCATGCAGATGGGCACAAGGCTTTTTGAGAATCGTAAAGAAAGGGTTCCGCGAGAAAGCCAGGTCTCCGGGGAATGTGATGCTAACGGCGGTACCAACGATGCCTCTCGCGACATGGGTGATACAGCCAGGAACGTCGCATGTCTCCAGCGACTCCAATTTCTTGCTACAGCAGCGGTTAGCAGTCAAAGTAACCGAAAACTCAAAAATGAATACAAATCAACAAAAATTAGTGCAAAACAATAATAACAACGCCAAAGAGCTATGAGACTCAGGATTTTCACCTCGGGGTAGTGAATCCAACTCTTCGTGAACTGAACAATAACGCCTCCGGGGAGCTTGCAATGATAATTTGATTGTTAATTTAAAGGTTTTAGGTCTCTAAATTCTATCCAATTGATTTAACCCAAAGACCCGCTGATTTAAGCTCACAATCAGAGAGTTCGAAGAAGAAAAATCGGGAAAAATGGATTAGAATCCTTTTCCCTGCCTTTTCTAGTTCTTATCTCACTAAAATCTATTCTCTCTATTTTTCCCTAATTTTAGCTCCTTCCCATCTATAATTTCAGTCCCCCCTTTTTCAATTGCAGTTTTAGGTGCCTTTTATAGGCAAACTGGGGTATTTTTCTAGTCTTTTTTGACTTATTCCGCCGAAAGTGGCCGAAAGGCTATCTGTGGAGGGACCCATTTTGGTCCATGCCGCCGGCGACATAGCTGATGCCGCCGGCGACATGGTGATGCCGCCGGCGGCATGGATGATGTCGGTGGCGACATCATTCTCCAGCATACCGACAACCAACGGGTCAAAAAGCCTAAAAAGACGGGAAAAGTGTTTATTAGTGGATGGAAAGGTATCTTTTTGAATTTTAATTATATTTTAATGGGTATTATTTAATTTGGGTGTAAATCATCGGTTCAAGCTCCTACCGGACGCGTTATCGGCCACGCCGAACTGGATTCTACCAATTATAAAATTCACAAGGAATATTATTTTGGTAATAAAAATTCTAAAGAGAACTTTTATTTTGAGGTATTAAAATCGGGTACACGTCATCATCGTCTCGCGAGAGGGACTGCAAAATCCCGTGCTCACAATCTGCTTCTGCCTAAAATGCATCAACCTTCTCCAACAGAGTTCTATTCATCCGCCTAGCTACACCATTCTGTTGTAGCATTCCTGGAACTGTGAGATGCCTCGAGATGCCCATATCTTTACAAAATGTATCAAATTCTGCATGGTGTTAAGGGATATAAAGTTTGGCTTCTTGATCCCAAGTCACCAAAGTCTATAATCAACAGAAATGTTGTGTTCGATGAGTCTGCTATACTTCATCCAAGAAAAGAGTCCTTTTTAGCTCTAGGCTCTAATTTTCCATTATTTACATGGACATAAACAGGACACCCAAAAATCCTTACAAAATAGTTAAATCACGGGCATATTTTTTAAGTTTATCTTATTTTTTATTTATATCTTAAACCGTTTTAGATGTCACTTTTAAGTTTCTTGTTTGTCTCTTTTTCTATCTCTGAAAGGACATTCATTATGATATTTTTTTTCTAAATATTTTTTTGATCTATTAGATATCTAATAGAAGTCTCATAGAAATCAATAAAACTATAAGACCTTGGAATGAGAACATTGGATAGATTCATAATATATATGAGAATTTTTACATAGAATTTTAACAAATGTCTAATAAAATGTTTAACGGATCAGAACTTCAAAATAGACGTCTATAGATATCTAATATATCCGAATTTATTTCTAACAAATTTCTAATAGATTTCTGTTAGACTTGCATAAAAATATCGATTTGACATCTAATAAACATCTATTAGACATGACGATAATAAAATACACAAATAATAAAATATACAATAGACTGATACTCTATGTTTTTTTATACATCTATTAGATATCTAATAGATAGCCATTATATGTCTTTAAAAAGCATCTAATAGACATCTATTAGACATGACAATAATAAAATACACAATAGACCGATGCTCAAGTCGATTATATGAACATGTAATGGACACCTATTGGACATCTACATAAAGCATCTAATAAAGATATATTAGACATTTAATTGACATGTTACAGACATCCATAAAAGAATCTATAAGTCATTTGAATTAGGTAACAACCATGAAATAGATCTATTAAAAGACCTATATAGAGAGTAGACCTGGGTATGAGCTCGCAAGGCCCGCCCAAGGATGGGCTTGGACAAACAAAATAGAGTATAGGTCTGGCCCGGCCCAAACTCGAAATAGCCCGATTGATGAATAAGATATGAATAAGATAGACTTGGTTTTAGCATAAAAACCCGGGCCGATGCATGCATTATAATTATAATATAATACATACACTTTTCACATTTCAAAACATTGAACAAAGAGAATGAAAGAGGGAAAACTAATGATAAACATCTCAATTAAAACGATTTCACAATAGGAGAATAAAGAACCCAAATGAAAACCAATGAGGACGATTTTCACAACACATAGAGATATAAGAATTCACGAAACCACTTCACTAACCTTTCATAGACTACACATACATGGTATATTGATATTTGATTCAACCAAAAATCATATACTAACAATAAGAGAAGCAACAACTTAAAAAAGAACACAAAATTTTTAACTTCTATTCTTACATGCTGAGTGCTATCAAGTGATTGAACACTGAAGAGAGAAGGGAGAAAAAAAAGTCACATCAGTAGCATAATTATCTAAATCTATATTTTCATATATCAGCTATCTCTATATATATATCGAATATCAAAATTTGATATAAGTAGACAAAATTTTGGCTTCTAATATACGGGAATAAAATTTTCAAATTTCCATGTAAGGGTCTTGATTTCGGTGAAATTAATACAATTCCATTGATAATTGGAAAAAGGGGAGAGAGAGATGCTTCAGTGCTTCTGCTGCTACATAGAGGAGCTCTGATCGAAGCCGGACACGTAAGCCAATTGTAAGTGGGGTTGGTCTTTAGTCAAACATGACTTGGCAATTTCTGATAGGGTAAACTATAAGCTTATCTGGATCTTGATTCTTTGAGCCGCAATGTTGCCGCTTTTTTCATTGCCAAGTTACATTATTGAACCATAGATACCGTATCGGGTCGTATATCGGCGATATTAGTGGTATACGATATAATTAGTATTATCGGTATTATTAGTGATTTTATCGATTTTTTATTTTTTAAAGAATATATATTATTTATAATTTTTAATGGCTATTTCAACGATTATTAAGACTTTTGCAACGCGTCTACATATAGTAAGAAAAGTTTTGGAAAGAAGTATATATTATTTAGGATTTTCAGTGGCTATTGCAACGTCTTTTTGGGTTTTTAGCAACTTTTTGTATTTTTAGCAACGCTTTTAGTATTTAGCAACTCTTTTCAGTATTTAGCAACACTTTTCTATATCTTTAGCAACACTTTTATTTATTGTCAAAAATATTTTGAGAAAACAGGTTTGAACCAGTACGCCGGTTTACCGGTTTTTTACCGGTTCAATTCAATTTTCTCCGATTTTTTGTTAAAACCGATTTCTACACATACCATACCGTAGCCGGGATCAATTCGCAATAAAATCGATAGAACCGGCCAATACGATATTAATAATACTAATAATGATTGACAAAAATTAAATGAGCTGGACAACAATTAAGTTAATTTTATTAATTGAAACATAAAAGACATTTAATTTACAAATTACAACTCAGTAGGCCAGTACATCCTTTTAAGAACCAATGTTACCACAAAATTCATTTCATTATGATATAGTTATAAATCAATTTTATAAAAGAAAAATTACATAAATATGCAAAAGCTAAATAATAATTTTAATTAAAAGTTTGGTCAATAATATAAAAGTTTAAATTTATTGAAGCTAACAACATTTATATGTTCCACTACATTCCACAGCATTGCATATGTTCCACATGTTTTTTTTTATTATCTTTACTTATTTTGCATTTATCTTTCAATCCGTTCATTTTTTTGACATACAGCTCTAGACTTTTTTGTTCGTCTCATTTTTATCTTTTAACGTCATCCATTGTGATATATTTATTTAAAATTTTTTTCCAAACTTTTTATCACCTAATAAAATGCTGGTATAATGCTGGTAAAATGCTGGTTTTTCGCATCTTATATGATACAAGTATAATTATGGTTTTTCACACCTTATATACCAACCAACCAACCAACCAACTAAGCCTTAAATCCCACGCTAGGTGGGGTCGGCTATATGGATCTTCCGACGCCCTGAAGCTCTATCAAAAGCCAAATTTTCGTCCATACCGAGTAAATGCATATCCTTAGAAATAGTTTCCCTCCAAGTAATCTTAGGTCTACCTTTTCCTCAACCCTTACTCTCTGTCCATAAGTTCTCACATTTTCTGACTGGAGCATCTGTTGGTCTACGTAGCACATGTCCATACCACCTTAATCGTCCTTCTCTCAATTTATCCTCAATATGTGTCACACCGGTCTTTTGAAGGATGCAGTCATTTCTAATTTGATCCATCCTTGTATGCCCACTCATCCACCTAAGCATCCTCATTTCTGTCACATTCATCCTTTGAATATGTTGCGTCTTAATAGCCCAACATTCACTCCCATATGTCATGGCTAGCCTAACCACCGTTCTGTAGAATTTACCTTTCCCTTTCAAATGTATCTTTTTATCACATAAGACTCCGATAGCACTTCTCCATTTCATCCATCCTACATTAATTCTATTAGTTACATCATCATCAATCATCCCCTCATCGTGGAAGATAGAGCCCAAATACCTAAATCATTTGTATTTTGGCACGATTGTATCTCTTAGTTTTACTTCCTTCGTCTCCCTTCCGTAAGCTGAACTTGGTATGCAAATACTCCATCTTACTTCTACTTAACTTAAAACCTTCACTCTCTAACGCATTTCTCCACACCTCTAGCTTCTTGTTAACCCCTTCCCTTGATTCATCAACCAATACGATGTCATCCGCAAACAACATACACCATGGGATGTAGTCTTGTATTTTGGTGGTCAACTCATCCAGAACTAGGGCAAATAAAAATGGGCTTAGAGATGATCCTTGATGCAATCCAATCGTGGTGGGAAACTCCTCGGTCACTCCTTGTCCAGTTTGAATACTTGTTACTACCCCTTCATACATGTCCTTTATTAAGTTTATGTACTTTACGTTAATACCTTTTTTCTCCAGTGCCCACCAAAGTACTTTCCTCGGCACTCTATCATATGCTTTCTCTAAGTCAATGAAAACCATAAGAATGTCCTTCTTCTTCTCCCTATATATCTCCATTAGATATCTCAGAAGAAAAATAGCTTCAGTCATGGACCTACCAGACATGAAACTAAATTGGTTTGTGGAAACCTTAACGATCATCCTAAGACGGTGTTCAATCACTCTCTCCCAAAGTTTCATTGTATGACTCATCAGTTTAACATCTCGATAATTAAAGCAGTCTTGTATATCTCCTTTGTTCTTAAATATAGGTATGAGGGTGCTTCTTCTCCACTCGTCCGGCATTTTCCTCTCACACCTTGTATAATGCTGGTAAAATGCTGGTTTTTCACACCTTGTATAATGCTAGTAAAATGCCTGTAAAATGTTGGTATAATGCTGGGTTTTTACACCTGGTAAAATGCTGGTTTTTCACATATTGTATAATGCTGAAAAAATGCTGATGTAAGGTTGATTTTTCACACCTTGTATAATGCTGGATATATTTTTCGCTTAGAATCCAAAAACACTCATGAAACCAGAAAGCAAAACCCCGACCACCTTATAACCAACATATTTGAAATCCTCTGTCCAAGATCCATTATAATGAACCAAAACAGGAATGTCTTCCATTGATCTTGCTCAAAATTCACAGATAGAATCACAAAATCAAAAGAAGAATGAAAACAGAGAGAAAAATTGATCAACAAAAACGAAATCAAATCGATTAGAAACGCAAAATCAAAGCAAGAAGAAAGAGAAAGAGCAAAAGATGACTGAGAAGAACGAAATCAAGTTGATTTCAATCACTGGAAGAAGTTTGAATCGAAGAAGGAAAAGCTAAACAGGAAAAAATGAGGACGTATGATTTAAAAAGTAAAAGTTTAAAAACCAGCCAAATAGTTATTTATAAAAATACAGGGTAAAGAGATAAATATTTATGTCAAACCCTACTTTCCCTGCAATTTCCCTCTTATAAAATAGTCAAATTGATTATATATACAAGTTTTAACCAGCTAGGTGATACACAAACCATTTATGTTTGGCTTGATGAAAGTTGAACCCCTAATATATCTTGATTCAAGTTATAGATGGACTCATTAGTACAAGAACAAGAATTAACTTCACTACTAATCACTGATCAGATGAGCTGTTTCACAAGTTACATATATATACATGTATATTACTTTTTTCTTTCGTCTAAAAGCCGAACGATACGAGCATGTACTAGTATATAGCTAATTCGTAAGAACAAAAGACAATACATGAAAGACAATGATATGCAAAGACCAAAGCTCAAGGCAAAATCTAGCTTATTTCTCTGCCAAAAATAGCTCGAATAAAATGCAAAAAGATAAAAATACCGAAACGAAATTAATTATTTTTAATTACTTTCCTTTTAATTTCTCTGCCAAAAATGCGGTCTTCCATGTCCTGAGTTCTGGTGAAGAGACAACTAAGTTTACTGGAATTGATAAAGCCGATCCAGGTTCAACCGGTTAGAGAATTTTCTTTCAATCTTTGCGGGTCTTTGCGAATGGAATTGAAGCGAAAAAACGGATTTAAATGAACACGAAGAAACAAAAATCATAATTGATTTATTGAAGATTTTGGAAATTGTTTTCGTTGTTGTTGATATGTGAACAATGTAGAGAGTTGTTCTCATGTACTTCAGATCGTTTGTCATTTAGCATGTATCTACTGTGCATTATATTATTATTATTATTATTATTATTATTATTATTATTATTATTATTATTATTATATAATTTTAAGAAAAACGCTAAATCAATATTATTACAATTATGAGTAGTAAAAATACAAGTCAAAACAAATGACATATTGCTAACATAAAATTATATTTTTTAAGCTTTTATTTTATCCCAGTTATTTATTTATCTGTTGATATTTTGAACTTAAATATATTATTTATTTATTTAATTTAAAATTAAAATATAAATTTTAATTTTTTTAATATATAAGGACATTTTTTGACATGTGGGGTGTGATAAATATAAAAAGGGGCGGCGCATAATTTAATTATTTTATTTATAAGGACATTATCGAGTTATGAGGGGCAATAAGTTTAAAAGGGGGGAAAGAACCGCATTACATGCGGTTGATTTTAGAGGCAACAGTTGCGATCAGGAATTCTTGTAGGCCGGTTGCGGCGAGGACAAGGTTGAAGGAATTTGGATCAGTTGGAGTGGCAGAGGTCTTGTCTTGTTGGAGTAAGTCTTCATCTTAGAATGGAGAATTGACTGAAACAAAAACTGAAGCCTACATGGAATTGAAGATAAAATTTTAGAATCTTAGAAAGTGATCGCAACAGAAAATTGTAGAGTTGATTTTAGGTGGTTTGGTAATGATATTGCAGAAAATAGAATGAAATCAAATGAATTTCAGCAGCAATAATTATGATTTATTGTAGAAGAAGATTCGTAAGCGGTTCATTGGTGGGATTTCTTGGGTCTCAAATGACGAACGTCTTAAAGAGTATTTTAGCAAGTTTGAGGAAGTTGTGGAGGCCGTAAATATGAGAGATTGAACTAGTGGGCGTGCCCGAGCCTTTGATTTTATACCTTCAAAGTTTTTCAGATTCTCAAATTTTGAGCAGCTTCTGTATTGAACTTCGATCCTTTCTTGTTCGAGTTGTATAAAGTGTTAACAAATATCTAATAGACATTTAGCATGTATCTATGGGGCATATATTAGATATTTATGAGACTTATATAGAGACATCTAAGAAATATCTATAGGACATATATGAGATATCTAATATAAATCTATTAGAAAAACTTTGAATATCGAATAGATATTTACTAAACAAACTTTGAATGACATATAAGACATTTGTTTGAAGTTCTAATTTATTTTAGACTTCTATTTTGAAGTTTTGATTATTACAATTTTATGAGACATTTTTTAAGAAATTATTTTGAAGTTCTATCATACCTGAGATCCATCTATTGTTTTAATTCCAAATTTTTTTAGTATTACTAATCTCTATCAGGCTTCTATTAGACATCTAATAGATAGATGACAATTATGAAAAGATTTGGGAAAAAATTTATCACAATGGGTGTTATTTCAAATATTAAATGGAGACAGACAAAAAACTTTAAAGCGACATGTCAAAAAACAAACGGCAATTTCCAAGTCCGGGTTGTGTTCAGCCCAGGCTTTTGACTAGAATATCAATTCAAGCTCAATCCAACCCACACTTTAAAACTTTGGGCTCGAACAAGACTTACAAAGTCATTTTCAAGTCCGACTCAATATTTTTTTTCTTTTTAAATTTTGGGTGGAATATGTAGAAACCACAAATTTATACAAATATATTCAATTACATATAATTTGCATTCTTCAATTGTATTTTTATATATGTAAAATAAATAGAAGTATTGTTCATCGAGCCGAGCTTTTATATATATATATATATAGATAAACCAAATCAGTCTTATAAAGCGTCGGACTTTAACATGCTCGGATATATTATATAAAAGGGATTCCTTTGACTTGCAAAAAGTGATTCTTAATATAAATTTTTTTATTCATATTGATATTACATCGCGCTTGGAGCATTGTTGCATTGGCACCGAACCATTCAACTACGATAAATCTTTTGAAAATTTTAAAATGTCCGTATACAATTGCAGAAAAAATAGGGTGAAAAATTTAAATGTCCGGAAATATTTCTTTATTTTCCAACACACAGTTTTGCTTCATTTGTACCACGTTTCTAGCTATAATGTGAATAAGACACTAAACTAAGACACTCAAAAAGTACAGATACTAGCTAGTTTATTTTTTATTGTTTGCTTAAATTTCTTCTATATACTATTTAGTCCTTTACAGAATTAGGCAGTTAACAATTGATGTGGTACTCATCTAACAGTTCCCAATGAACCTTGTATGTTTGGAGTTGTTAAATTTGTGAGCTCTTCACTTAACAGGCCATGAGTGAAGCACAATATATAGACCTTAGCAAATGAATCCTAACAAGGATTGAATTGAGTAATGAGACAAATATTTCATTTGAAAACACACTTCAAGTGAGTGTTTGCTAATTGGCCAAAGGGACCCAGAGGAGTTGCTTGCTAAAAAATTTCAACACTCTATCAATTTTGATTTACCAGGTCTCGAGATCTATAAATAGCAGCAGGTTAGCATAGCACTGACATATATCACTCTAAAGAAATTAAAATCTCCTGATATTTGATGTAGGAATACTTCTTCCATGAAAGAATTTTCGAGTTCGAATCTTTCGGTAAGGCGATAAGGCTAGAGCCCATTGCGCCTGGAGCTAAGGCGCACCTTTGACTACTAATTATCAAGACCCTCTTATAATAAGTATAAACTGCCAAGTTGAGGATCTTAATCTAGTGCATTCAACATTGTCTGCATAATTCCAACAGCTATGTTAACTAAATCGAAATTGTTCCAAATTCAGGTTTCAAATTGAATTGTAAGGTCATCATTACACAAAATGAGATTTCTCCTTACCAATCAAAAAACAAAGTTTTCAAGATTTGTATCAAAACTACTGCATTGGCATCAACAATTACCTATCTATCGTGTAATTTTTATGATCCACCTCAGCAACTAAAACTCTCTCGACAACATCAACGGCTATTCTACAAAAACCGTTGTCCCTCCATTCCGGGCCTTTGCTATTCAAATACCTCCAGTAGCCGGTAAGTTTGCTTTCTGTCTCGTTCCAACAAACATTGTTGCCCGTCAACATAACGACATGCTTTGATGTTGCCCCATCTCTACCACTTTCACCGTCCAAGGTCAACAAATCAGCATTTTCATGGGTTGTTCCGGGAGTATAAGCTGCAGCGACTGGACCATCCCTATCCAACTTATGGACAAGATCATCCATTAACACTTTGTTTGTTATGTTGTACGCAAAAGGTTTGAAGCTGCTGAATCGGTAACACTTTCCCTGAAAGTGTATTGATATAAGAAGGAACATTATGGAATACATAGATGATTGACGATAGAAACAGAAAATAAAAGAGAGAAGAAGAGCTATCATGAAACAAAAAAATAAAGCTAAGCTTCATTTTTATATGGCTCTCAACACTGAGAAATGATAATAGAAACAGATGCTCAAGATTCTGCCCTTTTATTAGGCTCAAAGGCTTATACAGAGAGCAAAAAAAAAATAACAGAAAGGGAAAATATTACCAACAACGTTCCTATAAAATACGACAAATGAAAACAAATTGCTTACCCCATGGAGCTGATTCTCATTGATATTGCCATTGTATGGGCATTCCGCCCCACTTGTGACTCCACCCGATTTCATGACATTGTCGATTCCATGTTGAATCGACAGACGAGGGGTATTAAGTCTGGCATCAGCCTTCTGCTTTTTTCGAATCCTTGACTCTAAACAGTTCACCCCTGTGTGTACTACGCAGCTAGGAACTAACAAAGAAATACCCAATAATTATCCATTATATGAATTATAAAAGTAAAGAAAGCATAGAGTTAGGCCTTGTCTTGGTGATGGTTCATTAAAGTACGGTATGTCATGGTTCAGTATAGCATGGTTTCTTAAAAACTCTTGTTTAAATAGATTGTATGGTATGACATGATTTTCATAAAATTTTAGTTTAATTTTAAGGAGAATCATGGTGAACCATCAAATTGGTGGTTCTATTTTCATGGTTCTTTGAACCATGAAAAAACCATGAAGAACCATAATTAAAAAAAGAACCATATCACCAAACAACAGAGTTTAAATTAGAACCATATTAGACTATGATATACTATGAAAAAACCATGAACCAAACAAGGCCTTAGATAATCAAGAAATGGTTGGGAAAGGAATACAGAAAGCAAATTGTTTATATATAAACTCACTTTACTTGTTTCTTTTATATAAACCATGTTTCTCTTTTTTTTTTTTAGAGATAAGGTGGCATTTTTGTCAATTTTATTGATCGTGGGGTTTGAACTCATAACCCCACATTTCTTAAATTCTTTAAGATGACCACTGGACCAAAGCCTAGTTTTGTCATTTTTTATGTTTTAGAATAAGGATATGAAAATAATATTTTTCTAAATTCATACTAAGAGGAATTCCCAACCTAAGGCTAAATAACTAAATCATGTTTCTTTAACTATACAAGTCAACCTGAACCACCTGAACCGTAAGAAAAACTCACTTTCTCCCTGATCTTTCGGTTTATAAGGGTGAACATTGCCATTAACATCCGTATAATATGAGTAGGAACGGTCACCATTTTTTTTACGATACTTACCCATGTCGCCTGCAAAATAAAGTTCATCTCTTCATTAACTGACTAACAATGTTCCAATGCACATTTATCATGTATGCTGGGAAACTAATAAAAAGTATTCGTTTTGTCTCTATTTTTTAAATCAGTATCGGATTGTTTGATCATCAGTTAAACACTTGAACTGTGGGATTACCAAGTCCCACATTGGCAAAGTGAATAAGAAAGAAAAATGGAAATTGTCCCACATTGCCAATTGTAAGGCATAGGGGCTGATTTTGTAGTATAAAAAAAGGCCTATGGCCTTAGTTGAAATCACACCAACAAAGCCTTTCTCATCTCTAAGGCATTTGTTCTTCTTATTCCTTTTCTTTGTAATATTTTGTTATAAAATTAAGTTGGTAGTGTAATTTTAGTGTTTCCTCTTTATTTTGTTTTAGCAGTAGTTTTAGTTTGCTAATAGTTTCCGCAACAATTGGTATCAGAGCGCTGGTTTTAGGAAAAATTAGTATGCTCTGTGCGCTGTAGGTGTACTACAGTCGGCACATCAGAAAGTTTTTTCTAATTTTCGGGCCTGTTGTCTAGTTGGCATTTAGCAAATTTAAAATTATTGTTAAAATAATCTTTCGGTAAAATCTAGAATAATAATAGTATTCTGTCTCGAGTAACTGGAAAAATTCTGTCACCAAGCGATAAGAGCCTAAGGAAATTGGTATTTAACTGAGACCGTTTGTGACTCGACCAATTACCTGGGAATTTTTCTAGCACTTGAGTAATATTATTATTTGTGATTTTACGGTTTGAGCTGAATTGGAAGAAGAAAATCCATTCGGAAAGATATCCACTTCAAATGCTTCTTCAAGTATTCTTCAGAGGGCCGCTGGAGTAAATTCCAGATTGGTGGTGGAAATTTTCGATGGAAGTGGCCATTTCGGCATGTGGCAAAGTGAGGTTCTAGACGCATTGTTTCAACAAGGTCTAGATATTGCCGTTGAAGGAGAGAAACCAAATGAAATGGGAGAAGGAGAATGGAAGACCATCAATCGACTGGCTTGTGGTACAATTCGATCATGTTTATCTAGAGAACAGAGGTATGCATTTTACATAGAAACCTCTGCTAGAAAACTGATGACGGCACTGGAGGAGAAGTTCTTGAAAAAGAGCAGTCAGAACAAGCTTCACATGAAGAAAAAGCTGTTCCGATTCACTTACATTCCTGGTACCACAATCAACGATCATATCACCAGCTTCAATCAACTAGTTGCTGATTTGTTGAACCTAGATGTGACATTTGAAGATGAGGATCTTGCCTTAATGTTGTTGGGATCTCTTCCGGAGGAGTTTGAGTTCCTCGAAACAACTCTACTCCATGGGAAGGCTGCTGTAACTCTCAATGAAGTTTGTGGAGCTTTGTACAGCTATGAATTAAGGAGGAAGGAGAAAAGGGAAAGCTCAAATGGAGCTACCGAGGCTTTGATTGTTAGAGGACGCCAGGGGAACCAGGCGAAAGGAATGAAGCAACGATCAAAGTCAAAATCCAAATTGGGGAAAGATGAATGCGCCTTTTGTCGTGAAAAGGGGCATTGGAAGAAAGATTGTCCTAAGCTGAAAAAGAAAGGCCAATCTGACAAGGGAAAGACTGTTGCAGTAGCTGAGTATGACGATAACTCAGATTGTTCACTTGCTCTTTCGGCTTCTACCAACTCTTCTAGTGTTTGGCTTCTTGATTCAGGATGCAGTTATCACATGTGTCCTAATCGAGAATGGTTCTATGATTTTAAAGAACTAGAAGATGGTGTTGTCTACACAGCAAATAATTCCCCTATCACCACACATGGGGTTGGTTCCATTCGGTTGAAAAACCAAGATGGATCAATTAGAACATTGAAGGAAGTTCGCTACGTGCCAGATTTATCAAAGAATCTCATTTCTGTGGGAGCCCTAGAAGAAAAGGGTTTCAAAGTTCAAGCAGAAAATGGAGTAATGAAGATCATTTCTGGTGCATTGGTGGTGTTGAAGGGAGTTCGAAAGAATAACAGGTTGTACCACTATCAAGGTACTACTGTTATTGGAACTGCAGCAGTGGCTTCTAATGATGAGAAAGAATTGGAAGCATCCAGATTGTGGCATATGCGTTTAGGGCATGCTGGTGAAAAATCCTTGAATCTTCTGGTAAAACAAGGATTATTGAAAGATGTCCAGGCTTGCAAATTGGACTTTTGTGAGCATTGTGTCAAAGGGAAAAAGACAAGGGTGAAATTTGGAACTGCGATCCATGATACTAAAGGTATTCTGGACTATGTTCATTCTGATGTGTGGGGGCCTTCCAAGATGGCATCACTTGGAGGGAAGCACTACTATGCCACCTTCGTTGATGATTTTTCCCGGCGAATTTGGGTGTATACTATGAAGACTAAGGATGAAGTGCTCGGAATTTTCCTTAAGTGGAAAAATATGATGGAAACTCAGACGGGTCGAAAGATCAAGCATCTCTGAACAGATAATGGTGGAGAGTACACGAGTGATCCATTTAAGAAAGCCTGTGATGATAGCGGCATTGTCAGGCACTTCACAGTTAGGCATACACCACAACAAAATGGAGTGGCTGAATGCATGAACCGAACCTTACTGGAGAAAGTTCGATGTATGTTGTCCAATGCTGGGTTGGGCAAGCAGTTTTGGGCTGAAGCTGTTACATATGCGAGCCATCTCATCAATCGCCTACCATCTAGTGCTATTGATGGTAAAACACCACTCGAGAAATGGTCTGGGAAACCTGCTACTGACTATGATTCCTTACGTGTGTTTGGTTCCACTGCTTATTATCATGTGAAGGAATCAAAGTTGGACCCTCGTGCAAAGAAAGCAATTTTCTTGGGGATCGCTTCGGGAGTAAAAGGGTATCGTCTTTGGTGCCTAGAGACCAAGAAGACGATCATCAGCAGGGATGTTACCTTTGATGAATCTACCATGTTAAGAAAGGTAACAACAGAACAAACAGATGGTACTCCGAAACAGGTGGAGTTTGAAAGGCAGATAGTTAGTCCAGCAAATGATGAAGATGTAGAAACTCCAATGGTAGATGAGGAGTCTGATGAGGAAGAGGTTCAAACCCAAGAACCTCCACAGCAACTTGAACCAATTGCATTGAGAAAGCCAAAAAGAACAGTAAGAAAGCCTGCTCGCTATGTTGATATAGTGGCTTTTGCATCTCCAATTGCAAATGATGACATCCCTACCACTTACAAAGAAGCAGTAAAAAGTTCAGAAGAAGATAAGTGGAGGAATGCCATGATTAAAGAAATGCAGTCCCTTCAGAAGAATCAGACATGGAAGTTAGCTGATCTTTCAAAGGGAAAGAAGGCAATTGGGTGCAAATGGGTCTATGCAAAGAAAGATGGATTTCCTAACGAGTCTAATGTTCGCTACAAAGCAAGGTTGGTAGCTAAAGGGTACGCTCAAACGGAGGGAGTTGATTACAATGAAGTATTTTCTCCAGTGGTGAAACACTCTTCCATCCGTATTTTATTGGCTTTGGTAGCACAGTTAGATCTGGAGCTGGTTCAAATGGATGTAAAAACAGCGTTTTTACATGGAGACTTAGAGGAGGAAATCTATATGGTTCAGCCTGAAGGATTCAAAGTTGCTGGAAAAGAGAACATGGTTTGTAAACTTGAAAAATCGTTGTACGGATTAAAGCAATCTCCGAGGCAGTGGTACAAGCGATTTGACAAGTTTATGTTGAGGCAGAAGTACACAAGAAGCAAATATGATCATTGTGTGTATTTGCGCAAGCTGCAAGATGGATCTTTTATATATCTTCTTCTTTATGTTGATGATATGCTGATAGCTTCCAAGAACCAAGAGGAAATTGAGAAGTTAAAATCTCAATTGAATGAGGAATTCGAAATGAAGGATCTTGGCGAAGCAAAGAAGATTCTTGGCATGGAGATAAGCAGAGATAGGAATGTGGGAAGACTTTTTTTGACTCAGAAGGAATATCTGGGAAGGGTATTGAAGCGTTTTGGCATAAATAAGCAGTCAAAACCTGTTAGTACACCACTTGCTTCTCATTTCAAGCTCAGTGCAGCATTATCCCCAAAAGCTGCAGCAGAGAAAGCATATATGTCAAAAGTACCATATGCAAGTGCTATTGGTAGCTTAATGTATGCTATGGTGTGTACAAGGCCCGACATTTCACATGCAGTTGGGGTCGTGAGCAGGTATATGCATAATCCTGGAAAGGAACATTGGCAAGCTGTGAAATGGATTCTACGGTATATTCTGAACACCGTGGATGTTGGATTGGTATATCAGCAGGATAAAGGCGGTCAACATGTAGTTGGATATTGTGATTCCAACTATGCTGGTGATCTGGATAAACGTCGATCAACTACTGGTTATGTGTTCACCTTGGCAAAAGCACCAGTATGTTGGAGGTCTACATTACAGTCGACAGTTGCCTTGTCTACGACAGAGGCAGAATATATGGCATGTACAGAGGCTGTAAAGGAGACAATCTGGCTTCAAGGGTTGCTCGGTGAATTGGGTATTAAACAGAAGCACATAAAGGTGCACTGCGATAGTCAGAGTGCTATCATGTTAGCAAAGAATCAAGTTTACCACGCAAGGACGAAGCATATCGACGTTCGTTACCACTTCATACGAGAGGTTCTCGAAGAAGGTGGAGTTGTAATCCAGAAGATTCAGACCACAGAGAATCCAGCTGATATGTTGACAAAGGCAGTAAATCCAATCAAATTTCAATATTGTTTGGATTTGATCAATACTGTCAAAACTTGAAGACTGCATTGGAAGACACTACACAAGATAAGAGATTAAAGATGTGGAACTTGTCAAAGGTGGAGATTTGTGGGATTACCAAGTCCCACATTGGCAAAGTGAATAAGAAAGAAAAATGGAAATTGTCCCACATTGCCAATTGTAAGGCATAGGGGCTGATTTTGTAGTATAAAAAAAGGCCTATGGCCTTAGTTGAAATCACACCAACAAAGCCTTTCTCATCTCTAAGGCATTTGTTCTTCTTATTCCTTTTCTTTGTAATATTTTGTTATAAAATTAAGTTGGTAGTGTAATTTTAGTGTTTCCTCTTTATTTTGTTTTAGCAGTAGTTTTAGTTTGCTAATAGTTTCCGCAACATGAACTACTTCACATTTCCTAATTTTACTTTATTATTAGGTTTTCAGTTAAAAAGCTAACAATTAAGTAATTTAATATGAGGCCTATAAATTGGTTTGGCTTTAATAAAAAAAATGATGATGTGTAATAAGAAATTATGGTTATTATATGGTCACTTTGTATTTTTTCTTTTTTACTATGCTACTACCACTTATGTATCAAATCCGACCCTACTAATTCGATGGTGATGAAATTCAAAATAATTTTACTTTAAAAAAAACAAAGTCACTGGTTAATTAACCAAGAGATTAACTATAAATTGAGGTAAGATACATAGTGCCATTACACATACCCATTTATTTAAGGGTAAATTTCAAAAACATACCACGTGATTTCGGCCATTTTCAAAAAGAGGATCATAAAATTTTTGTTTTCAAAATGAGAACTATGGTTTAAAAAGTTAGCAAACAAATGAAAAAAAAGATCATCAATTTGAAAATATGTCACAAAAGGGCAATCTTGTCAGTTTTGAACTGAAATTTTGTAGGTTGGTCAATAAAAATACAATACACCTTAGTGATAAAATCTTGAAATTTTTTTAACAAGTTTAAGTATATTTTTAATTAAAAGACAATAATTTTGAAAAATCACTATAAAATTAAAAATCTTTGAAATTTATTCATGATATATAATTTATAAATAATATGATTAAATTATAGGAATGTTGAATTAATTAAAATACTATTTGTAACATTAAAAAATAGACATCATGTAATTTTTTTTTATTTACTAACTTTTAAAACCACAGTCCTTGTTTTGAAAATAAAAATTTTATAATCCTTCCTTTAAAAATGGCCGAAAATATATAATATGCTTTTTGAAATTCACCCTTTATTTAAATATGGTTGCTACAATAATTAGAAATACAAAAATTGAAATTGGCTCTACATTTTATACGTCAGATGTTATACCTTTCATTTCGGTTAAATAATGTTAAATTCATCATTTATCCTGAACTTTCAAAAGTTTTAACTTGCTCCTTGAATTTGGTAAAAGTGAATCAGTTTGCTCCTTCAATGTCATGTGTCAGTTTCTGATTGGTTTGACTTTTCGAAGATGTCATTATTCTTTTTCTTTTCTCCAATCGGAAGCTGACACGTGGTAATGATAGGGCAACGTCGTGCCAAGTTCAAGGGTCAAGTTGAAACTGTTGAAAGTTCAGGGTGTCATATGATTTTTTATACCAAGTACGAGGGGCAAATGATGTAATCGGCCGAATAATAATATTAACCAAATTTTTTTAATAAATGAAAAAATAGTAGACCGAGATAGATATACAATGGGAATTTGAGTACTCAACTTTAGTCTAATTGTTTCATCTCTTCTAATTAAAGGAGAGGATAAAAGAGTCTCGATAATTCATATCAAATATTGAAATTGTTTCAAGTTCAAAACTTTACCAGTTAAAAAAAAAAAATTAAAAGATGCAGAAAAAGGAAGTAAAACACATTGTGCCCGTACAAAAGACACTCTTCAGACAGGCTACTTCAAGCCGAGAACAAGAACCCAGAAAAAATATGTAAATGAACACAGCAGCATACAAAATTCTCAGGGATCACAAAAGGGCCTCAGAAATTAAATGTACCTCGGGAAGTAAATCCAAGCTCAGAGAACCAAATGACTGAGAGAGAACGACAAGCTGTGAAACTACGGGCACCTGTAAATTTCTCCGACCAAACCAAAAGAGAGCTGAGATTGGTGATAAACAGTGGAAAAAGAAAGTAAAAATGGGATCTTGCTATAAACCATGAAAAAAGAAGGTAAAAATGAAAACTTGTCGCCAAAATCAAGAAAAAAACAAGTAAAAGTTGGAACTTGTTTGAGAAACAAAACCATGTGAAATTAGAGCTGATAAACCATGAAATAAGAAAGTAAAAATGGGAACTTTTGAGCAAACAGATATGGATCTTGATAAACACAATAGTATGTTTTGAAGTGCCAAAATGCAAGTAAACAAGAAACAAGAAACAAAGCTTGGTAAAGGAACCTGAATCGATGTTTAGAGCTTCAAATGCCAATGGCTTCAAATAGCAGTATTTTCTCCTAAATAAGCTTACCCAAAACCCCTGATAAACTCATTGTTCTTGTTGTTGTTTGACCGTTCTAGCATCCCCCTACCGATTTTAAACTTGGTGAATAAGGAAAACTTACATGGGCCTCTAATGGGTTAACCCTTAAAAATAAGGCATTTTCACGATTTGGGCCCTCAATTTAGGGCAACCACAAAAACAAAATTCGTTTTTCACTTACACGTGAACAAAATTTCATATCGTTTTGCATTCTCTGTAAATTATTCTTATGTAGTTTTTTTTAAAATTGTATTTTTTTTTTATAAAATGTATATATCAATTTTGTATTTGTTTTATAATAGTTATAAAGACGGTAGAAAAAATTCATTCAAAAAACTGGTCTATAACAGTTTATACTTGTTCTACAAATTTTATACATGTTTAATATCTATTTTATACCATTCTCTTTAACTGTGTTATATAGAAATATATATCTAGTATAAACAGTTTATACCATATAACACTTCAATTAAAAAAATAGTATTCCGAAATTATCCCTTGACACGTCATCACTTTTGACGGTGTTAGTATAAAAAATCCTTATTTGCTAACGTCACGAAACCTCATACCCTCTTTTGTTAAAAAAATTTCTCAAACTCATTTTACAAATGCATGAAATCACAAGGTACTTTTTTGAAGTTCACCCCCTTTTATAATTCCCCAAATAAGCCGGAGTGAAACAAAATGCTGAAAAAGAGGGTGTGAGTGTAGCCCAGAAAACCTACAAACATTCAAAAACACAAAAAGAAGTATTAGAAAACGAGTTTCTACAATGTCGGAAATTTGTAGAAACTAAAAAAAATCATGAAACTATGTTCTTCTCATCCTTTAATATTTTTAACCTGAACATGATTAAGCCAAAATTCTAATAACGAGATTTGTATCATCACAGGCTACAAGTGACCGACCCTGAGGTAATGACCCGAAGACAATTATTTTGGCTGGTAATTATATTATGTTCGGCGAATGAAAAACAATATACCGTGGATTTGGATTCTCTAAAGTTGGGGGTTTGTAAAGTTGTACATTTACATTTCAGTTAATCTGAACTATTTATTGAGTTCTAATGGTCCAGATTCAGTTTTAGCGGTTTGTAGGGCATGCAATGCAGTAAAATCTGAACAATTAAAACTCAATGGATGATTGAGATTGACTAAGGCCCTGTTCTTTTGGACTACAATTCAGTTCAGTTCAGACTTCTTCAGTTCAGCTATGCCTGGTTAGGCCCTATTCTCATGGAATACAATTCAATGTAGTCCAGTTCCGTTCAGTTTAGACCACTTTAGTTCAGTTCAGTTCAGTCCACTTTAGTGCAATTCAACTATACGTGGTTATAAATTTACACTGAAACAAGTTCAATTCAGCCAACTTCAGTTCAGTTCAGAAGTTGAAAAGAACATGGTCTTATAAATTTACACTGAAATAAGTTCAGTTCGGTTCATTTCAGCCAGCTTCAGTTCATAAAATTACAGTGAAAAAATATAAGGCCTAAAATGTATAACTTTAGAGAATCCTAATCCATATATTATATATTTCTAATTCAATTTACTTAAATGAAAATAAAAAAATGGTATTAATGGCATAAATTCAAATTACAAGATAACTAACAATTATTTTTTACCAAAAGAAAGAGATAGAGTACTAGTAGAAATTTAAGTTGCATTAAAATGTTTATGAGAAACGACAATTATTGAAAACTTACGAAATATCTTTCTCCTCAATGCTCAATAAAATTTTCCTTTCAAACGTAAAACAATTTTTTTTTCTCTTTTAGTAATTTATTTATTGGGAGTTGTAGTTTGAGAAATGGTGAGTCAATCTTAACAAAATGACTCATAGTTGAGCTATAACTCAAATCAATCAACTATACTGCAAAAACAACCTTCTGTGTGCCCTAGAATTAATAGTGGGCACACAAAGTGAATATTTATCATGGATAGTAGACCCAAACTGGACATTAAACTAAAAAAGATAGTGGGTCACAAATTTAAGGTTCAATCGGATTAAACTGATGATTGAGTCGGATTTTTTTATAACATGTAAAAATTTAATATATTTAATAATTTTAAAATATAACTTAAGTTACAATACACCAATAATTGAAAATAAAAGTTATATATTCAATTTTGTTTTAGTTTAATTAATCATATAGCCATGTGTAAACCATACGAATCTCTCATATATATTTCTTCTTAGTTCCTTTTTTTATTCTAAAATTTCATTTTTTCATGAATTTGAATTAGATTATAAAAGTAAGAACCAATTGGCCTTGGTACGGATCAATTCTCGTGCAAAAATTTTCATTATTTAAAAAAAAAGATTATATAAGTAAGAGTGTGGGATTTATGGGCGCTTAAAATCGTCCACGGTACACGAACTTTCCATCTACCAACATAATGGAAATGAACTTTAAAACTTAACATAAAGGTACATGAACTTAGCATTTTACTAACATGATGGTCAAAGACCATCAAAAACACCTTTGACTTCATATGTAGCCGGTAAAAATACGTACTTCACACATTCCTCCTTATTTTCAATTTTTGTCTTCCAACAGTACCCTTTGTCTTCCTCAAGTTTCTTCTTTCTTATTTATACAGATGAACAAATGCAACTTTTCTTCAAATAGAAAACAGATGAAATATATGATTTTGTCCATAGACATTCTCATCTTTTATTTCCGATTAGACCTCCATCTCAGGTATATACTAACCAACATAAGCAACACCAACAACAAATCTATATCAAATCCAATTCATGGAGCACATGGAAGGTAAGAAATAGAAAAGAGTGAGATACAAATTAAAACCTATATATAGTATTTACCCAAAAAAGGTTGTTAAACGCCGGTAGAACTTAGGATTTCTGAATCGCCACTGGAAAAAAGGAGAAACTGAGAAAATCAGATGCAGATCTGCACCCACTTCAGTTTGCGGTGGAACCCGGCCAATTGAAACGATGAGTGGTGTACATGTCGCCGGATCTTAACGGATCATCAGTGTTTATTTCTTTGTTTGTGTATATTGATTAGTACTTCACAATTCGATCAAAACCATTATTCAAACCCATCAAAATTGGAGCGTGATTTTTTTTTTGGGTTTTACAGATGGGGTTGAAGGTGTGATTGGTAGGGGTAAAATAGTAAGGAAGGAAAATAAATGGTAAGGTTACCGGATTATTACATAGTCAACCGGTGATTTTAGAGTCAAAGGTGATTTTAACCATTATGTTAGTAAGATATTAAGTTGATGTAACTTTATGTCAAGCTTTAAAGTTAATGTATCATTATGTTAGTAGAAGTAAAATTCATGTATCATCGATGATTTTTAGCCGATTCATGGGGTTAGCTAAAGTTAAATGGATCAAAGTGCATATACTACAAGAGTACTCTTTCACTACCCTGGTGTAAAATGTTTGTCATTTTAGAATTTTTACTAAAACTAATAAAATATTTATTAAACTATCGAAATGATTAATTTATCTCTTAACTTATTATAAAATTCTCTCTTCTTAATTATTACCCCATAACTTCATTTATACTTCATTTTTTTAAAGAAGTAAGGGATAGGAATAAAAGAGCGAGAGTGACATTAAATCTTCAATGGCCCACCGCTTACATTAGCTCACCCGAAGGGAGCAGACCGGATGAATCACCACGTATCTTTCCTAATTAATACAAAGGTAAATCAGGAAAGAAGTATTGAACGTTGCATTGATATTTTAAAGTGACAAACAAAATGAAAAATAAAATATTAAGTAAAATGACATACATTTTTGGACCAAATGGAGTAATAAGTCAGTTGTTAATTTTTGTTGTCACTATTATTGACATTTTATATTTTATGTATTTGTATTTTTATTACAGTTATGTCATTAATTTGAACACTAAATTAAGTACATAGGTAAATTTATTGATACAAAATGTACTTTGCAATTAAAATACTTTTAGTCTCATTAATTCTCATTTTTGAATATGTATTTGCCTTTATTAGTTATAATTATGTTAGCTTGTAAAGAAAATATTAGAAAATAAGCATATGATTATGGTTGAGATGAAATACTAAGAACAAAAATTAGATTACAGATCAAATAAATTACATTATATGTATATATAGAATTACCAAAAAAAATTCACTATAGAAGTGAGGTCGAGTCACAAATTTATTTTAATGAAACTATAAAACTATTTTTATGATAAAAAACGGTATGTTGAAATTGCAATTAACTGCTTTTCCTAGAGGCCCAAACCCTAGATTTCATGATAACTCAGTAAGCTATTAGACCTAAACGCCAGGTAACTTTTCCTAAGTAGTAAGTACAATCACTTTACTCCTTTTCCATGCAAAGTCTAAGCCATTATTAATTTCTCTATTGAATAAATTGTGGGGCTTTGACTGTTTTTTTGTTTATTTTCCAATCTGGGTAACTTCATATTCTTCATTTTCTTTTCTCTTCAAACCTTTCTTCTATCTTTTCATTATTATTCTTTCAAATCAGATTTCATATCCATCTTTCTTCATGTTAAAGAAGTTTTGAAGGTAGAGATGAGTTCATCTTCATCTAGTTTCCAATCTGAACTCCGAGTGATATTGCGGTGGAGGTATTTATCTTTTTTTAATATTTACAAGTATCTTCATTGAGATAATCTTGTTCGGGGCTTAGTTACAGTTAAGGCTCCTCACCCCTTCCAACAAGTGTATTTAGTGGGATTTAAACCTTGTTCCCCTCCAGCTTACTCAACCTACTTAGCCAACTGAGTTACCCCTTGTTAGTTGGTGGAGGTCTTTATAAATTTAGTAATTTAGCACAGAAGAAAATGAAAAAGAAGAATAACTGAATTTAAAATCGAAAAGAGTTATCGATTTAAAGTTTTAGGGCAAGTCCAATTGGACCTTATATATGAGTAGGGTGGAGCAGGGTACCCTATTCCAACTATGAAGTAGTACCTACACTATATTCGGAGATAAATACTTTAATAGCATTTTGATTTTACAACTAGTTAATTACAATATTATTTTATTACTAATAAATTCTTTAATAGTTTGGATATGTTTTTTTATAATTATTAATTTCATTTAATAAATTTAATAATTTTTTATTTATATATAAATCATGAATATATAAATATTAATTGTATTATATTATTTTAAACTCATATTTATAATTTAACATGAAAATATTTAAATATGAATAATTTTATTTAATAATAATACAATATAATGTTAAATAATAATAATATATTGTTTTATGAAAGAATTTTTTTAGAGTAGAAAAATGAAGTAACGGGTTAGCGTGAATTTTACTGTGGCAACGGTAAAAATAGAGTTTAGAGTAGAGAATAGTAATGGGTTGGACATGAATCTAGTGGGTAACAAATTTAAATTTTTCATTATATTTTCTGACCTAGTTTGAAATGTAACCTGACACCGGTCGTCAGTTCGACTGGTCGATTTGACAGTTTTACTTGGAATTAAAGGCAAATACAAATTCAGTAGAACCCTGATCGGACCAACCACCGATTCCGTTTGAACTCGGTCCGACCTGTCGGTCCAGTCCTAGTTTCAAAACTATGATATTTATAGAGGCGCAAACTCTGCAGCTATGAACATGGTTGTCAAACCCATCCCGATCCTTCAAATCGAGAAGGTAGAGGGTCAAGGGTCGATTAGTCAATCAGATTTAACCGCAGGTTTACCGGTTGGAATAAAACTGTTAAAAAAATCATTTGTTTCAATATTTAGAAGATTAAAATATGATATTGTAAACTGTTAACTAACAAACTAATTACCAATTGGACTTGGTACAATTGGTAGATCCACGAAGTGTAGGTCGGGATGACCAAAGATCAATTCCTAGCTCCTACAAGAACACCTATTATTTTTTTTAAAAAGCAAACTAATTATTTTTATATTGAAAACAATATAAAATCAATTTATACAAGATCAAAAAGTAAAAAATAAAAAAAAGGAAAGCATTTAAGACAATATAAATTTATGACACAATTTTTTTTAGAAAACATGCACATTTAAGAATAAAGACCCGTTGAAATTGACCTTATTAAAGTTCAAAATCTTCGAGACTATATAGATTATAGACTACAATTTAATATGTTTTTATTCAAATTAAACAAAATATTTCGAAATCGTTGGCCGATTAACCCGTCTTAGGTCACCGAGTTTTTAACAAGTCATCTTATAACCGGATTTTAACATGAAATCGACACGTTTTTGTCACCGGGTATGGATTTTTCTGGTTCGAGTCGGGTGCAGTTGAGTCCATTTTACTTTTTCTTTTTTATCAAGTTTATTTTTCCCCTTATTTTGGTTCTATTATATTTAAAACTAATAGTTTCTATACTTTATAAGCTAGAACATTTTTACTGACTATTACTTTTTAACATCAAGTTATATAATTCATATATAGAAACTAAAGGTTAATTGTTTAACAGTTTGGACATTGAAATTGTGTATTTAGCTTTTCATTGATCCATATAATTTTAACACACTTAGAGTCATATACACTAAAGGTTAATTGTGTAGAATAGAAACAAAAAGTCAATTCTTTAATTTTAGTGTATTGTTAAATTCTTCTCCATTGTTAATCGATTTTACAGTCATTAATATAAAGAAAATTAAATGAAGTGGACAACAATAAAGTTATTTTCATTAATCGAAACATAAAAGATATGTAATATATGAAATACAACCCAAAATATCTTTCTAAGAAATAAAATTACTACCAAATAAATCACTTCATTGTGATATACTTACAAATCAACTTTATAAAGGGTAAATTTAAGAATCATAACACGTGCTATGATTGTTTTACAAAATGGTACATGTGACTTTTTTTAAAAAAACGAGGTATGTGGTTTCAAAAGTTAGCAAATAAAGTAAAGTAATTTTTATTATGAAAAAAACAAAGTTACCATAGCATATTATATATGTCTAATTCAATTTACTTAAATGAAAATAAAAAATGATGTTAATAGCATTAATTCAAATTACAAGATAACTAAAAATTATTTTTTACTAAAAGAAAGAGATATCGCATTAAAATGTTTATGAGTATTGAAAACTTACAAAAGATCTTTCTCCTCGATTGCATGATAAAAATTTCCTTTCAAACGTAAAACACTTTTTTTCTCTTTTAATTTACTTATTGGGAGTTTTAGCTGTAGTTTGAGAAATGGTGAGTCAATCTTAACAAAATGCCTCATAGTTGAGCTACAACTCAAATCAATCAACTATGCCGCAGAAAGAACCTTTGTGTGCCCTAGAACTAATGGTGGTTACCGGCCAGTTCAACCGGTTTACTACAAATTGGTCATGGCTATGGTACGGTATACTTAAAAACAGGTTTTAGTAAAAACCATAGAAAATCAGGTTGAATCAGAAAAAATCGGTAAACTGGTGTACCAGTTTAAACCCGGTTTTCTCAAAATCCTACCGGCAACAAGTAAATAAGTTGCTAAAGATACATAAAAGCGTTGCTAAAGATTCAAAAGCGTTGCTAAAGATACAAAAGCATTGCTAAAGACCCAAAAAAGAGTTGCAATATCTACTGAAAATCCTAAATAATATATATTTCTTTCCAAAACTCCTTTAGAAACACTCAGAAGCGTTACAAACGACTTAAAAAGTGTTACAATAGCTATTAAAAATCCTAAATAATATATATTTTTTAAAAATAAAATACCGGAAAAACCACCAATAATATCGATAATACCGGTTATACCGCATACCATTGGCCTCATCGGTATAAGGCCCAGTCCGGTATTGATAACATTGGTTACAAAAAGTGAATATTTATCATGGTTACTAGACCGGACTGATCTTCAAACTAAAAAAGTCAGTGGATCATAAATTTAAGGTTCAATGTAAAAAACTAATATATTTAATAATTTTGAAATATAACATAAGTAACAATACACCAATAATCAATGTTTTAAAAAGCGCTAGGCGCTAGTCGGGCGATCGAAGTTTCAAAATGCCTTGGCGAAACCTAGGCAGTATCTGGGTGAATTTGTATTTTTTATTTTTTAAATATTTTTTAATATATAAAAAAATAAATTCAGCTAAAAAATAAATTATAATAATATATAATATAAAAACATAATTTAAATCGTATTTTAAAAATGGTGTTTTGAAAAATCTCGACTAGACAGCTATCTAGGCCCTTTTTTAAAACAAAAAACTCTGTCTAGAACAACCTAACCCCACTTAAATCGATCAACCACTTAGGATCATCCGACTACCTAAAATTATAACGGTATTATAAAAAATTCCGTTTAAACGGCCGCATATTCCGATTTTCAAAACCCAACCAATAATTGAAAAAAAGTTAATACATATCCAATTTTGTTTTAGTTTAATTAATCATATAGCCACGTGTAAATCATACAAATCTCTCATATCTTTTATATTTCTTCTTAGTTTCTTTTTTTCTATAAAAAATTCATTTTTTCATGAATTAGATTATAAAAGTAAGAGTGTGGGATTTACGGGGTTAGCTAAAGTTAAATGGATTAAAGTGCAGTTAAACGGATTTATTGTTATAATATACTCCCTCCATCTAGAAATTATTGTCTCTTTAATCATTTTATTAGTTCTCTTTTTAATTGTCAATTTAGATTATCAATGCATTTTGTACAATTTTTTCTCCAATTTACCCATGCATTAAATATGAGAGAGATTACTTATTGTTAAAATTATAAGTGAGTAGTTATGAAGAAAGAGAATTTTGTAGAGGATAAATTAATCATTTTAGTTGTGTAATAAATTTTTTTATTAATTTTAATGATTCGGTTAAATGGATAATATTTTATAAATGGAGGGAGTACAAGAATATCTTTTAATAGGTCAACTATTAATTTTTGTTGTCATTATGATTAATACTTTATATTTTTATTACAGTTACGTTATTAGTTTCAACACTTAAATAAGTATATAGGTAAATTTATTAATACAAAATGTACTTTGCAATTAAAATACTTTTAGTCATTAATTCTGATTTTTAAATATGTATTTGCCTTTATTAGTTATAACTATGTTAGCTTATAAAGAAAATATAACTTAGTAAAAAGGTATGTTGAAATTACAATTAACTACAGTAATTTTAAGGAGACGTTAGAGAAGCTCAAACTCTTCATGACAAGATAGTAAGCTATGAGACCTACTCGCCAGCTAACTCTTCCTAACTACATTCACTTTCAACCTTTTCAATGCAAAGTCCAATCCATTCTTCTTTTCTCTTCAAACCTTTCTTCTATCTTTTCATTATTCTTTCAAAGGTTTTTAATCAATCGATTCGAGTTTTAGGATAAGTTTAATGGTACTCTAAATTTGAATAGATAATTCTATTTTAAATCTTTATTCTAAGTATGGAGTATGATATAAATTACAAATTTAGAGTAACCCATATTAAACATAATTTTATTACTAATAAATTCTTTGATAATTTCTATATGTTTGTTATAATTATTAATTTCTTTTAATATATTCAATGATTTTTTATTATTTTTAAATTATGATTATATAAATAATAATTATATTATATTATTTTGTATTCATATATATGCTTTAACATAAAAATATTTAAATTTTAATATTTTTGTTTAATAATAATACGAATATAATGTTAAATAGTAACAATAAAATATTGCTGCTTATGAAAGAAATTTTTTTAGAATAGTAAAATAGAGTATTGGATTGGAGTGAATTTTATTATAATAACTTAATAAAGAGAGTATATACTGAAAAAATAGAGTTTAGAGTAAAGAATAGTAATGGGCTATACATGACTTTAATGGGTAACAAATTAAAATTTTTCATCATATTTTTTGACCTAGTTTTAACTGTAACGGATCGCTTTGACAGTTTTACTTGGACTTAACGGCACATACAGTTTTAGTAGAAACCTAACCAGATCAGCCACCGATTCCGATTGTACTCGGTCCGACCTACAGTTCCGATCTTGGTTTTAAAAGTATGATATTTATGTAGGCGCAAACTTTACAGCTATGAACATGATTGTCAAACTCAGTTCGATCCTTCAGGCCGAAAAGAGTCAAGAATCGAAGGGTCAATTAAGTTTAACCGAAAATTTACCGGTTGGAATGAAACTTTTAAAAACTATCATTAATTTCAATATTTAAAAAATTAAAATATAATATTTATAAATTATTAACTAGTAAACTAATTTTTTTATATTGAAAACTAAATAAAATCAATTTATACAAGATCAAAAAGTAAAAAATAGAAAAAGGGAAGCATTAAGTTTAAAAAATAAAAATTATGACTTCCCAAGAGTACAAATTGTATGTCAACAGTCAGTGGCCAGGTTTTCTGTCAGGGCTCCTTTCCATATGGCAAAACGCGGTCGCCCAAAACGGAAGCCGAGTCAAGGTCCAATCCAAGCTCCGACGAAGTTAATTGCGCCACCGTCTTTAACACCGTGTCTTGATGCTGACTCACCGAAGGTCTCGCCTGCGATCCCGATTTCTCAGGCCAGCAAAGGGAAGCCTACTGGTGAATCTAAGCCCTTAGTTATGCGTAGGGCGGTAAACGAACCAAGCTACTCACGAGCTATTCGGAGCTTGGCTCAATAAAGCTCGTTCGAGCTCGGTTCGTTAATAAATGAGATTGTTAATGAACAACTTTTTTAAGCTCATCTACATAAACGAGCCAAGCTTGAACAAGGGGATATTCAGCTCAAAAACTCATGAACATGCTCGATAAGAGGCTCGTGAACATACTCGTGAACTAGCTCACAAAGAGGCTCGAGAGTAAGCTCGTTAACATACTCGAAAAAGATAAATATTCCATAAATAAATAAATATATATATATATATATACATAATTGTATTTGCCATAAAGTCTAAATATTTAATATGTACTTCAATATTAAACGTTCTATTCTACAATTTTTTTTACTTAAACATACATTAAAAAAGTAAATATAGTGTGGGCTTAATGGGTACAATTAAATTAAACATGATCCAAATCTCTAACTTGACTCAGATCCAACCCTAGGTCGTATTATATATTCTTAACCCTAACTCATTCTCCTTCATTCTAATTAGCAGCCGTCAACACCTTTTCTCCCTCATGATTTCACATTCACCTGACCTGATCATCTTAATCCATTCTCACTTAGATCTCTCATCTCACCAATTCAACCTCATCTATAGGTACTTATCTCTACAGCTATCAATCATTTTCAGTAGCCAATTTTTTCATTTTTGTTAACTTTACTAAGCCTTGCTTCTCTGTTATTTTCAACATTTAAATTTCTCAAGGAGAACGCCTTCTCTAAACCTTGCTCAAGGTAACTTTCTTCTTTCGTTAACTTGACTAATCCTTGCGTTTCTCTCTCTTATTTTTCACTATGCGTTGGATCTGTCCATAGTTATATGTTCTTTTCATATATTTCGCCTTATTGTTTGTTTTATACATATATACACATAATATTTCGCTGTTGTTAGAGTTTTAATATGCTCTCTATTTGTTTCTCCATATTGAGACAGTATATGAGTTCTCATATAAATCTTATTTTTTTTTCTGGTTTTGGTAATCAATAATGATATATACGTGTTGTGCTTGCAGATATGGATTCTACAACCCAACCCCAAAGTGCACAGGAGACTCAAGTTGCAATAGAAAATCCAACATCTGCAATAGCTGAAGTTGTTGAAATAGAACAAAATCCATTTGCAAAAAAGAAGAGGAAACGTACTTCAAAGGTATGGAATGAGTTTAGTACCATTATTGATCCTGATGATGGTCTTAAAAAAGCTGTGTGTAGCCACTGTGGAAACAAACTTCTTATTAAGAGTGGATCGACAACACAGTTAACTCGACATTTAGAGAGCTGTAATTCACGAGCTCTTTATATGAGGGGACAACAACAGCTCACTTTTAAAAAGGAATCAGATGTTGTCAAACTTGAAAATTGGAAATGGGATCCTGCTAAGGTTAGAGAAGCTTTAGCTCATATGATTTTAGTTCATGAATTACCTTTTAATTTTGTTGAGTATGAAGCTTTCAATCGTTTTATGCAAATTTGTTGTCCTAATTGGGAAAAAATCAGCAGAGCTACGTCTAGAAAAGACTGTGAAACTGCTTATGAACTTGAGAGAAAAACATTGAAATTAATGCTTAAGAAAGCAACTAGAGTTAGTGTAACAACTGATTTGTGGAAATCTGAGCAGAATCTTCAGTATATGGTTGTAACTGCTCACTTTGTCGATGTGAATATGAAATTACAAAAGCGTACACTGAGTTTTGTAAAAGTGCCACCTCCACACACAGGCCTTGCTGTTTGTGATGCTTTGAAAATTTGTTTTAATGAATGGGAAATTGAAAAGAAAGTATGGACTGTCACAGTGGATAATGCTTCTTACAATGATGTTTGTGTCTCGAATTTGCAAAGTGATTTGGGGGTGTTTAATAAACTTCCTTTAGATGGAAAGTTTTTTCATGTTAGATGTTGCGCTCATATATTGAATATTTTGGTGCAATATGGTTTGACTGAGATTAGTGATGTAATATATAATGTTAGGGAAAGTGTCAAATATATTGGAAAAACAACTACCCGTTTGCATACATTCAGTGAAATTGTGAATCAAATGAAATTGCCTCATAAGAAGCTTCTTTTAGATTGTGGTACTAGGTGGAATGCTACGTATCAAATGTTGGCAAATGCTTTAGTATTTAAAGATGTTTTTCCACGGTTCAAACAAAGAGAGTCGACCTATGGGTTCTTACCTTCTGAGGAGGATTGGAAAAAGGCTTCTATTGTATGCTCTTTTCTAGAGGAATTCCATGCGATCACAAATCTGATATCAGGTACAGAATATCCAACATCTAATTTGTTTCTTCCAGAACTTGTTTATTTGAAAAATTTGTTGGATAGTGCTTCTGATAGTTCTGATAATTTGTTGAAAGTGATGGTTAATAAAATGAAAGAAAAATTTGATAAATATTGGGGTCAGAATAATGTGTTGCTTGTTGTTGCGTCTATTTTGGATCCTAGGTTAAAGCTGAAAGTTTTTTTGTTTGCTTACGAGCGTTGTTTACCATCGGAGAGAATGAAATTTGAGAATGAGGTTACGGACTGTTTGCATGCTTTGTTTGATGAATATGTTGAGATGTGTAAGGCAAAAACTATTAAGATAGTGCAAGGTAGTGCTACAAAAACAGTAAATGTAGGCAGTTCTAAGCCACCATTAGGAAAAGGTCAAGGTCGGGGATTTTCAATGATGAGTAAGCAATTAAGAAGTGTTGATAATTTTGAAACTACAAAGTCCGAGTTGGATGTTTATTTGGAGGATGGGGTAGTATTTCACAATGAAGAAATTGATCCTCCTTTCGATGTATTGAAATGGTGGAGGGACAATCGTAATAAATATCGAATTTTATCAATTATGGCATGTGATGTTCTTGCAATTCCTATCACTTCAGTGGCTTCTGAATTTGCCTTCAGTGCTGGAGGTAGGATTATCGACACACATCGTTGTTCTTTGAATCCTGAAACGGTTCAGTTCTTGACATGTGGTGCAGATTGGGTAAGAGCTAATCTGGGAATTAAGAAGAAACAAAAGGTAAAATATAGAATTGAATATTCTACTTTTTTAACTTGTCTGAGTGAATGTTTTGATTTAGTTTGATATTCTTGTTGCAGGTTGTTCCTTCAACCATGTTTGAAACTGATCTTATTGAATATTCCTTTGATTGATCAGGGTATGGTAAGCTAACAAATTTTCTATTTATATTCATTTAAATGTTTGATATTTGTGAATATTTTAAACCTAATTAAATTATTTTTCTTTTTTGTTGCAGATCAAAGGAGCAGACTGATTTTTTTATTTGGAAACAATCCATATCATGATTTTTTGCTTTAATGTGTCCATTTGTTTGAAGTAGAATTCACTCTTGGAACACTTTTTTGTGAAGACTTTGTGTGGAATACTTAATGTGTCCATCTCATACACAAAAGATGCACATCTTTTTTGTGAAGACTTGTCCACACAATGTTTTGGTTTCATTATTTTGTTCAGTGTAGTTTTGCAATGGTTGTGTCTATTTGTGAACTTGGAACAGCCAAACTGTAAACACTTTTTGTTTCTCATATGATGTCAATTTTTAGGAATTCGTTGATTGGAAAAAGTTGTCAATTAATATTTCCTCGTGAATGTTATATTAAGAATAAAATAAGAAACAAAAATCTAAACTGATAAACGAGTCAGGCTCAACTCAAGCTTATATGATAATATGAATGTAGAAACGAGCTAAGCTTGAGCTCGGCTCGTGAACGATGAGACGAGCCTCATTCCTGAGCTGAGCTCGAGCTTTAATTGAACACAAAATTTGTCCTTCAAGCCGAGCTTGAACATAGAATCTAGGTTCGAATTAAGCTTGAGCTCGAGCTCGAGCTCGAAAAAAATGAATCGAGCCGAGCTTGAACAGCTAGTGTTTGAGCTCGGCTCGGCTCATATACAGCCCTAGTTATGCGGCCTTGGACGAGGGATTTTGATGCTATTAAGAGGGTTAGATCTGTCCCAATTTGGGTCAAACTCCCGAGGCTACCATTGAAATATTGGGGTGAGAAATCCCTTAGTGCCATTTGTAGTCTCCTTGAAACCCCTTTATTGACCGACCAAGTGACTAAGGACCACTCATTCTTGAATTATGCTAGAGTTCTTATTAAGATAAAGGTTGGAGTGGAATTAATTCAGAAAATTCAGTTTGTCAATGAGTATGATCAAGTGGTTGATCAAAATGTTGAGTACGAGTGGTTACCAGTTAAGTGTAAGCATTGCCACTTAATGGGGCATGTCGAATCTGAATGTAAAAGCGCAAAGAAGCAAGAAGTGTTAGCTAAAGAACCAGTGCAACATGTGTAAGAGATGCGTTCGCCTTCACAAGCAGCTAAATCCACTAATGGTTCTAATGCGGTTCTAGGGAGTGCACCCGTAGCCAAGGCCAATAGAGCTACTAATGAGGTTTTGGTGAATGCACCCATAGTTAAGACCTCTAAAGCTCCTAGTGAAAATTTAGTGAATGTTTCTCAACCCGTGATTACAACACCTGTTGAGGATCCTTGGATTACTCCTCGTAGACCCAAAAATGGTGGTGCTAGCTCAAGTGCTAGAATGGATAAGCAAAAATCAGTCACCAACGAGGGGCCTATTAGTTTGGAATGTTCGAGGCCTCAATGGAACCTCGAAGTAGAGGGTAATTAGGGAGCTATGCTCCTTGAATAAAATTGAGATGTGTGTCCTCTTAGAGACTAAGTTGAATAAAGAAACTACTTCTACTTTTGTTAATAAATTTTTTGAGGGGTGAAATTTCTCTACCAATTTAGATTGTTATGATGGGGGTTGCATCCTCTTGTTGTGGCATAATGACATATTTATGGTTATTATTAGTGTGATGTCGGCTCAATTGACGCATTGTAATGTCAGGGTTTCAGGCATGGCCACTCCTTTCATTTTTACAACTATGTATGGTTGGAATACCGTCGGTCAATGATTGGAATAAACTTTCTTCGTTTACAAATAGTCGTCCATGGCTTGTTTGTGGTGATTTTAACACGGTTTTCTCAGTTGATGATAAATTGGGTGGTCAACCGGTTCATGCCAATGACATTGTTGATGGTGTTAATTGGGTTAGCAACTCATTCATGGAGGAGGTAAGGTGCATGGGTCCAAAGTTCTCTTGGTCTAATAGACAAGAGGGGAATGCGAGAATTTACTCCAAGCTTGATTGGGTCTTTTCCAATGAGACTTGGTGTGATGCTTTTAATTCTTGTTTTATGTCTTATCACCCAAATGCTATATCAGATCATTGTTTTATAATAATTAAGAGTATTTGTCCGAATGAGCATGGATCTCGACCCTTCCGATTCTTTAACATGTGGATTGATCACTCTAGCTATAAGGATTTAGTGGCTAGTAGTTGGAGTACCCGCTTTGATGGTTCGGCCTCCTTTTGCTTCTTAAGAAAACTATCATGTTTGCGTTCCAATTTAAAGTAATTCAACCGGCAGACTTTTGGTGATGTGGTCAATAACTTTCAGATGGTTGACCAACGGGTAGGTAATATTCAGCTGAGACTTTAGAATAACCCTACTGATCATGATTTGTTATCCTGAGAAGGAAGCCCTTGTTGCTTATTCTAATGCTAGTTATGCCTATGAAAAGTTCCTATAACAAAAGAGTAAGATCACTTGGTTGTGCCTTGGGGATGATAGTATGGGTTTCTTTCATGCCTCTATGAAGAGTCCAGATAACAAAAATAGAATCTTGTCTTTTATCGATACTGGTGTTCAAGTTGATGATTTTAATTGTGTCAGAACTCATTTTATGGATCATTTTAAAAGTTTTATGGGTGCTGCATCCCGCCCCCCTAAAGTGCTTGATAAGAAATACATTGCATATGGTCCTATTTTATCTGTGAGTCAACAACTCGACCTTGTTAAGCCTTTTATGGGGAAAGATATTAAAAACTACCCTTTTGACATCGATAGCAATTAGATGGTTTTGGGGCGGGTTTCTTTAAAGCCTCGTGGGATGTTATTGGGTGTAATGTTATCTCGATTATCAAGGAGTTCTTTCTTACACTTAGGCTGCCTAGGGTTTTTTCTTCGGCATTATTGGTTCTCATTCCTAAAAATGACAACCCCTCATGTGCTAGTGACTATAGGCCGATTGCGTGTTGTAGTACTATTTAAAAGTGCATTGCTAAGTTGATTTACTCTAGGCTTAGTTAGGTTCTACCTGACAGTCGATTGCAACCAAGGAGCTTTTGTTAAAGGTAGACAACTTGCCCATAATGTGCTTATTATCCAGGATTTGCTGCGTTCATATGGCCGGTCTCATATTTCTCCTAGATGCATGCTTAAAGTTGATATGAGAACGGCTTATGATATAGTTTCTTAGGATTTTATCCGAGAACTCCTTCATGCTTTGATTTTTCCGACTAGATTTATTGACTGGGTTATGGCTTGTCTTAGTAATGGACACTACACTTTATTGTTAAATGGTCGCATCTAGGGGGGTTTCAATGGAGAGAAGGGGCTTCGTCAGGGTGACCCGATGTCCCCTATCCTTTTTATTGTAGTAATGGAATACCTCACCTAGATTCTTCGGTGGAGTATGCTTAATTCGGATTTTAGGTTCCACCCAGGCTGTAGGAGTTTGAGGCTTACTGCTCTCTATTTTGCTGATGATCTTATTCTATTTTATAAGGCTAATGAAAAGGCTTTTAGGGTTTCATTGTCTGGTTTTCAACTCTTTTCGGACACTACAGGTTTAGCTCTCAATAAAAACAAGTCATGTTTGTATGCTAGTGGTATCTCAGAGGATTCCTACAATAGGTTATTAGAAATGGAAGGGGTTGAGAAAGGCCACTTTCTTATGAAATATTTAGGTGTCCCCTTAAAGCCTACTAAGTGGAATAAAGCGGATCGTGAATGCATTATTGATAAAATTAGAAAAATCATCAAGGGGTAGGGGTGTAGACACCTTTCATTAGCCGGCCGTTCTCAACTGGTTTCATCGGTTCTTTTTGGAATCCGATCCTTTTGGATGAATGCTTTTCTCTTTCCCCATCTATCATCAAGGAATTGGATAAGCTATGCAGGAGATTTTTATAGGGTGATGAAGAGGGAAAGAGGAATATTCACTCGATATCTTGGGATAAAGTATGTTTGCCCAAGTCTCTAGGTGGCATTGGTTTCAAGGAAGGTGTTAGGTTCCCCTAACTTAGCTAAATCTCTAGGAAATAAAACAGTAAATATCTAGGAAAAATAGAGGATAAGAAGGAATTACAGAAAGAAAGATAGATGCAGTAAATAGAAAAGGCAGAAATTGTAAACTAGGTTAAAAATAGGAAAAAGATGACTATGGAATTGAAAGGAATAATGCTGATATTTTCATTGATGAGATAATCATTGAATATAGCCCTAGGGAATAAATAGGCTAATTCTAATGGTTACATAGGACCTGGCATATACTGCCAAAATAACAGCTAATATTAGTACTATAGTGGATAAGGATAAAATGGCTGAATCAGCCTTGATTCTAGAATATTCTAGTACTGTATAGGTAAATAATTCTAAAATTACTGATGCTGTAAAACTTGAAATAGTAAAACTGTAACTCGAAATAATGACTGTAGTAATTGTTTTTACTTAGCTGCTACTTGATGATTGTTCTTCTTGCTTTTCTTCCTTTGGTACTTGACAATGCGCACCCCTTGAGAACATGCTTGTCCCCAAGAATGGAAAAATTCTGGAAGTTGCTTGGTGATGTACTCCTTTTCTTCCCATGTAGCATCAATGGATGGTAGACCTTTCCACTGAATTAATAGTCGATGAATTGACTTGCCTTTAATCTCCACATGTCTGTTGTTGATTACCTTTGCTGGTTCCATTGGTAGTAGTCCATCTCCAAGTGGTGGTAGTGTAGTCAGAGTAGTTGTCATCTTGTCTGGCTTCTTTTTTAACAATGAAACATGAAAAACTGGATGTACTTTGGATTTTGTGGGTAATAGTAACTTGTATGCAACCTTTCCTATCTTCTCTACTATCTGATATGGCCCATAGTATTTAGCTGATAGCTTTTGATTACTACTCATAGCTAAAGATTGTTGTCTATAGGGCTGTAACTTTAGAAAGACCTAATCTCCTTCCTAAAACTCCATGTCATTTATTCTTTTATCTGCATATTGCTTCATTCTATTTTGTGCCTTAGATAAAGCTTCTTTTAGCATCAAATTCATCTCTTCCCATAGTTAACATTTCTTCTATGGCTGCCACTATTATTACTTGGTTGGGAAGCACTGCAAGCCTGGGTTTACTCCATACAAGGCCTGAAAAAGTGTCATGTTGATGGCACTATGGTGGGTGCTGTTGTACCAGTATTCTGCCAAATCCAACCATTTGGCCCATTTCTTAGGTTGTTGAAAACTTAAACTTCTCAGGTAGCTCTCCATACACTGATTTAGCCTTCCAGTTTGGCCATCATTTTGTGGGTGATAGGCACCGCTGAATAGCAGTTTGGTGCCTAATAGTTTCATCAATTCTCTCCAAAATACCCCTGTGAACACCCTATACCTGTCTGAAACCGTTGTTCTTGGCATCCCATGAAGCTTAAAAATTTTGCTGCGGAAGGTTTTGGCTACTGTTGCTGCTGTGTAAGGGTGTGCTAATGGAATGAAATGAGCATACTTTGTCAGACGATCTATTACCACCAAGATTGTATCAAAACCTGCAAATTAGGCAACCCTTCAACAAATTCAATTGATATATCTTGCCAAGCAGCTTCAGGAATTGGCAAGGGTTATAGTAATCCAGGAATTGAACAATTCTCTACCTTGCATCTGACACAAATTTCACATCCAGCTACCCATTCCGTTACCCAATTCTTCAGTTTGGGCCAAAAGAAGTGTTGCTTCACTCTAGTGATGGTGTTCTTGATTCCTGAATGCCCTCCAATAGGTGAATCATAGAGTGTTTAGGCTACCCTCTCCCTGAGTTTATTACTGCTTCCAACATAAATCCTTTGCTTGTAGTACAATATCCCTTACTGAATTTTATAGGGCTCTCTAGCTTTAGGATTTATGGCTAGTTCTGATATGACCTTCTCAGCCTCTTTATCACCTTCATATGATCCCAGGACATCCATTATCCAGTTAGGAACCACAGTAGAAATTGCCCAAACTTGACTGACTTCTTCACCTTGCCTGGATAGGGCATCTGTAACTCTATTATCCGTTCCCTTTTTGTATTAAATTGATTACTATAGCCCTAATATCTTGGTAATTCCCTTCTGCTATATGACTGTATATAACCTTTGCTCCAATAAATGCTTCAGGCTTTGGTGATCTGTCCTTATAACAAAGGGTGTTGCTTCCAGATATGATCTCTATATAGTTACTGTATAAATTAAGGCCAAAAGTTCTCTTTCATAAGCTAATAGTCTTTGGTTTCTAGGGCACAAGGGCTTAGACAGGTAACATAATGGTCTGTTATGCTGCATTAGGACTGCCCCAATCCCCACTTGGCTTGCATCACATTCTAATATAAATGGTTGATAAAAGTCGGGTAAGGCCAGAATTAGTGTGTTGCTCATTAGTTGTTTGAGCTTGTTGAATGCTTGTACTCCTTCCTTAATGCACTTGAACTGATCTTTCCTTAACATTTCCGTTAGGGGCTTCTAAATTTCTCCATAACTCTTCACAAATCTACTATAATAGCCTGTGAGGCCTAGGAATCCTCTTAGTCCCTTTAAGGTTTTAGGCAGGGGCCTTTCTAACATTACTGATATCTTCGCTAGATCAGTGGTCACCTTTCCCTCGAAATGATGTGGCCAAGATATGCTATCCTTTACACTCAAAATTCACACTTACTCTATTTTGCATATAATTGGTGTTGTTGGAGCATCTGGAAAATAGTTTCTAGGTGTTGTAGGTGCTTTTTTAGGCTAGGGCTATAGATTAATATGTCATAAAAAAAGACTAGGATAAATTTTCGAAGATAGGGTTTGAATATGGTGTTCATTAGAGCTTGAAAAGTGGCTGGGGCATTAGTAAGGCCAAATGGCATAACTAGGAACTCATAGTGGCCAAAAATGGTTTTAAAGGCTGTTTTAGGAATATTAGATTCAACCATTCTAATCTGGAAATAACCTGACCTCAAATCAATCTTGGAGAAGATTACAACTCCATGTAGATTATCTATAAGCTCTTGAATGATAGGCATAGGAAACTTATCCTTTGTAGTTATCTTGTTGAGCTCCCTGTAGTCCATATAGAACCTCCAGGAACCATTTTTTTTCTTGACTAATAACACAAGTGAAGCAAATGGGCTAGTATTGGGCCTTATAACACCTTCCTTAAGCATCTCCTCAACTAGCCTCTCAATTTCATTTTTCTGGTATTGGGAATATCTCTATAGCCTAGCATTCACTGGAGCTGAATTTGCCTTGAGGGGAATTGTATGGTCATGGCTCCTCTTGGGTGGCAGGGTAGTTGGGTTTCGAAAGATTTGGTTGTACTGTTGGACTAGCTTCCGTATAAGGTTTTCAGGTGATGGTTCTTTTTGGTTAGATTGGCTAGTGTTTTGGGTTGAGGTTGGGCTAATCATCATTAATAATTTGCTAGTCACCCCCTTCCATCCTTTACTAATCATTTTGTTAACAGATTTCATGGACATCATTTTTAGAGCCATGATTTCCTTCATTCCCTTGAGTTTTATCTGCTTACCTTCTTTTTGAACTAACAACCTGTTTTCCTCAAAATCAAAAGTGATAGGTGAATGATGCCTCATCCAATCCACTCCTAGAATTAGATCATAATCACCCAGTTCTAGGACCCTTAGAGTGAATTGAAACCTATTACTATTCGTACTCCACACACAGTCTTGACATTTAGATGTGACAACTAATTGCCTACCATCAGCTATAGTAACAGGTATAGGCTTGACTGAAACTAAGGGCAACTTAGTATCTTTAGCTATTTTAGAATCCACAAAACTATGGGTGGATCTACTGTCTATCAAAATCATAACTGGCTTTTTATTTATAGTACCTTTTAGCTTTATTGTACTATTTATAAGGCCTCCATCCAAAGCATTGATGGATAAGTGGATCTGCTCTTCCTCTCCAGTCTGCTCCTCCACCTCTTCTTCCTCTTCAATTCTTGGCCCTTCCTCTTCTAACTCTTCTTCCCCTACCATGGCAAACAATTTCTTGCATTAATGCCCTGGATGGTATTTAATCCCACACTTCCAGCAAGCTCCAGGTGTCTTCTTGTAATTGTTTTAGTTTGTAATAGGTGTAGGTTTGGGATCAGATGGTTTTTGGTAGGTTGAGGTGATGTTTTTGGCTGTGTTGGCATTTTAGGTCCAGGATTTAGGGTTAGAGTTTGGTTTGACTAATGGTTTAGGTTTGAATGCCTCCATTAGGTTTTTGACAACTGTTTCTTGGTATTTAGCTTGCTTAATGGTAGTAAATAAGTCTGCTGGCTCTTAGGCTCTAACAACTGCTCTCAGCTCTGGTTTGAGCCCTACTGCAAAACACTTCACATAATACTCTGGGGTTACCTCAGTGTGAACTCTTTCCAGCTTAATTTTGGTTGCTTCAAACTGTTCCTGATACTGTAAAACAGTAGCAGTTTATCTTAACTGTGCCATTCTCTCTACTACCTCTGTGATCTCAGTACTCTAGAATCTTTTCTCCACCTCTCTTCTAAAATCATTCCATTGGATTCCAAAGTTTGATAGAATCCAGTTCCTGAACCAACTTTCAGCCCTTCCAAACATATACAAACCAGCTAGCTCTACTTTTCTATCCTCTAGTAATTCAAAGATTTGAAAATACCTAGCATATTTGCTAGTCCACAGCTCCACTTCATCACCATTGAAGCTTGGCAGCTCACATTTTGGCAATAGTCTCTGTAGGTAAGGAGCCCTTTGATAATGGCCTTCTACAGGGGGTCCAATCAGGTTAGTATCCAAGTCTGGGTTGTGGTAGAGTGGGGGTCTACGTGGGCAAGGGTATTGGTGTGTAGGTGGTCTATTTATGTGAAAAACAGTTTGAGGTGTGGTTTGTTGTGAGGAGCTAGCCCTATTTTGAATGTTCAAGGATGGGTTTTGGGCATTAAAATTGACAGCTTGAGAGTTAAGGAATGGCAACTGAGAGTTACAGAGGTTTTGGTGGTTAAAGGTTGGGTTCTGAGGGTGAATGGTGGTGTTGTGTGGGCTAAAGGTTGAGTTTGGCAAGTTCAAAGGTGGATCTGGGAAGGAGGGGGCTAAGAATGAAGGTCTGGGCAGTGACTGAAGTGGATGGCTTTGGTTTGGTAGGTTAGAGAGGCCACTTGAGGGTCTGGTGAAAGAATGAGGAGTGGTTTGAGTTTCAGGTTGGGTTTCAGGATTAGGGCTCCTGGATATTGCCGTTACTGCATCTGTTAACTTCTGAAATTTCTCTGCTAACTCTTTCTTCAGGTCACTCACCTCCTTTCTTACTTCAACAACATTTCTTTCTAGATTAGAGTGGGACTCCCCCAACCTCTCAAAATGCTCTGCGTTCCTTTCATCTCTAGCATTCAACCTTTCTTCAGTTTCATTAAACCTTGTGTTCAAGCTTTTAATCTGATCTTCCAGGGATTCCATTAATCTTTTAGCGGTGACTTTTCTAACCATTAATGGTCTGAGGATCAGTGCTCTGGTACCAGTTGTTAGGTTCCCCTAACTTAGCTAAATCTCTAGGAAATAAAACACTAAATATCTAGGAAAAACAGAGGATAAGAAGGAATTACAAAAAGAAAGATAGATGCAAGAAATAGAAAAGGCAAAAATTGTAAACTAGGTTAAAAATAGGAAAAAGATGACTAGGGAATTGAAAGGAATAATACTGATATTTTCATTGATTAGATAATCATTGGATATAGCCCTAGGGAATAAATAGGCTAATTCTAACGGTTACATAGGACCTGGCATATACTGCCAAAATAACAGCTAATATTAGTACTATAGTGGATAAGGATAAAATGGCTGAATCAGCCTTAATTCTAGAATATTCTAATACTATAAAGGTAAATAATTCTAAAATTATTGATGCTGTAAAACTTAAAATAGTGAAACTGTAACTCAAAATAATGACTGTAGTAATTGTTTTTACTTAACTGCTGCTTGATGATTGTTCTTCTTGCTTTTCTTCCTTTGTACTTGACAGAAGGTGTGAAGTTGAACAAAGCTATGTTAGGTCGGTTTCTTTGGGCCATTGAATTCAAGCAAGATTCACTTTGGCTTCGGTGGATTCATAGCATTTATATCAAATCAAAGGATTTCTGGACTGATAGCTTGAGGGGTGATGTCAGTTGGTACTGGCGGAAACTGGTCAATCTTCGATCTAGTGTTACTAAATTGATGTTGCACCAGTCCACGGTAAATGGCTCATTTAGATTAAGTAAATGCTACTTGAATTTGGTGGCTACTGGACCCAATTTCGAATTGACTAGACAGGTTTGGTGCCCAATTGCCATTCCGAAGCATCACTTAATTTTCCGGCTAGCTGTTCATTCTAAGCTCCTTACCCGAGACAAGCTGGTTCATTTTGCCCCTGATATTGACTTTAGATGCCTGTTTGTGATTCCAATGCCGATTTTCCAGCAGTTTGTTGTCTCAGGTTGCAAGCTGGTTGGGCGTTAATTTTTCTATGGACTGGACCACTTGGTATTGCAATCTGCGAAATACTGGGCTTTCCTTTGTTGATATGGTGTGTGTCAGGCTGTCGTCTATGCCATTAGGATGAACAGAAATACTTGTTTTTTCTCAAAATTTTGTCATACAACTAGTCATTATCTCCGGTTAATTCAGTTTGCATTAAAATGTCGAATAGGAATGTATACAAATAGAATTAGAACAGTAGCAGATAGAGTTTTCTGGGAAATGCTTTTGTAATTACTGGACATGGGGTTGATGATTAATAATATTTTAGTTCATAAAAAAAATTTATCATCAATAGTTTAAATTAAAAAGTATCAAAATTATTGATATTAAAATTATATATAAATTTAAATATTTAAATTATAATGTTATGGTATAATTTTTTTTAAAAGATGTATTTTAAGAATAAAAGATTTGTTGAAATTAATTTTATTAAAGTTTGAAATATTTAGACTTTAGAAACTACAATTTAATATGTTTTTATTCAAATTAAATAAAAAAAATTCAAAGCCGTTGACCCATTAACCCGTTCCAGGTCACCGACTTTTTAACGAGCCATTATAATGGGATTTTAGCATGAATCGATACGTTTTTGTTACCGAGTCCAGATTTTTCTGTTTTGAGTCGGGTTCAGTTGAGTCCATTTTTGTTTTTTTTATCAAGTTTATTTTTCCCTTATTTAGATTCTATTATATTTCAATTTCTTGATCTATATAATTTTAATACACTTAAAGTTATATCTGCTAAAGGTTGTGTAGAATAGAAACACAAAAGAAAACAAAAAAAAAAGTTAACGCTTTAATTTTAGTGTATTGTTAAATTCTTCTCCATTGTCAATCGATTTTATATAGCCATTAATTTTTCAAAAAAATGAAGTGGACAACAATAAAATTATTTTCATTAATCCAAACATAAATGATATGTAATATATGAAATACAACCCAAAACATCTTTCTAGGAAATAAAATGATCAAATAAATCATTTAATTTTGATACTTATAAATCAACTTTATAAAGGGTAAATTTAAAAAACATGACACATGATCTGTCTATTTTGTAAAATAGTGCAGGTGAATTTTTTTTTCAAAACGGGGTATGTGGTTTCAAAAGTTATAGCAAACAAATGAAAAACACATGGTCTTTTTTTTAAATTAGTTTTTTTGGTAATGCTATACTTGTTATTTTGATAAATTCAATATTCTTATATTTTAACTATATTATTTAAGAATTATATATCAAGATTTGAGTAAGTGTTTTAAATTTTTCATTTTGTTATGATTTTTCAAAGTTATCGTCAATTTTTAATTAAAAAAATATGAGTAATTCTGAAAAAAATTTAAATTTTTTCACTAAGGTGTATTATATTTTACTTAACTAAGCTGCAAAATTTTACTTCAAAAGGGACAAAATTATCCTTGAAATTGTGGTTTTAAAATTTTAGAATCCTTGTGGAAATTTTTTTACCCTAGTGGTTGAGCTTGGAGTTGGGATTCTATAAGTCATAGGTTCGAGTCTACATTCGGGTGGAGTGGGGTTTATATTTGTTATCATTGTAAGCCCAATGAGGCAAATTTTTTTAAAAAAAAATTGAGGAATAATTTTTTAAAATTTTTAACACCACATCTACCATTTTAAAAAGAAAATTTCACAGAGACTTTTTTACATCACTACAGTGCATGAAGTGTACCCTTTTATAAATTAATAAAATTGATTATATGTAGAAGCCAAAACAAGCAACATGATACAAAAACCATTTATGTTTGGCTTGATGAAAGCTCAACCTAATGTATTCTTGATTCAGGTTAGGGATAGACTCAATATATAATACGGTAAGCCAATTCACTAGGTTCGAAGATTCACATAATTTTTTTTCAGTTACACACATGAAAAGTGATGAGAGTTAAGTGGAAGTAAGATATAAATTAATCATAAAAGAGATACACTCAGCTCGGATTAGGATTCTCTAAAGTTCATTTTTAAATTTAGAGTAAAGTTGGCAATATCCAACCATTCATCATATTTTAAATGGCTAAGATTGATTGCACAATTCCCAACGAAATTCTTCTCTCACTTCTTTTATTTCTATCTCCCTCTAATTTTACTATAAAGTTATTTTAGAGAATCATTTCTCATTTAGCTCGCAGGGCAGCGGATTAGTCAAATCCGGCTCTATTCAGCATTGAATTAAACAAGCATGACAATTTCATATTAGAACGAGAACAAGATTACTAATCATTGATTAGATGAGCTGTTCCACATTACATATATATACATATATGTATTACTTTTTTCTTTCGTCTAGAAAACGATGATGGATACGAGCATGTATTTGTATACATCACATTCACAAGTTCAGCCACCAAGGAATTGATTTCTTCCATCTGCTGATTAGTTTAGCCAATCAATTATAAAACAAGTTATATCAACTGTAAAAGAAACAATTTTGCACAATTTCTAAAAGCTATATAGATTGGCGGCTATATAAAGAGGAAGAGAGAGGCAGAGAGGGGTATGATTGCTTTAGGGTTTTCTATGTTAATCGCTACTTTTTGTTGTCGTGTTGTTTTGGCTTGTAACTTATGAATACTCTTTTAGAGTTCTGTTTGATTCCGGCCAATAACTTTGGCGATTTGCCTTTGATTAGTGAAAGCAACCGGATGGACCCCGGGACTAGTAGGATACCCACATAAAAATTCTCCTGTGTTTAATGAATGATTTACTTTTCTGCTTTGCGATTTGCTTTTGATCTTGAAAGCTTTGTATGTTTTCTGAGTTTATACACAACATATAATAATTCTTTTATTGTCATGATATTATATAATTGGTGAAGAAGCGTATTCTGCGAGTAATAGACACATAGATGACAATTCTCGATGAGACTATAATATTAAATTCAATAGTGAATTACAATAAAGAAGGAGCAAATTTCCGCGAACAACAAACTCCGTTGATATAGGCCAGTTTGATATTGCTTTTTCAAATTGCTTTTTTTAAAGCTTTATTTTCAAGTTTTTTTAATAACTAGCAGATTTGATTTTAAAAAAAATAAGTCATATAGTATCTAATTAATTAGTATGAATGACCAAAATGTGTTATTCAAAACCAAAATATGTATTTCTATTCAAAGTTTATGAAAGCAACTTATTTTAACAGCAACTTAATAAACAATATCAAATTGACCATAGATGATAATGCATCTTATTTGTTTCTAACATTTAAATAATGCCATGCATAAAAAATAGAATTAAATATTCTACACCGATGATATTTGAAATTTCAATTTTTAATCTTGAAAGTGTAAATTCATATTTTTCTTCTTTCTTGATTTAAATCTGATGTCTCCAAATTAGTGTCTATTAGAAAATTTTGGTAGAATGAAGCCTTTAATGTCTGTAAAAAATGTCTCTCAATCTTTGTTGAAGAAATCTAATAAAATGATGCATGGATAATTCTGAAGTCGTGACGAATACTTTCAGATTGAATCTTATTTGGCGGTTCTACCAAATAGATCAATCGGATAAAATCAGAAATGACAAGAATTTAGAATGAATTTTTCGTTGTGAAAGAGTGAACCAGATTGCAACCAGATTACTAAAAATGTTGCCAATGCCAGATATTTATAGACCTGATACGAACAGTCGCAACTCTTCAGAATAGAAGTGTTGCGAAAAGACGTGTCCATTCGAGCAACTGCAACAGTTCATAATAGAAGTGTTGCGAAAGGTAGCTCCCGGACCCTCGTAAGATAAGTATCGTAATAGAACTCGAACAAGCATGCACTCCGCACTCTCCTAACTTGTTCGATGAAATATTACGACTGCATTGGTCAACTAGTTGATCCAATTACAGTAAAATACCAACAATCCTCCCCCATTTTAGTGTAATCCATGATTAACTAAACAAAATCACAACAAATAACAAACTTATGCATAAATGAAATATCGTGACGATTGAATTTCATCTTAGTATATTACACATTCCAAATATTTGAATACCAAAGGTGTCACTATGGATTGAACCTTGGCTATCCATCTTGAATACTCGAAGATAATATACACATAAGTCAACATTCTAACATGTTCATACTTGACACTATCTTTTACTAGCCTTGTGTCCTTATCCTTCATAAGCATATCAAAGCCAAGTCCAAGCTTCTTGAAGCGGCTAAACTTCATGCTTATCTAGGTATCCTTTTTACTCTTGCACCTGCGTATGCAATTTTTCAAAAAGGCTATTAAGAAGTTAAACTTCAACCTCATTTACTTGCAGGTCTGAACACACACCTTGTGATGTTTTAATCAGTGTGTTCCAATCTCTAGATGTTAAGCTTTCCTCATTGAATTCAGCACCTAACGTCATATTAGGTGGGAATTGGGTATCTTAACATGAGAGATTTTAGATGGACTTTAATTTCATTCCCATAGCCGACTTTTGCACAAGATCGTTCCTTAACCCTTTGGTTATATGATCGGCTAAATTATGCTCAGTTTTTACAAACTCAGATTCCACTGTCGAATCACTCACACAAGTTTGTTTCTTAGACACCCAAGAAGTAGCACCTCCTCCAAGAAGAAACACTCATCAATTTGCGGAAGAACTATACTCCTTATAAGAAAAATAACTTGTATCCGACTAACCTTCCAAAACCGAAGGAAGCCATTAGAAACGCGCCATGTGGCATTACGTTGACCGGTCAACTTTTACTTTTGACTAACACGTGTCAGTCAACCATTGACATGTCAACCCCAAAAGTTAAACCAATGCCACATTAGATAACGGTTAAATTTGGATAAGGACAAGTTTTTAGCAACGCTTAATTTCACTAAAGTGTTGCCAAAACTGCTCCACTTACATTTTTTCTTGCGACACATAAAAAAATTCTGGCAACACTCTGAAAATCGTTACCATATCAACCAGTAGCCTTGTTTTTGGCAACACTTTTAAAAGCGTCGCAACAGATCACAAAAGCGTTGCCAAAACTGCTACATGAAGCATCACCACAGATCATGAGCCGTCACAAACGGTTGTCACAAAAACTAATCATCCTGACTTTTCATTTTGCGACGGAATTTCTGACGGAATCAGAATCCCTTACAAACCGCAATGAACCATGAACTACCGCGAAAAACAGTTGTCTCAAATGAACCATGGCAACTTTTCATTCTGCAACGAATTTTGCAACGAATGTTGCAACGGATTAAGAATCCCTTGCAAACTGCAGAAAAATGAGTTCAGATTTTAAATCATTTCAAAATCAATTCCGGCACCGAAAAAACCCTCCTAAGGTTTTTTGACGTCCCGAGTCCAATGTCACTGTTCATTTTGCAAAAAAATTAACCTAAACACGTCGTTTACACAAAACGACTTGAGAATCAAGATTTTTTTCGAAAAAAAGAACGTTTATACCGCCATGAACAACCAAAAACGAAAATGGCCATCAAACATAATTCATCATAATTTCAATAATTAAGAAATTCAAATCTTAAATTTTAAAGCATCAAACTTTAATTAAAACACATTAAAAATCAACATTCAAATTTTTCAGAATTTTCCAGATTTCATGACCTGGCTTCCCCTGCATTTTTCTCCATTAAACAATCATCAAATCGAAAACGTTTCTTCTAAACATAATTAGCCACATGTCTCAGCTTTCCAAGTCCACAAGAATCACAGAAATCTAAATTGTATAACCAAAGTTATGATCAAAACACTAAACAGTGTACAAAGCTAAGATTTTTCAAAAACAGATTTCACGACACAACTTCAAACGAAAATTTCACATTGAAAACGAATGAAATTAAATAAGGTTTTGTCTGAACACATATTCCTTAGATTCTGTAGATATCAATAGAATCAAGAATCATTCAAACCGGATTCATATAATAAGAGAAAACATCAAAACAAAATAGGGGCAAAATCTGGAAGTTTTCTGAAAAATCGAGAAATCGAAGTTAGAGACACAAACAATCATCGCAAGAGAACGGATTGAATTCGTACCTTTCAGTGAAAAACTCAGGCTTCAAGCGACAAATTAAGATTCAATCTTTGTTGGGGAATTCCGGTAGAATGAAGCCTTGAATGTCTGTAAAAAATGTCTCTCAATCTTTGTTGAAGAAATCTAATAAAATGATGCATGGATAATTCTGAAGTCGTGACGAACATTTTCAGATTGAATCTTATTTGGCGGTTCTACCAAATAGATCAATCGGATAAAATCATAAATGACAAGAATTTAGAATGAATTTTTCGTTGTGAAAGAGTGAACCAGATTGCAACCAGATTACTAAAAATGTTGCCAATGCCAGATATTTATAGACCTGATACGAACAGTCACAACTCTTCAGAATAGAAGTGTTGCGAAAAGACGTGTCCATTTGAGCAACTGCAACAGTTCATAATAGAAGTGTTGCGAAAGGTAGCTCTCGGACCCTCGTAAGCTAAGTATCGTAATAGAACTCGAACAAGCATGCACTCCGCACTCTCCTAACTTGTTCGATGAAATATTACGACTGCATTGGTCAACTAGTTGATCCAATTACACTAAAATACCAACAATGTCCCTTCTCATGTCCCTCATTTATCATTTGATATATAGCATGTTTGTAAGAGAGATAAACTAAAAAAGAATAAAATAATGATAAAAACAGACATGTAACCTATGGGTGAGTAGAGATTTATCGTTTACCAAAAAAAATTTCTAAAAAAAAATGTAACTTAATACAATAACCTTATTTGATGTAGTCCATTAAATACCTTTACCTAAAAAAATGTGCATAAATGAGAAATAGAAAGAAAAATAGGAGAATTGCATATAAAGAGGAAAAATATATTATTCTGACGTTAATGGATATCATGTCCAACTGATTACTCTATATCCTCTATTCTAAACTTTATTTTTACAGTATTTACTCTATTCATATAGTTGCTACCATAAATTCACTCCAACCCATTACTCAATTCTTCTTTACTAAAAAGAATCTTTACATCCAATATTATTATTATTGTTATTATTATTATTATTATTATTATTATATCAATATTTTCAACCTTTCAACAAATAAATTATTATAATTAAATAATAAAAAGTAAGATATAATATTAAAATAATCAACTCCAAATATGGAGTAAGGTATGGTTTACTTTAAATTTGGAGTAACTCATACCTTACTCAATATTTGGAGTAAGGTTCTAAATATGACATTTATTTCAAATATAAAGTACCATTGGACTTGCCCTTATATACTACATTGCCTTTTGTGAATTATAGAAATAGAACAACCCCGCACATTTTTATATATTTTTTATGAATATGGGTCCAATGATAAATATTAATATAGGTGTGTCGTGTGCAATATTTATTCATACATTAATGTTATACATTGGCTTAAAAATTGGAGAATCACGAGTATACAAATATGGATAATGTTTCTATTGGTGTGAGATCTTCTAAAGTAAAAGCAAAGACCAAATTCATGAGTATTACAACAGAAGAGTAAGTTCACAAGGGCTTAACCTAAAGTGGAGAATATCATATCATTGTGGAAATATGCGATGTCCTCAAGTTGCAGCGAGCCACAACAAGTAATATCAGAATCACGTCTCGACGTTAGCCATGATGTGGATGAATACTTAGAATTTCAAGTAAAGATAGTGCTCCCAGTTAATCACCAATATACCCTTTTTTATTCAAGGGTTCAATGGGTGTCTATTAAAATAATTGAACATATGGGCTTAATTTTTTTTAAGAAAATGATTATAATAAACTTAAGCAGGTGAATAACATAAGTGGGTGAATTAGAAATTCAAAACCCCATATTACGTCATCCTAATAAGCTGATCTGGCTAAAGAATGAGCAACTTGTTAAGTCAACAAAGCAAGCTATGAAGATAAAGCTTGAGCAATACTTAATGGTTATTAATGAACTTGTAGCCTCTAGATATCAGGTTCGGACCACATTGGGGTGGGTGGAGATTTTTTTTTTCTATTTAATGTAAGAGCAACTTGAAAAAAATTATGTTGGAAAACAATGATCCGGAATCTCATTAAAATAAAATATCCGAATCAGGTTTGAAAGAAACAAAAACTTAAACTATGCAAAACTCCTAAATCCAAATGGAAGCATCCGGACAAAGATCTGGCTACAAGTTCATCCATTGAAGACATCAAGTACCTAAGCATGTAATGGAATCATTAGGATTAAGTTTGAAAAGGATACAAACTTTAATCCTTCAAGATTAGCATCTGGAAGAACTGATTGCAATTACTCTGGAAGAAGATAGATCCGGAGATAATTCGGAAGACTCGTGCTTAAAGACAATGGGAAAAGTTTCTTTTTGAAACTTTATCCTCCATCTTTTTGGTCTACAAAGTCAAAGATCCTTTCTCCATGAACAAGATAAAAGTGACAGCTTGCACTTTTTAGAAAAAGGACAAAAGGACTGACACTAGACAGAAAAAGCTAACAACCTTTTTCACCTAGACCAATAAGGGTGCGCGTGGAGCTCACACCAAAAGAGTGTGTCAAAAACAAAGAAGGAAAATGATCACTGACATCTTTTCAGCCTCAATCCTAAGAATTCAAACTGTACAAATTACTATCTAACGGATTGATCAACAGCTCCGGAAGCGCCACATCTTACCTAATCAACGGTGAAGATTGAGTTAACTGCTCACCAACCCACAATGGCTACATTTATGATCCAAGCCTATAAAAGGGAAGCTTCACAAGTTGAGAAGGTGCTGGTTGATTTGAGAAAGCTATTAACAAGAGAATTCACTAAAGCAATCAGAAACACATCCCTCCAAGAATCAAACATTTCAAAATCTGTTGTAAGGATTCCTAAGTGAGTTATAAACTTAAGGAAATCCAAAACCAAAATCAATGTGAAAACAAGAGTGTAAGAATCTCCAACTAGGGTGAGTTGTGAGATTGGGATACAACTTAAAGTAGGTGCTTTGAGTGGGATCTCCCTGTATGACTCAGCTTAGATTCGGGGTAGAAGTCTAAGTGGTTTATCCTGCCAAAGACAAAAGGACTCAGCTAGGAGTTGGTGCTTCTAGTGGTATATCCTACATCCTGAAGGGGGTACCATCCGGAGATAAATTGTAAGGCTTGATTCCTGCCAGTTGGAAAGGAATCCATTAGTGGAAAAGCTCAGAGGAAGGAAACTCCGGGGACTGGAGTAGGCGGGGCCGAACCAGGATAAACTCCTTTGTGTTTGATTTCTCTAACTCTTTATTTATTACATTATATTGTCATATCTGCATTATCCGGATCCATCATCCAAATCATAATCGATATTGTCATACCTGCATCATCCGGGACATCATCCGGATCATAATCAAATACGCTACACGAAGACTTTTCAAAGTCTGTTTATTCCCTGAAAAAGGGTCATTTACCCCCTCTGCCCTTATAAAAACCGTCTCAGGAACCAATAAATAATATTTAAATAAAATTATAAATAATAAGTTAAACTTAATTAATTTTAATTTATAAATAAATTATTCATGAACACTATTTATAGGTTGGAGTAGTAAACATCCAAGCTTAAGGTGGGAGAAGCTCGATTTATCAACTCGTTCATTGACTTATTGAGTATCTTATGAATATTTCATTAAATTTTTTAAAAGTAAAAATAGAGGATAAATTTCATTATACTATTTAGATAACAATGAATTAATAATATTCAATATATAATATATGTTGTAATTTACTATTTATAATATTAAGATAATAAATCACAAAACTTTCATAATTATTGTTGAACGTGATTTTGCTAATTTGTGTCCAAATTCACTGTACAAAAAAGCAAAGAAGTAAAATTTCCTAGAAATTAGGAGACGGAACTCTTTATTAATTTTAATTATTTTTTTTGATAAATTTGTCATGCTCTATGTTACATGGTAGTGTACTATAGAATTTTCCCTTTTTGTATGGATGATTCCATGGTACTTGAGAAGGTATTGTAATACATGCTAATTTTATTTATTATTTTTTATTACAACCCTATCAACCAAAGTAAAGGTAAAAATGTGAAAATATATCATTAACTTTTATTTATTTATTTTATATAATATTACACATCTCCTAAAATCTTTCTTTATCTGAAATTTAAAATAAAAATTTGATTTTTAACATCAATAAAATTTATCATTAAATCGCACGGACTGCTATGTGGGTTATATATGTTATATTTATTTTTATTAAAATTAAAGAATAAGAAAAGTTTTTTTTCTCCACTCATGAACTCTTCCAGTTTGAATTCTACTCCTCCTTCAATACTCTCCGTGTCAATTCCAATTAGAATGGATAGTGATCTCACTTCACAACCAACTGAAATAAAATCATAGAATCAAAGCAAAGGAAAACTAATTAATCCCCCAAACAAAAACTGCATAGTTAATGATGTTTCCCAATTCGCAACTGCAGTTCAATTAAATGTTTTTTTGGGTCAAAGAGATTTGAAGGTTTTGAGATGAGATAGTAGATTTAAGTATGAAAATGAGAGTAACTAATTAAAAATGATTATAAAAAAATAGTGGGAGACCTGATTGTGGGCTGGGTTACACATCGAGTTCGGTTAGAGCCCGCTTAAATGGATTGAGTTTGGATACTTATTTTATTACAAAGCTTGATTCGAGCCCGAGCCTGCAAAAGTCCGACGTTTTTATGGGCCGGACTTGGTTTTTATATAAATATCTGAGTCCGGTCCGACGAAAAAAAATATTTATTTTATATTTTTATATTGTATTTAATAGTTTATATAGATTTTTATATTTTGACCTACTAAATTTTTAATTATATATAAAATATTTTTACTCAAAAATGTAATTGTATGTAAAATTTAAATATTTTTTATATAAAATTCATGATTTTTTTTAATTTAGTTTACAAAATATAAAAAGAAAAAAATTATCGTTAGTATGAGCCGGGCTTAGAATGAGTTAGTAAGCCCGATCCAAATTTAAAATTCTAAATCATGCGCTTGAACTAGGTTAGTAATTTTAAAAAAAATCCGACCGATCCGACCGACTCCGCGGATGAAAGTTAAAAGGAAAATTGCTATCGACGAAGATACGGAATGGACGGTGATTTAGTTTTACTGATGAAATTTAACGGTCATGATTGCAACTTGTTTGATAAAATATTGTAATGTATTGTAAGTTTTGTTATGTTACAACACAATCCATTGTTATTTCATGTTCCCCGCATACTGGCCATTGGATAAAAAATAACTAACTTTTGTTTTTATAAAAATCACTCCCTCTATCTAGAAATTATTGTCTTTTTAGTTATTTTATTAGTGTTCTTTTTAGTTGTCAATTTAGATTATCAATGCATTTTGTACAATTTTTTCTCTAATTTGCCCTTATATTAAATATGAGAGAGATTATGTATTGTTAAAATTATAAGTGAGTAATTAAGAAGAAAGAGAATTCAGTAAAGGATAAATTAATCATTTTGACATTGATTTTGATGATTCGATTAAATGAATAATATTTTATAGATGAAGGGAGTAACTTATATTAACTGTTTATAAGTACAGACTACGATTCAATGGAGTAAAAAAAATAAAAAATTCTGCAATTGACTTTGGTGTATTGAAATGTGGAAGAAAATTTATTGTTCCTATTTCTCTATTATCTTATATGTCTCTCGTTAAAAAATGAACATGTGTTAGATTTTTTTATTTTTTTAATCCATTATTTATATTTTTTCTTTCCTCAAAACTATCACATGTCCATTTTTTAACGATACATAATGTCTTACTAATACTTATCGTTAACTATTTCGACATTTAAAGTACCATAATTGAATAAACTATCACATGTCCATTTAAAGTACAATATAAAAAATGTGGAATATAAATATTATCATTTAGAGTATTGAACATGTTTCAGTTACTATACATTGATCTATCAACCTCCAATAGATCGTTAAGTTTACGTATTATATTAGATTAATCAGATTTTAATCAAGCGAATTGAATACATCAAACACTTTTTAGACGATTCGAATAAGTTAAGATTATTTGAGTTATGAATCAGTGTGTCACAAAGTATTTAAGTCTATAATTCTGAACCAGGAATCTAACTATAGCTAAGTTGTTGAGCATGCGAAGTAAAAATCACTCTACATTAAGCTAGAAATTACATGGACCAACACTCATTCACTCACATGGGGAATAACTATTTTAAAAGTGATATGTAGAACTATCTGAAAACAAATAGTTTCATGTGTATATATGAAAGAAACTACGAATTTAACACAGTTCAATAATGTTAATATTTGTTTTGATTCTTTTGTTTTTATATACAAGAAGTTATCCAAAAGCTGTTATTATATGTGTAACAATAGCAACAAAACATGTCAAATGTAAAAAATATTTTAGTCACACTCGCAATAGAGAACATTTGTCCCTATTTCGGTAACCCTTCGGTGTCTCTAGTTCGAAAAATTGACGAGTGTCTTCTTTTTCTAATTTTTTAATATTTTTTATTTTCTCTATCCAATAATTATAATTTCTCTCTCCTAAAAATTAATTAGGTGTTATATATTATACAGGGGACACCGTAATGGGGCATCGTATCTTATTCCCCAGTAGGCAAAATCATTTAGATTGCAATGAAGGAAGGTCTAACAAACCCAAAAATTGCCTTCAATAGATTCCATCACATATGTAAGAGTTATACGACTCTCTCACCCTTCATAACAATGAGGAATATTTAACTAAAAGTTATATGATAATAAAAAAATGTAAAATAGTTATGAAAAATGTTTGGTAGATATTAAAATTCCTATATTTGAATATATTTATATAAACACAAAAAAATATATATCATGTTTTTTTTTAAAAAAACTGCTCAATTACGGTTTTATTAAATGGAAATAAAATTACCACTCACTTCAGATGTGATTCAAACTTGAAAGCTCTAAAAATTCTCAAACAACAAACGATATATACCGCTAAACTTGCAGTAGATGTTGGATTCCATTTTTTTATTCATTTAGTATGGATCGTGACATTAATGAAGTCTTACAACACACGAATATTCAAAAAAAACATGTTACGTAGCGCATAAATCAAAATGTAACGTGTATCCACCTAAACAAAATAGTCAATCTCACTATCACACACATTGTTGTCAAAAGTTAGAAATGAGGGAGTGCAATGATGGGGAAATTGAGGATGAACCCCAAGTTCAACTCACATAATTAACCTACACTAGTGGAAAAATGGGCTTTTAACTCGCTAGTTGGGCTTCAGTTTTATGTATAACCGAAATTAATGTTCACTTCGCGCGGGCCAAATTTTAAATGGCGGGCTAATTTTTTAATGCAATAAACACTTCAACAAAATCAACTAACATTACATCCTAACGGAAGGGGGATGACATTACACTCACCTCTATATGTCAAAAAATCGGCCAGTCTAGCAGAACTATATGCCAAGTGATTCACAAACCTATTAACATAAGCAACATTCCTGACATCTCTAATAAGCGAAAGACAATCATCAATAACCAGACCTAACCTAGCTATTGGGGAATACCTAGATAACAGCTGGAACAAGGATTTGCTCTCTTTAATTGAATTGAATCAAATTTACTATAGTTTTATAACTATATACATAGAGAACTGAACTGAACTGAATAAAACAAAATCTAAAAGAACATGGATTAATACTATTTGATCCACAAACAACTACTTATATCACCTGGTTCCATCTCATAATGCAAGATACAATAGAATTGGTAACAAACAAAGCAGAAAAAGAAACACTATGATTAGCATGTATCTAAATATAGCATTACTTTACCATTATGGCAAAGTGCAGTTTGGCTAATTCTACTTTTAACATAAATTATAGTATTAGTATAATAGATGCAATAGGTGACCCATGATCAACTAATTAGTGGATTCCTGTCGGCCAACTGAGTAACAATATCTTTCCTGGATCTCTATTCACATAAATGTAGTTTCCATAATCAGTAATTAATTTAAACTACTTCCAAACTAATTTTCTCAATTGTTTTTATTATATGTATATCATTGATCCGGTTCGAATATGGATATAGTCGGAGTAAAGCTCCGGTAAATTAGATGGGCAACCAATGTAAACTAAATGTATATCATTCATACAATGTGAGTTATATATCATCACTAATTGGGAAATTTCAAGTGTTGCATATAGCCTGTATTATAAATTATAAATTAAAAATTAAATATAAATTAGAAGTTATGAGATTTTTTGCGGTTTTTTTTATAAATGATACAGAAGCATTTAAAATTTACCAAATAAAAGATAAATATTTAATTTTATGTACCGAAAAATATCACTTTTCCGCGTGCACCTTTTAGTTTGTACAACATATAAGTTGCCTATAAATTATTTTGTATCAATTACTTCAATTTTCTTACATGCTATTTATAAGTCTATTAAAAAAAACTTATTTTAAGTTGCATATAAATTCAAAATAATTTATAAGTTAAAAAGTAGCAACAATGAGTAACATCCCTTCCCATTAGACTTCAAATTAGCTAGATGCAACTGTATTGGCATGTCTGCATGTAAAAATCTAATTTTTGGTTAAAGATACTTCAGAGATTATTTTGAGCAAATTTGAGTAATCTATTTTGTACGGTTATAATTTACTGTACATTATGCAACAAAAATTTCTCCCATTTTTTCTCTTTATATGTTTCTAACTTTTCTTTGGAGTTGCTTTAAAGAATTTAAGTTTCTTCTCTTCTATGTATGTTTTCATCTTCTTAGGTTATGTTCTTTTCAACTTATTTAAAAAATATTAAATTAAATTAATAAATATCGATAATTATTTATTTTAATATAATTTTATATGTATATAATACTAATAAATATTAATAATTATTGGACTAAATGAATTATAAATCCAAGTAAACAAAGGCTTAATCTGTGGACACTAAATTCAAGACTGCAGAAAACGTAAATAATAGAAGGTAAAAATGGAAAAAAAAGGGAATTATTTTTGCACTTGTCTGCCATTACTTTTTTCCAATAGTCTTTTCCCTACTTGTAGTGAAATGACAACACTATAAAAGCCATTGCCAAGATTCATTGTCAATTTAGTAAAAACAAGAATCAAAATATAGATATTAATATTTATTTTAGTGTAATTTTATATATATATATATATATATATATATAATATTAATAAATATTAAATTAAATAAATTATAAATTAATAAAAATAGAGCATAAATTTTATGTGACTATCTATCATGAAATTAGTAATATGAGGCAGTAATTAAACCACATAACAAAGCATTAAAGTAGGTCAGAATTATAAGACTGTATATATATATAAGAAATGAACACTGCACAGTCTCAGCAAGAAATTACCAATTGCTCTGAATTCAGGCATCTGACACTTGATTCTTACATATATATATGTCAAGTCTTTCAAACCTTTTTAACCTCCTATATAACAAAAAAAGAGACTTAATCTATTTTTGAAAGAACAAGTATTCAAATCTGAGGGATTTGGAATGACATTTCCTACCGGGTTAAGTTGACATGCTATCAGAGTCACTTTAATATAATAGTTGAAGTTTGAATACTAATAGATCCACTATCAATTAAATTTCAACACGTGATAGAATGTGTTTTGCGTTGCAACCTTTTGAAGCACAAATGATATTTATACATGGGTAAGTGTTGCAATAATACTAAAATTATTAGAACTTATCTATGCTTTATAAGTTGACTTATCTGATGGCAAACATACAAATATTTGTGCAACATTAAATACTTTGAGATGCTCTCAGCAAAACCCACACAGACTAATTTCAAGTGCAAAGACTTGTATAACTAATATTACAGGTCATTTACTAATAAGGGTTGGTATAAGTGGTAAGCGACTTGGTATCACTTAAGCAAGGTCTCGAATTTGAGTCCTAATTAATGCAAAAAATCTTTATTGGGAGACTCACCATCATAGCGACCCGCGACGATTGGCTGAGAAGCGATGTTTCGTCGATTGGCTGTAGCGGCTTCCGGAGGTGGCTCATCGGAGACGGCAGGTCCAGCGATCCCATTATATATTTCCGGTGAGATTCAGTGGCGCAGTATGGATGGTATTTGGAAATGAAGAGAGGAGATTTGTTTGGCTGTTGGTATGGGCATAGTTAACGCGGGAGCGGTGATTGTTTTACCGACGGCGGTTAACTGCCTTGGTAAATTTGTCGGTGGGAAGAGATTTTTTTATTTTTGCGCCGACGGCGGTTAATTCCCTTGATAGAAACTGTCGGTGGAATTGATTTTTTTTATATTTGCGCCGTTACTCTGTTTTAGATATTTCCATTGATAGATAGATTATCCTCCCTGTATATACTTAAATGTTTGGATGATGTTTTATACGTCAGATATTTTTTTTATTTAACCTATTGAAATTGTTTATTTGGTATGTGATGTATTTAATTTTAGTAAGATAATTTAATGGAATATTGAGGGTTGACCTTTTCTATGCGTAATCAATAAAATATATTCATGCTCCAATCTATTTCACTTTTTTATGTTATTTGATGGATGCTTGTGTACTAAAATTAAATAGATCAGACACCAGATAGGCTAATGTTGAATAAATCAGGTATCTAATAGGTAAAAAGTAAATAAATCAGGGACCAAATAGACAATTTCAAAAGATAAAATACTAAAAAAGCATTTAAAATATAGAACATGACCTAAAAAATATTTAAGTCTCCTTTTATATTAGCTGGGTACAAATTTCGGTTAAAATAATTTAAAAATAGAAATAAAATCGAAAAGAATAAAGATTAGACGGTTTAATAATTGAAAATGAGAATATATAATGGCACACTCATTTGAAAACATGCAAATTTTATTGTAATCGGTTGACTTAAAAGCCTTAGTTGATATAGATTTTTAGGAATGAGTCTGTCATCGTTTTCAGATGATTTATTGAGTTTGTATATAAACAGGGCCTTAAAGATTTTGATTTGAATGATGCATTTTAAATCTGTAAGGTTGATCGTAAACGGCGCCAAAACGGACAATATCGTTCAAATTGTTTATAATACGTTTGAAAATGTCCATATTGCACATGCTTTTGATGTTAGATTAGGTTGATTTTATGGGCTAAATGCTACTAATTTGTGGTATTTCCTCTGTTTAAGACTTAAATTGGATTTGAAGCTCGTTTCAGCGGGAAAGAAGAGGTTTTAGACCATTTTTGAAGCAAGTTCAACAAGTTTGAAAGGTACCCTAGAGCGCGGGATATACAGTTTCAAGTTGAGAGGTTTTTGTAGCTGTTCAATAGATCAAACTAAAGCCCAAAGTCCTATATCAGAAGTCCAAGTTGCCATTATAAGTTGGAGTTCGTAAAAGTTCCCTTTTTATGTTTTGCTGACCTAGAGATCATGTTGTCCCCTTTGGCTGAGCTGTTTAAAGATTCGTTTGGAAGCTGTATTGGAGTTTCATTCATATTCCACTCCTACAATTCCATAGCTTACACATTTATATTTATTCCCTTTTATATTATTCCTTTAGTTGTTTAGGATTTTTACATCTCCTAATTTAGTGTTTGACTTTAATTAGGAGATTTACTTTTCTTGTTAAGACATACTTTCTTTATGTCCATTATTTTAATGGGGCCAAAGATTTATTATTTTTCGGCTTTTGATTATAATGAACTAAAGCAAAATAACTCTTTAAACTCTTTGTGCTTCATTTATTTTGAAGTCACGGATCACTGTTGCATCTCCACTTCAGGGTCAATTGGAAACAACCTCTCTATAATTATATAAGGTTGCGTACACTCGTCCCCCTTTGCCCTGCAAGTGCAGGAGCCTTATTAGACATTAGGGTAATGTTGTTGTTGTTGTTGTAGGGAGAAAGTTCTAGCAAGAGAACGTACACTTTCAGGCTGGTTGTCTTGGAGTATAACGTGTTCTTCATGGATTCGAAATTTTCAAATAATATTTTCAGCTTTGTTTTCTTCAATTATGAGTAACTAATTCCCTTTCCTTCGGTGTGTTCGATTTCAATACTATAGTTGGATTATGAGACTTATTTATTTTTATTCTGTAATTCTCAATTTGCAATTTGCTTTAATTTTGTTACTGATTAGGTTGAGATTTCAAGTAGAGCTCCTTGAGATTTTCTCCTTTTTTATTAAAAAAAATTGTCTCATATGGACTTACCAATAATAATAAAGAAAAACTTTATCCCACCCCGCCTAAGTGTGGACTTGAACCTGCGACCTCTAGGATCATAGCCTCAAGGCTCAACCACTAGACTAAGCCATTGCCACATGTTTTCTCCTATTTGATACATTGTTATTCTTTTATGAATTCGTTGGTGTCTTTATAATCGAATTGTGGTAACATGCAGGTTGTTGGATCCGTGATTGCAGTTGAGTCTATTGAATTACTTCATGTTGGGTGATTAATTTGATAGGAATGGATCATCAAATCATAATGCTAATTTTATGGTTAAATCTTATATATTAGGTATAGGATTATTATATAGTTAAGAGATTAATCGTTAGATGTTTTTAATTCAATTTAGAAAAAATATTTAATTATAATTAATAAATCAATGCAATTAAATTAATTGATTAAAAGATAAGATTACCTTTTTCTTCGTGATCATTCCAATTAGGCCCAAGAAAGGATTTCACTTGAAGACTTTTTATCAATTAATTTTCGCATATTTAAGTTTTTTTAACTATTAATCTTCACAGCCCCTACTTTATTTTTTATTGTAATTTTTATGTCATTAATTTTAATAGGTATGATTATATTAATATAGTGGATTTGACCTTACTTATTTACTAAAAATTTAATTAGTAGAGTAATAGAAATCATTTTTTATGAATTCGACATCCATCACGTTATCAACACGATCGCGATGAGGGGGTGTTAGAAATGAATTTCACATTACTCCTAGACAATCTGCTAAGCTTTTTTATATAAACGAGCCTTAGAGGCTAAGTTAACTTGTACGACATGTTTTAAAGCCGTGAAGTTGGCCATAAACAATGTCAAAGTTGACAACATTGTTTAAAACTGTTTATAACAAAATGTCATATAAATTATGATTTATCTAGTCTTTAACATGTTAAATAATTATTTTCTTTCAAATTCATGTCAAAAATAATAAAAAAAAATAAACTAAAAAGTAATGAAAATTATATCATTATTCTGAATTCTATATCATATTGTTTGAATTCATCGTTGTTATCAATTTGTTTATATAATTATTAAAGTACTAAAATATAATAGTGCATATATCTTAAATGGTACACCTTTAAATATGTAGGTGAAACTTTATGAGCTTGATATTAGTCCTTTCAACAAAAGTTGTTATATATATATAATAAGTTTATCTATTAAGGTCTTATTTATATACACTTTATCAAAAAAAGAAAAGTTTTGTATGAAGTTAAATTTATAGATACGTGCATTGGAACCACAAGAAATTTGCATTAAATAATAAATAAAATTGAATTATTTAAAAAATGTAAATTTGAAGGTTTAGGTACAGAATATGAAGAATTAATTTTTTATATAATATAATTGTTAAGAACTATGTGCAAGTCAATCAAATTACTTATTTTAAAAGGAAATAGAATGAATTTTTTTACTTTATTTCATTGCAACCAAATAATTTAGAAAATGGAATACAATTACATTACATTTTTCCTAAAAAGAGCATCAATGACAGTTTCCATATTAAAGGGTTAGCTAAATGAAAACATTGGGCTTTCTACCAATACATGGATCCATGTTGACAACATTTGTTATTGGCCTAAATTTATCCATTCAAGCTCATCATTGCACTTGCATTCATTTGATACATTTACACTCTTTTTTTAAAAAACTTTTTTTCATTTTATATAGTTCACTCATATTATAAAGTTGATCAAATTTAGTTAAGTGCTAGTTCAGTTTGTTTTAGTTGAAAAGAATATTGTTTTAATAATTTTTTCGTATCCATATATTTTGTTAGTTCTGAATCCGATTCGAATTCAATAGATCTAAAATGAGAGAGTCTAGACCCTAAAAAACGAGTGCGGATCTTCAGATTCGGGTTGGGTCCAAGGTCCGTCCCAATTTCCCATCCCTAATTAAATGTTTAGGTGCTACTCCCTCCCTTTTTAAATAAGTGTCACTCTTGGATGACAAAAGTTTTTCCAAATAAGAATCACTTTTCAGATTACAATGCATTTATACTCATCTCTTCCCCCTTTTACCCTTATATACTCTTTTATTGTAAAAAGTGAAAAAAAAAACCTAACGAATGAGCTTTAAGGGTATAACAATACTTGTCTTCTCCAAGTTTTACGCTTCTTAATAAATTAATTAATTAAGGATATGAAAATACTAGTTTACCCTTGTAGTTTAATTAATGCTTTAAGTTTTTCACCAAAAGTAATTAATACATTGGGGATAGAGTTGGAATATTAGTGGAAAAGATATCTAGAAATGTGCAAGGGACAAATATTTTGGGAAACACTTTTTGAGCTAGAACGCCAATGTTAAAAGGATGGAGGGAGTATAACATTGGTATGTGAGGAATTGTCAAAAGTGACACTTATTTAAAAAGGGATAGAGTATTAGTAAAGCCTCTTAGACTTTCCTAACAATTATATTGTTTTATTTTCATATGTTAAAATTTCAACATTCATTTGGATTCTTTAAAGTTCAAATATTCTAAAGTTGTATATTTCAGTAAATTTCAACTATTCACTGAGTTTTAATGGTCTAGATTCAGTTTTAATGGTTTGTAGGGTCCGCAATGCAATAAAATCTGGACCATTAAAACTCAATGAATAGCTGAAATTGATTGAAATGTACAACTTTAGAAAATTCAAATCTTTTCAACGTATGGTCGAGCAAATTTGTGTTAAAAGACACCCAAATCAGATGATAATTGTGGGATTACCAAGTCCCACATTGGCAAAGTGAATAAAAAAGGAAAATGGAAATTGTCCCACATTGCCAATTGTAAGGCATAGGGGCTGATTTTGTAGTATAAAAAAGGCCTATGGCCTTAGTTGAAATCACACCAACAAAGCCTTTCTCATCTCTAAGGTATTTGTTCTTCTTATTCCTTTTCTTTGTAATATTTTGTTATAAAATTAAGTTGGTAATGTAATTTTAGTGTTTCCTCTTTATTTTGTTTTAGCCGTAGTTTTAGTTTGCTAATAGTTTCCACAACAATTGGTATCAGAGCGCTGGTTTTAGGAAAAATTAGTATGCTCTGTGCGCTGTAGGTGTACTACAGTCGGCACATCAGAAAGTTTTTCTAATTTTCGGGCCTGTTGTCTAGTTGGCATTTAGCAAATTTAAAATTATTGTTAAAATAATCTTTCGGTAAAATCTAGAATAATAATAGTATACAGTCTCGAGTAACTAGAAAAATTCTGTCACCAAGCGATAAGAGCCTAAGGAAATTGGTATTTAACTGAGACCGTTTGTGACTCGACCAATTACCTGGGAATTTTTCTAGCACTTGAGTAATATTATTATTTGTGATTTTACGGTTTGAGCTGAACTGGAAGAAGAAAATCCATTCGGAAAGATATCCACTTCAAATGCTTCTTCAAGTATTCTTCAGAGGGCCGCTGGAGTAAATTCCAGATTGGTGGTGGAAATTTTCGATGGAAGTGGCCATTTCGGCATGTGGCAAAGTGAGGTTCTAGACGCATTGTTTCAATAAGGTCTAGATATTGCCGTTGAAGGAGAGAAACCAAATGAAATGGGAGAAGGAGAATGGAAGACCATCAATCGACTGACTTGTGGTACAATTCGGTCATGTTTATCTAGAGAACAGAGGTATGCATTTTACAAAGAAACCTCTGCTAGAAAACTGATGACGGCACTGGAGGAGAAGTTCTTGAAAAAGAGCAGTCAGAACAAGCTTCACATGAAGAAAAAGCTGTTCCGATTCACTTACATTCCTGGTACCACAATCAACGATCATATCACCAGCTTCAATCAACTAGTTGCTGATTTGTTGAACCTAGATGTGACATTTGAAGATGAGGATCTTGCCTTAATGTTGTCGGGATCTCTTCCGCAGGAGTTTGAGTTCCTCGAAACAACTCTACTCCATGGGAAGGCTGCTGTAACTCTCAATGAAGTTTGTGGAGCTTTGTACAGCTATGAATTAAGGAGGAAGGAAAAAAGGGAAAGCTCAAATGGAGCTACCGAGGCTTTGATTGTTAGAGGACGCCAGGGGAACCAGGCGAAAGGAATGAAGCAACGATCAAAGTCAAAATCCAAATTGGGGAAAGATGAATGCGCCTTTTGTCGTGAAAAGGGGCATTGGAAGAAAGATTGTCCTGAGCTGAAAAAGAAAGGCCAATCTGACAAGGGAAAGACTGTTGCAGTAGCTGAGTATGACGATAACTCAGATTGTTCACTTGCTCTTTCGGCTTCTACCAACTCTTCTAGTGTTTGGCTTCTTGATTCAGGATGCAGTTATCACATGTGTCCTAATCGAGAATGGTTCTATGATTTTAAAGAACTAGAAGATGGTGTTGTCTACACAGCAAATAATTCCCCTATCACCACACATGGGGTTGGTTCCATTCGGTTGAAAAACCAAGATGGATCAATCAGAACATTGAAGGAAGTTCGCTACGTGCCAGATTTATCAAAGAATCTCATTTCTGTGGGAGCCCTAGAACAAAAGGGTTTCAAAGTTCAAGCAGAAAATGGAGTAATGAAGATCATTTCTGGTGCATTGGTGGTGTTGAAGGGAGTTCGAAAGAATAACAGGTTGTACCACTATCAAGGTACTACTGTTATTGGAACTGCAGCAGTGGCTTCTAATGATGAGAAAGAATTGGAAGCATCCAGATTGTGGCATATGCGTTTAGGGCATGCTGGTGAAAAATCCTTGAATCTTCTGGTAAAACAAGGATTATTGAAAGATGTCCAGGCTTGCAAATTGGACTTTTGTGAGCGTTGTGTCAAAGGGAAAAAGACAAGGGTGAAATTTGGAACTGCGATCCATGATACTAAAGGTATTTTGGACTATGTTCATTCTGATGTGTGGGGGCCTTCCAAGATGGCATCACTTGGAGGGAAGCACTACTATGCCACCTTCGTTGATGATTTTTCCCGGCGAATTTGGGTGTATACTATGAAGACTAAGGATGAAGTGCTTGGAATTTTCCTTAAGTGGAAAAATATGATGGAAACTCAGACGGGTCGAAAGATCAAGCATCTCCGAACAGATCATGGTGGAGAGTACACGAGTGATCCATTTAAGAAAGCCTGTGATAATAGCGGCATTGTCAGGCACTTCACAGTCAGGCATACACCACAACAAAATGGAGTGGCTGAACGCATGAATCGAACCTTACTGGAGAAAGTTTGATGTATGTTGTCCAATGCTGGGTTGGGCAAGCAGTTTTGGGCTGAAGCTGTTACATATGCGAGCCATCTCATCAATCGCCTACCATCTAGTGCTATTGATGGTAAAACACCACTCGAGAAATGGTCTGGGAAACCTGCTACTGACTATGATTCCTTACGTGTGTTTGGTTCCACTGCTTATTATCATGTGAAGGAATCAAAGTTGGGTCCTCGTGCAAAGAAAGCAATTTTCTTGGGGTTTGCTTCAGGAGTAAAAGGGTATCGTCTTTGGTGCCTAGAGACCAAGAAGATGATCATCAGCAGGGATGTTACCTTTGATGAATCTACCATGTTAAGAAAGGTAACAACAGAACAAACAAATGGTAACAGGTGGAGTTTGAAAGGCAGATAGTTAGTCCAGCAAATGATGAAGATGTAGAAACTCCAATGGTAGATGAGGAGTCTGATGAGGAAGAGGTTCAAACCCAAGAACCTCCACAACAACTTGAACCAATTGCATTGAGAAAGCCAAAAAGAACAGTAAGAAAGCCTGCTCGCTATGTTGATATGGTGGCTTTTGCATCTCCAATTGCAAATGATGACATCCCTACCACTTACAAAGAAGCAGTAAAAAGTTCAGAAGAAGATAAGTGGAGGAATGCCATGATTGAAGAAATGCAGTCCCTTCAGAAGAATCAGACATGGAAGTTAGCTGATCTTCCAAAGGGAAAGAAGGCAATTGGGTGCAAATGGGTCTATGCAAAGAAAGATGGATTTCCTAACGAGTCTAATGTTCGCTACAAAGCAAGGTTGGTAGCTAAAGGGTATGCTCAAACGGAGGGAGTTGATTACAATGAATTATTTTCTCCAGTGGTGAAACACTATTCCATCCGTATTTTATTGGCTTTGGTAGCACAGTTAGATCTGGAGCTGGTTCAAATGGATGTAAAAACAGCGTTTTTACATGGAGACTTAGAGGAGGAAATCTATATGGTTCAGCCTGAAGGATTCAAAGTTGCTGGAAAAGAGAACATGGTTTGTAAACTTGAAAAATCGTTGTACGGATTAAAGCAATCTCCGAGGCAGTGGTACAAGCGATTGGACAAGTTTATGTTGAGGCAGAAGTACACAAGAAGCAAATATGATCATTGTGTGTATTTGCGCAAGCTGCAAGATAGATCTTTTATATATCTTCTTCTTTATGTTGATGATATGCTGATAGCTTCCAAGAACCAAGAGGAAATTGAGAAGTTAAAATCTCAATTGAATGAGGAATTCGAAATGAAGGATCTTGGCGAACCAAAGAAGATTCTTGGCATGGAGATAAGCAGAGATAGGAATGTGGGAAGACTTTTTTTAACTCAGAAGGAATATCTGGGAAGGGTATTGAAGCGTTTTGGCATAAATAAGCAGTCAAAACCTGTTAGTACACCACTTGCTTCTCATTTCAAGCTCAGTGCAGCATTATCTCCAAAAGCTGCAGCAGAGAAAGCATATATGTCAAAAGTACCATATGCAAGTGCTATTGGTAGCTTAATGTATGCTATGGTGTGTACAAGGCCCGACATTTCACATGCAGTTGGGGTCGTGAGCAGGTATATGCATAATCCTGGAAAGGAACATTGGCAAGCTGTGAAATGGATTCTACGGTATATTCTGAATACCGTGGATGTTGGATTGGTATATCAGCAGGATAAAGGCGGTCAACATGTAGTTGGATATTGTGATTCCAACTATGCTAGTGATCTGGATAAACGTCGATCAACTACTGGTTATGTGTTCACCTTGGCAAAAGCACCAGTATGTTGGAGGTCTACATTACAGTCGACAGTTGCCTTGTCTACGACAGAGGCAGAATATATTGCATGTACAGAGGCTGTAAAGGAGGCAATCTAGCTTCAAGGGTTGCTCGGTGAATTGGGTATTCAACAGAAGCACATAAAGGTGCACTGCGATAGTCAGAGTGCTATCATGTTAGCAAAGAATCAAGTTTACCACGCGAGGACGAAGCATATCGACGTTCGTTACCACTTCATACGAGAGGTTCTCGAAGAAGGTGGAGTTGTAATCCAGAAGATTCAGACCACAGAGAATCCAGCTGATATGTTGACAAAGGCAGTAAACCCAATCAAATTTCAATATTGTTTGGATTTAATCAATTCTGTCAAAACTTGAAGACTGTATTGGAAGACACTACACAAGATAAGAGATTGAAGATGTGGAACTTGTCAAGGTGGAGATTTATGGGATTACCAAGTCCCACATTGGCAAAGTGAATAAAAAAGGAAAATGAGAATTGTCCCACATTGCCAATTGTAAGGCATAGGGGCTGATTTTGTAGTATAAAAAAGGCCTATGGCCTTAGTTGAAATCACACCAACAAAGCTTTTCTCATCTCTAAGGCATTTGTTCTTCTTATTCCTTTTCTTTGTAATATTTTGTTATAAAATTAAGTTGGTAGTGTAATTTTAGTGTTTCCTCTTTATTTTGTTTTAGCAGTAATTTTAGTTTGCTAATAGTTTCCGCAACAATAATAATAATTCATAAGTAGTTTGACAGATGATAAACGAAAGAGAAGTAGATTTTTTTATTCCTCCAATTAAATACAATTCGGATCAATTCAATACGTTTTTGTATAATGAGTCATGTATACAATAAAAGCTACTAACAATACAATTCAGTTCTAGAAAAAAAAAATCAACTGCTGAATCCAATTCAGCCTATCTCATTTATAATCATTCTACAGTTTTTGCTCCATATGAGGTATCAGCTATTTCGTGCCCCGAGAAGCGGAAAACAGCTCCTACACGACGACTATAATCACGGTACCCAAAACATACTTTTTTTTTAATGGGTAGGTTGGGCCGGACTGACACTAATATTGTTCGACTAAAGCCCAATCTAACCTGCATGAATACTATATGAAGAGTGAGCCGAATCGGACCTTGATTTAGAATTCCATTTTTAAGCCATGTCCAACCCATCCATCAATAATTTTATATATATATATATATATATATATATATATATATATATATATATATATATATATATATATATATATATATATATATATATATATATATAATATAAATACTCAAGTCGACGCTGATTTTATATAAAAATTAAATTCAATCAATTATTTATTCAAATTTTAGTGAATTTAAACTAAATTTAATTAATATTAGTATATATTTGTATAAATTGGATCCATAAATATTAAGAATGAACGGTCAATTGGGCCTCAGTTGGCTTTAACAGGTATACCTATTAGTATCTAAAAATGACAAAGTCATGTGTTTGCCAATATGTAACTAATTATCATTTTCTCTTTCAAGAGTTGTATTGTTGACATTGTAATTAAAAATAATCATAATTAGCGCAAAAGCAAACCAAATTCCTTTCTTGGAATCGCGTCCGTACATCAAAAGTCAAATCTGACAGATGGAAATGGACCCCAGCAGCCATGATTTTGACCGATTGGTACCCATCCCATTTGAGTAAAAAGTAAAAATTCGAATTATCGTACGGTAGCACACAGCTCAAGGTATTGTTGATCTGACAGCTGTGATCAAGACACGTGGCCAAATGCATGTATGGATTGAACAGTTGTGGACTCCCAGTTTTTCACACAAAACTGTAGCCGACATTAACTACAGATTTGCACGTGGCTTTTAATTTGGTCTTTAGTCCCACTGTGTCTTATTGGTTTTAATTTGATGTAACGGTCAATCTTAGCAATTGGTGTTGATAATATTTGAGGTAAACTTTTAAAAAAATTATCGTGTATTTTTAAAATAAAATCTGTGAATTTTTTTTCTCCATCCCTTTTCAAATCCTGCTAACTTCATCTTCTCCTTCACCTACATATTAGTCCAAAACAAGACTAATTGAATCATTAATTGAACGTAAGCTCATCTGGTACTGACAATACCCAAAATGCAACGCCAAATCGATTAGAACTCTACAATTGGCTTGACATCTTCTTAAGTTTCCGAGCTACACTTTGAATTCAAGCATCAACCGAATCCTCAAACAAAACCATCCTAACTGGACTGAACTTTTACATAAAAAAAACTGTGTAAACGAATCACTTATCTTTCATCTTCTTCTCCAATCTCTCTAAAATCATTGGATTCCCTAGTCTACCAAGTGTACCCAATACAATCCCCCAAATTCTGGGTTCTTTGGCTCGCTCTAGTATTAGGAAAAACTGGAAACCTCGGACCCCTTTTAGAAAAAAAAATTCATAGACCTCATTTTGAAAATGACCGAAATCATAAAGCAATTTTTTAAAGTTTACCCTAATACTTATTTATAATTAGTTACTCCCTCTGGGTTTTTTTATTAGTCATTCTAGAGTTTTCATCAAAATCAATAAAACATTTATTATAGCATTCAAATAACTAATTTATCCTTCGTATTTTATAAATAAATTCTCTTTCTCCATAATTACCCACTTATAATATCATCAATACTTTATCTCTTTCCGAATTAATACAAGCATAAATTAGAAAAAAAATTAGTTAAAGTTATATGGATAATCTAAAATAACAAATAAAAAAACTAAAATTAAAAACCTAAAATGACTAATAAAAAAACCGGAGGGAGTATTATTTTTAGGCCAAACTAAAAAAAAATATTGTGGTTTCACTCATTTGTGAAATAAATTTTGAGAGACTTCTTTTATATAATGAGGTTTGCGATTTTAAAAATGAAAAATATTTTTTTATTCATAATAGTGATGTTATACTATTTTTTTAATCATTTCAACACTCTCATAATTTAATTTTATTATTTAAAAATTATATGTCAATATTTGAGTAAGTTTCTGAAATTTTTTCTATACTTTTATAATTTTTTAATGTTTATCATTATATTTTAATTACAAAAATTTGCACTAAAAAAAATTTCAAAAATTATCACCGATGTACATTATATTTTTACTAACTAATCTACGAAATTTCATATTGAAACAAACAAGATTACTTATTATCATGACATAATTTAATATTAAGAATCCCATTTTTATTAATTTTTTCAAATCACAAACCTCATTTCATAAAAAATAATATTCACAGAATCCGTTTGATAAATGACTGAAATTACGTTGTATTTTTTTTTAAATTTAGTCTTCCCAATTCCACCTTTTTCTTTAAGATGAATAATGGTAATTTTCACAGATTTCTATATGGTGGATGACATCATTCGCTACCTCAAACAGCTTTCACTTTAAAAGTGTTCCATATAAAAAGCATTATTCTTCATTGATATATCAAGAAAGAAAAGGTAACTGAGATTAGCTTTAGTAACATATCATTTATTACTTGATTCAAATGTATTTCAATTTTTTTATTAATAAACTGAAATTGATTATTTAGTGATTGATTTACTTAATTTTTTTTATGTAGTGCATGTTTATTCAATTACAATAAATTAAATGTCTAAATAGTTAACGAGGTAAAAAATATGAAATATAAATATTGTCATTTGAAGTATTGAACATGTTTAGTTACTATACATTGATCTGTCAACCTCCAATAGATCGTTAAGTTTTCGTATTAATTTGGATTAATCAGATTCTAAATAAGCAAATTGAATACATCAAACACTTTTGAGACGATTTGAATAAGTTAATATCGTTTGAGTTATGGAAATGTACGTCACAAAGTATCTAAGAGTAGAATTCTGACTAGATAATCTAACTTATAGCTAAGTTGTCAAGCAAGCCAAGTAAAAATCACTCTACATTAAGCTTGAAATTATATGGACCAACACTCATTTACACACATGAGAAATAACTATTTTAAAAGTATAATATATATATATATATATATATATATATATATATATATATATATATATATATATATATATATATATATATGTACACACACGTATTTAAAGAAGTCCAATAATGTTAACAATTGTTTTGATTCTATTGTTTTAATGTAAAAGAAGTATCCAAAAGTTGTTATTTAAGGAAATGAAATTATTTGAGTTACTCTTCGGTGTCCCTCAGTTAAAATTTGACGAGTGTCTTTCTTTTTATAATATTTTTATTCTTTTTGAAGAAAAATATTTTTTATTTTTTATTTCGCATGATTATAATTTCTCTCTCATGTAAAACAACTATATGTTATATTTTAAATAAGAGACACTAAAATAGAGACAACATATTTTATTCCCCAACATTCAAAATCATTTAAATTGCAATAAAGAAGGTCTAACAAACTTAAAAATTGCCTCCAATAGATTCCATCACATATACAAGAGTTTCATGACTCCCTCACCCTTTATAATTATGTGGAATATTTAACTAAAAGTCCATATGATAACAAAAAAAATGTAAAATAGTTATGAAAAAAGTTTGGTAGATATAAAACTCCTATATTTGAATATACTTACATAAACACAAAATAAATATATATATCATGTTTTTTTTAAAAAAATATTCCCAGTTGCGCTTTCTTTAAATGAAAAGAAAATTATCACTCACTTCAAATGCGGTTCAAACCTGAGACCTCTAAAAATCCTCACACATACAACTAAACCTGTTGTAGATGTTGGATTGCATTTTTTTATTAACTTAGTATGAATCATGACATTAATAGAATTCTTACAACACACGAATATTCATTTAGAAAATAATAAAAAAAAATATTGCGTAGTACATAAATCACAAGGTAACGTGTATCCACCTAAACAAAATAGTCAATCTCACTATTACACACATTGTGTCAAAAGTTAGAAGTGAGGGAGTGCTATGACAAGGAAATTGAGTCATATCAGGAAATTGAGCACACACACAACCCCGAGTTCAAGTCACATCTAATTGACCTAATTTTTTTAATGCAATAAGCACTTCAACAAAATCAACAAACATTAAATCTTAATGGTAGGGAACTATTTTGCACTCACGTCGAAGAATCAGCCAACCTTGTAAGTCTGTGCCAAGTTGTGGTTTACATTTTCAAAAATAGATTGAGAAGAATTCCTTGATGCTTACGGCTTAGATAGGAAGCATTGGTTATTCTTCAAGATCAAATGGAGGTGATTGTTTCGCATATCTACCGTGAGGGTAATCGAGTTGCAGATGCCTTGGGCCGATATGACATCAATAATGGTGATAAATGGTGGTGCTCTAACCCAGCTTTTATTGCTGATTTTATTAAGGAAGATTACGACCTCCGTCCCCAATATCGGTTTGTCCCTTAATATGATGGAAGACTACAATAACTTTTATGCTTTTAGTTTCTCTGTTCGCCACTTGTTAGCCTTATTTACTTATGGTGGTGTTTTTGTCATTCCTTTTAGCTTTTTGCGGACTTCTTATGGAAAGGGTTTTTAACGGTGCTGAGAACTTTTCCCACCTACCTTTTCCTTCTCTCGGGTAATTTATATATATAAAAAAGCTACCTAAACGTTTCTGATATCTCTAATAAGCGAAAGAAAATCATCAATAACCAGACCTAGTTATCGGGGTATAACTAGCTAGATAAGCTATCTCTTTGATGGAATTGAATCGAATTTAGTGAAATCTTATAACTATTTACATGGAGAACTGAACTGAACTGAACAAAACAAAACCAAAATAACATGGATTAATACTATTTGATCCACAAACAACTACTTATATCAACTGGGTCCATCTCATAATGCAAGATACAATAGAATTGGTAACAAACAAAGCAGAAAAGAAACACTATGATTAGCATGTATCTAAATATAGCATTACTTTACCATTATGGCAAAGTGCAGTTTGGCTAATTCTACTTTTAACATAAATTATAGTATTAGTATGATAGATGCAATAGGTGACCCATGATCAACTAATTAGTGGATTCCTGTCGGCCAACCGAGTAACAAAATCTTTCCAAGATCTCTATTCACATAAATGTAGTTTCCATAATCAGTAATTAATTTAAACTACTTTCAAACTAATTTTCTCAATTCTGTTTACTATATGTATATCATTGACCGTGTCGGATTTGGATATAGTCTGAGCAAAACTTCGGTAAATTAGATGGACAAAAAAAAAAAATATAAATCATCCATACAATGTGAGTTATATATCATCAGTAATAGGGAAATTTCAAGTGTTGCATATAACTTGTATTATAAATTAAAAATTATATATAAATTAGAAGTTACAAGATTTTTTATGGTTCTTTATATAAATGACACAGAAGCATTCAAAATTTACTAAATAAAAGATAAATATTTAATTCTATGTACCGAAAATATCACTTCTCCCACATGCACCTTTTAGTTTGTATAGCTTATAAGTTGCCGATAAATTATTTTTTATCAACCACTTCAATTTTCTTACAAGCTATTTATAAGTCTATTTAAAAAATCTTATTTTAAGATGTTTATAATTTATAAGTTGAAATTATCAACAATGAGTAACAACCCTTTCCATTAGCATGTCTGCATGTAAAAGTCTAATTTTTGGTTAAAGATACTCAGGTTGCCCATCTGGGTCGCTCGTGTGGCTGTAGTGGGTGAGTCTCCTAATAAAAATTATTCTGCATTCACTTTACCACTTGACCAACCCTTATTGGTTGGTTAAAGATATTTTAGAGATTATTTTGAACAAATTTGAGTAATCTATTTTGGACGGCTACAATTTATTGTACATTATCCAACATAAATTTCTCTCCTTTTTTTCTCAAGTTATATGTCTCTAACTTTTTTCTGGAGTTGCTTTAAAGAATTTAAGTTTCTTCTCTTCTATATGTATATAAGTTTTCATCTTCTTAATCTGTTGACATTAAATTCAAGACTACAGAAAACATAAATAATATAAGGTAGAATGGAAAAAAAAGGGAATTATTTATGCATTTGTCTGCCATTACTTTTTTCCATAGTCTTTTCCCTACTTGTAGTGAAATGACAACACTATAAAAGCCATTGCCAAGATTCATTGCCAATATAGGAAAAACAAGAATCAAAATATATATACTAATAATTACCGATAAGTACTAATAAGTTCTGAATTGAATAAATCATAAGTTCATGAAATTAGCAATATATAAGGCAGTAAACCACATAACAAAGCATTAAAGTAGGTCAGAATTATAAGACTTTATATATATAGCAGAAATGAATACTGCACTGTCTCAGCAAGATTTCACCAATTGCATTGAATTCAGGCATCTGACACTTGATTCTTACATATATATGTCAAGTCTTTCAAAATTTTTTAGCCTCCTATATAACAAAAAAAGAGACTTAATCTATTTTTGAAAGAACAAGTATTCCAATCTGAGGGATTTAAAATTCAAAAAAAACATCTGGGGGATTTGGAAAGACATTTCCTGCTGGTTAAGTTTTTACAACGATTGATTTGATGACGCGCTATCAGAGTCACTTTGATATAATAGTTTAAGTTCGAAGACTAATTGATCCACTTTCAATTAAATTTTAACACATGATAAAATGTGTCTGTGGTTTGAAACTCTTTGAAGCATTTATAAGTGGGGAAGTGTTGGGAACAATACTAAATTTATTAGGAGAACTAACCTATGCTCTATAAGCTAACTTATCTGATGGCAAACATACAAATATTTGTGCAATATTAAGCGCCAGTTTGACATTGTTGTATGAGCTGCTTTCAAAATAAATTGTTCTCACAAACTTTTAATAGAATTACATATTTTGGCTTTGAACAACATTGATAAATCATGCTAACAACACATTCTGATTTATTTTTCCAACTTAAAATCTGCTAGGATTACTGCTGGTCATTTATACTACTAACACTATTTACTGGCTAGTTATGTATAACAACTATTACTGGTCATTTCTACTAGTAACACTATTTACTTACTATATATCACTGTTTGCATCAATGGCAGATTCAATCAGATCTGCCCCATTGTCTGTGTCTACCAAACCAGAAAAACCCAGAAAAAAAGTATATGTAAACAAGAAACCCTAGAAATTTTATGACTACTGAATCACCATAGCTGCAAACATTTATGGTATGAAAAATGCAAATTTCAAGAAATGTGATTCTAGACACTACCTAGACAAGTGCATATGATCAATTTTAAAAGGGTGTGTTTATAACATAATTTATTCTAAGAAATTCAGTTCATTAATGTATAAAATTTTCCAATCTAGTACATATAATGATTTCAAATGAATTGAATTCTCTATGAAAGAATGTTTCTAAACACTGAGAAAATGATCAGATTCTTGGAAAGTTAAATCCAAATCTCACATTGGAAGATTCAGAGAATTAACACCAAAATATAAGTGTTTACAAAGACTTGCATTAGTATGAGGCATTTTGGGAGATGGAGAGAACAAAACCGTAGGTTCGGCCCAAAGCGGACAATATCGTACTAATGTGGGGTCACGGGTGCCGCCGCTCGGAGTTCAACATATTAGGGCCACAATTTGGAATTGACAAAAAGGAGCCGAGTGTAGGGTGGAAGTTCTCAAACTATGGTAGGGATACACGAGTTGTGGTCCTTGGTTTAAGGGGGACGTTGAAAAGTCAAATTGACACCAAAATATAAGTGTTCACAAAGACTTGCATTAGTATGAGGCTTTTTGGGCGAACGATATCATACTAACGCGGGATCACAGATGGCGCATTCAAGACAGATTGCAGTAATGATTTCTACTATTGACCCGATTCGAATAAAACTAGCTAGGCCAAAAGTCACTGAAATCCTACAATTTTAAAAGCTCGATCCTCCCGATCCGTCTTCTCCAAATAGATCAACTCGTGTGCCGATTACCATTATAATTTATACATACACAAGAAAAAAAAATAGTAATATTACCATTATAATTTATACATACACAAGAAAAAAAAATAGTAATAATCATAGTCCAGTATAAATATGAAAAAAAAGAGACAACTAATTAATAATTTGAGATATGTAGTAGTAGTAGTAATGGTAGACTTTTATAACGGTATTAAGTTGCACCTGACGGCGGCGGTGGTTGGATTTGTTGCTGCGGCGGCCGTTTTCTCTTCTTCTTCTCGTAGCTAACACCTCTAGCTTTCGACTGCAAATCCCGAACCTCCCGGAGATAAAGCCTGACCGCCCGAGCTCCAAATGGATTTGCTTCCGGCCGGCCTCCGTTTTCCTCAAAAGCTGCCCGGAGGCGCCCGATCAGAGCGTCCAGGCTGCCCCAGGCTTGCCGGAGAGGGCACGGGCAGGGAGCCGGAGGATTTGGATGGCCGTAATAGGGACAAAGTTGTGTGTGTACTTTGGTCTTCCCGAACTGATCTAGGTATCGGAGGAATTCAAGCACGTGAGCTCCGCTGCACCTGGATAGAGACAACGGCGGCCGGTGATTCTTTAGATACTGACCGAAAGTGTTCCAGTCCCGGCGCTTTTGGTTCTCGTACCGGCTCGGTGCGGCTGCCGTAGTGGAGGATGACGGGGAAGTTGAGGCCAAGGCGGTCGTGTTGCTACTGTTGTTGGAGTTATCCATTTCAGGAATTGAATCCATTAAACTAGGATTTGATTCGCTTTAGGGTTTACTGACTCAGCTAATTAATTTCAATTTATTTTACACATACAAGCATAGCAGAGATCTAACTTCTGAACATATTAGACTGGATTTATGGAAGGGATTGATGGGGAAGGAATTATTGTGTGGTGGAATTAATTGTTGCGTTTTGAGCAAATTGAGAGAGGATCTTATCTTTTTGAAAAATATATAAAAAGAAAGGGATGATTATGATTGATTTTTGTTGAAGACAGAGATGATTAGAGCATATAATATTACAGTAATAGTTATAGAATAGAATAAATTTGTGTTTAGTAGAAATTGGATGGTGACAGGAAAAAGGTTTTGGGTAAAAAAAAAAGAACATGATTTCATTTTTTCTTAAGTTATTGTCTACAGTTGCAGCTTTTTTCATGTCCTTGTTTCTTTAACTTTTATTTTTGTTTTCTATTTTTAATTTTGATATAAAAATAATGTGCATCTATAATTTTTTTATCGTTTATGATACGATCGTCTTTTTAAATTACGGATTTGTTGCTGCATATCTCAATTTTGATTTGTAATTGGGTTGGACTTCATCCGCCTTTAGACAAGATGCTTGTTGACCTTTCATAGTAGACACTCAGATCTATCTCTATTCAGCAAGATCGTTTCAGATTTGCAATACTGGTTGATCTTACGGCGTAACCAAATATTTTTATGGTTGTGGATCTTCGAAATCGTTAGTTGGAGGTTAAGAAATTATAAGTTAGAGCGTTTATCTTTTGTATTGTTTTATGTCTAGTGTTTTAAGTTCGATAGATGTTAGTGTGATTTTACTATTTTTATGTACATGTATGTTTTTTAATCTGTGAAACATATTGGCTAAAGCAACAAATTCTTTAATATATAATTAAATTTTATTCATCTTCTGATATTGCATCTTAATTATATGATACACTTAAGCAAAAAACTGCTTTCAAGTGTTTTTGTCTTTTTTGACACTTAAGCAAAAAAAAAACTTTATATACTCCCCTCATTTTTTTAATGGGTTGTTATTTATCGCTAGTGTTTACTTGAAAATGTCCGCGTTAATGTTAATAATACTTTTAATGAAAGGTGGGGTAAACAATTAGATAAAAAGTAAATAAGAGATTTTCATTAAGGATATTACTGACATTAGTGCAGATATTTTTAAGTAAAAACGGATAATATTTAACAAGACTTTTTTTTATATGAGAACTACCCCATTTGATGCGTGTAGTTTCTGCAATTTTGATTTATTTTCATCCTGTGTCTTCTCTAAAAACTATATATGGTCTAATAAATTATGAAACACCCTTATCAAGTAATAACTATAGAAAAATATTATAAAATTTTTTTTTTTTTTGGTACGAAAATATTCATATATTAACACAACCATAATATTTCACATCAACTCTAATATCATTCGTTTATATTACAAACCATAATTATGTTTGATTATAAAAACCAAAACCCGACCACTTTCTATTCTATATGCTTGTCATGTGAGGAGAGAGAGTGAGATGGACACAGCCAACGGACCTTTCTTCCATGATAGCTACAGGCAAGGACCTTCTAGTACAATACTTTATCTACAACTGAAAAATATAGCGATTTATATGAGTCGCCACTCAGTGAATATAAACAATCAATGAATTTAACAATCACATACAGTTACACCTTCAAAATAAACATATAGTCATTCTTATATACTATTAGATGATTCATTTATTTAATTGTTGTGACATTTCCGGCCAAACTATTGCCCCGGGATACATGTAACATTTGTAACAGATAACAATTGATTTGCTGGCCAGCTATATAACAATTGGTTGACCTTTCGGTCCAGATAACAATTGGTTGACCTTTCGGTCCATTTGTCAAATATTGTAATTGGTTGACCATATAGGTCCAGATAACAGAACATGTATTGCAATGTTTGATTGGCTATGTCACAACGTCTCTCTTTATTTCATTTGTTCCTGTATAATTGCGTATATCATGAATAATTCAATTATCTCAAGTTTCACCAAATAAACATATGTTCATATAATTGAAATTCTCCAAATGACATATAATCATTCAATTCACAACAATTCACCAAACATTCAAATATCACATTTCAAAACATTTCACCCATTCATATCATGTTTATACTCACAGATAGAATGCTAATTTCCACGAAATCGACTTGTTTCCTCCTCTTGAACACTTTCACGACCTCGTGTTCCTATAAGCATAAATTCACATCAATACATTTCACCTTGTGTTGTTTTCTATTTATAAAGTTTTCATGACTTAAACCATTGTTACTTGTATACTTGTTCATATGACCTTGCTCTACTTAAAAATTCATAACTTTCAATTCACCTCTCCAAATGATCTGATTCTTTTTTTATTTTATCCCTAATATACAAGGCTATAACATACTAAAACCTCAAAAATTTTAGAGTCTTACACGATTTATAGGGAATTTTCCATCAAAACCTATTTCAGTCCCGTTTTACCTGGACAGCAACGTAATAAAACGGGTATAACCCTCTCTACACAATATGAATCGACCTGATTCTTTTTCCTACTTAAACTATACACATAAGGGAATAACATATCCAAAAATCAGAATTTTCTAAGCAGTATAACAATCCCAGATTAATTTTGAAACTCACCCTATCTCTTTGATCATCCAATTCTGCACACTTCATCTTATAAAAATCATAACTATTGATCTACTTGTCTAAAAATTCTCAAATTTTGCAGGATGAATCTTGACATAAAGAAGAACAATTCATCTTCTTACTAAAACTGCTAATTCTAACTTTAACCTAACAAAAATCGCACTACAAAATTACTGAAATACCTGATTCCTTCCTTCTAGATCTCTTCTTCTCTTCTTCCTTTCTCTTTGTTATTTGCTTTGTGTTTTAGGAGATGAAGAACTGATCTAATTCTTATCAGTCCATAAAAAGATCTAAGGGGCAAAAGACCAATTTGCCCTCAAGTTCTTTATTTATTACAAATACTAACTATACTAAATACATGTACATATATCTATACCATACTAATACTAATTCTAATACTAATTCTTATACTTAAATCCTTATGATATATCACAATTTTATTCAACTTTATATGTTCTAATAATAATTTTATATCTATAACATAACTATACTCCACTTATTCCTTAAAATTCTATAGCCATATAATTCGATACCTAAATATTAACTATCGTATTTTGTATGGTTGAAATAACTATTACTTTCACTAACCAATTTTAATAAATATAGCATGTAAAATTTAAATATAATGACATATAACAGATGTGGACAAATGCAAATATAATGCATGAAATGGGATATTATAAATTATAAGAAATTTAACAAATGTTTTAATCAATTGGTTATTAGTTTTATATTTCTACGCGAATAATATCTGAATTTTGGCAATATAGACTCCTACTTAATATAATGTACTTTATAATGGTTATTTTTTGGATTTGGATTGTTTAAAGTTAATGGATGGTAAAGTTATATATTTCAGTCAATTTTAATCATTTATTGTGTTTAAATAGTTTACATTCAGTTTTAGTGATTAAATATCAACCATTCAAATTCATTGAATGGTTAAGATTAACTGAATATACAACTTTAGATAATTCTAACTTTAGAGAGTCCAAATCCATTCTTTTTAGAAAATTTCTCTTGTGTTAGTGTACTATAGAGTCGCTTGAGGCCAATGTAGTTGGCTCTAATAAAAAAAAATATAAACTTCTGTTTCATTCAATTCTACTTATAGTCAATTTTACTGGAACATGTATTAACATGAATTTCTATCTTTACTGTTTAGAGTATTATATTACTAAAAATATACTGGTATTTAGCTTTTTTCAACCTTTGTTATATTATCAACCAAACAACATCTTAATTCAATATATAAATTTAATTTTATTTATATTAACTCCGACAATGTAGATAATGTTTAAAAAAATTGAAAACCGAACTTTCAAAAAGAAACAAATTGTCTGGATTATCTTCAGACATAAACTATATTATTATAAATAAGGATGGATCAAGTGGTCAACGATTTGGTATCGCTTAAGCAAGGTCTCGAGTTTGAGTCCTAGTGAATGTAGAATATCCTTATTGGGAGACTCTACCCACCACCACCAGGTGCACGACCCGAATCAAATCTGGGCGTAGTCGGAGCAAAGCTTGGTAAGCCAGATGAAAAAAAAATATATATTATTATAAATAAAACACACCACCGACATATCAAAACCCTAAATTCGCAAATAAGGGACAAGGTTCCGTCTTATATGAATTTGCCACTTATTGTCAAGTTATCACACCCTCTTCCATAATATGATCGGCTTAAACTTAGCAGGTGTTTGAAAGCTTCATATTATGTTGTTTTTATACCAATTTATTGTTTTTTTAATGTTTGTTATTACAGCTATATAATTGTTTACAGAAACAAAACAACTGTTAACATTGAACGGACACTTAATTGGGGATTTTTGGAATTGGATCATCACTTATAAGGCTTTAATTTTTAGTATAAAGATCGTTTTAACTGGATCTGGATCCTCTGTTCCTAAATTAGTGTTTCCTTCCATATTCCCCATTTAAATATTGACATGTGTCTATATTTATTATTATTTTATTTATTTTTAGTTTCTCTCTTACTAATATGCTACATATAAAATAATAAATGGAGTGACATAAAAGGGAATATCAATATAAAGACAAAAAAAAAATTTGAATCCGTTTTAACTGCTCCCAATCAAATCTACTTAAATTTTTTTCTATTTTCTCCTCCCCAGCACGTGTATCCATGTGTCGCCGTTATCCAACAAATTTCAGCACAAGACAATGAAATGGCTAATTTTGGGAATATGGTGTGAATAGGATCCTTTTGTTTGCAAAAGGAGAAAATACTGTGCAAAAGAAAAATATTCTGCATAAAAATAAAATGTTTTGTTGTGTTTGGCCTTGAAAGTGAAAATTATATTCTGTTATTTGTTTAAAATATTAAAAAATATTTTCTAATCATAAAATTTAAGTACTTAATATTATTTATTTTCATATATTAACCTTTTAGATCATATTTATATAAAAATAGTAAAATATGTGAAATATTGAATTGTTATTTTATAAAATGTAAGTTTAGTAGAATTATTAATATTTTTGCATAAAAATAAATAAAGGTGGAGGTGGATTGGAAATGGTACGGTGAAATATACATAAACAATAATAGTGGTGGTTGTGACGGCTCTAGAGGTGGAAATGAAAGTAAAGTGGGGGTGGTGGTAAAATTTGGGTGAAGGAGGTAGTGGAGGTGGAGGTAGTGACGGCGACGGCGATGGTGGTGGAGTGGGTGGAGGCGGTGGTAGTTATAGCGGTGAGATAGAAAAGATAATGTTGTTGATGGTTGGAGCATGATAGAGAAAGTGAATTTAATAGATGAAGAGGAAATGTTTTCCCGTCTTTTAGAGGGGTAAACATTTTCTATTATTTATACTATATTTATGTTGACATGCAAGACATTTTTTGTTGACTTATTTTTTAATAAAACAAACCCTAAAAAATTTAAAAAATATTTTATTGCATAATATTTTTTGCCAAACACACGAAACCCGAGTGAGAGAGGTGAGAAATTGGATATCCACTGAAAGATACTCCCTCCATATTTTTTTCACTTGTCTTCCTACAAGTTTCACACTTTTTAATAAACTCATTTATTAATGATATGAAAATACTATTTTATCCTTGTATCTTTAATTAATACCTTAATTTTTCAATCCAAATATAATTAATGCTAAGAATATAGTTGAAAGAATAAAAAAAATATTTAAAATAAAATAAATAATAAAAATTTTAATAATTTAATTTTAAATTAAAAAATCTATTTTAAAAAGATAGGAGAGTATAATTAAATTACATGTGTTTTATAGTTAATCTAAATTGATCAGGACTCAGGAGCAGGGGTGGAGCTTGGCTGAGGTGACTGGGACACGTGCCCCACTCTAGTAGTTGCAAATTGATTGCACAAAGCCATGCCAAACAAAAATAATAACATGATCGCTTAATGAGTTATCTGATGTCACATGTTAATTTTTTATTTATTAATTTTTAATTAAATAAAAAAATAAAGAGAATGATATTTTAAAAAATAAAATTAATTAAAAGGTGATAGGTTATATTTAGAAACAAAATTCATATATTTTTTAAAAGTTAAAAAAATCTAAAAAACATTGTAAAGTTCACGTGACAATAGGTACACAATAGTCTAGCATAATTAACATTTTCTGTAATAATATAATTATATAACAAGTGGATAGCTCTATTGGCTAGTAGTTGAAAATAAATAATAAGTTGGTGGTTTGACTTTCTTTTGTCTTTAGTGTTTACTCTTCACAAGCATAATTGAGAGTTTTTTTTTTATAGTTATGAATTGAATTAAATTGAATTGGTAAATATTTATTTTAATATAAATTTATATATAAATAGTATTAATAAGTATTGAATTAAATTGAATGGATTATAAGTTAAAAGAATAGGGCCTGAATAAATATGTCTTGTTAAAGTAGTTATAAAATTTACTATTAAGTTAAACTAATTACATATATAAAATAAATCATAAATAATTTATAAATTAACAAAAATAGGAGAAAATAATTACATAAATATCATGTAGTAGTTATATGGTAAATATCTAGTAATCAATCTATTAGATATCTAATACCGATCTACTAGATGTTTACTAGATATCTACTAGATATTACTAGATATCTACTACATATCTAATACCGATTTACTAGATATTTACTAGATAACTATTAAACGATTACTATATATTTACTAGATAACTACTATATGGTATTTTTATAATTATTTTCTGATATTTTTAATAATTTATAAATAATTTAGTTTATAACGTACCTAAATTATTTTAATTTTTATGAATATTTATACTATACGAGGATTCCATACGGGTTGGGCTGTCTTTACACAATTCTATTCGGCTGGTAAGCCTTTTTATCCAGTTGCACATTTTTTTCCTTGCATTGTTAGTCTTTCTTTAATAATGTTACTTGCAGTATAAAAATACGAACATGAAAGAGACACTAACATATAAAAAAAACAATATTTATCATTTCATTGGCTTTTTTTTCTAGACTTTTTATTAAAATGTGCTAAGTTAAGTTTAGTTAATTTAATTAAAATGAAACTAATTTAATATTTTTGTTTATTACTTAAAAGCATTTGGTTTGAATATCATAATAAATTTATTTTCACTATGGATGCTAGTTCGTGAACGGTTTTGGGTTTAGGGCAAAAATAGGAATTCGATGAAGAATGTTATCTGAATCTTATATTTCTATTTCTTTATTTGTGAAGATCCTGAAACATGATAAAAAAAATAACAAATCTTTGTTATTTTGTACTCATTGAATTCAATGTTTTAAAAAGCGTCAGACACTAGTCGACCACTAAGGCAGATTTGTATTTTTTATTTTTGAAATATTTTTAATATATAAAAACATAAATTCAACTGAAAATAAATTATAATAATATAAAATATAAAAAACATAATTTAAACCATATTTTAAAAATAGTGTTTTGAAAAATCCCACTTAGCGCGCCACCTTGACAGCCGCCTAGGACCGCCTAAATTGGTCAACTGCCTAGAACCGCCCGACTACCTAAAATCGCGACGGTGTTATAAAAAATCCCGCCTAGACGTACCTAGGCGACCGCCTAGCCCGATTTTAAAACACTGATTAAATTCAACACATTGAATCATAGAACAATTAATATGACAAAAAATAATTAATGAAAACAAGTATTAAACTATGTTAAAGTCAACATTCCAGAAGGAAAAAGAACCTGTTGTCTCTCACCTATAACCCAAATTTGGTACTAACAACTAATAATTTACATGATCAAATGGGTGAGCAATATTTAAAATATCAGATCACATGATATATATTTACTAGATATGTACATAGCTCAAGATTCAAATTCTAAAAAACCAAAGAAAAAAAAGAATAATAAAGCCCTTAAAGCACTCATATATTTAAGAAAACCTACAATCTAACCCACCTCACTAATTCCTACTCAAAACTAACCTACAAAAAAATACATAGAAACAAATACAAAAGAGCTCCCATAACCTTGGAGCCAACATTTCAAGAAAACCAAACAATCAATCAAATCACAAGTATCCTTTTCACTACTTACTCTTGCCCATCGACGCTTCTCTTTGGCTACGAAAATGACTCAGAAGCTGCTGCGCCTGCAAATGCATGAATCGCCCAAAGTTAGGGGAATTCGATGAATCCCAATTGAGGTTATGGTATAGTTTATGTACCCGCCTGAACTTGGCCCAAATGGCCGACTACCCTAGTTGTTATAAGCGCTCGCAAAAGCGCAGGGGTGGTGTACAAAGCGCAAAAAGGCACGCACTCAGATAAAAAAGAGCAACATGTGATTTTTTTAATAGCTTTTGGATTTTAAAGACTTGTTTCTTGTGTGGACTATTGTGACATGTGATATTTTAATATTTATTAGTTTTAACATATTTTATAAATTTTCTAAACCTATAATATTTTGTGAAATTTATAATAGTGGGCTTTTTGGGGCTTTGCATTTGATGCGAGACCCTCATGCTACGAGTGCGCTTTGCGCTCTCAACAACTATGCCCTGAATTATCCAAGTTTCTCATAAAAGTGCCCCATTTTTCTCCCTTAATGCCACATGTTAATTTCTTGTTGGTTTGACTTTTCAGTGATGACATTTTACCGATTTTTATCTCCGATCAGTGACATCTGTCTTGCTAACTCTAAATTGGGACAAATGTCATCTATTAGGAGCAGATGCTACAAACACCCGGCTCCCAGTATAAAATCTCCAATCAAAAGGTGACGAGTGGCGCTCTGAGAAAAAATTGATGCCCATTTGCCAAATTCAAGGGACTAAAAGAAACTTTGAAAAGTACTAACATAAGACTATTTGGGCCAAGTTTATGCGGGTAAACATGTATTTAACCAAAATGGATAATGAAAATGCAAATACCTTTTCCTTTGCCCTAGTAGTGCCAGTTTGCGACAAGGCAACAAGTGGAGGAACCGCGCCTTCTTGCAACACTAAAGTACAAAACTTTGGACTATTAAGGCACAACTGCAACAACACAGAAGCAGCATTTTCCTTTCCCCTTAGGGATCCTGATTCGACAATCTCGACAAGCAAAGGAATCCCTCCAAAACGCACGATAGTCGTTCTGCCTTCCCCAATTGTTGACAAATTCGCCAAAAGAGCAACCGCCTTATCAACCATTGAACTCGCCGGTTCCATCAACTCCACAAGATACTTAACCGCTCCAGCTTGAACAATCCGAGCCTTGTTTTCGTGAAGAATTGAGAGATTAAACAATGCGGTAGCCGCATCCTTTTTCCCTCTTAGAGTGCCCGAGGATAAGAGGTTGACCAACGCTTTGACCGCCCCAGAGCGCCCGATTTTCGCCTTGTATTCCTCTAATACCGAGAGGCTAAACAAGGCTGCGGCTGAATTCTCCTTGGCTGCATCGTTCCCCGATTTTAGAACATGAATCAGCGGTTCGATTGCTCCTGTTTCGGCAATCATGGCTTTAATTTCCTCACTGATTGATAGATTTAACAAGGCCGTAACGGCGTGTTCTTGAGTTAGCTTTATATCTGAGTATAGCAGTTGAAGTAAAGGCACAACAGCGCCTGATCGGCCTATTATAAGGCGATTCTCCATCTTGTTCTTTGAAAGATTTCGTATTTCAGCAGCTGCAGCTGTTTGTACTGAATTTGATTGGCTTTTGAGATCATCGACCAACTGATTGACTTGAGAAGTAGTCAAATCATCAGAATTAGTTGAATTCAAAGGCGAAATCAACTCTGTTCGACCCTGATTAGGGTTTCCAGATAAAAAGGGGGAAATTCCAGATTCTTTGTTAGGCAAATTGATTTCTCCTGAAAAATCACTAAGCTTTTCAATACTCGATACTGCACTTGCATTTGATTCACTCCTGCTGTGGATATACGAAAGTTCATAGGATTGGCAATCAAAGCTTTCGACTTTCCTAATTTCATGTCCATTGGATTCAACCTTGTGCTTCTCAAATCCATTTTCGACTTCAACAGATGATTTCGAAGTAGTCTTGATGACTTTCCTCAATAAATCGGCATCCAGAGCTGAGGCTGAGGTTTGGTTGGGAAATTTTAAACGGTTTTCCTCGTGCCAATTTACTATCATAGCTTTGACTGTGTAATTAGGGATGAGATTTGTGTGAGAAAGTGTTTGTCGGGTTTTCGGACAAGTGGTCAACCCGTTATCGAGCCATATTTGTATAGAAGTCCTCTCGAAAGTTTGACCCGAAGCCACAATTACAGGATCCAGCATGAGTTCTAACGATAAAGGACAACGGAAATAGGAAGGGATAGGGACCCCGTTCTTTGGTTCAAAGATCTCAACTTTAAGCAAGCAACCTCGTATGCTCGATAAAAGATCCACAATTGTTCCAATTCGGTCCAATTCGAATTTCGTTTTTCGAATTTCACCATCTATTCTCTCCTTCTCTACCGATATACTTTCTTTAAAGAACTCCCTCTCGGATGCCAAACTTAGCGACTCGATAATCTTCATAAGGTGATCTGTAAGGGCAACATCATCATTTCTTATACTTCTTATTGCCTCTTGTATATGTTTACTTGTCATTTCCGATTCGAGATTCTCAAGCTCCTACATAAAGCACTCTATCGAAAGTCAGTCACATGGCATTGATGTGAATCAAGAGGATTAAACAACACAAGCAAAACACGAAAATCATTCACAAGGAATCGGATTTCCAAGAAATAAGGTACTTTGACTTTGTACACACCTGAATGCTACTTAAACTCGAAGCAAATGAAGAAGACTGGAGCAACCTATATGATGTTTGACAAATCTGTAGCGAAGATGTTCGGATTTTAACAAATAGGCCTTCACACCGCCAAACCTACGAACATGAAGAGTAATGCAGAGTAAGCATAGTTGTTAAGGCACTAGGCAAAGTTGTTAAGGCACTAGGCAAAGTTGTTAAGGCACTAGGCTCGCGCCTCACGATGCTAGGCGCAGCGATAATATAAGTGATAAATAGATAGAAATTATAAATATGGAGTACCATAAATTTGCAATATATATACTTGATGTAGTAAGAAATAATATAAAGGCATAAATAGTTATTTTTATAGTCTCATTAGTAGTTAAGTAGATGGTTAGGAACTATCAATCTATTTGAAATTGATACCGAGATGTCTTTCCTTTCTTTTCGTTCCTATTTCTCTCCTTCAAATCTTCTTTCTTCTAAATTTTAATTCTTTTTTTTATTTCTCTCATTTCCTAATTTTTATGCTTCTCTCTCGACTTTCGTTACTTCTATGATTAATATTTTTCCCAATTTCTTCTCTTTCCTGAAATCTACACTTACCTAAATCATCACATTCCTAAAAAAAAACTAATATTGGCCTCAGGCGCACGCCTATAGCGCCTAGAGCCTGGAGCCTAGTGCGCCTAGGTGTGCCCCTTTTGCATGTGAGGAACCTGGCATGCGCCTAAGTGATGAGGCTGGAGCCTTAGGCATGCCTTTGACAACTATGAGAGCAAGAGTATTTTCATTTAAGTAAATGTGAAATTAAACCATAAAATATTCACTTACACTAAGAATCTTGCTCATATTTGAACGCCAATTCTCCATGAATTCTCGAGCCTCATTAACAGCCAAGTCAAGTTCTTCACATTCTTTATGAAGGGTTTCGACTGATGGTATTTTGTAGTCAACAACTTCGTCAAGAACTGGCTTCAGATGTTTTAGAACGGTAACCATGTTCTTATAATCCTTTTGAATGAGCGTCGGTTTCTTGGTCTGGCACGAGACTTGAAGAATGAATCGAGATATACTGTTGATCAAACATCTTACAGATGTTGAGTCCATCAGACTGTTTTTCATTTAAATAAAGGAAAAACGATAAAATGTTAAAAAACATTGTTCGAAACTAATTACAATCAAAATGATACCCTTGTCAAAGACTTATATGTATAAGAGTTTGTAGGTCTCTTTCAGAATGTGATAGAGAGCAGTGAGAAGGTTCCGGACCACAGGGAGAAGCCGGTATTACATAGGCATGGAGATTTTGGAGCTGTTGAGGGAAGAATTACTGGTTAGATGTTATTATCCCTCTGAGACTATAGATGCAGGCACCCATTATCGTCGAAGGAGAGACTCTAACACCGAAGAATCTGAATCTCGAGATGATAATATAGGTCATTGTGTGGTGATCATAGGGCATGTAGTATTATTTGATGGAATAGTATGTTTGGTTTACCATAATGATAATGGTTATGGTGCCATTGAATGGATGTAGACTAATTGGTGTTTGCCCATTTCTTGGGTGTGCCAAGACTCCCTTTAGAAGGCTACTAAGGAAATATATTGTGTAACTAATGCTTTGTAGAATTCTGCAAATAAATCGATTTTGATCATCCTAACCTTAATTGTAATATATATGACAACTGTTCATTCTTATATTATTTGCTCTCTCTTGCTACTGACACCTCTGCTGTTTTATGATTTTTTTTTCCGGGCTGTAGTTGTTGTGTATTGGATCACCACACAACAGCTACAGCCTGAAAACTCTGCAAACAAAAAAATCATAAAATAGCAAGGGTCAGTAGCAAGAGAGAGCAAGCAATATAAGAAGGAACAGTTGTCATATATAATGCAATTAAGGTTAGGATGATCAAAATCGATTTATTTGCAGAGCTTTACAAAGCATTAGTTACACAATAACTTTCCTTAGTAGTCTAAGAGCATCTTGACACAACCAATAAATGGGCAAACAACAAACCGTGTACATCCATCCATTCAATTACACCATAACCATTATGGTGAACCAAACACATTGTTCCATCGAGTAATAGTACATGCCCTATAATCACCACACAATGGCCTATATTATCATCTTCAGATTCAGATTCTTCGGTGTCAGAATCTCTCCTCCTTCGACGATAATGGTTGCCCGCATCTATAATCTCAAAATGATAATAACATGCAATCCGTAATCCTTCCCTCGACAGCTCCAAAATCTCCATGCCTACGCCTGTGTAATGCCGGCTTCTCCCTATATGGTCCGGAACTTCTCACTGCTCTGTCACATAAACTATTCCAATTTAAAGAAAAACAAGTAATATGCTACAATTTTAGGCATACCAAACTCATTTTTTTGGACAAATGATGAGTCCAAAAAATGAAACCTGATTATATGACTTCGGAAGCTTATAAATCCAAATTAACATTAATTAGGATTTGAATTCACATTTTCGAGGAGTAAGATGAGAAGATCCAAATTAACCCTTTTTTTCTTCTCAATTTGCCTTTTAACCCCAAAATATGAATTGAGAATTCACTCAACAAATAGGGTCTCAAAGCTCATGAAAATTGGGGATTTCAAATCTCACTAAACCCATGTGTTCAATCAAACCCACAAAACATAAACGAAAAAGAACAAAACTTTCAACAAATTCCACCAAACCCATTTCTCACCCATCAATATATGACACAAGACAAACACAAATTGAATGAAAAAAATTTAAAAAAAGGGTAACCTTCAATTGAAAAAATAGGTACTTGTAAAATCAAAATTATACCTTTAAATCGGATGGGTCAAAAAGAAGAGATCTTGAGAATCATTTAACATGTAAATTGGGTAAAATTGAATAAAGATTTGTCCTTTAAGAGTAAAAACTGTGCTCCAGGTTTCATTTACACAGCTGCATGAAGGAGAGAGAGAAAAAGGGAGTGAAAGAGCTCAAGAACTATGAAGAAACTTGGGAACAAAATAAAAAATTAAAATAGAGAATGTAAAATTGGTAGGGACTTTGGCTTCTTGTGAGGTTTGGTTGCAGATTTGTTTGGGGTTTGCGGGGAGGAAATTTTTTAATTATAAATTATGATGAAAAAGTCGTAAATAGGAATTTATGAAACTGTTATAGACATCAAAATTATAATTAAGAGAGAGAAAGTTAAAGAATCGTAGGGGTTTGGTTTAGTTTAAAAGTTTTCTAGTAGGAATTTTTAATTTATAAGGAATTTTATAAAGTGTTTTTTTAATTTTATTTTTAATTTATAAGTTAAAATTATAAAAGTAATAAATATTTATTTTTTAATTTTTATTTATTTTAAATTAAAAGATAATAAATAAAAGTTTTAAGAAATACCCTTGTATGAGATTAGATCGTAACTTTTTTTAATTATCTTCAAATAGTGAGGTTAGGGATATAAATGAATCGAATCGGAACTAAACTTATGTAAGCTCGGCTCTATTTGAAAATAAAAATGATTAAGTTCGACTCGGCTCAAAGTTCGTTGAGCTTGAAATATTTTAGATCAACTCAATTTTGCAACTTGCGAGCCTAAATGAGCCATATTTATCTGATTAACCTTTTATGCAGTATTTTCTTTTTAAAAATTATTTTACCTTATTTAGGCTTGAAATAATAACAAATGAATCTTTTTCCCTCCCCACGGGAATATAAACTCGAACTTACGACCTATAAGATCACAACTTCAAGGCTCAGCCACTAAATTAAATCTTTCTCACATTTTACTTATTATTTTCTAAATACACAATTTTTGTGAAATTAAAAATTAATATACATATTAGATAGGCATGAATAATTTTATAACTTTTTCTTAACAAAAAATGATTAAAACTAAAACTAAACAATCATTATCATAAATATATAGGAAATTAATAAAAATTTAATAAGTAATAGAAAATTATACGAACCTATTTGTGAGTTTTTCATTTGAATCTCAAAAAATTTGACTTGATTCAATAATATCACTAATTGATCTTAATTTAAGCTTTATTAAATCGAACTTTAACTGAACCGCTCTCTTATAGGATTAAATAGCTTGATGAGTTCTTTTCTTGAACACCAAATTAAAAAAATTTCAGAACATTGATGCCATGGATGGAATAATATCCAAACCCAAATAGTATATTGATTAGAAATATCATAGGTAGTACAATGATTCCCTTATTCTCATGTTATCTTATGTCTAATTTACATTAAATCCCTCAGTAATAGTATTATTATATTAATTAATTAATGCGCTCTTACCTTTTTTTTCTTTTTCTAGTTGTTTTCAATTATTCCTTCTTTTTAGAAAAAAGTAATATATTTTTCAAATAACTAAAATTTTTTATTTCACTGTAATGTACAAAATTTTATTAACTTATTTTGTGCTTTCTTATTTTTTTTAATATTTATAATTATCTTTATTAAAATAATTTTATTCGAGACTTAATAATAATTAAGGCTTATTACTCCCTCCCTACTAGTATATTTAATAAAATTTAAACATTATTCTCCTCCAACTTACTCAGCTTATTTAGCAGACTAAGCTACACCTTATTGATATTTTGTGCTTTCTTATTAATAATCGTCTGATTATTCAATTTGGGAACAGACAAATTTAAATCCGATTTATAATCCAAAAATTTCAACCTCTTATATTCAAAATCATTAAAATAGAATATGCCTTACGTGTAAATTTTATTAATGAATCTTAAAACTTTTTTCTTACTAAAGGATATATTTAGAAATTAAAATATTAAATAGTGAAAGAAACAAAGCCAACTAAATGAATGACATAAAGCCATGCTAAGGTCCACAAAGAAAAAAACTACCTTCTTATGTTTAAATATCACGTGGCCTTTTAACTACTAATAAAAAACAAAGCAGTGTAAATGTTGCATTAAAATTTAGTCTAATTTAATTCTTAAAATTTAAAAAATATGTCATATGATTTAGTATTTTTAAAAAAAAAATTTTAATTTTTTTTTTTAAAAGGATGTATGTGGTTTTAAAAGTTAAAAAAATATGTTTCTTAAAATTTTAAAACCGTATTTGGAAGGGTAATATTCTCAATTTTGAAGTGAAATTTTGCAGCTTTATTTATAAAAATACAATACACATATTAGTGATAAATTTTAGAATTTTTTGAGAAGTACAAATATTTGTATTAATTAAAAATTAACGATAACTTAAAAAAATATAACAAAATAAAAACTTTCTGAAATTTACTCAAATTTTGATAAATAATTCACAGATAATATAGTTAAAGTATACAAATGTTGAATTTATTAAAATAACTGAAATTACTCTTCCAAATGTGGTTTCAAATTTTTGATAAATATGTTTTTACTAACTTTTAAAACCACGTACACCATTTTAAAATAAAAAATTCTATAAAAGCCTTTTTATAAAACGGACAAACCATATAGCTTACTTTTTAAGTTTACCCTTCTTTTAATCACATGTTTGTTAAAAATGACATATTGGCAGCTAAAATCTAATTTTTTTTTGTTTATTATAAATGTAGACAGTTAAAAATATTTTAAAATTAAAATAAATTTGTAATTGACTTGTCCATAGTAGTTGGATTAATCAATTGTAACAGGTCCAAAACCCATCTACCCAACAAAAAGAAAAATATGTGTATATAGAAATTTCTTTTTACTACGGTGGTTGCATTTACAATTTGCATACATAAATATTAAGGTAAATTTAAAAAAAGTATTTTATGGTTTCACTCATTTATAAAATAAGGTTTGAGAAATTTTTTTTTAAAATAGGGCATGTGATTTCAAAAAATTTGCAAAATGTGGCTTATGGCTTCAAAATAGCGGTGTTACATTCAATATTTTTAAACATTCAACATTCTAATAATTTAACCTTATTATTTAAAAATTATACGTCAGGGTTTGAGTAATTTTCGGAGATTTTTTTTATTTTTTATGATTTTTTAAAATTTGTTATCATAATTTAATTAAAAAATTATCTATACTATTTAAAAAATTTCAAAAATTTTCATTGATGTGTATTGTATTTTTAATAACCATCACATAAAAATTTAGATAAAAACGAACAGAATTACTCATGTTTTGTGACATAATTTAATATTAATAATCATTTATTTGTAAATTTTTTTAAACCACAAATCTCATTTTATAAAAAAAAATTCCTCAGATCCTATTTTATAAATGAGTGAAATGTATTTTTTTAAATTTAAATATATACTTTTTTTTATTTATAACAACTACTATTTCTTGAAAATACTACTACTTGTTTCATACACAATGTTGATTGATTATCATTCTGTTTCATTGTACGTACAATTAGAAAAATAATTTTATTTCAGTTAAGTTTTAAAAAGTTGCGATCAATTTATAAAAATGCAAGAGAATACGATTTATGATATAAAGCTTCTTTTAATGGTGGTACTAGACTCCAACACTTTAATTTATTTTTAGCTTAGTCCACTATATTTAGCATCTCAGCCGGTGTTATTAAAACCGAAATGTATCGGCTGGTTTGATCAATTTACTGTAAATTAGTTATGGCTACGGTATGATTCAATTAAAATCAGTTTTTTAGAAATGAAAATGGCGATACGTAAAAAGTATTGCAATAGATTTAAACATGTTGCAAAAAATTCAAAAAGCATTGCTAAAGACAAAAAAGCGTTGCAATATACACTGGAAACACATAGAAGCGTTCCAAAACCCCTATGGCAACACGTAAAAGTGTTGCAATAATCACTAAAAATCCTAAATAAACATATTCTTTTAAAACGATTCAAATCTGATGTCTCCAAATTTGTGTCTCATTCTATATCCTCCATTCAAATATTGATACGTCTCTATTTTTATTATTATTATATTCTTTTTCAGTTAATCTGTCCTACAAACATGCTATAAGTCAATATTTGAATAGAGGGATATGGAAGAAGACACCAAATTAGAGACAACAGATTTGAATCCCTTTTAAAAATAAAAAATCAATAAATCATTAATTATATAAGTAATACCATCTATCATTAAATTCACTAATACAATGCCCAATCCAATATTGATTACACTGATATCAGCTATCAACTTTTGCTATATTGTCTCATATTAATAATTTATACTTTTTTACCCTATGAGTACAATATGTAATACATATATTGTAAGTTGTTACACCTAATTATTAAATTATATTTAAAATATGGTGCTAAATATGCTTAACAACCGCAACAAAAGAATGGATATCTAATTAAATAGACTAGCAGTAAACGGGCAACCAAATTAACTTTCCTACTATCCAACTAAACATACAAGAAAAAAAAAACTTAGCCAAAATTTGACAATATATATCATAGAAGAAAAATAAGAAAAATCACTTCTGACTGAATCGAATAGAACTCGGCAATCCAACTAAGGCGCGATATTTATTCAAATTGAAAGGCTAATATGATTATTATGTAAAAACAAAATAATTATAGGGAAAATCATAAAAATGAATGGGAAATTTCCAGGAATGTAGAATTTATTATAGAGACATGAATATATATTTATAATCCAAAGGTCATATATTGTCGGTAAGATTAAGGGTATTGTAACATGATTAGAATAAAATATGTAATTTAAAAATGGGCAATGCCATATTGCTGGACACACTCATTAAGGGATTTGTTCCCGGTCGTGGGCAATACAATTTGGAAGATTTTAATCATCGGAGATCCACTAGTTTAGTGTAATGTTTAATTTGCGCGAATTCTATTTCATGAAATAAAAATAAAAATGAATGAAAATATATTAAATATGACATATTATTTATTTGATTTAGATGTCAAATATGTTTGGTTGAGTTGTTACCCAAATTTATGTGAGTTTTAGTAGATAAAATTTTTTTTGTCTTTGAAAATAAATAAATTATTCGATTAATAACAAAATATTTGAAACAACTATTTGATTTTGAAATAAAAAACAACGAAAGACGTTTCGCTGTTTTGAATGACTTTAATAATTGAAAGATTAATATAGTTCGAGTTTGTGTGGTGAATGTGAGATTATCAAGTAAAGTGAATAAAAAAGAAAAATAGGAATTGTCTCCTATTGTCAATTGTAAGGCATAGGGGCTAATTTTATAGTATAAAAAAAGGCTTATGGCCTTAGTTGAAATCACACCAACAAAGTCTTTCTCATCTCTAAGGCATTTGTTCTTCTTATTCCTTTTCTTTGTAATATTTTGTTATAAAATTAAGTTGGTAGTGTTTCTTCTTTATTTTGTTTTAGCAGTAGTTTTAGTTTGCTAATAGTTTTCGCAACAATTGATATCAGAGCGTTGGTTTTAGGACAAATTAGTATACTCTGTGCGCTGTAGGTGTACTACAGTCGGCACATCAGAAAGTTTTTTCTAATTTTCGGGCCTGTTGTCTAGTTGGCATTTAGCAAATTTAAAATTATTGTTAAAATAATCTTTCGGTAAAATCTAGAATAATAATAGTATACTGTCTCGAGTAACTGGAAAAATTCTGTCACCAAGCGATAAGAGCCTAAGAAAATTGGTATTTAACTGAGACCATTTGTGACTCGACCAATTACCTGGGAATTTTTCTAGCACTTAAGTAATATTATTATTTGTGATTTTACGGTTTGAGCTGAAATGGAAGAAGAAAATCCATTCGGAAAGATATCCACTTCAAATGCTTCTTCAAGTATTCTTCAGAGGGCCGCTGGAGTAAATTCCAGATTGGTGGTGGAAATTTTCGATGGAAGTGGCCATTTCGGCATGTGGCAAAGTGAGGTTCTAGACGCATTATTTCAACAAGGTCTAGATATTGCCGTTGAAAGAGAGAAACAAAATGAAATGGGAGAAGGAGAATGGAAGACCATCAATCGACTAGCTTGTGGTACAATTCGGTCATGTCTATCTGGAGAACAGAGGTATGCATTTTACAAAGAAACCTCTGCTAGAAAACTGATGACGACACTGGAGGAGAAGTTCTTGAAAAAGAGCAGTCAGAACAAGCTTCACATGAAGAAAAGGCTGTTCCGATTCACTTACATTCCCGGTACCACAATCAACGATCATATCACCAGCTTCAATCAACTAGTTGCTGATTTGTTGAACCTAAATGTGACCTTTGAAGATGAGGATCTTGCCTTAATGTTGTTGGGATCTCTTTTGGAGGAGTTTGAGTTCCTCGAAACAACTCTACTCCATGGGAAGGCTGCTGTAACTCTCAATAAAGTTTGTGGAGCTTTGTACAGCTATGAATTAAGGAGGAAGGAGAAAAGGGAAAGCTCAAATGGAGCTACCGAGGCTTTGATTGTTAGAGGACGCCATGGGAACCAGGCGAAAGGAATGAAGCAATGATCAAAGTCAAAATCCAAATTGGGGAAAGATGAATGCGCCTTTTATCGTGAAAAGGGGCATTGGAAGAAAGATTGTCCTAAGCTGAAAAAGAAAGGCCAATCTGACAATGGAAAGACTGTTGCAGTAGCTGAGTATGACGATAACTCAGATTGTTCACTTGCTCTTTCGGCTTCTACCAACTCTTCTAGTGTTTGGCTTCTTGATTCAGGATGCAGTTATCACATGTGTCCTAATCAAGAATGGTTCTATGATTTTAAAGAACTAGAAGATGGTGTTGTCTACACAGCAAATAATTCCCCTATCACCACACATGAGGTTGGTTCCATTCGATTGAAAAACCAAGATGGATCAATCAGAACATTGAAGGAAGTTCGCTACGTGCCAGATTTATCAAAGAATCTCATTTCTGTGGAAGCCCTAGAAGAAAAAGGTTTCAAAGTTCAAGCAGAAAATGGAGTAATGAAGATCATTTTTGGTGCATTGGTGGTGTTGAAGGGAGTTCGAAAGAATAACAGGTTATACCACTATCAAGGTACTACTGTTATTGGAACTGCAGCAGTGGCTTCTAATGATGAGAAAGAATTGGAAGCATCCAGATTGTGGCATATGCGCTTGGGGCATGCTGGTGAAAAATCCTTGAATCTTCTGGTAAAACAAGGATTATTGTAAGATGTCCAGGCTTGCAAATTGGACTTTTGTGAGCATTGTGTCAAAGGGAAAAAGACAAGGGTGAAATTTGGAACTGCAATCCATGATACTAAAGGTATTCTGGACTATGTTCACTCTGATGTGTGGGGGCCTTCCAAGATGGCATCACTTGGAGGGAAGCACTACTATGCCACCTTCGTTGATGATTTTTCCCGGCGAATTTGGGTGTATACTATGAAGACTAAGGATGAAGTGCTCGGAATTTTCCTTAAGTGGAAAAATATGATGGAAACTCAGACAGGTCGAAAGATCAAGCATCTCCGAACAGATAATGGTGGAGAGTACACGAGTGATCCATTTAAGAAAGCCTGTGATGATAGCGGCATTGTCAGGCACTTCACAGTTAGGCATACACCACAATAAAATGGAGTGGCTGAACGCATGAACCGAACCTTACTGGAGAAAGTTCGATGTATGTTGTCCAATGCTGGGTTGGGCAAGCAGTTTTGGGCTGAAGCTGTTACATATGCGAGCCATCTCATCAATCGCCTACCATCTAGTGCTATTGATGGTAAAACACCACTCGAGAAATGGTCTGGGAAACCTGCTACTAACTATGATTCCTTACGTGTGTTTGGTTCCACTGCTTATTATCATGTGAAGGAATCAAAGTTGGATCCTCGTGCAAAGAAAGCAATTTTCTTGGGGATCGCTTCGGGAGTAAAAGGGTATCGTCTTTGGTGCCTAGAGACCAAGAAGACGATCATCAGCAGGGATGTTACCTTTGATGAATCTACCATGTTAAGAAAGGTAACAACAGAACAAACAAATGGTATTCCGAAATAGGTGGAGTTTGAAAGGCAGATAGTTAGTCCAGCAAATGATGAAGATGTAGAAACTCCAATGGTAGATGAGGAGTCTGATGAGGAAGAGGTTCAAACCCAAGAACCTCCACAGCAACGTGAACCAATTGCATTGAGAAAGCCAAAAAGAACAGTAAGAAAGCCTGATCGCTATGTTGATATGGTGGCTTTTGCATCTCCAATTACAAATGATGACATCCCTACCACTTACAAAGAAGCAGTCAAAAGTTCAGAAGAAGATAAGTGGAGGAATGCCATGATTGAAGAAATGCAGTCCCTTCAGAAGAATCAGACATGGAAGTTAGCTGATCTTCCAAAGGGAAAGAAGGCAATTGGGTGCAAATGGGTCTATGCAAAGAAAGATGGATTTCCTAACGAGTCTAATGTTCGCTACAAAGCAAGGCTGGTAGCTAAAGGGTACGCTCAGACAGAGGGAGTTGATTACAATGAAGTGTTTTCTCCAGTGGTGAAACACTCTTCCATCCGTATTTATTGGCTTTGGTAGCACAGTTAGATCTGGAGCTGGTTCAAATGGATGTAAAAACAACGTTTTTACATGGAGACTTGGAGGAGGAAATCTATATGGTTCAGCCTGAAGGATTCAAAGTTGATGGAAAAGAGAACATGGTTTGTAAACTTGAAAAATCATTGTACGGATTAAAGCAATCTCCGAGGCAGTGGTACAAGCGATTTGACAAGTTTATGTTGAGGCAGAAGTACACAAGAAGCAAATATGATTATTGTGTGTATTTACGCAAGCTGCAAGATGGATCTTTTATATATCTTCTTCTTTATGTTGATGATATGCTGATAGCTTCCAAGAACCAAGAGGAAATTGAGAAGTTAAAATCTCAATTAAATGATCGAAATGAAGGATCTTGGCAAAGCGAAGAAGATTCTTGGCATGGAGATAAGCAGAGATAGGAATGTGGGAAGACTTTTTTTGACTCAAAAGGAATATCTGGGAAGGGTATTGAAGCGTTTTGGCATAAATAAGCAGTCAAAACCTGTTAGTACACCACTTGCTTCTCATTTCAAGCTCAGTGCAGCATTATCTCCAAAAGCTGCAGCAGAGAAAGCATATATGTCAAAAGTACCATATGCAAGTGCTATTGGTAGCTTAATGTATGCTATGGTGTGTACAAGGCCCGACATTTCACATGCAGTTGGGGTCGTGAGCAGGTATATGCATAATCCTGGAAAGGAACATTGACAAGCTGTGAAATGGATTCTACGGTATATTCTGAACACCGTGGATGTTGGATTGGTATATCAGCAGGATAAAGGCAGTCAATATGTAGTTGGATATTGTGATTCCGACTATGCTGGTGATCTGGATAAACGTCGATCAACTACTGGTTATGTGTTCACCTTGTAAAAAGCACCAATATGTTGGAGGTCTACATTACAGTCGACAGTTGCCTTGTCTACGACAGAGGCAGAATATATGCATGTACAGAGGCTGTAAAGGAGGCAATCTGGCTTCAAGGGTTGCTCGGTGAATTAGGTATTCAACAGAAGCACATAAAGGTGCACTGCGATAGTCAGAGTGCTATCATGTTAGCAAAGAATCAAGTTTACCACGCAAGGACGAAGCATATCGACGTTCGTTACCACTTCATACGAGAGGTTCTCGAAGAAGGTGGAGTTGTAATCCAGAAGATTCAGACCACAGAAATCCAGTTGATATGTTGACAAAGGCAGTAAACCCAATCAAATTTCAATATTGTTTGGATTTGATCAATACTGTCAAAACTTGAAGACTACATTGGAAGACACTACACAAGATAAGAGATTGAAGATGTGGAACTTGTCAAGGGGGAGATTTGTGAGATTACCAAGTCCCACATTGGCAAAGTGAATAAAAAAGAAAAATGAGAATTGTCCCACATTGCCAATTGTAAGGCATAGGGGCTGATTTTGTAGTATTAAAAAATGCCTATGGCCTTAGTTGAAATCACACCAACAAAGTCTTTCTCATCTCTAAGGCATTTGTTTTTCTTATTCCTTTTCTTTGTAATATTTTGTTATAAAATTAAGTTGGTAGTGTTTCCTCTTTATTTTGTTTTAGCAGTAGTTTTAGTTTACTAATAGTTTTCGCAACAGTGAATGTCTTGATTTAATGGTTACTATTAAAAGTCAACCTCTATGAGTGTCAGATTTGAGTCATTCCAGAGAAGGAATGGAGCGCATTTGCGTAATTTTTTTTTAATATAAATTTCAATTGAAACATCCAATAGATTTATTAGATTTGGATAACAAGTAGAAAAAAAAATGCAAGTGGGAAGAAATAGATGATAAATGACAAGTTAAATATTAAGATATTCTAATTCTAGGAAGCAAAGCCTACGTTATAAACCAAACAAGTTATGCTTCGCTGAGTTCAAGCTTTTTTTGTTGGTACGATCTTCATCGAATCGAGTTGAGCACGAGCCTAATTCAAGCTCCGTCAAATCTAGCTTATTGAGTTATATCCAAGTTTGTTAAGTTCATTGAATTTTTTACATGCCTAATGTATAGCTTTATTGCTTAAATTATGGTTTGAAATCGTGAGTTATAATATTATGCATTTAAAATATTTTTAATCTCATAAGATACTGGAATCCTATGATACACACATCCATATATATCACTATTTTTCATCTTGTATGAAGTAAAAAAAAATGTAAAATATGTTATATGGAATATGATAAAAAAAAATTAAAGAATGTTATACTCATTATGATAAATATAAATTTTTTTCCACGAATATGTTCGGGAGGCATATTCTCGGGATAGTTCACAAGTGTTTCCACGAACCTCTTACCGAGTATGCTCGCGAGCTTTCGAGCCGAATGCATCCTTGTTCAAGATTGACTTATTTACTAATGAGCCTAATAAATTATTGACAAACAAGCTCGTTTACCAACGAACACCAATTAAACTTAATAAAATTGGTACATCCACATAATATGGATGGAAGTAACCATAGATCAGTTCCGAACTCCTACACAAAAAACACTAATATCGAACTCCAACACATTTTTACCGAATCAAGCACCAAGCAACTCGTGAATAGCTTCGTTAGTCCACGGAGATAGCAAAGCCATGTGATAGTTTAAGTTTGTGTTGATCAAGTCAAGAACAACAAAACGGTAGGGTAGGTCATGATGGAATGGTGGGTACTAATTCAATTAGATTAAAGTGATTTCATTTCTAAGTTGTAAAGAGTAAAAGAAAAAGTACAGTTTCCATTTAAAATACAGACAGACTATCATTAAAGCTGCATCTATTTTGTCAAATTTCTTTTCAAAAGAACCTACAGAATCTAATTGAATTTATTTTCTCTTTTCTACCGAGACTAGAAAAGGATTAGCCTTTAAACTCGACTTGTTGTTAATAAAATTCGGTAACATTTCCGTACGCTTATCATATTTAAGACTGTTTTAAGAATCCCGCCTAGGCGCTATTTTTGAACTTACCGTCCGACTTTTCATTCATCGGACGCTATCAGGCATTGGACTGATATATTGCCGCCTAGGTACCGCCTAGTCCTACTTTTTTCGCCTGAGCACAGCCTAATCCGATTTTTTCCGCAATTTTTAAGATACCACTACTTATAATAATTATAGTTCAAAATACTGTCACCGTATGATTCTCGTTTTAAATCTCAAATCGAGAGATAGTCCATTATAAACCACAAAAAATTTGTGAGGATATGCGTTCTTACGAAATTTATTTTAGCGTTGATGTATTTTTATATTAAAATCGATTAAGACTATGTTTTTGTAATATATTATTACATTATAATTTATTTTTTAGTTGAATTTATACTTTTATCTATTCATAAATATTAAAAATAAAAAAAATCACATATCTACTTAGGTACCGGTTAGGTGCTGGAAGCCCTGACCACTCAACTTGCGCCTAACGCTTTTTAAAAGATTGATACTTAAGCACATCCCTTGAGCTAGGCGCATTGGATTTTGAATTTTGATAGAATCAAATTACTTATAATTTTATTAGTAGAAAAAATTGAAGGGTCATTTGAAGAAGGTAACCCCAAATTAGAAGAATAAAAGTATCAAATAGTTTTTTATGCTTTGTTATGAATGCTTTAGCTATGGATTGTTATTGTCGTTAGGTTTGGAATTTCAAAGACTCAATAGTTAATTCTACTAGCTGTGGATTGATTTGTTATGCCGTGTGAAGTTTTTATTAGTAGTTATGTTTATGATTTTCGTATATCTATCTCCCAGTTTGGCATTTCTTTCCCAGATTGTTTTTCCGAAAAGCTCCATTTTCAAGCTTTTCAAAGCTGCTGTCACGAAAAGTTCTGGAAATCAATAGCAGACCGTTCATAATTAATTAGTATTAAGATTCAGAATCTTTTGTCCAATGCCAAAATATGTTGTTTTATTAAAAGTTTGTAAGTGGAGCTTTTCGTAATAACAGCTCTGTCAGCAATGCCAAACAGGTCCATAGTATTTACACAATTGTTACTGCGCTCCTTGTGTTCTGGGCATGCACTTTTCTTGCCATAGGGCGATAGATAATCTCAAAGCGCAAAAAGTTCAAATTACAACCTATATACCGAACACTACTCTAAAATTTCTAAATAAACCCGAGTGATTCGGAAGGCAATTGACATTTCGGGTTCGTTTGGTTTAACAATTCTTATATGCTATTTTGCTAATAGTTTTTTTTTAATATATTGGTGCTAGCTTTGTCTCTAGCATTTCAAAAGGGCTTTGACATAACATGAAATCATAGTCAAACAAAATTCAGAAAAACTACATATTGAGGAAACAAAAAGAAGCATCTCAAAAATGAAACCGCCTAAATGTCTCTATGGCCTACTTGCTACTTAGCAACTCCACAAGGTCACCTTTCTTCATCTTCGAAAATCCTTTTATGCCGCGGGCTTTCGCGAGTGCTCTCAGCTCTGCCAGCTTCATTGTACTCAAATCCTCGTCTTCCATGTGTGGCTCTTCACCATTGTGTTCCTCAGTATCTGAAGCTTCCCCTTCAGATAACTCATTGAACACCTCGGTTTCCTCCTTATCCAACTGAGGCTGCTTGTCATTGTCAGGTAACTCGTCAGATCGCTTCTTTTTCTCCAAAGTCAAATCACTTGAATAAATCGAATCGAATTTCACTTTAGGAACCGGAGATTTGCGTCGGAAATTCGATGGTGGTCTAGTGATAGAATTTGAGTTTGGTCGAACAATGGCATCCCTTTCATTGTGGGGTATTACGCTTTTATCCTCATTTTCTGTTTCATTCTGTTCTGACTGCTCCAACCCGAAATCTCCATCATTGTTGCTTATTTTTTTCTTCGCTTGCTCGATCGAGTGTTTTCTTAGCAGCTTAAGGAGGGAATCGACTGTTTCGCTTTCTTTACCTTTTCCTTTAGCGGTTTCAACCTTCTTTTCTTCTTTAACTGCAGCTCTTTCGCGTAGTTGAGCTTGTACCTTCCTGAATAGCTCGACAATTTCTTTCTCTCGTGGCCCTGGGGCTGCGGTGGCTTGAAATTTCGGAGTGTTTGAGAGGGACAGTAATGGTCCATTCTTTGATGTTAAAAGATCGGATTCATCGAGGTTTTCGAATTTGTCTTTCTCTTCGTTGTGCCTGTTCCTGTTGCGGGAGAAATTGTTTCGGTTTTGCTTTGGATAGTCTGAGTTTCTTCTAGGGCCGCCTGAGCTTGCTCTGCACACAAAAAATGCTGCCCCAGAAGCATATTTGAAAGATCCAATCTTTACAGGGGAGTAATTTCTGTTATTACTGCTCCAAGAAAGAGAAAACACAGCTACTGATTTTGCAGAAGTTCCAGAATGAGGAAGACACCTGCTTTCTGAAGGTCCATATCCTACAAGGATCATTTAGAAAGAAAGATTATTTGAGATATAAAAATTTAGACATTAGCTACCTGACTCTAACTCCTAGAGAATCAACTGAAAAGGGGAAATGAAACTGTCTAATGAAATTAACTGCACATAAACACAAGCAAATATTCTTCACTCGGATGTAGGGTTGTAAACGACCCGAACTACTCGGCGCTCGGCTCGGTCAAAGCTCATTCGAGCTCGGTTCATTAATAAATGAGCTTGTTCGTGAACAAAATTTCAGGCTCGTTATCGTACATGAACCAAGCTTGAACAAGGGGATACTCGACTCGAAAGCTCGTGAACATGCTCGATAAGAGGCTCGCGAACTTGTTCGCCAATAGGCTCGTTAATGGGCTCGTTAACATAATTGAAAAGTTTAATCATTATATTAATGAAATAGATAGATTATGAAAAATATAAAATAGTGAGTAAAAATGGATATAAAAGTGTATAAAGAAAAATTAAAATTTAAGATAAAGGAAAAATACGTATAAGGTGATATATAAGATATAGATAAAAATAAGTAAAAAAAAAAAAGAGAAAAGATGGATATAAAGCTTAATGGGAAATTGTCAAAAATATACATGTTTCACTAAAATATTTACAAAATTGACCATTAAGTCAAACTAATTACATATCTACAGTCCCACCATAAACAATTTACAAATTAACAAAAAAAAGAGAAATTAATTACATGAATACGGTCTGGTATTTATCTGGTAAATATCTAGTATTCGTCTAGTAATTGTCTAGTAGTTATCTAGTAAATATTGTTATGAAATTGTCATATGCACATCTATTATATATGTGTTAGGTGTCATTAGATCCATAAAAAAAGGTCAAAATTAAGGCATACTAGATAATAACTAGATATCTAACTGTGGGCTATTAGATAAATACTAGATGTCATTTGTTATGTATATTTTAGAAATTTATCTGAAGTTATAATTTACTATATAACTACCAGACGATTACTAGACGACTATTAGTTATTTACAAGATAAATACTACACCGTATTTATGTAATTATTTCCCCCTGTTTTTGTGAACTTGTAGATTGTTTATGGTGTCACCAAATTATTTTAGTTTTTTATGGGATTTTTGTAAGAACCCCAAGCCTAATAATGGCAATTCGGATCCAATCAAATCCCTACTATATATATTCATCAATCTTTATATGCTCAGTAAAGGAATTTGATAGTTTGGGGCAAAGGCTTGGTCTAGCGGTTGAGCCTTGAAGCTGTGAACCTAAAGGTCGCAGGTTCGGGTTCACACTCGGACGGGGTGTGGAATAAGGTTTTCCTTTGTTATTATTGTAAGCCCATACGAGGCAAAAAAAAAATTTTAAAAATATGCTCAGTAAAACCCTAATCTCTTCCTCTGAAGAATTTTGAGAAAGATAATTATATTTCTCTCTTGATCTACAAACATATTACAATGTGGGTATTTATACATGAATGAATCCTATATGAAAGGTAACAAAATAAATACAAATAAATGTAATTAATTGTAATCTTCCTAATCGGGCTAATTAGCATGAATTGGGGATTCTATCTTAGTACAATGAAAATCATTTGTGGTGCTTAGATCCTTCATCTCCGATTCTTCATCTTACGGATTCTATCTTTTTTACAAGTTGAGCTCTCGATTTAAACAAAGCTCGAGATAGGCTCGAAGCTTGGCTTGAGCTCGGTTTGACCAAGCTCAAGCTCGGCTCGGGCTCGGGCTCAATTTGACCAAGCTCGAGCTCGGTTCGAGTTTGTTGAAAATTTAAACAAACAGAGCTTGAACAGCCAGTGTTTGAGCTCGGCTCGGTTCGTTTACAGGCCTACTCGGATGTTTGTTTCTATCTTCAAATCACTGACAGGATACTTTCTGTTCAAAATGTGAAGCCAAAATAAGGAGTGAACTTACACAAGCATAACAGATATTTAACAGTTTCCAACAAGAATATCTCATCAAAAGTAAAAATTGTTTAGGAATGAGGATGCGGCCTATTGGTAGAGATTGGTGTTTTGTGGCAAAGGTCTTAAGCCTAGTGGTTGAGCCTGATGTTGTGATCCTAAGAGGTCACAGGTTCGAGTTCACCTTCGAGTGGGGTGGGGTGGTGTTTTTCTTTGTTATTATTGTAAGCCCAATGAGACAAAAACAATTTTTTAAAAAAAAGAATATCTCAGTGTGTCGGTTTTATTCCTCCCGAGCTCCCGCTCCTCGCAAGGGGAAGCAACAAAACAATTTATTAGTTGTAAACGCATATGCTTATGCTAATAATCTCCTGCACCTCAAGTCCTGAACACAGAGCTACTGGCCTAAACAACTAATTGACAGCTCAGCACTAACCAAAACCAATCACCAAAACATTAACATGTCTAGTGCAATCAATACTGCAATTCAGCTTTGACTATCACCTTAGAGGCAACAGGACTTCTACTAAGATGCAAACTTCTCATGCAATTGCTAAATTAATTAGAGATCTGCGCTCAACAGAGTAGCCATACAAGGACTATCAATGAAAAAGCCTACGTTCTCAAAAGATCTCAAAGAGCACAACAGTGACAGATATCAGAAACATATAAATCCACCAGTAAAGAACAAACTACATATTAAAGAAGATGAGCAGCAATGCAATTAGAGAATGGCCAAAAACTAAAAACACAGCTAACACACAAACTTATCATCTCTTTCAGTGCAGAACCTAAAAGCATTTCATCAAACAGGTGGTGGGCAAAAAACTAAAGAACAACCCAGCCTAAGAAACATACCAATAAAAAGCTATGACGTGTGCCAAAAAAGCTCCACAACATTCACGCATTCAACCAAACAAATACAGACCCAGGGACTATTGACTTTCCACAGCAAAAACCAATATGCACGCAGCACGCCTAGACTCTTCTCGATAATTTGCCACAATTTGACAGAATAAAATGACTCTCTTTACTATCTAATTACTGATTGACAGCAATTCACACTAGGGGGCAAATCTCACAAGAGTAACTCCAATGCACAAAAATTGTATTCAACCTAAAGAATACAATACAAGCACCTCAAAATTCCACAGCACAACTCCAGCTATACGAATTACTGTAAATTGCAGCAAGTAACAGCAGAAAACGAGAAGCAGAAACAATTCAGGAGCTCAAAATTTCGCTCTTTTTTCGGTTTCACAGAAACCAAATATTCTGCGAAGGTTCTGGAATTGAGAATGAAGATAAAGAGAGATATACCTGGAAAGTTCTTGGTAATGAGATGAACAGCTTGCGACATGGCTCTTTAGCTTCAATCGGAAACCTAATGGCGCCTTTGCATTTCAGGTAGTTGTCTCTGTAATTTCTAAGCAGTGATTTATTTGAAAATTTTATTGAAAATTAAATATAATAATTGATAAGGGAGCTTTTGGGTATTATGGACATTGTACAGGGGTAAACAGGGTGAGCCCATACCCTATCAACCCTGGGGCCGGCAGCGTGTCGGGTCTATCCAAATGTCGCTGGACTCCAATACGGGTTTGCCCTTTAACACTTGTTATTAGCCAATGTTATCGAAACCGACTACATTAAATTGGCGCATATAATGAATTTTAAAATTATGTGGCATGTGGAATAGGTAATTACATTGTCAATAATTTTAAAAATAGACAATATATTTCAAGAAACTAACTACACTGGATTATCTATTTCATAGTGGATTTCATTAAAAAAATAATTAATTATATTTCTTTCACAACTAACGAACATTTGAATTTTAAATTAAGCATTAAAAGATTAATAAAATTGATGACTTGGCTTTCTATTTAATTGTCTGCATGTAGAAGATTAAATAGACAATGTTTAACATTTATTGTGTCACATCATATAGGAAAGAGAAAATAGACAAGCTAGTGTAGAGTCATTTTCTAGTTGATTGTCGATTTTTGCTTATGTGTCTAGAGTATCATTGAAATAGACTCACTACTAAAGATGATCTTATGATTTTTATGATTAAATTATAGTCCAATCAAATTCAACCGTGATTCAACTACAGTTCATTTATAGTTCAACCGTTGTTGTTCCGATTGAATAGGTCCGGTTTTTGTTTCTGACTGTATTCTTTTCGTTTCCTTTTTTCTATTTCCTATTTTTTAATAAATAAAATATTTTGTATAGAATATGTATAAAATTGCATATTTTCAATTGTAAATTACAATTCAACCATTAATATATAAGCATAACACAAGAGAAAAAACCATTAAAATGCACAAAATCACTATATTGCAGAGAAAACAAAAAGACCAATAAGTGACTTGGTATCACTTAAGCAAAGTCTCGAGTTCGAACCCTGATGAATGCAGAAAATCCTTATTGAGAGACTCACCCACCACAATCAGGTGCACAACCCGGAACGGATCTGGACGTAAACCGGATAGGCAAAAAAAAAAAATAGAGAAAACAAAAAGAAAATACAACCCGGAATGGTATTTGCTTGCTTCAATTAACGTATGTTTTTTCTACTGTTGCTATAACTTTTTTTTAATATCTACAAACAACACACCACAGTTTAATACTACAAAGTAAAAACGCAAAGGCAAGAGATAGCAGATGAATAAATTCCTTCTAAGCAAACCATCATAATAAATTAAAGTGAGCAAAAACTAAAAGCATTGCCTTCAAGAGTTCAAATGCTGGAATTTATTCGGAAAACAAATAAACCAGAAAAACGAACGTATTTCCAGTTGTTAAGGTATAAACTCTTCATGTCCTAGTTCAATATAAGCCATCGAAGAATCCAACACAATATTTGCATTCAGAATTAGGCTAGATTCAATCGCTTTCCCGAGTCTAGATTTTCATATTACAACCCCGACAAGGAAAAAACCAAATACAATTGCGTTTTTCAAGTGCAAAGTTTAAGCTTTGTGATTTTTTGCCAACTCCTCCACATCCAGTTCCACTTCCAGCACTGGAGTATCCTCTTGCGTGCTGAATTCACTGGTCAATTGACATCAGACAAATTCAGCCATAATTTTCCTATTTCTACTTAAGCAAGAGAAATTTAAGCTAGTTAAAGTCTGTTAAGTAGCTCACCTGTTCTGAACAGGACCATGATCCACAGCAGTTCGTAGACAATAAATCACTCGGCCAACTATATTCGATATAGGAACTGGGCCGAATTTTCGGCTATCATTGGCTTCCTGTGGATCCAAGAAATGATAAATTGGCTAGGTTTGATGATCAAGAAAAATAAATACATATGAATCTTTGAATTTGAACAATTTACAGTAAAAGTTCATCACATGAATAGGCAATTGGATTACCAATATTCACAATACGAATCCACACATGGAGACTGATGCACTGTTTGATGCATATATCAAGGAAAAAAGCAGAGCCTATGCCTCAGACTCACATTAACATTACAACAACAACAACAACATTATCCCAATGCCTTCAAGGCTCCCGCACAAGTGGGGTAGGGGGGGTCGGGTGTACACAACCTTACCTCTGTAATTACAAAGAGATTGTCTCCAATTGACCCTAAAGTGGAGTTGCAACAGCTATCCGTGACTTCACAATAAAAGAAGCTCAGATAGTTTAATGAGTCATTTTGCTTTAGTCCATTAACATTACAACATGGCACATAAAAGTAAGGCCCACACATACTGGATAAGAATATTGCACTAACTACTGCACAATTCTTAAAGTTTGTTTAAAACATATGCACAGAAAATTAAATGGATTTAATCTCATATTGGCGAAAGTGAATTACCACATACCTTAGGCTTCAACTTCTCATTGTCAGCCAAAACCCAGCACTGATCATTCTCAAGAACAAAAGGTTCATCTTTCTCATCAGTAGACACCATTTCATATCCTTCAGTAGCAGCTAATCTTCTAACCAAGTATTTCTCAGTGTCCTCAGGATCCTTCAAGACCACTACATCACCAACATCAACGTGCCTGCAAAGTCAGACACCAAGATATTATTCAGCAACGGATAAATAATATGGAGAAAGTTAAAAAATGATATAGGAAATCATGCAACTGAGCCTGACTGCAGGTTGCTAACAGGGTCTAAGCAAAGACAAATCAATTACTTCTTGTCCATATTCCTAATCATTTGATTTAACCAGTCATTAATCTAAAAATATTTGATAAATTATCGTAATATGATTCAAGGATGAACTTCAGGGGGAAAAACGAATAACTAAGTAATCATGTGATAGCAGCAAACATGTACGCACAATGAAAAATACATGAGCAAATCAATCGCATACAATGGACAAACTAAAACCCTGTTCAATATTACATGATGCAGTCTCCAAACCTATTAGTGTCACCTTTAGACTGATTCAACAACATGATCCAATGGAAAGTGTTCCACCATAACCTGGAGTCGCATAGACCCCACAATGCAATTTGGATCTTTTTTTTATGATGAAATATGTCTTTAAACACTACATTTGGTTTGCTTGCCATCTGTTGCTCTGTAATATTCTAGATCTATTTTCGTCATCACCGAGATTGTTGAAATTGGTCATACAAAATTTTGAATGATTATAGGCCTCTTGACCTACTTATGCATGCTTCTAGAATAAAGCTCAACCACCCATGAAGATATAGGAATCAACAAAATTGTCGCACAAAATCTTATTTGACATTTTAAATGTAAAATGTGATATAAACCTTGCAGTTGCAATTGATGAAAAACAGAGGAAAGGAAATTACACTCAATGCAATACTGTAAACGACTCTCTCACCAAAGTCGAAAAGAACAATATGTCCCACAATTTTCCAAACTGCAAGTTCAGGACAGTCTTTCATCATAAAGTAATTATGACTGAAAACTAACTAATCCTTGATGCTTGGGTTTGCCTTGCAGATTTTATAGATGAAAATTAGCCTCAATCAAGATGCTAGAGACTGATTCGAAAAATAGCAGCAGAACGTACTGTTAATGAAAATTGTCAAACTTGAGAATTATAAATAAAGCAGAACCTTTGTTCCACAGAAAAAGGAAGAAGGAGAGATAATTACACTAAAAGACGAATCAAAAGAAATATGAGACATTGAGATATATCTAACACTGGTCTAGACCATCCAAAACGCTATACGTTAATTTCTTACGAAATCTAGGAACAGACTCAAGAATCATGAAGGTGTATGTTCATTATGATTCCTATATGAAAATGAACCAATGACGATAAAAAAGGTTAATTGTTCCATCTTAGAAAGCCCTTCCAAATTGTCTACCCTAATTCTTCAGAACTTGCATATGTGTTTCAATCCTCTCTTACGCATTGAAACACACCTAAGTACACTAACAACTTTGAAGTAAGGGATAACAAGACAGTTCAGATTAAGACAATAATTAAACTGAAACAAGCAAAAGCCTGATAGCCCATTCAAATAGGCACATAATCAGTATTTTAAAGGCATTTTAAACTAAAATATAGAGCTATGTCATCCATAGGTCAAATTTTCTGTTGTCAATAATTTATTTCTTCTTTTTCCATCTTAGGGTTGAACCATAGTTCTGCCGCAACTCATACAGTACTGCCAACACCTTCTCCCACGATCAATATCACGATTTCCTTCTCTAATTTTTTCTCTATTAAAACTATCTAACCTAATTTATCATCTAAATGATCTAATCCTCTTTTATAATCTAGCCTACTAAATCTAACCTAAAAGTTACATGTTGGGAGATGGGAGATGAATATCTCTTACATGGAGGACCAATCCAAATTAACTACAGGTCAAAATTCTCATTTTTGCATTCAGCTATAATATTAATCAAATATTAAGGTTCTCAATAACAATGGTGATTTGTGAATCAAGCAAACTCTATTAGTATAAAATAACGTAGAAAAAAAGGGAGAAGTAGCAATACGTTGGACTAACAGCCGGTAACCTTCGAACAAGAAGAGTACCCCCATGATCTCCAATTGTTGGTGCCATTTCATGTCCTTTATTCCAGTATAAATATGTCAACCTGCCGTGAAATATATTTTTCAACATTTGATCTAAAGCTTCTATCTCATTGAGTTGACCCCTCCAATAGCTCTGCACCACATTGGAGAACAAATATTAGGGTTGAACATAAAATTTTAATTATAGTTATTGCATGACTTACCACAATAGTTGGCATAAATAGATCGGCATTACAATTAGAAAATCAATTTTCTCAGGACTTTGAGCATACACAAAAAGAAAAATTTACAAGGCTGTTGAACACAAGGGATGAAACACAAGCCTACTGGAACTCATTAGAATTCGTTACTTGTTTTTAACTTAGACTTCATTTGTTAACAATTTCCAATATTCAATAGCATTTTTTAAAAAGAAATAAAATATAATGTTATATGTACTTACTATTAGCCCTTGTTTGGTTTTATGGGTTTTTTTCGTGGTATGTTTCTCTCATGGTTCAAAAACCATGAAATTAGAACCACGGATTTGGTAGTTCTCCATCATTTTAAGCTAATTTTTTTAAGAAAACCATATCATACCATATAATCTATACAAACAAGGATTTTAAAAAAGCATACCATAATATACCATACCGTACCGTACTTTAATGAACCACGGAGAACCATCAACCAAACAGATAGTCAATGACTATGAAATAAAATCCAACATCTTACAAGAAGAAGTAACCATTCACATCAACATTGGTACTGAAAACAATTGCCAATGCTATTATGTCAAAAAAGATAAATCTCTGCTCATTCTTTTAAAATATTTAGATTGCCAGCAAGTATTTAACGAGCAGGGCACAAATTCAATATTTCTGATAAATAATTCCCCAAGGAACGCCCAGTATATTCTGCAGTCCATTACATCCAGAGATTGAACAATGTTTGTTTGGGTACCAAATCACACGCAGACATAGGCAAATCAAATATACTGAAAAATTACCATCAGAAGCTTAAAAAAACATTGAAAAACCAACATCTACTGAGTCACTGATATCAATAAAGCCACCTGATCCCGAAATCCCCAAATTCAACAAATATTGCGATGAATTCGAAGCACTAAAAATCAAAGATAAGGACCAAAACAATTCCCGAAAGCAAATTTCAGGACAAAAAATACCATAGAGTCGATTCTCAAAAAGAAATTAGACTAAGACATTGAGAAGGAGCAGGTTACAAGGAGAGCGAGAATTACCTTCTGGCAGAGAGAGGCGGAGTAGTTGAACTTGAGGGCGACGTATCGGAGCCAAGTCGCAAGAGAAACCATTTGCTCTCTCTCACTGCCGTAGTAATGCTTGCAGTTTGCAGTCTGCGTGTGCCACGCCCTGCATTCCTTTTACCATAAACCCCGAGAGAGAGAGAGCGCCCAACAAGATTGCTCGCTTTGATGGCGGGTTTTACCCGTTTCCAATTTGGTTAGCTCTATCTTCGATATCGACCCGGTTCGGGTTGATCACCGTATTTTTTTAGTTTGTGTACCTATAACTGAACCGTTCATAAATAATTCGGTGATTGGCACGATAAAATTTCAGCTAAAATCTATTAATGAACTGTCCGTCAATATAATTTTAGGTAAGCTTGAATAAGATAAAGTTCGATTCAAAAGCTAGTAAATAAGCTCATCAACTCACCCATTGAAGTTTTGTGAACTAGATCCATTAGTTTTTTATATTTTAAAAAATAAGTTTTTTAATTTATGCAAATGTGTTTACATCGTTATATATAAATGGAAAATTTTTAAGTCACTTCGGGTGCCAATTGAACACGTGACCTTTAAGGCTACTAATTCATTCTCAGGGCTAGGACATTAATAGAAAGAATAATATATAGTTTTAATTCATCTATATATCATTTTAATTTAAAATTTGTTAATTATATAAGGACTAAACGATATTATAAGTATGAAAGCTTAGTATTATTTAATGTAATAAACTTGATATTGTTATTTTTATTTGTAAATAGAATAAATGAGTTTCTTAATGGACGGATAAATAAGTTATTCATTATACTAGTTGTTAAACGAACTGTTTGTAAGCATTAATTTTGAACTCGAACGAAACTCAAAAGCTGGCTTAAACTCATTAAAAACTAAACAAAATAATATGAATAAGTCAAAGTTCGATTTGACTCGGTTCGTTAACAGCCCTATATATGAGTATTAATTGTCATTATAATTCGTCAAATTTTAGTTGCTATTTTCAATTTATGCTAAACGTAATTAAACATTTTTTTAAAAAAATTATCTCAGTTTATAATAATGAAGAAAAATTTTATCTCAACTGATTTTGGTGTGGAATTGAACATGTGACTTTTAAAATCACAACTTCTAAATTTAACCACTAGACTAAACCTTTATCACAACCAAATTTAATTAAACTTATTACAGTATAAATTTTATTTATTTTTTTATTAAATAACAAATTTGTGTACCCTTATATTAATTTATTTAATACACAATAGTTTTTACTATTATACCGTTAAGTAACAAATTTATGTATTAAGTTCGTCCACTACCATGTTATTAAAGATAAAGTCGTATTCTATTGATTATTTTTAAACCTGTATGAGTTGGTGTATCACTTAATGCATGAATGATTATAAAATAAAATATATTCTCTATTTTTGCTTCAATCTACATTTCCATTTAATTTTTGAAACGTGTCCATTTTTTTATTTACTTAAAGATTTTAAAAAATAGCCACCACAGCATATTTTAGAAATTAGATTTTATTTTTGCTGGTGTCGGATGGATGATGAGGAGCCAAACAGGTGATCCACTCTTTTTTGTGATTTTATAAAATAAGCAAGTGGTTAAAGTTAAAGGCTTATGGGATTTTAATTATAAAATAAGAAAATTAGAGATTTAAACATTGTGACTTATATTGGTCCGGACGCTGTCTATTTAATCTATTATTTTTAACTCATTTCGAAACAGAAAAGCCTTTACAATTGAATTCTTTACAACCAAAAGGACCATTTTCTTCTTCTCTCTAATTCCCAATCTAAGAGTATCATCCTCTTGAATTTTTATAAATCACAACTTATTTCCAAGTTGTATTTAGGTTACAATAAGACCTTAACAAGCATCTTGCTTAATCTTCATACAAGTGGAACTAATTGAGTTTTATTGATCTTATACTTTTGGTTACCAAGAATCCCTTTTACGACATATTTGAAAATGCTAATTATTCTAAGCTTTCGAGATGATGACAAACGGATTTGCAAGAGTGTTGTTTGTTTGAGATTTTACAGATTGAGAATGTGTGATTGCAATTGTTATGAAAGCTTCGATCATCTTCTCTTTGCTTGTAGTGAAACAACCTATACCATATACTAATAAAAAGAATCGTAATCCCAACGTATAATTTTTTTAAAATACTTATACTTCTTTATATATATAATTACTTCAACATTATATCCTTTTACAAAATAATCTTATACAAAGCAAAACCAAAACCCGACAACTTGCTATACTATATGCTTGTCATGTGAGGAGAGAGAGCGAGATAGAACACAACCAGCTAATCTTTCGTCCATGGTATATACAAGTAGTGAACTTCTAGTACGAACTTTATCATCTCTGAAAAATTTAGCGCTTTATATAAGGCGCAACTCAATGAATATAAACAATCAATGAACTTAACAATCACATGCAGTCATACATTCAAAATAAACACACAATCATTCATATATGCTATTGAATGATTCATTTATTTAATTGTTGTGACATTTCCGACAAAACTATTGCCCCGGGATACATGTAACATATAACATTTGATTTTGCTGACCAACTTGTATAACATTTGGTTGGCCTTTCGGTCTAGATAAACAATTGGTTGATCTTTCGGTCCATTTGTCAGATATAGCAATTGGTTGACCATATAGGTACAGTTGAACAGAACATGTATTGCAATGTTTGATCGGCTACGTCACAACGTCTCTTTTACTTTTCTACTTATTCATGCTCATGTACATATATGAATTCAAGTTGAATCCTATCAAATATTTGAAGTACATTTATCATATAAATTCCACATATTATATACAATACTCACTTATACTTATCCAATAATTCACATTAACCGTTCACCAATATTCACTTATAGCCATAATCCACATATCAATACCATCTCAATGCAATTTACATTTCATATCAATTATAACCACACAACACATATAACACAATTCAAATACAATTTCAAATCAAAATAATCATATCACTCAATTCACATTAAGACAATTTACACAAATCTTATATACAATGACATTCACTTGTACACATACCCTTAACTATCAATAACCAATAACTAACTATAATACACAAGTCACATATAACACAATTCTAGTACATTTTTATATCAAAGAGTTCAACTAAGTTCAGTGCATACAAATTCGATACTCACGTATAATAGCACACAATCAACTTAATTCACACAAAGATAAAACTCACATATCCATTCAAATAACACATCAACACATTTCACCCATAAATTCATATCATGTTTATACTCACAAAATTATCCGAGCTAATTCTCTCGAAATGAGTTGGACCTTTCTCCGGAATCCCTTCAATGTTTTGAGCTCCTATAACATACATATTCATACATCAAACATACATACATACATCTTATAACTTTTGTAAATATATAAAGACTAATATAAACTAGAATAGAATTACTATCTCTATGACCTTACTGAATATAATCAATCATATCTCTCAAAGTACTCATCCAAATGACCTGATTCCAGTTTCATTTTACTCTTAACATATAGCTTTATAACATATCCAAATTTCATAATTTTCTGATGACTTTTCCATTTATTACGAATTTTATATTTTAAACTCTAATTCTGTACTGTTTTGCCTACACTTAGAACTAGTATTCTTATGACCCCGCTTTACTTTAAAATTCATAGCTTTCGACTTACTTACTCAAATGTGTTGATTCTTCTTTTGTTCAATTCTTAATACACAATTACATAACATACTAAAACCTCAAAATTTTGAAAGCCTTATACGATTTATAGTGAATTTTCCTTCAATTCCCCGTTTCAAGCCGTTCTACCTGGATAACTTCTTAGTAAAACGACCATAACTTTCTATAAACAACATGAATTGACCTGATTCTTCTTCCTACTTAAACTATACACATAAGGAAATAACATATCAAAAACTCTGAATTTTCTAAGTAGTATAACAATCCCAGATTAATTTTGAAACTCACTCCATCTCTTTGATCATCTAATTCTGCACACTTCATTTTATAAAAATCATAGCTATAGATCTACTTATCTAAAAATCCCCAAATTTTACAGAAGTAACCTAGAGATGTAGAGAATCAATTCATCTTTTTGTTATAACCTCAAATTCTATCTCTAACATCTCGAAAATCATATTATTAAACTATAGACATACCTGATTATTGTTCTTCTTCCAATTTCCTCTGCTTTTCTTCCTTATGCTTCCTTCTCTTCTATGTAACGATTCTAGCCTTTCTAAAGGTTATAGAGATCAGATTTTTTATCCTAATCTTACCTACTTTTCTTATATATATCTATCCTCATACCAAAATTACCTTTACTAATATAACACTATTACACTAACAATAATAATAATAATAACAATAACTACTAATTAAAATATAACTTGTGTATCTAATACATTTTTATATACATATATTATATATACACTAACTATACCTTTATATTATTTCTTATACTAAAATAATAGTACTAGTAACAATACTAATATTAAACAATACAAATATCTTATCCATTAAACCAATTTATATTTATAATATAACTATACTCTACTTATTTTTTAAAATTCTATTCTTCTATGGTTTGATGCCTAGACGATAAAATATCGTATTTCGTATCATCAAATAATTATTAACTTAACTAATCAATTTATTATAATTTAAGACATGTAAAATATTAAGTAATTAATCTAATTTTATGACATGTAATGGATGTAAGCAATGAGATGTTACATGTAGAGGCCCTTATAGAGGCAGTCTTCAAAATCTCCCCGTTGATACTTATCCTCGGAGTCTTGATCTTGAACGTTGTCTTACAACAACTCTTTTCCTTGAGAGCTATTGGATCTTCCGTTAGACTCCTCTTCTTTTCCATTAGGCACATTAACGGGAGTCAACTTCTATCAACTTTCTACAGTTGACCAGACTTTTGCACGAATTAGTCTCGTACAGCTTTATATGTGCCAGCTGTCATGTGGCTAAAAGTGGTCATTACTCTTTATTGTCAACTCACTTTTTGAAAATCATCTCACTACTTTTTATGCAAGGTCGATCACCTATCTTTTTGGATCATAAAAAGTAGAGCTCTATTTTTAATATTTGTCTTCTCGTGAGTTGTTGTATTTGGGATATGAGCTTGATTGTAGATGATGTTCTCCTTCTCTTGTACGCCAAGATAGTCTTTCGAGATAGTTGGTTTCTGAGATTATCTTATGATCTCCAAGTCTTTTGTCTTACTTATGAGATTTAATGTCTTTTTAGCGTGATTATCTTCTGAGTGCGTAGTTTCTAATTTTTTATTATTTTCAAAATTTGGCTTATAGATTTCGATCCTTAGCTTATGATAATTCTTCTTATGGGCTAAGTTCAACAATTCTTTGAGCTCTTATAAAAAGTCAAAGTATTGACAAATAATTAAATTAACAACGTATACATATATTTAGATCCTCCTTGTTTAAAAATATGTATCTTTTCGAAAAAAAATAGTACACCTACATTTAAGATGAATACTATAGTTAGTTTGTTTTTCTTAAAGTAAAACTTATTTACCACTTTATATTAGTGGGATGGGGTTTATCAGACGGTGATAGAGGTAAAGTAAGAAAAAAAACTCACCATAAAAAAAGCCATTTTTAATTGCTTTTGCTTCACTAGACAAGTAAATTAAAAAAAAAATATATACTACATTCAATAGTAAAAGCAAGTAGAGAAAAAGGATAAAGATATAGTAAAAAAAGGTTTACGTTGAGATGTGGTGGGTGTTTCTTCTAACTTAAAAATTCTTTATAAGGAGTTTTTTATATTATAAGAAGTCTTGAAAAATGTTTCTCTTGACTTACTTATAAATTATAAGTTAAAAATATAAAAGTAAGTAGGAGTGACTTTTTAACTTATAACCTTTTTACTTTTTTTAAGTTAATAAGTCAATAAGTATAAATACCCCATTGAATTTAACATGAAAAGTCGGATATCACTATGAACTTTTAAAAGTTTCAATTAATTCATTGCAATTTATAAAAATGCATCAATTTACTAGCTCAATACCCTTATCAACTTCTAATTATTTGACTTTCCAAATATATCATTTTTCCTTATCTTTCATTTTCTTACCAAGAGAAAGAGTTTTCTCCATCTTACAAGAAAACATTTTCTTTAGCTATAGCTATCAGTTCACACCACTCCCTTTATCTCCACCACCTTGTCATCCAATTCCATTGTCAAAAGTATTTTCAAAGAGCCTACTACTGTTTTTATTTCAGACTTGTTCAATCAATTCACGATCCAACTGATCCGTCCAAGCCTAATTTTTATGGGTCAAATTTGAACAAATATATATTAATATAAATTCAATTCGGTCCAAGTTTACTAAAGCCCAAACATATAATGAGTTGGGCTTAATTTTTATATAAAAAATGTAAGCCCCAAGATATTTATATATTATTAATTATTAATAAGTATCTTTTGTTCGAGTCATTTTTGGGCTCATAGACAGATGGTTTTTATATATTACAATTTCAAGTTTTCATAAAAAAAATTATTAACAACAGTATAAATAATTAATTTTTAAATAATATATATATATATATATATATATATATATATATATATATAATTATTGATGAATGAGTTAAATTAAATTTAAAAATAAAATTTTAAATTAAGACCCAATCTAACCACATATAGATTTTATGGGGCCTGAATTGAGCTAGGGGCGAGCAAAATTACTGTTAGATCGACCAGCCTTCGTAAACCTAAAACAAACAATTGTCTTGTCTCGGGTAAGAAAAACAAAGTTCACAAACAAATATGTTTTGCTAACAAAAAAAATATAAGTAAAATATCAAAATATCCGTTTTTTGTGATTCGTGAAGCGTGTCTCAGCTTTTAGCCTTGAGACAGAAACGGCCGTTATGATGTTAACGGCCCTACCATTCACTGAGTATGGGTTCCCACATTTTGCTACGCGTCGGTTTTTTATTACGCCACGCGTATCTTAGATTTTGACTTTTCCGTATTTTCTAGCTTTCCCCTTCCCCCACCCATCTGTTAGCTACGCAATCTCTGTTCTACACTCGTGCCTCGTTAATGCAACTCATTCTTCCTCTTTCTACCTGCTAATCTCAGGTTCGTCACAGTTTCATTTTTGCCCTCTTGTTTGCTTGCCTAGAAATTAGAGGAAATTTCATCCGCTATATTGATTGCTTTGATTCCATAGATCCTGATTTGTATTTTTTATCGCTTCTAAATTTTTGTTGGTTTGGAGGTAGATCTTGTTCTTTTTTTTTTTTCTGATTTCACTGCCATTATTTTTTGGTATAATTGGTGCTGAATAGCTAAAATCAATAATTTCAGGAAAATATTAGGATACAGACGATTTTTGTTACCATTGACATTAAATCTTATATTGGAGTTTTGATTGTGTTACTCCATAAGCATTGGAGCTGAATATGAGTTTGTGTGCTGTTTAATTAGGGTTTTATTGCGTTTGTGTACTGTTTAATGGCAACTCAAATTCTTCCTCTTTCTACCTGCTGATCTCAGGTTCGTTACAGTTTCCAATTGTTGCCCACTTGTTTGCTTGCCTAGAAATTAGAGGAAATTTCACCCGCTATAGATCCTGATTTGTAATTTTTATTGCTTCTAAATCTATGTTCGTCAGGTGGTAAAGCGTGATTTTTTTCTTTCTAATTTCACTGCCATTATTTTTTGGTGGTGCTCAACAGCAAAATCACTAATTTCGGGAATATGTTAGGATGCAGACAATTTTTTTTTGCCATTGACATTGAATCTTGTGTTGTAGTTTTGATTGTGTTACTCCATAAGAATTGGAGCTGAATCTGTGTTCGCGTACTGTTTAATTAGGGTTTTTATTGCTTTTGAAGTGCACGATTTGGATTTTATTGAAGAAATGGACAAATCGAAAATATCCGTAGAGGAATGAATCCTGATTTGTATTTTTATCGCTTCTAAATATATGGTGGTTTGGTGGGAGATCGTGTTCTTTTTTTTTCTTTCTAATTTAACTGCCATTATTTTTTTGGTATAATTGGTGCTGAACAGCTGAAATCACTAATTTCCGGAAAATCTTAGGATACAGACGATTTTTGTTACCATTGACATTCAATCTTATGTTGTAGTTTCGACTGTGTTACTCCATAAGAATTGGAGCTGAATCTGATTTTGTGAATTGTCTAATAGGGTTTTTATTGCGTTTGAAGTGCGGGATTCGGATTTTATTGAAGAAATGGACAAATCGAAAATATCCCAATGGGGTGAGCGTTTGAAGACCGGAGGGGCCCAAATGAGCCGGCTAGTGAGTGATAAGATGAAGGAGATACTCCAAACCCCTACACCTGAATCTAAGATGGTTGATGAGGCCACCTCAGAAACCCTAGAGGAATCAAATTGGGGTCTGAACTTGAGGATATGTGCAATGATCAATAGTGAAGAGTTCAATGGCACTGAAATTGTTAGGGCTATAAAAAAGAAGTTTGCTGGCAAGAATTCGGTGAGCCAGAGGCTGAGCCTCGATTTGTTGGAGACATGTAGTATGAACTGTGAGAAAGTGTTCTCTGAGGTGGCATCAGAGAAGGTCTTGGATGAAATGGTGAAGATGATTGAAAATCCACAAACAGATCAGGGAAATAGAGATAGAGCTGCTCAGTTGATTAGGGCTTGGGGACAGTCTGCTGATCTTGAGTATCTACCGGTTTTTCGCCAAACATATATGGTATACCCACTTCCTGATTTATCATTCATATGCTTCCATTGCTATATAATAGAATCTATAACGTAAAACTGGAAACTCGAATAGTTTATAACTTTGTTGCATTCAATGTATGAATTTCACACATGATTTTTTATGATGCATCACAATTCCATCTTTCGGTTGCAACTCTCTTTTTTTTCTTATACTGCAAAATCAGTGTGGTGAGTTGCCCAAGCTTGCCGACCACTCGTGCTTTCCCTTGAGAAAGAAATTAATGTAAAATTCTAGCTGGCATAAATTGGAATCCCAGTGCTAAACTATATCTCTGACCTTATTGATGCTCTAAAGAAGAAAAGAACGTTCCCATTTTTTCCAAGCGAGCAGTATAGTGCTTGCACATAAAGATTTTCAATTGATGAACTTGTATTCTTCTCTTCTTATTTGAGCAAAGACTTGAAGGACATGATGGTGTTCGAAGTGTGGAGTTCTTTATTTTGCAATTTGTTTCAGCCAATATATGGAAGTCAATAATATTCTGCTGATTTATTTGTGTATTTCGTCAAGACATTTCCTTTTATTTTCTCATATCCTATAACGTGTTTTAAAGGTTGAAGGCCTGCCATGTCTAAAGCAAATCCCAGCAACAGGTTTAGACTATATAATGTCACTTGAAAGTATCTCAGCTATAATTTTACCTTCAAACCAGTTCTTGTCTGACTAGTCTGAAAATTAACTTCATAACTGAACGAAGCTTATTTTTAACTGAATTGATATGTCAGTTGGCAACTGTTACTATTTTAATTATGCTATACTTTATATTGCTGTTCTTTTCGAAGTACGTTTGTTCTTACTGCAGAAGTTGAAAAGGTATGTAACTTATTTTTCTTTCCCAAGCCACAAAGAGTACTGTTTCTGGTTAAAATCATCTGTGACCAGTCTGGCGCCTTTTTGCATCTATGTGGCATATAATTATTAATGATGTAAAAATTGGTATAAGGTTCCTTGTATTATCAGATTGTTATCCTGTAATCATTGCTATGCAGGCACTGATTTAGTTTTGGTTAGTTTCATAATTTTTATAAATGAAATCTTAATCATAAAGGGTTTTTCCTTTTCAAGTCTAATATTAATCAAACGACTGAGGGTCAGATGTTGATGTTGGCTTATATGATGAAATCGGTATGACTAGGCTTAAGACAGGCTACATATTTCAAAAGTTGACCTTGCTTTCTATTTGAGCAGAAATAGTTTGGAGACTAAGATATTTGCTAGTAATTTCTTTCAGCTCATGTGTACAAGTTAATAATTTGAGTCTTTTTTTTCAAATGAAATTATTGAAAGACAATAAACCCTCAATATTTTTCAATTTGTCGTCATGGCAGACTTTGCAAGAGAGAAATCTACCTCAGGCAGTGGAAGACGGGAATTCGCCACACATGCAGCGCTCCTTGGAGTCATACATTCATCAGCAGCCACTTGCTCCTCCTGAAAGATATCCTATTCCTGAAACAGATTTCAATGATGCAAACAGTTCTGCTTTCGTATATGACAGTGGAAACCTGTCTGTTGAACAAAAGAATGAATACCTTGTAACAACTCGGAACAGCATTGAGCTTCTCTCAAGCATTTTGAATGCTGAGTCTGAACCAAAGGCAATAAAGGTAATCTCTTTTTGTTCCTTATCTTTCTAATTGATGTATCTTCTCTTATTTTCAGTTGGATATGACGTTTTAAAGATATGTCGAAAAATTGCTTCCATATTTTAAGTTTAAATCATGTATATCTTGGTAACAGAGTGTTGCTTTCCTATCTTTCTTCTTATACATGTGTGAAAAAGTAAAGTAAAACAGAACAGAAGTAAATTGGGCAAAAAGAACTGTTTGGTCCTTGTGCTATAAATGTTTTGCCCATTTGGTCCATGTGGTGTGGTATACATGTTACCTATTTGGTCCCATGTTATGCAACATTTTACCTTTCGGGTCCCCGTGCTATGTAATCGTTACCCTTTTGATCCTTGTGCTATGTAATTTGTTATGTTTTTGGACCGTGTATGGTAGAGACTTTATCAGTGATATTTTACGTAATCTGGTCTAAAGGGACATAAAAGGTAATAGATTGAATAGCACGAAGAGGTAACATATGTAGCACTGGGTCCAAATGGACAAACTGATGATACCACAAGGCCTAAAAAAGTATTTTTGCTTGTTAAAAATTGTGTTTAATATTTATGAGCAATTGACTACAACTATGACATACGTGGGTGCAGGAGGATCTTACAGTGAGCTTACTAGAGAAGTGCAGGGAATCACAGCCAGTGATACAGAGAATCATAGAAAGCACGACTGATGACGAGGCAATGCTGTTCGAGGCTCTCAATCTCAACGACGAGCTTCAACAGGTGGTCTCCAGATACGAGGAGCTGGAAGCCGGCCTAAAATCCGAACACCCGCAGCTACCTGAGAAATCTGCTAATACTATGGACAATGTACCTGTTGTAGTTGAACAGGACAAAGAAGTAGTGAAGGCAGACGATTCGTTGAAAAGCTTGAGCATCGGTGAATCTAACGGCAAAAATAAAGCAGAGGAATCTAGCAGCAAGAATAGTGATGAATCCTGTAGCTAGAACAGAGACGAATCCAGCAGCAACAAGAAAGATGATGAATTGAAATAAGGGTTGGCCTGCTGGTGTTTCTCCATATGGGCAATCTGGTGTTACTTTTGAATCCCTAATTTTTTCATATTTTATCTGTTGTTCCTATTTGCAGATTGAAAGTAGTTTTCAGTCTTTGTTACTTATCTCTTATTGGTTGCTAGTGGATATCTTATATGTATATTTGGGATACTTATAATTGCTAGTTCCAGGCTTCACTGCAGGTTTTGTGGAATAATTTATTTCTCTGGGAGATTATTATTGATACATGTATACGTCATAGGCTACAAGCCAAAAGCACTCTTAGTAACAAATACCCCTAAATTAATCCAATGCTTAACTCAATCTGCAAATAATCAAGTCCAACTCAATTTGCAAATAATCAACTCTGGCTCAGGTTGAACATATGGAACGTCAATTGGAAGCTTCTCATTTATATACCTTTTATATTAAACAAAGTAAAACAAAATAATATGACATATTGACAACAAACTATCATTGCACAGTGTAGAACTACTAAACATATCATCTAGCAAAATTTTAGATTTAATGCTCCAAATTCCAACTATTCTCGGTTGAGGAATGAATACGGGGAATGAGTCAATTTAATCATTTTTCATATATTATTCTCCAAAATGGGGATTCCCCATATATGAGGAATAGATTTATTCTCCGTTTTGGGAAATAGATTAAAATGTTATTTTTTCTTAGTTTAATGGTAAAGTATTTTTATTTTAAAGGGAATTTGAATTGGGAAATATAAAATGGAGTTTGAGAAATAGAAAATAAGGAATATGATTGGACCTAAGCTTGGATTGGATCTACACGGGACAAATGCTCAACTCAATGAAGGCTTTTTTTGGATTTATGAATGAATTTACTTAAGTGTGAATTTGTATGTTTCCGTGTCCTTAGATACCAAGCTTAACAAGTGAACATAGTTAAAAATTGTGGGGTCAAAACTGTAACGAGGAAAAGAAAAAAAATTCAGTACATATCGTCGGCTGTCACTAGTAGGTAACTAGAGTCATCAATCATCGCAAATGGAAGCCCACGCATCTTAAACCATCTTCCAAAACAAAAAAAATTCCCCTCTCCCGCCATATTCATTTTGCTTTCCCTCTTCGTTCTTCTTCTTCTTCTGTGATTAATTATCCCTAACTTCCTTCCACACTTTCAGTATTTCTCCAATTTCCATCCTCACTTCAAAACGAAACCCTAGTTACCGATTCAAAGTTACTTAATCATGCCTTCCGTGGTTTCTACGGGGAAAATCCTCAAATTAGAGATGGAGAATTTCAAATCCTACAAGGGCCTTCAGACGATTGGCCCTTTCAAGGACTTCACCGCCATAATTGGTCCTAATGGAGCTGGCAAGTCCAATTTAATGGACGCTATCAGTTTCGTTCTTGGTGTTCGAACAGGTCAACTTCGTGGAGCTCAGCTTAAGGATCTGATTTATGCGTTTGATGACCGTGAGAAGGAGCAGAAAGGTCGTCGGGCTTTTGTGCGGCTGGTGTATCTGTTGGCTAATGAGTCTGAACTCTCGTTCACCAGGACCATTACGAGTGCGGGGAGTAGTGAGTACAGGATTGATGGCAAGGTTGTTAATTGGGATGAGTATAATGGGAGATTGAGGTCGTTGGGAATCCTTGTTAAGGCTAGGAATTTTTTGGTTTTTCAGGTGATTATTTTGCTTGTTTGAATCTGTGTTCTATTTTGGCGATGCTTTAATTTGTGCCATCTTGTGTATATTGTACTGGTACGCTGTTTATGGGCCTTTTCAGTCCTTCGCTGAGTGTATTTAAAGCATTAAAGAATGGTCCATAAAGCTGCCTGGGGTTCACTGAAGTTTAATTGAAGTTTGGGGGGTTTAATTTGAGATCTAAGAAAATGTTGTATTTGAATGCATGATGATAAAGACACTGTCAAATTTGAGTACTGTAACTATCTTACCAGTAGCTTTTAATTAGTGGAAATATAAGTTTTGTTGAATTTGAATGAAAGTTTGTATGGAGCTTTGAGAAGTGCAGTCCACTGAGTCACTGACCTACTTGGCTTGTCCACACTCTTTACTCCAGTGATGTGTTGTTCTTATTCTTCTTATTTGGAGACTCGTTTTTTTACTTTTCTGGGATTTGGGTAGGATTACAACTGGACGTTGTTACATATTCTCATGGGATGTTATGCTGTGTCAATCCTGTTCTGAACAGACTTCCACATTTAGGTGTAAATCATTTTCTTTTCTCTCATTTAATTTGGTGTTGAATAGTTGCTTTGTCTTGTAATTTGAAGAAAATAGTGTTCAAGTTCAGTAAGCTGTCAAGTGATTGCTGGAAATGCCTGAGATACCTTTTTTATTGAGTCTGATGGCTGAATTTTATGGACTTGGAGTTCTAATTATTGTTTATTAACACTTTTTACATAGGGTGATGTCGAGTCCATTGCATCTAAGAACCCCAAAGAACTGACTCAACTGCTTGAGCAAATTTCTGGATCTGAGGAGCTCAAGAGAGAGTATGAGGAACTCGAAGAAAAGAAAGCCATGGCCGAAGAGAAATCTGCTCTAGCTTTTCAGAAAAAGAGAACTGTAGTAATGGAGAGGAAGCAGAAAAAAGAGCAGAAGGAAGAAGCAGAAAAACATCTTCGCCTACAAGAACAACTGGTATGAGTGGTTACATTTCCATGAGGATCACTATTCCATGTTTTTGTTACAAGTAGCTGGCCATGTATATGAACCACTCATTTATCTTCGGAGGGAAGTAACTACTTCAATATTTCTTGTTCTTTTTGTCCACAGAAATCTTTAAAAAGAGAGCACTTCTTATGGCAATTATTTCTCATAGACAAGGATATCACAAAGACAAATAATGACCTTGAAGGTGAAAGGGAAAATATTAAAGGTGTCATGAATGAACTCGAGGGGTTTGAATCTGAAGCTAGTAAGAAAAAGAAAGAACAGGCTAAGTACTTGAAAGAGGTTGCACATTATGAGAAGAAGATTACGGAGAGAGGTTCTAAACTTGACAAAAATGTGAGTTTTGCTCGAATTTATTTAGCTCAGAGCTGTCATTCTATTCACTATTCACTCTTTAGAAGTTGAATTGCAGATTCATAATTTGAAAGTGTGAAAAAATGATGTCTTATGCAGGATAGAAGACATTTTATGTATTTCATAGCTTATCTCAAATTCCCAACCGAGTCTGGTACTCTTGTTCATTGCTTTGTGTAGTCAAATTTTAACAACAATGAGAAGTTTTTTGTTTCTCTAGAAAAATATGTGCAACTTTTTATGCCACAGTTGTGAAGGCAATCTGTGATTGTGAATAGTGATAAGATTTATTAGGTTTTGGAAAAATAAGTTTCTTGTTTAGGAAGAGATAGCCAGTGGCAAGATAAGTTCATAGTTTTTGGTTTTGAACTTGCAAATTTTACTTAAATGCTAATGTTTACTTCTAATTTTCTTTGTCGGGCTTTCAAAAGTGTAGTAATAATTAGTATTATGGAAATTCATGAATCATTACCTGTATTTTGACTGTCAGTAGAGTATTTCAGTATTTATTTATTTATTTATTTTTTCTGCTCATAGCAACCCGAGCTTCTGAAATTAAATGAGGCAATGTCACGAATAAATGCAAAACTCAAGAGCAGCCGTAAAGAACTTGAAAAAAAAAGAGGAGAGAGGAGAAACCATGCTGATGAGATTGACGAACTGCAGAAGGGAATTCAGGATCTCACTGCAAAAATGGAAGATCTGCATGAAAAAAGTCGAGAGGGTGGCGAAAAACTTCCCTTGGTTGACAGTCAGTTAACTGAATATTTTCGGATGTAAGTTTCTCCAGGAAGATTACTTTTTAAGTTTGAAATTTGAATCTAATTGAAATTTGAAACAATAAATAGAAAGCTCGTTACTTGTGCATTGTGCTACAACATTATTGATAAACTAATAACTTGAAGTAACCATAAGTTAAAAACTGCACTAGAGTTAATAAATTTGAACCCGTCATTATCTATTTTCACTTAATAGCTTAAGCTGATAGGTTGGGCCCAACTATAGTTTTAATTATATCTCTGATAGTGCCCACACAATTCCCCTTGGACTTGATCGCCATGAGTAGGACTCCGTCCATAACATCATTGACTGATCCAAGACGTACTCCTACAAGTAAAGGGAGTTTGAATAGATATTGTCTGTGTTCGAAAGGTTATGAATTTAATAAAAAAATGGAGTTGTCAAACCTTCGACCTCTAGGCCCAAGGCTTTGTTACCATATCCTGGAACTATTTTACCAAACACCTTAAGTTGATAGGTAAGACCCAATTATTGTTTTTTTTTATCTCTGACAAAACCAAAGCTAACAAAGATAACTTGTTGACTAATAATTGATTGTGCATTGACCAAATTGTTATGATTTCAAGTATTATTCCCTATGTTGCATGGGACCAGGAAGAGAAATGTTTCCGCAAACGGAAACACACACTTGGAAACGACAAATATAACATGAGTTCAGGTTTCCGAGATGGAAACGGAAACAAAAAACATTAGTGCTTAGTAGTTTTCGTGCTACCTCAATGATTCCTTTATAGCAGCATTTTATCTTTCCAGACTAAAACTGTTTTTATCTACAGATGTTCAACTCTAATACAACAGTGTTTATGTCTCAGTTACAATTAGCCCAGCTTTGCAGTTTTTTGTCTATGCATAGCTGCTATTTCCATTCTAGGCTCATCATTGCCATGCTGAATAAAATAGCTGTGGATTGATAAGTTTTATTATGCTGTGCGAGTTTATCGTATAAACTGATTTTTTTTTTCTTATTAAAAGGACAAGACATTCACTGGTGAGGCTTTTCTTTAGTTCTGGTCAATCTATCTTCTGTCAATTCTAATTATAATTCCATTGATGCAGTAAGGAGGATGCTGGTATGAAAACTGTCAAGCTAAGGGATGAAAAAGAGGTTCTTGATCGGCAACAGCATGCTGATATGGAAGCTCAAAAAAATTTGGAAGAAAACCTCCAACAATTGGAAAATCGGGAGCAGGAACTGGAAGCACAAGAGGCACAGTTGCGAGAAAGGCAACAGAAGCTTCATGATACTTCTACAAAAAATAAGAAGGAATTGACAGATTTGAAAAAGGAATTACGCCAGTTGAAAGATAAACATGAGGATTCTAGGTATTATGTTACTTGTAATTGATTTGTGATACTTTGTTTGTGACACACACTGTAATCTAGTAAATGCATCTGCACTTAAGGTTGGCTGAGTGAAGCTGTTGGGTTATATGAATTGAGAAAATTCAGAAAAAAAATCATCGAGATGAGGTTATCTCTGCTTCTCTCTAACTAGCAGGAGAAACAGACGTACATGTAGTGATATGGAGGGGAAGTGTGAGGAAGGATTTAGGGAACTTGTGAATCGGTTTCCTTATTGAGTGGAATAACAAAAGGGGAAAAATCATATGATGTATCCGAACTATTTTTGGGATTAAAGCTTAGTTGAGAATTCACTTTGCAGAATATAAACTCAATGGAGTTTGCAGAATATTAGGCTTTGTTTAGTTTTGCTCCCTGCAATTTTGGTTGCTTACAATCTTAGAATCATAATTACAGGTTGGCTTGACCATCTATTGATTTTTGGTATTAGGAAAAAGGAAAAAATGTTGAAGGCTAGAATTGGTGAAGTAGAAATACAGCTACGTGAAGTGAAAGCTGATAGATATGAGAATGAGAGAGATGCTCGGCTGTCTCAAGCAGTTGAGACTCTCAAGCGACTCTTTCCAGGAGTTCACGGGCGGATGACTGATCTTTGTAGGCCTACCCAGAAGAAGTACAATCTTGCTGTTACTGTAGCTATGGGAAGATTCATGGACGCAGTAGTGGTGGAAGATGAAAATACAGGAAAAGAGTGTATTAAGGTAATGTCTTAGTTTTGTTTTAATTTAGTAAGATATGTTTTTGAGTGTGTGTGTGTGTGGCTTCTTTAATCATATTGCATTTCTAGTTCAACATGTTATTGGATGCCTGATTTGCTGCATTGTTATTCTTTGATAATATAGCTGTTAAATCTGGTTTTGCAGTACTTGAAAGAACAAAGGCTTCCTCCTCAGACGTTTGTGCCTCTTCAATCTGTTCGTGTGAAGCCAATTATTGAAAGGTTGCGTACTTTAGGTGGTACTGCAAAGTTGGTCTTTGATGTGATCCAATATCCTTCGCTATATAGTTATTTTTTGGCAAAAAAATATGGTTGCTTTGCATTAATGATTCCAATATGCTTTCTTTTTACTAGACTTCGGAATGTGAGCATTCATTGTAATGCTATGTAGTTATTTTCTTATAAATGTTTGGGCAACTTGAATTTTCTTACTTGCATTTATCAATTCTGAACTTTCTATTTATTCATATTTTATTTGGTGCAGATTTTCCCAAGCCTTTTTTTAAATCCATAGATCGTCTGTAAAGTAATATCCATCTTGTGATTTCATGAAGGTGCATCTGCATCCCTAGACTTTCTTACGAGTCCCCTCCCCCTCTCGGTTCTTGCCTTCATTTCCCTCATACAATTACTAAGCAAAGGAAGTTATTACTGTTTCTCTACCACTATAAGTATTGTTTGAAGGATTGGGTATGAACTCTTAAGTCTTGCATGGAATTCTTCTCTATCTAATCATTTCTAGTTAGTTAAAAAGGAAAATTATAGCATACCTTTCCTGACAAGGTTGAATTCTGTTGTAACCATCTATCCTTGTTTGTAAAGAGTGTCATCTTTTTAGCTATGCATATTGTATTGACATATTGATGCAAGTTACTAGAAGTATGCTATGCCTGATATTCTCTTTCTTGAGCTTGACATGTCTAATGTTTTTTACCCCAAATGTTCCAGTTAACTGAGAACTACATGCTATGAATTTGCCTATTTTATTTTTAGATCCATCTTGTCTGTGCTCTACCTCCTTGCAAGCTGCTGTATAGCTGATAATGAGACTGATTGAAGAATAGTGTCAAGTGAATAACATTTAATGATTTCTATCCTAAAATATCTGTTATTGTGGTTCTGTTTGATTGTGGGAATTGTCGATCGTGCTGAATAGATTTCTGTATTTTCTACCTGTGTCATGAATTCCTGTTTGTTTAAATTGTTTTTCTTTCACCAGTACTTTCCCTTCTGCTCCTTTGCTTCCAAAAAGAATACTAACAGATAGATTTTGGAAAAAAATGTTTTTGTTTACTTTTTGTATGAGCTGAGTGAAGTATTGTGATTTTGTCAACTTAACAATTCCACGTTCGATCCAATCCTAGAGAAAGCAATTCTCTTTGCTGTTGGAAATACTTTAGTTTGTGATGAACTAGATGAGGCCAAGGTTCTAAGCTGGAGCGGGGAGAGGTTTAAAGGTGAATACTTCCTTTTTCTGTTGGTACGGTTCTATCTTATGGTTTCCTTGTGGAATTGGAAATATAACTATTTTGTCTTTAGTTGTAACCGTTGATGGGATACTACTCACAAAATCTGGCACAATGACTGGTGGCACTAGTGGTGGGATGGAAGCGAGGTCAAAACAGTGGGATGATAAAAAAGTTGAAGATGCTATTCTGAGTAAACTCAATAACTGGCATTTTTTGCAATCTCTAAATTATTGCTTTGCAGTACTAACCTTTGATTGACTACAGAACTGAAAAAGAAGAAGGAACAACTTGAGAAAGAGTTGGAAGAGCTTGGGTCAATCAGGGAGATGAATCTAAAAGAGTCTGAAGCGTCTGGGAAAATTAGTGGACTAGAAAAGAAGATTCAGTATGCAGAGATTGAGAAGGTTGTTCTCTTTCATGATACTGGTTTAAAATTAGGATGAGCTTTATGCAAAAGTAGAGTTTCTGCTGTGTGACGAGGAGAACTGCTGACCCGCTCTTAATCTCACGGGTCATGGATTGTGTGAACCTGGTGCACTAAGTTTTCATGTTTCCTGTAGTAATTTTATTGTTTCTCATTTTTGGTTTTCCCTGACAATTGCATGCACTAGTTTAGTAGTTTGATTGATGAACATTCCAGAAAATGTACTTACGATCTAAGGTTGTATCTAAAATCAAAGTACATGGATTACTTCTTATGTTATGCCCGAAAGTGATAGATTCTGGTTCACTTTGAAAGTTTTGGAGGTAAAGGAAGATTGATGAAGGAGTTAGACAAGATAAATAAAGTATAGAAAGATTGGTATTGGTCCTGAGGGAATAGTGAAAAAATATGATAATTTGCATCCTAGAAGACTTTCAATGTGTTTACCTTTGATTTTTCACTGTGCTTCCATTGTCTGATTCTGCTTCTGTTGATTTTGTTTCAGCGAAGTATCAAGGACAAACTTGAAAACTTGAAAAGGGAAAAACATAATATTAAAGAAGAAATTGATCGTATTAAACCTGAACTTCAAAAGGTGACAAATGATCATGACAATGCCTGCCAACTTTTTTTTCTATACCTACTGTGTTTTTTTTTTTGCTTCCAGTTAAATGACGCTGTTGAGAAGAGGAGTACTGCAATCAGGAAATTGGAGAAGAGAATCAATGAGATTGTTGACAGAATTTACAAAGATTTTAGTAATTCTGTAGGGGTAGCAAATATCCGTGAGTATGAGGAGAACCATGTAAAGGCTGCACAGCATGTTGCTGAGGAAAGGCTTAGCTTGAGTAATCAGCTGGCAAAGTTAAAATACCAGTATGTTTCATTTTTTGTTGCTTAACGTTGTCTATATTTATGCCTTGTAGTCGTGTACTCTGTGCTTTACTCAGCATGCATGATTGATCTAGTCATAGTAATCATCCACTTCTTGCAGCCTTGCCAATAACTTACGTGAATTTAAGTTAGAGAAGTCCTAGTCTAGTATTACGATTGCCTGAGCACTACAGTTTTGAACCTGCAATCTAGTTTCTCTTCCTTGGGTTTTGACTCTTAGAGCTCTAAAGTCTGACCTAGATCTTGGTTTTGTTTCTGCCACTCCTCTCAAAATCCTTGGGGGACAACCACTCCTTGTAATTGCAATTTCCCCTTATAATTGGTACTCCAAAGCTGAGTATTTTGACTTGCTTGCCGCGAAATTTGACTTTCTGCTTTTCTCATCAGTCATTAATACCTGTATGTGACATGGGGGCACTGTCAAAGTAGGCATTTGTGTCTGATTGCCGGGTAACTTGATGGGGTCATGGGTAAGTTGTTATTGAGATTGTTTCATGAAGCAGAAACTGGTTGCTTTTTTGGTTTAGCTGTTTTAGAATTGCAGAACTAGAAAGCATCGAGCTTATGAATTAATTGCATTGTAGTTGTATTCACAACTAGCATGGGGAGAAACTATTTCTAAGGATATGAGTTTGCTAGTTATGGATGAAAGTTTGGCTTTTGATAGAGCTTCATGGTGTCGGAAGATTCATATGGCCAACCCCTCCTAGCGTGGGATTTAAGGCTTAGTTGGTTGGTTGTAGTTGTATTCACAAGTATTTGAAAGTCTTTGTTTGGCTTCTTCGTTGGACACTATATGGTGGCTTCAGTGATTCAATCAAACGTAGATGTTTTCTGCTGGGCATTTCTTGGCAAATTAATCTTTATGAGGCCAAGACATTAGATTAGGCTCCAGTACCTGTTAGGTGTATTTAGCTGGCTGTAGGCTCTTTTTCTGAATCCATCTATCCCCTTGATTTTAACATATCAAACCTCAAAACGTATGGGGTTTTCTCTCAGGGGAAGGTATTTGATGAAGGGGAGTGGGAAGGGAAAATTTTCATATTGTTCCTTATTGAAGTCTCGGTTGTGATCTCAGAGTTGGGAAGGCTGTAATATTGCTCTGAATCTTAAACTAGATTTTTTTGTAGTATATCACATGTTTATGGTGATGTTTACTAGTTGACTCGATGTATTTACTAATGTAAGGGGTCTCTCCTCAATTGTTTAGTTCACTGTATGAAAATGTTAATGTGATACTGACAGCTAAGTCCACTGTTATTTTTATTTGGTTTACAACGACCTGTTCTCGCTGTGTATGTTTATAGGAATCTCTCTGGTGTCCATTCACGTTGGTTTAACATTTTGCTGTAGTTAATGTTCCTTAGCCATGTCCGATCTTGTTATTTTCAGGTTAGAGTATGAGCAAAAGCGAGACATGGAGTCCAGAATTAAGAAGTTGGAAAATTCTATCAGTTCTCTAGAAAATGAACTAAAAGAAGTTCAAGTCAGAGTGGCTGATGTAAAATCAGGAACAGAGAAAATGACAGATGACATTGGTAAATGGAAGGATGAAGTCCAAGGTATTGTTTGGATTTTCATATGTTGCATAAAATTTATAAGCATTTACAAGATGGAGTCAGTACATCTATCTTGCACTTCTTTAATCGAGGAAACATTTCAAGTCAAAGTGGAAGCTTTGATCTGGGCTAGCTCCTTAGGGTGTTGAGTTGTGTGCATGGAAGTGGTTGGGTACTAATTTATAGTCCTTAGTGGAGAGAGCACAAAGCTTTAATGTACCTGCACCAAAATGTCCATATAACGTAAGGTTCTTCTTGGTATAGATTGCTGGTGAATTGGCCAAGTCATTTGTGGACCCACAACCCACAAAAAAGAAAATGGATCAAAGGACTTGTGTAGCCAGCTTGATTTTCTATGTTTATTTTGGATCTGTGCCATAGTTCATACTCCTTAATTCTTCTGTTGGCATTAGATTATTTGGTCATCCATTGTGTAGATCATGTAATGATGGCGGTCCTAATATGAAACCATTTTGCAGAACAATAAGACTTGATGATTCCTTAACTCAGATTTGAATACATGTCAAATAGTCAAGCTTTGTTTAAATATTCTTTGCTTCTTTGAGTCGATGATTTGATGTGTGTGTTCTATGATATACCCAAATTTTCTCTCATAGAGTGGAAGTCAAAGTCAGAGGTGTGTGAGAAGGAGATGCTTGAATGGAAGAAGCAGGCTTCAGCAGCTACAACAACCATATCAAAGCTTACCCGTCAGATAAAATCAAAGGCAAGGCTTGATTTTCCCAGTACTTTCCTTCTGCATAAACCTACAGGAGTGGCACGAAAGAAAATGACTGAACTATTGTTTATCAAATTGCTTCTGAATTCATTTTCTGTCATGGCTTTACAGGAGGAGCATATAGAACAACTACTGGGTCGGAAGCAGGATATAGTGGAGAAATGTGAATTAGAGCATATTAACCTTCCCACTGTTCCAGATCCAATGGAAATCGACTCGACACCTGGCCCGTATTTTGATTTTAGTGAACTGAACAGATCTCTTCTTCAGGATAAGAGACCTTCTGACCGGGAAAAAATCGAGGCTGATTTTAAGCAGAAAATGGATGCCATGCAATCAGAAATTGATAAAACTGCTCCAAACTTGAAGGCTCTGGATCAGTATGTGGCTTTGCAAGAGAAGGAAAAAGAGGTGACTGAAGAATTTGAATTAGCAAGGAAAGAGGAGAAGCAAATAGCTGATGCCTACAATTCGGTCAAGCAAAGAAGGTGATAGTCACATTTTCTTTTTCTGCTCTATGACATGCTACATGGTAACTAATAATCAGGAGAATCATACAACTCCACCTTGAATTTTTGTCCAGGAATATTGGCAGATGGAGATGAAAATAGATACTGGATACTTGTATTTTTAAAGCATGTAGTTCAGGTGGAGGCAAAAGGGTCTTTTTGGTCCCTGTGGTATAACTCAACTGCTCATTTAATCTCTCTGCTATTCATGTTACCGAACCATTACCCGTTAAGTCCCTATACTATGCAATTTGTTACCTCTTTGGGCCGTGCATGGTAGAATTTCTTTTGATGTAACTATGCATAATATGCACTAAAGGGACCAAAAAAGTAATAGATTGCATAGCACCGGGACCAAATAGGTAACCTGTATACCATAGGGACTAAATATGGGTAAACTCTGTTTTAAAAATCCCTGTTTAGTCTCGCTTAGGCCCTATTTTAGAGTTTGCCGCCCGACTTTACGTTCCCATGGCGCGCCTAGGCCCCTAACCGATTTATTGCCGCCTAGGTACCGCCTATTCTGATTTTTTCCGCCTAGACGACGCCTGAATTCAATTTTTTAAGATATCGATATCTAAAATAATTATACTTTGATATTTTGAACCTACTAAAAATAGCTTAGTTAGTAAAATGAAAGTACATAAAAGTGTTCTCACAATAAAAGTCTCATTTCCAATTTTAAAACATGTTCTAAATTATGTTTTTTAATATTTTATAATTTATGTTTTAGTTGAAATTATTAATATTTTATAATTTATGTTTTAGTTGAAATTATATTTTTATGTATAAATAATAAAAAATTAAAAAAATACAAATCTGCCTAGGCCATCGCCAGGCCCCGCCTAGTCCCCGCTCACGCCCCGCCTATGCCCTTTCGAGCCCCGGCCGCCCGACTAGCGCCTAGCGCTTTTTAAAACACTGGGTAAATGAATTATACCACAGGGTCCAAAAAAGTGGTTTTGCCTTTGGGTAGCCATTTAAGCACTGATGTTAAATTTTCTGTTTCTCTGCATTTATCTCTATTTATTAAGTACATTATGATATAAGCAACTATTATGTTGGTTCTTTAAAAATGCTTGATGAGACTTCCTTTTGGTTTATACAGATGTCAGTTATTTATGGAAGCTTTCAACCATATATCAACAAACATTGACAAAATCTACAAACAATTAACAATTAGTCAAACACACCAAGTGGGAGGGTTAGCATATCTGAACTTGGAAAATGAGGATGATCCTTACTTGCATGGAATCAAATACAGTGTAATGCCCCCAACAAAGCGTTTTCGTGATATGGAACAGCTCTCTGGTGGTGAGAAGACTGTTGCAGCACTTGCTCTACTCTTCTGTATCCACAGGTTTGCCCCTATATTCAGATTAATAGCTTGTTCATACTTCCCTTTTTTTAATCAAATAACTGCATTTTCTTTGTAATGTCTTTCTGGTGAAAATGCAATTTGAATTTGCTGCCTAGTTTAAATATTAAGTAGTAAATATTCAATAGAAGTTCGGTTATTGCATTGAGATCATTGTGCGAACCGTAGCCTAAATATAATTAGATTAATCTAATTATATGAGCATTGTATCCCATATAATTAGATAAATAGCTCGTCCATACATCTCTGGATAGGTAATGCCAGTTTAAATTCTAAGTAGTATCGGCAAAAGGGCCTTTGGTTCCTGTGGTGAAGCTCATTTTCCCATTTGACCCCTCTACTATTCATGCTGTCCATTAGGGCCCGGTGCTATGCAATTTCTTACCTTTTTGAACCCTGTGCTATGCAACATTGGCCGTTAGGTCCCTATCTATGCAATTTGTTACCTTTTTATGTAACTATGCATAATATGAACTGAAAGGGTCAAAAAGGCAAAGGTTGCATAGCACAGGGACAGAATCGGTAAATGAATTATTCCACCGGGACTAAAAAGAGGGTTCTGCCAGTTAATATCACATAGAGCCTTAGTGAGTGGGCCATCAAGTTAAATCTGTACTTAATTGTCTGTGTTTGAGTGACTTTCAGCTATAGACCGTCGCCATTTTTCATACTGGATGAAGTCGATGCTGCATTGGATAATCTAAATGTCGCAAAGGTTGCTCGGTTTATTCGCTCAAAATCATGCGAGGGTGCCCGGAATAATCAGGATTCTGATATCGGCATTGGTTTTCAAAGCATAGTGATATCTCTCAAGGATAGCTTTTACGACAAGGCTGAAGCATTGGTTGGGGTTTACAGGGACTCAGAGAGAGGGTGAGATTTTCAGCATAATCTTTGCATTTTTAAAATCTGAACAAATTTGAATTTTGACTTGTATATGTGCATTTTTTTTCTTTTTTCTGCAGTTGCTCGAGAACTCTGACCTTCGATTTGTCTGCATATCGAGAATCTTGAGGATTCAGTATGTGATGATATAGCGGTAGTAGATTCTCTTCGCGTATTCTGTTAATACCTTAGTTGCTAACGTTCTTACAATTACTACATGTATATACAAAAAAAGATGATTGATTGGATCAAAGTAGGATGATTTTCAGTGTGGATTGTTAAATAGATGGTTTGTTAGCTTGCTTGTACCGTACAAATCTTGTTAGGCTAGCCAATTGTTTATTCAGCTTTGTTTGTTGCAAAAAAATTGACTTGGTGTCAATTTGGGGTTGTTTTCTCCTCTTTTTTTTTCGAAAGTATGCTTTTCAGTTCATGTTTCTCAAACAACTCAATTGGAATAGGATCTTGGGATCACAAAATTTATAAATGTGGAGAAAATTTTGCAATCGCTCTCGATGTGGTTTGAACCCGAAATCTCTAGAGTTACATATTAGTCTCGATAGTTTGCCTTCAAATTCAAATGAGGAAGACCTAAAAAGTGTAAGTTCAAGAAGCTTCATTTTCAAACTTGATCAGTATTTGATATTGAGAAATCAGTGACATTGAGCAATCAATAGAAACAAACCTACCTTGATTAATTAGTAATAAGAGTTAAAAGCTTTTGTCCAATGTTAAAATAAGTTATTTTATAAAAAGTTTATGATTGGAGTTTCTCATTACAATAGCTGTGACAACAATATCAAACAACCTTTGTGTGTTGGGAAACTTTCTGAACCTGTCTCTTGCATTTGCATATGATGAAGTCTTGGTTTCTCTCTATTTACACTTAAAATTCTTTTTAAAAAATGAACGAGCTCCCATTTGATTCACGTATTTTTGTTTAATTGAAATATTAATATCAATGGGTGAAATAAAACCTTTTATTCCCATTTTACTTCATCTAACTGTTTAATATCCAAAACAGAAATACTCTGTTTAATTATAAATTACCGCTTAAGGTTTGTTTATTTAAAATTAGGGTTGGGGAAAATTCCAACTTAATTATTATTTGAACTTGGACCAACGAAAATAATTTCTCTAACTCCCACAACCAAATCATTCCCACAGAATGAATATCTCCCTAAAATTGGCTCACCAAACCCATTGCCATTAATTTCTTTTCTTATAAACAATTTGCAGTCATCCAGAATTTCACAATTAAAATTTGAAAACAAAAAAGAAAAGAAAGGGATTTAATAAAATACCCATAAATTAGATTCCTTTCTTTTTCTTTTTGATTCATGCTACAATGAAGGAGACAATCAATAAGATAGATCAAGATGGGGAAGAAGAAGAAAGCATTGCAGAATTCTATGATGCCGCTGAAGAACAGGATGCAATTTGCAGATGGATTGAATCCATTGACAGTCAAAGCAGAAATTCAATTTCTTCAGACATTGAATCATCAATTGGCCTGGATCATAATTCAAAAGATGAAAATGATCACAACAACAACAACAATTCAGCCTCAATTGAAATCAAATTGAGGGAGAAAAAGGCCTTACTAGATTTCAGATGCATGGTAGAAGATGCAATACTAGGCAACTACATTCTTGAAACTCCGGCGCCGGAAAATCAAGAAAAGGGTACCAAGAAAAAGAAGCTAAAACCAAAACAAAGAGACATTTCTTTATGGGGGATTCCTCTATTACCAAGCAAATGCCATGGATCAACAGATTTTGTGCTCTTAAAATTCTTGAAAGCCAAGGACTTTAAGGTCCAAGAAGCCTTTGAAATGCTACAAAAGACATTAATTTGGAGGCAAGAATTCAAGACAGACGCAATTCTTGAAGAGAATTTGAATCTCGAATTCGATATCGAAAACTTGATGTTTGTGAACAACGTTGACAGAAAAGGACACCCTTTGATCTATGCCGGATATGGTGGCTTTAAAGACAAGGGATTGTACAAGAAATTGTTGGGCAGTGAAGAGAGTAGAGAGAGGTTTTTGAGATGGAAAGTTCAGTTAATGGAGAAATTTGCTAAGAATATGAGTTTGAAAGGTGGAGAAGAAGCTGATTGTGTTCTTCAGATTACAGATTTTAAGAATAATCCAGGCCCTGATATGAAAGAATTGCGCTCTGTAATAAAGAAATCTTTCTTGCTCATTTCTACCAATTATCCAGAGTTTATTTACAAGAATGTAAGTATTTTTCTTTAAACAATTGCTTACTATCTTAGATATTGCATATTTTACTATATTTGATACATACAGAAAGTATTTCTTTTAGTAAGGTTAAGAAGATTTTTTAGGTTAGCTGTTGATTATATTTTGGCTTATGTCATTTTATACATCAAACATAGTCCATCTTAGACATTGATGAGCATATCCTAATTTAGGTAGCACGAAAACGGGAAAAGGAAACGTTTCCGGAAATCGGAAATGCACACTAAAAACGCCAAAAATAACATGATTTCATGTTTCCAAGACATAATCGAAAACCGGAAACGCTAGTGTCTAGGTGTTTATGTGCTTCATAGATGCTAATGATTGCCGAATCCAATTATAGTGTGGAATTAAGGTTTAGTTTTGCTGAAATACATCAATACCTTCTTCAAATTGGTACGTTCTACTTACTGCCCCTTGAACTTGAAAAGTGTCCTCGTAGCTCCATCAACTCGGCAAAAAATGCACCAGTTTGCCCCTAAGAGTCATGTGTCATCTTCTGATTAGAGAGATAAAAACAAAAATAGCATATTTGAAAAGTCAAACCAACCAGAAGATGAGCTCTGGTACTCACCAATAAGAATAAAAACTGCAAGTCGTATCTTCCTTTTCAAACCAATCATGAGACGATCTGACATGTGTCGTTAAGGGGGAAGCTGGTGCATTTTTTGAAAGTTGAATGAATTGCAGGAATCTTTTTAAAGTTCAGGGGACAGTAAATGAAACGTGCCAACTTGAAGGAGTTGCTGGTGTATTTGTGCTTCGGTTTTTGCTATATATTATATATATGAAGGAATTTTTTTTGTGTGTTTATAGATATTGATAAATGTTCCATTTTGGTATTACACAACCTATTGTGTATCAAAGAAGTTCAAGTTTCCTGGAGCTGAAAAGAAAATAGTTGTTGCTAGAAGATCAAAAGTCACTTGTACCCTTTTAAAGTAATATTTCTAATTAAATATTTTGCATTTTAAAACATGTATTTATATTTAGAAAAATCCTAAAAAATGTTGGAAATTGAAGGTATATATCACCAGAAAATCTTCCAGTAGAATATGGAGGACTAAGAAGACAGAATGATGGTGAATTTTCAGGAGAGGACATTGCTTCTGAGCTTATTATTAGAGCTAATTCATCTGGTTGCATCATTGTTCCTGTTTATCAGGTACCACTAATCAGTAATTACAAAACTTATTTGCTATGAAGCACGGAAACTCCGGTTAAATGCCATTTTGGCGTTTCTGTTTCCGTATCCGTGTTCGTTTCCCTACAGTTTCAAAACCTATATTTTTTAGAAATGGCTTTTTCCGGTTTCCGTTTCCGTGCTACATAGCTTATTTGACTTAATCATCTTTTGGGTCGTGTTTTATAATCCAAATACTATTTTGTATCTTGAAATTGACTACTTGATATTTGATGTCTAATTTTGGATTATTTAAACGGTTGACAAATTCATACACAGTCAAATGAAATCCCTTAATGTACTAAAATTGGATACGTCAGGAACTAGGCAGACAATTTTAGCGTGCCACAGACAAAAGAGACAGTTAGTCTTATTAGATACCTTAAAAAATATTAAGGTTGAAATTTTCTTTGTGACTTGGTTACAATTAATAAGGCTTCCCATACCTTGCCCAATGATAAGGCTCAGTTCGCAACACAGATTGTGGGCCATTTTGGGATTGCTTTTCCAACCTACTTATTTTAAAAGCTCTATTTTCAAGCTTTTTTTATAAGTAACAGATTTTATTTTGAAAAAAATAAGTCAGACAGTTTCTAATCAATTAGTATGAATGACCAATATGTGTTGTTCAAAACCAAAATATGTAGTTCTATTCAAAGTTTGTGACAGCAACTTATTTTGACAACAACTTAATAAGCAATACCAAACTGGTCCTGTGTGGAACCTAGATATCCTCCCACATATGTATTCTGCATTATCAACTAAGTTATACCTTGCAGGTCTTCATTTTATATATTATAAACTTGAATTTAACTTGTTTTTTTTTATTTGCATAATATAAATCTGTAGGGTGGAGTGACAATGACATGGGATTTCACAGTGGTAGGATGGGAAGTGACATGCAAAGAAGAGTTCATACCATATGATGAAGGCTCTTACAGGGTTTTGCTAAGAAAATACAAAGAGAAAAAAGTTGGAGAAAGTATTAGAAATTCATTTTATATATATGAACCTGGCAAATTAGTGATTACAATTGATAATTCAAGCCTCAAGAAGAGGAAAGTGTATTATAGATCTAAAACCAAGCCTTATTTACCCACTTATGCTCTGAGATAGTTATATTTTCATTTCTTTGATATATTTTGTTGCATTATTCTCATCAACTTGGACTTATTTAGTTCAGCTGTTATTATTAATTGGTGCGAAAACTGGTAGATGTTTGTTAAAAAGTTGAAAATAATCGTAAACAAGCACTTAAAATTGATGTTTGACACCAGAAAAGAAAAAAAACAAATAAGTTTTGAATTAATGATTTGATCTCTTTTATGTGAAGTTTTGAATCAATGATTTGATCTCTTTTATGTGCTTTCTGTTTTTGAACCAAAGTGATAGGCAACATAGAATGAAATGACTGATAACCAAACTTTCGTTATCTTGTAAAAATAGAAAAAAACATGTGAATACTGTTGCGGAAACTATTAGCAAACTAAAACTACTGCTAAAACAAAATAAAGAGGAAACACTAAAATTACACTACCAACTTAATTTTATAACAAAATATTACAAAGAAAAGGAATAAGAAGAACAAATGCCTTAGAGATGAGAAAGGCTTTGTTGGTGTGATTTCAACTAAGGCCATAGGCCTTTTTTTATACTACAAAATCAGCCCCTATGCCTTACAATTGGCAATGTGGGACAATTTCCATTTTTCTTTCTTATTCACTTTGCCAATGTGGGACTTGGTAATCCCACAAATCTCCACCTTGACAAGTTCCACATCTTTAATCTCTTATCTTGTGTAGTGTCTTCCAATGCAGTCTTCAAGTTTTGACAGTATTGATCAAATCCAAACAATATTGAAATTTGATTTGATTTACTGCCTTTGTCAACATATCAGCTGGATTCTCTGTGGTCTGAATCTTCTGGATTACAACTCCACCTTCTTCGAGAACCTCTCGTATGAAGTGGTAACGAACGTCGATATGCTTCGTCCTTGCGTGGTAAACTTGATTCTTTGCTAACAAGATAGCACTCTGACTATCGCAGTGCACCTTTATGTGCTTCTGTTGAATACCCAATTCACCGAGCAACCCTTGAAGCCAAATTGCCTCCTTTACAGCCTCTGTACATGCCATATATTCTGCCTCTGTCGTAGACAAGGCAACTGTCGACTGTAATGTAGACCTCCAACATACTGGTGCTTTTGCCAAGGTGAACACATAACCAGTAGTTGATCGACGTTTATCCAGATCACCAGCATAGTTGGAATCACAATATCCAATTACATGTTGACCGCCTTTATCCTGCTGATATACCAATCCAACATCCACGGTGTTCAGAATATACCGTAGAATCCATTTCACAGCTTGCCAATGTTCCTTTCCAGGATTATGCATATACCTGCTCACGACCCCAACTGCATGTGAAATGTCCGGCCTTGTACACACCATAGCATACATTAAGCTACCAATAGCACTTGCATATGGTACTTTTGACATATATGCTTTCTCTGCTGCAGCTTTTGGAGATAATGCTGCACTGAGCTTGAAATGAGAAGCAAGTGGTGTACTAACAGGTTTTGACTGCTTATTTATGCCAAAACGCTTTAATACCCTTCCCAGATATTCCTTTTGAGTCAAAAAAAGTCTTCCCACATTCCTATCTCTGCTTATCTCCATGCTAAGAATCTTCTTTGCTTCGCCAAGATCCTTCATTTCGAATTCCTCATTTAATTGAGATTTTAACTTCTCAATTTCCTCTTGGTTCTTGGAAGCTATCAACATATCATCAACATAAAGAAGAAGATATATAAAAGATCCATCTTGCAGCTTGCGCAAATACACACAATGATCATATTTGCTTCTTGTGTACTTCTGCCTCAACATAAACTTGTCAAATCGCTTGTACCACTGCCTCGGAGATTGCTTTAATCCGTACAACGATTTTTCAAGTTTACAAACCCTGTTCTCTTTTCCAGCAACTTTGAATCCTTCAGGCTGAACCATATAGATTTCCTCCTCCAAGTCTCCATGTAAAAACGCTGTTTTTACATCCATTTGAAATAGCTCCAGATCTAACTGTGCTACCAAAGCCAATAAAATACGGATGGAAGAGTGTTTCACCACTGGAGAAAACACTTCATTGTAATCAACTCCCTCCGTCTGAGCGTACCCTTTAGCTACCAACCTTGCTTTGTAGCGAACATTAGACTCGTTAGGAAATCCATCTTTCTTTGCATAGACCCATTTGCACCCAATTGCCTTCTTTCCCTTTGGAAGATCAACTAACTTCCATGTTTGATTCTTCTGAAGGGACTGCATTTCTTCAATCATGGCATTCCTCCACTTATCTTCTTCTGAACTTTTGACTGCTTCTTTGTAAGTGGTAGGGATGTCATCATTTGCAATTGGAGATGCAAAAGCCACCATATCAACATAGCGAACAGGCTTTCTTACTGTTCTTTTTGGCTTTCTCAATGCAATTGGTTCAAGTTGCTGTGGAGGTTCATGGGCTTGAACCTCTTCCTCATCAGACTCCTCATCTACCATTGGAGTTTCTACATCTTCATCATTTGCTGGACTAATTATCTGCCTTTCAAACTCCACCTGTTTCGGAGTACCATCTGTTTGTTCTGTTGTTACCTTTCTTAACATGGTAGATTCATCAAAGGTAACATCCCTGCTGATGATCGTCTTCTTGGTCTCTAGGCACCAAAGACGATACCCTTTTACTCCCGAAGCGATCCCCAAGAAAATTGCTTTCTTTGCACGAGGGTCCAACTTTGATTCCTTCACATGATAATAAGCAGTGGAACCAAACACACGTAAGGAATCATAGTCAGTAGCAGGTTTCCCAGACCATTTCTCGAGTGGTGTTTTACCATCAATAGCACTAGATGGTAGGCGATTGATGAGATGGCTCGCATATGTAACAGCTTCAGCCCAAAACTGCTTGCCCAACCCAGCATTGGACAACATACATCGAACTTTCTCCAGTAAGGTTCGGTTCATGCGTTCAGCCACTCCATTTTGTTGTGGTGTATGCCTAACTGTGAAGTGCCTGACAATGCCGCTATCATCACAGGCTTTCTTAAATGGATCACTCCTGTACTCTCCACCATTATCTGTTCGGAGATGCTTGATCTTTCGACCCGTCTGAGTTTCCATCATATTTTTCCACTTAAGGAAAATTCCGAGCACTTCATCCTTAGTCTTCATAGTATACACCCAAATTCGCCGGGAAAAATCATCAACGAAGGTGGTATAGTAGTGCTTCCCTCCAAGTGATGCCATCTTGGAAGGCCCCCATACATCAGAGTGAACATAGTCCAGAATACCTTTAGTATCATGGATCGCAGTTCCAAATTTCACCCTTGTCTTTTTCCCTTTGACACAATGCTCACAAAAGTCCAATTTGCAAGCCTGGACATCTTTTAATAATCCTTGTTTTACCAGAAGATTCAAGGATTTTTCACCAGCATGCCCCAATCGCATATGCCACAATCTGGATGCTTCCAATTCTTTCTCATCATTAGAAGCCACCGCTGCAGTTCCAATAACAGTAGTACCTTGATAGTGGTACAACCTGTTATTCTTTCGAACTCCCTTCAACACCACCAATGCACCAGAAATGATCTTCATTACTCCATTTTCTGCTTGAACTTTGAAACCCTTTTCTTCTAGGGCTCCCACAGAAATGAGATTCTTTGATAAATCTGGCACGTAGCGAACTTCCTTCAATGTTCTGATTGATCCATCTTGGTTTTTCAACCGAATGGAACCAACCCCATGTGTGGTGATAGGGGAATTATTTGCTGTGTAGACAACACCATCTTCTAGTTCTTTAAAATCATATAACCATTCTCGATTAGGACACATGTGATAACTGCATCCTGAATCAAGAAGCCAAACACTAGAAGAGTTGGTAGAAGCTGAAAGAGCAAGTGAACAATCTGAGTTATCATCATACTCAGCTACTGCAACAGTCTTTCCCTTGTCAGATTGGCCTTTCTTTTTCAGCTTAGGACAATCTTTCTTCCAATGCCCCTTTTCACGACAAAAGGCGCATTCATCTTTCCCCAATTTGGATTTTGACTTTGATCGTTGCTTCATTCCTTTCGCCTGGTTCCCCTGGCGTCCTCTAACAATCAAAGCCTCGGTAGCTCCATTTGAGCTTTCCCTTTTCTCCTTCCTCCTTAATTCATAGCTGTACAAAGCTCCACAAACTTCATTGAGAGTTACAGCAGCCTTCCCATGGAGTAGAGTTGTTTCGAGGAACTCAAACTCCTCCGGAAGAGATCCCAACAACATTAAGGCAAGATCCTCATCTTCAAAGGTCACATCTAGGTTCAACAAATCAGCAACTAGTTGATTGAAGCTGGTGATATGATCGTTGATTGTGGTACCAGGAATGTAAGTGAATCGGAACAGCCTTTTCTTCATGTGAAGCTTGTTCTGACTGCTCTTTTTCAAGAACTTCTCCTCCAGTGCCGTCATCAGTTTTCTAGCAGAGGTTTCTTTGTAAAATGCATACCTCTGTTCTCTAGATAAACATGACCGAATTGTACCACAAGCCAGTCGATTGATGGTCTTCCATTCTCCTTCTCCCATTTCATTTGGTTTCTCTCCTTCAACGGCAATATCTAGACCTTGTTGAAATAATGCGTCTAGAACCTCACTTTGCCACATGCCGAAATGACCACTTCCATCGAAAATTTCTACCACCAATCTGGAATTTACTCCAGCGGCCCTCTGAAGAATACTTGAAGAAGCATTTGAAGTGGATATCTTTCCGAATGGATTTTCTTCTTCCATTTCAGCTCAAACCGTAAAATCACAAATAATAATATTACTCAAGTGCTAGAAAAATTCCCAGGTAATTGGTCGAGTCACAAACGGTCTCAGTTAAATACCAATTTCCTTAGGCTCTTATCGCTTGGTGACAGAATTTTTCCAGTTACTCGAGACAGTATACTATTATTATTCTAGATTTTACCGAAAGATTATTTTAACAATAATTTTAAATTTGCTAAATGCCAACTAGACAACAGGCCCGAAAATTAGAAAAAACTTTCTGATGTGCCGACTGTAGTACACCTACAGCGCACAGAGCATACTAATTTTTCCTAAAACCAACTCTTTGATACCAATTGTTGCGGAAACTATTAGCAAACTAAAACTACTGCTAAAACAAAATAAAGAGGAAACACTAAAATTACACTACCAACTTAATTTTATAACAAAATATTACAAAGAAAAGGAATAAGAAGAACAAATGCCTTAGAGATGAGAAAGGCTTTGTTGGTGTGATTTCAACTAAGGCCATAGGCCTTTTTTTTATACTACAAAATCAGCCCCTATGCCTTACAATTGGCAATGTGGGACAATTTCCATTTTTCTTTCTTATTCACTTTGCCAATGTGGGACTTGGTAATCCCACAAATACAACTAAACCAACCATCTTCTAACCTAAAAGGCTAAAACAAACAAATAAAGCAAAATAGGATAAACACGAATGATCACTTAAGGTCTTATTATTCTAAGCTTTTGTGAGTTGAACTAATTCAAACAAAAATATAAATTTAAAAGTTTGCAGATTTGAATTGAATTACTTATAAGTCGATGAGAATATGACCTAACAACTGTATAAAAATATGTTAAAATGTCAACTTAAATCTTTCATGCACAAGAGATTATTCTTGTTTTTTTTGACGAGTATCAATGAACCCACATATATAGTATGTGTCGCAAACTATACCAAGCCTTATCCGTAATGGATTGTTGGATTCTTTTTTATGCATTGGTTAACAATGGAGGATTTCGTATTCCTCTTCAGTTGCTTAGCACATTAAGTAGTTCGATTTGTTCATGAAGTAAAAGGAGTTTGGGTCGATTCAATGTCTCTTTCTATTGTTCATCTTCTTTAAAACTTCGATATTAAATTCCATTTTCCTTATAAAAAATATTGTAGTGCAATTCGTCATTCAAAATTTGATTATTATCAAATTTTATTTCATTGTATGGCAGCAAATGCATGAAAAAAAGCCAACGCTTATTGGAACTCTTACTTAACTCCAAATAAAAGGCTAAACCGCCTATTTTCCCTCCTTATTACACTTCTAATTACACTTAAAACTTATTAGCAACTTCGGCTATTTGAGCCACCGCGGCCGCCGCCACAGCACTCCACCGGCTGCCTCTGGACTGTTGCTTTCTCGACATTCCCAACGTCGTCTCTTCCCTCCCGTACTTGATCCTCGTCGCATCTTCAGTTGATATCTGGAACGCATTGGCCAAAACTTCCACCGGCATTGCTCTCATGGCGGATGTCCGGCCAGCCAGATCTTGCGTCATCGTATTGTCGCTAGTCTTGAATGCGACGAATTCAAATCTCTCGCTCTCCGCCTGTTTCATCACTACGAAATTTTGCGGCACCGTTAGCACCTGGCCTTCCCGGAAACTGCCGTCGAACACGCTGTTCCCGTTCTCGTCGGCGATCTGAACTCTGGCTTGGCCTTTCACGCAGTACATTATGCTGTGCGCGTTTACATGCCAGTGCGGCAATCTCATTGCATCCTGAGAAGAAGAAAAAAAATCAATTAGGGGGAAATCGTCAAGCGGCTAAGTTCAGTTAAAAGTGATTCAGTTATAAATTTACACCCAAATAAATTCAGTTCAGTTCGGTTCATAAAATTACAGTATAAAAGAACAGGTTCTTACATTGCGGAGAACGACGTTGGAGGCGCTCATGTGGAGTTCCTGGAGGATAGGGAGATTGTGGCTGTTGACGGTGCTAACACGGCCAACTTCCGGTACATAGATGTCGGCGCGTGAAGGATCGGCGATGTTTACTCCGACGCTCATGGAGCACCAGGTCTCCTCGGGGCCGTTAGCGTAACGTCCTCGGCGGGATTGTCTCTGCATCTCTTGTTGAGTCCTTGGAGGCCTGACCACTTGAAGCTCTCCTTCAGCCCTAACAATGCTGCCTCTGTTATCGTTCTCGCTCTGTAATTTCCTGGCCAATTGCTCGTCGATGTTGAAAGCCTCGGCGATCATCCTCGAATCCATGCCGCAGAACATGTTGTTGCAAGATGAACTCTGCTCTCTTCGGCGGCTGGTGGAGAATCTTTCACGGGGGAAATAGTGTTCCCTGCCCCTCTGGTCATGGCGGCGCTCAAATAGCTTGCGGAACTCATCCTCTGGGTTTCCGGCAAGGTAGAAATTCTGCTTCCAAAGAAACATTTGACATTACATATTTCAATTCCAAAAAGCTCCGAGTTATCATACTTTTAGCGACGGAAATATACATCGTCGCTACTGTCTGAAATTGATATATTATTAGTTGATTTATCATGCTAGCGACGGAAATACATTAACTGTCTTGAAAAATGATTATTCGTCGCTAGTTGATTTATCATACTTTTTAGCGACAGAAACACATTAACCGTCTTGAAATATGATTATCCGTAGCTAGAGAATATTAAACTTTTAGCGACGAAATTCGTCACTATAGTCTTAGCGTGGGATTAATGGTCCCTAGTTGATTTACCAAAAGGAATTTTACTTGTAAAAATTCATCGTAGATGCTTTAGCAATGAACGATTCGTCGCAAAAAACTAGCGACGAAATTTCCAATTGAATAATGAATAATTTTACCCTGGGTTTAGAGTCGAGTTGGTTGCCCCGGTTATCAGTGTCAAACATGGTAACGGCTACAATAGGTTCATTGCCGTCGTTGTAGCACCAGTGAGCTACACCGGCAGGCAAAGCAATGATATCACCCTGTCGGAAATGACGAATCTGCTGGTGCTGGTCTTGATCCTCGAAGGATCCACGAGATTCCTGTGGCTCTTGGAATGTTTCAGGGCATCCAGGAAACATAACGCCAGTCATTCCTCTTCCTGCACTTAAACAACATTGACTTATTTCTAGTAAGTGTAACTAATCCGAGCCCAGTACAGGTCCTGACGAGGGCCTAGGCGAAATAAGAAATATTCGGCACTTATATTATAAAAATTTTTAATTTAAATTGTCTTATTGTTTATATATATAAAATATATGTAAAATAATAAATTATGGACCCTTTTAGTCCTGGCCCTAGGCTGTCGCAGGGCCCATCGCCCTGGCCTATGTGCGGCCTATGTCCAGAGCCCTGTTGAGCGGGGCTGAAATTGATTTTGAATTTTGATTATGATTTTACCTCGAACAATGTAGAGGAGGCTAGGAGCATTGCTGTAAGTAGGCAAAAGAAGGCCTTTAGGTTCAATAGTCCGTCTAATCATAGCAACACCAGCGCACTTGAACTGGTTATGGCTAGGGTTCCATGTCTCAACTAGACCAGCTTCGCATTCGAACCGGTCATCAGGTTCCAATGCGTTGAGCCTCTCGAGTTGGCACTCGTTGAACTGCTGGTTGGCGACCGAGCCATGGCATAAAACTGCTAGACAGAGAGCTAGAAGAAGAAAAGAATATTTGGCCATTTTAAAGAAAGAGGAGGAGAGGTGGGTGTGATTTGAAGGGGGAGATCGAAGGGGTATTTATAGGAGGAAATTGAAGAGGAGATAGTGACACATAGGATAGTGGCGAGTTGACACAGTTGAGCTCTGCATGGCTAGTTGGCTTTGATTAGTTACACATCAATTTAGTGCATTTGATAGGTGTCTTTGGGTATCTGAGAATGAGTACAAACTCTCCATGCATATAAGGTCGAACTCAAAAAGCATATGCCCTTTGTTCTGTACTTCGATTAAACTATATGATTAAGATGTTCAACCTCCAAGCTATATACTTCCTAATACAGGATTTATGCAATTGAATATTGTTTATTGATCTTACTATAGAAATTTGAATTGCTTATGACAACAATTGCAGCTTTCTTGGTTTTATCATTGTTATTGCACAGTAACTTGATTTTTTATTTATATTTTAGTCGACAATAATTTAGTGGACTCAGAAGTTTTTTTTTTTTACTAAATAGGAGAATATCCTATATAAACATAATATCCAATCAAAATCAGAGACATAAGAGATAATAACAAAATTGTCATAAGAGCAAGAGGAAAACATAAAGAAAATTAAAAAAGAACAATACTTCTTCAACCTATATTTTCTATACCTCCAACTTATGTTATCGAGAATCTAGAAACATAAGAACTTTGTCGTACCCCATAACACCAACCAGTTTTACAGATATGAAACGATCTTGCTTAAAGAAAATAGATTTTGGTACCTTATATAACAAAATTGGATATTGGATTGGAGGCGGAGCTAGAGAATGACTTTCTAAGCCTAATTTGGGCTTAAACCAAATCCAAATTCTAATAATGGGGGCTTAACTAAAGTTTGAGTTGATGGTTTTAGCAAAATCTCAATAAGACCTAGCATGAACTTGACTTACCCGTCCCGCAAACAAATCTACCTAGATGTACAAGCTATAGTTCATGCAACGTCGTGATTAGAAGAATAAGGTGAAGATGAGTAAACTAATGAGATACGCCTTGAATAGATGTTTTTCCTCCATTATGGGCCTGAATTGGGGCTCTATCTACTGGTAGACATCAATATTAACTCATGAATTAATAACATCAATTTCTAATACATTTTAAGTTATTTTATTTTGTATAGAGTGACAGACTGTTTCAATCCTTTTAAAGTCTTGAAAAAGCAATTCCAAACTAATCGTAAGACACGAAAATTGAAAACTAAGTTGGATTTGAATGGGTAATTTTAGAAGTTCTTCAAACTCATATATAATATAGACTTCTTGTGAGCTTCAGTACTCGCTCTTTTTAGCCTAAGCCTGTTCCTATGGGCAAAGCTCGAGATTTGTGTATACAAATGTTATGATCTAACTAATATTTCTTTTAAATTTGTGAAAATGTACTTACATTATTACATACAAATGAAAATTCTGACTTCTATTTCATATATGGTTTGGAATTACAATCTCTACAATCCATCTTGAGTTTCAATCACTAGTCTAAGACATTCCACACAACCTTATTGTAGTAATAGTTTTGTTGTTCATATTTAATATTTATATTGGTTAATGAGTAATGAATGTTAAATTTAATTATATTAGACGTCGTAAAGGATAAATGTGTCACATTGGCTAGAATTGAGTTTACGAGCATAGAAGTATATACGTATATATCTCTTGGTATGGGACCTTTTGTAATAAAAGTCTAGGATCAAGTTCATAAGGATTTAAGTCTAAAGTGGAGATATCTCTCCAGAGTGCTTTGTATAAATACACTTGGATTTATTCTTCCAAATGAAATGATCTATGCAATTAAACATTGCATTGATCTAATCATAGGAATTTTAAGTGTTGCTTATGAGATAAATTGTAAGTTTTTTGGTACGCTAATCAATATAATTTTGCAACTAAAAAGGCACAAATATTAAATCTAAAAGGAGAATGCATAAAACTAACTCTCAATGTGGATTCAGATATAGAACTAATGTGTTGTTTGGATTTAGTTCGTATAATGGAATAAAATATTGCTTAAGAAATTCTTAAGTAATATATATTCTATTCTGCTCTAAATTATATCGTGAACCAAAGTTCACGAAATTACTCATTACTACATCTATTCGTCGGCGGGTTGGACCAGATCTAATCGGTATTTTGACTAAAAACATCAATTCAAGCCCAGTTCAACAAATATTTTAAAATTTCGGACTCGGGCTAGGTTTTAGAAATCATTCCCAAGCCCACCCCAAAGCCCATAAATAGATTTTTTTAAAAAAAAAAATTGGTATACTAAAAGAGTAAAAAAAGATAAAATTTTATATAAATATGTCCAAATCTTACATATAATTACATTATTTCCTTGAATAATTTAATAAAAAGATAGCATTATTGTAAAAATTTAATAAATTCAAATATAAAAATATAAAATAATTATTAAATATACTATATAAATATTTAATAAATATAATAATTATTCATCGAATCAGACTCGAACTCGAACCGAACTTTAAATAAAAATGAGAAGCCATTCCCGGTCATTTGAGTGGACTCCAGCCAGACTGAACGGGTACCCGGCCCTTGGACAGGTCTACTCATCACACTTTGATTGAGAGTTCTCTCCATCGTGGGCTGGGGTTACAGCTCCTATGTAATAGGATTGCTGAGGACGCGGTTGGGCCTGTTTTGAGACGTAATGCCCAAAGGGTAAGGCTGATGTAAGGCCCATCCCTTCTATAATAATAATAAATTTGATGTTATCATATTTATTTATAAGCAAATATGATTTTTTGTTCAAGAAAATATTAATTGTTCCTAACCAAACGAACTGTTAAACAATGAAGTTTAAAACTCAATTTCAACTTGTTACAAACTTAGCGAAATTAAATTTAAGGAAACTAATATTCCATTGGATTATTTTAAAGTGCCTTAAAAAATTTTTGTTTAGCTCTGTTTAGGTCCTATTTTAAGGTTTGTTGTTCGACTTTTTATTCCTCGGACGCTATCAGGTGCTTGACTGACTAATTACCGCCTAGACACCGTCGAGTCCATTTTTTTCAGCATAGGCACCGCCTAATCCAATTTTTTCCGTAATCTTTAAGATACCGGTACCGATACTTATAATAATTATAATTCAATTTTTTCAATTCAAAAAAGGTAGCTCGATTGGTAAAACTAATGTACAATAAAATTTTCTCACCATACAATTTCTATTTTTAATTTCTAATCGAGAAATAGTACGCTATAAACTATAAAAAAAAATTAGTAAAGATATTTATTTTTAAGGAACTGATTTTAATATTGATATATTTTTACGTAAGAAATAACTAAAATTTATATTTTCATATACTAAATTATATTTTTTTAAAATATTATTATATTATAATTTATTTTTTAAGTTAAATTTACACTTTTATCTATTAATAATTATAAAAAATAAAAAATTTATAAATTCAACTAACTCTTTAAAAAAAATTACTATTTTACAGCCGTACACGTACACTCACCCTATGAACCTATCTACGGATATGAGTACGGGTGAATTTGAATTTAAATTAATCGAGAAAGAAGGGGTAATATTGTAAAATACGAATAATAAACAAACAATTGTTTTGGAATTACGAAGCCAGATCACACTGCAGAAGGAAAAAGCAACACATACCTGCAGTTCTTTCTCTGCAAAATCCATCCATGGATTAACTCCTCCTTTCTCTATATTCTCACTCCATCTCCCAACTTTGAATCCAATGGAAGCTCAGATTTGAAATCAATCCAACAAAATCAACAATGAGGACCTCCACCTTCTGCTTCTCTCTTTTTCTCCTCCCTCTTCTCGCTTCAACCGCTTCATCTTCCCGACCCGGTTTCCTCTTCACCAGAACCAGAGGCCGATGCACTCCTCAGTAAGTCTTTACTCTCTCCCTCTAGATTTTTGAGTGTGACTCGGTGAAGTGACGAAGGGCTTGATTCTGATATTTTGGAGTGTTACAGGTACTGGAGCAGCAGAAGAGAGGCGTGGCCGAGGATGGTGCCGATGACGTCGACGGTATCGAATGTGTTTGGATCGGGAATCTTCGAACGGTACAGATCTGGCGTGACGTTGTTGGAATCGACGGCGAGGAACGACGACGATAACGCCTTTGTTAGGTTGTTGAAGGAGGCGATTGCTGCGCTTTTGAATTCTTATTCGAGAGAGGATTATCGTTACTCCGCTTGGGAAGTGAAGACGCTGCTTATTCAGCGATTGGTCTCGGAGGAAACTGCTGCCAAACAAGCCAAACAGTTCTCTCTTGCTAATGAGGCCTGTAATTAATTACAGTTTCGGAGTCTTTTTGCGCTAAAGAGGCTGGTAATTTGATGGATTAGTGTATATGCTGTGTTTGATTTGATATTCTGGTTTTGTTATTACGATTAGTTGTTTTTCAATTTGTTATCTTGCTAGCTTTTTGTGAAACAATGGGTAATCCATTTGGATGCTGATTGAGGTGGACCATATTCCTTATTTTTCATTCTTCAAATTCTATTTTACGGAATTTAAAGGTTTTTTTATTTAAATCCATCTTTTTTTAATTTTTATTCTCAATGTTATATTCTTTAAAAATAATAATATTTTATTATTATTATATTAATTTTTTTATATTATTTTTATTTTAATTAATTAATAAATTAATTATATAAAAAAATATAATATAATATCCTTCTCTTAAAATAAAATTTAGATTCAATTATTTCTTCAATTCATTCTCTATTTTAGAATACTATAGTCTTCTCTTATTTATTTGCTCCAAACTTGATGGGAAAAAAATGGTTAACCTGGTAACAATTTCAAAAATTATTCACTAAATCTACTGTTTTAAAAATTCCTTGATACTTATCATCTGATTTTTTATTTTTAGGGTGCTATTAGATGTTCGGTCGATTTATCGCCGTCTAGACAGTGCCTAATTCGATTTTTTTTGCCTTGGCGTTGCCTAATTTAGATTTTGTATGATATCATTATTTATATAATTAGAGTTTACCGATAAAAAGTTAGTTTAGTTGTTAAAACTAAAGTACATTAAAGTATTCTTTCAATAAAATTGTCATTTTGAGTTTCAGAGCGAGAAATAATATGTTATATGTCATTTAATGATTTTTAAATCATAGTCTAAATTTATTTTTTCGATATTTTATATTATTATAATTTATTTTTTAGTCGAATTTATATTTTATATAATAAATATTTAAAAATAAAAAATATAAATCCGTCTAGGTTACATCTAGGTCTCGCGCAGGCCCCGTCTAAATATTTTGAAGCTCTGACCATTCGACTAGCGCCTAATACTTTTTAAATCATTGAGCAAACCAAAAAAGGTTATATTTACACAATTGGAAGCTCACTAATTAAGCATTGTATTTATCATGTTAGTAAGGCCGGTCCTAACATTCCAAAAATTTTAGGTAAAATTAAAAATATGAGGTTCTTTTATCATAAAAATTTCATGTAAAATAGAAATATACTTTAATTAATGCTAAATAAAATTTATTTTAGAATTTTATTTTAATTTAATAATTTAATTATTTAAATTTTTATATTATTTATATATATAAATATATGTATAATAAAAAATTATAGACCTCTTTTAATTATGAGCCCTAAAATATCACACCTCTAATTTGTACTCAACACGGGCCCCGTATTAGAGAGGTTTTTAACTACACAAATTATATTATATTATTTGTAAGTTATAAGAATTATAACTCTTGAAATAATATCAAGGTGCCTTCTATGATATAACTGTACATAATATAACTCTACATATATCATGTGAATTGCTACTAATGGACTAATTATATTGGGTAAACGTAAAATACAGATGTACATTTGACCCTTACTCAGTTTTACCTTACAAGGATAAAGTGAGAAAATATGTTAAAATCTTTTTTCATTTATTTTTTACGTGATCTTTTTATCTCTCTGTTGGTCCATATTTATCTATGCCATTTTTGTATTTGTAATCTTATTTTGAACTATCTTAAGTAAAAATAAAAAAAAATTCCAACCACTCTTTCCATTCAATTCTTTTCAACCTTTTTTTAGAAAAAGAAGGAAAAAGTCTTAATTTTCTTTTTTACTCTTTCCCTCTTTAAAAATTTTAATTTTTTTATGTTGAATAATTCGTTGTTTTAGTTTTCACGACGAGATTGGCTTTTTTAATCATGGATTTAATACTACACATCTCAGATCTAATACTACACATCTCAATTTTGATAGCTGGATTAAACTTCATTTACCTTTAGACAAATATTTACATGATCTTTCAGAGTATGTATCAAGATTTATCTCCTTTAAGCAAGATCGTTCTAGATCTGCAGCAACGGTTGGTGCTATGCCGTACGCAAAAGTTCTTATGGTTGTGAATCGAAAACGTTAGTTGAGATTTAGAAAATACAGATTGCAACGTTTATTTTATTTTATTGTTGTTTTATCTTGCCATATGGCTTGTTTCTCTTATGTAAAAGCAAGTTTCATTTGTTTGTGTGGGTTGTTTCTGTCCGATGTTTTAACTCCGGTAATATGTTTAGAGTAGTTTTTGAATGTTTATGTTGATCGGTCTACAAATCATGCTGCATAATTATTAGTTAGAGTAATTAATTCTTTAACATGTAATAGAAGGATATATCCACCTTTTATTAAAGTTGTTATTAATTCTGATTTAATTTAATAACTATTTTCTTTAGTTAAAAAATCTTATTTTGAGCTTACCATTCGTTACATTCAAATTTACCATACGATTTTACAGGATTTTCTTATTTTGTATTTTCAAAATTGAATTCATATGCATATAGTTTTCTAATTTTCCCACTTTTTTTTGTATGAATCACCAAAGGTATACCTAGGATATAACTATGTTATAACTTTTGTTAGTATAATTCATATTAAGGGGATTATTTCATTTAATTAAATAAAACGAGAGTATCATATTCAAAAATTAGATTTTTCTGGTGCTAAATCAATTATGGCAAGTTATAATAAAGGTATATTACAATATATCTTTATAGAATTATTCTCTACTTTTGTATTATTTTTTAAACTTCGTTTTCATTCCTTACGCTCCACCTTGCGATTCCTTCTTTTTTTTATATATATTTTTCACTTTATTTTATATTTATCTCGTTGATTTTTTATATACCGCTTTAAGGTTTTTTTTTATCTCATTTTATCTTCGGAATTATATCCATAATAATATACTTTTTTTCGAATTTCTGTTTTTGCAGATATGTAATAGATGATGTACCAATTTATACTAGCATTATACTAGGTGTGATATACCAATTTATACTAGCATTGTACCAGGTGTGATTTATCAATTTATACTAGCATTATAGCAACATTATACCAGATGTGATATACCAATTTATACTAGCATTATACCACCGTTATATTAGGTGTAATATACAAATTTATACTACCATTATACCAACATTATATTAGGTGTGATATACGTTTATTTTATGAAAGAAATCAAAGTTATACCAACATTATACCAAGTTTATACAAGCTATGATTCAACAAGATCATAATCAAACAAAAAAAATTTTATACCAGCATTATACAAAGTTTATACCAAGTGTGAAAAGTAAAACCAAACATAAGCATCTATTTTATGAATGAAATCAACTAAAAATCACATTTATACCAACATTATACGAAGTGTTAAGAATCAAAATCATAGCATCTACTTTATGAAAAAAAAATCAAACAAAAAATCACTTTATACCAATATTATACTAGCATTATAGTAGATGTGATTAAACAAAACATTAAAATCTATAATATAAAAGAAATCAAACAAAAACCACTTTATATCAGCATTATACCAGGTGTGAAAAACAAAACCAAGTATGAACATTTATTTTATGAATGAAATCAAATAAAAACCACTTTATACCGGCATTATACAATGTGTCATTAAACAAAACATTAAACATTTAGTTTATGAAAGTAATCAAACAAAAACAATTTTATACCATCATTATACAAGGTATGATTAAATAAAACATTAAAAATCTATTTTATGAAAGAAATCACATAAAAACTACTTTATATCAGCATTATACGAACATTATACAAGGTATGATTAAAAAAACATTAAACATCTATATTATGAAAGAAATCAAACAAAAACCACTTTATATTAGCATTATACCAACATCATACCAAGTGTGAAAAACAAAACCAAACATAAGCATCTATTTTATGAATGAAATCAAACAAAAATCACTTTATGCTAGTATTATACTAGCATTTTACTAGGTGCGAAAAATAAAAACTAAGATAAACATCTATTGTAGCAGGAGGAATTTGATTTTTTGATCTTTTCGGTGCCATTTTTGTTGCCATTTTCAATAATCAGAATCATGTCAGACTTAACATCTTGTTACATTTTGGCTTTACAATTTCATACCTTAATATTTCGATTATCTTCTTTGATTTCTTGATGTTGAATGCATGGTTTGCTTCTGTTTTGGAATTCAAAACTTGATCGGGATAGTAATGGTGAAATCGCGGAGATGAAAACTGAAATGGAGAGTCAAAAGAGAGTAATTTAAACGTATAGATGTTGTGATATATAAATTTTATGATTGAGGCTTGTTCTGGATATAAAAGTTGTACCCTTAAATTCTTACTGAAATTATACATGGATTTTAACTCATTTATGTACTTTTCCATTAGATTAAAGTGACTTTTTTTATAATTAAACAAAATACATAAAATATTGTTATATTTGAAAATTTGAATTTTATGGTTGGTAAAGCATTAGTGACAGTTTTTTTAACCTACGCTGGCAAATATACTTTGAATTTCTAATAAAGTTATTTACATATTAACTCATTTTTTAAAAATATTTACAAGTATTTCATTAAGATAATTTTATTCTGTGCTTAGTTACTGTTAAGATTCTTTATTTCTTTTAATAAATATATTTAATAAGATTTAAATCATATTCTCATCCCACCGATAGAGTTTATTTATTTTCATAAGAAAGTGAAGTTCAATTATTTTAAAAAAGATTAATAAACTAAATAAAGATTTACAGAATATTTTAAAAATTTTCAGAATATAGCAAAAACAATGGATGCACACGACACAATATATGGGAATTTATAATTAGCCTAAGCCATCTTATTTATCAAGTAACGTGGATAGGAAGGCGGTAATCCGGTTTTCGTTTTCCCTATCCGAATTACAACTTAACATATCGACTTGTCCAAACAACTCTCCTCGTCTTCGAGCTGTAGTTGCCTTCTGTCATATGTTCCTTGTACTTGTTTCCTTGCCGCTAAAGACTACACAGTCTCCTCCTGTCTCAGGCAGGAAAATCTGTTCATGAAACAGCAGTAACTTATAGGTTCGAAGTACCAATCCCCAATTTTCTCGAGAAAATTTTCACCGATTAATGGCAAGTAGAAAATTGGTTCGGGATGTCTTCCTTCATAAGCAGCGGTTATTTCTCCCCCTCAAGCCTCAGCAGGTTATTCCCCGACTGCCGGTTTGTTTTGTCTTCGTGCTATATGAAATTAGTGCTTTTAGGGTTTTTTTTATCTGATTGGGGTTTTTGCAGGGTTTAAGCACGAGAATACCATTGCCGTCAATAAATGGGTATTCTGCTTGTCGTAGATTTGGTGTATTTAGTGAATTCTCCAAGAAAGTTAAAGGAGAAGTCACCAGGTATTTGAACTAATCTTCCGTTCTTTTCGCCTCTGCTGCTATATTCGTTGAGAATTGATACTTTTCTTGGTATTTTTGTGTGGCCTTGTAAAGTCTGTCTGATATATGGGCAAGGGGGCCTTTTTGGTCATCGTAGCTAGTACAAGGCCCTTTTCTTTTCAACTTTTGAAAGCGGAATTGAACTGAATTGAAGTTGGTTGAACTGAATTAAAATGGGCTGAGCTGAATTGAATTGAACTTATTTTAGTAAAAATTTATAACTACGCATAGCTAAACTAGACTGAACTGCAGTGGTCTGAATTGAATTGCAGTCCAAGAGAACATGGCCTAACTCATTGATCCCTCTATGGTACCCATTTGATCTATGCGATTTGTTACCTGCAATGGAAGTATTACCCATTTAGTCCCTATACTATGTTATTTGTTACTTTTTTTTCCTCCCTGCATTGCAAAATCTCAATTAATGTAACTATGCATAATTTGCACTAAAGGACCAAAAAGTAATAGGTTGCATACCAGAAGGACCAAATAGGTAACCTGACCGACCAAATGAGTAAATGGATTATACCACGAGGTCTAAAAGGTGGTTATTCCTGATATATGTGCTGCAGTGTGTTTTCTCATAGCTAGCACTTTCTGGCTTCTGCGATCAAAGCTTTTCTGGTTAGTTGATGTGCTTTTTGTATCTCATATTCTGCTAGTTAATCTCTGAGAATTCAAGTGTCTTTTCAACTTTCAAAGCAGTGTTTGTGTAATGCTTCATTTTAGTGGTCATTTCGTTTAATGTAGAAATCAAGAATTTCAACAAACGGTTAAGGAACTGAAGGAGAAAGCTGAGGAACTGAAGGGTGTGAAGGATGAGCTGAAAGTTAGGTAATTGTGTACAATTTTTGTTTTAACGTGCAATGCAACTCTTAGGTTTGATAGTAGTTAGGCTGAGGCATACTTTTGTATGTCAAGGGAGTGCCTGAGATGGTGAAATGGCGAATGCAGAACGAAGCAGTCGACTGAGCAGCTGTACAAGCATGTGGATGATGTTTGGACAGAAGCCGAAGCTACTGCAAAAAAGGTGTGTTATTTAGATTGGTGTTATGGTGTTTTAGTTTTTGCTATTGAGTTTCACCTATATTATTTTGGCATAAATCTATAAGCTTAAATAGGTAGGATACGCAGGGTTTAATATGTTTCTTGAACACAAAATTGCAGAGGAGTAATGCCTTTTCACTTAAGTATTTGCGATGATTTCGTGAAATCTTATTAGGTGTGAAACCTGAACAATAGACATGTCATCCCATATTTTATTGTTTGTGCATGTAATGGATGGCATTTGCTTGGAAATTGTTAGTTCGGAACACTGGGTTTTTGGTTTTTTACATTGTTCATTTAATTTTAGATGTATGGGTTCGTAATTGTGTTCTGCACTTCCCTTGTGCACTTTTCTAATTGTTTTCCTTAGCATTTGTATTGATTGGTTGATTCATTTGATATACTATGTATGTTATGAAAGAGTACAAAAAAAAGATTCTATTATTCTTTTTTTCAAAAAAAAAAGAAACTTTGGGATTGTTAAATCACTAATAAAATAAAGCAACGGGACCACCATAGTATTTTTGCTAATTTATTCATTTAATGGTATTTGCAGGTTTCCTCCAACGTCAAAGAGAAGATAGCTGCTGCCAAAGAAGAGGTATGTTTGGATTGTGTTTTAATGGTTACTTCTTCATCTTTGTCATGTTTTGTTTTAATTATTGTGTTTTAAGGCTTAGTTGGTTGGTTGGTTGGTATATAACACTCTGTAAAATCCAGGTCAAAGAAAGTTTTTCGACAGGGAAGCAACAGGCTTCAGAGTCCTCAGGCACTTCAAATAAAGATGGTGCTGATGTAGACAATGATAGGAAAGCTTCGTCTTCGACAAACAAGGATAATGGGGCTAGTGACAGTTCAGAAACATTATTTGGAAAATTTAGATCGAAGATACCGTCCTCAAAAGTGTCTTCGGCCTTCCTGAGATTGAAAGAAGCAAAAGTCACTGACTTTGTAAAGAAGGGTTATGATGTTGTGAAGGATGAGTTATATGGTAACCCTACCCCTCCCCCCTCCTTCAAAGGCGAAACAAGCACGAGAAAAGACGTTGCTGTCCTTCCGTCGAAGCAGTCTAGATGGAATAAAACATGGGGCAAAGTCAGAGAAAAGGTTAGTGGTCCTTTGTTGTCAATATGGGCTTTGATAAATGCTTAATCATCTCCAGGTACCTGAACTTGTCCTAGAAAACCTAATGCTCCCTGAACTTTCAAAGTGACCTCATTTCTCCCTCAACTTTAAAAAAAAGCACCACTTTGCCCCTGAACACGGCGTGTCAACTTCCGGTTGGTCTGACTTTTCAAAGATGTCATTTTTTTAATTTTCTCTCTCCAATCAGAAGCTGACATGTGGCGTTCAAGATGCAAAGTGGGCACTTTTTGAAAGTTGAGGGAGCTATGAGGTCACTTTGAAAGTTCAGGGGGCAAAGTAGGTTTGTTAGGACAAGTTCAGGTACCTACTGATGCATTAGGCCTTTGATTAATGACATGAAAATAAATATTGAAAAATTATCAGGCTTAAATTTTTACTGTAATAGTCAGTCTCGTTGATTGATGAAATTTTCCCTTATTGACCAGATGCAAGGTCATCCTTTATTCAAGCCTGTGGTAACTAAGAGTCAAGAGGTATTCCTCTTTTTACTTCCTAGTCTCATTTCATTATTTGTTGTTCCATTATCTCCTTATTGGTTGCCACGTCAGCTTGTCTTGATGTTGTTCACAGCTTGCAGAGGACGTGCGAGAAAGATGGGAAACCAGTGATAATCCAATAGTTCACAAAATTCAGGAGTATGCTTAATGCCTCTCTTTTTTATTCTCTTGTTACATGAATTTCTTTTAAGTGTTGAATGAGGCGACTTTTTATTTCCAACAGTGTCAGTGATACTATCTTTCAAGAAACTGATTCTGCTGCAACAATCAAGGAGATTAGTCATCGAGATCCGTATGGTCACAATAACTTCTCTTTCTTATTTTTGTCTTCCAATTTGTACAATTCTTAGCGTTTTGATTTGCATTTTTGTTTAGATCATTCTCTCTGATGGAATTTGTTGCTGAAGTTCAAGAAGCTATTAGACCAGTACTCAATGCTTACATGAAGGTCAGTTCCAAGTTACTGGGAGTGTCGGGGCTTACAAGTTGTCTATTTTGAGATTATTTAGTTTTTCGCCCATTTGTTTAATGTAGTACATTGTTTTCTATGTACAGGGAGATGTAGAAACTTTGAAGAAGTATTGTACACCTGAAGTTATTGCTCGGTGCGAGGCAGAGCATAAGGCTTTTCAAAGTCATGGTATTTTTTTCGTTAATAAGGTTAGATTTTTCCCCTTTCGAGCGCCCATCGTTATTCCTTATGACCAGTTGATGCTAAGGCCTTTTTTTTGTCTTATGTATAGATTTTGCATATATCTGAAGTGGAATTAAGAGAGACCAAAATGATGGGAACATCTCCAATAATCATTTTAGCTGTATGAATCCTCGTTTCTATTTCCTTTGATTTCTGATGCGTTGGTTAAAAAATTGGGAACACTTTCCATTTATCAAATCTGGCCTTTCGAAATTTTTTCAGTTTCAAACACAGCAAGTACATTGTGTACGTGACCGAAATGGTGCAATAACAGAAGGGGGCGAGGTATGTTGGAATTTTTTATTATGATCTTTATTATTTGAACAATCTTGAAAACAATTCCTTAATTCTGCATATTTCCCTCAAAGTTTCCCATGACTGTTGGACTTTCTATTTCAAAGATAGATTATACGTGTGTAGAACCACTTTTTTGGACCATGTGGTATAATCCATTTACCTATTTGGTCCCTCTGGTATACATGACATGCTACCTATTTGGTCCACAATCTATTACTTTTTTGGTCCCTTTAGTGCATATTAAGCATAGTTACGTCAATAAAGATTCTACAATGTAGGGCCCAATGTAACAAATTGCATAGTATAGGGCACAGTGTTCATAAAGGTAGCATAAGCATGGCACATGGACCAAAAGTGTACTATGAATAGAAGAGGGATCAAATGAGCAAATGAGTTACCCCAAAGGAACCAAAAAGGCACTTTTGCCATAATTCCTATTAAGATTTCCTGTGTTTTTTTTATGTATTCAGGATACAATACACACAGTATACTATGCGTGGGCAATGCAACAAATAGATCCCGAAGAAGTCGGGGAAGGTGCAATCTACCCTATATGGAAGCTAAGGGAGATTCAACAACTCGGTATCCAAGCTCTCATATAATCATTTTGGTTAGACTGTTGAGTGGAAATGCAAACCCAATAGGTTACTCTGTTTCTCCTATGTTCACTTTTTTTATCTAGCTTTGTTACTCTCTGGGTCTCGTCTCTCCAGGGAATGCTTTGGTTGATTGATATCCATTAATTTGATCAAAATAAGTATATTTGTGTGCTTTGAATATTTATTAAAGGCTCCTTTATTTTTTCTGCTGATCAGAAATAGTTGATTGTTGCTGCTCCATTTCAATCTGATTGCTGTTTGGAATCAGATGTTGTTTATGTTCTTATTTGCATGCAAGTATGATGAAAATCGTGATCGGTTGCCTAAAAATAGGATGGGTCCTCAAATTTTGTTTAATTACGAGTAGCTGACTCCACAAAGCTTGATTGTTGCTGTTAGTATTTGGAAGACACAACCTAATTGAATAGGACAAGAGATTCTAATTCTATCCAATGTGACATTGTACATGGAGTAAAGGTCATAATTTGTGGGTCATTGTGGATGTGGGATGTGTGGACATTAAAATGATTATGACATTATGCTTGCTCTATTTTTCAAATGTGCTATAACACCATCTAAACTTATACGTGCCTTCCAACTCTCCCCTTAGCTAAATTTATATGCAACTTAAAAGGCTAAACTCGCTCTAATGCAATATGTTTGAAACGGGTGTGACGATAACTTCAAGCACCCATTAAATCTTCCATCTTTTTCTCATTTCTCAGTTCTTGTTTTATCTATGCCTACCTTAAACCTTGAATTGTAGTACTGACGTGTTCATTTTCTTTTTCACAGCTCATTTTTCATAATCATCATTCTTCTGTATTGATGCGAGCTTTGTTTGAACTTCACACAAATTGATCAAGATACATATGTAATCACTTACATCCGTTCAGCAAAACTATCACCAAGACAAGAAAAAGCACAGACGCGATAACCACTAGCACCGGAAATCAGCATGTTATATAACAATACAAGCCTTGAAGAAACCACCAGCTTCGTGAGAATTCCAGCTAGTGAAGGAAATCCTTCATTGGATCGTCATGGTGGACTTTCGTCATCCTATATGCTTCCATCTCTTCAGCAGTGACCTGCAATTATTATTACAACCTTAGTTAAGAGGAAAAACCAGCAACCAATAACTGAATGCTTTAATTAAAAGAACAACAAATGTTACCTCATCATTCCACGTAACATTGTACTTGCGTTTTCTCTCGTCTTTCTCTGTTTTCTTTTTATCATTCTCCTGCACAGAGAAAGTATCCAAGTCAAATCATGATATAGATTCACATTCAAAGAGTGTGGGTCATAAAACTAGAAATGATGCTCTCTTTGTCCACTTCTCATCATTCCATTTTCGAAACTTGACTAAAACATTAGTAATAGTTTAAAGAAATCAATCTTCATCGAATGTTTTCAGCTATGATTTCAAACACTTGATAAGATGACACTAATTTCAATCCTAGTAAAGGTTAGAGAAAACAAAACTAAACATAACATTGCATATGACTGGAAAATGAAAAAATCAATCACAAAATTTATATCTCATGTTCACCTTTTTAAGCGCTTCAGCCAAAAGCTTCTCATCGAGAACCAAATCATCTGGAACCTCTGTTCCCCAAGTAGCTAGTCTTTTCTCCTCCACTGGAGCTGAAGCATCTGATCAAAATACATATAATGTACAAATTAGTGTTCAAATTTCTAGTTGACTATGAGGAAAGGCATCATTCAAAGAATTTCAAACGAAACAAAGTATAGCTTTCTAATCTAAACCAGGGTTGTCACTACTAATGGGAAATATAATGCAAACCTTCAGTGGCCTCTTTGCGGGCAATATTAGCCTTCATGAGATCAGTAGCAGCCTCAGCGGCCTTAATTCCAGCCGCACCCGTACAGTAGCTGTTCCGAATTGTCTGCTTGCAGCACTTATAGCCCCACTGGTGATCCTTCCACCATGAGCCCCACACACAAGTGTGGTTGTTGATGTACACATCTTCCTCATACTTGCTTTTAGGAAGTACAGTCTCCTGAAAAACAGCAAAAGTTAAATCGTTAGACAATTGATCGGAAATTAGAATACCAAATACAGACTCTATACATGCTTAACCATTTGACAATATAATGCATTATTACTCCTAGCGAGAGCTGTTACTAAAATAAAACTATATCTACCATAAAAATGCCTTTACGAATCTAACCTGTCCTTTAATGACCCGTCCGGCACGGTCATATTCAACTTGTCTTTCACTTTGTCCGAGCAGAAGCTCTCTTGGAATTTCTTCTTCACTGGCAGCATTGCCATACTTCTCCATAATTGTGTCCTTTGTTCTTGTCTTCAATTTATCCTTAATGACTTTGTAGTTCTTATACAGCAACTCAGCTTGGGATGGAGCTGCTTGCATGTGAATATCTTGTCCCTTGTCAAAAGCTTCCCATGCATGAATATTCAGCTGCTTAAACTCTATTGCTTGTCCACTGTTCCTGTATTGATTATCTCCCAAATAAAACTTCTCATTAGGATCAGCATCAGGGAGAGGATCCTCACGCATTGACCGGGTTTTGGGGTCATAATGGGCAGAGTTAACATCGAGATTTAAAAGGTATTTTGCAGTGTCTTCCCTTATACGCAAATTCCTAACGGTTCCTGTGCTTCCACCACCAGTAGTTCGTACACGCTTTTCTACCTTTGCAAAATCCATTTGTTTGCTCTCATCGACTTTGGCTTCATCAACTCTAAGATCATCTTCATCATTCTCCTCGTCGCTTGCCCCATCCTCGGAAACTTGGTTACTGTTTTTCTCTTCCAGTTTCTTGAGCTGCTGCTCCTTGAGGAATTTCCTTCTTGCTGCATCTCGCGCTTCGTATCTCTCAACGACATGGGCATAGCTTGATGTATCATACCCGTTCCAACGATCACGCTTGCCATCATAATCAAGCTCGAATGCCTCTATTTTTTCATCAGGAGCTATGTATTTATTGGTCCACTTTGCCCCCACTTTCCTAGGTCTTTCCATGCATGACTTGGCATCATGTGTCATAGCTCCACAGCTGTGGCAGAAATACAATTAACAGACATTATAATCCCAACATCATACACAGGCATTTAAGTATATGAGAACTACGAATTCCTCCAAAACAGCAATCAACAAAATTGTTAACATTTCATCTTCAAGAAAACTACAGCACAAATACACTTCCAAAGATAGATAGAGAAGCATTGAAAGAGAGAGCCTACTTACTTCTGACATGCACCCTTCCGGTATTTTTCAGCTTGAAATACTTTTGCTCCTCTATCATACCAGGATTTCGTATATTCTGGGTCAGATTTCCATTTCCTTTGATGTTTCAAGCTCTGGCAACAAATGAAGATTCAGCATCAATTAAAGGCACAACGCACAATTAAACCATGACACTAACAAGAAAATAGAGATAAAACACAAACTTACAGGTTTTTCAGCATTAAGGTACCAAGGAGCAGAGGACATGTACTGAGGAATATGAGGATTGATCTCCTTTCCATCCTCATCAACCTCAGCAGGCGCAAGTCCCGCCTTTCGTGCTTCTTCTAATTCAATTTGTTTCCTATGATCCTCCCTAGATTTAAACGCAACTGCAAGGCCACAATAACACCAAACTGGTCAGCTTGCCTATTCAGAGCTTACTCAAATAGCAGCAAAAACCACAGATTTGCAGGTAATCAGTAATTAGTTACTATTTTCTATTCTTTAAATTCAAAATACACGCAAAAACTCGCAAAAATTACCATTGATGCAAAGGAAACCTATATTTAAGTTCAATTATTTAACAAAATCAAAATTAGGTCAAACGAAATTGAGCGCACAACAAACAATAAGAAAACCAATGTACAAAACCAATCAATCACAAATTCATCCAAAAAAAAATAAGAATCTAATTTCATCTTTCAGGAATAGAAGGGAATCAAGGTTCGTTTATTTCTAAATCTCGAAACGATATTAAATTTGTTGCAATAAACTGAAATAGACTTAAAAACTGCGAAAATTTTTACACAGGGAGGAAATAAAGAATAAACGGAGAGAAACCACGAACCTGATGCGGTAGCCATGGCTGATACAGATTGTAATGAAAACTCAGAAACGAGATCGATTCAAGAAGCAAATCCAAGTTATGCGATTCTATTGATATTTGTTACACAGTGTCTGGATTGGATTCCAGTTATACAAGGAGGCCGAAGGCGGTCATGAGTGTTATATATAGTTCAGAGCTTAATATGGGCCTTAATTTTGAGCCTTGTTTATATTGGATTTGGAAGCATTAAGGTAAGCCCATTGGACACTCATCTTCTTTTTGTGTTGGTGGCTAGTGGGCCGGCTATAGGGATAGGCTGTCAGTGTGGCCGTCTAGGGCCCAAGGTGATAGGAGTCTAAAATTTTGTTTTCTTTCTTTTATTCTTACGGCGCGTTTGGTACAGCTGATAGCTGTTATAGTTTGCTGTTGTTATTAATAGTTTCTGCTGCGCTTAACGAATTGATGTTTCTGTTTGCTATTCAATATACCATTTTAGTATTTGGTAAAATTATAATATGTGAAATGCGACTATTACTTCAATTACTTAGTAATCCATATCATACAATGTCTTTGTTCATTACGTATTGCAAACTTCTTTTTATCATACTAGAAAATAGTAGGTTTAATTATTAGTAGCCTCCATTAAATATCCCCTTTCTATTATTTTTTTTATTAAAAATATACCTCTATTAAATATCTTCTTTCTATTATTTTTTTATAAAAAAAAATACATTAGTGTCTTCTCACACTTCTCGCGCACGTCCCCGAATTAAAAATTTCTCTCCTTAAGTTCTTCTACTTCCGTTTGTTTGCGTCATATGTTCTCCCTTTCTCGTTTTCTTTCGTTAATTACATAGTTTCCTTCCTTTTTTTCACAAGAGCAATAAAGGAATATATGTCTATAGATATCCTAATTAGAAGAAATTGTTGCTGAATTACGATGAAAAGCAATAAATTGGAGCTATTAGAACGGATGCAGATAAGGGTACGAACAACAGTAGTTTGATGTTACAAAAATTTTATCAAACACCTAGGTTGGAGCTGTTCACTCCCTAACTACTAACAGCTGCAGATAGGGAAGCAAACAAACACCCCATTAATGTGGAAAAAAAGAAGCAATGCGTTGGTAAGTGATTTGACATCACTTAAGTAAAGTTACAGATTTTAACTTTATATATGTGAAAAATCTCCATTGAAACTCACCTACCATTGCCAAGTGCGCGATCCAATCTAGATCTAAAAATAGTCAGATGAAAGACTCGATAAACCAGATGAGCAACGAAAAAATGTGGAAAAAAATGAAACATAAGTTTACTATAGCTTTTCAATCAATAAAATAACACACATTGAATTTTAAAATTTTGATTATCACCTATTCGTTTTTAGTTGCATTTTACTATCATTGTTACTCAATTATATATTTTATATTATTTGTTACACAAAATTTTTTTTATTAAAGAGATATAATATATTGTTTTGCTAAGGTCTCAAAAAATTTAAAGATCGAACGTGACAGTCTATAAATTTTTCCTGCAAAATAACTAAAAGTAAATGTTTAATAATGGTAATTAAGGATTTTTTACATGACTCCCGATATTAAATGTCCATCCATCTGCTCATCAATAAGTATAGTTCGATTATAATTAAAAAGCTTTCATAAAAATATAATTAAAAAAAATTATATATATCAATAAATAAATACACACTAATTCAATATAGATTATCAAGAGCCATCTAAAAGAACTCTGGTAACTAAATACCAGAATTATTGCTTGGAGTCAAAAGTCAAGGTTTCCAAAAGAGTAAAAAAATATTGGAATAAAATTTGAAATTTAACCTTTGAAGTTTTTATAGAAGTATTTTTATTCTTAATTTAAAGTATTCTGTATCTCTTAGGTAAATAGATTAAGGGTAAGTTTAAAAAATATGTTCTTGTGATTTAATTTTTTTTAAAAAAGTTTTTATAAATTTTTTTTAAAAGAGCGTATGTAGTTTTTAAAGTTGGTAAAAATATGCTTTTTAAAATTTTGAAACCACATTTAGAATGGTAATATCGGTTATTTCAATAAATTCAACATTCTTATATTTAAACTATATTATTTATGAATTATTTATCAAGATTTGAATAAATTTCAGAAAATTTTCATTTTATTATGATTTTTTAAAGTTATTGACAATTTTTTATTATTTATACTTTTCAAAAATTTTTAAAATTAATCACTAATGTGTATTGTATTTTTATAAACAAAGATGCAAAAGTTTACTTCGAAATGGACAAGAATACCCTTCCAAATGTGGTTTTAAAATTTTGAGAAGCATATTTTTGCTTACTTTTAAAATCACAGACACCCTTTTAAAAAAAATCCACAAGAACTTTCTTTAAAAAGTTCAAACCACATGCACCTTTTTAAGTTTACCCATATATTAATATCTGTAGTACAATTTTCAAAAGTAATCTGAAGAGTTGGTACAAGTAGTAAGCGATTTGGTATCGCTTAAGTAAGGTCTCGAGTTCGAGTCATAGTGAATACAGAAAATTTTTATTGAAAAACTCATCCACTACAGACAGATACGCGACCCAAATTAAATTTAAATATAATTCCGTGAATTAGATAAAGAAAATAAACACCAATTTCAATTTGGTCTTTTTTTTTTAACTAAAAATGATCCAAATCCACTTAATTATCCATAACAAAAGCGAGGAATTCAATCCAATTGAAAGCAAACCTACTTTTCAAATTATGCGAAGTTTGTCAAAAATAGTAATTACCAATAATTGTACCTTTTTATTAGACTTTATAACTCAAAGTCGGTTGCATTTTTTCAATCAAAATTTCCTCCTAACAAATTGACTCAGTGTCACGTCAAAAATCTCACATTTTCAGCATTTTGATCGCGAGTTTATAAGTTGTCACTCTCATAGTACTTGCGCGATAAATGAGCCGAGTGCACCTTCAGTTTGTTCATACTTATTTATTAAATTTTTTAACGAGCTCGAACAAATTTCGAGCTTAGTTCAAACTTAAAATTTATATTCACGAATGGTTTATTTATTAATTTATTTGTTTACGTATTGTTTTTATACATTAACAAGCTCATTTATTTTATTTACAAATAAAAATAAAAATATCAAATTTATTACATTAAATAATATTAAGATTTCATATTTGTAATAAATGAACTATTAAAAATCATAGATCAACAAACTTTAAATTAAAATTATAAATAGACATAACTAAAATTATAAATATTTTAAGTCTATATACCTACAATAATTTCTACTCATTGTTAGAATTCATTTTTAATGTGTAAAAATGATAATAAATATAGTTCACGAACTGTTAACGAACCAGTTCATAAACTGAATCACGAGCCTCTAATCGAGCTTGTTCACAAGCCTCTAATCGAGCTTAGACTTATTCATGTTCAATTCATTTACAAGTGGAGCTCAAAAATTATAATATCCCATTTCATGCATTATATTTGCATTTGTCCACATCTGTTATATGTCATTATATTTAAATTTTACATATTATATTTATTAAAATTGGTTAGTGAAAGTAATAGTTATTTCAACCATACAAAATACGATAGTTAATATCTAGGTATCGAATTATATGGCTATAGAATTTTAAGGAATAAGTGGAGTATAGTTATGTTATAGATATAAAATTATTATTAGAACATATAAAGTTGAACAAAATTGTGATATATCATAAGGATTTAAGTATAAGAATTAGTATTAGAATTAGCATTAGTATGGTATAGATATATGTACATGTATTTAGTATAGTTAGTATTTGTAATAAATAAAGAACTTGAGGGCAAATTGGTCTTTTGCCCCTTAGATCTTTTTATGAACTGATAAGAATTAGATCAGTTCTTCATCTCCTAAAACACAAAGCAAAGAACAAAGAGAAAGGAAGAAGAGAAGAAGAGATCTAGAAGGAAGGAATCAGGTATTTCAGTAATTTTGTAGTGCGATTTTTGTTAGGTTAAAGTTAGAATTAGCAGTTTTAGTAAGAAGATGAATTGTTCTTCTTTATGTCAAGATTCATCCTGAAAAATTTGAGAATTTTTAGACAAGTAGATCAATAGTTATGATTTTTATAAGATGAAGTGTGCAGAATTGGATGATTAAAGAGATAGGGTGAGTTTCAAAATTAATCTGGGATTGTTACACTGCTTAGAAAATTCTGATTTTTGGATATGTTATTCCCTTATGTGTATAGTTTAAGTAGGAAAAAGAATCAGGTCGATTCATGTTGTGTAGAGAGAGTTATACCCGTTTTATTACGTTGCTGTCCAGGTAAAACGGGACTGAAATAGGTTTTGATGGAAAATTCCATATAAATCGTGTAAGACTCTAAAATTTTTGAGGTTTTAGTATGTTATAGCCTTGTATATTAGGGATAGAATAAAAAAAGAATCAGATCATTTGGAGAAGTGAATTGAAAGTTATGAATTTTTAAGTAGAGCAAGGTCATATGAACAAGTATACAAGTAACAATGGTTTAAGTCATGAAAACTTTATAAATAGAAAACAACACAAGGTGAAATGTATTGATGTGAATTTATGCTTATAGGGACACGAGGTCGTGAAAGTGTTTAAGAGGAGGAAACAAGTCGATTTCGTGGAAATTAGCATTCCATCTGTGAGTATAGACATGATATGAATGGGTGAAATGTTTTGATATGTGAGATTTGAATATTTGGTGAATTGTTGTGAATTGAATGATTATATGTTATTTGGAGAATTTGAATTATATGAACATATGTTTATTTGGTGAAACTTGAGATAATTGAATTATTCATGATATACGCAATTATACAGGAACAAATGAAATAAAGAGAGACGTTGTGACATAGCCGATCAAACATTGCAATACATGTTCTGTTATCTGGGCCTATATGGTCAACCAATTGCAATATTTGACAAATGGACCGAAAGGTCAACCAATTGTTATCTAGACCGAAAGGTCAACCAACTGTTATATAGCTGGCCAACAAATCAATTGTTATCTGTTACAAATGTTACATGTATCCCGGGGCAATAGTTTGGCCGGAAATGTCACAACAATTAAATAAATGAATCATCTAATAGTATATAAGAATGACTATATGTTTATTTTGAAGGTGTAACTGTATGTGATTGTTAAATTCATTGATTGTTTATATTCACTGAGTGGCGACTCATATAAATCGCTATATTTTTCAGTTGTAGATAAAGTATTGTACTAGAAGGTCCTTACCTGTAGCTGTCATGGAAGAAAGGTCTGTCGGCTGTGTCCATCTCACTCTCTCTCCTCACATGACAAGCATATAGAATAGAAAGTGGTCGGGTTTTGATTTTTCAAATCAAATAAAATTATGGTTTGTAATAAACGAATGGTATTAGAGTTGATGTGAAATATTATGGTTGTGTTAATATATGAATATTTTTGTACAAAAAAAAATTTATGGTACTTTTCTATAGTTATTATATGATAAGGGTGTTTCAGTTGGTATCAGAGCGGGGATATGGTCATAGGGACATACAAATGCATACATAATATGAGATTAGTATATGTTATCTTATATCTTGTTATCATATTCATATAGGGCTGATGAGAACCAAAATGTTAACCCGAGGAGAGAGAGACCAGCCATAAATCAACCTGTAGAAATCCAACCTATTATATCTGCATCACCTATGCATTCTCATGCATCAAATTTACAGCATCATCAGGAAATACCTGTGGTGCAAGCACCTGCAACATTTGTCCAAAGAGAAAGAAGGTTCGATAAATTGAAGAAACAAGGTGCAGAAGAATTCAAGGGAACTACAGATCCTACAATAGCGGAAAGATGGTTAAAAAGATTGGAAAGAGTTTTCAATATGATGCATTGTACTCCCGATGAGAAGTTCGATTATGCGGTATTTTTACTTCAAGATGATGCTTATGACTGGTGGGAGACTATCCCAGGGAGCACTATTCAGCCTCCTATCTTGACTTGGGATGATTTTGTGCGGGAATTCAAAAGTAATTATATGCCTGATGTGTACATTGATGATAAAAGAAAACAATTTTTGAACTTAAGACAAGGGAGAATGACAGTGGTCGAGTATGAAGTTAAGTTCAATCAGCTATCCAGATATGTACCAACATTAGTGGCGACTGAAAAGGATAGATGCAGGAAATTTGAGGATGGGCTTAGATATGAAATTCGAACAAAGATATCATCATTTGAACTTGAAAGTTACATAAAGTTGAAAAATACTGCAGTTAGGGCTGAAAGACTAGAAAAAGAGAAAGCAGATTATAAAGCTAGAAGAGGTTACGGTGATTTTAGTGGTGACCAAAGTAAAAAGTCTGCTAAGCATCAAACAAATTCTTCTCCATCACAGTTTATAGCTAGAGGAGGATATTCTGGGAATAGAGGAGGAAGAACAAATGTGCAAACTCATTCGAGACAAAGTCAGGGACAAAGCTCGGGACAAAAACCTCAGTGTATGCTATGTGGTAAATTGCATGAAGGCGAATGCAGGAAACTGACTGAAGCATGTTACTTATGTGGCTCTTTTGAACATTTAATACGTGATTGTCCAAAACGAATAGAAGCAACTGAAAGAGCTCAATCAGAGGCTACAGTTCAGAATACTAGAGGCAGGGGAGCTGGTGTAATAGCGGGTAGAGGTAGGGGTAGAGGAATAACAACAAGCAATATTGGTAGATCTGAGGCTCAGAGTTCTAGGCCTCCAACACACGCTCGCGTTTTTGCCATGACTCGACAAGAAGCTATTGACGCACCAAAAGTTGTTACCGGTAAGATTTCTATTTGCAACATGGATGTTTGTGCATTAATTGATCCTGGATCAACTCATTCATTTATATCATCAAACTTGGCATCACAATTGCATATGGCTTGTGAACCTTTGGGATTTGATCTATATGTGGGAACTCCTTTGGGTGAATTGGTGATTGCAAATCAGGTGTACAGAAATTGTTCGATTCAAATTGACAAGATTATATTAAGTGTGGATTTGATTAGATTAACTATTAGAGAGTTTGATGTGATTTTGGGTATGGATTGGTTGGAAAAACATCATGCAGTAGTAAATTGTTTCACCAAGGAAGTTATTTTAGAGACATCAGATAAGCTAAAAGTCATTTTTCAGGGTGAACGTCAGATAGTACCGACTTGTTTAATTTCTGCAATTAATACTTTTCGGTTAATCAAGGGTGGATGTGAGGCATATTTAGCACATGTTATTGACACCAAAGTATCAGATGTATCACTTGATGATATTCCTATTGTTAAAGAATTTCCCGATGTATTTCCTGCGGATCTACCAGGATTGCCACCTGATAGAGAAACATAATTTACCATTGATTTAGTTCCAGGAACTGCACCAATTTCTATTTCTCCATATAGAATGGCTCCAGTGGAATTAAAAGAGTTGAAAAAGCAGTTACAAGAGTTACTTGATAAGGGATTTATCAGACCTAGTGTGTCTCCTTGGGGCGCTCCGGTATTGTTTGTTAAGAAAAAGGATGGCACTATGCGACTTTGTATTGATTACAGACAGTTGAATCGAGTAACTGTGAAGAATAAATATCCTTTACCTCGTATTGATGATTTATTCGATCAATTGCAAGGAGCATGTGTATTTTCTAAAATTGATTTGAGGTTAGGGTATTATCAACTCGGAATTTCAGCGCAAGATGTTCCAAAAATAGCTTTTAGAACTCGATATGGACATTATGAATTTCTGGTGATGCCATTTGGTTTGACGAATGCACCTGCAGCTTTCATGGCTTTGATGAACAAGGTATTTCAACAGTATCTTGACAAGTTTGTCATTGTTTTCATTGATGACATACTTGTGTACTCAAAAAGCAATGAAGAACACGAGCAACATTTGAGAATTGTGCTTCAAATTTTGAGAGAAAAACAGCTATATGCAAAGTTTAGCAAATGTGAATTCTGGTTGAATCATATTTTATTTTTGGGACATGTGGTTTCTGGTCAAGGCATTCAGGTTGATCCTAAAAAGATCGAAGTTGTGGTTCAATGGGAAGCGCCGAAAAATGTAGCAGAAGTAAGAAGTTTTCTGGGATTAGCAGGGTATTATCGATGATTTGTTGATGGGTTTTCTCTTATTACTGCTCCAATGACAAAATTACTACGAAAGAATGTACAGTTCTAGTGGACAGATGATTGTCAGAAAAGTTTTGATGAATTAAAGAAACGATTGACTACAGCTCTGATTTTGACAATTCCGACTGGCACTGGTGGATTTATTGTTTACAGTGATGCTTCTCACCAAGGTTTGGGTTGTGTTCTGATGCAAAACGGGAAGGTAATTGTTGGATATGATGTATGCCCTTAAGGCAATTAGGGCGATATATCTTAATTATGTAATAGTACGAATAATTTGTTTAATCAATAAAGGCATTTGTTCTTTTGTTTATATCAATGTATTTTTATACATATATATTATAGCTGGTTAAAATATATTCATTGATGTATGTATACAAAAGTCCTTGACATATCATAGCATGAAGTCAGAGAAATTATAGTTGGACTATATTTGGTGGAACCTACTTCATGTGCAATTATGATTATGTCTAAACTATCCCTAGTCACAGTGTCATCAAGAAAGGATATTGATGAAACGGAAAGACTAGCATGTGGTCAATTTTCTTGGAAAGGGTCCAAGCAGTTAATCTCCTAAATACTGAAGGTGGTGCCTTAAGCTTGACACATGGATATATCTGGGAGATATATTGGAGACCGCAGCAAGATAAACACTTGGTATAAATATCAATGTGTTAGTGTTTATCTTCATGCAATAAGCTTTGCGAATGTCCTCATACTTAAGATGCTAGTTGCCTTGTGTGGTACTATTGCTATACTTTGGGTCATTGCTATGCACTCATTAATTTAGGATGCTACGGGTGATTACGGGTATAGTGATAACAACACGTTGGTAGACTGAGTAGTCGGAAAGAATCCATCGCTCCAGATATATTAAGGAGTTGTACCTGGCCACTTGTTGAAGTGATGATTGCCATAAACCTCTGATCAGAGTATGTGTTTGATAGAAATGGTTTCTAGTCAAACACACTATGGTAAAAGGCAATATACTTCGGTAACAAGTAAATAACTGGGATAGCTTGGAGCAACCTTGCTATTAGTGGGTTAACACTTTAACTGAACCCAATAAACCAGATGGTACTAATATTAAAGAATGGAAGGAATTTATCGCACTGGATAACTATTGCATTAACCGGGATTAAGTCATAAGCATAAATGACGTTCCAAGTAATGGGGGATGGTAGACCCTTGCTAGAGGCGTACTACAGTCGTTTAAGGTAATCGAGTTCTATTTACGGTCTAGAGCATCGAGCCAATGGTTCCATTAGAACAAGGGTTGGTTAAGCCTTAACAGCTCAATACTTCGGGATCCTATAAGGTCACACACATTGGACCTTCATCGGACCAAGTAAAGAACTAATAGATTTATTCTATTACAAGAATATAACATAAATAATAATTAGATTATTATTTGATTGGTTAAAATTGATTAAATCAATTTTTGATAGACCAAGGAATTTATTTTGACCGATAACTAATTAATTAGAGTCATAAATAAATTATAATTGATTAGATCAATTTTGGTTGGACCAAGAAATTTATTTTGACTGATAACTAATTTATTAGAGTCAAAAATAAATATTTATTTGAAAGGATTTAAAGGGGATTTTGCATTGACGAGTTAAAACCGAAAAGTATAAAATATTTTGTACAATATTCGGTTGCGCGAAATACACCAAAAGGTGCGCGAACATTACTGGGCAGTGTTCGGTGGCCCATATTCATGGGCTGCACAAAGGCAGACCATGAATGCCACATGCAGCACGTGCATGTGGCATGTGTGGGATGGGAGTTTTACTCCCATCCCACATCGTCAATTGGGGAGCAAATTTTTGCTCCCCAAGCCTATATATAGGCTATCCCTTCTCCTTTCAAAATGTACCAAGCTCAAAGCATAAATCCTAAGCGAGATAATTAATCTCTCGGGTACTTGAGCAAGTTAATTTTGTGGAGCCTGAATTTATTCGGGCACCGCTAGTTTATATTTTTGGGTGAGGCTTCTAGAGTGGTCTAGCAACTACTCGAGGCTTCTTAGTTCTTCCTCCTGGGGAGGTTTTGGTTGGTGGGGTTCGTGTGGATACTGATAGAGGCTATCCTACGACTGGAGGCTTGTGCAAGAAGGTCCTGCAAAAGCACGCTTCAACTGGTAAGTTCTTTTTCTTTCTCTTTTAATTATTAAGTCTTTTTCTTTAAGTGTTTTTAGACTTAATAATTATGCTTAGGTTATTTTTGCATGCTTAGGTTATTTTATGCTTAGGTTATGACTTAGAGTTATAACATGCTTAGTATAAAATAAATATGTTAGGATATAATTTGGAATTATGGTATGCCTAGTCCTTTAGCATGCTAACCTAGGTAGAGAATTATTTACTTAAGGCTTTATTTAATTTATATGCAACTAATAGGAGTTCCTGGGACAGGGACAAAATTTTGAATTTCCGTCATGCCTCTTATGCATGTTCAATTTGATTGTCAGATCCCTACAGTGGTATCAGAGCCTGCCTATTTAGTGCATAATTAAGTTAGAAGCAAACTAAATATTATTTTCTAAATGAAATGATTTGTTTATTTAATTGTTTGGAACAATATATATAAACTTCTGTCTTTCATTTCAAGGTTAGAAATTAGTTATGAATAATTTTGAATAAGCTTGGTCAACTTACTCAAATTATGCAAGTGTCAATAATTTATTTAAATTACATGGGTTATAGATGCTCCCAATTTACATAAATTGGAAAAACGAAATTTATTAGTTCAAGAGAATCCATTGGTCTTCAAGTTTGTGCCCGTATTTGTTCTGGCTAAGGATTGGACTTGGTGTCTACTCCTCATAGGGCACCTCTCCTACCTGGGAACCTATATCGGTGCAATTTGAATTGACCAATCGGGGGATTAATATGAACTAATTTATTTCTAGTATATAAGATGGTGCTTATATGTGTTTCTATAACAAAGTAAAAAAATTAAAATTATTGAATAAAAGCTTAAAGGAAATGCAATATAAATATAACAAATTAAAGCGTTAATTATTTTGCATATAATCTAGGTTGATGGAATAATTATAATAAAGAGCTGAACCCACCTAAGGTTAGACCTTATAAATTAATTCTAAAATTCCCTGAATTAATACAAGTAATTATAATTTTGTCCATCTGATAAAATCCTAGATTGGGTGAGACGTTTAACACCAATAAAATCCCAAAGTAAATATATTAAGGCAAGTTATAGTCTTCCTTACTCAAATTTATAATACGGTCTTTTTGGGCTATCAAAGTGCTACGCAAAGCGTTCCTTCTAGTCCACATTGATTGGTTGTAAAGTTTGAGATAGGGTCTGCCTTAACAGAGCTGGGGTAGTCCACCATAAAATTGGGGGCTAGGCCCAGATCTGAGACATATTCAAGGAGATGCTAATATAAGAGCACACGTCCCTTGGGATTAGGGAACTTGAATGAATTAGCAATTGCATGCGATGCAAATGGAATTGGATTCCAACTATGACTGACTATTATGACTTGACTCATAAAATTGGGGGTTGTAGTAGACTAGTTATAGATGCTACCTACTAGGAAATTTAGCTGGGCTAAAATTCACGAATTCAATAGAATGGGCTATTGTAAATTTCGAAGAAAATAGTAGGAAAATGTATTTAATTAAAAGTCCTCATATTAAATACATGTACTTAAACTAATATCTAAACACTTTTCTTTTCTTATGTCTTAGGTTGAAAATGGCTTCCAATTTTAATCTCCGTATGTTACTTGACACCAAATTGAATGGCTCGAACTTTTCTGATTGGTTCCGAGCAGTGAGAATAGTTCTCAGATCTGAGGGAATTGCCTATGTCCTAAGTGAAATTTTCCCTGTAGAACCTGATGTTGAGGATCATGTGGAACATGATGCCTGGTTAAAGCACAGGAAAGATCGTGAGACTGCCATGTGTATTATGTTGGGGTCCATGAATTCTGAGCTTCAGAAACAACATGAGAACATGCCCTTGGAGGATATGGTTCTCCATCTAGAAGAACTCTTTTCGGAGAGGGAGAGGACAGAGAGGTATGAGACCTCTAAACTCCTTTTCGGGACCAAGATGCAGGCTGGCACCTCTGCCTCTCAGCATGTACTGAAACTCTTGGGATACCTTGAGAAGCTGAATCGATTGGGATTCGAGATGAATCATGACTTGAGCATTGACCTTGTGATGATGTCCTTGACAGATAGTTACTCAAATTTTGTAACTAACTATTACATGAACAGGATTAATTCAACTATCCCTGAATTAATTAACATGCTGAAAACAGTAGAACCTCAGATCAAGAAAGATCAGAAACCTCTACTGTTGGTTGAAAAAGGCAAGGCTTCTAAGAAAAAGAAGCAGGCACTGGGTGCCAAGAAAAGAATCAGTAAGAAGAAGAATGAAAAGAAGGCATCTAAGTATGTCTGCTTCCAATGTGGGAAACCGGGACATTGGAAGAGGGATTGCAAAGCTCCTGCTTCTGAGCATTTGAAGAAGAAGCCTACAGAGGCATCTACTTCAGGTATATTTGTAATTGAAAACTTTGCTACTTTTCCGCAAGAATCCACTTGGGTATTAGATACTGGTTGTGGCTCTCATATCTGTACTTCTGTGCAGGGACTAAGGAACTGTAGAAAACTTGCAAAAGGGGAGATGGACCTACGTGTGGGAAATGGAGCCAGAGTTGCTGCATTAGCTGTAGGGAGCTTTAGTCTTGTTTTGCCAAGTGGACTTGTTTTAGCTTTGAATAATTGTTATTACATTCCAAGTGTTACTAAGAATATTGTATCTGTTGCGTGTTTAGCAACAGAGGGATTTGAAATTTTATTTTCGAATAATAATTGTCAGATTCGTTTGAATAATATTCTTTATGGTTATGGAATGTTGAAAGGTGGCATTTATATTCTTGATACTAAAACAGAAGTTTTCAATATAAACAATGTGAAGAAAGTTAAATTAGATAATGAGAATTCCTTTTACTTATGGCATTGCCGTTTAGGCCACATAAACAAAGATCGCTTAACCAAGTTGCATAAGCGTGGAGACTTGGGCTCAATAGACTTAGAGTCTTATGGTGATTGCGAACCTTGTTTAAAAGGAAAAATGACAAAGTTACCCTTTAAAGGAAAGGGTGAACGAGCCACGAGTACATTGGAACTTATACACACTGATGTGTGTGGTCCAATGAGTGTTCAGGCACTAGGAGGATACTCCTACTTCATAACCTTTATTGATGATTACTCACGATACGGTTATTTGTACTTGATGAAGCACAAGTCTGAAAGTTTTGAAAAATTCAAACTATTCAGAGCTGAAGTAGAGAAACAGCTTGAGAAAAGTATTAAAACACTTCGATCGGATCGAGGTGGAGAATACTTAAGTCAGGAGTTTCAGGATTATCTAAAGGAAAATGGGATAGTTCCCCAGTGGACCCCTCCTTATACACCCCAACATAATGGAGTATCAGAAAGGAGGAATCGGACTTTATTAGATATGGTCAGGTCCATGATGAGCCATGCAGTTCTTAGTAAATCCTTTTGGGGATATGCACTTGAGAGCGCGGTTTATATCTTAAACAGAGTGCCCTCTAAATCAGTTGATTTTACACCTTATGAAAGATGGTGTAACAAAAAGCCATCTCTAAATCACTTAAGAGTATGGGGTTGTCCTGCTATGGTGAAGAGGATAGCGTCAGATAAGCTAAATGCCAAGGCTGACAAATGTCTGTTCATTGGATATCCAAAGGAAACAATTGGATATCTGTTTTACCAACCCGAAGCACAAAAGGTATTTGTGTCTCGGAATGCTCACTTTTTGGAAAAGGAACACTTACTTAAAAAGGTCAGTGGGAGCAATATTGAACTGGAAGTTCAACAGGAAGAAACAGACGATCAACTGATTGACCCCGTTCTAGATACACAAGAGAGTGTGATCCAAGAACAAACTGTTGAAACATAATCATTGCGAAGATCAAGTCGTGTTCATAAGGGTCCCAAGCGATATGGGTTTATTATCACTAATGATAAGGAACTATATCTTATGGAGGATGATGAACCAAGGACATATGATGAGGCAATAAAAAGCTCAGATTCTGATAAATGGCAAAAGGCCATGAAATCAGAAATGGATTCCATGTACGAGAACCAAGTTTGGAATTTGGTTGATGCACCGCAAGAGGTTAGACCAATTGGGTGCAAATGGGTCTTCAAGAAGAAGACAGACATGGATGGTAATGTAATTACCTATAAAGCAAGGTTGGTTGCGAAAGGTTATAGTCAACGGGAAGGTATTGACTATGATGAAACCTTCTCACCGGTAGCCATGCTCAAATCCATAAGGATACTCCTCGCCATTGCTGCTCATTACGATTATGAGATCTGGCAGATGGACGTAAAAACAGCATTCCTGAATGGGGATTTAGACCGGGATGTGTATATGACACAACCTGAGGGTTTTACATCTCAGAATGGCTCGAAGGTATGCAAGCTACAAAGATCCATTTATGGACTTAAGCAGGCATCAAGGAGTTGGAATATAAGGTTTGATCAGACAATCCGGGAACTGGATTTCTGCCCAAATGCAAATGAGCCTTGTGTTTACAAGAAGGTTAGTGGGAGTGCAGTCGTTTTTCTAGTATTGTATGTTGATGACATTCTGCTAATAGGAAATGACATTTCTCTTCTTCAAAATGTTAAAGTATGGTTGTCAAGAAAGTTCTCCATGAAAGACCTTGGTGAAGCAGCATTTATACTAGGTATAAAGATCTACAGGGATAGATCCAAGAGGTTGTTAGGTCTTTCTCAAAGTACATATATAGACAAGGTGTTAAATAGGTTCAACCTTGAGCATTCTAAGAAAGGTTATCTCCCAATGACAAAGGGGATTAACCTATCTAAAGCTGAGTGTCCGAAGACAGCTCAAGAGAGAATGCGCATGAAGGATATACCCTATGCATCCGCGATAGGATCCATCATGTATGCTATGATATGTACTAGGCCGGATGTCTCTCAGGCTTTGAGCTTTACGAGCAGATATCAGTCAGATCCAGGTGAAAAACACTGGATGGCCGTCAAGGCAATCCTTAAGTACTTGAGAAGGACTAAGGATGAGTTCTTGATTTATGGAGAAGGTGATCTCACTATCAAAGGTTACACTGACGCAAGCTTTCAATCTGACAAGGACGACTTTAAGTCTCAGTCAGGTTTTGTGTATGTGTTAAATGGAGGGGCAGTATGCTGGAAGAGTTCCAAGCAAGAAACTACTGCTGATTCAACCACGGAATCTGAATACATTGCTGCATGCGAAGCAGCAAAAGAAGCTGTCTGGTTAAAGGGATTTATTGGTGATCTCTGTGTGGTGCCTGAGGCTATTGATCCAATTACTTTATATTGTGATAACAATGGTGCCATAGCTCAGGCAAAGGAACCACGGTCTCATCAGAAAAACAGACATGTATCCAGAAAGTATCATATAATCAGGGAGATTGTTGATGCTAAGATAATAAGATTAGAATATGTACCCACTGATCAGAACCTCGCGGATGGTCTGACAAAGCCATTGACTCAAGTCAAACATGACCAGCATGTTAAAGCATATGGATTAAAACATATGGCTAATTGGCCTTAGTGCAAGTGGGAGTTTGTTGGATATGATGTATGCCCTTAAGGCAATTAGGGCGATATATCTTAATTATGTAATAGTACGAATAATTTGTTTAATCAATAAAGGCATTTGTTCTTTTGTTTATATCAATGTATTTTTATACATATATATTATAGCTGGTTAAAATATATTCATTGATGTATGTATACAAAAGTCCTTGACATATCATAGCATGAAGTCAGAGAAATTATAGTTGGACTATATTTGGTGGAACCTACTTCATGTGCAATTATGATTATGTCTAAACTATCCATAGTCACAGTGTCATCAAGAAAGGATATTGATGAAACGGAAAGACTAGCATGTGGTCAATTTTCTTGGAAAGGGTCCAAGCAGTTAATCTCCTAAATACTGAAGGTGGTGCCTTAAGCTTGACACATGGATATATCTGGGAGATATATTGGAGACCGCAGCAAGATAAACACTTGGTATAAATATCAATGTGTTAGTGTTTATCTTCATGCAATAAGCTTTGCGAATGTCCTCATACTTAAGATGCTAGTTGCCTTGTGTGGTACTATTGCTATACTTTGGGTCATTGCTATGCACTCATTAATTTAGGATGCTACGGGTGATTACGGGTATAGTGATAACAACACGTTGGTAGACTGAGTAGTCGGAAAGAATCCATCGCTCCAGATATATTAAGGAGTTGTACCTGGCCACTTGTTGAAGTGATGATTGCCATAAACCTCTGATCAGAGTATGTGTTTGATAGAAATGGTTTCTAGTCAAACACACTATGGTAAAAGGCAATATACTTCGGTAACAAGTAAATAACTGGGATAGCTTGGAGCAACCTTGCTATTAGTGGGTTAACACTTTAACTGAACCCAATAAACCAGATGGTACTAATATTAAAGAATGGAAGGAATTTATCGCACTGGATAACTATTGCATTAACCGGGATTAAGTCATAAGCATAAATGACGTTCCAAGTAATGGGGGATGGTAGACCCTTGCTAGAGGCGTACTACAGTCGTTTAAGGTAATCGAGTTCTATTTACGGTCTAGAGCATCGAGCCAATGGTTCCATTAGAACAAGGGTTGGTTAAGCCTTAACAGCTCAATACTTCGGGATCCTATAAGGTCACACACATTGGACCTTCATCGGACCAAGTAAAGAACTAATAGATTTATTCTATTACAAGAATATAACATAAATAATAATTAGATTATTATTTGATTGGTTAAAATTGATTAAATCAATTTTTGATAGACCAAGGAATTTATTTTGACCGATAACTAATTAATTAGAGTCATAAATAAATTATAATTGATTAGATCAATTTTGGTTGGACCAAGAAATTTATTTTGACTGATAACTAATTTATTAGAGTCAAAAATAAATATTTATTTGAAAGGATTTAAAGGGGATTTTGCATTGACGAGTTAAAACCGAAAAGTATAAAATATTTTGTACAATATTCGGTTGCGCGAAATACACCAAAAGGTGCGCGAACATTACTGGGCAGTGTTCGGTGGCCCATATTCATGGGCTGCACAAAGGCAGCCCATGAATGCCACATGCAGCACGTGCATGTGGCATGTGTGGGATGGGAGTTTTACTCCCATCCCACATCGTCAATTGGGGAGCAAATTTTTGCTCCCCAAGCCTATATATAGGCTATCCCTTCTCCTTTCAAAATGTACCAAGCTCAAAGCATAAATCCTAAGCGAGATAATTAATCTCTCGGGTACTTGAGCAAGTTAATTTTGTGGAGCCTGAATTTATTCGGGCACCGCTAGTTTATATTTTTGGGTGAGGCTTCTAGAGTGGTCTAGCAACTACTCGAGGCTTCTTAGTTCTTCCTCCTGGGGAGGTTTTGGTTGGTGGGGTTCGTGTGGATACTGATAGAGGCTATCCTACGACTGGAGGCTTGTGCAAGAAGGTCCTGCAAAAGCACGCTTCAACTGGTAAGTTCTTTTTCTTTCTCTTTTAATTATTAAGTCTTTTTCTTTAAGTGTTTTTAGACTTAATAATTATGCTTAGGTTATTTTTGCATGCTTAGGTTATTTTATGCTTAGGTTATGACTTAGAGTTATAACATGCTTAGTATAAAATAAATATGTTAGGATATAATTTGGAATTATGGTATGCCTAGTCCTTTAGCATGCTAACCTAGGTAGAGAATTATTTACTTAAGGCTTTATTTAATTTATATGCAACTAATAGGAGTTCCTGGGACAGGGACAAAATTTTGAATTTCCGTCATGCCTCTTATGCATGTTCAATTTGATTGTCAGATCCCTACAGTAATTGCGTATGCATCTAGACAATTAAAACCATATGAATTATCTTATCCAGTGCATGATTTAGAACTGACTGCGATTGTGTTTGCTTTGAAAATCTGGAGGCATTATTTGTACGGAGAAACTTTTCAGATTTTCACTGATCATAAGAGTTTGAAATATTTGTTGAGTCAGAAAGAATTGAATATGAGGCATAGGAGATGGCTAGAATTGTTAAAAGATTATGATTTCACGATAGAATATCATCCAGGAAAAGCGAATGTTGTAGCTGATGCCTTAAGTAGAAAATCCAGTAGTGTAATGGCTAATGTTCAAGTTTCTAAACTCCCATACTTAGTTCAATTGAGAGCAATGAATGTTGACTTAAAATTGGGCGAAAATGGTGCATTATTAGCTAACTTCAAGGTAAGACCAGTGTTACATGACAGAATTAAGGAAGCTCAGGTTCGAGATCCTCAATTAAATGAGATTATGGAAAATGTCAAGCAAGGAAAGAGCACTGATTTTATAGTAGGAAATGATACTTTGACGTTGGGACAAAGAATTTGTGTGCCTGATGTTGATAATTTGAAGAAGGAAATTTTAGAAGAAGCTCATACTGCTCCATATGCTATGCATCCGGGAATGACAAAAATGTATCATACCTTACGCTCTCATTTTTGGTGGTCTGGAATGAAGAAGGATATTGCTGAATACATTTCAAAGTGTTTGATATGTCAACAAGTAAAGATTGAACATCAAGCTCCAGCAGGGAAATTACGACCATTACCTATACCAGTTTGGAAATGGGAGATGGTTACTATGGATTTTGTGTACGGGTTTCCGAAAACTCCAAGAAAGAATGATGCTATTTGGGTTATTGTTGATAGATTGACAAAATCAGCCCACTTTTTACCCATACAATGGGGTTGTTCATTGGAGAATTTGGCGAAGAAGTATGTTAATGAAATTGTCAGATTACATGGAATACCTGTGTCTATTGTATCAGATAGAGATCCTCGATTTACATCTCGATTTTGGAGAAGTTTACAGCAGGCACTGGGCACAAAATTGAACTTTAGCACTGCTTTTCATCCTCAAACAGATGGTCAATCAGAAAGAACAATTCAGACTTTGGAAGAAATGCTTCGAGCTTGTGCTATAGAATTCAAAGGTGTGTGGGATGAATATGTTGCTCTAATGGAATTCGCTTATAATAATCACTATCATAGTAGTATTGGAATGGCACCGTATGAGGCTCTTTATGGAAGAAAATGCAGAAGTCCTATTTGTTGGGATGAAGAAGGGATGAGAGTTTTGGAGGGTCCAGAAATAGTACAAGACACAGTTGAAAAGGTGAAGATAGTAAGAGAAAGAATCAAGGCAGCACAAGATAGACAGAAAAGTTATGTTGATCAACATAGAAGGGAAAAGGAATATAAAGTAGGGGACAAAGTTTTTCTTCGTGTATCACCTTGGAAAGGCGTACTAAGGTTTAAGAAGAAAGGGAAGCTTAGTCCGCGGTACATAGGGCCTTATGACATTCTTGAAAGAATTGGTCCACTTGCTTATAAATTGGCATTACCACCAGAGTTAGCTCAAATTCACAATGTCTTTCATGTGAGCATGCTAAGGAAGTATCGGTCAGACCCTACTCATGTATTGAAGGACCAAGAGATAGAGATTGCTGATAATTTGAGTTATGTAGAAGAACCAATAGCAATTATCGGGTATAAGACCAAACAATTGCGAAACAAAGAAATACCATTGGTAAAAGTACTTTGGAAAAGTCATTCAGTAGAAGAAGCCACTTGGGAAACAGAAGATCGAATGAGAAAGGACTATCCTTATTTGTTTTCTGATTCAGGTATTTAATTTCGAGGACGAAATTCTTTAAGGGGGGAGAATTATAATATCCCATTTCATGCATTATATTTGCATTTGTCCACATCTGTTATATGTCATTATATTTAAATTTTACATATTATATTTATTAAAATTGGTTAGTGAAAGTAATAGTTATTTCAACCATACAAAATACGATAGTTAATATCTAGGTATCGAATTATATGGCTATAGAATTTTAAGGAATAAGTGGAGTATAGTTATGTTATAGATATAAAATTATTATTAGAACATATAAAGTTGAACAAAATTGTGATATATCATAAGGATTTAAGTATAAGAATTAGTATTAGAATTAGCATTAGTATGGTATAGATATATGTACATGTATTTAGTATAGTTAGTATTTGTAATAAATAAAGAACTTGAGGGCAAATTGGTCTTTTGCCCCTTAGATCTTTTTATGAACTGATAAGAATTAGATCAGTTCTTCATCTCCTAAAACACAAAGCAAAGAACAAAGAGAAAGGAAGAAGAGAAGAAGAGATCTAGAAGGAAGGAATCAGGTATTTCAGTAATTTTGTAGTGCGATTTTTGTTAGGTTAAAGTTAGAATTAGCAGTTTTAGTAAGAAGATGAATTGTTCTTCTTTATGTCAAGATTCATCCTGAAAAATTTGAGAATTTTTAGACAAGTAGATCAATAGTTATGATTTTTATAAGATGAAGTGTGCAGAATTGGATGATCAAAGAGATAGGGTGAGTTTCAAAATTAATCTGGGATTGTTACACTGCTTAGAAAATTCTGATTTTTGGATGTTATTCCCTTATGTGTATAGTTTAAGTAGGAAAAAGAATCAGGTCGATTCATGTTGTGTAGAGAGAGTTATACCCGTTTTATTACGTTGCTGTCCAGGTAAAACGGGACTGAAATAGGTTTTGATGGAAAATTCCCTATAAATCGTGTAAGACTCTAAAATTTTTGAGGTTTTAGTATGTTATAGCCTTGTATATTAGGGATAGAATAAAAAAAGAATCAGATCATTTGGAGAAGTGAATTGAAAGTTATGAATTTTTAAGTAGAGCAAGGTCATATGAACAAGTATACAAGTAACAATGGTTTAAGTCATGAAAACTTTATAAATAGAAAACAACACAAGGTGAAATGTATTGATGTGAATTTATGCTTATAGGGACACGAGGTCGTGAAAGTGTTTAAGAGGAGGAAACAAGTCGATTTCGTGGAAATTAGCATTCCATCTGTGAGTATAGACATGATATGAATGGGTGAAATGTTTTGATATGTGAGATTTGAATATTTGGTGAATTGTTGTGAATTGAATGATTATATGTTATTTGGAGAATTTGAATTATATGAACATATGTTTATTTGGTGAAACTTGAGATAATTGAATTATTCATGATATACGCAATTATACAGGAACAAATGAAATAAAGAGAGACGTTGTGACATAGCCGATCAAACATTGCAATACATGTTCTGTTATCTGGGCCTATATGGTCAACCAATTGCAATATTTGACAAATGGACCGAAAGGTCAACCAATTGTTATCTGGACCGAAAGGTCAACCAACTGTTATATAGCTGGCCAGCAAATCAATTGTTATCTGTTACAAATGTTACATGTATCCCGGGGCAATAGTTTGGCCGGAAATGTCACAACAATTAAATAAATGAATCATCTAATAGTATATAAGAATGACTATATGTTTATTTTGAAGGTGTAACTGTATGTGATTGTTAAATTCATTGATTGTTTATATTCACTGAGTGGCGACTCATATAAATCGCTATATTTTTCAGTTGTAGATAAAGTATTGTACTAGAAGGTCCTTACCTGTAGCTGTCATGGAAGAAAGGTCTGTCGGCTGTGTCCATCTCACTCTCTCTCCTCACATGACAAGCATATAGAATAGAAAGTGGTCGGGTTTTGATTTTTCAAATCAAATAAAATTATGGTTTGTAATAAACGAATGGTATTAGAGTTGATGTGAAATATTATGGTTGTGTTAATATATGAATATTTTTGTACAAAAAAAATTTATGGTACTTTTCTATAGTTATTATATGATAAGGGTGTTTCAAAAATTATGTTCACGAATAGTTCATTAACAAATGAGTCAAGCCAAGTCGAGCTTTTATTGAGCCGAACACCAAATTGTTTATGAATGGCTCAGCTCATTTACAGCCCTACAGAACAAGTCCGAAACCCCATTTTATAGAATCCACATTGATTTCGCTCTAACCATCTTTTCTATTTTCTATTCTCATATTAAATTTCATTAAAATAATAATATTTTTATAATAATAATAATAATAATAATAATTATTATTATTATTATTATATTAATTACTTCAATTCATTCCTACCAATAAAACTAATTCTCTAATTAAAATAAACAAAAAATTAAAATACCATATCAATTTAATATTGATTTCCCAACATGGAGAAATTATATATGGTACCGAATATTTAACACTCCCTCCATCTTTTTAAAATAGGTTTTTTAGCCACTTTTTTAAATATTTTTTTACTTGTCATTCTCAAATATCTAGACACTTTTTAGATTAGTTTTCCAATTATGCCCTCATTTATCCCATTATCATTTATTGCAGTGGAGTGGAAAATTAAACATTAATTAGAGGGTAAAATAGTATTTTTCCGCCTTAATTAATTGATTCCTTAAAAAGTGTGAAATGTATTAGAAGATAAGTAAAAAAAGATGGAGGGAGTATTCTTCTCTAATCCAACAGTTGACTATTTGTGAGGAAATATTTATATATTCTATCATCTTAATTAAATTGTCTCTTATAAATAATCAACCGTTGGATTGAAGGAGGGTATTAAATACACGGTACAATATATAAAACCACCAACATGGTCCAATTTTGAGAATATACCGTATGAGGAATAGTTGTTAGTATTTTAGTGTAATTGGATTGAATAGTTGACCAATGCAATCGTGACATTTCATTGAACAAGTTGGGAGAATGCGGAGTGCACATTTGTTCGAGTTTTATTACGATTTGGGGGTCCAGGTGCAACGTCCTCAGGTGAGGGGTCCAAGTGGCGGTAGCCCATGGCAGCAAGGTTTTAAAAAGCGCTAGGCGCTAGTTGGGCGGCCGGAGCTTCGAACGCTTAGGCAGGGCCTGGACGGGACCTAGGCAGATTTATAAATTTTGTATTTTTTATAATTATTAATAGATAAAAGTATAAATTCAACTAAAAAATAAATTATAATACAATAATATTTTACAAAAAATATAGTTTACCATATGAAAACATAAGTCTTAGTTAATTTTTACTTAAAAACACATCAACATTAAAATCAATTTCTTAAAATAAAGATCCTCACTAATTTTTTGTGGTTTATAGCGTACTATTTCTCGATTTGAAATTTAAAATGAAAATTGTATGGTGAGAATATTTTGTTGTACATTAGTTTTACCAATCGTGCTACCTTTTCTTAATTGAAAAAATTGAACTATAATTATTATAGGTATCAGTATCTTAAAAATTGGGGGAAAATTCGGACTAGGTGGTGCCCAGCCGGAAAAAATGGGACTAGACGGTGCATGGGCGGCAATATGTCGGTCCAACGCCTGATAGCGCTCGAGGAATGAAAAGTCGGACGACGAGCCCCAAAATAGCGCCTAGGCGGGGCTAGCCGAGGAGTTTTAAAACACTGCCTGGCAGGGTATGAGGGGGGTAGCTCCGGGCTAGGGTCGAGCTGAAACGACATGTCTTTTAGACACAGCTGAAACCTGAGAAAGCATGTCTTTTGGACACAGCTGAATACCCGGAAAAGCATGTATTTTAGACATAGCTGGTACCCAAAATAACATGCCTTTTAGACATGTCCATTGACGTTTTTGGCTATATATATCCAAAAATGAAATTGGCAGATATACATATAATTTCGGTTCATATTTCTTCAAAGCAAATCTAATTCTTGTTCTTGATATAATTTCTGATTTTATCCGATTGAAAGTTTGATAAACCAATCAAATAAATTTCAATCTAACAATATATTCACAACTTCAAAATCATCCAAATAATCCTCATATTTCTAACAATAGTTAAACCATTTTTCATATTCATTGTCCATTTTTAAAAGTACTCTGAAAATGAGGAATGATTTGTACTTGCTGTCATGGTTTTTTATAAATTTCTTAAATAAATTATGACAGCATCTTATTTTTAAAAGCTCGGGACAAAAGCAGTTTTTAAAACCATGAAAAACATTGTTACATGAATCCCAAAAGAAAATGCTTCTCAACACATGATAGATTCTGTTAAATTCTAATGAAGAAAAGAAAATGGGTATAAAATTTAGAATGGTTTAGCCACAAAAGCTTATCGAGATATTGCTAATTTTGGTTATAGTTGTGCAATTTCAGTTGTGCCATTTTAACTGTGGCCTTATAATTTTCAAGTCGGATTTGAATTCTTTAAAATTTAAACTCTCTAAAGTTATATATTTCAGTCAATTTTAATCATTCATTGAGTTTTAGTGGTCCAGATTCAGTTTGTGAGATCTATAATGCAATAAAATTTGGATCATTAAAATTCAATTGATGGTTGAAATTGATTGAAATGTACAATTTTATAAAGTTTAAACTTTAGAGAATCGAAATCCGGTTGGCTCGTGGGTGATACTTTTATAGCTGTGCTTTGATTTTTTTTTAACTCAACTACATATTTTTCTTCTTTATCTTAATAATATTATGTGTTAGAATGTGTGGTGTAGCTTTTAGTTCTTCAAAGTTGGCAACCCTAATTGCTAAGGTGTTCAGCCTTTAGTTACAAATGAATTCAATTATTTTTAGTTGAGTGAACATTAATACACTACTAAATATTTTACCCAATATTTTTCTATTCATAAGGTAATATTAGTATCTAAATATAAAAAATACAGTTATATAATAAATTTATAAAGATACGTCTGATTTCCTTTTGATAAAAATATTAATAATCATATTTGAAGTTAATACTAGTAGTCATGTTAATGATCATACACTATATATATTGGTACTAAATATCAGTTACTCTGATTAATAAAGCTTAACTGGCCTCATAATAAGTCTAATTAATTCCGAAATTCTCAGCTTAATTATAAGATTCGTGTGACGGTAATAATATGTCCGTTATTGATTACTAGATTATAACGGGTCGGTGTCCACATAAATGGCTACTGTTGTAAAAATAATAACACGTCAATTTTTATTAAATTACTAAAATACTTTATATTAAAATATAATAAACTTAATTAACTTTACTTTTATCAGTATACGCTATTCAATGCTATTCAATCATTTAGGTATTTTTTTATTTTTTTTATTTATTTTAAATTTATTTCTGAAATTGTTCATTTTTTCGATATGTCATGTTAACGTTTTTTCGTTGATCTCATTTTTATCTCTAAAACGCCATCTATCGTGATATATTATTTTTCAAACAAAAAAATTTCGATATGTTCAAACAAAAAAATTTCGATATGTTACAAACCTATTACACATTTGTTATAAATCTATTATATGTCTCTTTGTATTTACAATGCTCATTGAACTGTTATATGTGTACTATATATCTAATATATATTTTTATAAGTCTGGTATAAGTTTCTTCATATTTACAATGCTCATTTAACTATTATATATCTAATATATATCTGTTATAAGTCTAAAATAAGTCTCTTTATATTTGTAATATTTATTGAACTATTACATGTCTAATATATATCTGTTATAAGTCTAATATAAGTCTATTTGTATTCACAATATTCATTGAGCTGTTATATATCTAATATATATCCGTTACACTATTAATACATGTTTGTTAAAAGTCTAATATAAGTCTCTTTGTATTTGCAGTGCTCATTGAACTATTATATATTCACTATATATCTAATGTATATATGTTATAAGTTTATTATACTCATTGAACGATTATATATATGTGTGTATTATAAGTCTATTATAAGTTTATAAGTCTCTTTGTATTTGCTGTAACGAACAGAAATTTTCAAAATTTGCTTATAATAAATTACTATGGTATTAAAATATCATGGAAATTATTTTTATTGTTATTATTGTTATTGGATATAAGGCATGAGAAAATACGAGTTAATTAAGTAAGAGGGATGAATTGGGCATTTAATTATTTGTTCAAGGGCATTATTGAAAATTAAAAAAATATAAAATACATAAAAACCATCCAGCATCTTCTCTTCTTCACTTTCATCTTCTTCTTCTTCTTCTACACATTACATATCCTTTAACCAAAATTTTCCCTAATCCAAAAACTTCCGATTTCTTCGATTCAACTTCGAATTCTTGTTAGAAATCGATCCTTAAGCCCTCTATCATCATCAATTTCAGTCAATCAAGACTATAAGAGGAGGATTTTAGATGTTAATATTTGGATGAATAGTAACCCGAATTTGAGGTGAGTGATTTTTGGTGAAATTAAAGCTTAATTAGTAGAATTCATGGTAGATTAAGCATATTTATGGTATTAGGAAGTTTATTTATATAATATCTTGATAGAATTATATATGGCTATTGTAGAGGAAGCTATTGCAAGTAAATCAAAGGCAAAAGAGGTAGAAGAGAGCTAGAAAGAGCATAGAAAAAGGTTTGTGTCTCAAGTTTCGATTTCTCGGTTTTTCAAAAAATTTTCCAGATTTGTATATCTATTTTGTTTTAATGTTTTCTCTTGTTATATAAATCCGATTTGAATGATTCTTGATTCTATTGATATCTACAGAAACTAAGAAACATATGTTCAGAAGAAACCTTATTGAATTTCGTTCGTTTTCAATGTGAAATTTTCGTTTCAAGTTGAGTCACGAAATCTGTTTTCGAAAAATCTCAGCTTGGTACACTGTTTAGTATTTTGATCATAACTTTGGTTATACAATTTGGATTTCTGTGATTCTGGTGGTTTTAGAAAGCTGAGATATGTGGCTAATTATGTTTAGAAGAAAGTTCTTCGATTGGATGATGTTTTAATAGTGAAAAATGCAGGGGAATTTAGGTTATGAAACCTGGAAAAATTCTGGAAAGTATGAATATTGATTTTATTGAGTTTTAATTGAAGTTTGATGCTTAAAAATTTGGGATTTGGATTTCTTAATTACTGAAGTTATGTTAAATTATGATTGATGGTTTATACTGGAATTTTTAAGATGTTACTTTGATTTATTGCCCTTATTAAAAGAGTAGAATACAGGTCAGGGTAGATTGACGCCAATAAAAGGGGGTACAGTACTGTACAAACAATTGAAGCTTCGGCTTCGGGCTTGACCGATATATTGATTTTGAAGCTTCGGCTTCGGGCTTGACCGATATATTGATTTTGAAGCTTCGGCTTCGGGCTTGTCCGCTCCCGTATCCATTTTACCATTATTCAGGACTTGTTTACTTTGGGCAATATGTGGTTAAAGTGTTTGGAAAAATTAGATACAAATTTGATTGTACTTTGAAAGGATTACTATATAAGTTTTGTGATTTGGTTCCATAAAGTTGGTTAATTTGTTTTTGACTAATGAACAATCTTGGTTTCTATTTTAAAAATGTTCAATGTTGTTATATTTCTTTTATAGACGCCACTAAGCAAATTGCTTAGCGTGTAGTTTTTTTTCTACACGTAGGTGGAGAACTTGTAGATAGCTTGGACCAAAGTGAAATAAGTGGATCAACTTGAAGAGCAAATAAAGAAAAACTCGAGGTAGATTTGTAATTTAGTGTAATATTATGGTTTATAGAATAATGACATGTACTAGATAGTGTGAGAAATATAAAGTGGAATTGAGAAATATTTGGAGAATAATTAGCATTGAGAAATAATTTGGAGTTTGGAATGCTATATTTGTATTTGTACATATTGTAATCTACAAGTATTGAACTTTATATTGTGGAGTAGAGTTGTTTATTGGGTGTTTATAGTTACCGTGGCACTCCCTATAGGGGGTGTTACCCTTGTTGGTATCAGAGCTGAGGTTTAGGCGATCCTAGGACTAGTATGTACATGCCCTTTAGGATATAAATATGTTATGTTAGTTGTTGATCCACTTTGGTCCAATTTTCAGGAATATGTTATGGCTAGTAGTAGTCACAACCAGAGTGAGGAAGAGGATGCTGAGAGTACAGTCCGTATTAGACAAGGGGATGAACAAAGACATGAACCTCCATCAGTTCATGGCTTTCTGAACAACCTACTCCAGCACAAGCTGCTTTACTTCAGCATATGACTACTGAAGTAATCACATAAGTACTTCGAAATATACAAATCCCTCAAGTTCCTTTAGTACCTCATATTGACAGAAGAGAGGAGAGAACTCCTCTTGAAAGAATCAAGAAGCTTCCGGCTGATGATTTCAAAGGGGATACAGTGAATCCTACATTTGCAGAAGATTGGCTTGATCATACTAAATGGTGTATGACTAGGCTTTATTTTACAGATGAGAGATTAGACTGTGTGTAAGGTCTACTCAAAAAACAAGCTAGGAGGTGGTGGGATAATATTGTAAGAGAAAGGCGACCCGGAGAAATCACCTGGGGTCTTTTCTTGGAATAATTTGATAAAAAATACGTTAGCAAACAATTCAAAGATGAGCAGAGGAAATTGTTATTGTCTTTGAGACAGGGACGAATGACTGTATCAGAATATGAAGTTCAATTCCTCAAACTCGAGAGGTATGCTCGTGATATCATTGACAGTGAAGTAAGGCGATGTAAAAGATTCGAGGATGGGCTGAATGATGAAATTAGAGTGCATTTACTTGCACGAAAAATTAGAGTGTTCAATGACTTGGTTGATGCTGCTACGGGCATTGAGAAGATCAATTCAGATAGGCAACAAAGAATGGCTAAAAGATCTGGATTTCAAAAAGGGTCGCAGGGTTCAGCTAGTTCAGAATCTCCAAGTAAGAAACAGAAGAGAATATCAGAACAAATACAATCTCATTTCAGAGGGTTTTCATCGAGACAAACCATAAGTACGGGGTGAGCGGCTAGTGTACCTTTAGGTAGAGGCAGAGGAAATATTCCACAATGTTCTAATTGTGAAAGGATGCATACAGGGGAATATTAGGGAAAAGGTAGAGTCTGCTTTAAATGTGGCTCGAGGGAACATTTGATTTCAAATTGTCCTCAAAGACAGATAAGTACATATACACCTACAGTAGTTCCTACTCCTACAATGCAAGGTGGAAGAGGAAGGGAAAGAGGAAATGCTAGTGAGACAAGTGGACATAACATGGCTCAACAAGCACCGCAGAGTGGTAGACCGGGAGGAATAACGCGAAGTTATGCAATCCGAGGGCCTGAGACTAGAGAATCTACCGAAGTTATTGTCGTTAAATTTTCATTCTTTAATCACGATGTTTATGCTTTGATAGATCCTGGTTCATCTCATTCATATATATGTACTGCATTAGCACAAGAGAAAGGGTTGCATGTAAAAGAATTAGAAGAAAATATTGAAGTGACTAATCCTTTAGGACACAGTGTGATAGTAAACAAAGTGTACATGAATTGCCCTATTATGATTCAACATCAACTTTTCAATTCAAATTTAATTGAGTTACCTTTCTGAGATTACGTTGTTATCTTAGGAATGGATTGGTTATCGGAACATCGAGCTGTGGTCGATTGCAAAAACAAAAGAATGTCACTTCAAGTTTCTGATGGAGAAGAAATAGTTATCGTGGGTGAAAGATCAGATTACCTCTGTAACATAATTTCTTTTATGAAGACTAAAAGGCTGGTTAGAAAGGGATGTGAGGCCTACCTAATCTTCGCTCTAAAATTGAAGAAAGGTGAGTTAGAATTGCAGAATATTCCTACGGTATGTGGTTTTCCCGATGTATTTCCAGAATAACTATCGGGGTTGCCACCAAAAAGAGAGGTAGAATTCGCAATTGATGTATTGCCAGGTACCGCACTAGTATCTAAAGCACCATACAAAATGGCGCCTGCTGAACTGAAAGAGTTAAAGATCCAGTTGCAAGAATTATTAGATAAAGGATTCATACGCCCGAGTATATCCCCGTGGGGTGCACCAGTGTTGTTTGTTAAGAAGAAAGATGGGTCGCTCCGATTATGTATTGATTATCGGGAGTTGAATAAATTGACAGTGAAGAACAAGTATCCATTGCCAAGGATTGAAGACTTATTTGATCAACTCAAGGGTGCCAAATACTTCTCCAAGATTGATTTGAGATCGGGCTACTATCAGATGAGAGTGAAAGATGATGATATTGTAAAGATGGCTTTTCGAACCAGATATGGACACCATGAATTTTTGGTGATGCCATTTGGTCTTACTAATGCACCAGCAGCATTTATGGACCTTATGAACTATGTCTTTTATTTATATTTAGACAGGTTTGTAGTGGTTTTCATTGATGATATTTTGGTGTATTCTAAGTCACGGGAAGAGCATGATCAACAATTGCGGATAGTCTTCCAAACTTTGAGGGAAAATAAATTGTATGCCAAACTTAGCAAATGTGAGTTTTGGCTTGAAGAAGTTTCTTTCTTAGGCCATGTTATTTCTGCAGAAGGAATTAAAGTGGATCCTAAAAAGATAGAAGCAGTTGTCGAATGAAAACCACCAAAGAACCCTACAGAAGTCAGAAGTTTCCTTGGTTTAGCAGGGTATTATAGAAGATTTGTGAAGGGATTTTCAGTCATTGCTGCCCCACTGACAAAACTACTTCAAAAAATGCAAAATTTGAGTGGAATGACAAGTGCCAAGAAAGTTTTAAGAAATTGAAGGCGATGTTGACAAAAGCACCCATCCTTACCCAACCAGAGCCTGGAATAGACTTTGTAATCTGTAGTGATGCTTCACATAATGGTCTTGGGTGTGTTTTGATGCAAGAAGGGAAAGTGATTGCCTATGCTTCCAGGCAATTAAAGAATCATGAAAGGAATTATCCTACTCATGATTTGGAAATGGCTGCAAAAATCTTTCCCTTGAAAATTTGGCGACACTATCTTTATGGAGAAAAATGTTATATTTACACAGATCACAAAAGCTTGAAATATTTACCAACACAGAAAGAGTTGAATTTAAGGCAAAGAAGGTGGATAGAATTCATTAAAGATTATGATTGTCTTATTGATTACCATCCAGGAAAGGCTAATGCAGTGGCAGATGCTCTTAGTAGAAAGACAATGATGGTACTAAGAGCTATGAATACGGGGTTAGCTCTTACTAGTAGTGGAGCCTTAATTGCAGAATTAAAGATTCAACCTGTACTACTACAATAGGTTAAGCAAGCTCAAAATGAAGATGGTGACTTAAAGATCATTCGAGCAAGGACACAAGTGGGTATCATAGACAACTATATGGTTCGAGAAGATGGATGTCTATATTTTAAAGATAGACTATGTGTGCCAAACAATGAAGAATTAAAGAAGAATATCCTACATGAGGCACATAATAGTTCTTATGCAATGCATCCAGGAGCAAACAAGATGTACCAAAATTTGAAGAGCCATTATTGGTGGAATGGAATGAAGAAAGACATTACTAACTATGTTGCTCAATGTCTAACTTGTCAACAGGTGAAAGCAGAACATCAAGTACCTTCTGGATTGTTACAACCAATAACAATTCCAAAACGGAAATGGGAAAGAATCACAATGGACTTTGTGATGTTTTTACCACTTAAACAGAAGAAACATGATACAGTGTGGGTTGTTGTAGATAGATTGACAAAGTCTGCCCACTTTCTTCCAGTTAGGATGGATTATTCACTTGATAGGTTGGCTCAGTTATATGTAGATGAGATAGTAAGACTACATGGAGTGCCTATTTCAATCATTTCTGACCGAGATCCAAGATTTACTTCGAGATTTTGGAAGAAGTTGCAAGAAGCCTTAGGTAGTAAACTTCATTTCATCCTCAAACAGATGGTCAATCTGAAAGAGTAATTCAGGTGTTGGAAGACATGCTGAGAAGTTGTATCATTGAATTCGAGGGGAGTTGGGATAAGTATTTGTCCCTCATGGAGTTTGCCTATAATAACAGCTATCAGTCAAGCATACAAATGGCGCTATATGAAGCATTGTATGGAAGAAAATATCGAACTCCATTGTATTGGATCGAACTTAGTGAAAACAAGATTGTGGGAGTGGATTTAATTCAGGAGACAAAGGAGAAGGTAATATTCAAGAGAGATTGAAGGCTGCATCGGATAGACAAAAATCTTATGCTGATCTAAAAAGAAAAGACATTACTTATGAAGTGGGGAATAAAGTATTTCTTAAAGTATCTCCTTGGAAGAAAGTCCCGCGATTTGGCAAGAAAGGCAAGCTCAGTCCTAGATTCATTAGCCCATATGAGGTTATAGAGAAGGTTGGACCGGTAGCTTATCGGTTGGCACTACCCCCGACACTCGACAAAATTCATAATGTGTTCCATATATCGATGTTAAGGAGATACAGATCAGATCCATCACATATCTTATCTCCTGATATCGTAGAAATCGAACCCGACCTGACGTATGAAGAGGAACCGGTACAAATCTTGGCGAGAGAGGTTAAACAATTGAAAAACAAGTTTATTCCTTTAGTACAAGTACTTTGGAAGAATCATAAGGTTGAAGAAGCAACTTGGGAACCGGAGGATACAATGAAAACTCAATATCCGCAACTATTTTCAGGGAATTTTCGGGACGAAAATTCATAAGAGGGGGAGAATTGTAACAAACCAAAATTTCCAAAATTTGCTTATACTATGGTATTAAAATATCGTGGAAATTATTTTTATTATTATTATAGTTATTGGATATAAGGCATGAAAAAATACGAGTTAATTAAGTAAGAGGGATGAATTGGGCATTTAATTATTTGTTCAAGGGCATTATTGGAAATTAAAAAAAACAAAATACATACAAACCATCCATCATCTTCTCTTCTTCACTTTCATCTTCTTCTTCTTCTGCACATTACATATCCTTTAACCAAAATTTTCCCTAATCCAAAAACTTCCGATTTCTTCGATTCAACTTCGAATTCTTGTTAGAAATCGATCCTTAAGCCCTCTATCATCATCAATTTCAGGCAATCAAGACTATAAAAGGAGGATTTTAGATGTTAAGATTCAGATGAATAGTAACCCGAATTTGAGGTGAGTGATTTTTGGTGAAATCGAAGCTTAATTAGTAGAATTCATGGTAGATTAAGTATATTTATGGTATTAGGAAGTTTATTTATATAATATCTTGATAGAATTACATATGGCTGTTGTAGAGGAAGCTAGTGCAAGTAAATCAAAGGCAAAAGAGGTAGAAGAGAGCTAGAAAGAGCATAGAAAAAGGTTTGTGTCTCAAATTTCGATTTCTCGGTTTTTCAAAAAATTTTCCAGATTTGTATATCTGTTTTGTTTTAATGTTTTCTCTTGTTATATAAATCCGATTTGAATGATTATTGATTCTATTGATATCTACAGAAACTAAGGAACATATGTTCAGAAGAAACCTTATTGAATTTCGTTCATTTTCAATGTGAAATTTTTGTTTGAAGTTGAGTCACAAAATCTGTTTTGGAAAAATCTCAGCTTGGTACACTGTTTAGTATTTTGATCATAACTTTGGTTATACAATTTGAATTTCTGTGATTCTGGTGGTTTTAGAAAGCTGAGACATGTGACTAATTATGTTTAGAAGAAAGTTTTTCGATTGGATGATGTTTTAATAGTGAAAAATGCAGGGGAAGTCAGGTTATGGAACCTGGAAAAATTCTGGAAAGTATGAATATTGATTTTATTGAGTTTTAATTGAAGTTTGATGCTTAAAAATTTGGGATTTGGATTTCTTAATTACTGAAGTTATGTTGAATTATGATTGATGGTTTATATTGGAATTTTTAAGATGTTACTTTGATTTATTGCCCTTATTAAACGAGTAGAATACGGGTCAGGGTAGATTGGCGCCAATAAAGGGGGGTACAGTATTGTACAAACAATTGAAGCTTTGGCTTCGGGCTTCGGCCGATATTATGATATATATATATATATATTGATATTGAAGCTCCGGCTTTGGACTTGACCGATATATTGATTTTGAAGCTTCGGCTTAGGGCTTGACCGATATATTAATTTTGAAGCTTCGGCTTTGGGCTTGTCCGCTCCTGTATCCATTTTACCGTTATTCAGGACTTGTTTACTTTGGGCAATATGTGGTTAAAGTGTTTGGAAAAATTGGATACAAATTTGATTGTACTTTGAAAGGATTACTATATAAGTTTTGTGATTTGGTTCCATAAAGTTGGTTAATTTGTTTTTGACTAATAAACAATCTTGGCTTCTATTTTAAAAATGTTCAAAGTTGTTATATTTCTTTTATGGACACCATTAAGCAAATTGCTTAGCGTGTAGTTTTTTTTTCTACACGTAGGTGGAGAACTTGTAGATAGCTTGGACCAAAGTGGAATAAGTGGATCAACTTGAAGAGTAAATAAAGAAAAACTCGAGGTAGATTTGTAATTTAATGTAATATTATGGTTTGTAGAATAATGACATAGATAGTGTGAGAAATATAAAGTGGTATTGAGAAATATTTGGAGAATAATTAGCATTGAGAAATAATTTGGAGTTTGAAACGCTATATTTGTATTTGTACATATTGTAATCTATAAATATTAAACTTTATATTATAGAATAAAATTATTTATTAGGTGTTTATAGTTACCGTGGCGATCCGTATAAGAGGTATTACATTTGCTGTACTCATTTTCTCTTTCGGATGGTTGACATACACCAATTTTGAACTATAGGAATTCCAAAATCAGTAAGTATTGATTTTGAATTTTAATAAGTATATTATATCAAATGTGTATAGGCATATGACAGGCCGAAACTTTTTTTAGAAATAATGTAATAATGGATGACATTTTAAATATAAAATTGAAATAAATAAAAAATTTTAAAATAATAAATAAAAAAATAAACATGAGTGATTAATGTAAAATAAAAAAAAATTATTAAAAAAGCTACACAAAAATTGAAATAATTAAAAACCAATTATTTCTCTTCGGTTGTTTTGTTATATGGGCATGATGGGCCTTAATATATATAATGTTATCAAAAGACATGCCCATTTTTCTAAACCTAAGTTTTCATCTTTAATTATGCATCAAACACACCATTTAAGTAATAGTAAAAGGCCCTTTATCTTCAATTTATATTCGGTTAATATTATATACATATAAATTTATACTGAAATAAATTCAGTTCAATACTTCTATTTATAAGTTAAAAAGAACAAGACCTGAGTTCCAACTGATTTGGCTGATCAATTTTGTACATATTCTTTGTTTTATTCCATGTTGCTTTGCCAAATGCTATAATAAATATATTTCAAGCCGACAAGCTGATATTTGGGTCCAAAATTGGAGACTTTTTAATCAAAATTGAATACTAAAATTTATTATATCCAATTCGTCTTCTCCTAAAAAATACTACAAATTGGACAGAAATGATTCATAATCTTTTCCCATCTCAATATTTGTCAAAAAAAAAAAACTAAAATTACATTCAATAATTATTTAGCTCATCCCAATATTTCCGGTATTTCGAATGGTTCTCCCACACCCGTTATTAGGTTACACCAAAAATCCATGCCATCAAACATACTCGAATCGCAGTCGAATTGGACCGATTCCGTGGCATTATTTAGTGGAATATGGAATTCCGTAAAATCACATTTCGGTCTCGATTCATCATTCGACAATACTTCAGACCAGAAACTCTCATCCATTTCGGGAAAATCATCGGAGAATTCAATTTTTTCGACTGTTGTCAAAGAGGACTCGTCACTTGAACATTGTTGAGGCGAGTTCGACCTAAATTTATTCATTTCGTCATATTCTTCGAGACCGATGGATTTTGTTTCGGTTTCCATTCCTGTTTCCGATTGCTGAATATTTTCGTTATTTCTTGAAATATCGTTGGAGGGGTGAGACTTAATTTCCGCACGTTTTTTCTTCAATAATTTTTTCTTCAAATGGGTATGCCATACATTTTTAATTTCATTGTCCGTTCGTCCTGGCAATCTTGCAGCAATGGCCGACCACCTACATAAAAATTTTAAAAATTAAAGATACTGTCAGGAATCGGACCAATTAACAAAATTATTTTAAATAAAATTGTGCTAATTTTTTATGAAATATTTTGAAATTTTATAAGTAGCAAATGGGATAGTCACGGGGGCAAATCTTTATAGATTTGAGGCTTCACGTGCTTAATTTTGTAGGATCAAGAAATAATGCAATTGACAACCCAATTAACCTCAAAAAGTATATATAATAACTAGGTGATTGATATATTCTCTAAAATTTAGTTGGTTATAAAGCTTTATCAATCTTAATTAGTACCGTAAAGTCTGTTGTTAAAACAAAAAAAAAACTTTCTATAGTGAAAAACCAGCTTCACATTTGACTAAACTTTAGAGAATCATTATATATAACAAATTCCGAATTTTTTCAGTAACATATACTCTTGAAAAATTCTTAATACGTTTTAGAAAAGTACAAGGAAAAATAATTTTGGGATACGAAAATCAATGTAAAATGCGTCATTAATAAAAAAATTAAGAGCTGCAATTTAAAACATAAACTTTATTTTAATTAAGATGAAGGGCCAAATTGACCCTTCATCATACGAGTAGACAGACATTTTGTTGGTTTTTAGATTTATTTGCATAAAAAAACCATTAAATTTTTTTTAGTTGCAGATCAAGAAAAATGGGGTAAGAACTCAAATTAATTAAATTTTCATGATTTGAAGTAATTAAGAGTAAAAAAATTAAAATAAAAATACCTATTTCCAAGCAATTCATGCAAATGAATAATGGTATCCTCTTCTTCAGTAGTGAAATTTCCTCTTTTAATATCCGGTCTCAAGTAATTAATCCATCTTAGCCTGCAACTCTTTCCACACCTCAATAAACCTGTAATAATAATCAAAATTTAAAAAATTAAGTAATTGTTACGAATGAATTCCACATCTCGAAGAATTTACTGAACTTATATATAAACAGGGCCCTGAAGGCCTTAACTCGATTGACCCATATTAAAGTCGCGACGTTGGCCGTAAACGGCACAGAACCGGGCAATATAACAGTAGTGAATTAACTAGGGTTGAATGAGAAAAAGAAAGAAATAATTAAATGAATAAATACCAGCATGTTTAGGGAGAGCTCTCCAATTGCCATGGCCATATTTTTGAATGTAATTAATGAGAATTGAATCTTCTTCAGGAGTCCAGGGACCTTTTTTTAATCCCATTTTTTCACAGCAAGGAGCTCTTCCCATTTATAATTTTCTTAATCACAAATTAATTTGAACTTAAATTAATAACAAAGATAGGAGATTTGGATATGGGGGGGAGCAGTATTTATACATACAACAGAGAAATTAAAATAATAATTAATGATTATTAAATAAATGAAATGATGGGAAAAGTCCAAAAGCAAATGTGTTGGCCATCTAGATATTAATATTTAATAATAGGAAATGGATATTAAAATGACAATAAGACTAAGAGACAGAGGTTCAAGGAAGTCTCACATTTGTGGCTCGTGGGGTGAGTTGATGTGATTGGTTTTTAGTCAAATAAAACGTGGATATTTGCCTAAAATTTTTTTCATATAATTAAAAAATATATAAATTTTGAGTGCAAGTGCATGAACATTAATTTTATTCATGCAATTGCACTAATGATGTGCGTGAGAGAGACTCTTATATATATATATATATATATATATAAAAGGTTGGTCAAATTGGTAAATAATTTGATATCGCTTAAATAAGGTCTCGAGTTCAAATCCTAGTAAATGCAGAATATCCTTATTGGAAGACTCACTCACCAGAGTCAGGTGCTCGGTCTGGGTCAAATTTGGACATAGTCGTGTGTATATATATATATATATATATATATATATATATATATATGGATTTTTATACTACCTTATTATTTGGTTATTATGCTTCATAAATATAGATTTGGGATTGTGATGTATTCAACCTTTAAATACATAAGTGGATGGCTTGGCAAAAAGTTAAATATAATAAGACTAATTTCCAACTATAACATAAGTGATCGGTTCACTCCATAATTAGGTCACTAGGTGATTTTAATAACGAGGAATCAGTTTTAAAAATCAAACTTTGAGAAGAGAGCTTGAAAATTATAAAACGAATGTTAATTTAGAGCAACAAAATAAGAAACTCGATTGTAATAGTCCAGATTAAGACAAAACTTTGGACTTATGGCATGAGGGTATTTCCAACTCTAGGGTAAGGAGCCTCAAAGGTACAATGGATTTACAATTATTTTATCAATACAGATTCTAACAACGATAATGAAATCGAAATAACATAAAATATCTCAAGATCCGTTTTTTTGTTGTGCCACTTTCATGACAACAGACCCATATGAATAGTGATAATATATTCTACGATGATTTTATGTTTGCTTATTTTGAATTATTATTGAAATAAATTTTATTTCGATAATCCAAAAGTGATGACCAATAAAACAACTTTTACTTAAAAGAAAAGCAAAATAACCATTACGTGTATGGTAATATATATTATTTAATACCTAGAATTTTCTTGGTCATACTTCAACGTCATCGTATTTTAGTATTTTTAGTTTATTAATTTATTGCTAATTTTGTATCGTACAATCGACCCACCTCGAGAGGTCACAAATAGTCTGACGTCTTTATTAATATTATTAATTAAATTAACTGCAAAAAAAAAAAAAACTATACAGAATTGTAGATAACATTGAAACATTTCATATCAAAATGTCAACTTTATATGCAGATTTTAAGTAGTGTTTCACATTGTTATAAATTTAGCAGTTAAGTTTCTTATTATTTATATTTTAGGTTATAAATGTTTTTACTTATAAATTAAAAATTATAAACTGTTTTTATATCTTGCTTTAAAGCAATGTATAAAAATTAATAGCTAAACTAAGTGAACCAATTGATCAAGCCTCTAATATATACAAAAAAAAACACTTTACCTTATATATCATTGCAATTATTAACATTCTTTACAACTTATAAATTACTTATAAGTCAACTTTATCAGAAACTTTAATTATTTACAAATTACTATTTAATCGATTTTATTGAACACGTCAAGTTTAAAAAAACAACAGCAAGTGAGCAAACTCCTTTAATATGTATCCCTTGTACATTGATATATCATAAATTCAAACAATTTTACAATAGTTTTTCTTTTAAAAATAAATTTAAATTTAATACACTTTCCTTTTCACGACCCTTTATATTTAAAAAATGTAAATAATTATAATCTTTTTTACTTTTGACTAAATTCATTGGTATCTCCTTATATTTTAAAAAATAACTTATACCTTCTTATATTTTATTTTTGTTCAACCATGATTTCCATGCATCTTACATTATGTATTTTTTTATAAAAATTAATTTTATATTATATATTTACTGGTATATCTAGTCTTATTATGTTAGTTTCATGAGATTTCCAATCATAAAAATTGTTTTTTACAAATTATAAGACATATTTATAGCTTTCAAGGAATGACGCACTTAGAAAAATAACAATAAAAAATATTTTTATAGCAATTTTTATCCATAACATACTTAGAAATGATATATATGACTAAGGCCCTATTCTTTTGAACTACAATTCAGTTTAGTACAGTTCACTTCAGTTCAGTTCAGTCTAGTTTAGTTCAGTTCAGTTCAATTCAGCTATGCGTAGTTATAAATTTACACTGAAATAAGTTCAATTCAGTTCAGTTCAACTTTCAAAAGTTGAAAAAAACAAGACCTAACTTTTATCTATAAACATATTATATTAAAAAATTTGATAAAAAAAGAGATAATAAAAAAGGTCATAATAATATTATAACAGTAATCCCAAAAAAAGTATAAATTATATTTATAAAACTCATATATGTATTTATATATTTCATCTAAATTAAAGAAGGTCATAATTATTTATCATGTAGTTAGTTTTGAATTTCAGATTGACTCCATTTACATATTCAACAATTGAAATAAGAATTGATTTTCACATAGTAAGCCAAAAACAGAAATGGAGTGTAATTGTGAAGTATTTTGAAAAATTCAACAAAATGTAAAGAGGTGTGAAAGCAATTAGTCAAAGAAAGATGCTAGTGCCTTGTAGCCATCAGTACTCAGTAGGACACAATTAAAGTTGATTTTCAATTAGGTAATTAATTAATTATTATGAAATTAGATATAAATTATAGCTCAGTTGGAAGCACATATTAAATATGTGAGAGAAGGGTTATGTTTAACTCTTCTGTATTTATTAGCAAGAATGATGACTAATTTCGGAACAAAATCATTCCAACGAAAATAACTTTGTAAAAGAAATTGATTATTGTGAAATTAAATTTGTAATGATGATTGGTATTAACTAATTGGAAACTAAGGTTTGTCAAGTAAACGATAAGGGCATACAAGTCAAACATACAGTGACCAAAGTCACATTTTTATTGGCCACTTAGCATTATGTTATATTATTATAATAATTAATTAGGAGTAACTTGATGAATTTTAATTTGTGTAGCCCCTAATACAAGAAAAATATAACTAGTTGACAACCTTTAATATAAAAGGAATATATAAATTTTTAGTCAAGTTAGAACAAAGCCTACAACTATAAGATAGTAAATCCAAAAAATTATAAATTAAACACATATTTTGAGAGTTAGCTATTTCTAAATTGTATACATTAAAGAATAAAATATTTAATTTACATGTGTATCAATGCATTATCCAAATTGCTAAGATTTCCTTCACAACAACATATATTTTAATAGTATATTTTACGGGTTATTGCCTTATTGGAATTGAAATTCTATTATTCTGTTTACGGATTTAAAAAAAAAAAAATTCTTAAATTTGATAAACTTTTTACGTTGATGGAGAGTTATTTTTACCTAAAGTAACATTTTGATGCTTTTAGTAATGGAGATATTTATTATGGTTTTAATAATATCTATTATCTAATCTTAACGTGTAGTCTAGTAATAGAGATAAGACCATTCTTAGGCATTCATCAGGAATTAAAATTTGAATTGTGTGTGAAATAACTTTAAATCTTGAGGCTAGCCATTCTGTCTTTCGAGGCGCCTGCAAATTGGTGATCGGAGATTAAACTGGATGTGGACATGACTTAAAGGTGTTGCCCACAGTTAAGACCCATCCAGAACACCTTATGATGAAAACAGAAAAAATATATCTACCATCTATAATTTCTCTCGTATGACCTTGAGATAATAAGATATAGGGTAAACTTAAAAAAAGTACCTTGTGGTTTCACTCATATGCAAAAAGGAGTCTGAGGAAATTTTTTTGTAAAATAGGGTATGTGATTTCAAAAATTTGTAAAAAAATGGTCTTTGGATTCAGAATAATGATGGTACATTGAATATTTTTAACAATTCAACATTCTAATAATTTAATCTTATTATTTAGAAGTTATACGTTATAATTTAATAATTTTCAGAAATTTTTTTTTTATGATTTTTTAAAATTTATTATCATAATTTAATTTAAAAAAATATTTGCACTATTTAAAAAACCTCAAATTTTTTTATTCATGTGTATTGTATATTTAATAACCATCCTGCAAAAATTTAGATAAAAACGAACAAAATTACTCATTTTTGTAACATAATTTAATATTGAGGATCCTTAATTTACAAATTATTTGAAACCACAGACCCCGTTTTAAAAAAAAAATTTCTCAAACCCCATTTTACAAATGAATGAAACCACAAGGTACTTTTTTTAAGTTAACCCTAAGATTTAATACAACCTCACTAACAATTTAGATACAAACTCCATTATTTTATTATAACTCAATAACTCATCCAAGGAATATGGTTGATAATAAAAACTTCCCCTCGTAAATATCATGATAACATTGCTATAATTTTATTTAAATTTGCATTTTATTAATATAATGAGGTCATTCTTACAATATTCTTACAAAACTTTTAATAACAACACTTTCAATTGATTCAGTTCTAACTGGCCCTAACTCAACAGAGCAACACGTACGTACACAAAACAATAATTTTCGAAAGAAATAAATTTTTAATATATATGATTGCTTAATGTTTTCATCATATTATTAACGGTTCAAGTTGAAATATGAAATTGTTTTTTTGGTTAACAATGTCAAACATTGCGGGATGAATATTTAGCTCCAAATTTGCAACTCGTTAAAATAATGAAATAAAAAAGTTATAAGAAACAAAACAAAAAACATTGTCAACATAGAAATGAAATTGGTATAAGAAAATAAAAGTACATAAAGTCAGTTCAAATAATGCACAAGTGGATATAAAAGCTGTAAATGATTATAAGCCAGAAATTTGGTGATTATTTCAATAATTAGGCTAAAATAATCCTCTCCTTTGCACTCTTTTTTTATTAACTTTAAAATTGTCAATTATATTGACCTACATGCGGTTTCTCCTTTCTCTTCAAACGAACAATACCAATAAATAATGAAACTTTTACGAGAAGCTATATCTACAGAGACTATAAATGATGAAATCATATCTAAATGCCATAATAAATATGTGGGTCTTAAGGTTATCGTGTTTGATAAAATGATTGATCGTATAAGTGAGTTTTAATCCATATAAAATAAAATTAATTGATTTCTATGTAAAAGGTTAATCTATATCACTTGTATAATACTCTTAACTCTTGTTTATTTTCAGATGTGAGATTCCTTCATATATCTCCAACCCTATCCGGAAAATGCAACTGGACTTGAACCAGTTATCACTTGTTAAACATTTCCTGAGCTTTCTCATTTAAGGCTCAATATTATCAACGGGCTTAGACGGACCTAGTCTTTTCGGCTAACCCAAACTTTATCAGAACTTTAAATAGATCAAAATTCATACTTTATTGAGATTATATTATATTGTTAGAATTCTAACCAATATTTTAAAAAGCGATAGGCGGACGGTTAGGCCCATCGAAACCTAGGTAGGGTTAATCGAGTCTAGGAGGATTTGTATTTTCTAATTTATTGATATATATTGATACATTAATATATTTAATTTTATAAAAATTTGTAGTGTTCTGAAAAATCACGACCATGCGCTACCTAGATGGCCGCTTAGGCCAATTTTTAACACACAAAGCCTCGCCTAAGACCGCCTTGAATTGCCTAAGACTGCCTCGAATTCCCTAAGACCGTCTAAATAGATCAACCGCCTATAAAAGTCCAACTACCTAAAATTACTACAGTGTTATAAAAAACCCAACATAAGGGCCGCCTAACCAAATTTATAAAACACTAATTCTAACTTCTGAGTTTAGTTAGTACTTAGTACCAATAAAAGAGTTTTATTATATATATAATTGCTTTTACCCTAGAGTTTTTTGTACTTTTTTTTTCTCATATCAATTGACAAGATAGAGTTATTCAATGCTGTCTTGGAGGTTTGAAGTTTGAAATCAAGACATCTCTAATTTGCATATCTTAATGCATAGTGGTTTACAATACGTTGTTGGTATTGATTGTGAATTATATAAATCAGTGTATTACTACAATACATATACATATGTGTGGGCGCACAAGTTAATATAATGTAAACTTTACCAATTCGATCAATTTCTTATATATATTTTGTTCATCAATTTTGTATTAATATGGTATCAAATTTTTATTCAGCATAGTAATCTTTCAATATTTAATGTCGATGAATATGGCTTTCTTGCCAAAAATAAACTTGTTTTAAGTAGGATTGATTGACTCATGTTGTAGTTCAATCTTCCCAATAATCTAGCCAATTGAATAATAGTTAATGGTATAGTAAGATATAGTTTCGTATAGATACAATCACTTGTTTTATCACTCCTCCAAAAGAACATAATTTAACTTACAAAATCAAATTAGTAAAGCAATTATTTGACAAATAAAATCTTAATGTTATCATTTAGATATCCGTATCTCAAAATCTCAATATGAAATCCACTAACCAATATTTAATGCACCCAATTATTTTTTTTAAATCTGTGTACTTTTACCCAAATTTTGATTTTTTTTTTTGTAGAAAACGTACTTTTAACGATTATTAAACAAGAAAAGAGGAATCCTATTATACCTTTTCTTCTCTTTTTAGAGTTAATTGATCTCAAACATTATATCTTTTTATATTGTCCCTTTGGCATTACGTTTACAATTTTGGTACTTTATCTGATAATATAAATACCTACTTTTCTTTTAGCCGATGGCTGTTTTTTCATCTAAAGTAAAAAAATTAAAAAAATTTCCTGTCCGTCTGATCTATTCGAGCTTTGTTTCGATTAAATCCGATTCAGGTCATGTATCTAGTTGTGATGGATGATTCTTTCAATAAGAATTTTTTATACTCACTGGGACTCAAACTCAATACCTTACTTAAATAATACTAAATCACTTATCGAAACAACCCTTATCAATAAGTATAATTATTAACGCAAATAGTAGATTGAGCTTAGGAAATGACATGTGGTGGGGTACTAGCATCACTACTTTGGAAGGGATTGACCCCATAATATTCAACTCAAATGTTACCCTAAAAATGGATTATTCAATAAATGATTTAAACACGTGGTATTTACTTAAAAAATTACAAATATTTGTAGGTTCAAGAAAAAATCATAATTAAAATATCAATGGGCTTCATATGATGGGATATTTTTCATATTGAACTATATTAACGTTGGACACCAATAAATCTTTATATATAGTATGTTATTATTTATTATTGATTTAAATTTTTATGGTTTTGTTCCTGTGCTTTACATTTAAAAGGCGTCGTACCATTAAGAATATTATCCACACTTATAAATTATTGATTCTTCAATTTTATTAGTAATATGGAATATTTGTTTGCATAGAATTCCTCCTCTCGAACAAATATACATCGGGCCTCCCCTCGGACCGATCATTCATCTGTAAGTTCTCTACAAATTAATATTTTTTCACTCGGTTCGAGGGAGGCTCGACGGATGTTTGTTAAAGGGGATAAATGTTGGACAGACAAATATCCCACATTGCTAATAAAGTTGGAGAATCAATTGTTTATAAGTGTGGACAATATCCTCAATGGTATGAGGCCTTTTGGGGGTTAAGCTCATGAACAAAATTATAAGGGTTTAGACCCACAGTGGACAATATATAACTAGTACAAAAATGGGCTTTGGGGGCGATTATTTTTGGCTTTTTCCAACGATTTTGAACCGTCCGTACAGCCTGCATCGCCATTGATCAGGCCTTATTCCGGACGGTTGTAAACCGCCCAAAATAAGGAACAATGCTGTCACGCACTTAGCCAATTCACCGCTAATGGTACGTGTGGCCTTAGCTCGATTCTCGCCCCCGAGAGAACTAAGTCAGCCAAACCCGATCACAACTTCGCTAGCGATATGAAAGGAACACAAGAGAGACAAGCTGAAGAAGTATAAAGTGTATTACTACACAAAAGAAAGCTTTAGAGTGTTACAAGAGAGCTTTGAGTGTAGAACTCAGGATGTACAAAATGAGGGAGGAGGGGGAGTATTTATAGCCTAAACCACCTCCTCAATCAATGGCCTAGATCAATCCTCTAGAATCTTCTTTGATCCTAGGGCTAATATTCATCCTTCTAGGACCTTCCTACATTAAAATATACAAAATATCTAGCTTAGGTCGGCTGGAACCTTCTAGCACATTTTCCAGACTTGTTGCAACCCTTCTGGACACTTCTGGATCTGTGGCAACACTTTCTGGAATTTCTGCAACTATTCTGGTACTTTCTGGCAACACTTCTGCGTGTTCCAGCCCTTCCCAAGCACCTATTTATGTCTTCTAAGGCTATGTCCATGGTTATTTTGCACGGGCATTTTTCCTTTGCCACGGACTTTGCCTCGTTCACTTTTCGGGGACTGACATTCTCCCCCACTAGAGCCCTTGACGCCCTCGTCAAGCTTCCCATTCTTGTAGGCCTCGATCTTCTCCTTGAACTGCCACAAGTCTGTTTCCTTCTCCCAAGATGCCTCGCTATCTGGCAAACCTCTCCACTTGACTAGGTACTCAATATGTGCAGGGATGCCTCGTTGACGAACGAGTCTATCAGCTATAATCTCTGTAATCTCCCGGTCATACGAGGTTAACATGACAGGTGGTGCTCTTTTTGACGTGCCACGCTCAGGATCTTCATTATCCCCATGGTAAGGCTTGAGAAAACTCACATGGAAGACATTATGCACCTTCAACTGAGGTGGCAACTCCACTCGGCAGGACACTTTGCCAACTTTTGCGATAATTGGAAAGGGTCCCTCATACTTGCGCACCAAACCCTTATGCACTTGACGATACGCCTTGAATTGCGCTGCGGGCAGCTTCACCATTACTAGATCACCTACCTGAAACTCCAGTGGTCTTCGCTTTTTGTCAGCCCACTTCTTCATTCTTTTGGATGCCTTGTCCAAGTATACGCGAGCCACATCAAGCTGTTCGTGCCATCCTTTAGCCCATTTGTATGCAGCAGGACTTGTCCCCGTGTAGCCTACCGCAACGGTGTGTGGGGTTAGCGGCTGTTGCCCCATCACTATCTCGAAAGGACTTTGATTGGTGGCTTCGCTCCTCTGTAAGTTGTACGAAAATTGGGCAACATCCAGCAACTTTGCCCAATCCTTCTGGTTGGCACTAACGAAGTGCCGAAGATACAGCTCTAGCAAGGCATTGACACGCTCTGTTTGCCCATCAGTTTGGGGATGGAAGGACGTTGAGAAGTGAAGTTCAGACCCCATGATTTTGAACATTTCCCTCCAAAACTTCCCAGTGAACCGTGGATCTCGATCACTTATGATGCTCTTCGGAAGGCCCCAATACTTTACCACATGCTTAAAGAACAAGCGTGCGGCTTCCTCGGCCGTGCAATCTCACGGGGCAGCAATGAAGGTTCCATACTTAGAAAATTTATCGACTACCACCATGATGGAACCACACCCTTCTGACGTTGGTAAGGCGGAGATAAAATCCATTGTAACACATTCCCATGGCCTCTCCGGTGTGGGTAGGGGTTCTAGCAAACCCGCTGGTTGCCTTTGCTCAATCTTGTCTTATTGGCATACCAGGCAAGTCTTTACATATCCCTCGATCTCGTCCTCCATCCTCGGCCAATAGTATGATCTCTCGACCAATGCCATTGTTCGCTGAATACCCGGATGTCCTGCCCACATCGAATCATGGCATTCCTTGATAATCTCCTTCCTCAAGTTCCCCCATCGAGGCACGAATAAGCGGTTGCCAATGGTGTATAGGCATCCATCCTGTTCCCAAAACCGCCGTGTCTTTCCTTCCTTAGTCAAAGCGATGAGATTTTTAGCAAAGTCATCCTTCGCCATCCCTTCCTTCACTCGCTCAAGCAGATTACCTTCCACTATGCTCACCAAAGCTAATTCTGCTTTGCGACTCAGCGCATCAGCCACAATATTAGCCTTGCCAGGCTTGTACTCCATCACGTAATCAAATTCGGCAAGAAAATCTTACCACCGAGCTTGCTTGGGAGTTAACTTCTTCTGATTCTGGAAGTAACTCGTAGCCACATTGTCGGTCTTGATCACAAACCGACTCCCAAGAAAGTAATGCCTCCAAACCCGCAAGCAATGGATGATCGCCGTCATCTCCTTGTCATGCACCAGATACCGCCTCTCCGTGTCATTCAGCTTGCGGCTTTCATAAGCGATGGGGTGATTCTCCTGCATAAGCACACCCCCTATCGCAAAATCTGATGCATCATTATGGACTTCAAATGGCTTTTCATAATTTGGCAGCGCCAACACCGGATCACTCATCACGGCTTGCTTTAGATCATCGAAAGCTTCTTGGCAAGTGTCATCCCATTTCCACGGGTTGTTCTTCTTCAGAAGATTCGTCAACGGTGTTGCTCGTCGAGAATAACTCTGAATGAATCTTCGATAGTAATTCACCAAGCTAAGAAAAGATCGCAAACCCGAGACATTTGTCGGCGGCTCCCAATCGACAATAGCCCGCACCTTAGCATCGTCCATACTAATTTTCCCCTCGGCAATCCTGTGTCCCAAGAACATCACCTCCCGTTGAACAAAAGAGCTCTTCTCTCGTTTGACATAGAGCTCATTTTGCCGCAATACTTGGAACACCTGCCTCAAGTGCCGAATGTGCTCCTCAAGGGTCTCACTATAGACAACGATGTCGTCTAGATACACCACCACGAATTTATCTAGGAACGGGTAGAATATTTTGTTCATCAAAGAGCAGAATGTTGCTGGCGCATTTGTCAACCTAAACGGCATGACTAGGAATTCAAATGAGCCATACCTCGTCACGCATGTTGTCTTTTCCTCATCCCCCGCTGCTATCCGCTCCTGCCAATATCCCGACCGCAAGTCCAACTTCGAAAACCACCGAGCCTTGCCCAAACGATCGAACAAGTCATCCACTAGTGGAATCGGATACTTGTTCTTGATAGTCACCTTGTTGAGAGCCCTATAATCAATGCACATACACAAACTGCCATCATGCTTCTTTTGGAACAAGACAGGAGCTCCGTATGGTGCTTTAGAAGGTCGAATGAATCCCGCCTCCAGCAGCTCCTTCAATTGCTTGCGTAGCTCTTCTAATTCAGGAGGAGCCATGCGATACGGCACCATGGCTGGAGGTTTTGCTCTAGGCTCTAACTCAATTGCATGATCCACTTCCCTTCTCGGAGGAAGTTTCTTTGGCAACTCAGATGGCATGACATTCTTAAATTCTTCGAGCAAACTACCGACTTGCGAAGGTATTTCAAGAGAGTCATAGTTGTTACCTTCTTCTTTGTAGGCAACCAGGAACGTCTCCTCACCCCTCTTGACTCCTTTTGCCACTTGCATCGCGGACAACATACTGGCACCAACAGCTATACGATCTACCGCAACCCAATGCTCACTCTCGCCACATCGAAAGTTAGCATACCCGTCCGTAGTGAGGGTGAAAGGCAAAACCCTCTCAATAAAATCGAGACCCAAGACCATCTTGTGGTCCTTTATCGGCACAGCATTTAGATCCAATTTCCCAACCCATGTGCCAATCTTGATGGGAGCATTACGAATAATTCCCATCATGGGCTGGTAAGGCTGATCAACCGTCTTGATCCACCCAATCTCCTTGGTTATCGGCAAACCCAACGTCGCAGCTTCATCACTTGCTATAAGATTTTGATTCGCCCCCGAATCCAACAAACATTTGATGCCTTTCCCGTTAACATCGACATCAACATATAGCAAGTTCTTCCCCGGTTGAAGCTTAGGCTTTGCCGTGGCCATGGCACCCTTGCCGCTAGATCCCGCATCCATCTTGGCCTTTACCGTATTCAGCATGCGCACCGTCCCCAAGTGCACCTGTTCTCCTTGTTGCGCAGTCCCCTCTTGAGCTGAAATTATCGCATTCAGCTTACTCCGATTTGGGCACTCCCTGGCCCAGTGAGCTCCTCCGCAAAGGAAGCAATCTAATCTCCCCCTTGAGTGCCACCTCGAGGGCTCACCTTGTTTATCCTTCCCCCTGAAGGATCTCGCAGGTTTGTGTGACTTATCTCCCCCACCTTTGCCAAAACCTCCCCTCTTTGGCCTATCTTTCTTTACCGTCAGGCTAGTGTTGTATTCGGTAAGAGATTCTACCGTAGCTATTGCACTAGCAAGGTCTTGGACAACCCTTCTCTTGAGCTCTTGCTCGGCCCAGCGTTGTAAGCCATCAAGGAAGTAAAACAAACGATCACCATCGGGCATATCGGGAATTTCCAGCATTAACGACGAGAAATCCCGAACGTAATCTTTCAACGCACCTGTTTGCTTCAGTCCTCGTAGCTTCCGCATCGCCACATCTCTCACATTCTCCGGGTAGAACTGCCTCTTCAATTCTGCCTTGAATGCTTCCCAAGTGCCAATCTGGACCAACCCCCGCTCTCGCTCCGCATAGCGCCTTCTCCACCATAAGGCAGCATCACCCTCAAGATAGAGAGTTGAGGTGTTGATTTTGACATCATCAACAGTAATGTTAGTGGCCTCCAAGTATCTCTCCACATGCCAAAGGAAGTTGTCGATTTCCTTGGCATCCTATTTTCCCGCAAACTTTGGTGGCTCCGGGACTTTCACACGCGAGACAGTAGACTAGCACCGTTGGCAATGGCTAATTCAGTCACAGCTAACCTATTTCTTAGAGACTGCATCTCGGCATCCACCCTCTGCCGATATTCCTCCATCGATCGATTCATGGCATCGATGAGGTCGTATGCTCCCTGCAACCGTTCCTCCAATGCGCCAATCTGCTCGTCCTTTTCCTCCAGATCACTATCCCTTGCACCGAGAGTGTCAAGGACATCCCCCATGGATAGTTCCAACTTGGTTAGACGAACATTGAAAGCTTCCACAGTTTCCGTAGAGACACCACCCTCCTCTCGTGGAGTCTCCTTGGATTTCCCCTGGGCCTTCTTCGACTGGTTGCGGGCTTCCGGACGCCCACGCTCCTCTTGCTGCTCATTCATGTTGCTAGCCTCAACGTTGTTCGTCATAGCTACGAATTCCCCTTACTCGTAACCCGCTCTGATACCACGTGTCACGCACTTAGCCAATTCACCGCTAATGGTACGTGTGGCCTTAGCTCGATTCTCGCCCCCGAGAGAACTAAGTCAGCCAAACCCGATCATAACTTCGCTAGCGATATGAAAGGAACACAAGAGAGACAAGCTGAAGAAGTATAAAGTGTATTACTACACAAAAGAAAGCTTTAGAGTGTTACAAGAGAGCTTTGAGTGTAGAACTCAGGATGTACAAAATGAGGGAGGAGGGGGAGTATTTATAGCCTAAACCACCTCCTCAATCAATTGCCTAGATCAATCCTCTAGAATCTTCTTTGATCCTAGGGCTAATATTCATCCTTCTAGGACCTTCCTACATTAAAATATACAAAATATCTAGCTTAGGTCGGCTGGAACCTTCTAGCACATTTTCCAGACTTGTTGCAACCCTTCTGGATCTGTGGCAACACTTTCCGGAATTTCTGCAACTATTCTGGTACTTTCTGGCAACACTTCTGCGTGTTCCAGCCCTTCCCAAGCACCTATTTATGTCTTCTAAGGCTATGTCCATGGTTATTTTGCACGGGCATTTTTCCTTTGCCACGGACTTTGCCTCGTTCACTTTTCGGGGACTGACAATGCGGACTCTTCTTAAGTGAACCATCCAGAATGCTACAAATTTCTTTAAGGAAAAGGATCAATAGATACGGTTCTCTTAATAAAATCGTCTGGAATGCTGCAAATTTTTTTAAGGAAAAACAGAGAGAACCGTTCCGAAATGCTCTACATTTTTTAAAAAAATTAATTTTATAATTTCATTTATGAGCTACGTAGCAATACAGAAATTGGATTGAAGGGAGCCCTGTAGCTTATTAATGCAATTTACATGTAATGTAGCTTAAGATTTTGCAATCAATATGTTGAATGCCAATGGACATCTAATTTGTCACTTTCCAACTTAATTATCATTCCTTAAATATGTCAATTAATTACGACCTGATAACGAGAGAAAAAAAAGACTACCAAATGTCTTAGCCGCAAATTGTGGAAGGGGAGGATAAAATATACCTTCTGTTATTCATTGGAATAAGTACTAATGGGCTGAATGGAAAAAGTACAAAAAGAGAAAAATGAATCAACAAATCATATACATCATCTCACAACTACAAAAAGGTTCAACAGTTATATTGATTAAAATTGAAGTTATGTGGCACCTGTTTAAATTGAAATAATTAAATCTCTTGACCAATTCTTGTATTCTAGAAGTCACAGGTTAAAACATAATGCTAAACCCTAAGACAAATGGGAGATAGAGAGCACTTACATCAACAAAAGCAGTATAGTGACCACCTCCCATATGCCCATTTGGGAAATATAATTGATGAATGGTACCTATATTTAGAAATTGGTCAGCTCTACAGAGTTGAATGAATGGTACTCTATATTTCAGGTTGAAGTTAAAAAGCTAAACTGATTTGCCCCAATTAGGCTCACGAGCACCTATTCGCCACTCTGTGACAACCAAAGTTAAACCAGTAATTTAAGAACCAAATTGATCAAACAGAAGAGTATATTTAATCATCTTGAAGAACTGATATCTGATACACATAAATAATAATAAGAAATTATATACAGGGAACTCCCAATTCATATTCAAAATGTAGTAAACATGAGAGGAAATGAATATACCAATTACTCCAGATATACTAGTATTATTTACAAGTACATATGTTAAAAACTTCATTACGAAACTAAATAAGCTAGTTGTTTACTAGTCTGTGTATGCTAGCTCAAAATATATTCTTAGAATGATAATTTCACTTACTTTAGATATTTACAGAAAAGAAAGCAGTTGTTTTCTTCGATATGATGTGTGACCGCTACAATCGATCTCAAACTTCAATCACTAGACCATAGATAAGTGGCTCTTTTGAAACTATGTGTCAACCTGTAAAAAGCTAAAGTTGATTAAGATAATAGCAAGAAATATTTTTACATACAAGCAATATCAAGATTAGACAAATGTATCAAAACATTTCCGAGGGCTCAATGAGATGACTTTACAAATAACAAATGGTCAAAACATCATCAATAGTAGGCATTTAGTTCTATCGTGTTGAATAGGCTTTATTTACCCAGATTACACTCCTAGGTCCATTATTAAGCAAATCTGCTGAAACAAATAGACTCTAAAAAGGCTAATGTCATATATTTCATATCTAAAACCCCACCAAAACAAAATAGGCACAGTCAGTTATAAATATGCTTTAATATTTTTTTCCATATGGAAGTGGAGTGGGTGTAATCAATTTACAACGACAAAAGCAATCAGTGCCGGCCTTGGGGTGGTGTAACGGGTGCCACCGCCCAGGGCCCATACTTGGAAGGGGCCCAATTTTTTCATTTTTTTTCAATTTTTATGTTTTTAAAAAATAAAAATAAATTATTTTTATTGCTTTTTCAATAAAAAAATTCTAATTGATTTTTTATAAACCATGATATAATAGCATAAATTACAAATTTAAGTGGTTTTACTTATTTAGGTTTTTAGTTTCCTTTTCCTCGAAACAAATAGATATAATTAACTTTCATTATTGTTATTCAATTATTATGTATTTTATTTTATAATTAGATTCCAAGAGTATTGATCCTAGCAGTAAAATGACTAGTAGAAATCCAAAGGTTGAAAGTTTGCTCCTAAGAAAAAATGTCTTAATCATGTCTATGTCGGAATTATGTAAACAATTATCCCCCCAATTTATTACAAAAAAAATATAATTGGACCATTTTTTTATTAAAAGGGCTCAATGTATATGTTTCACGTATTATTTTGCCTAGGGCCTCGAAAATGTCAGGACCGGGCCTGAAAGCAATGGAGGGTAAATGATGAATTCCGCTAGCAAGTTTTAGCATCTTTTAGCAAGGAAATAAAGCTACAAAGTATTAGACGCATGGCTTCAGTTGCTCAATCTTTCTTATTTTATGAGAAATACCCATATATAACAAAGCTAAAGATTTTCAGAGTTACGGAAGATTCATGAAGATGTTCAGGACATTTTATTCAAGTATACCTACAAACTTTCATTTATTCAAACCATGTCAAACAAGCAAAGCTCAAATAAACAGATCCAGTTTCAAGATTGACATATCTTAAAGCAGGTACGATAAAAAAGTTTCACGATATTAGATTTTACTTTAAACTCTTTACCTTGATTAGAGAAATAACAATAACTAGCAATTAATCGCCACTTGCACGGCCCTTATCAACAATGAACACACACAATGACCTTCTCTTCTCACAGATGATTGGGGACTCGACACAAACAAGTGGTGCCATAGTTTTGATCTCTTGGCTGAATACATCGTAGACACCATAATCTCTCATATCCAGGCTGCATTTCCAAAGAAGTAGAAACAATTCAAAAGAAATTAGCTATTAAAAAAATAAAGACAATACATTCCATTTTAAAGCATTCAAAACCAGCAGGGTAACTTACATGGCCATGAACTAAATTATCCGACCTCAAAGCTCAATAGTAAATTGAAATATCATGCAACTTAGTGGTAAATGGAACAATTAAATGGCACAGCCCGTCACAAATCAGTTTCACATTTTCAAGTGCAATAAAATCTCATTCTTGTAAATAAGCATAAAAATAAATTAACAAAACAAACCTCTAAGCGACGCAACTTTTATCAAACAGTTTATCGGCAATGCAGGAACCTCAAAAGTCCTCAATATAATGAGTCAAAGCTACCAAATTTCACTTGATGGCCTACGGATTTAATCTATAGACTCTAAATAAGAATCAACATTTCTAATTTAATCTATAAATTGCTTCTAAATCGAAAACAAAGGTTCTAATGGTCAAATCCCACAAAATATTAACCTATCTAATTCGATTGACGTGGAGTATGAAAACAAGACAATGGGGTAATCGATCAACGTGAATTGAAGCAATAACTTTACCTGACCAGAGTAAGTCCAAAACTCCCACATAAAGAGCAATTAAAAAAAGCAGGAGTATCGCGATACATAGTCTGTTGAATCAGAATTTCTTTTACCGAAGACGGCGTTGGGTGGGAGTTTCATCATCGCCGGTGAATAAAACCCCAACATCTTCAAGGCGAGATACCATATCGGGATTCACCTCATATCGGGATTCACCTCATATCTATGCCTGTGTCTTTTATCTATGAGCGGAGGGGAAAACCCTAAGGAAGTGAGTGGAGGGGAAATCGGTGGCGAGGTAAGACTTTGACAGTTTGCAGAGGAACGACGGCGCAACAGGAAGAACGGCGGAGGAATGATAGTTTGAAAGGGAGGAATGGACGGAGAATAGCGAGCTGGCGGCGTGAAATTGAGAGCGACGGGAGTTCAAAGTGAGTGAAAGTCAGAAAGAGGGAGAACTGGTTTAGGTTTGGACATATTTAAGGTTTGGAAATATTTAAGCAATACAGACTGTTATTATTAAACGGTCGTCCGTATTGCTTACATTGATTATCGCGTTACCTTAGCGATACGGACGGTCATTTAATAACAACCGTCCGTATTACCTACATTGACTATTTTGGACGGTTATTTAATAATAACCGTCCGCATTGACCTCTCCGCTTTTTTTTAAAGGTTTTAACGGACGGTTTTCGTCTTAAACGACGCTAACAGTGCGACCCTATTGGCCAATTTTGTACTAGTATCATACTATGTATAAGGATATGTGGGTGTCCAAGTGCTTGCGCTAGCCTCAACAAACTATAAATTATACAATGTTATCAGTGGCGAATCCAGAAATTTTTTTATCGTGGTGTCCATTTGTGTATATATATCAAAAAATGTCTAAATGATATTATTAAATAATGAATCCAGAACCAATAAATTGTAAATGAAACAACACTTTATAAATTTTTATTGATGTATATAGACATTTATTAAAAAATTCTATTTTTTCTAGATTAAATAAATATTTTTAATACTAATATGGGGTAATTTTTAATGAATTCCAAATATAACATATCAATAATTTTATACGGAAAAAGAGTGGGATCCATTGACCCCACATAACTATATGTGGCTTGGCCACTGAAAGTTATAATCAAATTTGAAGTCTTGAACATTAAGCATGTGCTACAAAAATATATATTTATTTATGAAAATTGAAAGATAAATTTTAAAATACACAAACACCTCTTATTAATTTAAGGTTAAACTAATTCCATGTGCATTGTTTGATTATTTTATTTTTTTCAAAAAATAATTATTATTTTATTATTTCCACTATTAAATTAACGATATTAAATTTGATCTAATAATAATAATTCCTTGTATACGGAGTGGGCAAATATAAAGAAAATACACTTAACAAACTTTATGTTAGTTTATTTTTACCGACAATAGATTATTGCAGATCTAAAAGGAATATATGTGTATATATTTACCCTATAAAATAAATAGCTGTCCTTAATTTGTACTTAGTTGAAAAGGTACATGTGTTAATATATAAATTATGTATTTAATTGCTTTTTGCGCATGCTTGGTAATACAATATTTATTAATGTTTATCCTCAAATACTCTCTATTAGTGTGAAACTTACAAGATTATTAACACATTTAGGCTTTGTTCTCTCAATTACAATTTGATGTAGTTAATTAGAGTTTAATTCAGCGTATTTCAGTTTAATTTAGTTTAGCTATGTATAATTATAAATTTACACTGAAATAAGTTCAATTTAATTCAATTTAGTTCAGCTTTCAGAAGTTTAAAAGAACATGACCTAAATAAGGGCTTAAAATCATCCATGGTATATGAACTTTATCTTTACTAATATAATGATGTGTGAGCTTCAAAACTTAATATAAAGATATACAAACTTTAACTTTTATTGATATAATAATCACAATCGCCTTTGACCACAAATATCACCTTTGACTTTGCTAAAAACAAGTTAACCTTTCAATTTTAATTTTTTTTTCGGTTATCTCCAAATTATTATTATTATTATTATTATTATTATTATTATTATTATTGATAAACGTCATGCTAAGATGAATTTAATGTTGATAATAAAATTAACATTGTATCCAAGTTGTGGAATATATACCCATTTCGATTACATAAAATATTCCTTAATTTCTGTACTTGAAAAATAATATAATAAACTCGCACTAGTGCATATAATTAATTGAAACATTATATACGGGTATGATCTTAATAATTTAGAGTCTTAAAAAAAATATTAAAAATAGTAAAATTGAATACATAAGAAAAATATAATGCAATAATATTTGCTTTTTTTTAAAAAATAAGAACTAAATTTTTTATCTTTCATAACTATATTAAGTATTCTATCCATTAATATTTATATTTATCTTTTAAATAATAACAACTAAAATTTAATTTAAGTAAAAATATATTTTTATACTTCTTTTAATTATAAGTCTTAAGTAATCGCACTTCCTATCACTCCTCCGATCGAGCCTAATTATACGAGAAGGCGAGTTTAATGTTGTCGTAAATAACAAAGAACTTGTCGAAGTAGTGGAATTAAATTTAACTTGTTTATCATTCATTACACTGACTTTGATGTGTGAATGAATATAGTTGAAGTCATAGTGGTACCACTACTTATTTTATTTATAATAGTATTACTCAACTAATTGAGATTTGGATTTTTCTTAGCTACTTTAATTTTGTAATTAATTTCCTTTAATGTATACTATGTTAGCTTTGAAACATTTCAATTATTAGCAAAAAGGTAATAAGGGTGTGTTTGGAATGCTCACTTTTAAGGGAATTCAATTTAATTGAATTCATTTCGTCAAATTCCTTTATTTGAAACTAAAGAAATATTGATAGAATTTAAATCATGTAAGATTTGAATTCTTTTGTATGTAAGGAATAGAAATCCTGTCAAAAGTCACATGATTTTGAAGGAATTCATTTGAGCTAAGCTTTCGGTATTATTTTTACCAAATTATCCCCCACATATTTTTTATTTTAATGAGTAAAATTATTTATGTATACAATTTTAAAAAAAAATATTAAATAAATACATTATCAATCAATGAAATTCTCTAATATGAATGATATTTCAAACAAAAAATTTATTTGAAGAAATCAAATCAATTAAATTTTATGTTAAAAATTCTCCTTTTTATTTTCTTATGAAATTATTTCCAAACACGTACCAAACTAATATTTATAATAAAGTCTTCATTACAAATTAATAATCCATGCCAGCTTTTTTATATCGTATTCTAGATGTCGAAAAATTCAGCTCGGGATAATAGTTAAGTAGATTATGACATCAAGACACCTCTCAGCGATGATATTGGGTCTCAAAATAAAAATTGAAATTATAGGGTACAATAGACCACTTTGATATTACTTTTTAAACCGATGTCTCAGCTGCTCTCAATAAATTTTAACAAAATTACATATTTTAACTTTAAATGATATATTTTGATCATTCGTATTAATTAATTATGAATTATCTAATTTATTTTTTCTAAAATCAATTTTATTGTTTATGAAAAAAAGTTTGAAAATAAAGTTTTTCACGTATCCAAAAAATACAACAAACTCCCTATGTTGAACTTGTCAATACATATTAGACGGATTATTACCAACCGGTTATATTTGGCCTAATACATATTTAGCTATCTGAACTTATCTTAAAAATCTTCTGCCCTCCTGAACTTTTAAAGTAATCTCGTAGTTCCCTCAACTTTCAAAAAGTGCTTAACTCAGCTCCATGAATGCCACGTGTAAGATCTTGATTGGAGAGAAAAATTAGAAAAATGACATCTTAGAAAAGTCAAACCTAGCACAAGCTGATACGTGGCGTTCAAGGAGATAAGTGAAGTTATTTTTTAAAAATTGAGAGAGCTATATGACCATTTTAAAAATTTAAGAGAATAATAAATTTATTTTAAATGAGTGGAATTAAGTAGAATAATTTTTTAAAAATTGAGAGAGCTGTACTACTATTTTAAAAATTTAAGAGAATAATAAATTTGTTTTAAACGAGTTCACGTATACGAAAGATGTATTAACCCATTAAATTTTGGTTCAACTCTCTTTGACCCTTTAACTTTACAGCTTTTTCAAATAGAGGGACTGATTGGGTCAGAATACCGTAATAAAAAAAAAGGATAATGATGAAAATGGGGAGCAGGGAGTAAAAGGGCTGCTATTTGACTCTCTACAGAGTAAGTTATTTAAGGATCATAAGTGAAAAATGAAACCAAATAAACTTTTATTATCAATTGCTTTGAATCCTTTGATTTAACTTATGACCATACTTTTGTAGTGATTATAAACTATAGAATATGTTATTTTATTTTTGTTTTTGACTCATTGACCCCTAGATTATATATCTACCTCCGTGCATTTCTAAAAAACTTTATTTTTAAGTTATTTTTAAATTGATGTCTCAGAATATTATGAAAATCAATAGCAAATCGTTCTTAATTAATTAATATTAAAAGTCAAAATTTTATGTCCAAAGTCAAAATCTTTTGTCTAAAGTCAAAATATGTTATTCTATTAAAAGTTGAACAGCCCTGAAACAATCTCAAACATGCGCTTAATTAACAAGACCATAGTTAGCATCAAACTCGGTTAGAATTTTCCATCTAATCCAGAAAAAAAAACATGGAAGTACATTTGAAATCAATTGTATCAAGGTATTTCTACAAAAGCTACTAGGAAATGTGGCCTGTTGTTGCCCTCAGATGAAAAAACACGAAACACCATTTTAACCACGGCTACCACGAAAAACGGAATCCCGTCCCATCCAAAAACCGATCAGTATGCCACCCTTTGCACTGTAATTCAGACAAAAATGAATCAAATGTACTATTCATTTTCTCATAAGCATACTGTAACACACTATTGCTAGACATGTCGGTCGAATTCGAATTCTCCATAGCATACGCAGCAACTAACCATCCTCTCAGTGCATCTTCACCCGAAGCATTTTGCTCGAGTACCATGTCGGTCCATTTATTCCCACGATTTAAAAGGAACTTTTCGTCCGGGAATATTTCTTTCAATTCTCGAATTCTTGAAGGTGTGAAAACTTTGTGCACAGGCCGCCCGACTTTTACGCTGCCTGCTTCTTGTATAAGTCTTCCGGGAAATATAAGATCTTCGCGGTATCTTAGATCAGCAGGACTTGATATCTTTCCGCTCTGGATTGAATTGCAACTGTTTAGCCACATAGAGATATAAAGAAAGAACATATTAAGGGCCAGCTGGGGATTGCTTTCCCGACTGCTGTTCCGAAAAGCTCCATTTTCTAGCTTTCTCTATGACAACAGATTTTGGCATTGAAAACTCAATAGCAAATAGACCCTACTTAATTAGTATTAAGAGTCAAAATCTTCTGTTCAATGTCAAAATATATTGTTTTATGAAAAGTATTTGAGTGGAGCTTTTCACGACATCAGCTGTGACAGCAATACCAGACAGGCCCTAAGCCAAATACGACAACAGCTGTGACATTAATACCAAACAGGCCCTAAGCCAAATACATCTACAGCTCTTCCAAGTTGGCACTAACCACCCGTGCTCCCCTAAACTTGAAAAGTGTCCTTATAGCTCCTTCAACATGGCAAAAATGCACCAGTTTGCCTCTTAAATGTCATGTCAACTTCTTATTGGGGAGAGAAATCAAAAAAATGACATCTTTGAAAAGTCAAACCAACTAGAAACTGACACATGGCGTTAAGGGGGCAAACTTGTGCACTTTGTGAAAGTTGAGGGAACTACGGGGATCTTTTAAGAGTTCAGGGGCAGAAGGTGAAACGTGGTGTAACTTGAAGGAGGTGTTGAATATATTTGGCCAACATGAGTCTAAAACAATACCTTGACGAAGTCTGCAACAACCATAGCTGTTCGCTGCGGATTTAGAGTATTGACTGGAGTAGCTCGCATTTCTTCAACGACACAATAAACATGTATAACAGATAAAAGCGGGCCAACGACCAACTGAAAGAAGACATTTCAACTATAAGATCAAACTACGATTAACATTTATTAAATCATTCAAGCCGAAAGATTCACCATTCTTTGGCTTTAGATTATAATGGACTAAAGCAAAATGATTCATTAAACTGTCTGAGCTTCTTTTTATTGTGATGTCACGGATAGCTGTTTGCAACTCCACTTCAGGGTCAATTGGAAACAACCTCTCTGTAATTACAGGGGTAAGGTTGCGTACACCCAACCCCCCCTTACCCCGTTTGTGCGGGAGCCATTGGGGTAATGTTGTTGTTGTTGTAGTATTCAAACCGAAAAAGTCAATTAAGATCGAAAAAATGCAGTTCAACAAAAGGTGGTGAGTAAGCTTATACCTTGCCCTGCATTGATGAACCGATAATAGATGCTAATTGAATCCCAGCTCCTAATCCAGCAACATTGAAAAGTGTAGAAATGGCTTCCCCTTTTGCAAATAGATCACTAAGATTTCCTTCTTTAGCAAATGATGAATATATCGGTAGCCTTGTTGCTCGTGCTGCAACTACTGCCATCCCCTGCCAAGTGCAAAGAACAAACATACAAACAAAATCAAAAATTGGAATAGATTGGAATGAAATGGTGATTGATTAAGAATAAAGTTCTGAAATATACATTCTCAGCGATCATAGTTGCAGAGGAGAACAATATAACATAAAAGTAAGAAAAAGAAGGCTTGATACATCAGGACCACCTGAACTTGACATTAAAGCCCATTTGACCGCCTAAACTTTCAAAAATGTTCCAAATAACCACCTGAACTTGTTTAAAGTGCACATCATAACCCCTTGAAAGCCATGTGTCAAATTCTAGAAAAATCAGGAAAATGACATCTTTGAAAAGTCGAACCAACCAAAAGCTGACATGTGGGGGCAAACTGGTACATTTTTTCTAAGTTTAAGGGGGTAGTTGGAACAGTTGAAAGTTCAGGGGGAAATTGACATTTAGGCCAAGTTCAGGGGTCCGATAAAAAAATGTGGAATTACAAAATGGACATCTTAATACTTGAGAGAGTTTGTTTTGACAAGAAACAGACCTTTGCAAAATTACCAAGGCCGGCCACCTCGAGAAAAAGATGAGGACACAAGGGAGAAAGAACTTCTAACCCAGCACCCAAGTCATAGAGCACATCAGCTGCAATATTGAAGCCTTTTGAGTTAGAGTTGGTGAAAACAACACATGACCGACAGCCAAAATTACAGTCACTGTTCAATAACATATGAGCTCTAACATGTGTATATATAAAAGAAAACTTATGCTTTTTGTCACAAAACAGACACCTAGTATTCTCCAACTTTTTGGCTCTGAATCCATTCTTGCACCCAAATTGCTACATATTAATTTCCCCACATGCTGCATTCCATCCTTCAATACCTGTTCACCGCAAAAAAGAAACAAAAGAAATCTCAAAATTCCGTTTTGTGAAGTATTGTTGAATATTTGGCAGAGGTAGACTTACCCAACTTACTGCAGTTGCTTGTGCAGGTGTCGGACGTAAGCCTGCAGCAAATAGTAGAGACTGCAAAGCAGTAAGAACATAGAAACTATCCACACATTACAATGGTCATTCCATAAGAAAAATAAAGCTAGCGAATAATAGAGCTTGACAAAAGGCTACAACTGAACAATTAACAGAATGAGGTGTGGTTGTATATATCTAGAATGTTGTTTACTTATTATGTGAATGCCTTTCTAACATGGAAGAGGACCTGAGTTGAGAGCACAGACAATGCTGCACTAGAAAAATGCTGCAACGCCCGGAATTGTGTGTATCTAAGGTATCCCTCGTTCACACTGCGTTAGCGAACCAAAAGCTAAATAAGAAAACTAATTATACACTCTTTTTGTATTCACAAGCTGCAGAAATTAATATCCCATGACTCACCTGTAAGGATACCCTGAAGGAAAAAATTTATTCTGAAAGGATTCAACCACACGACAGACTAATGACCGTTGATCATCAAGTACTTTCACCTATTGTCATCATGAGTTCATAAGAAATAGATAAACAACTAAACATTTAGACAAAAATAAGGAAAAAGTGGCATAGGCCAATCAAATAATGTGAGAAAATCAGAGGATGCATTGAAGAAGGAATATGGCTCCGTTCTTTTCAACTTATAATCTATTCAGTTCAGTACAGTATAGTTCATTTCGGTAATTATAAGTACTACACACATAAATTTACACTAAAAGAAGTACATTTCGGTTTAGTTCAGTTCAGTACAGTTTAGTACAGCTAATTATAAGTTGTAAGGCTGTAAGTACAAGATAAGGTGGAAGGATGAGGTCAATATAAACTGTTACTCATCTATCCAATTTGCAGGACTACAGGTTCAGTCAGTCCAATGGAAGAGCTTTAAAGTTTGACCCACATAAATAGCTAACCAGTTCAGTTCAATTGAAAGGAGAGTAATGAAGTAAACATAAAATCCATTCATGCCTAGAGTGCATTTATTCTTTCATTTCAATGCTAAGCTTAATCCATATATGTTAGAGATCAAAAACATGATTTTCGCTCTAAAACAGCCCAAAGCAAATTGGAAATTTTCAATTCGGTGAATTTGATGGAATCTATAATTCAGCTGAATAATGCCCTAAAATGAAGCTACTGAAAATCATGTAGGAATTGTAGAAAATTGCTTCAATTCCCACTATTTTTCCGTGGATGAGAGAAATACACATAACACAACTTATCGGTTTATAAAAAAGAGTGGAAGAACTCACAGAGAGATGGCCGTCGGGCTGAAATTGGAAGTGACGCGAGACAGAATCGGAAGTTTCGATCCAGTAGACCGGCAACTGATGTAATGGAGGGTTGTCCGGCTCTTTTCTCTGCATCGTAATCTTGTCCTAGTAGTTGAAATTGAAAAGGAAGATAGTGAGAAGTGAGAGGGAGCAACGCGAGAAACAGGTTGAAATGGAATACCAATAAATTCATGGCGGAGAAATTGAGGCTAACTGCAGGTGTAACAAGGGCGGATAAGATTCTGCCGCTTCTTCTGTGTGGATTTTTTTTAGGAAGTTTGTATTATTAGTTAAACATTAAGTAGATGGGCAACCAATCCAGAGGCGACGAAAGCCACGGACTCGTTACCTCATCTAAATATATCGGCCGAGCTAAAGTGTGAGCTATGAAATTCACACTCTCCGGTACAAGATTAAAAATGTAAGACGAAAAGTTTCTATTTAACTCTATACAACCCGCAATTATAGACGAATAATAAGATAAACCATAGTCCTTGCTCCTTAAAGTGTAAAAAATAATACTATTATCGACTTCCAAAATCACATGTGTAAATCCAAGATCTTTTAGCCATGACAATGCCTCACGAACGGAAACCGCCTTCGCTTCTTCAATGGTCATATTAGTTGACATTGTTCCATATTTTGCGGATATAAAGTTGCCACCAGCATTTTGCACCACTAAACTATAGCACTCGAAACAACCATCACTAAAAACTGTTGCGTCTGAGTTACACTTCACATAATGGTTATGAGGAGGCTCCCAAGTAGTGGGATGCACATGCCTCCCAACAACCTGTTGTCCATCATCAGCCGCCTGCTACTGTTGAGAAAACTAGCCATGAACAGACGTCGGCAACCACTGAGCAACAGCCACACTCATGTTTCGAACGACAGCTTGCGGAGAAGTAAGTGTTGAATTCCATACTATATTTTTCCGAGCCGACTAGATCATCCAACACAAAAAGAACACACCCTACAAAAAAATCTCAGATTTAGTATTCAACCACCCATCCACAACATCACCTACAATAATATTGGTAGCAATAGACATGCTTGAATCACAAATCAACCAAACACGACGTGGAAAGACGCACTTAAACAACAAATGGGAAGTTGTTTCAGTAAAAAGATGACACATAGGGCATGATTCAATATCTACGGCATGGCGTTGTATTAACTTGGAGCGAACTGGCAATATGTCTAGGAGAACACACTAGATAAAGATCTTCTCTTTAGACTACAATGAAATCCCCCAAAGCTTATTCCAATTCAGATTAGACATCGGTGAGTCAGCTGTTCGAACATACGACAAAAGTTTGTACGTACTCTTAACTAAGTAGAAGCTGTTAGCTTCCAATGGCCAGAAGACGTTGTCATTCCTTTAAACCATCAGCAATGGTGTTGCTTGTATAAAGCGAAGTTCCGCTTCACCAAAGCACTGCCACAATTGATTAATGTCCCAACTACCATTTGCGATAAAGCTAGCCACCAATCTCCCATCAAGATTCACAATGTCGTTTCCACTTAGCAGAACGCGCTCTCCTGAGTTAACCCAACCATCCTTTGTAATCATAATCCTGGTTCCATGCCCTAATCCATAGCAGAAAAGATGCTCTTCCATACATAGCTTGGGGAGGAAGTTAATGCTGTTGATAATACCGAACCCCCCTTAAAATACCTTGCGCTTAAAATGCAACATGCAAGTGAGTTGGGATAATGCACAAAATGCCACAATTGTTTAGCCAGTAATGCCGTATTGAAAACTGTAAGGTTACGAAAGCCCATTCCATCGTACTTTTTAGGCCTATATATAAATTCTCATCTCTGCCAATGAGTCCCTCTTCTATCACCATTGTTCAAAGCCCACCAGAAGAAATTAAGTATTTTATGGATAGAATCACATAGATTCTCAGGTAATCTAAACAAAGACATAAGGTAGGATGGTATTGATTCAAGCACGGATTTAATCAATACTTCTCTACCACCCCAACTTAGGAACTTATTCTTCCAAGAGTTCCCACGCTTTCGAATCCTGTCATGAATGAAACTGAAAGATGCAATCTTGTTCTTCCTACCCTCATCGGCATTCCTAGGTAAGTAGATGAGCCTACAGCCTGCTTGACTCCCAAGAACTCACATAAGACCTGTTTATACTCATATCAAGATTTGTGCTGAATGTAATAGACGACTTATGGTAATTAACTATCTGACCTGACACCTTTTCGTAAACATTAAGGCAGTTTTTAATTTGTCTACATTCGTCCACCCGAGCTTAGAAGAATAGGTAGCTATTGTCTGCGAACAAAAGGTGTGAAACCGGAGAAGCCTCTGCAGAGACCTTACAACCCTGAATATGACCAACCTCTTCTAATCTGAAAAACTCTGCTAACAAACCTTGTGCACACAAAATAAAAAGATATAGAGATAATGGGTCCCCTTGTCTCAAGCCTGTTTCCAGCTTAATTTTTCCAAAACGTCACCCACTCGTGCAAAATGAATAACGTACCAAAGAGACACACATGGACATCCACTCTACCCATACAGGCGAAAAACCCATCCACTCCATCACTGCCCGTATATAAGGCCACTCTATCCGATCGTAAGCCTTAGCCATATCCAGTTTTAATGCCACCAAGCCATCATAACCTTGAGGTTTCCTATGTGACGCATGACCCACCTCATACGCAATAAGCACATTGTCAGTTATACGTCTGCAGGGAATAAAAGCGTTTTGGTTCTTAGAAACAATACTATCTAGGACACACTTTAATCTACTTGCAAGGACTTTTGAAATAATACGATATAACACGTTACCAAGGCAATCAGCCTAAAATCAGTTATTTTGACCGCACCTTTTATCTTTGGAATCAAAACAACATTAGTAAGGTGCAAATCATCAGGCAACACACAATTGTTTAAAGCATTCAAAACACATAAATAAACATCATCACCAATAATATCCCAAAAAGTCTGGTAAAAACCTGGATTGAAGCCATCCGGTCCTAGTGCCTTATCCGGATGCATTGCAAAAACTGCATTCCTCACCTCCTCCTTACTAAACGACCTGCATAAACCCTGACTTAGTTCATTAGACAATCGAGATTGAATGGAATCCACGATACGTAAATCTAGCTGTTGCAATCTACTGAATAACGATTCATAGTACAGAGATATATGTGTCTCCAAACCCCCTTTCCACTCTATATGGTTACCATTCAAATCCTCAGTAAAGTCAATTCAATTTTTCCTACGCCTTGTAGATGCATAATTATGGGAAAAACGAGTGTTGCTATCTCCTTGGCGAAGCTAGTTAACCTTTGCTCGTTGTTTCCAATAAACCTCCTGCTCATGGTACTTTGTAGCTAGTACTACCTTAGCCTCTACGCATTCTGCCGATAAGTTAATGCTTAAGGACGGTCTGTAATCGAGCACTTTCCTTCTACATTCATCTATTTGCCTTTGAAAACCTTCATCGTAATGTCTATTCCACTATTGAAGAGCCGGTGCTAACACTTTCTACTTCTCCACTGCCGAAGCCCTACCACTAGTTCCCCACTGCTCAATTATCACTCACGACAAGATGACCTTCCTCGCCATTCATTATTAAAGCGAAACCCTGCAGGTCTTGATCTAGACCCTACATTCAAATAAAGTACCAAAGCATCATGATCGCTTGTAGATATAAGCTCATGCCGAACTGAGTACTGCGGGAAAGTACCCAACCAATCCGCAGTTGCAATGACTCTGTCCAGCCTTTCACGTACAACAATTTCCCCAAATTGCTTCCTTTCCCATAAAAGGACAACCCCGGTAGCCTAAATCAGCTAAGCAACAATCGGCCAATGCATCATGGAAATTTCTCATGCAAGTTTGTGGTTGTGCTTGACCCTCTTTCTCATAAGCATATAAAATATCATTAAAGTCACCCATCACCAACCATGGGCCACTCTACTCCTCAGCTAATCTCGGTAACAAATTCCAAGATTGATAACAAAGATGTCAAACAGGATTACCATAAAAACCTGTGAACCTCTAAAATCTACCACCTATGTTAACATCAACATCAATGTGAGAGACATTATAACTGCGCAAAGTTACCTGCGTTGAGGAATCCCACATTAGAGCAAAACCCCATCCCGATCCATCATCAAGAACAACAAAAAATTTTGAAAAACTCATATGCCTACCAAACTCTTCCACACGGAGCCGTGGAACACGAACCTCATATAAGAAAACCACTTACGGTCGAACTCGGGCCACCAACTTCTTTAGCTCTTAAACCGTTGCAGAGGGGCCCATACTGCAACAGTTTGAGCTAATCAAATACTCTCGGCGGGTTTGTTCCACGACATAACCTGCCTCCAATGATAAAAAATGCCGACCTAAAATCACACCAGGTCTTGTAGTAACCATAGGCTCACTACCCCCACCATCCACTCGCCTCCTTTTCAAGTCTACACCATAATCCATGTCCTCCACCTCACTCACTATAGGAACAATGCTCTTGTTAGCTACATTATATGTTTTATAACCCTCCTGGCCCCTTCTAGACGAATACACTAAAGCCCTCTTTGCCCTCATAACCTTTACTGCTTTGGCGCACACCATCCCGCTATCATTACTAGACCTCTCATCAAGCTGACACACCATTACAACTCATTACTACCATCGCACGGAAGCTGTCTCCTCTACGTGCACTGCTACCCTTCTTAACAACCCGAAGTGTTTGATCATACTTCAATTCCCTATTCTCAGCAGGTGCCTCAAACTTTAAAACACAAAATTTATCAGCACGGCCGATCACTCCACAATAGAAACAAATATAGGGAAGCCTTTCATATTGGAACCGCACCACACTCCACTCACCACCTGGTTTCTTAATCCTCATCCTCTTCTTCAAAGGCTTTCTAATATCCATCGTAACCCTAATTCGCATGAACTCTATTCAAATACCTTTAAAGGAATTGGGATCATACTTGACAAACTGTCCTATGTAATTCCCAATGTTACAAGCCATCTTCTCCGTCCAAAAACACCCCAAAAGATCGTATACATGGATCCAAAAATCCACTGAGTACATAAGAACATTATGAGGCAAGATTTCATTATCAAACCTACTAAGCACAATAAGACGTTGTTCATATGACTGAGGACCATCGTTTAGAATTCTCCCTGCATCACACATATGATTGAATTTCAAGCAATATAAATAGGGTTCAATCTCTTTAGCCACCATCCCTTTAATTGGACGCCTTACACTGTATGGATTCTTCTTTGTAAGTTGCCCGACCAACTTCAACTCCAGGTGAAAGCCCACTAGAAAAAGAACAAATTGAGACCAGAAAATTAACGACCACTACGCCTCGTTTTACTGGTTTCCAGTATTACGTATCTCCAAACTTACACCATGAATTTTCACTTCAAATTCTATAATTCGAAATTGCTACAACATTTATTTTTCAACCATTCGCTTCAAAACTCTACTTCAAGATGAAAATATTATTATTTTATTCAAATCTACCTAACTCAAAACAACAAACAATCAATTAAATTAAAAGAAAAGAAAAGAAAAAAAATACAAAAAGAAAATAATCTTAAAAAATATTTAAAGTTATAAATAGTACACATTAATTTAAAGTAGTATTGTTCGTACTTCAAAATTTGAAACTGAAAACCCAAATTTTAAAGTGGGTTGGAGATACAATATTATTAATCCCGCGTCATGCCAATCTATTCTATAACTATTATTAATTTCGACTTGGTTGATTAAAAATAGTGGTTGAAAGAAAACAAAAACTAGCCCATTTAAAATTAATAGTATTACTTTTGTATTTATAAAACTAATAAAATTATATTTTAAATATTTTAAATATTAATATTTCGGTTGAACCCGAAAATCATGGAGATATTATAAGCATATCGATACAAAAGCAATATAATGAGATAGATACACTGAAATTAAAAATGAATGTATAAAACAGAAACACATTGTTTATACTCATTGTCAATCTTTTAAAAAGCCCTACCATTAGTCGGGACTTCAAAATGTCTAGACGAGGTCTGGACAGAGCCTAGATAAAATTTAAGTGGGAGCTAGGCGGATTTATATTTTTATTTTTTAAATATTTTTTAATATATAAAAATATAGTTTCAGCTAAGAAATAAATTATAATAATATAAAATATAAAAAACATAGTTTAAACCATGTTTTAAAAATAGTATTCTGAAAAATCCCGCCTGGAAGCTGGTTAGACAGCCTGCCTAAGCCGATTTTTAAAATAAAAAACCCCGCCTTAACCCGCCTAAGACCGCCTAACCCCGCATTGGACCGCCTAAATCGGCCAACCGCCTAGGACCGCCTGACTACCTAAAATCACCGCGGTGTTATAAAAAATCCCGCCTATGCAGCCGCCTAGCCCGATTTTTAAAACAATACTCATTATAAATATATTAATATAATGCTTTGTTGCATCTAATTTATTTGTCAAACCGAATGCACAATAGCGCATTACCGAATGTCTAAACCGTTCAGCTTGCTTCAACAATGACCAAGAACAGCAAAAGGTACTAACATGGAGAAGCAAATTAATCCCATGAAAAAAGTGTTCTATCCTTTAACTATACTTTAAAGTGTCGAATCGGGATCATCGTGATGTTCAAAATCTGGATCAGCTGAAGGCCTAATTCTCTTAGCTTCTCTTAGTCCACCTCTTCCTCTCTTCGGTTTCCGTAGAATTAGACAGAGTATACTTTTAGTCATCAGTCCAAAAAGGCTAAATGCATCGGGACCCCCTTGGCATGAAAAGCCGGATAGCACCCCGTACTTTCAAAAATTTCAATTAGCCCCTTGAACTTGACAAAAATACGTGTCAACTTTTGGTTGGTTTGACTTTTCAAAGAATGTCGTTTGTTTGGTTTTTCTTTCTCCATTTAGAATAAGCCGAAGCTCCAATGAGAGCCAACACAACCATAGCCGCCAAGATAAATTTACTGGTTCTGAAACTGTGAATCTGTGATCATTGAAATCGAACTTATTTCCCCAATTCAGAGATATGGCACGATTTTCCAATTCATAGACCTTGATCCAATTCAGTTCCTTTTCATCTAATCTAAACACATCGAACTGCATATATTTCTCGCCGCCACATATCACGATGCCGCATGAAACTTGGACAAGGATGGAATCGGACTTACCATACTCCAACTAAGATTTTCCAGGCTAAAAAATCCCATGATTCCAGTGTCGAAAACACAGTATAGTTTCCCTTGAGAATAAAACCACATCCTGGCAGTGCCGGTAATAATCATCACTTATCTTGAAACTGTAATGCTCCCACTCCCAACTAGTTTGGCCACAAAAGTAACAACATTAAACTCGGTGCATCTCGCAACAAAAATCACAGAATACCCCTGGAAGATTTGGAGGATTGGAAAATAGGGTTTGACCAGGACTTTTCAGTCTCTGCAATCTCCATAAATACCCCTGGCCTCATTCACTCTATACAGCCTAGCACACCCTCCACATACAGCACTGCAGCTTCCCTTTTCGCATGAGTATATAGCGATCTGGCTCCGTTTATAGGGATAAAGAACCTGCCCATTAATTGAATGTCCCGTGGTCACTCATCTGTTATTCAACCGTTTAATGTCCACAACCTACCAACACAAGAAACATATTTGATACATCCTTTTTTGATATTTCAATAATCAAACAGGCTGAACAAAGTTAACTTGTGACGTACAATCTTCTGATTTGTAGCCTTTTCAGTAATGCTGATATTCTCTCCCAATTTCATAAAGTACACGCTTTGTATATAAATAAATCTTCAAGCATTAATGAACACCCTTCAAATAAAAGAATGCAGAGTCTTCAATGGAGTTTCAAAAAAGAACTGCCTAAGTACTATAGCAGAGCTATTCATGCGTTGCTACAACTTCCGATATAAATGGTAGAAATACACCTACTATATCGGCTGAACTATTAGTCTAATGGGATGACCCACGAGCATTAGCAGCAAAACTCTAGCCATGAGTCGGAAAAGTGATCTGAGAGGCAAAGCGGATGTATATCCGATCTCGAAGAAGTTGATTCCAGAATACATCATAGCTTGCAATTTCTGTTTATAGTCAAGTCATCAATATTAAGTTAATTTATTTCCAAAACAATCCTTCTTAAATAAATTATCCTTTTCCCAAACAAAAGCAGTTAAACAATTTATACATATATATATAAAACCTATATTAGCTTGAGCTAATTATATTTTCCAGCAAACTAAAATTTCTCAGTATGTCAAGGAAACCAGCCACTGAGAAATAATTATCAAGATTGTCATATACCAACCAACCACCCTTAAGTTCTATACATATATTTGTCATTTATTATGACTGGCATGAATATTTTTCATTTAGATATTATATAAAATAATAAAACTCTGTACACATATTTGTCAATAAAAATTCCAACTAAAAAACAATTAGACACTCTTATCACTCAAATCAGTTTGAAATGGTCCATGAAATGCATTACATCATATTAAATTATTTCACTTTCATGGACCGACCTTGCTCAAATTTCTACCCTAATAGCTACCATAAATTTTTTAATATCTGTTTTCCAGAAATCAAGAGCCAAGATGTTGAAATTTCACATCAACATTAAAAGAATAACTGAAAAGAATTATGCGATATACATGTATATATGTTTTGTGTCCAATGAGATCGATTTTGTTTCAAGAACTACAGGAAATTTTACATGGATCCCAGCATTCTACAATGAAAAAAGCGACATTCCATACAACAACTCACACATGTCCCAGTACATAGTAAAGTAAAGTTTAAATGGGATGAGAAAGTGGATATGGTGGTACAGGTGTTTAGTGCTCTATGAAATGACACTAAATACCGGTACTCGTGTAAAAGAACTCCAAGAATTACAGGATCCATTATAACTGGCATAACGCTGCTATCGTATCCTAAGTGATCCCTGAAATCTGGGCGATAGTTATCGGATTAGTTCCTTATTTTCAACGTTGTATTTTCCCTCTATTCAAAAGTTGAATACAGGAAATACTATAATTGAATAATGTAAACTAGATAAATTGACGTACAATAGCCACAACTCACAAGTAGATAATAAAGTCAAAGTCAAGTCAGCTTAAGTTACCCAAAATCCTCTAAAATATTATCCTCAAAGCAACTAAATTAGCCATCTGTGAACAAAAATGAAGCTTTATGGTTCAAGTTGTTTATCTCCACTGTTTTTTTATATTCATTTACTAACTATTTTCTTCTCTATATTCAGTTTTTTGTTGCTGCAAGCATATGGCTCAGCCAATGAGTCGGACCGGCTCGCTCTGCTCAAATTCAAACAAGGTATTAACAATGATCCTTACGGGATATTCAACTCTTGGAATGCTTCCAACCACTTGTGCAACTGGTTTGGTGTTTCATGCGACCGCCGCCATCAGCGAGTTGTGTCTTTGGTCTTACAAGGCCATAATTTGAACGGCTTGTTGTCACCTCATGTTGGCAACCTGAGTTTCCTTAGAATTCTTAATGTGCAGAACAACAGCTTACATGGCCAAATTCCATCAGAAATCGGTAATCTCTTTCGACTGCAACATTTAGTTTTGGGAAATAACTCACTAAATGGTAAAATTCCTGCAAATTTGAGCCGATGCTCTCAGCTCAGGAGTATCGTTTTAGTAATCAATAATTTATCAGGAAAAATTCCACAAGAACTTGGCAGTTTAGCTAATTTACAAGCCTTTTCACTTGGCGGAAACAGCTTCACGGGAGAAATTCCAGTTTCCCTTGGAAATCTTACATCTCTTGTTTTCTTTTCATTAGGAAGAAATAACTTAGTAGGAAATGTTCCTGATGAATTAGGCAGATTAAAAAATCTGAACTTCTTTTCTGTTGCAGTCAATAATCTGTCAGACAGATTTCCCCCATCTATTTTTAACATTTCTTCGCTTGAAATCATCGCATTAACAATGAATCGGTTCGAAGGGAAATTGCCAGAGAACCTTGGTCTTACCCTCCCAAATATTCGAAAATTCGAACTTGGAGAAAATCTTTTCTCAGGATCAATTCCCAATTCATTATTCAATGTTACGAGTCTAGAATTGATAGAACTGGGAAAAAATAAGTTTGTTGGCAAAGTTCCAAATAAAATAGGGAGTCTGAAGAATTTGTGGTTGTTAAACTTAAATGAAATTGATTTCGTGAGTGATTCCTTGGGCAAGTTCCTTGCAACTCTCACAAACTGCACTAGCCTTGAAATTCTTCAATTGTCTTTAAACAATTTTGTTGGTCCTATACCCAATTTCATTGGCAATCTGTCCACACATCTCCGTTATTTATATCTAGCAAGCAATCAAATAACAGGAACTATTCCTGCCACTGTAGAGAGCCTTACAAAATTGGTTGTGCTATCCTTTCACGACAACTTTCTCAGTGGTATCATTCCCTCTAATCTTGACAAGTTTCACAATATGCAAAAGTTTTTTTTCTCAATGAATAGATTTTCAGGTCCTATTCCTTCCTCGATTGGCAATCTCACAGACCTGTATTTTGCCGGCCTATCACAGAATACACTGGAAGGAAGTATTCCGTATAGTATTAAGAATTGCAAGAGCTTGCAAGTTTTGGACATTTCACATAATCTTCTTAATGGAACAATACCCTTACTCCTTCCAACCTATTTAATTCAACTCGACTTGTCTCAAAATTTATTCATTGAACACCTTCCGGAAGAGATTGGAAAGCTTGTGAGTATAACTGTAATCGATGTTTCTGAAAATAGACTTTCGGGTGAAATTCCTCGATCTATTGGTGAATGCTTGAGCCTAGAGATTCTATATCTGCAAGGAAATTCTTTTCAAGGAAAAATTCCTTCGTCTCTTTCATCTTTGAGAGGCCTTCAGGACTTGGATCTTTCACGAAACAATCTTACCGGAGAAATTCCACCAGATTTGCAAAATCTTTCATTTGTAATATATTTCAATCTTTCTTTTAATGATCTTGAAGGACAAGTTCCAACAAGAGGGGTATTCAGCAACATAAGCTTATTTTCTGTAGCTGGAAATAAGAACATTTGTGGCGGAGTGCCTGAACTAGGACTTCCAAAATGCTTTACTGAGCAAACGCATAAAGAAACGCATCGTGCTCAAAAGTTAGCCGCCATAACAGCAAGTGTTGCTTCATTTGTTATTTTACTATCGGCCACTCTGGTCATTTATTTCAGAAGGAAACCAGAACGAAGCAATCCTGCTGGCCAATCCTTATTGACAGATCCTCTTGTTGAGGTATCTTATGGGGATCTTCACCAAGCAACAAATGGATTTTCTTCCGATAATTTGATTGGATCGGGCGCCTTTGGACACGTATACAAAGGATTTCTAAATCAAGTAGAAAGATATGTTGCTATCAAGGTGCTGAAACTTGAAGAAAATGGAGCTTTCAAGAGTTTTATGGCCGAATGTAAAGCACTGAGGAGTGTTCGGCATCGCAATCTTGTGAAGCTCCTGACATATTGTTCTAGCTTGGATTATGCAGGTAATGAATTCAAAGCTCTAATAGTCGAATTCATGGGAAATGGAAGCCTAGCGAAATGGTTGGATCATGATGATAATATAGAGAATCAGCCTAGACGCTTGAACTTTCTTCAAAGATTGAATATCGCAATTGATGTAGCATCTGCATTGCATTATCTTCATGATCTTTGCGAAGGTCCAATCATTCACTGCGACTTGAAGCCCAGCAACATTCTTCTTGATGATAGCTTCGTTGCTCGTATAAGTGATTTTGGTTTGGCGAAACTTTTCTTCAGCATCAATGATGGATCTCAGAGCCAAATAAGCTCAATCGGAATGAAGGGGACTATTGGCTATGCTCCTCCAGGTAAAAGTTGGTTACTTTTTTTCATTTGACACATTTCTATTTCTCAATTCTGGCTCTTTTCTTAAAGTCTAATTGAAGAGTTCTGCTTAGACAACATAATTAAGCAAATGAGTTAATTTGCTTTCCCTAAAAAGTGGTGGTTATTATGCCATAAAATTGCTCCTTCTTGCTTCTTTAATATGGTTACTACATATGATGATTTTGTTTTTGCACTTAATTAACAGAATATGGACTTGGAGGAATGGCATCAAAAGAGGGGGATGTGTACAGTTTTGGGATACTTGTACTCGAGTTATTCTCAGGAAAAAAGCCAACCCATGAAATGTTTATGAATGGATTAAATCTCCACGACTTTGTGAAAGATTTATTACCGCAAGCAATACTGGAAGTGATAGACCCAAGTATGCTATCAGGAGAAACAGACAATGAAACGAGAACAACAAGAGGCACGTCAATTATTGATAGCAATGGTAAACCAAAGGAAAGCGTGGTTTCAGTGCTTAGAGTTGGATTGGCCTGCTCAACACATAATCCCAAAGAAAGACAGAAGATGAGTGATGTGGTTAAGGAATTGCATTTAATCAAAAGTGCATTTCTGGGTGTTCGGATATACAGACAATGATCAGGTACTAAACAGTTCATCCCTTTTCAATTGGTTCCTGAATTATGCAAGTCTTACGAATTAAACTCCACTATTTCCAAATTGAATATTTGAATTGATTGTTACTTTGACTTCAGGAAAATGGCACTTCCAGAAGGAATGAGATAACCAAATGTGTAGTGCTCAGCAATTGTGTCAAGCATCTGAGGAAGAAGAAAGGTTCAATGGTTCAAACTACTTAAGTTACGTATTCGATTAATGATAGCAATGTGATTTATGTTACCATCAGTTACTTAAATTATTCAAGATTGTATTTGGTATTTGGGTTAATGATTATCAATGAATTATATAAATTATTCTCTTCTCTAATTTGCTCCTCATCTCTCTTCTGCCCAGTTACATATTTCTAATCCTGATCTCTAAGTCTGTTCTAGTCCAAAGGAAATTAAGAATAATTGTTAAGGCAAATGAGTTTGTCAATTTGGTACAAGTCTAGACAATAACAACTCAAACTTGTACCACAATAGTAAATCCTACTAGAATGATTAGCTTATGGCATTTACAAACACACGCGAACTTGGCCAAACAATATCTTGAGGAATTACCTACAGAGAACATGAATCATAAACTGAATCTGTCAAGAAAGATGAATATGATCCAACAACGTACCTTGCTGATTCTTCACCCAATCTATTCCACAGTTCAGAAACCCTGATTTTTTCCTGGCTCATCTGCAGCTTAATCCTGAAATGGCCAAGAAAAAGGATGGGTGGTACTAAAGACAGTCGGAAATTACTTGTTACAGTCGGTGTAAAAGACGGTTTTGCCCTTAGTTAAAAAAAATTCAAAATTATACAGACTTTTCTGCAAAACGCCTCAGCCACTGGGGAGGTGTTTTGCAGAAAAAGTCTCTGCACTGGTGGTGGCGTTTATGCCACCACCAGTGGAGGGGCGTTTACGCCCCTCCTATGGCAGGGGCGTTTCTGGAAAACGCCCCTGCCTTTTTTTTTTAATTTTTTTATTTTGTATCAGTTAAATTTTTACCGTTAACGATTAGGGATGGAATAAAATTGACAAAACATTATAATAAAATATAACGAAGGAACATAGACAATATTAATCGATGGAATATTAATATAAAATATTTACTGATTACAACCAATTATAGAATCCCATAGGTTTCGCCTATCTGTATATGAATTTTCCCAATTATGAACTGATGACCTACGATATTCAAACCATTTATATGGTATAGGGGGGATGGGACACGTATTGGACACATTCAGTCGAATATAGTGATGTAAAGGAGGAATATGAGCTATGCATATTTCTTTTGAGGGGAGCGACTCTCCTTGAGATGCATATAGAGGCAAAATTGTGTAACAACATCCGGTGCTTGTAGCATTACTTCCGAATCCAATATATATGATAGTGACATTGAAGAATGTGGCAATCGGATATAAGTCCTCTAGCACCGCCATCCAATGAGTCATGCCGCATCCCCCACTAGTCCAAGAAATACGATTTAAAGCTATACCAATAGGGGAAGTATAGAAATTTTGATACAATTCTCTGTCATTCTGTAACTCAAGAACTGTGGTTCGCCTCACGTATTGCCAATTGTCTTCATTATCAAACATGAAAGACGAAACCACTCTAAAACCACAGTTTCCATCTGGAACAACATCGACGACACCTTCAATGAATGATCGAATAATATACGGAATGAAGTCTTTATGGTCATAGTGTTCGAGCGCGATTCCTAGGGTTCATACAAAGAAAGATAGAGTATTTGTAAAATAATATGAATATTCTATTCAAAAATTAATTAAATACCAAATGAAAAAGGAATTACCGTTTATTGAAGCTTTATTAATAGATGTCATCGATTTACGACTTTGACCTTTTTTTACGATGTTTTTGAGAGTTGTTGTAGTGCTTTGTTTACACATTCATATCTGCTAGGATCTCTCTTTGTTGACTTGCTTTCTTTCGGTCTGCCTTTGGTATTATCTTTGACCTCAGGTTTAACATAGTTAGCATATTCAGGGTGAATTATTTCTCTAATGACTAAACTGACCTTTTTAACTACTGCAGGGTTTTGCTCTTTGACCTCCCCTGTAATAGATTGAAAGAAGCGGTGATCCTTAGAAGGGTATTCGGGATCAACTGTTTGCTGACCAGATTGTCCGTTGATCTTGAGTGTTTTCCAAAATGGATGAATACTTGTAATACTGATCGAACTGTTTGACCTAAAAGCCTTTCCCAAGTCACATGCACAAGGAATGCAGTGTGTTCTTTGTAGTGCACATCCACATTTAACATGTACATCATCACCCAGTTCAAACATTCGATTCAGCTCAGAGTTCAACACATCCAAGCAGTGATGGGAAACACGACAAGCAAGATTCTGCAATGGAAATGTTGTGGTTAACATACGCTTCTTGTTTCTACAATGTTCCAAAGCGCACCTGAAATTATAATCATATGCATTGTATATTAAATTTCACAATCATAAATAAAACATTGTATAATATGAACAAATTGTATGAAGGATTTACCTTATTTCAATCTCCTGTGACTCCATTTCTTTATGGACTTTGATCCACACTGTGTCGAGAGCTCCAGTGGATGTGAACAACCATTTCTTCAACGAAGAATGTGCGCTCTCTACAGATTATTTGTTACGTTTCCAAGATGTAGATAATTATTGGTCCAGGCTGGAATGAATTTTTCCTTATGACCGAGCCAAGTGCCTTGGAGATAGTTAATCAGTTTAGTCTGATTACCAAAGCCATGGTCAAATTTTGTAATAGCAGAAATGTACTCCTCGAATGTTTGTGCATGAAATATCTTGTTCCATGCAGTCATAACATTACCTCCATAAGTAGACTTCTTGTAGAGTTTGTTAACATAGCCTTCAACATCCTTCTGTATGTGCCATCTACAAAGTAAATGGTCTATGTTGGGAAAAACTTCTCTTACTGTGTCGAGAAGGCCTTCTTCCTTATCAGTAACTATGACAGCGGGCTGAGCATCTCTTCCCATCATCATCTGCAACCTCGTTAAAGCCCATCTATAGCTTGACTTTGTCTCAACTTTCATAATTGCATATGCAATTAGAAAGTTTATATTTGTTGGAGTCACACCCACGAACTCAACAAACGGATACTTGTACATGTTGGTTTTGTAGGTGGAATCAATTCCAACATACCAATGAAATGTGCTGAACAAGTTCATAGAAGATGGACTAGCCATGAATAAATGGGTAATCACATTTGTTTCAGGATCAGCCTCTGTGAAATGAAAGTAGTTGTTTGAGGTTGCAAGGTGATACAACTGATCGATTTTATCTCTATCATCAAAAGACACAATTCGCAGTTTGGTGCGTTGATTGTATATCTGTCGAACAGCGGGATGAGTGTCTGGAAATTTCACCTTCAAAGAGGCCAGTATGGAATTTGGCTTTGCATGAGCTTCTAACATCTCTCGGATATGTTCCTTGGCCTCCTCCGTCAATTTGGAATGTTGCAGATTGCCTTCGTGGTAACCACACATTCCAGCACCAACTGTTATAATTTCCCAATGGCCCATATTAATTTGTTTAGTTTTTAACTGAAATGGGCAATCCCAGGATCCTGTTCCTGTGTTCTTCCTTTCCGCATTGGCTAAGTTTCTGTTTTTTCCTTTGTGATAGATACCTCTGCTACATTTTACGTACTTTTGGGTTCCAAACTCTTTAGATGAAGCAATGATAACCTCAAATATCAACCGGTTAGCAATGTCCTTCATAAATGAAACTGCTTCCTTATATGTTTCAAAACGTTGATCTGTCACAAAATATCCACTGTAGTCGATGCCATCCCCACCAGATCCTTCGAATGTTTGTGATTCTTCAAAAGGTTGGTTGGAGTCAAAATCAGGATAATAGGATTGATCAGAGAAATAGGTATTATAAGAGTGATTCGGGTCATTTGGATAGGAAGATTGATTCGAATCATTTGGATAAGAAGATTGGTCACCCTCATAAAAAGGATTTATATCAGAGAAATCCATTTGACCGAAATAAAATTTTTAGAGAGTTCAAAGAGGAGTGCAGAAATGTTGATAGAAAGGTAAGTGTGAATTGAGGCTATTTAAGCTATGTTTATATAATAGTTGAAGTCGTAAAAGGAATAGTTAGAAGTAAAAGAATTCAGCAAAATAATAGTTAAGCAAGATAATAGTTCGGATTGAGAAGACAACACACTGAATTGAATTTATTTTCAGTAAAAAATTATTAATTTAGTTTGTACAAATTCGGTAAAGGACAAGGCAATTAGTATGTGTGTAAAAGGAATAGTCTGAAAGTAAAAGAGTTCAGTAAAATAATAGTTAAGGTATTATTTAGCCTGTACAAATTCAGTAAAGTAAAAGAATTCAGCAAAATAATAGTTAAGTAAGATAATAGTTCGGATTGAGAAGACAACACACCGAATTGAATTTATTTTCAGTAAATAAATTAATAATTTAGTTTGTACAAATTCGGTATAGTAAAAGAGTTCAGTAAAATAATAGTTAAGGTATTATTTAGCCTGTACAAATTCGGTAAAGTAAAAGAGTTCAGTAAAATAATAGTTAAGTAAGATAATAGTTCGGATTGAGAAGACAACACACTGAATTGAATTTATTTTCAGTAAAAAAATTAATAAGTTAGTTTGTACAAATTCGGTAAAGTAAAAGTGTTCAGTAAAATAATAGTTAACGTATTATTTAGCCCGTACAAATTCGGTAAAGTAAAAGAGTTCAGTAAAATAATAGTTAAGTAAGATAATAGTTCGGATTGAGAAGACAACACATTGAATTGAATTTATTTTCAGTAAAAAATTAATAATTTAGTTTGTACAATTTCGGTATAGTAAAAGAGTTCAGTAAAATAATAGTTAAGGTAGAAGCCTTAAGGTACTCAGGATCACCATGCCTAATAACCATCGCTCCATCTACGGGGATGCCTAGAATGCGGTACACATCATGCAACAATATGGTCATCTCCCCGAATGGCATGTGAAAGCTGTTCGTATCCGGCTGCCATCTTTCAATAAACGCACTAATTAACTGACGTTCCACATACGTAAACATCGAATCAGGCAGGTGCGCTAGACCTGAACTATCAACTATCGCCTTAACATCTGGATCCATCTCTTTATACCACACACCCAACGACTTGCACATCTCGGGCTGGGAATAGCACTTCAATATAGGACGTTTTCCCAGTGAATCCATACGGGAAGCTATATGACCCAAAAAACTGGGTATGGTGTCACAAACAATCGGTCCACCAGCTACCGAACCTGTAACTATCCATTTATCCTTATTGCTCCGACTCCTACTCCTATAAGACGAAGGATCTGTAATAAATTTACCGCGTCGCCCCTTCCTCACCGGGACTTACAGCATCGTGTAATCCTCCCCCTCACTCTGCTCATCCTCTGCTACCTCATCCTCATCTATATCCTCCAAATCGAAACCAGCCTCAAGAACATCATCATGAAAATCAGGAAAATCATCATATAGATCAGGAAAATCATCACTAACACGTTGTGTCTGTCTGCGAGAAGAACGGGTGGGCTCATCTATAACACGTTGCGAACCTCCAGCAACTGCAGCGCGGGCATCAGCTGTACATCGTCGGCGCCTAACATGCCTTTTGCCAGAATCATCAGCAACCAATTCGTTCTCCATAATTCGTCCCCTCTCGCGGCAAAAATTCATATCTTTACCCGCTCCTCTACCCTATATTACATTATAACATCACAAACATTAACATTACCATTACATTAATCAACAAAAATTTAAAATTATGAAAATTAGACCTAAACCAAAAATTTAACTTCACAAAAAGTAACATTGAATTGAAACTAATCCTGACAAATTAGACATTAAATTCAAACTAATGGTAACCCTAAACCCTAAATTTACATAAAGAATTCAACATTAAATTTAAACTAATAAAATTACTTAAGCCCTAATAAAATAACATTACCAAACAATTAACTACCACCATATAGAAATTAATACTAAAATTTTCATAACTTAGACACTACAAAATTTAATATTATAATTAAATTAACAATATATAAATTTGTCATTAAAATTTTCTAATTCAACTACACCTTAACCCTATTAATATATGAAAATTCAAAAAAATTAATAATATAAAAAAATTATTAAAAAAAATTGCCGCCGGTGAAACTCTGGCGACAGCATAACGCCGGCGTTTTGTAGCACCGCCAGCGGTGCTGCTGGCTGTGCTGCAAAACTCCACCGCGGCCGCCGCCGCCGGTGGCGTTTTGCAGCAAATTTTTCAGCCAAAAAATCTAATTTTTTTAGGGTTTTCAGTTGTTTATTTTGTCAAATTCAGATAAAATTAGTTAAAATACATACCCGATTATGATTTCTACCCTCTATTGAAGCTAACTTGTTGTTTGATTTGTGCTTTGAATGGTGAAAGTGGATATGAATGATTTTTTAGGGTTGATGGATGTTTTAAAGGCTTTTTAGGGTTAACGGCAAATTTGTCTTTTATACCGACTGTAACAAGTAATTTCCAACTGTCTTTAGCATTCCAGAAAAAGGATGTGCCTATGATCCCCTTTTGCCGTAGAAGAAAATACTAACTCTGTACTCTCTCCATTTTTTTAATTATTTTCCTACAAATTTCTTACTAAAGTCATTTACGAAAGATATGAAAATACTATTTTATTCTTATATTTTAATTTAATATTATATTACTTTTTTAACATAAATACAATTACTTTCTTTGATTTTTTTACTATTCAATTTGGTGTAAACTGTTAGTTATTTTAAAAAATATTTTATTTTTTTATTTGTCAATTTAAAATGACCAATTTATCCTTTACTAAATTCTCTTTCTTCTTAATTACTTATAATTTTAACAATACATAATCTCTCTCATAGTTAATACAAGGACAAATTAGAGAAAAAATTATATAAAATGCATTGATAATCTAAATTGACAATTAAAAAGAGAACTAATAAAATGGCTAAAGAGACAATAATTTAATTGTGACAATAATTTCTAGATGGAGGGAGTATTAATTAGGAAAGGGATTAAAGTTATAAGGTAATAATTAAGAATAAAGAGAATTTTATAATAAAGCTGAGGGATAAATTAATCATTTTAATTGTGTAATAAATATTTTATTGGTTTTAGTAAAAATCTTAAAGTGACATATATTTTGCACCGGAGGGACTAGTTGTTCTAGAGTTTTTAGCAAAACCAATAAAATATTTATTATAGCATTCAAATGACTGATTTATCCTTCATATTTTATAAATAAATTCTCTTTCTTCATAATCACTCACTTATAATTCCATCAATACTTAATTTCTTTTCTAATTAATACAAAGGTAAATTAGGAAAAAATTAGTCAAAGTTACATTGATAATCTACAATGATAACTAAAAAAAAGATCAAAAGCCTAGAATGACTAGTAAAAAAACCGGAGGGAGTAATACTGAGGACATAATTGGGAGAATAATGAAAAAAGAAACTAGAAAAGTACAAGTAACAAGTATTTTGGTAATTCAATTTTAGTTTAGAATGTCTATTTTAAAAAGATGGAGGGAGTAATTAATAAGCTTAAATTTTTGTAAAATATGATTTTTTTGAGGAAAAAAATCATGTCCCCATTTTGGTGGCCCTTTTCATGTCCCTCATTCATTTTTTGACATGTGGTAAGTTTATAGGAGAGATACGATGAAAAGTAGGAAATGAAATTTGAAACATAATAAAATAATACTCCATCCATATTTTTTTACTTGTCTTCCTATAAGTTTCACGCTTTTTAATAAACTCATTTATTAAGCATATGAAAATACCTTATATCTCAAATTAATGTCTTACTTTTTCAATCCAAATGCAATTAATGCTAATGATATAGTTGGAAGTATAATAAAAAAAGTACATAAAAAAGAATAAATGACAAATATTTTAATAATTCAATTTTAAACTAAAATACCTATTTTAAAAAAATAAAAAAAATAATAAATATTACCACATATAAAAAATAAATAAAAAATGTAAAAAAAACACTAACATAGGGACACTTGATTTTTTTTTCCATTTTTGAGGTAAGATCCCAAATGAATTAATTATGCCTATTGAAACTCAGCTCAAATTTTTACTAAAATATGTAGTAGTTTTATCTGAAAACTAACTATCAATTAGGTCGACAATATATTGGCATCTATTCCGCTCGTCTAAAATTGTGTTGTAGGAGTACTTTTATATGAAATTGGGTATTTAATATTTCTTTTATTGGATGCTTGATATATATACAGTTTATATATTATAATAATAAAAATTACATACATATCAAGCATCCAATAAAAGAGGTATTAAATATCCGGTCCTATATAAAATTTGTTGTAAATGATCTTGGTTACATAACAGAAAATGTACCATAGATAACAATAAACTTGTAACGCTTCTATATTTTTTTAGTTTTGTTTATTTTTACTCAAACAAATTTTAACCAGAGTTGAGTAATAACATAGACTTAATTGAAGTAATTTACATGTTAAAAAAACTAAAAGTACTAACAGATTAAGAACTCGGAGATGCTAACAATTACTTTTTTAATCACAATATCCAAACTCAAATTGGCTCGTTTTCATTCCATTGAAAAAAGGTAGTTTTAAAGGCAATACCACATTTTTGGGCTTTGGTCTAATCTATTTGCTGATTTAGTATATAAATGTACTAATTTAGTTCTTCTTGATATCCGATTTATTATATTTTTTGTTGAATTTTTTTATGAATCTTTTTTATTGACTCTTAGAGTCTTAGTTATGCTTATAAAGTAGTCCCTTATACTATTAATTGTATTTAGTTGAAAAAAAAAAGTACTTTTTCAATCTTTTTAAAATAGATATTCAAGCCTAAAATTGGCTTGCTAAAATAATTATCATCTACACTTTTTAGATATTTTTTTCATTATCCTTCCAACTCTACCCTTATACTATTAATTACATTTAGTTGAAAAATTAAAGAATTAATTAAATTATAAGGGTAAACTAACATTTTCATTTACATACTTAATTAGTTTATTAAAAAACGTGAATTTCGTTTGTAAGAAAACAAGTAAAAAATATAGAGAAAGTATAATTTAAGGACCTGACAGATAATAAATTAAATAACACAATAATTTAATAAATAGTAATTATATAGTATAAGAATAAAAAAGATAATAAATTACATAGTACACTTACAAAGTATAACCAAACAAATTTCAACTCAGGATCCGTAAGGATATAGATTTCCATTATGTTCGGGGATTCCTTGATATATTGTAAAATATCTTTCTCCATTTACATATAAAAACGTCAAATTTGTTATAAATATATTATTCAATATATTAGTAATTGGATGACTATTGTTACTATCATATATAACATCTTTTCCTTTTAATTGTATTAATATTACATAATTTGTGACTCTATAAGTTCATGTTCTTTGGCTATAAATATAGACTTTATTGTGTATAGATTTTATAAGGATAATGGAAACTCCTTTATCTTTTTCATACTCTACTCTATCTATGGTTTATATTCTTGTTTATTCATTTTATTTACATCGCGTTATCAACACGAGAACATGTTATCAACACGATCATGATGAGGGGATGTATTAAGAATGAATCCCACATCGCTCTTGGAGGATCCACTAAGTTGTACATAAACAGGGCCCTAAAGACCTTGTCTTAAACAACGCGTTTTAAAGCCGTGAGATTGGTCGTAAATGGCGCCAAAGTGGACAATATCGTTTAAGATGTTTATAACACGTTATCAACACAAATTTGCTCTTCGGTATTATTCAGTTGGTATGATGAAGAACATTTCACGAAGACGCCTAGAATTTGATCAATGGGGAAGTTTTGCTTTCTCAAATTTTATTGTTACTGTTACTTTTTATGTAATTATTTATTCATTTTTTCGATAATTTTGTTGAAAGAATTTATATATACGAGAAATGGTGTTTCGTTCGACAATAGTTTACCATTTGTTGGATCGAATTCATTGAAACACAATATAAAATCCATATTGTGAGGTTTTTTTAAATGAAATTTTTGTAATGTTAATTACATTAAATTTTATTTATAAATTGTAATTTATCATGTATAAGAAATGTTAAAACTGTATCGGTCGACTTTTAAAGATCCTGTAAATCTTTTGAAAAAGTTTAAAGGAAATATATTATCATTTTCTAGCAATTTTCATCCGAAGTGAAAATTTAAAATTGATGAGCATGAGCATTATTTTTCTTCATTATTTAAAATTTAAAATAATTTCAAATACGACGTGCATTCATTATTTTTCCTCAACTTTTCTTTCACATGAGCATGTTTATTTTTAATTTCTTTGATTTGTTTCGTATTTATCTCTCAAACCGTTCATTTTTTTGATATTCTGCTTTAGAGTTTTTTATTCATCTCTTTTTTTTATCTTCGAAACAATATCCACTATGATATTTCTTTCCAATATTTTTTGAACTGTCAGAGTTCGATAGATATATGATAGAAGTCTAATAAAAATCAGTAAAACTATAAGAACTTGAATTCAATACACTAGATAAATTTTTAATTGATCGGAACTTCAAAATAGCCTTTACAAATAAATGTCTAATATTAACTTCAAAATATATTCTAATAGAAATCTAGTAGATGTCCAATAGATGTCTAGTAGATGTCCAGTTCAGTAAATGAGAAAACATAAATACCAAGTTAAACAACTAACTGATGTCATAAGCACATCAAACAAAGAAAAAAAGATAAAATAAGAGATCAATTGCAAAAGAGCCTCAACCAAATAATCCAAGGAACTCTTGAAAGTCCACTTGAAACTCAAATCTGTGCAACCAATTTGCCCAAATTTCGCAATTGAATTGAAATAAGTAAATAACACATGAATATCTAATGTTATAAAGACTCCCAAACTATATATGCAAAAGGTTAGTGTGAGCAGACGACGTTTTGGGTGGCGGCTGCGGGGCCGGGCTGGGCCGGTGGTGCCGACCTCTTATAGTGACGGAGGAGATGCGAGTGATGTGATTGGAAAATGGTTTTGCATATTTTAATGCTCAAAGGATACGAGATTGATATCCCGTACTTAAAACAGAGTCGCCACCCGGTTCAGCTCAACCGGGAAATTTTTAGTACGATTTTCCCACCGGGTGGTTGGACCATACCTTAAGTAGAGATTCCGAGTTTGGATGATGTTATCTATTTTTCATTAGGCCAAGTTAAGATACTTCATTCTTTCTTAATTGGTTTAATCCATCCTATTTATTTGTGTTTTCAGTTATTTTTATTATTTTTGCATTTATCAAGCAATTGAAGCGATGAATAAAACATTTACAGCCACTTAAAATAAGTGCGGAAAATAAAATTATTACAAGGCTTCCAAGTCATGTACATTTTTCTATGCAATAAATAAAACACCCGAATGTCTAGTATACATCTACCTGCAGAAGATGGCTGGCACGGATATGGCACGTTTCATTTATAATGTTATAAAGCCCGGTTGGATGGCTAAAATGAGGTTTCAACAGTGTTTGCGGGGAAATTCCGTTTTTATCTAAATTTTAGATTCGATCGTTGCTTTAATCAGATTATAAGTGAAAATGCCACTCGTTATGGGGTTGGGTCTGTTTTCAGGAGGTTTTGAACCTCCGTCATTCCATTATATGTTCTAGCTTAGGAAAATAAGCTAGTCCTGGAAAAAACAAAAAATAAAAATGTTGTCCAGAAAGTCATGCCGCCGACGATGCAATTGATGCCACCGGCGACATAGTTGATGTCGTTGGCGACATGGCTGACATCGCTAATGACATCAGTTATGTCTCTAGCGACATCAGTATGCAGACAGGCTATAAGGCTTTCTGAGTACCATAAAGAAAGGGTCCTACAAGAAAGTGCAGTCTCTAGGGAATGCGATACCTCCGACGGTATCAATGGTGTCTCTGGCGACATGGGTGATACCGCCGGCGACATCACATGTCTCCAACGACTTTGATTTCTTGCAGCAGCAGTGGGCAGCAGTAAAAAATGATTGAAAACCCAAAAATGAACACAAATCAACAGAAATTAGCACAAATCAGTAATATTAATGCCAAAGAGCTATGAGACTCAGAATTTTCACCTCAGGATCGTGAATCCAACTCTTTGTGAACTAAACAGAAACACCTCTAGGGAGCTTGTAACAATGATTTAGTAGTTAATTTAAGAGTTTTAGGTCTCCAAATCCTATCAAGTTAATTTTAACTTAAAGACCTATTGATTCTAAGCTCACAATCAGAGAGTTCAAAGAAGAAAAACCAGGAAAAATGGATTAGAATCCTTTTTCCCACATTTTCTAATTCTTATCTCACTAGAATCTATTTTCTCTTAAATTGCAGCCTCTCAACTGCCCAATTTCTACTCCCTATTTTGCAATTTCAGTCCCCCTTTTTATTTCAGCCTAGGGTGTCTTTTTATAAGCAAATTGGGTTTTTTTTCGAGACCTTTTTGACTAATTCCATCGAAAGTGGCCGAACGGCCATCTGTGTAGGGACCCGTTTTAGTCCATGCCACCGGTGATATGATGATGTCGCCAGCGGTATGGCTGATGCCGCCGGTGGCATCAGCCTCCAGCATACCGACAGTCAACGGGCCCAAGAGCCTAAAAAGCCGTAAAAAGCGGTCAAAAGTAGTTAAAAGTGGGTCAAAAGGCATCTTTTTGAATTTTAATTATATTTTAATGGGTACATTTTAATTTGGGTGTAAATCATCGGTTCAAGCTCCTACCGGACGAGTTATCAGCCACGTCGAACTGGATTCTACCAAGTATAAAATTCGCAAGGAATATTATTTTGGTAATAAAAATTCTAAAGAGAACTTTTATTTCGAGGCATTAAAATCGGGTACACATCATCATCATCTCGCGAGAGGGACTACAAAATCTCATGCTCACAGGCTGCCCCTCAAGAGATCACAACTGCCACATGTCAGTATGATCACACGAAAAGAGCAAGGGATAGGAATGATACCTGATGGATGACTAGTTTGCCCCTTGGCCGGACTTACGCTTTGTAGATTGGTTGCCCCTTGGTCGGACTTACGCTTCGTAGATTGGTTGCCGCTTGGTCGGACTCATGCTTTGTGAAGAATTTGTCCTTTGGTCGGACTTATGCTTTGTGGAGAGTTTGTCTTTTCGTCGGGCTTATGGTTCACCGAGAAATTATCCCTTGGCCGGGCTTTGTGCTTCGCGAAGAAATTGCCCTTTGGTCGGGCTTATGCTTTGCGGAGAAATTGCCCCTTGGTCGGGGTTATGCTTTGCGAAGAAATTGCCCCTTATTCGGGCTTATGCTTAGTGGAGAAATTGTCCCTTGGTCGGGCTTGAGCTATGTAGAGAGGTTTGCCCCTTGGTCGGGCTTATGCTTCGCTGAGAGATTGTCCCTTGGTCGGGCTTATGCTTTATGGAGAGATTATCCCTTGGTTGGGTTTATGTTTTGGGAAAATTGTCCCTTGGTCGGGCTTGTGCTGTGCGGAGTGGTTGCCCCTTAGTCGGGCTTGTGGTTTGCAGAGTAGTTGCCCTTTGGTCGGGCTTATGCTTTGCAGAGTAGTTTCCCCTTGGTCGGGCTTATGCTTTACGGAGTAGTTGCCCCTTGGTAGGGCTTATGCTTTACGGAGTAGTTGCCCCTTGGTCGGGCTTATGCTTTGCGGAGTAGTTGCCCCTTGGTCGGGCTTATGCTTTATGGATTGGTTGCCCCTTGGTCGGGCTTAGGCTTCGCGGATTGGTTGCCCCTTGGTCTGGCTTATGCTTTGCGGATTGGTTGCCCCTTGGTTGGACTTATGCTTCGCGGAGAAATTGCCCCTTGATCGGGCTTGAGCTTAGCGGAGAAATTGCCCCTTGATCGGGCTTGAGCTTTGTAGAGAAATTGCCCCTTAGTCGGACTCAAAGAAAAAGAGATATTTCAACTCAGGAATGATCCCGTAAGGATATAGATTTCCATTATGTTCGGGGATTTCTTGATATATTGTAAAATATCTTTCTCCATTTACATACCAAAAACGTCAAATTTGTTATAAATATATTATTCAATAAATTAGTAATTGGATGACTATTATTACTATCGTATATAACATCTTCTCCTTTTAATTGTATTTATGTTACATAACTTGTGACTCTATAAGTTTATGTTCTTTGCCTATAAATATAGTCTTTATTATGTATAGATTTTACAAGGATAATGGACATATTACTTTCTCCTCCCTTATCTTTCTCATACTCTACTGTGTCTATGGTTTATATTCTTGTTTATTCATTTTATTTACATCGCGTTATCAACACAAGAACATGTTATCAGCACGATCATGATGAGGGGGTGTGTTAAGAACGAATCCCACATCACTCTCGGAGGATCCACTAAGCTTGTATATAAACATGGCCCTGAAGGCCTTGTCTTAAACGACACGTTTTAGAGCCGTGAGATTGGTCGTAAATGGCGCCAAAGTGGACAATATCGTTTAAGATATTTATAACACTTTACCAACACGAATTTGCTTTTTGATATTATTCAGTTGGTTTGATGAAAAATATTTCACGAAGACGCCTAGAATTTGATCAATGGGGAAGTTTTACTTTTCTCAAATTTTATTATTACTGTTACTTTTTATGTAATTATTTATTCATTCTTTCGATAATTTCGTTGATAAAATTTATATATACGAGGAATGGTGTTTCGTTCAACAATAGTTTACCATTTGTTGGATCGAATTCATTGAAACACAATATAAAATCCATATTGTGAGGTTTTTTCAAATGAAATTTTTGTAATATTAATTACATTAAATTTTATTTATAAATTGTAATTTATCATGTATAAGAAATGTTAAAATTGTATCGGTTAACTTTTAAAGATTCTACAGATCTTTTAAAAAAGTTTAAAGAATATATATTATCATTTGCTAGCAATTTTCACCCAAAGTAAAAATTTAAAATTGATGAGCATGAGCATTATTTTTCTTCGTTATTTAAAATTTATAATAATTCCAAATAGAACATTCATTCATTATTTTTCCTCAACTTCTCTTTCACATGAGCATATTTATTTTTAATTTCTTTGATTTGTTTCGTATTTATTTCTCAAATCGTTATTTTTTTAACATGCTGTTTTAGAGTTTTTTATTCATCTCTTTTTTTATCTTCGAAATAATATTCACTATAATATTTTTTTCCAATCTTTTTTAAACTATCAGAGTTCAATAGATATATGATAGAAGTCTAATAAAAATCAGTAAAACTAGAAGAACTTGAATTCAATACACTAGATAGATTTTTAATTAATTGGAACTTTAAAATAGCCTTTACAAATAAATGTCTAATATTAACTTCAAAAGATATTTTCTAATAGAATTCTAGTAGATGTCCAATAGATGTCTAGTAGATGTCCAGTTCAGTAGATGAGAAAACATAAAGACCAAGTTAAACAACTAATTGATGTCATAAACACATCAAACAAAGAAAAAGAGATGAAACAAGAGATCAATTGCAAAAGATCCTCAACAAAATAATCCCTTCAACTCTTGAAAGTCCACTTGAAACTCAAATCTGTACAACCAATTTGCCCAAATTTCGCAATTGAATTGAAATAAGTAAATAACACATGAATGTCTAATGTTATAAAGACTCCCAAACTATACATGCAAAAGGTTAGCAATGGTCTCAACGATAGCAGTTTATGGATACAACAAAATTTTCAGTGATCTATTAGATATCTATCAGTGATTTATAGATATCTATTAGATAAAATGTCGAAAAAGTCATTGTGGATATCATTAAGACGAACAAAAAACTTTAAAGTGGCGTGTCGAAAAAATAAGCGATTTGAGAGATAAATGAAAAATAGGGAAAAAACTCAAAAGAACAATCAACATGACAATTGTGTAAATAGAATTTAAAAATGGGGAAGTTAAGAAATATTTAACAAGCATAATAATTGTGTATATATTTTAGTAAATATGATCAATAGATCACTGTTTTAAAAATCCTTGCCCAGTCCCGCCTAGGCTTTATTTTGAAGCTTGCCACCTGACTTTTCATTCCTAGGGGCTATCAAACCCTCAAGCTATTTATTGTCATCTAGGAACTGCCTAGCTCGATTTTTTCTGCCAGGGCACCTAATTTTGATTTTTTATGATACAATTATTTATAATAATCACAGTTTACCAGCAAAAGGTAGTTTAGTTGGTAAAACTAAAATACATTAAATTATTCTCACAATAAAATTGTCATTTTTTTTATCTCAAACTAAGAAACAATATGCTCTATGACTAATAAGAAGATCCCTGTCATTCCATTAGCACTTATGATTTTCAAAACATAATCTAAATTATGTTTTTTATATTTTATATTATTATAATTTACACTTTAGTTAAATTTATATTTTCATATATATAATAAATATTTAAAAATAAAAAATACAAATTCATCTAGGTCACGCCTAAATTCCGCCTAGGTGTTTTGAAGCCCTAATCCCCCAACTAGCGCATAGCGTTTTTTAAAACTTGATAAATACCCTAAGAAATAGTGGTTAGAAGGAAAATAAAAAAATAGCCCATTTGGAAAAACATAATAATACTCTTTTATATTTATAAAACTAAATAAAACTTTTTACCATACTTATGAATAATTCCATTATGCTGAAAAACCGTGAAAATATTATAAGCATGTTAATATAAAATTGATATTCTAAAACGAATTGACATGAAAAAATGTACAGAAATAAAACGGCAAACACATGTTTAATATAATGCTTTTTTTTGCATCTAAATTATTTGTAAAATAATTAATGGTCCAACAAAATCACTTGTTAAAACCGGATTTCACTAATTGTACCATGTACCGGTAGCTTAAAAATACTGTAAGTTAAACTCCATTAGTAAATTCAAACGGAATTCCTACTCTTCCCGTTTGCACCTTAATTATATTAGTATAATTTATAATGGTAAAAAATGGTTAGTTGAATTTTAAAGGTCGAAAATTCAATCATTAAAAAAAATATTCTTTAAAAGGCCTTTGACCTTAACCATACCCAGATCGAGATTGTGAGACAATTTATACCACAATTTTACCCACTAAAATATTATAATTTCTAATGTGCTCCTTTTAATGTTCTTAAAGTTGTTGTTTCACATTGCCTCAAATCAATGCCTAGACATGGCTAGAACTTTTTCGAATGGCCAAGTTACTGACCAAGACTTTTACGAAAGCTATATACAGCTAAACTGGGTCACATTTCTCGCACCGAGAATTTATGTCTAGAGTTCCTTATCAGAATGTTGTGGGCTCTTTCATGTATTGTATGGTATGCATTAGGCCTGATATTGCATATGTCATAAGCTTAATTAGTAGATACATGAGTAATCCTAATAAAAATCATTGGTCTGCTGTCAAATGACTTGTTAGATACCTTCAAGGTAGTTCCTCCTTGAGTCTAACATATAAATCCCTTGATTGTAACACTTTATCTGTTGATGGTTATTGTGACTCTGATTATGCTGCTGACCTTGATAGGAGAATGTCAACTTCTGGATACTGTTTTACAGTAGGTAATAATTTAATTAGTTGGAAATCATGCCTGTAGCATGTGGTTGCTTTGTCAACCACTGAAGCTGAGTATATTGCCTTGACAGAGGCAATTAAGGAATCTTTATGGTTAAAAGGCATTGTTTCTGAACTTGGAGAACTTGGATTAGTAAATGTTCATTGTGATTCTCAGTCTGCTATACATTTATGCAAGAATGTTGCCTTTCATATAAGGACTAAGCACATTGATATTAAGATGCATTTTGTTAGAGATATTGTTAGTGTTGGTTATGTTCATGTTGAAAAGATACATACTAGCATAAATCCTGCTGATATTTTTACTAAACTAGTTTCTGTTGATGGATTGGTGTTGTATCATTTGATCATTGATCAAATGGTACCATCAAGTCTGAAGTTGTTATTTATCCAATGTTTATTTACTAATCAGAAGTGAGAAGGCTTTATTTGGAGGCTCGATGGCTAAGGTGGAGAATGTTGGATTTATTGGTGCTCTTATATCCATCTTTAGCTTAATGTATTTATATTTTAGCCAAAGTGTTGTATTTTATAAAAGCCTGTTGTGTTTAAGGCCAACGGTGTGTTTTATTGGTTGATAGCGAGCCTTATAAGCTTCCTTTTCTTTTGCTCCTGCAAGCAGGAAAGATCTCATTTGCTCTTGAAAGCCTAATCAGTAAAGGCAACGGTCATAGCTGCATTCCCGGATTCAACTGCTGAAACTGCTTCTTCAATGGCGTAAGAAGCTTTTAACTGTGCAGGAGAGGCCTACCTAATCAGTCACAGTAAAGGTTCGAAGAAAGGAGTTTAGCCCTGTCTGTAATGAAAGCATCCATGAGTTGTGTCCTTGGTGAGCACGATGAAACGGTTATTTGTTTTTAGTTCTAAAGGTTATATAAACTCAGTTCTTTTTCGGATTTTATGTGTGTGGCTTTTGTATTTCGTTTTTGCAATTGAGTTCTCTGTAATTTTTGAGTTCATCGTTTTGGCTAGATTTCTTAGGGTTTTTGTTCATCTTCTTTAAAAACGCTACTATATTTTCTCCGGTCATTTTTGAGCAATCAATAAAGCAACTCCTTCAAATCCGTAGACGTACCCTGATGTTTGGTCTGGATTGTAAATTCAAAAGGGGAACTATGTTAAAAATTGATGTGTTCTTGTGTATGATTTATTTTTTGCGCTACATAAATTGACATGAAAAATCGTACAGAAATAATTAATGGTCCAACAAAATCACTTGTTAAAACCGGATTTCATTAATGGTAGTATGGGCCAGTATGGTATTGCTTATTAAGCTGCTGTCAAAATAAATTGTTCTCACAAATTTTGAATAGAACTACATTTTTTGGCTTTGAACAACACATTTTGGTCATTCATACTAATTTATTAGGAACTGTCTGACTTATTTTTTCCAAAATCAAATCTGTTGCTTATAGAAAAAGCTTAAAAGTAGAGCTTTCAAAATAAGCAACTTAAAAAAGTAATCCCTAACTAGCCTTATGTACCATTAGCTTAAAAAAAATTGTAAGTTAAACTCCATTAGTAAATTCAAACGGAATTCCTACTCTTCCCATTTACACCGCTAATTATATTATAATTTCTAATGTGCTTCTTTTCAAGTACTTCATTTAGTGCTCCTTTTTAAGTTCTTAGATTTGTTGTTTCACATTGCCTCAAACCAATGACTAGACGGGGCTAGAACTTTTCGAATGGCCAAGTTACCGAATAGGACTTTCACGCACATTTCTCGCACCGAAATAAGGATGTACAAGTCAAGTTGTGCTCAGTGTGTCACATCGAGATATAGGGTATTAAAAAGTCAAGTTATGCCCTTTTTACAAGTCTGAAACAAAGGAAACCCACATTTCCTAATGCACAATCGTGCATTACCGGATGTCTAAACCGTTCAACAATGACCAAGAACAGCAAAAGGTACTAACATGGAGAAGCAAATTAATCCCATGAAAAAAGTGTTCTATCCTTTAACTATACTTCAGAGTGTCGAATCGGGATCATCGTCATATTCAAAATCTGGATCAGCTGAAGGCCTAATTCTCTTAGCTTCTCTTGGTCCACCTCTTCCTTTCTTCGGTTTTCCTCTGCCGCAAAATTAGACACAAGAGTATACTTTTAGCCATAGGTAAAAAAATAACTGATTGTCTTTAAACAACAAAACTTACTGCCCATTCGAGTAAATTCCTCCACCCTTAGGACGGCCAACACCATATTCTGACCTCCCCTCTGCAATATACACACACACACAAAAAAAAACTAAGAAACAGTGAAAATAACCCAAGGGTTAGTTAATATGCCTAAATGACCTCACCATCTCGTCCAGCTGCTTGCTCTTCAGCCTGTCAATAGGCAAAGAAGAGTATTAGAATTTTGAATAATGCATTATATACTAAGGCCTTGTTCTCTTGGACTAAAATTCAATTCAGTTCAGACCAGTTTAGTTCAGTTCAGTTCAGTTCCGTCCACTGCAGTTCAGTTCAGTTCAGCTATGCGTAGTTATAAATTTACAGTAAAATAAGTTCAGATCAGTTCAACTTTCAAAAGTTGAAAAGAACAGGGCCTAAACCCCAAACCCTCTTTTGAGGATAAACATCTATATAACCCAATTAAAAGGAAAACTCTAAAGCTTCTTGAAAAAACCATTCCCATTCTCAGTTTTTTGCAGTTTGTTATCCGAATTATACTGAAACACATAACCTGCTTTTTCCATCACTAAGAATTACTCAGATTCTACTTTCAGGGCAAAAAATGGAACACAACCACAACAATTAAGATTGGTGAACTTACTGCTAATGAGGTGACTGAAGATAATGAAAAGAGCCTATCTTCCGGCTGAAACTTCCTAGACCGCTTCAATCTGCGAGAATAAAGTTTGAGGAAATCATACCAGTTTTTAAAATGAAACCCTCATCCAAAGGCTACATACATCATTTGCCCCACGAAAAGTCAGATGCCATCATGAACTTTCAAAAGTTCCAACTTGCCCCCGAACTTGGCAAAAGTGCACCAGTTTGCCCCCTCAATTTTTCTGAGTTTTTATTCTCCAATCGGAAGCTGATACATGGCAATGAAGGGGCAGGTTGGAACTTTTGAAAGTTTAAGGTAGCATGTGGCTTTTCATGCCAAGTGGGGGGCGATATGATGCATTTGATACAACCCAAAAAATTCACATCTATATCGATGTGGTGCACAGACACTAAAGAAACAAGTACATAAATTTGATCTGATGTTCGATGTTTATACGCTTCTAGATTTGCACATGTAACCAAAATGAAATAGGACCTAGGCATTTAACATACAACGTAGGTACAACATTGCAAATTCATTAAGTTTATACAAATTACGAGTAGACTACCAAAACAGTGTAAACAAGAGCAAGTGAGCCACTGTTCTAAGAAGTGAAAGGGAAATATGTAGTTCTCATCCATACAGTGCAGCGTTCTTAGATGAAGATAGGAACCCTTCGAAACCTTTCAACACATTTCCACATTGGCTTGGATCCTGTAAATAATTTGTCTCCATATCATAGACCTGCAATCAAGAAAATATTAAAAAATATTTACAAATTTCAAACGATCAAATTACTGTAATCCTCAGTTCAATAAGAAGAAATGCTCAACTATAAGAAATCATTTATTATAGCAAAATGCATAGGATCAAGATTCTCGAAGCATCAGAAGAGACTACAACAACTCTAGATGCATATGACAAACTTGCAGTACTACGCGCACACTGTAATTTACCAAATAAATTAGCAACAAGCTCATGGCAAATGAAGCAATATACAAAGGCATACAATCTGTTTCTTGCATTTGCTGACTGAAAATAGGCAACATCATCCACAGGTATCCTAAAACTCCTGCAAGGTAACACTTCAATTCTTAGTTGAACTCCTTTCATAAAACCATAATCAACAATTCCAGCTCAACTTCAAATCAAAGACAAATAACAACCAATCAGCCTGATTTGAAATCTATATTCTCAGGAAAACCTAAATTCCTAAGCGAGACCGATCAATTAAACTAGCTTTCTAGATCCCACACACCATAAATTGTGTACAGAAGTCAATCATTCCTCAAATGTAAAAAAATTTCAAGAGATCACAATGAAAAGGACTCGAATTGAAGTAAGACAACCTGCTTCTCGATATTTCTGAGCTCTTCATGAAGCTTGGCTCTTTTGCCGTAAAGAGAAGCGAGCACTGCAGTAGGGTTTGCAGACTCTCGTTGCCCTAGTAGTCATTGAATAAAAGAAACGAGATTTTATCAACGAAAAAAGCAACAAGCACTGCAAATCCGAAAATGAGAGAAGAAATCAAGGGTTACCTTCATGATCCATTTTTCGCGCGAAAATTTGAACAAGAAGAGATCAACTATAATCAGGGATTAGAACCCTAAATCCCCAAAATAAGATTAACTAAAGCGGACTATCGATCTTTTCCCCTGGCCTGCCTCTTCAGTCTTCACAGAGGAAAAAGCTGTTATGAGACGTTTTTAGTCTCAACGCTGATCAACCAATCGGTTGAAGCCACGTAGCAACGTTGAAAATTTTGACCGGTAGACTCCACGTGGCAAACAGAAGAGCATGCTAACTTACGCGGCGATCTGAAACTTGTTGAGGTAGGCCATAAATACACGTGCGAAGATGATATGAAGCACAAATTATTTAAGTGAAATGAATTTAGTATAAATTTGTAAACATTCATTCAATTTGGTTTTGTTATTGATTAATATTGGTTCTTAATTTTATTTTCATTGATAAAAAGGTAGACTACATTGCTTTGCTTTGCTTTTTATTAAGGCAAGTTTGACATTGCTTTTTCAGATTGCTTTTTTGAAAAGTTCTATTTTCAAGTTTTTTTAAGTTATTGTCATAAAAAGTTCTGAAAATCAATAGCAGATAATTTCTAATTAATTAATTTTAAAATTTAAAATCTTTTTTTCAATGAAATGAATTTAGTATAAATTTGTAAACATTCAATTTGGTTTTGTTATTGATTAATACTGGTTCTTATATAACCATTATTCTACTCTTTTCCATTACAGTGAGTTGTAGAAATTTTAATTTAATAATAAAAAGATTAATTAATAATTAAAAAAATTATGGAAAAAACTTGATATAACAATTATATCGATCATTTGTATAACTCACTGTAGTGGAGAAGAGTAGAATAATTGTTATTTAAAAACCAATAATCAATAATGGTTATATCAAAAAGTATATATTAATTAATAATCATCTACTAGTCACAAACGACTATTTTATATTTTAGGTGTGAAATAATTCAAAAAATTAATATAATTGAATTAAGTATAAATTTATAATGGTTTAAAATAAATTGTAATAAAAAAGCGGGTGAATTTATATCATGGTGTAACCAATGATATAAGCTTTTATTTATTGATGGTTATTCATGATGTATTAAATTATGGTATAGTATATTATTATATAATGTGATTTTGTAAAAAAAATCTGAGAATTGGAAAAATGTCAAATTCATGGTTTAAACTTCACGATTCTTTAGAGGGGTCGAAAAAATTCTAGCACCAAAAATAAATTTTAAAATTAGAATAAGACTTTTGTTATAAATGAATCTCATATTATTGTGAGAGTATCTTCTGAGGTTGTATATAAATAAAATCTTGAAGGCCTTAACTTATACGACGCATTTTAAAGCCATGTGACTGGTCGTAAAGGGCGTCAAAGCGGATAATATTGTTCAAACTGTTTATAATGCGTTATCAGCCCGATCACAATGAGAAAGTGTGTTAGGAAGAATCTCAAACCGTTCTCAAAGAATCTATTAAATTTATATATAAACAAGATATTACAGGCCTTAACTTATACGATATATTTTAAAACAGCAAGATTAACTGTAAACGGAAATGACATTATCGTTCAGTAAATTAATAACATTTCATACCATAAACAACAGGTAAACGACAATGCAGTGTAGATGACAAGGAATAATATAATAAAATGAAAATGAAATGAAGCGTTAGAACAACGCACCGCCCGCCCCACTCATCCATTTCGGTCAATTTGCCGAGAACCAACTTTTTCAAAAATTGGCCACCACTTCTTTTAAACGATCTCATTGCCTCCTCTTCTTCATAAATTCAAGCTCATCTCTCTTCTTTACTCTTCAGGTTCCACCATTACACAGATACCATGTCTTTCAGGGGACTCAGCCGGGTACTGTTTTAGCTAATCTAACTTAATTATTTTGTTTAAATTTCGCATCTCCTTTTGGATTATTTGTTTGTGTGTTGATCTGGTTTGATTTGGATTTGAATTTGAATGTTGTTCAGCCAAATGCTACATCGGGGATGGGAGTGGCGGATCACAGCCTCAACACATTCTCGGAATTGCAGAGGAAGAAGGTTCATCGCTATGTGGTGTTTAAAATCGATGAGAAAAAGAAGGAGGTCGTGGTTGAGAAAATCGGAGGTCCAGCTGAAAACTACGAGGATTTTGCTGCCTCTTTGCCTGATAATGACTGCCGATATGCTGTTTATGATTTTGATTTTGTTACTGCGGAGAATTGTCAGAAGAGCAAGATCTTCTTCATTGCTTGGTTTGATTCTGCTTTTGTCCCTCTTTATTTCATTGTTGTGTTTGTTTTCATAGCATCGCTCTAAGTTTTTGCAGATAATCAACAAGATAACCTCAATACTGAATTTCTGTATTGTTCTTATTATCAGATTAGATTGTTGATCTTTACATTGTAGTTTTGTTTTATCTTGCACAGTCAATTGCTTCCTAGAAGGGAAGAAAGAACCAATTAGGGATTTGAACTTGTTATTTGGAATGTGTTTTCAAATGTTTGTGTTCTTGTTTAAGGTTCAAACCAGAGCTCAATTGGCCTTTCTTGCGTATGCAATTTTGTTTTGAGATAAAATAGTATCTACAAAAACAAGAGACAATGACTTCTTGGGCATTTTAAAACGATTTAAAGCAAAATGACTCATTAAACTTTCTGAGCGATAGTTGCAATTCCACTTCAATTTCAAATGGAAACATCCTCTCAGTAATTAAGGGGTAAGGTTGTGGACACCCGACCCCTACCCCTACCCCGCTGGTGCGGGAGCCTTGTTAGGCATTGGGACAGAGACAACCTGTCCAAAACACTTATTTCTCATTGCATTTATGTCCTATATAATCACTTGATCATTTGTTTCTTCTTCATTGTTCAGGGTTCATTTTGTACTACCATTTACAATTGTTGCCATCATTATGATAATTGTCTAGATTATTGATTGAATATACCATATAACAGGTCTCCGTCAACTGCTCGAATTCGCTCCAAGATGCTCTATGCCACTTCTAAAGACAAGTTCCGAAGGGAACTCGATGGCATCCACTATGAGATTCAAGCTACTGATCCAACCGAGATGGATCTCGAAGTGCTTAGGGAGCGTGCAAACTAACTTTCTGCAGCTTGATCACAGGCTGCGTGCTTATTCACGGTACAGATGATTAAGCATTGCTTTAACCAGCTTATGAATTATGTCTGTTGCTCCATAAGCAACTTGTACTATCTTTTGCTGAACAGGATGAAATTGTCATCTTCTTAAAAGAGAAGCTTGTTGTTGCGTACTTGAAATGTATTATCATAAAGTATGTTATCCTATGAATTTACAGTATATAAAGTTCTTCATTGGCAGTTTTCATTTTGGAACTTGTTCTGTTTATTGTATTGCCCATAGGTAAGGGAACTGTCATCTTTGATCTGAGTGCTAGAAAAGGCAGCCGGTGCATGCAGCATATGACCCTGACCCTGGGGGAAATTATACCATGCACTAGGTGCATTGCTCCCTACTCCTTGCATGAATGACTAGTGTCCCAATTCGCAGGGAATAGGGAGCAATGCACCGGGTGCATGGTATAAGCTCTCGACCCTAGGATATCATGTTTATAAATATTTGGCCACGTATTTGGCAATGGTGCACTTGTAAGAACCCTTCAATGCCACATGTCAGCTACTGGTTGGAGGGAGAAGAAAAAAAAAGGACGTCAACTGAGGGGTTTAGGGGTGCATTTTTGCCAAGTTGAGGGGTTAGCAGAGACATGTGTGAGTTGAGGACAACACTTGGTAAAACTTGCCAAGTTCGGAGGATTAAACATGCATGCATGCATGCATTATTTAAGCCTTAATAATTCACAATGCCAATATTTCCTTGAAAACCAGAAATTTATTCAAGAAGCAAATTTCAGAATGCAAGCAAAAATAAAAACTGCACCATTAAACTCTCATTATTTTTCCTTGAATTCCTTTACCATTTGACTAAAAAAAGTGCAAATTTGTAGTAATAAAAAAATATAACATAGGAAAAGAAAGAAAAAAGATGAAACTTTTTCATCTTGCCAAAATACAAAACATACATCTAGTAACTTAAACTGGAACTGTCTTATTATTTGATCCCAACTCATTACCATTATCTTCATTCTCACCAGACATCTCTTCCAAAGACTTCCCTTTCGATTCGGGCACAAGGAACGTAAACAACATCCCTAAAAAGTTAATAACACCGAGCACAATGAGCGAATTCCTCACACCGATTCCTGCAGGGTACCCAGCATCGGCCTTGGCCTTGTCCTTATCCTGAGCCAAGTATAAAAACCCGAATGCCCCCACTATAGCCCCGAGCTTTCCTGAAGCTGCCGATATCCCATGGCAAGTTGACCTTAATCGAGCTGGAAAAATCTCAGCCGGCACAACAAATGTGGTCGCATTAGGCCCAAAGTTCGCAAAGAAAAACGTTAGAGAATACATCACCACAAACCCAATTCGGTTATCCTTATGTGTCCAATGGTCATAAGGAATCGCCAAGGCAAACATAAAAACCGTCATGAAGAAAAATCCCATTAATTGAATAGCGAACCGACCCAACTTGTCGATTAGGGCTACGGTGAACCAGTATCCCGGGACTGTACTACATAGGGCAATAAGAGTTTGAGCCCTAGCAATTCGGTAAACCTCTTCAATAGCGTTCATTGTCTTGGCAGCAGGAATCCACCCAATCGCACTAAAGATATCCTTTTGAAACAAATTTTGGCTGTAAAACGCAATGTCAAGTAAAAACCAAGTAGTAGTTGTTCCAAGCAAATGAAGACCGTGTCTACGCATAAATTCTTTGGAAAACAACCCGAAAGACCTTGAATTCGACCCCTCGTTATTCGCGACCTTCTGTTCTTCAGCCGGGATTTCCGACTGAAGCACTTTCGACATATCCGAAGCAGCCTTGGCCGTGTTTTTCGCTACTAGGGCAGTATAACGGGCAGTTTCGGGCATTTTCATTCGCCAGTAGTACGTTAGGGCAGCAGGAAGCGCGCCCACCATTAGTATAATACGCCAAACATAGTCAGCTTGGGGCACGGTCGAGGCTACCGCATTGTCCTCATAGGCAGGCGCGGCGAATTTTGCCTGAAAAGTAGCCGAGACAATTATAGCAAACAAACCGCCTGCTAAAATCCCGAACCCTTGCATAGCAAAAACAGCAGCTATAAACGCGCCACGTGTCTTTTTATTAGCGTATTCAGACATGATCGTCGCGGAAAGCGGGTAATCGCCCCCTATACCAAACCCTAGCCAAAACCTGAAGAAGCAAAGCGTTGCCATAACTGCCTTTGTGTCATGTCCGAACGAAAGACCCGAGGCGATCGAACATATGACCATGAGCATTAGAGTCATGCCGTAGACTTTTTTCCTGCCCATTTTGTCCCCTAGCCAACCGAAAAACAGTTGGCCCGAAAGGGTCCCACAGAACGCGACGCCATTCACAGCGGCCGATACATTTGGTGGTAAAGTACCAGGCTTGCTTGAACCATCAACATGGTAGTAAATTCGGCCGAGGAGTTTTGTCACTAGGGATATGCAGAAAAGATCGTATGCATCGGTGAAAAATCCCATTCCGGCTATTATTACCGCGGTGAAATGATACCATTGGGTTTTCGCAACGTCTAGTGCGTTTAGTACTTGTAAATCTTTCGCCATTGTTGATCTAATACTGCAAAAAAGAATGATGAACTATATCAATGACATGTATGGCGAAATTTTATGATTTATAGAGTGAAAAAAAATACTAATTTAAATGGAGGAAAAATATAGAAAAAGGGTAGGTCCAATTATTCAATAATTTCAGCGAAAAATTGGGAAAGTTATGCATGGCATTCACATTGACAGGTATGAGGAGATGTAGCCTGGCAAAATGGGAGAAAATTATAAGCTATTTTTTTTTCTTTTTCAGGATTTTGGGTGCATTATTTGGGATGAAATAATTGACAATAGAGAGAGCCTAATTTTTTCAGGACTTGACATTATTATTAAAATTTTGAAAATAAAAAATAAAGTTGGCATAGCTAGAAAAAAAAATTTGTAGCACGGAATTAGCTCATTTGTTGAAAAAATAGAGTATCCGATTCAACAAAATTGACTTTCATGTGCAAATTCTCTCACAATCAGTGTTATCAAAATCATACCATACCAGTTGATTCAACCGATTTTATCAAAAACCAGTTATGGTTAAGGTATGTTTTAAGCGATTTTTTAAAAATAGCTATGGCAACATGCACAAGCATTACAAAAGACTCAAAAATGAGTTGCAAAAGACCAAGAAAGCATTGCAAAGATCCAAATAGCGTTGTAAAAGTCACATAAAGCATTGCAAAAGACCGATATGATGTTCGGATAGTCTGGTAAAACCACTAATTATACCAGTAATACTCCGTACCAATCCAGTACCGTTTCGATAACACTGGTCTCACCCGATAAAACAATAACAAAAATAAGATGCCGACGGTGTGCTTGTAAGGGAAAACAATATTACAGAAATCAATTTTTACTGTAAATAAGGATTGAAATTATGAAAAACATGCAAATACTGTTTAAGAATAAGTAAAAAAGAAAGAAAATAATCCAAAGATAGAAACAAATAGATAATTCAGTATAAACATATATAAACACAATCAAACAGATGAGAAAACATCATAGCATTAAGCATGGTTTCGAGTTCGTGTCCTAGTGAAGGCAGAAAATCCTTATTATGAGACTCACCCACCTAGCTGTAGGTGGGTGACACAGGTCGAATCTAGACATAGTCGGAGGTGAACCAGACAGGCAACGAAAAAACAGATGAGAAAACAGCAAGAAAAAGGAGACAAAAACATACCAAGTTTTTACCAGTTCTGAGAGCTTAGAAAGTTACAGCAAAATTATAAAACAAATTAGAAAGAATGATGGAATCTTAATTTAAATAATAAAAGATGAGTGTCTGAGATCCTATAATTATGGGAAAATGTATAAAATTAATCAAGGACTAGAACGAAAATTGTGCCAATATTTACGGGTAAAATGAAGAATTGCATGTGAAAAATAATGAAACCAACAAGAACACATACAGGAGAAGTGAAAGAGAGTTAACCTGGGAACAGAAAGTTGACTTTTGTCTGTCTGTTTTTGTGGAAAAGGAAAAATGAAAAAATTAAAATGAAAAATGAAGAAATTGGGGTGGCTATTTATATGCAAAAAATTACAGCAACAATGGAAAATAAAAAAAGAAAAATAATATTCCGAGGGAATATTCTTTGAATGGGCTGAAGATTCTTCGCACTTGTACACTCCTTTTTGATCCGCGTATCTCTTTCTTTTTCTTCTGTTTTTAATTTTATTTTCGATTTTCATCTCTATCATTTATTAGTTATTACTCACATTGCCCAAATTAATTACTCCGTTTTGCAAAACTACTTTATATCAAAACCTTACCCGACGTTGCAGTGGTAAAGATTTTAATAAGAGGTATGATCGGTACTATTAATATAATTGTGGGTTTGTAGGTTTTTTTTTATCTTTATAAAAATATATTTTATTTAAAATATTAATTTATATATGAGTAAAAAATAAATAATTTAAAATATTTTAGTTATATTCCTACTAAGTTTTATAAATCATTGAGCTACGTCGGTTAGAATAGCTCTAAATTATTCTAGATCATTTCAACCCGTAATGGAGACTTTCAGTGACTATTGCGACGTTTTTGAGCCTTTTACAACACTTTCTAAGTCTTTTATATCACTTTCTAGATCTTTTTCCACACCTTTTGAATGTCATCATATCTTTTTTAAAAAATTATTTTTATATTAAACCGTATCGTAATAATGGTCAATTTACGGTAAAACCGAATTTACCCTAAACCCACCATTGGTATGTCACGGTCTTCATAACATTGCCTTTATTTGCTTTTGCTTAACATTAATATAACTGTGATTTCTGGAAAAGGAAATCGGCCATTGACACTTGGCAGCTGGAAAATTGCTGGCAATACCATAAATACTTTCCTGTTTATTTTATTTTTTATGTCTAGCTTTTCTTAGAGTAGGTTTTTAAAAACAAATTAAATGTTAGATTGATTAATAATTACATGCATTTTTTTTTAACTGATTTGCTCTAGATGAAGAGCTTTTTGAGCCCTCTTTCTAATATATTTTGCAATGGTTTTGTAATACTAATAACATAGATTGGAAGGATTTTAATTGTTTAATTTCAAATACAATTTTAGTGTAACAATTCTCTAATCATTAAGGCGCATAAACTTTTGATATATAATTTTGTAAATAAATGTGTTTTTCCGGATTTATTGACTTGTGACTAGACATATTTTTCAAAATAAAGTTTGAATATTGTAAATTATATTTGTTATAACATCTAACATTTCTTGTAATAAATCGACAATGAAAAAAATGTATAATTAATTGGTGTATTTAAAAAGAGTGGATGAAGAGAACTCTTTATCTTTAGGATTAAATCTGGATTTATTGGGCCGGAAATACATTCTCCATCTCCATCCCCATTAAAGTTTAAGAGAAAAAATTGTTCTCATTCCCGTCAAGGAATCAGGCAAAATATTTTTCCGTTTCCCATTCACCATCAGGGATCCCCATTCAAAACAACTAAATCTAAACTTTTTGTTAAAGCAACTTAGAACTAAGATAATGCTATATCGATATTTGGAAAAAAAATTTGTTTAACGTATATATTTAGTGAAAAACAACAAAATAAACTAAAAGCAACACTTCATAGTTAATACTAGTTCAATTTAAAATACTAATTAATACTCCATATTTCTTACTTATTTTCTTATAAGTTTTACTTTTCTTAATAAACTAATTGATTAAGGGTATAAAAATATTAGTTTACCCTTATAGTTTAATTAATGCTAAAAATTTTCAACCAAATGTAATTAATAGTACAAGGATAGAGTTGGAAAAATAATGAAAAAAATGCCTTAAAAAGTATAAATAATAAGTGCTTTGATAAATCAATTTTAGGCTAGAATATGTATTTAAAAAAAATGAAAGAAGTAATTAATTAATGGTGTTGAAAGTCAATTTTAGGTCTATTGTGACTTTGTTTGGTAGGTAATATAAAAAAATTAAGGGTAAACTTAAAAAAAATGCTACGTGGTTTGATTGATTTATAAAATGGTCATTGTAAATTTTTTTTAAATGGGTGTTTGTGGTTTCTAAAGTTAGCAAAAAAAAAGAATTCTCAAAATTTTGTAAGCATGTTTTGAAGTGTAGTTTGTCCATTTTAAAGTGAAGTTTTGTAGTTTAGTTATAAATGTTAAAATTTTTTAAGAAGTACAAATAATTTTTTTAATTAAAAATTGATGATAACTTTAAGATATAATAACAGAATAAAAAAATTTAAATTCATTCAAATCTTAATATATAATTCTTAAATAATTATATAGTTAAAACATAGGAATGCTAAATTTATTAAAATAATTAGTGTACATTTAAAAAAAACTTATTTTTAAGAACAAACCATGTATGTTTCGTAATTTTTGAAGTCACATACACTCATTTAAAATAAAATTCTACAAAAATATTTTTATAAAACGATCGAACCACGTATATTTTTGAAATTTATCCTAAAACTAAAGATGATAAGTCTTATATTTTATGATTTATTGTAAATTATTTTTACTGATGTAATGACTTTAAATATGATGTTTGTATTTATTATAAATTTAATAAGATAATTCATGTTTGTCGGAATCGAAAATTTTCGAATTAGGCAATGTTCTCCCCATCCGCTTAAGAATTCGGAAATGAAAAACTCTTTATCCCCGGGATTGTATCAAAAATTTGAGGCCCCTATTACGGTGGATTTTCATTGGGTTAAAAAATCTCCACTAGCTAATTTTGGATGGATTTCAACTGTGGATGACACTTTAAAGTTATGTTCACATTTAGATTAATCCTCGATCACTAATTTACGGATGCCTCAAAGAATAAGATGACTCACCCCAAAATTTAAAATTATTTCATACACATCCCATAATTCAAAACCTAATAAATACTCAAAAATAAACTAATCCTATCACTAAACCACACCCTTAAATTTCCCTACTCGTCTTTTAACTCTAGCTCCTCCAAAATCTCTTTCTGTATAAAAAAAATTATACGAAAGTCAAATTCGTATTGACGTCAGAAAGGAAATTATTAATAAATTCAATCACAATTTTTTTTGGTAATAAATAAGTTCAATCATAATAGATGATACGTGAACAAGTATGCCGTTTCCAAGAGCCTTCTTTCATTCAGCACTTCCCCATCATGCAAACTCCTTTTTGAATTTTTGAACCAAAAATATATGCTCTTAAATTTAGCAACGTGATACTCTATTATCTTGACTTATGCTCCAAGTTTTTAATATAGTCATTTTAACCTAAAATTAATTTACCAAAATACTTATAATTTATAATTTTTAGATGTTTTTTTTAATTATTCTTCCAACTCTATACTGTTAATTATATTTGGTTAAAAAATTAAAGTATTAATTAAATTATAAGGATAAACTAGTATTTTCATGCCTTTAATTAATTAGTTTATTAAGAAGCGTGAAACTTGTAAGAAGACAAATAAAAATATGGAGGGAGTAATCATTAATGGTAAAAGTTTCTGTTGGGTTGTAAACGAATCAAGCCGAGCTCGAACACTGACTGTTCAAGCTCTGTGTGATAAATTTTTAACGAACTCGAATCGAACACGAACTTGGTCAAACTGAGTTCGAGCCGAACTTGAGCTTGATCAAACCAAGCCCGAGCATATCTCGAGCTTTGTTTAATCGAGCTTAGCCTAGCTTTGTTCAATCGAGCTTTAGCCGAACATATTAATTAATTTTCTTACAAGCTTGTAGCAAGTTTCAAACTTAAACTTATGTTTTTACTTCATTAATCAAGGTTTTATGTATTTAAACTTATTTGATCGCTTAAAAATACTTAAATTTTAAACTACAAATATACCCATGTATATTTATTTTTCATAATATACTTATAATATGTATGATAAATATAATATTTTTATTTTTTGACATGTTCACGGGCTTGTTAACGAGGTTATTCGTGAGTAGTTTGCGAGTATGTCAGCAAGCCGTTTGTCAAGAATGTTCGCAAGCTTTCGAGCAACACATCATTGTTCAAGTTCTGTTCGTTTACTAAAACGAACCTAAAGTTTTGTTCACGATCAAACTCGTTTATTAACGAATCGAGCTCAAACGAGCTTTAACAGAGCCAAACATCGAGCTATTCACGAGTAACTCAGTTCATTACAGCCCTAGTTTGTGCTTAGTTCTGTCCAAATTTAATTTTTACTACCTATTGTTCAATATTTTTTTCTTAGAGTGCTATCAGCCCATCGGTTACCTAGCTATCTCCTAGGTCGAAATTTCAATTTTACAACCGATACTTACATAATTATAGTTCAATTTTTGTAACCCACAAAAATAGTTTAATCGATAAAATTAATGTTCCTCAAAGTATACTTATTAAATAAATCTCATTTTGAGTCTCAAATCCGATTAATCCCTAGGTAGGCCTCGGATGCACTAATCACTCGACTAGGGCGCAAGTGATTTTTAGAATATGGCATATATTTAGAAAACTAACTATAATCTTGTTATGCATAACTATAAAATTACACTGCAATGAATTTGGTTGAATTTATGTCATGTACAATTTTTAAAGGAGCAAGAAGAATAGGTAAATGGATGCCAAAAAGAATATGCTAAAATGAATTGATTTTTTTTACCTGTACTATCGATATTGGAGTACATATTGACTAATAACAAAAAAATAAAATATCTAACCAAAACCAGAAAAATTTAAATGATCTCACTATATTGGGATAAAAAAAACTTGCCATAAGAGCAAGAGGAACACATAAAGAAAATTAAAAAACAGTAACAATTTTGCACCCTGTATTTTTTTAAGCTCCATCTAACATTATCGGAGATCCACAACCATAAGAATTCCAACGTAGTCTATAGTACCAACCGGTTTTGCAGATCTGGAACAATCTTGCTTAAAAGAGATAAATCTGGGTATCTAAGATGAAATATCAACATATATCTTTGAATAGATTCAGATGGTGTCCGACCCAACAATATAATTATCGAAGTCATGTTGTGTAGCAACATATCCACAATAGAAGAAGTCAATCACGTTGTTGAAGCTCAATAAAATATTAGATAGTAGATTATTTCACACAAAAAATTAGAGACACAAAGATATAAAAGATTAAGTGATGCATGGTGTTGCACAGGTGGTGCCTTTTCGGGCAATTGTAATTGCTATGCAATGTTATTCATCATCGCGTTCATCTCAGCCTTCACGGGATTGACTATGGTGCATCATGGGAATCTTCTTCCCACCGTTCACTTCTGCTATGGATCTTTAGATCATTAGATTCACACTTTGTTGTGATTTTAGTTCATTATTATTGCACTAGATTGCAATTAGCTTTTACATCCTACAGATGTTTTTATTTTCTTTTCTTTTATTTTTTTCATTGATTTTTCTTTTCTTTTTAATAAATGGAGTCAATTCGTGCGATATAAATCATGCATAAAAAGCTAATTTTTGTTTGAAAATATTAGTTTTTATGAAGATCTCTACAGGTTTTAGGTCTGTACTGAAGGAAGGAGAACTTCTACTTTGATTGCTGAAAATTAATAAAAAAGTGCAGTTTTCCCTGGAGATCTTCATATTTTACAAGATCTTGTAGTGAAGAGATCTCCTGACATTTTGGAAGACTGAAAATCGTAAGAAATTTCCCTTCAAAAATTGGCAATCAAGTACAAAAGTGCAAGTGGGTTGATTGATGTGATATGCATCAAGAAAGAGGAGTGGAAAAGTGGAGAAAAATTACTTTTTGTTATTTACAAAACTGCCACTTTCTACAAGACTTTTTGTAAATGGGATTAGTTTAGTATTCCTTTATGTAAAATATCTAGATATTTTATAATAGATTAGAATAGCTTATTGTAGATATTAATTTTCTCTTTAGATTTGGTGGTATGGGACATTACAATTGAGAGAGACTTAAGAGATTTGATTGGTACTACCTATACCAACAAGGTGCACCTTCTTTACGGGAGCCTACTCGAGAGAACTCCAAAGTTGAGCGTACTTAACTTGGAGCAACCTCGGGATGGGTGACTTCCTGAGAAGTAATTTCCAGGAAGTGAGCGAGTGAGGACAAAGCTCACTAGAAAGACTCGTGTTGGTTTGTGGGGGAAGTCGGTCAAACTCGGGGTGTTATAGTTTGGTATCAGAGCGAGGTTTAGGATATTCTAGGACTAGTATCTACATGCTATTTAGGTATAAATATGTTATGATAGTTATTTGATCCACTTTGGTCCAATTTTCAAGAATAAGTAATGGCTAGCAGTAGTCACAACCAGAATGAGGAAGAGGATGCTGAGAATACAGTCTGTATTAGACAAGGGGATGAACAAAGACGTGAACCTCCACCAGTTCTTGGCTTTCCCAAATAACCTACTCCAACACAAGCTGCTTTACTTCAGCATATGACTACTGAAGCAATCACACAAGTACTTCAAAACATACCAATCCCTCAAGTTCCTATAGTACCTCACGTTGAAAGAAGAAAGGAGAGAACTCCTTTTGAAAGAATCAAGAAGCTTCTAACTGTAGACTTCAAAGGGGACACAGTGAATCCTGCATTTGCAAAAGATTGGCTTGATCATACTAAACGGTGTATGACTAGGCTTTATTTTACAGATGAAGAGAGATTAGACTATGTACAAGGTTTACTCAAAGAACAAGCTAGGAGGTGGTGGGATAATATTGTGAGAGAGAGGCGCCCCAAAGGAATCACTTGGACACTTTTCTTGGAACAATTTGATAAGAAGTACTTTAGCGAACGATTCAAAGATGAGTAAAGGAAATTGTTTTTGTCTTTGAGATAGGGACGAATGACTGTATCAGAAAATGAAGTTTAATTATGCATTTACTTGCATAAAAGATTAGGGTGTTCAATGACTTGGTTGATGTTGCTACGGGCATTGAGAAGATCAATTCAGATAGGCAACAAAGAATGGCTAAAAGATCTAGATTTCAAAAGGGGTCGCAGGGTCCAGCTCAGAATCTCTAAGTAAGAAACAGAAGGGAACATCAGAATAAACACAATCTCATTTCAGAGGGTTTTTACTGAGATAAACCATAAGTATGGGGTCAGCGGCTAGTGTACCTTCAAATTAAGGCAGAGGAAATATTCCACAATGTCCTAATTATGGAAGGATACATACAGGGGAATGTTGGGGAAAAGGTAGAGTCTGCTTTAAATGTGGCTCAAGGGAACATTTGATTGCAAATTGTCCTTAAAGAAAGATAAGTACATATACACCTGCCGTAGTTCCTACTCCTACAATGCAAGGTGGAAGAGGAAGGGGAAGAGGAAATGCTAGTGGGGCAAGTGGACATGATGTGGCTCAACAAATACCGCAGAGTGGTAGGTTGGGAGGAATGGCGCGAAGTTATGCAATCCGAGGGCCTGAGACTCGGGAATTTACTAAACTTATTATCTGTAAATTTTCATTCTTTAATTACTATGTTTATGCTTTGATACATCCCGGTTCATCTCATTCATATATATGTACTGCATTAGCACAAGAGAAAGGGTTACATGTAGAAGAATTAGGAGAAAATATTGAAGTGACCAATCCTTTAGGACACAGTGTGATAGTAAACAAAGTGTATATGAATTGCCCTATTATGATTCAACATTAACTTTTCCTTGCAAATTTAATTGAATTACCTTTCCGAGATTACGATGTTATCTTGGGAATGGATTCATTATCAGAACATCGAGCTATTGTGGATTGGAAAAATAAAAGAATGTCACTTCAAGTTTCTGATGGAGAAGAAATAGTTTTCGTAGGAGAAAGATCAGATTATCTCTATAATATAATTTCTTTTATGAAGACTAAGAGGCTGGTTAGGAAGGGATGTCAGGCCTACCTAATCTTTGCTCTAGAATCGAAGAAAGGTGAGTTAGAATTGCAGAATATTCCTACGGTATGTGATTTTTCCGATGTATTTCTAGAAGAACTACCGGGGTTGCCACTAAAAAGAGAGGTAGAATTTGCAATTAATGTATTTCCGGGTATTGCACTAGTATCCAAAGCACCATATAGAATGGCCCCTGCTGAACTGAAAGAGTTGAAGATCTAGTTACAAGAATTGTTAGACAAAGGATTCATACACCCGAGTATATCCTCGTGGGGTGAACCAGTGTTGTTTGTTAAGAAGAAAGATGGGTTGCTCCGATTATGTATTGATTACTGGGAGTTAAATAAATTGATAGTGAAGAATAAGTATCCATTACCAAGGATTGAAGACTTATTTGATCAACTTAAGGGTGCCAAATACTTCTCCAAGATTGATTTGAGATCGAGTTACTATCAGATGAGAGTGAAAGATGATGATATTTCAAAGATGGCTTTCCGAACCAGATATGGGCACTATGAATTTTTAGTGATGCCATTTGGTCTTACTAATGCACCAGCAGCATTTATGGACCTTATGAACCGTGTCTTTTACTTATATTTAGACAGGTTTGTAGTGGTTTTCATTAATGACATTTTGGTGTATTCTAAGTCACGGGAAGAGCATGATCAACATTTGCGTATAGTCTTCCAAACTTTGAGGGAAAATAAATTATATGCCAAACTTAGCAACTGTGAGTTTTAGCTTGAAGGATTTTCTTTCTTAGGCCATGTTATTTCTGTAGAAGCAATTAAAGTGGATCCTAAAAAGATAGAAGCAGTTGTAGAATTGAAACTACCAAAGAATCCTATGGAAGTCAGAAGTTTCCTTGGCTTAGCAGGATATTATAGAAGCTTTGTGAAGGGATTTTCAGTCATTGCTGCCCCGCTGACAAAACTACTTCAAAAGAATGCAAAATTTGAGTGGAATGACAAGTGCCAAGAAAGTTTTAAGAAGTTGAAGGCAATGTTGACAAAAGCACCCATCCTTACCTAACCAGAGCCTTGAAAAGACTTTATAACTCAATAGTGATGCTTCGCATAGTGGTATTGGGTGTGTTTTAATGTAAGAAGGGAAAGTGATTGCCTATGCTTCCAGGCAATTTAAGAATCATGAAAGGAATTATCCTACTCATGATTTGGAAATGGCTGCAATAGTCTTTGCCTTAAAAATTTGGCGACACTATCTTTATAGAGAAAAATGTTATATTTATATAGATCATAAAAGCTTGAAATATATGCCAACACAGAAGGAGTTAAATTTAAGGCGGAGAAGGTGGATGGAATTCATTAAAGATTACGATTGTCTTATTGATTATCACCCAGGAAAGGCTAATGTAGTGGCAGATGCTCTCAGTAGAAAGATAATGATGGCACTAATGGCTATGAATACGGGGTTAGCTCTTACCAGTGGTGGAGCCTTAATTGTAGAATCGAAGATTCAACATGTACTACTACAACAGGTTAAGCAAGTTGTAGATGATGACTTGAAGGTCATTCGAGCAAGGACACAAGTGGGTATCGTAGAAAACTATATGGTTCGAGAAGATGGGTGTCTATATATTAAAGATAGACTATGTGTGCCAAACAATGAAGAATTAAAGAAGAATATCTTAAACGAGGCACATAGTAGTCCTTATGCGATGCATCCAGGAGCAAACAAGATGTACCAAAATTTGAAGAGCCATTATAGGTGGAATGGGATGAAGAAAGACATTACTAACTATGTTGCTCAATGTCCAACTTGTCAATAGGTGAAAGCCGAACATCAAGTTCCTTCTGGATTATTTCAACAAATAATAATTCTAGAATGGAAATGGGAAAGAATTACAATGGACTTTATGACTTCTTTACCACTTACACAGAAGAAACATGATGCAGTGTGGGTTGTTGTAGATAGATTGACAAAGTCTGCCCACTTTCTTCCAGTTAGGATGGATTATTCACTTGATAGGTTGGCTCAGTTATATGTAGATGAGGTAGTGCAGATACACGGAGTGCATGTTTTAATCATTTCTGACCGTGATCCAAAATTTACTTCGAGATATTGGAAGAAGTTGCAAGAAGCCTTAGGTAGTAAACTTCATTTCAATACTTCATTTCATCCTCAAACAGATGGTCAATCTGAAAGAGTAATTTAGGTGTTGGAAGACGTGATGAGAAGTTGTATCATTGAATTTTAGGGAAGTTGGGATAAGTATTTATCCCTCATGGAGTTTTCCTACAATAACAGCTATCAGTCAAGCATACAAATGGCGCCATATGAAGCATTGTATGAAATAAAATGTCGAACTCCTTTATATTGGATCGAGCTTAGTGAAAACAAGATTGTGGGAGTGGATTTGATTCAGGAGACAAAGGAGAGGGTAAAACTTATTCAAGAAAGATTGAAGGCTGCATCGGATAGACAAAAATCTTATGCCGATCTAAAAAGAAAAGACATTACTTATGAAGTGGGGGATAAAGTATTTCTCAAAGTATCTCCTTGGAAGAGAGTCCTGTGATTTGGCAAGAAAGGCAAGCTCAGTCCGAGATTCATTGGCCCATATGAGGTTATAGAGTAGGTTGGACCGGTAGCTTATCGATTGGCACTACCCCCGACACTCGACAAAATTCATAATGTGTTCCATGTGTCGATGTTAAGGAGATACAGATCAGATCCATCACATATCTTATCTCCTGATGTAGTAGAAATCGAACCCGACCTAACATATGAAGAAGAACCGGTACAAATCTTGACGAGAGAAGTTAAACAATTGAGAAACAGGTCTATTCCATTGGTAAAAGTACTTTAGAGGAATCATAAGGTTGAAGAAGCAACTTGGGAATCGGAGGATACAATGAAAACTCAATATCCGCAACTGTTTTTTAGGTAATTTTTGGGACGAAAATTCATAAGAGGGAGAGAATTATAGCGACCCAAAATTTTTAAACTACATTTTATTGAGGTGTAAAAGTATAAAATAATATGGATATTATGAATTTCCATATTTTAACATTTTTCTTTTATGTCATTTGATAAGAAATAAGAGTTAATTAAGTTAGAGGGATAATTTAGGCACTTAATTATTTGTTCAAGGGCATTGTTGAAAAAAAAATTAAAATCATATAATCCTATACGTATCATCCTCTCCTTCTCTCCTTCATCTTAAAGTTCTTCATTCTTCCTTATACCATATTCAAAAAAAATTCCTTAAACAAAAAACTTCCGATTTCTTCGATTCAACTTTAAATTCTTATTAGAAATTGATCTTTAAACCTTCTATCATCATGAATTTCAGTGAATCAAGGCTAGAAGAAGAGGATTTCAATTTTTAAGGTTTGGATGAATAGTAACCTGAATTTTAGGTGAGTGATTTTTTATGAAATTAAAGCTTAATTAGTAGAATTTATAGTAGATTAATCATATTTATGGTATTAGAAAGTTTATTTATACAATATCTTGATAGAATTAATACATGACTATTGTAGAGGAAGCTAATACTAGTAAAGGACAAGGGAAAGAGGTGGAAGAGAACTAGAAAGAGTTAAGAAAAAGGTCTGTGCCTCTAATTTCGATTTCTCGGTTTTTCTGAAAATTTTCAGATTTGTATCCCTGTTTTGTTTTGATATTTACTCTTGGTATATAAATCCGATTTGAATGATTCTTGATTCTATTGATATCTACATAAACTAAGGAATATATGTTTGGCAGAAACCTTATTGAATTTCATTCGTTTACAATGTGAAAGTTTCGTTTGAAGTTGAGCCATGAAATATGTTTTCCGAAAATCTCAACTTTGTACACTGTTTAGTATTTTGATCATAACTTTGGTTATATAATTTGGACTTCTGTGATTCTTGTGGATTTGGAAAGCTAAGACATATATCTAATTATGTTTAGAAGGAAGATTAATGAAATTCCTCTTTTTTCTGGTTCATTTATATCTACCAAGTTGAGTGACGAAACTGATTTTTCTGGAAAGTGGTTTTGGATGAACTTAATGTGTTTATATGAGTTTGTTTTGGTGTTTGATGTTTGGATTGAGTTTATTAAAAATGTAGGAAATATTTTCTGATGTTTACTGATTTTGAAGAATATTTTATATGGTTTATTGCCCTTACTAAACAAGTAGAATGCGGGTCAGGGTAGATTGGGGCCAATAAAGGGGGGTACAGTACTGTACAAACAATTGAAGCTTTGGCTTCGGGTTTCGGCCGGTATTCTGATAAAAATATATTGATACTGAAGCTTCGGCTTTGGGCTTTGTGCCGACATTTGGAGCTTCGGCTTCGGGCTTAGTGCCGCCCCCATGTCCAATATTGTTATCACTGCTTAGTTTACTTTGGGCAGATGAAGAATAATGTGACACTGTTTAAGTAAATTGAATGACTTTTTAAATGTGTGTATTTGAATTTTATATATTTGGTTTTAAAATATATTTTTATCAAATTTTTTTAACACAAGTAAATGTATTTTGTGTTATAAATCTTTATGAAATCGAAATAACTGTACACCACTAAGCAAATTACTTAGCGTGTAGTTGTTCTTCTACACGTAGATTTGGTGGAGATTTGTAGATAGTTTGGATCAAAGTAGTATAAGTGGATCAACTTGAAGAACATATAAGAAAAGACTCGAGGTGGATTTGTATCTTAATGTAATATTATGATTTGTAGAATAATGGCATGTACTAGATAGTGTGAGAAGTGTGAATTATATATTATTGATATTTGGAGTTGTAACTTTTGGCATGTATTTATGAATGTTAAAGTTTTGGAATGAACATATATAAGTATTGAAAGTGAATTTGTTTAAGTATTAATGTGAAACTTATTGAGTTCGTAAATAAGATATCGGAGGTTATCGTTACTGTGGCACCCCTATAAAGGTGGTGTTACACAGAATGTCCAAGAGAACTCTGAATCAATGTATGTATAACTTAAAATTATTTGTGATTGTTGTGTTTGCATGCTTAATCCTTTTGAGTTAAGGATCCAACTCATATTGAGTTACATAATCGGGTCTGAAAGGGATCTCATGTAATGGACCCAAACACACACATATGGTGCATGAGTCTGAAAGGAGATTGGTCATATGCCGAGGGTTTTAGATTTATCTAAATGCTTAACTAAACATAATGGAAGTTATTGTTAGCTTATGATGGACTTAACAGATAAATAAGTTGACATAGATTAGTATTCAAGATGGCCGAAGGGGATGCTTGAATTACCGTGGTTGAGACACCTTAGATCTCTATGCTTCATTGAGTTAATATATGCATTGTTTGGATGAAGAACTTATACTATTTATGTGTAGAGAACATGTGTCTTTATCTTTACTTTATGTGTTTTATTTTTGTGTTATTTTTACTTATCCATCCAAAATATATAAAGAACCTCTGAGCTAATTTGCTAGGGAGACCTTTAGACTGTTTTTTTTTTAAAAACCCTTGGAGAGACAGTGTATCTCTCCAACGGCTAAAAGATTGGAGTGGGTGAAAATTTCGGGGCAGAGTACCCAACTAGGTTGGTTCCTCTGCTTACCTACAAAACACCCACCCCGCTTTTATTAATAATGGTTCTCGAAACAAGAACCAAAAGTACATCAAATCTACATAATAAGAATCCTCGGGTTCATAAACAAATCAGAAATCGAAAGGCTAACATTACGCTTATAGGAATGAAAAAGAAACCAACAAAAATTGATACTAGCAATTAAAATATCCCCATCATCAGTTTCATCTCGAAAAATCTTCTTGTTACGGCGCTTCCAAAGATTCCATGATATAATGAACCAGAGAGACCTACCAAATTCACGGGAGATTCCAGGTTTGAAGAATGTGCACCATAACAGAAGGAAGTTGTAACCATCATTCGGCATCACAACCTGAATATCCAGCCACCGGAATGCATCTCTCCAAACCTGATAATTCGCGTGACATAAAAAGAGGCTGTGTTCCAAAGTTTTAGGTAGTGGACAGAACGGACAACAAGCGCTAGTTAGCATACGATATCCCCTATGGAAAAGGAACTCACGTGTCGGTAACCTATTGTGAAAGACCAACCAGCCGAAATTTTTTATCTTGGGGAGCATGTGTGAGGACCAAATGAGTGTAAAGTCTCTCAACGGGTTCGGCCATAATCGTTGTTGATAATATCCATGATAAAAGGACGCTGCTGAATATTTTTTCTGAACTCCAATGTTCCATAGGAAGCAATCTCCTCTCGGGAAGAAAGTGGGGCTGTTTACGATTCCATGAGCTTGGAAGAGCGTTGGGCATGAAATTGGTATCCAGGTTTTCAGTTCATTGCATCGTTGTTGGTTCGCAATGCCAAGGCTTCTTTTCCAAAAGGGGCGGGTTTGGGAATGATTGGAAAAAATATGGCTACACCCTTCAAAAATGGTGGAGAATTTCCTATTGCAAATAGCAAATAAGTCGGGGAAGAGTGATTTGATTGGAGTGTTTGAGGTCCAATTATCGTGTCAGAACAACCCGTTTTGACCATCTCCCACTTGAACACGCACCTGTGATGAGAAGAAGGGCCAAATTCTCTCATTTTTAAAGCAGCATTTTATAATTCCACGCCATAACGGAGAGACAAGCTTGGGGTCGAGAAGAGTCATTTCATGCCACGAACTAACCCCATAACGCCGAACACAGTACATTGACCACAAGGAGTCATCATTGCGGTCTCCCAGTTTCCAAATCCATTTAAAGAGTAGGCTGGAGTTAACAAGATTTAGATCCCGAATTGCCAATCCCCCAAGGTAATATGGTAAATTGATCGTAGCCCAGCTTACTTTACATATGCCATTGATCGAAGAATTGCCTCACCACAAAAAATTGCGCATTAATTAATTTAGTGTAGAATATACAGAGCAAGGCATGTAGAAGATTGACATTAAATAAATGGGAAGGGAAGAAAGTACCGTTTTGATAAGTATGGTACGCCCAGCATATGATAGACAATTTCCTTTCCAATTTGCCAAACGAGACTTGAACTTGGCGATCAAAGGATCCCAATCGGAGATATGTGGCTGTTTAATACATAGTGGTGTGCCTAAGTATTTTATCGGGAAGTTATCCACTCGGCATCCCAACTGAGCTGCGTAGGAGGCCAAGGAGGCTACATTGACGTGGATTCCCATAATCGCACTCTTGTGGTAGTTGATACGCAATCCTGAGATTAGTTTGAAACACCTTAGGATCCGAATGAAACTGGGAATTATGGATTCTTCTGCTGGAAGGAAGCAAATCATATCATCAGCGAACTGTAACAAAGAAATATCTGGAAGAGATTCCTCCAAACGAAATCCAGGTAGCACGCCTACTTGAATGCTACGATCTATAAGCTGTTTTAGGCCCTCCACTGCTAACACAAAAATAAAAGGCGATAAAGGGTCTCCTTGTTTGACCCCCCTACGGATGTGAATAGGAGGGCTTGGTGAGCCATTGATTAGAATAGAAGTGGTGGATTTTTTCCTGCTATTTGACAACCATGAAATCCATTTCTGATCAAAACCCATCCTTTGGAGAACCAAGTCGATATAAGTCCAAGAAATACTATCAAAAGCTTTGTGAAAGTCTAGTTTCAACATCACACATGGTTTCCTTTTAATATGGAGGTCATGAATTACCTCAGAAGCTACAAAAGAACACTCATGAATGCTTCTACCCTTGATGAAAGCAAACTGATTGTTTGAGATAAGAGTCGGTAGAACAGCCTGAAGACGAATCGATAACAATTTCGCAATAATTTTGTAGATACCATGGATGAGCGAGATAGGTCGAAAGTTATTCAGAGAACAAGAACCTGGAATTTTGGGTATTAGCACCGTGAAGGATGTCTTGACCGAATCTGGTAGCTGAGATGTAACATAAAAACGATCCAAAACTTGCATAAATTCGGGTTTTAAATCGTCCCAGAACCTTTTGTAGAAGAAGAAATTGAAGCCATCTGGTCCCGGCGCTTTATTCTCACCACACGCACATATACTGTTCCAAATTCCCTCAGCCCGAAAAGGGGCGATAAGAGCTGCGTTTTGTTGCAAAATAACAGTATTGAAACGTAGCTTCCTAATAGAGAATGGCGTTATAGGGGCAGCCTTGAATATTTGGGCGTAATAGCTGCAAATAGTATCTGAAATGACCTTCAAGTCCGTAACAATTACTCCGTCGATGTCCAGTTGCGATATACGGTTATTGCGAGATCGGGCTGAAGCGGTACGGTGGAAAAAAGATGTATTATTATCACCCAATAGCGTCCAATTCACTCTTGATTGTTGATGCCATAATTTTTCCAAAGAAGCCCTCTTTTCCTGAAGGAGGGAACGATTACGACTTAGTTCTGAATTTTGAGTTGAAGTGTGCGGTCGAGGAACATTACTCGATGTAAGAGCCAATATAATTTCCTCTAAATCACCAATCTTTCTCTGTAGGTTTCCAAAATTTTTCGAGTGCCAAGGGCTAATTGCACGACCCAACTTCGTCAATTTATAAGATAGGTCTTTGTGAGCATAGGATTGACAAATGAGGTGCCATTTATTACGAATAAAAGGCAGAAAATCTGCCTTATCCCACCAAATGTTCAACGATCTAAAGGGTTTTGGGCCGGCTGAGTGAGCAACGAAGGAGCGAAATAAAATCGGTAAATGATCAGATAGGGTGGTGTCCACCGTTGATATGAATAAGTTAGGCCAAAACTGCAGTGTCCCATTCGAGGCAAGAACACGATCAATACGAGAGAATGAAACTCTATTAGACCAAGTGTAATCACGACCATGTAGGGGTAGATCATGGAGTTCATATTGTAATACAAAGTCTTGAAAAGCCGACATGGATGGGTAGGGGCGATTAGCGGGGAAGGAATGGAGGCGGTGGCTGTCGGCGAAGGGAGGGTTGGATCGGTTGTAGTGACGGTGGCTGAGGTGGTTTGCGGTGTAGAAAGGGGTGCGGCGATGAAGGCTAGGGTTTCTCTCCATGGGGTGCGGCGATATAGTAGTAGGATCTTTATATTTGCTCTTTATGAAATACGACACTTGATCTTACCCCATACAATAATCCAACCCTAATACACTTATTAGGAGTACATTTCATCAGCCAATATTAAATTGTATAAAACATATAGATGAACAGGAGGAACAAAATCGTTTAAAAGAGCTTCGTCTTCCTTCTTGAATCAAAGTTATTTTAGAAAATTGAGAGGAGAGAAGAAAGAGAAAGACAGATAGGTCGATGTAATAATGAAAAAATAATGAGAAAATACAATGATATTTAGTAATTAACTATCCAAAATGAATTCATTTACTTATGTTTTGTCAAATGAAATCCAATTTCCCAAATATTAACATAAATAGAATAACACAAAAGAGTGAGACGATATGAATGGATTAGTTAAATTAGTGAGCCAGGCTCACAAAAATAAAGCTATTTTAATTGAATAGATTTCGTGATACATTAAAATTTGGCATAGGAAATTTCTTAGTAGGGCCAACCAAGCATAACCGTCTAGCGCCTATAACTAGATTTTAATATTTTTCCGGTTTACTTTTTAAGATATAATAACAATAAAAATGAATGTAAAAGCTTTTAGTTCTTTCTTTAATGGATCATCATGAGATAATAACATATACTGAAATTTATACTATTGTTCTTACAACATATTCAATATCTTAGCTGCCTTTTTTCTAAAAGAGTTTAATACTCCCTCTATCTTTTTAAAATAAATATTTTAGTCACTTTTTTAAATATTTTTTTACTTGTTATTCTAAAATTTTTAGGCACTTTTTGGATTATTTTTTCAATTATATTCTTATTTGTCCTATTATCATTAATTACAATGAAGTAAAAAATTAAATATTAATTTAAGAATAAATTAATATTTTTCTACCTTAATTAATTAATTTTTTAAAAAATATAAAAATGAGTATATTATTTATGCAATTTTTGTCTAACACCGAGAAAAATAAATAACAAGGATACGTGATATGATATGACATGCATACACAAAATCAATATTTTCAAAATTGTCAAAATAAGGGAGCTTATTTTTTCCACACATTGAAACAAACATATACCCTTTTTTTCTCAAATTTCATGGACTGCCCATTCCTCCAATTGCTTATCCTTTTCGTTGACTCCAACCCTATTTTTTCAAAACAAAATGGTTTACTAATTGCTGTCCTTATCATCATATCCTTTATTCATGGAGTCTAATTTTCTTTTCTTCATACAAAAATTGACTTAAGGGGTCACTTTTTTCCTTTGTGACATATATGTTAACATACGTTCTCATTTGCAGTTGATACGTAGTCAAAGCAGTTAAGATTAAACATGTAATTTTAAAGGTCATGTATTTTGAGTGGGTTAAAGATTTTCTTTTATATGTAACTATATTTAGAGTGGGTTAAAGATTTTTTTTGTATGTAATTATATAAGTGCATTTATACAAGTTTTTTTTTAAAAAATAACCATAAATTCCGATTTAGAAGAAATTAACTTAGAGAACATTTGACATTTTTGTTCCATCCCTAAACTTATTTTACTTCTACGTCATAACATATTTTTTGGGAAAACATAAGAAAAGCATGCGGACAAAAACCCTAATTTTTTTTTTCTCATTGATTGCTTAATTTGTTGTCATTTGTCACTTTATTTGTACTTAGCAAGAAAATATTAAGTAATAAACAATGAGAAAGTAAAAATACCTTAATTTTTTGAAACAATAAACAAAATAAATTTTAGTATAAGGAATTCATATATAGATGAAAGTGTGGAACATATATTCTTCAAATCCATGTACAATTATTATCTTTTTAGTATACGCAACAATTATCTTCATTTAGATAACCATATTCGTGATGCTTAATCATAATCAAAGCTATGACTCCCTCTCTATAAATGAGAATAGTTATTCTTTGATTAAGAGTAGTTATTCTTTAAAAAATAGAGTAAACGTTTTTTTCAATCAAAAGTTATTTGGCATAACTCATGTTTACCCTCAAATCAAATCTGACAAGTTTGGATTTTGATTTTCTAAAGTTATAAAATGGTGAAGTTGTCAAGATTTAATTACATTACGGATCCCATAAACCTCTAAAACTCAATATGAACCATTAAAACTCAATGAATGATTAAGATTGACTGATATATACAACTTTACCATTTTATAATTTTAGAAAATCTAAATTCGACAAGTTCCGTCAAGTGCAGCCTTCAACTCACACATTGTCCCTGTTAACCCCCTCAACTTGGTATAGCTTCTTGATCGTTTGACTTTTCAAAAATATTATTTTCATGATTTTTCTATTTTCAATTAGAAGATGACACGTGGCATCCAAAGATTGCAAATACGCTGAAAAATTATATAATAGACTGAATTGATAACTACGCTTGACAAAATATGGCAAATCAAAGGGATGAACATGTATGTTGCCTAATTATTTAATGGAAGAGTTGTTTTATTCATCATATTTGGGAACCAAATATCGCAATAATTCTGCTTTTAAGGATAAAAAGGTTTAAGAGTTGAAATAGAATCTTTCATGCATAATAGAATATTCTGTAAAGAGCTCCATTAATTTATTTACTTAATTAGCATTTGAGTTGAGTCCCTGTATATTTTCTTTTACAGAAATTTAATTCATTCAATAATTACTTTTTTTATAAATTATTCCAGCACACCGTCATAAATTTTCTCCTAAAAATCCACAGTTAGCTGGTGAGTGATATTGAAATAATTTTTCTTTTTTTGTTTTACAAAGTTACACATAAATTTATAACTCTAGAAAGTCTCGATCCACTCAGTTTTATTTTTTTCATGTATCTCAATCCCACCACTTATCAGAGGCGGTTTTGGGCATAGATAAGATTTGCTACGGCATAAGATCCATGATATAAAAAGGCTCATAATTTTAGTATACATATATGTATATATATAAATTTTAAGAAACATTAATAATTTTTCAATATAAAATCAAATTATCAAGTTAAATTTAAAATAATTTTTATTTAACTTTTAATATAATATTTTCAACTTCACATAAAAAATTGAATTTAAAGGGCTTGAAATTTTAATTTTACCTAGAGCCCTTGAAATATAAGGAGCTCTCCAATCAATTATATATCATAATATTTAGGCAGTGAGTTGTTTTTTCCAAAGTATTTTGCCCTAACACGAAGTAATGAGAACTCCTTTTTGTGGCTTAACATCTTTCATATGCTACTTGGAGAGTTTGAGCTTTTAAAACCAAACCATTTGTAGCGAGTTGTTGAAGCAACATTATCTCTATATAATACACTCCCTCCATATTTTTTTATTTATCTTCCTATAAGTTTTAAACTTTTTAATAAACTCATTTATTAATGATATAAAAATACTAGTTTACCCTTGTATCTCCAATTAATGCCTTAATTTTTCAACACAAGTGCAATTAATGCTAAGGATATAGTTGGAAGAATAATGAAAAAAGTATCTAGAAAAGAACAAATGATAAGTATTTTAGAAATCTAATTTTAGGCTATAATGCCTATTTTAAAAAGATGAAGGGAGTATATCTTAATTACAATTTACTCCTTTAAAATTTTAAGCAAATAAAGGCATCAACACCTCTAAAATTTATCAAGTTAACCTTTTTTAACTTTTTTTTTTCGAAGGAAGAGATTTGTGTTTTTTTTGAAGAATCAAGATTTTTTTTAGGAGTCAAGATTTAATCCCTAATCATCTCCATTCAAACTAGCGGTTGTATCACTTGATCAAAAGCCAAATGGTGGAGAGATTTGTATTTAAGAGGAAAATGGATGAGTAGCATAAGATTATAAACCAAACTCTCACTATATTATTAAAAAACACAACACAAGTTGAGAAATCAGCAATATTATTATAATTTTTAATTTAGTTTTAACATATATTTTTTATAAGTATTTTTTTTAAAAAAATTGTCTCATTGGGCTTATAAGAATAATAAAGAAAAACCTCATCTCACTCCACTCGTATGTGAACTTGAATCTATGACCTCTAGGACCACAGCTTTAAGGCTCAACCACTAGAGTAATTATATTTTAGGTAGAATTTCCATAGTACATAACTGATTACTGTCTTTTAATATTTTTGTAAGAAAAATATAAGTTACTGATGAAGCCGTAGCAGAGGCGGACACAGGATTACAGGGGGAGGCAAAAATTAACATATCAAAATTTAAAAAAAAATTATATTCTATAAACTTTTTTTTATCAATTTTACGCAATTACGTATACATTAAATCGAAAAGGAAAATTTCTAAATTTCTAAATGAAATGCAATACCAAAAATTAATCTAAATTAATCAATTTTACAATGACAACTAAATAATAATTTTTTAAATATTGACATGTGTGATTATTTCTTTTTTTTTTAAATATAGATTTTAAAGAGGTTATGTATTCACCATCTCTTTTTTTTTATATATGTGATTAGTTCTAATCATACTTAAATTTTAGCAAGTTTTAAAACATAAAATAATAATACATATTTTTATCATTAAATAAAATTAGTACATATATATTTAATTATTTCAATGGGTGAAGACGTTAAACAATATTAATTACAAAACTGATGAAGAGATGTACTTGGAGAGGTAATTCATTGGTTGAGTAATTGGTTTTCTAGAGCTAAAACATCCTAAGTTGGAATCTCTATAATGTCATTTTATAAAATTAATTTGTTTTTTTTTTGGAAGAATTAAAGTTTCGCAAAAATATTAATATTAGGTTTCAAACCCACACCCACAAGGAGAGCTCACAAGCAGCTCTACCGACTCATCTACAATAAATAATTGATCATATTACACATAAAATACTAATATCTTAAAACTAGAGGGGGCCAGGATCAACACATCCCATTGCCTGGTCCGCCCCGACCCTTAGCGCAATGGTTAAAACTTGTGGCTTCAATCCACATTAAGAGATGGTATAAATTTTGTTTTGGTTTAATGTAATTAAGTGCAATTGCATAAAAGTAGTAAAAACTTAGTCTAGTGGTTGAGCCTTGAAGCTGTGATCATAAAGATCGCTGGTTCGAGTCCACATTCAAATAGAGTGAGATAAAATTTTCTTTTATTATTATTATTATTATTATTATTATTATTATGTAGCCATATAAAGCAATTTAAAAAAAAGGTACAATTCCATAGAAAAATATAAATTAAATTTGAATAGATATGCATGCTTCTCCGTCGTCGTGCAATGATGTTTTATGAAACAACCAACGTGCGTGAAGAAATATGTGCTAATTGTGCTACCTACTTATGTTTAATTTTTGCAAATCATCATGCATAATGCTAATTTATTCACTCAATAATTAAGTCTTATTCACTCAATTTCTTTTGAGAGGAGATACTGTTTTCAATAACCATCATCGACTTTTTTTTATTAAATACTCCCTTCATCTTTTTAAAATAAGTATTTTAGTCTAAAATTGAATTACTAAAATATTTATCATTTACATTTTTTTAGGAATTTTTTTCATTATTCTTCTAACTATGTCCTTAGTATTAATTGCACTTAGGTTGAAAAATTAAAGGCATTAATTTGAGATATAAGGGTAAACTAGTATTTTCATATCCTTAATAAATGAGTTTATTAAGAAGCGTGAAACTTATAGGAACACAAGTAAAAAAATATGAAGGGAGTAATATTAACAGTTTGGAAGAAATTTTTGTGTAACCGATTCATACAATTAAACAAAAATATTACCTTGATATTTTTATATCTAATAGAGTTTCATACAAACATAATATAAATATACATAGAACTAAGTAAATAGAACTCTCAATATGAATATTACTATTATTATTATTATTATTATTATTACTTTTGAATAAAAAACTTTAAAATATTATAAAAATATTAATATAATATTAATATTGATCGATACATTTTTTTTGATTGAAGAGTAAGTCGATATCATTAATTAGAAGCAATTACAGCTCTAATCAAATATGGACAGAAATAAAACCACGTCCCCCTACTTGTCGAAGAACCTGCTGCTTTGGCTAACAAATGCGCAGCATGTTTCGCAGGCATATTCGCAAATGCAATACGAACAGAAGAAAATTGTCTAATAAGGTTCTTACAATCAGAGAAAATTAAGCCAATCGGCGAAGCAAAACACACATCATTATTCACGGCGTTAACTACATTAAGCGGATCTAAGTCCAGAATAACTTGGTCAAAGTGATGATCTTTAAGCCAGCTTAATGCCTCCCTACAGCTTAGAGCCTCAGCTTGAAAAGGATCTCTCCTTCCTTCTAACATAACAGATCTTGAAGCAATGAAACCCCTTATTGAATCACGAACAACACAACCACGGCCTAAAGCATCTCCCGACTGAAAAACACTAGCATTTATATTGCACTTGACCCAACCAGTAGGTGGACGACACCACCCCTGTCCGTCAGACGCGGTTGACATTACGTTGGAGGTTCTATTGGCCGTTCTACATTCGGATAAAAAACCGAGACCGTGGCGCAGAACCTGTGCCGCAATTCAAAACTTATCGTTCCAAACAAAATTGTTCCTGCGTGCCCATATAGCCCAAAGTACACAAGTTGCATTTTCAATTACCTCTCCATTCTTAGTACCCAACCAAATCCACCAATCTGTCATAGAACTAATGTTACTCGGCCAGCCTTCACTGAGTATTTCATTCCAAACCGCATAAGCATAGGCACAAGAAACCAAAGCATGATAGTCATTTTGAAGGGCATCACCACATAACGAACAAAGCAAATCTACATCAACATGCCGCTCCCTAAGCCTACAGAGTGTAGGGAGAGAGTTTGTTGCAACTTTCCAGAGGAAAAATTGCACTCTAGGGGGCACTTTAAGACTCCAAATAGAATGCCATGCTTGCAATAAATAATTGAAAGGTAAATGCTAGACATGAGACTGATCTAACAACGTGTAATAGCAAGATTTTACCGAAAAATTACCCGATTGGTCCAGTCTCCAATAGATTTCGTCCAGTTGAGGCTGCCATAAGAGCTGAATGCGGCGGACCAGTTGATGTACGGCCTCGAAGAGCAAAGCTTGAAACATTTCGGTATTCCAAGAGCGCGAGTTATGATCAATGAGCCAGCTGACCATGGCCTCTTCGAAGCCAGTAGCTACATGTGATTGAATCGATGGGAATCTCAATAATTGAAGCCAATTTTCAATCCACAGGTTAATCTTTCCACCGTCACCCACTCTCCAAGCCATGCCATGTTTTACGATAGCCATCGTTACTCGAATACTATGCTAAGTCAAACTCACATTAGCTCCATGTGGAGCGTCAAAAAATGAACAATTCGGATAATATTTGTGCTTGAATATTCGACTAACTAGCAATTGGGGTTGAGAAAAATCTCCAAGCTTGCTTTGCTAACAGAGCTTTGTTGAATTCTCGAAGGTTTCGAAAATTGAGACCTCCTTTATCTTTAGCTTGGAAAAGCCTCTCCCATCTCATCCAGTGTACCGACGAGCCCCACCAGAATTTAGAGGAAAGTTTCTCCAAAGTGGCAATCCTATGAGATGGAAGCAAAAACACCTGGATAGCATAATTCGATAAGGCCTGTGCAACAGACTTTAGCAATACCTCCTTCCATCCTTGAGACAATTGCTTTCTTCTCCAGCCTTGTATCTTCTTGCTAGCCTTCTCCACAATGTAATCAAATGCATGCTTTTTAGATTTACCAACAAAAGATGGTAACCCCAAATAAAGTCCATGTCCATCAACTTCGACCACTCTCAGGCAACCTGTGATCAATTCCTTAATCGCTTCGATCACGTTCAGGCTAAACACAATTGATGACTTATTAAAATTGATCTGTTGTCCGGAGGCCAACTCGTAAAGGTGGAAAATATTTTTCAAAATCTGCGCCTCTTCAACCGTGGCTTTAAAGAAGAATAAGCTGTCGTCTTCGAAAAGAAGATGAGAGATAATAGGAGCGGTTGGTGTGACCTTACATCCATGAAGAGCACCAGAGGCTATTCGCTCCAGAATCAACATAGATAAACCCTCATCACACATAATAAAAGTAGGGGGATATAGGATCACCTTGACGAAGGCCTCTTCGTGGTACAAATTTCTAAAATATACACGCTCTATGCGTAACGGTGTAGGTAACAGTCCTCAATGACAGCATGATTAACTCTATTAAGAACAAAGGAAACCCAAATTTTGTAACATAGCCTGAATAAAATTCCATTCCACCCTGTCATAAGCTTTTGACATATCAATCTTTAATGAGCACATACCATTACGACCCAGACGTTTTCTATTGATGTAATGCCCTATCTCAAAACCAATCAGAATATTTTCAGTTATCAACCGCTCAGGAATAAACATACTCTGGGCCTCTGAGATAATAAAATTCATAGACGACTGAATTCTATTAGCAAGCATTTTTGACATAATTTTGAAAAGCACATTACATAACGAAATAGGTCTAAGATCAGACACAAGGCATGTAACTTTTTTCTTTGGAATTAACACAATATTTGTATCATTCAAGCCACAGGGAAAGGATTTATTATTCAAGCAATTTAAACAAAAATTGGATACCTCACCACCCACTATATTCCAGAAATTTTGATAAAATCCTGGATTAAAGCCATCTAGGCCTGGTGCTCTATTGGGGTTCATTTGAAACAATGCAAGCTTGACCTCCTCAACACAAAATGGCCGTTGCAAATCTTCTGCCATTCTGGTGATATTCTCGGTTGGATAAGCGACATAATGTGGTCATAATGCGTGCCATGAGACTCAAATAAGGTAGAATAGAAGTTTTAAATCAACTCCTCAAGTCCGCCACCCCACTTAACCCACTCCCCTTCATCAGTTTGGAGCTGATTGAAAGAATTTCGTTTTTGTCTAGACGAAGCAACGCGGTGGAAATAATTCGAGTTCTGATCACCATCTCGTAACCACATCACTTTCGATCGTTGCCTCCAATAATCTGTTTGCATTTTCCGAAGCGCCCCTAATTCATTCTTTTTTGTCAAATATTCAGCTGCACTCTCACGGCCTGAGCAGCGCTTCAGCTGGTCTAGTTCACTCCGGCAGTCCCGAAGTCTTCTCTTAAAATTTCCGTGTTGCACCCTACCCCATTTCTCAAGCTCAGTAGCGCAATTCTTCAATTTTTCCATCACCAAAATCTCAGAGTTCGCACCCCAACATTCAGAAATAATTTCACGGCAGCCTGTTAGACTTACCCAGCTATTCTCAAATCTGAATGGCGGCTTGCGGTGTAATTCCACGGTGGTACAATGTAACAAAATTGATCGATACATTTAAATGACATAAAATATATTGATATAAAACGATGGAAACAGATCTTTAACACTTATATTATAGAGATGCATACTATAAATGCATTTTTTATACCTAAAATACTTTTAAAAAAACTGTTGTTGTGGATGAACTACTGGTCAACCAAATACACCAATTGTAGCGTATTGGTAGCTTTACTGATTTGATACGTTATACTGTCATGGTCCATAACATAGTTTATTCTCTTTGAAAAAAATGATGGACATTTTTTTTGTCAATTTTATAAATTATGGAGATTGATCTCACAATTCGCACTTCTTAATTTTTATCTGATAAGGTGGTGCTCACTGCTTGATGATTATAAATAACTAATGTATTCTCTAAGAGCACGATAATCTTTATTGCTAATGAATTACGGGCCTTGGTCTAAATTCAAATTAGTTAGCTTGTATAGGTTTTCTCTAAGTCGAGGTTCAAATTGATCCAAATTCTCAGAAAATTTTTTAATCTATGAATTAGTTATATAATTCATCTTTCTCATTAGAGTGATTTTTTAATGAACCGAATCAAAATTAACTAATAACTTAATTGTAACGATTTAAATGACATATTTTACAAAGCGATTATTATTTTACAATTTTTTCATTAGATGAGTAATATGAAATAAATCAATAGTGATAAAATAAATTTTGAAATATGGTATTAGAGTAAGTTCATTATTTAACAATTGCTAATTTCTCCATAACAAGAAAAATGTAAATTTCGGTCTCATGTATTAAGTTGATAAAGGTGACTCTAATGTAGTTTTTTAATTGGTTGCCCATCGGTTCATCAGAGTTTTGCTCCGACTATGTCCATATCTGATCCGGGTCTGCATTCACTAGAATTCGAACTAAAGACCTTACTTAAGCGATACTAAATCACTTACCATTTCAACCACCTTATTGGTATGTAGTTTTTTAATTAATTTGATCAAAAGTGAAGTTAATTGGACCATTAGTAGTTATGGTACCATAGGCAGCGGCTTAAAATTGAAAGAACATAAATATGAGGGGTAGAAAAATCACCAAGCCTCCACTAATTAATGGGTTGCAAACTGGATTCAAAATATACATTTACCACTTAGTCAAAATAGTCACCCCATTCTCTAGGACCAGAGTTTAAAGTGGAGCTTCCTAGATCTTTCCAATATATATAATCCCAATCCTTTTGCTTTTTCATAAAACTAAAATAAAAAAAAACAAATTCAGAATGCAAGTGGTATAAGTAATTTTTTTTTATGTAAAGATCCAAGTCGATAAAAAAATGCTCCACTTATTAAAAAGGAAAGAAAAATAATAATAAAAAAATAAAAGAAGTGAAAAATAAAAATATTCATATGATGTAATAAAGTTAATTGCAATATAGTGTAATAATAATAAATTAAAGATTCTAATTACAACAGAGTATAAACCTAATGATCTAAAGATCCATAGCTGAAGTGAACGGTAAAAAGACGATTCTCATGGTAAACAGTGGTATAAGTAATTAACTAGTATATATTTTTTTCATTTTTAGTCGAATTGTTATACAACAATAATATTATCTTAATATCTAATAAGACTCCCATATAAATAAAGTAAAAGGATTAAATGTTAGCAATCTTACCTCTATAATTATAGAGAACTTATTTTTAATTAGCGCTTAAGTAGAGTTTCAAGAGAAAACTTTACAATAAAGTAAATTGTGTTAAATAAGTCTGGTTGTGTATAAATTCATGAATTATTAGATAATGTTTGTATTGATTTTAATTGTGAGAATATTCCGAAAGATATTCTAAAGTTTGTAATTATTTGCCAATTGAATTAGTTGAAGACATGTGATTCAGTTTCTTTAGATTTTGCCGTATATTCATATGGCCTATCTATTAGGCCCAGAACTAAAGTTACGTTGATTATTTGGGTGGGTGGCATTCATTTTATTATCCAATAGGAATGTTTTTAATAAAAAAATGTGCCTCTGTGGAAATATGAGTTTAATAAAAATGTAAAATGTCCGTACAATTTGACTGAAATGGATATGGTAGGGCCGGTTTGGCCGTTAATTTTTATAATTTTTTAGGAACTCTCGTCGTGAGAACTTCCATTTCAAACTTTTTTTTTTTTTACTGGTAGGTTTGATTTTAGAAAAATAAATTTAATAATTTTTAATTAATTAGTATGAAAGATTAAAGTGTGTTGTTTAAAATTTAAAAAATAAAGTTTTATTAAAAGTTTGTGAGAGGAACTTATTTTGAAAGCAGCTTAAAAAGCAATGCCAAACTGGCCCTAAGACAAAAAAAAATTCAGTAAACCATAGGGTAACATTTGGTTCGTGAAATTGCTATTTTTTTGGAATATAAGAAAAATCAATGAAAAAAGTCAAATACGACAAATAACTCCGTCATCGAAGGGAATAACTTTTCCTAGTTATTATACTATTCATGGAATAGCTATTCCTTAATTTCAAAAGGAATAGCTATTCCGTGATTCCTATAATATCTAGAAGAAGTTATTCCCTCCGAAGATGAAGACTTTGTCATATTTATCATCGTTTTCATTCATTTTTCTTCTATTCCACGAAATAGTAATTCCACCAACAAAACGACCCTAAGATTTTTGCTTGCCAACACAATATATACACACATACTATTTTCAGTAATATTTCTTTTAACAAAAAGAAGAATAGTGGAATCAATTAGAACTTCAGTCAAAGGTGGAAAAAATACATGCAAGTTTTTCTACATGTCCAAGGGCTACTTGCTTGAATCATCACATGAATAGTTGGATTCGAAGACCTACTAACTCAAAAGTTTTTTATAATACTGAATAATAAAACTAAGAGTGGTCAAAGAAAATCAGTATCATTGTATAAAGTAGTTACCATATCAAAACATCACCGAAGAACTTTCTTCTAAACATAATTAGCCACATGTCTCAGCTTTTCAAAGCCACCAGAATCACAGAAATCCAAATTGTATAACCAAAGTTATGATCAAAATACTAAACAGTGTGCAAAGCTGAGATTTTCCGAAAATAGATTTCATGACTCAACTTCAAACGAAAATTTCACATTGAAAACGAACGAAAAAGTATCTAACTCGAGGATAGTATGTGTAAAACAAACTTTGTTTTATCCAACTCCGAGTTTTTCTACCCTTAACTAGAGCAGCAATCAAAACTCTACTGGACCCATCTCCAACAATGCACTCATGTCCCATTTTATCTTCAATGTCCAACACACTGGCATCTACGTTACATTTAACTCAGTTCAAATGAGATTTCATGAAGAGGTTTTCTTTACTAAGTAAATAATTTTTTTTATTGAATATCAAAGACTATGCATGGTACATATTGGAAAAAATTATTAGTTAGGAAGAGAATATCAATTATAGAGTTGTTGGACAAAACACGTTTTTTGGGTAATGTTTTGAACTGAAAAAGCACAAATTCACTTATTTTAAAATAGGAAAACATGTTAAAAAATATATAGGAAAAAAGACTTGGAAAGTGTCTTATTTAAAGAAAAATCTTATTTATATCTATTTGATGAAAAGAATTAGGAAAATTATCAAAAATATATACAAAATTGATTATTAAGTTAAACTAATTATATATCTACTCTTCAATTATAAATAATTTATAAATTAACAAAAACAAGAGAAAATAATTACATGTATAAGGTCTGGTATTTATCTGGTAAATATCTAGTATTCATCTACTAATTGTCTAGTAATTATCTAGTAAATATTGTTATGAAATTGTCATATCCACATTTATTTTATATATATATATATATATATATATATATATATATATATATATATATATATATATATATATGAGATCCATAAAAAACTGTCAAAATTAAGACTAGATAAATACTAGATGTTATATGTCATGTATATTTTAGAGATTTATTTGAAGTTATGATTTACCAGATAACTACTTGAAGATTACTAAATATTTACCAGATAACTACTGGACGATTATCAGATAAATACCAGGCCATATTTTTATAATTATTTACCCATATTTTAATAAACTTATAAAATATTTATGGTATCATCAAATTATTTAGGTTTTTTTGAATTTTTTGTAATAAGCCAGTGAATTATTAAACAAAGAATTGATCCTGAATTGTTACAATTTTGCGGGTGTTCTCTAAAGTGGGCTATTAAAGAACAAAATACAAGGGAAATTGTTAAAAATATATGTGTCTCATTAAAATATTTATAAAATTGACCATTAAGTTAAACTACTTACATATCTATTGTCCAACCATAAACAATTTACAAACTATCAAAGACAAGAGAAAATAAATTATATGTATACGGTCTAGTATTTATCTGATAAATGTCTAGTATTCATCTGGCAGTTATATAGTAAATATTGTTATCAAATTGTCATATGCGCCCGCGCGCGCGCGCGCGCACACACACACACACACACACATATATATATATATATATATATATATATATATATATATATATATATATATATATATATATATATATATATATATATATATATATATATATTAAATCTATAAAAAAATGTCAAAATTAAGACTAGATAAATAATAGATGTCATATGTCATGTATATTTTAGAGATTTATTTGAAGTTATGATTTGCCAGATAACTACTAGACGATTACTAGATATTTATTAGATAAATACCAGACGATTACTAGATATTTACAAGATAAATACCAGACCATATTTTTATAATTATTTACCCATATTTTTGTAAACTTATAAATTATTTATGATATCATCAAATTATTTATGTTTTTTGTGGGATTTTTGTAAGAACCCCGAATACAAGCTTTGAGATATTTGGGCATTTAGGGTTCTGTTTACAGCCCAATCTATTATCTGCATTGGGCTATAGTGGGCCGGGCTTATTGAACACATTTCAGCACATTTATGTATTATTATAGCTTAGTTACAAAAAAATGTATTATTATGGCTTTCTTCACCAAAAAAAAAAGAATTTAATAAATTTATGGCTTTAAATGATTTGTTTCTCATGTTCATTACCAGTATTTTACTTGTCTTGAATTTCGTTAATACTAAAAAATACTTTATTACGGCAATAAATTTACTATCTTAAATATGAAAACTGTTGTAATGGTGTTTTTATAGTAAAAAAATGTTTTTTTGTTACAAAAAGCAGAAATAAAAATGTTGTTTCTATACAAACGTGATAAAAAATTTACAAAATTTGTACAAACTTACTGTCATTCATTAAAATTGACGTTACTTTTTTATATTATTGCAATAGTAATAAAAAATTGTTTTTTAAGTTTTCACTTTTAGGAGGTTAAATGCATTAAAAAAAACATCTTAAATTCGGCTCAAATAACTTATTATATACCTCAATTTTCAAAGACACCTATTACCTCCCTTAGTTTGGCAATTATGTTCATATTACCCGCCCAAAGCTGACATGAGATCGAGTTGAGGGAAGCATAATTGAGGGAGGTAAGAGGTCATTTTGAAAGTTGGAGCGGGTAATTGGAGCATAATTGCCAAGTTGAGGGAGGCAATATGTCCTTTCGAAAGTTGGAGGAGACAATATGCTCACTAGTGGGAAACAGAGCCTTCGGTTTCGGTTATATATGGGCCTTTGGTTTCGGTTATGAACCGATGAGAAAGCCGCTGAAACCAAAGGACCAATTTGTTTGGCCTCAGTTAATTTAACCGAAGAGAAAGAGCATCATTCTCCTCGGTTAATCTGTTTGGCTGTATTTTTACTGCATAATGGCCTCGGTTAACCTAAAAAACTGAGGCAAATAGATGCTACTTTGGCTTCGGTTAATTTAATAACCGAGGACAAATCTACTCTTATTTTTTTTAAATTCATTTAAATATATGCAACCAACCTGTATAATTATAATTACCTAATACAAAAATGACTCAAGGACTTAGCTAAAATACTATATATAGCTAATAAATATAAACAAAATCAAGATATCTTAAAATGAGCCAGAAGCTAATTAAACTATTTAAGTATTTATACAAGGCTAAATGTGAACAAAATTAAACTAGCTTAAGGCCAAAAGCTAAATAGTATGAACAAAATTTAACATAATCTATACAACTATTGAGAACTCTCAAACACTAAAAAGAATGAGAAAAAGACAAACCATGATCTGGTGCATTTCCATTGAAAAAGAACTCTTAAACAAAAGGGCAAGGAGGAAAACAACCAATAATAGATCGGGATCAATGCTTGCTCCTACATAGCAACAACATTTTATTTTATAGTTTAACATATTCAAATAGCTAACACCAACAAGAGATCCAGGCATAACTTACAAATGTAAATGCTATCACACAGTGGAAATGAATGGAAAAAACATTATTAAAGACGGGGTTCAATAAGAAAGGAATAAAGCTCCACTTATTGAGATGCTAATATACTATGTATGGAGCAGCAAAAACAATAAAAAAAAAGGGCGGATGTGAAAGAACAAAGGAATCGAACAAAAATGAGATAGATAGCGTACAAAAACTATAAGAGGAAATTCAGATAAAATTAAAAAACATTGAAGGTGTCCCAGCTTCCAACTTCATATTGCCAGCTTACACTTTATAATTCTCTGTCGGATAGAGCAATCCAAGGAAAGTTTCGTTCAAAGTAGGCCCAGATTTTTTTGGATTATTGACTGTAATACATTCAAACTTGCAGTCAGATACTGAAGTTCTGAAAAACCACCCAGAAATGCAAAAGAATTGAGCAAGAAATATAGATCAAATGCCAAAACAACATTACTTGGATATTCCCAAATTCAAACCCCAAATTTATGAGCATTTCCAGATATCACGAGCCTAATATGTACAATAACTCTAAGAAACCCGCAAAATCTAATTAAGAAAATATTAAGATGTAATGATAAATTAGAATATTTGTCAATGCAAAATCAAAGGAATAACATCAAAACTATCAAAATTGAATCAATAATAGGAGTGATAAAGCACCTCGTTCATGAACAATATCCAAAGAGCAATGAACGATGTGATGGAGCTTATGAGATAGATAGACGTACAAAAATAGTTACATAATAGATTGGCACATCAGTGATTAGGATAATAAACCGAACTCAACACTTTATGGAAAGGCTTTTCACATTAAAACTAGTGAGGAAATCTATGAACATCTCATACAGTTTACATAACTGGAAGCATCAGGCCAATTTAGCCCAATCTATAATAACATCTTCCCTAGTTTATCTTTCCATCTATTATTAATTACTTGCGTTGATAATCAGTATACATAAATGACAATAACAATTAAATCAAACACAGATCAATAAAAAATATTTTCGAATTCCTCCACAAATGCAAGTAAAGAACAACATTTCAAATTCAATAGAGCAGTGCAAATGATTTAGACAAGATCAAACATCGGCCAGAGAATAAAAGCGCTAGATCTACATGCTTCATCATCAAATTAGAATCATTCGACAACATTTTCGGTAACCAAACAAATGTATCATAGCATAAACCAAAATAAAGGTGCATACCGCTATACGTAGCTTCTTGATAAGAGGCATAGGCTCCTCTTCAAACCACGTTTGAACCTGAAGAAAAATTAAAAGTTCAACACATTGAATACCTGTCATCCAATAACAAAATCAAAAGCCCAGGTATAAAACAAATGAATTAAAAAATGGAACCTTCTACGGATACGAGCCCTAAAGAGCTTAATGAGTTCATCAGTGGACATATCCAAGAGAGCATCCAAATCAACTCCCCTATAACTGAACTTCTTAAACGTTCATTTCTTTGGCTGACCAGTAGCAGCGACATCGGTATCCACATCCGCCTAATTATCATACAAATTATGCCAAAAATGAATAGATAGACATACAAAAATCAATCGAACATATCAAGTAAAAGTACACGAGAATTAGAATTGTTATCTTTAGATGAGCAAATGCCAATGCACATGTACGAAAGAACATCGGAATCATAATTCATTAGATAAGATAGAAGTTCAAATTTGAAATCATCCATACTATCAGATGAGTGCGAGAAGAGTGAAAGATGATGAACTGAGAGCAGAACAGAGAATGAGCACAACTGAGAAGACGAATTGAGTGGAGAGAGAATGGAGGAGAGATGGACTCAGAGCAACTCCAATGGTTCCCCATTTTAGAGAATTCCCCAAAATGGGGAACACATATGGGGAATGGTTGAATCTACCATTCCCCATATGGTATGTCCCCAAAATAGGGTTCCCCATTGTGGGGAATGCAATATCTTATTAATTTATAATTTAGTTTTAATTTTTTTAATTGTTTTGTTAGTTGGTTAGAATAGAAATGATGAAAAAAATTAATATAATAATAATAATAATAATAATAATAATAATAAAGTATTATTATTTTCAGGGAATGAAAAATGGGGAATATGGTTGGAGCAAAAACACTGTAGATTCCCCAAAATGAGGTTTAGGGAATAAAAAATGGGAAAAATGATTGGACTTGCTCTCAGTACGACGGAGAGCACTAAGAAATACGATGAAAAGCAAGCAAATTATTTAGATTTTACCTATTACCTTTAAGGAAGAGAGCACGGCGGAGATATGAACTGAGAATTCCGTAGAAAAAGTCAGAAACAAAAGGTGAATTAGAGGAGACGGCGGCGAACGGAGACAGAGGAGACGGGGGAGAACGGCGACAAAAAGACGGCGGCAAGAGAGACAGAGGATACGGCAGAAAATAGGACATAGGGGAGACAGCAGTGAGTATTTGAGAGGTTTAACCTAGATATTGTAATCTCTGTGTTTGAGATGCTGGGGGCGATCTTTTAATTGAACATTCTCTGTGTGCCAGACCCATTAATTGAACATTCTCCTTGGTTATTCAAATAACCGAAACCAACATAACAAGGAATCATCGTTTTTTTCCACTAGTGGCTATTTGAGTCAAGTTTAGGATTTTTTAATGTATTTAGCCTCTTTAGAACTATATAATATAAAATGCAACAGAAGTTCATATAAGAAAGTTAAGTGAAGGCTATGGTGACTTTGTTTTTTACAAAATTAAATTACTTTAACCTTCATTACTATTAGATTAGTGAGGTAAAGTTCAATTCAATAATGATAGTGATGAAGTAAAAAAAATAAAGTTACTATAAAATAACCCATAAAATTATCACTGTATTTAAAAATAATTTAAACTTAAAACTTTTTTCAAATGTTTAAATAGACGAATTTGGCAGCTCACCGTAATGTTAACAATTCTTGCTTTATTTTAAAAGGTTTCATCTTAAGATATTTTAATGCATACCATTCATTAAAATTTATGGTGATCAAATGCACGAATATGCGAATAGGAATTTTGTTACTTATAGTATATTTTTTTTATGGAACTTATAGTATATTGATAATATACTATATTAAGTATATTCATAGAAAAAAGTTATATGTAAGTGTTAATTTTAAACACTTTTATTTATTAATAGGAACACCATTATTATTGTAGTTGATATTAATAGGAGTAATTAATTTGAGACATGTAACATGTCTTGGTATGTGTTCAATATAATGGGCAATGTTTGGTCAAGTGCCCAGCATAGCATAGGTATATATGTATGTTTTAAAAATTATCGTTTAGTCTCGTTTAGGTCTTGTTTAGGTTTTATTTTAAAGCTTGTCATCTGATTTTTCATTCTTATGGTATTATCAGGCCTCTAACTGATTTATTGTCGCCTAAGCACCGTCTAGTCCGATTTTTTCCTCCTAGACGACGCCTAAATTCAATTTTTTAAAATATCGATATCTATAATAATTATAGTTTGATATTTTTAACCTACAAAAAATAGCTTAGTTGATAAAATGAAAGTACATAAAAGTGTTCTCATAATATAAGTCTCATTTCTAATTTTAAAACATGTTCTAAATTATATTTTTTTAATATTTTATAATTTATGTTCCAGTTAAAATTATATTTTAATGTATAAATAATAAAAAATTAAAAAAAATATAAATCCGTCTAGACCACCGTCAGGCCCCGTCTAGTCCCCGCTCAGGCTCTGCCTAAACCTTTTGAAGTACTGACCACCCGACTAGCACCTAGCGCTTTTTAAAACACTAGTATACATGACGAGTGAATTTCTTTTACTACATAAAATAAGGGTTAATAGTACAAAAAAATATCCCATCTAATATTGTTTTTTTTTTCTATAAAATCTATATTGAATGTTGATTATTAATGGAATTTATTATATGTATAATTTCTGAATAATAAACGATAATGCACAAATTATTTTAATTCAATGTCTATATGGAAAAATGAAAAATCAACTATCATTGCTTAAATTATTATTAGATAATAAGAAGAAAATCATTGAACAAAGTCACTCAATTTTGTGAGAATAATATGAAAACTTCGGTCAATTTCAGAAGTGTAGTAGTATATGAGAATTCAATTGATGCTTTATATCTTTAAAAGAAAATTAAAATTAAAATTAAAATCAAATTTATAATTTATATTTGTTACTATGATATGAGATCTTCTTTCAAGTCAAAAGATTTGAAACAATCAAAATTAGGGAAGAAAATTTTACAACTAACAACAACAACAATAATAATAATAATAATAAATAATGAAAACAACAAACATTATTGTGACATAAAACAAAATAGAAAGTATTAAATAATAATATATATACTTTCAAAAATCATACACAAGCTAATTTTAATTAATCATCCAATATTTACTCCAAATTCTATTTTACACCATAATTTGATGTTAATACAGCTTCACAATCTCTAACTATTCACTTTAAATTTATATCCAATAACAAAATAGTATTATTTTATTATTTTCTACCTACTTTATTATTATTATTATATTATTATATTACTTTTACATTTTCAAATCACAATTAAAATTACAACTACAAAAATAAAACTACAACATCACAAAAATCACAAATACAAATCCACAATTATAATCAAAATTACAAAATTACAATTATATTTCAGTAACCATAACAAAAAAATAATTATATAAACTTATTTTACAAAACAAAAACAAAAGAAGAAAATATTAAAAAAAAATTAAGAAAATAAGTTGCCATTTCTTCGGGGCCAACTTTGGCATTGAATTGTAGCAACACCAATTTATGGCTTTGGATTTTAAACTCCATTATTGGAGCAAAAATCCAACTTCAACTCCACATGTAACATGGGATTAGAGATACTCTAATAAAATATTTGACAGAAGTAAATTAGACTTGATTCTTTGCATACTTTATTATGTATATAATTAAATTTATATGTTCAATACATATTTAAAAATCTATTGAATGACGGAAAAATTTATCATGTCAACTATATTGACGCGCTAACCATTTTAATACTTTGAACTCAATATATTATTTATTTTAATGTATCTGTTAATCAAAATCACTTGTACTCATGTCAAAAGGTGAAAGTTGAACATACATTGCTACATATAAACATATTTGAACTGTTCAAGTCTCGAACATTAATTTTGATGTTAGAATATTATATATATATTTTTAGATAACTAATCTTATGATAATTAAATAAGAACATATATATTATCTCTACAAACTGTGTTTAGTATATAAAAAATTAAGCTATATTAAATTAGCATAAAATAATGTCGGATTAAATAAATTTTATAATAAAATATGTTGCAATTGGATTTTAAACTCCATTATTGGAGCAAAATTCAACTCCAACTCCACTTATAATGTGGGATTAGGGACGCTCTAATAAACTATTTGACAGAAGTAAGTTAAATTTGATTGTCTGCTCTCTGTTATATATATAATTAAATTTATATATTCTATACATATTATAAAAAACAACCGGAAAGATTTGACATCCTAACTAGATGCACCTCATAACTAAATATCCCAAAAAAATTTATTAGCACGGTATTTTTATTTTATTATATTTGTCAATACACACCACTTGTATTCTTGAAAACTGAAAGGTATACATGTATAACCAAACAATAGGAAGGAGCATATTAACATATTTGTATGATTTAAATCTAAGGGATTAATTACTTGTCCAACTATATACAAGTTAATATATATTATTTTTAGATAATTATACTTTTAATAAATAAATAAAAATATATACTCTCTCCCCACTTCTAGAATAAGATATTCAACAAAACAACTTAGACTTGATTGTTTGTATTCTGTAATCTATGTCGAGTACATATTTAAAAAATTATTGGATGGTGGCAACTTTGAAAAACTATTACTTTGAACCATAATAATTAATTGGGGCATAAAAATACCACATATAAACTATAAAAGAAAATGGATTGTAAAGCTTATTGAGTTTCATCTACTCCTTAAGAAGTCATTTATTTCCCTTTACATTTTAAGCAACAACTAAAAATTGGAAGATATATTAATCTTTAAATTATATACACATTGGTTATATAACTTATATTAAGATCCAATACTACATATAACCTTTAAAAAACAGAAGAATTCAAAAAGAAAAAGGAAAAAAAAAGGAAATGTTGTACAATCAAATATCATAAAATTTCTTCAAAACTTATAAAAAAATGAATTATTTCCAAATGAAAGAAACTAAAATTTATATTGAAAAAAGAAAAAGAAACTCGTACCAACCGAGCAGGCTAATTAAGATTAGCAGAGTAATTAATTATGGTTGAAATGAAGATCTGCTAAGGGAAGAAGATGAGTGGGCAAAATTAGGATTAATATGTGAAGCTTTTTATATTCCTTAATTTCCTCAATATAAAAATTAGCTTTTATTTTTTCAAGAGTGGAAGATATATTTTTAAATGTTTAATATCCTATTCCTTACACAAGAGGACAAAATTGCGACGGCTCGATAATTTGGTATACTCTTTTATTTTTTCATGTATTAAATTTATATTTTTTGAATTTTGTTCATTAACTTGTGGCAAATAAATTACTGTGGCATGTATAATTGATTAACAAATCGATAAAAAATACTAACAGAATAATTGGCTCTAATTCGGCTTCTTTGAAGTTCTTTGGCTCTAATTCAGAAATAAAAGTAATATTTTCAAAATATTCTCTTAATTGTACCTTTATCATTATTTTCTCGGAAGGGTTATCAATAATGTCATCTCTTGAATGATATTTGTGATATCTAAACTCCTTTGGTCATCTGTTGATTTTCTTGCACTTGTAAATCTTGGATATTTTGTTCAACTTGATCACAAAAGTTTTCACTTTTTTTTTTGCAGGGAGATGGACTTGTCAATTTGATTTTCATCCTGCGAATCAAGTTTTTCAAGAGTATCCTCAAAATTTTTTTTAGAAAGCTTGTTAGTTTCTTCAAAAACAATATGCATGGACTCTTTTATAGTAAGTGTTCTCTTATTGAAAACTCTATATGCCTTGCTATGCAATGAATAACCAAGAAAAATACCTTCATCGGATTTTGAATCGAATTTTCCAAGATAATCTTTATTGTTCAAAATAAAATACTTACACCCAAATTAATAAAAATAACCAATATTTAATTTTCTACTATTACACAATTCATATGGAATTTCAAAGATCTCACTAATAACTTGGTTTAAAATCATAACAAGATAAGTTTACACTTTATGCCCAAAAAACACATTCGCAAATTATTTTCATGATTAAAATTTATAAATAATGGAAGTGCTTTTAAAAAACCGAAGCTTTTTATAAAATATAAATGGATTACTCAAGGCTTCAATTTTAAAATAACAACAGTAAAACATGAAGGATCATTAACAATGACTAATGCAAAAATTATACTCCAAACTTGATGTGAAATACACCAATAAATCCGAAAGCAATAATTCTAATAGTATAGGAGTAGAAGTTAACTCTGTAATTTTGATAAACTTCTAAGCAAAACAATGAGTATTGTGAAAAACATTTTAGAAAAAAAAATGCTTTGAAGAGTTTGGAGGGTTTGAAAGACAGAGAAGCACAAGTATTAAATAAGAGCAACACTAAATTTGAACTTGTGGGGAGAATTATTTATTAAAACTCACAGTAGTTTCTTTTGCTCTCAAATATTACGTTGGTCCCTATGCGTATACTCACTGAGTCAGATGGGGGTGAATGATTCATTCAATATCTTATAAAACTTTTTCTCGATTTTTATAGCTCTGTTGAGTGAGGTCAGTTGGCTGAGTGAAATAGCTGAAAAATGCGATTAAGTAAAGGACACAGAGATTTTATACTGGTTCGGCAACCAGTGCTTACATCCAGTCCCGAGAGAGTGTCTCGGCTTTAATTCACTAATCTCAACTCCTTTACCCTAGGCGGAGAAGTCTTCGACAAATTCCCCAATTACAGTAAGTACCCTCCAAACTGCAATCACTCATCCGCTGACTAGAATACCCTCTTCTATCAGAAACTCAGTAAGAGTTTAAACAAGAGTTGAATCCAACTTATAGAAACATTGAATATCACAGTTGATTGATCTATACTATTCTCTCTTGATTTAAGCAGATTCTCGCTAAGTTGTGCTTTTCTTACTTGAATTCCTTTAAAGCTTGTGAATTGACAGAGTTTTTTGCTTCGAGGAAATTCAGGTGTAATCACCAAGTTCTAACGCTTGCATTCTAGCTCCTTTTATAGTTGGATTTGAGAAAGTAGCCGTTTAACTTGTCTTGGCATCTTATGAAATTGACAGCTTAGTAATCCACCCGTTGCTTCTTCAAATCGATCCGTTAAGAGATAGAATTGCATCGTTGTGAAATACATTTCAATCCGTTAGATTGAAATTCGAGCTCCAATTTGATATCTTTATCGTTTGGTGCCAGTCTTCCATTAGAGAGGACTCTCGCTGACGTGCCGCGTGTCTTCATCCCATTTCCTCTGGTTTTCTGACATGTTGCAGAGTGCGCGATACAAGGTTGGTAGATCTGCAGGATTACCCAAAGTGGCAACTGACTTGTTGCAACTTTGCATTGGAAGACTTTGTCATTTTCTTTATAATTTTGTGTCTTGTCAAGGCATTAATTCTTTTTATCTGTGTCTCATTAATGTTCCGGCAAAAAGCAATACTAAAAGCAAAGATACCTTTTTACCTTAAATGGTAAGGTCAGCAGCGTTGATAGACTTAAAGTAACTCAGCTGAAAAGATAAAACAAAATGTACACAACAGAAGCAAAATCTAAATATCAAGTGCTGAGTGAATAATACTAAGTCAGCGATTAAGTACTCAGCCTAGAAACCACTCAGAGTTAAACTAAATAGCTAGGTCAGCAGAGACTCGAAATTATACCCTTGAATTTACTAACTCCCTTAAACCATAGACTATTTATTTTAACATCATTATTGATTTAATTATCTCAAAGTGAACTTAATTGTTATGATCAAAACTTAAGCACTACTGAGTCATCCACTGAGTCAGTCCAAACTCGTGCTTGGTTCAACAATCTCCCCCATTTTGATCAATGACAATTAACTTGAGCGAGAATTAAATCAATAAGTTATCTAGATCAGAGTTACCTTATACTCATGCTTGATATGACTTTTGTTCAACATCTTCAATCTGCTTAGAGTGAATGCTAACTCCCCCATAATTCTTGAATCTTCTGAGTTTAGCATCCCTCAATACTTCTCATATATTTCTGCAAATGATCAGAGCATAAATATCTATAGTAGAATAATATATGAAGTTAAGAAGATCTTAACTTAGAATAAAAAATGTAATCTTTAATTAAATAAGAACTTGAGTATAGATAACAAAGAGTTAATTTATACTAAGTTTTATAATAAGCACTATCGATTACATAAGTTCTATTCTAACCTTTTGGCATAAGCGGGGCTCCTAGATTTGCTCTTCTCTCCTCATAAACTTGCTGATCCCATCTAGTCTTCTTTTCTTTTGGCAGAGTAATCTCCTTGCCTTTCCTTTTCCTGGTTTTAGTATATTCTCTCTAAATGCACTCCAGATCCTTAGATAGGTTGTAGGAAAATTCAGCAATCCTCTGTTCTCTTTCCCTTTCTTCCTTTTCACGCTTATCGCGATCCTTCTCCACCATTGCCATTGCATCCAAAATGGCTTGAGTTTGATGATCAAATAAGTTCAGAGACTCTTCAAATGTTTTTAGCTGACTACAGGCAGTTGATGGGAAATTCCGCACAAGCAGCTTATAGATTTCTTGCTATATAACTTCTTATTCTCTAAGAAAGGCGAATAATCCTACCAAAGAAAGGGATTGAGACAGATTGACATGATATTGAGCATTTAAACATTCTTTGGATATCTGGGTGAGACATGCTATTGTTATAGCTTGATTGTTCTCTCTGAGTATGCCCTCTAGCATTGGAGTGCTCCTAATATGAGTAGTGACTTCATTGTGAATCGTATCCAGGGCTTTTCCATCATTAATGACATGAGCTTGAACTTGCTTGATTTGGTCTCTGATATGACCAAGTTTCTGATAAAGATTAGGCTTCAGTTCAACATTTATCATCACAATATCACTGCTTAAAGCATCTGAAATATTAAGCCTCTTCAAGGCATTAAGCACAGCTCCCTTCGAGTCCTTGACTCCTTGTAGCATCTCCTCCTTCACTTTCCTTAGCTTAGTGTGTAACCTATGATGCTTGGTTACCACTATGACCAGAATGCTATAACCATCTAGCACCTTTAAAATAGCATCCAGTCCATCTACAACTGCATTCAGTCTAGTTGTGTTCTCATCATTCTCCTTGATCAGAATGCTATAACCATCTAGCACCTTCAACATAGCCTCAAGTAAGGGATTGAATTTATCTATCATTGAATTGCGAAAATCCCTTTCATCACTAAGCACTTTGCAGTTGTTCTCATAGATCTTAGCCATATGCTTCTTGAGCTCTACAACTTCCATCTTCAAACCAGCTGCCTGTCTACCTGCAATAGAAAACAAAGGCAAAGTATGGGATACTATTGCCTTCACCAAGGAAAATTGAGAAGGTACTGATTTGATATGGGCCTTCGTTTCCTCAACAGCCTTTATAAAATCTCACACTGGCTCAACAACCTTGGCGATTCTCCCTAGGATATCCTCAAAAAATAGAGATTTTGCTATTTTAGCATCTATTTCAGCATCTGTCCCTAGTCCTGGAAATCTTTCTCTTCCCATTCTCCTTATGTCTCCCCATAACTCTGCATTTGGATTGAATTGGGGTTGAGGTTGAGGTTATTGGGGTGGTTATTGTTGTTGCTCAGGAGTCTCCTCAATGATTAGAGATCCTCTGACTGGTGGAGGTCCTTCCAAATATAACTATTCATGTACAGGAGATCCTACTGGGGAAAGATATAGGATGGTGGTTGTTTGGTCAGAGGGTTGGTCATTTGGGTCAGAGGTTTGGTTTGAATTTGATGTGGATGTTGTTTGGTTTTCTTGTAGGGGTAAGACAGAGATTGGTATAGGTGAGAGTGGTGTTTCGGTGATGTGTTCGGAAAAGTAAAAAATTCTTCAGGTTCCTTCTCCTTCTCCTCTATAGCACCTTTAACAACAGACTCACTGACCTGAGTTAGAGAATCCTTAGTCAGTTGAGCTCTGTGCTCAACTATTCAGTCAGTTGAGCTCTGTGCTCAACTATCACTACCTCTTCTTCCTTGTCTTCTAGGTCTCCCTATTCCTCATCAATTACTATCTTCATTCTCTTCAACAAACCCCTCTTCCTCTCCTTCCTAGCCTTCTTGACTTCCTAAGCAGTCAGAGTGACATGATGGTCAGAGTTTAGCACATTGAATTCAACACCTTCCACTTCAATCACACCATCTTCCTCCTCATGCTCTTCTTGATTATCTATTCCATTCAGAGCTCCTATAATTTCATCAACAACATCTGGAACTTCTTTTTCAGCCAAGTTGGCAACGACCTTCTCTAAAATTTTAGCCTTAGCCTTAGCTGCTGCTGTTGCTTCTTCAGCCTTTCTTCTTATAGTGGCCTTAATCTCCTCCTGCTTCTTCTTAATTCTCTCTTCCTCAACAGTCCTTATGTTCTCAGCTTCTTCTATATCTTGGATAACTCTTGTCCCTCTCTGCACCATCAACTTCTTCTTTGGCTGACCTACTTGAGAAATAAGAACTGATGTGGCTTTCTTTCCCTTTGTAGTCACCTCTTCCAGCTGAGCTATATCTGCTTTCTTCTTCTTTTCCCTTTCCAAGGGCATTTCTTCTCTCAGCTCTTCCTCAGACCTCTTCTCTTCCTCAATCTCCTAAGGAGTCAACTCTCTTCTCTTGTCTTCTTTAACTTCCGTGGAAGATCTTGTCTTCTTTAGGACAACAGCTGGAATCAAGCTCACTGAGCTCCCTTTCTTGTCTTTCTTGGAGTCCTTCTTGACCTCCTTCTTCACTACTGGCTTCCCATACATGTCTTCTCCTCTCTCATCTCTGAGTTTGGTTATTCTTTCAAGCTCTCTTTCTACAAAGGCATCCAAGGTCAGGTCCTCCTCATAAGGCTGAATGGGCTTCATTTCCATGATAGCCTTGGGGTCCTTCACTCTGACTTCCCCTCTTTTCAATTTTATATACTTAGTCTTTACAAGCCTCTCATTAGCTTTAAGTCCATGAAAGTGAGCATTGGTAAGGATTCTAGACTCAATCACTTTCATCTAAATGTTGCTCTTGATAGCTCATCCTTCCATATCAATCTCATACGCCCTACATATCTCCATGACTAGCTGTTCATACACCTTATGCTTGCTGACCTTCAAGAATTTGTGAAGTATGGCCATGGGCTAGTTGATGCTCATGCCATAGGTCAGTGCGTAAACAAATACTCTTTCAAAGTTAGAATAACTCCCTGTAGAGTCTGTCTTGGGCAGAATCACCTTGGTCACTAACTCATGTGCTTGTTTCCCTTCTTTGGTGAACATAGCAGCAATAAGCTCACCAGCTTTATAGTCCGAAGGAACTTCATAATCTATAGGGATGTCAACGTAATCTTCATCATTGATAACTCATAGCTTTAATCCTCTTTCTTTCATCCCCAAAAGCCTAGCAATTAGCTTATGAAGTGATGTCTGATATTGACATGCTTCATCCTGCCATATTGAGCTAGATTCTTGGATAGGTCAATTGCACTCTTATTATCACACATGACTTCAAGACCATTTAACTTTATACCATAATCATCCAATTACTCCTTGATCCATGGCAGTTGTGCTACACAACTTCATATAGCTATGTACTCAGCCTCAGCTGTACTCAGAGCTATAAAAGTCTGCTTCTTGCTGTACCATATTACTAGATAGTCACAAAGGAAATGACAACCTCCTATGGTGTTTTTCCTTTCAAGTTTGTCTCTTCCATAGTCAACATCAGTGTATCCTATCAGAGTAAAGTCTGCATTACTTGGATACCACAAACCTACATTAATAGAGCCTAGCAAATACCTGAGAATTCTCTTAACATTAGCTAAATGAGATTCTTTGGGGTTAGCTTGATATCTTGCACAATAACATACAACATATTGAATGTCAGGCCTACTAGCAGTTAAGTAAAGTAAAGAACCAATAATACCTCTGTAGAGCTTACTCTCTACAGGTTTACCTTCCTCATATTTACTCAGAATTGTGTCAATGGCCATGGGTGTTGACATTGGCTTGGCTTTATCCATGTCAAACTTCTTGAGAACTTCCTTGGCATACTTAGCTTGACTGATGAAGATCCCATCACCACCTTGCTTGATTTGCAAACTAATAAAGAAACTAAGCTCTCCCATCACTGACATTTCAAATTCTTTCTTTATCTGCTAGCTGAACTCTTTGCATAGCTTTTCATCAGTTGCTCCAAAAATGATGTCATCCACATATATTTGGACTAGCAACACATCTTGATGCTTCTTCTTTATAAACAGAGTTGTATCTGCTTTCCCTCTGATATAACCTTTGCTGATCAAAAAGTTAGTCAGTCTCTCATACCAAGCTCTTAGAGCCTATTTCAGTCTATATAAAGCTTTCTTTAGCTTGTAGACATGATTTAGATATTTGGGGTCTTCAAAGCCTGGGGGCTGTCTGACATAGACCTCTTCTTGAATATAACCATTAAAAAAAGCACTCTTCACATCCATTTGAAATAACTTGAATTTTATATGGGATATAAAAGCACAAATAATTCTTATGGCTTCAAGTCTTGCTACTGATGCAAATGTTTCTCCATAGTCAATGCCTTCTTGTTCATTGTAGGCTTAAACAACTAATCTGGCTTTGTTTCTGAAAACATTACGAGCTTCATCTAGCTTGTTTTTGAAAACCCATTTAGTACCTATGATTGACTTTCCTTTGGGTTTCTCCATTAAATCCTAAACTTTATTTCTTCTGAATTGGTCTAGCTCTTCTTGTATAGCAATCATCCAATTGTCATCAAACTCAGGATCTTCAAACTTCTTCTGTTCAATCAATGATGCAAATGCTGACTGGCTTATCATTCTGTTTAGCTGACCTCTAGTCAGCACTGGATTTTGCACACCATCAAGAATCTTGTCAACTGGGTGATCTCTTCTTGCTCTGACTTCTTTTGGCAGATTAGGATCAGCTCCCTAAACTACAATCATTGGTTGAGCATCCACATCATCACCAAAGTTGATTGATTGGTCCAAGTCAACTTGATATTCTTCTTTTTCTTGTACTGGATAAATAACTATGGACTGACTAACTGATTCACTGACTTGTTCCTTTTCTCTTTCATCATTAATTGCTTGTCTACCTACACTATTAGTTTTATCAAAATCTACATGCATGGACTCCTTTAAGATGCCAGTCCTCTTGACATACACTCTGTATGCCCTACTGTGTGTAGAGTAACCTAAAAAGATTCCTTCATCAGCCTTGGGGTTAAATTTAATCAATTGGTCTTTAGTGTTTTATATGAAGCATCTACAACTAAAGGCCTTGAGATGAGCAACCTTGGGTTTGCGTCCCTTCTAAAGTTCATAAGGAGTTTTATTCAAAAGTGGGTTAATAGCTTCTCCCTAGAAATACTTTGGTAGATTGTTATCACTTAGCATAGAATGACCCATCTCCACAATAGTGCAATTCTTTCTCTTAATAACCCCATTCTACTGATGTGTATGAGGGGCAGAAAAATTGTGGTCAATGCCATGCTTGGAACAGAATTCCTCAAACTGCCTATTTTTGAATTCTCTTCTATGGTCACTGCGGATTCTATTGATTTTAAGGTCTTTTTCATTCATGATCCGGGTAGCCAACCTAGAGAATGATTCAAATATTTCATCTTTGCTTGCTAGCAAGAAAATCCAAGTGAACCTAGTTAGATCATCTATAACCACACGGGTGTATTTCATTCCACCTAGACTTGTTGGCACAACAGGCCCAAACAAATCCATGTGTAGAAGATCAAGGGGACGAGAAGAAGATATATCAGCTATAGATTTAAAGGCCTTCCTAAATTATTTCCTAAGTTGGCATGCTGAGCAGAGTTTATCTTTATCAAAGGCTAGATTGGGTAATCCCTCAACAAGTTCATTTCTGGCTAATTTGGACAGATTGGCCATATTTATATGTCCTAAACTTATGTGCCATAGCCATGAGTTTTCCTCCTCAGAAACTAAACATATATCATTGGACCTAGGGGATAAATTAATCATATAAACTTTATTAATTCTAGGAGCAAAAAGAATAGTTTGGTCAGAGTTACCATCAATGACTGAGCAGCCCGCTGAGTTAAATATTACTTCCTGCCTTTGTCACATAGCTGATCAACTTACCAAGTTGAAATTTAGGCCTTTTATTGGAGACACATTATCAATTGAAGGCTTGACTCCCACTGTGCCATTGCCAACAATCTTTCCTTTCTTGTTGTCTCCAAAACTGACACTTCCATTTCTTCTTAGCTCCAATGTGATGAATTGCTTTTCATCACCTGTCATATGCCTCGAGCATCCACTATCTAAATACCACATTCTGCTTTCATTAGTGGATCTCAGGCTCACCTGTAAAATAATTAAGTTTTCTTAGGTACCCATGCCTTTTTCTAGTAGGGTCCTCCCTTGTTAGTGGTGGTCATCATTGACCTATCATACTCATTATAGTAACCATTTTTGTGCCTATACATGACTATAGCATGTCCTGGCTTACCATAAAAATTACAAGGGGCCTTAGGATTAGGCTTGCTCACTTTACTCTTTTGAGAAACCTTCTTAGAGTGGTAAGTGTGGTTACTCTGAGTATTCCTGTTAGGTTGAGAAGGGACCCGTACCTTTTTCAAAGCTGTTACTTCAGCAGCTAGCTCATCCAATTTCTTAGAGAGTTTGTTGTTATATCCATTTTGGTATTTAACTTTTTCCATCAGGTACAGGATGTCAAGTGATGTAGAAGAGTTGACATCTTCTATATCATCACACCTCCTCTGAAGTAATTTGATGTATTTGGTTGGCTTCTTAGTCATATTAATAACATCATTAAGTACTGAGGCAAGCTCATCAGAAGACAAAGGGGGTACAGAATTTACCTCAGAGTCATTTCCTTTGTCTTGGCCTTGGTCAGCTGATTGTCTGGCAGCGGAAGTAGTTGGTTGATCAGCTGACTCTGAGTGAACTCAATCATCTTTAGCCATGAGATACACATTGGCAGAATCATGTGCTTCTTCATCTGAGGATGATGACTCTTATTCAGAGTCACTTCAGGTAGCAACAAGGGCTTTCTTACTCTACTTCTTCTTGAACTTATTCTTCTTAGCTTTAGGATAACTCGATTGAATATGCCCCTTCTCACCACATTCAAAGCATTCGATGTCTTTGTTGTGCTCTTTATTGAATTCCTTTCATGGTCTATCAACTGCTCTCTTCTTATACTTGCTTGTCTATCTAAACTTTTAAAAGTTCTTCTATTAACCCAGATATCTCCTAAAATTATTGGTCATGGAGGCTATCTCTTCTTTTCTATCCTCTGGTTATCCTTCCTCATAAGAATCTTCTTCTTCTTCATCATCATCATCAGCTTTCAGAACAACAACTCTTCTTGAGCCTTCTTTCTCTTTGGACCTGTACTTCTTGGACTCATCTTTATATTGTTTCAAGGACATCTCATGAGTCAGCAGAGTTCCAATCAGCTCATCAAACTTATAGGTCTTCAAATCATGAGCCTCTTCAATAGAACTCTTCTTGGCTTCCTAATCTTGAGTCAAGCTTCTAAGAGTCTTCTTGACAGTCTCTTCTTCTGTGAAGGTCTTGCCAAGTCTTTTTAGATCATTAACTATATTCATAAACCTGGTGTTCATATTGGAAATATCCTCCTTAGGATTCATGTGAAATCACTCATAATCCCTCATAAGAATATTGATTTTGGACTCTTTCACCTTGTCAATACCTTCATAAGAAACTTCCAACTTCTTCTATATCTCTTTGGCTGTCTCACATCCTGAGATGTGATTAAACTCAGTAGCATCAAGAGCACAATGAAGATAGTTGATAACAGTTGCATTCTCTTTAAGTTTGGATAAATCATTGTTATCCCATTCAGTGGAGTACTTATCAATAGTAACTCCATACTTCACATGTGATGGAACATATGACCCTTTTACAATGGCCATCCAAGCATGCATACTCTGGGACCGAATGAAGTTAGTCATTCTATTCTTCTAGTAAGTATAATGCTCTCCATTAATCATTGAAGGCCTGGTAACTAACATGCCTTCAGGCAGAATATAAGCTTAAGCCCTTCCACTGGATTCTCCTTTGTACGCCATGGTCTTTATCTCATAGATTATGAAACCTATGAAATAAGAAATGCTCTGATATCACTTGTTGGTCCCTATACGTCACTCACTGAGTCAGAGGAGGGGTGAATGAATCAATCAATATCTTATAAAACTTTTTCTCGATTTTTATAGCTTCACTGAGTGAGGTCAGCTGGCTAACTAAAATAGCTGGAAAATGCGTTTAAGTAAAGGACACAGAGATTTTATACTGGTTCGGCAGCCTGTTCTTTCATCCAGTCCTGAGAGAGTGTCTCAGCTTTAATTCACTAATCTCAACTCCTTTACCCTAGGCGGAGAAGCCTTTCACAAATTCCCCAATTACAGTAAGTACCCTCCAAACTGCAATCGCTCACCTGCTGACTAGAATACCTCTTCTATTAGTAACTTAATAAGAGTTTAAACAAGAGTTAGATTCAACTTATAGAAACATCGATCTAGTTACAAATGATCTAATATCACAGTTGATTGGTCCATACTATTCTCTCTTGATCTAAGCAGATTCTCGCTGAGTTGTGCTTTTCTTACTTGAATTCCTTTAAAGCTTATGAATTAATAGAGTTTTTTCTTCTAGGAAATTCAGGTGTAATCACCAAGTTCTAACGCTTGCATTCTTGCTCCTTTTATAATTGGATTTGAGAAAGTAGCCGTTGAACTTGTCTTGGCATCTTTTGAAATTGATAGCTCAGTAATTCACCCATTGCTTCTTCAAATCGATCTGCTAAGAGATAGAATTGCACCATTGTGAAATATATTTCAATCGGTTAGATTGAAATTAGAGCTTCAATTTGAAATCTTTATCGTTTGGTGCCAGTCTTCCGTTAGAGAGAACTCGCGTTGACTTGTCGCGTGTCTTCATTCCATTCCCTCTGGTTTTCTAACATGTTGCAGAGTGCGCAATACAAGGTTGGTAGATCTGTAGGATTACCTAAAGTGGTAACTGACTTGTTGCAGCTTTGCATTGGAAGACTTTGTCACTTTCTTCATAATTCTGTGTCTTGTCAAGGCATTAATTCTTTTTGTCTTTGTCTCATTAATGTTCCTACAAAAAGCAACAGTAAATGCAAAGATATATTTTTACCTTAAATGGTAAGGTCAGCAGCGTTGACAGACTTAAAGTAACTTAATTGAAAAGATAAAATGAAATGTACACAGTTGAAGTAAAATCTAAATATCAAGTGCTGAGTGAATAATACTAAGTCAGCGATTAAGTAAGTACTTAGCCCAGAAATCACTCAGAGTTAAACTAAATAGCTAGGTCAGCGGAGACTCAAAATTTTACCCTTGAATTTACTAACGCCCTTAAACCATAAACTATTTATTTTAACATCATTATTGATTTAAGTATCTCAAACTGAACTTAATTGTTATGATCAAAACTTAAGCACTACTGAGTCAATCACTGAGTCAGTCCAAACTCGTGCTTGGTTCAACACATTATATAGTTGCTTCTCAATCCTCAATATTACATCCTAAACATCTAATTTTTGAACCACTTTAATCTTCGGGGATGTTCTTTGGATATACCTACAAAAGCAAACTATACAGATTTTGATACCCAACCAATATAGGGTCCTTTCTGGTTAGTGACATTCGATTCCTTTTTAGGAATCCACGTAGCTTTACATTTGTAAAGCCCTTTTCAAAAATTGCATTCTCTAATACCATGTCCAAAATTATTACCATAATGACTTGTCATTTTTTAGTTAAAAGTATAAAAATGATTTGTTTTATAATTTCTCTTCTGACTAGATAAAAGATTTGACTTGTTGTTTGCTTGATAGGAACTTGTAACTCTTTTATTGGAATGGTAGTCAACAAATTGAGTTGGTTGATTAACTCTATGATGTGGCACTTGGCAGGAGTGGTGATTTGGCATGGATCTTGAAGGATGTGACTTGGGTGAGTTTCTCCTTCTCTTTTGAAATTGATAAGACATATGAGGGGGTAAGTATTTTGAAGGATATGTCTTATTTTTTTGGTTGTCGGTGAACGATATGACTTGGGTTTATTTTCTTTCCAACATTATTAATACAAGACCTTTTACAGGAAGAGAGGATGATTTTAATTTAGAAGATGAACAACTAAGTCCACTCTTATCATTAAAACTCCTTTGATCTCCAATCAATCCATTCAACATTTTCTCACCATTTGAAAAATTGGTAAGTGTTAAGTGTTGAATTCAACAAATCATTTCTCTTTTCTTGAACACAAATTTTTCTTACCAACTCAAGATTGGTATTTTCAAGAAAGCTAATTTTATTTGAAGTTCAAGATTTTCTTCTTCTTTTTCTCTTTCAAGAAGTCTAATCTTACTTTCTATTTCAAGCTTTTCTTTTCCTTGATCATTTTGATTTTCAATAAGTTTTTGATGATCATTATATAATTTAAGATAAGCTAGAATAAGATCTTTATGAGATAAGGTTTTTAAAATTACCTCATTTTCAATTTCTGCCTCTTCTTGATGTGATGAGCTTTCTTCTTCACCTCTGGCCAAAGAGCAGATTTCTATATTTACTTCTACTTCTTCGTCGTCAGAGCTGTCATCACTTTTGGCCAAAGAGCGTATTTCTATATTTTCTTCTACTTCTTCATCGTCAGAGCTATCATCATCTCTTTCACTTGAAGTAGCCATCATAGCTTTCCTTTACACGTCTCTCCATAAATTAGCTCAAGTTTATCCCATATTTCTTTAATTGTTGAACATTCTGAAATAACTTGAAGTTCATCATTAGTTATTGAACAAAATAAAATTACGCTAGTTGAACGATTCAAAAAATATATTGTCCAATCTTCATAACTAAATTCATCTAAATCATTTATCATTTGGAATAATATTATTATCTACTACTTTTGTAGGGACAATGTTTCCTTCTTTAATAATCTTCCATAATCTTATGTCAGCGGAATTTATAGAAATTTCCATTTGTGACTAGAGATCATAATCTTCTGGAGTGAAAGAAGGAGAGCAAAAATCAGGAAAACTGTTGTAAGGCTTAACCATAATTGATTTACAATTAACTAGCCATATTAGGATTACTCTAAGGATTTTACTCCTTTTGTTTAGAGACTAGCTCCGATACCAATTGTTGGTCTCGAAATAGCTAGGAAAAATACTAGAGGGGTGAATAGTATTTTAGAAATCTTTTTTAACTTAAAATATTTTTTGCCTTTTAAAAAAATATTTTAACTCAATCTCAAAGTAAGTAAATGCAGTAAATATAAATTGCAAGTAAATAGAGTCGCTTTAGAGAGATTGAGACGCTGCGGATTTATACTGTTTCAGCAACCCCTTTGCCTACGTCCAATTCCCAAATCAATTGACTTGAGATTCCTTCATTATCTGTTTCCAATCCAAGCAGAAAACAAGCCTGTCATACTTTTTATGGGCTTAAGTCTCAAACCTTACAACCACTATTTTTGCGCGGGCTAAACAGCGAAACCTATCTTGTTATTTTTGCTGGCTTAACAACAAAACCTATACAATTATGCTGATGACTATTTTGTGTTGTAGGAACACTTAAGAAGCTTTTTCTCTCTTTTAAGCTAGAAGAATTGCACAGAAGATTTAATCTCTTTAAAACTTATAAATTGTAAAATTGCTTTGAATCTTCCAAGTTTCAATCTTCATACTGAATATCTTTTATAGTTGATGTAGAAGCTTCTTTGAATATTTGAAAATATAGCTGATAAAAATCCCCTTTAGACAAAAGAGTTGTTAAGGGTCTTCTTAGAATTGGGGCATTTGATAACTAGCCGTTAAAAATCTCCTTAGCTAAATGAATTTGTTGGACACATTTGAAACTATGGTTGTCTGTAATTTTCCCACATCATCATTGACGTGATTATAAAGGATCTCGATTGTTGACTTGTAGCTTTTCAAAATATGGCTGTTGAAGGTCTCCATTTACAATCTCCATTGTAGAATTGGTTGATGGATAAACATAATTATTGTGGGTCTCCTTTGTCAAATGCCACATCGCCTTTTGATGAAGAAAGTTGCGTGTTTTGAAGTAGCATTTCTACCTCATTCTTTGTATAATCTTGTAGCTTTGTCATATGGCATTTTGGTCTTCGTAATCACCTACTTCAAAATAATTCTTTGTTTAATTAGTTAAATTTGTGTATGCTTGTACACATGGCATCAATAATTTAATTCTTCATTTTTAACTTCTTCTTTATAATATATTTTGATATTAATTAACACATTAATGTACTTGTATTAATATATCAAAAATATATTGTTAGGTGTTTTATCTTTCCTTTACCTTGATGTAATCATCGAAATTAGACTCACTAAATTTTGTGAGAATAACATGGAAAATTTGGTCAATTTCAAAAGTGTAGTGGTATATGAGAATTCAATTGATGTTTTATATCTCTAAAAGAAAATTAAATCAGATTTATAGTATATATTAGTTACTATGATATAAGATCTTATTCCAAGTCAAAAGACTCAAAACTATCACAGTTAGTGAAGAAAATTCTAGAAATTACAACAATTACAACAACAATAATAATAATAATAATAATAATAATAATAAAAAATAATGAAAACAACAAACATTATTGTGACATAAAACAAAATAGAAAGTATGAAATAATAATATATATATTTTTAAAAATCATACACAAGCTAATTTTAATTAATCATCCAATTTTTACTCCAAATTCTATTTTACACCATAATTTGATGTTAATACAGCATCATAATCTCCAACTATTCACTTCAAATTTATACCCAATAACAAAAAAGTATTATTTTATTATTTTCTATCTACTTTTATTATTATTATTATTATTATTATTATTATTTATTACTATTACTAGTGTAGTACTCCGTGTGATGTACGGATAGGTCATTTGTAATCTGTATATCAAAGATAAATTTATTTTGTATTATATATGTATATATAATAAAAAAATATTAAATCTAAAAAAATATATTATATTGTGTATCAAATTGAATTACGGAAAGCTCTTTATATACAAAGAATATCATATTAAATTTATCATAATTTTTTGTATTGTTATATTGGTTACAAACTCTATTTCTTCTTAATTATTAACTATGTTTTCGAATTAATCCAACTATATTGCGTTCTTAATCTTTACAAATATAAAATTATAAAAGTAGAGCAGAGAGTATGTGATAACAAATTTATGTTTCCAAATATTCTTATCCACACTCTAAACATTTAATCCACGGTTGGTCATCTTTTTATCTTTTTTTTTCAAATCTCATCTTAATCACCAATGAATCACACTTGAATTTATAAATCACCAAAGGATTCATAAAATTCATTTATTTCTTCTTGACAAATTCATTGATCAGCAACAGGTTTTTCCAATCTAGGGAAAATAATATAAGAATTGCAAAATTTACCAAAAACAATTGAAAAGATAAATATAAGAAATAACATTTTACTTTAAAATAATATTCAAACGGATATATATAAGGAAAACTTATCAAAATATTTAACATTTTACTTTTAATATAAATTCTAACTCATTAAAATAGTAATATAAATTAGAACAATATGATAATAAAATAAGATAAATTTAATAATAAAATTATAATATTTCTTTTGAAAGATTTGAAAGGTTTTAATAATTACAGATCAGAACCTTTAATATAAATACTAATTAATTTAAATACTGATTTAAATTAGAATAATATGGTAATAAAATAAAATAAATTTAATATCAAAATTGTAATACTTTTTTGAAAGGTTTTAATAATAACCATTTATATATGAAAATTAAGTTTAAAAAGTCTTAATAATAACCAATTTTAAATATCATTATTATAGAAGGTAAACGTACAATGATTTAAAACAATAATGACACGAAAATAATTCATCTACAAGAAAATTGACTTTTAGTGGGGAAGTTTTTCCCCACTAAAAGCTGTTTTTTTGCCACTAAAACAATTCTTGGCGAAAAAAAATTTCGCGGCTATTGCTACGCCTCTAAAGGGTTAAGAGGCAAAAATTATTTTTCGCCACTAAAAATCTATCAATAGTGGTGAAACATTTCGCCACAACATAAAAGCAATAGTGGCGAAAAAAATCGCCACTAAAAAATGAAGCAATTGTGGCGAGCTTATACGCCACTAAGTAGAAGCAACAGTGGCGATTTTATTTTCCCCACTAACTGATGTTTCTTATAGTGGGGATATTTTGGCCACAGTAGAATTTATGATTTGGTTGTTTGTCCCGCTATAATTTTGTTTTTTAATAAGTACTATGAGCAATATAATAAATTTTTTTGACATCAAATAAAAGAAATTATATTATTGAATAAAAGTTTTGATTTATCAATTGTAAAAATAATAACACATATTTGAGAAATTGACAAAAGATTACATATATAATATTGTTTACAAAAAGATGACAAAATTACAAAAAGAACAAATATGTCAAAAGTTTCTTTGTTCATTTCAATTTCTCTATTGTCGTCACATTACCTATTAAAAGCAGAACAAAATAACAGTTACACTAGTGAATAGAGAAATATAAGCACCAAATAAACTTTATTTCACAACTAAAAATTCAAAACATTGTTTAGCTAAAGCCATCAACACACCACTCCATAGTAGCAAGCAAGAAAAGCTAAAATAAAAGAGAAAGAATAAGAAATATCAACGGTTTCAAGAAAGAATAAAAAAACAAGTGCGCTTTGTCTCTCTTTTTGAGCAAGTTTTCATAAGAGTCCCTTTCACAGACAAGTTTGCAATTTCTATACAAATTTGCAATCCAATATATGTACTTGTATCAATCAGAGAAGAAAATGACTAAAAATGCTTCTAAAGTTTTTACACATTCATACGTATCTTAGTTGATTCACGGAATGCTTCCACAAACAACCTGTAACAAAGATACAACAAACATTGAAATTGATCAGTTTTATGTTCTATATTCTAAATCCAAGTTCCAACTCATGGACATTATATTCTTAATTAATATGTAGTAGATGAAATCAACATCAAATAAGTAAACCAGAATCTAGCAGTTATAATATGCTAGAAAGTTCGAATATTAAGAGGCAGGGGTAAATATGAAGTTCGAATATCAACAGAGGCATGGATAGATATATAGTTCAAATATCAACAAAATCTTAATAATATTCCTATATATATTTATTAATTACAGAATCCAATTACCTTATTTTTCATTAATTATAGGTGAGAATTCAAAATCCATGTTTTGATTGTCAATACACCTGCAAAATGTGATAAAATATTACATTAAAATTCATTGACACAAAAGTGTAAACAGATTTATTCAAACAATGTTAACATTTGCCATAAAATTTAAAACCTATATGCAAACTCGACATATAATTAAACACTGATCTCACCATGGGATTATAATTATATAGCACCATTTATTTATCACTTTCCCCATCATAAATGCATGTTGCCTCATCCACAATTGTCGGCTCAATATCTTGTCTCACTAAAGGGATTGCTATATTATCTTCACCAATAGTATACTCTGAGCTTTCAGTAAAACAATCTGTAACTCCTACATCCATCCCAATGCCATCATCTTCATTAGCACCAACAGGCATACTATAAAAACTTCGAGGCATCGTCTTCGTCACAACTCGCCAATTTAGGTTCAATTGATCTTTCACATAATAGACTTGTTCAACTTGGCTTGACAACACATATGGCTCATCAGTTTGCAAAAACTTTGAGATATTTATTGTGATGATTCCATTTTGATCTTTCTTTATACCATTATGGACATCATAAACATCATACCAATCACAACAAAATAAAACAACAACAAAACCACCACTATACTCTAATTCAATAATTTCGGTTAGTACACCGAAATACTCTTTCTCACCACTATTTTGGGTTTTTCATTTTGATCCTTTTTCCCGCGTATGAAATCTGAATCCATTAACAACATATCCATCGTAACAAGTAACTCGTTTGATAGGGCCTTGTGCTAATACGAAAAGATCTCTACTTATACTTTCATCACCTCCGTTCCACAAGCTTGTTACCTATTTAATGTAAGAAGTTGGCATTTGCATTCACAATCATATTATTATTGTAACTGAAACCTATGTTAAGTTATTCTAAATGAAACCTAAGTTTTTTTCACTTACAGTCTTTTCAAAACATCTTAAAAAATCTCCTTTGACAACATCACCACCTTCAAACAATCTGAAACGTCGAATATGATGTGTCAACATTTTTATGTATGTATAGGAAGCAAAAAAAGTCTACTTTTGCATGATTACTTACTCAAGAAATGGTTGTACAGCCTCACAATTTCTTGATACATATAAATGAGCTCGTTTCCGGTCTTGGTAACTCAATTCTTTCATCTTGCCTTTACTCAAAGGCTTTCCATTCACAATAAAGACTGATAGTTTGGAATTTTGTGGCGCCGAGTTTCCAGAATTTCGTTCAGTTTTATTGAATACTGTCTCAGACCTTTCTAACTATCTAGAGCAAAATGTTAGACATTCATTTACTATGTATCCCTCTGCTATTGATCCTTCTGGGTGTGATTTGTTACGCACACTAATCTTATACATGTGCATATCCCTATACAAGAATGAAAGTCAATTTTAATACACACATATATAAATATATATTTATGTATGTATCTACATGTACAAAAATATACCTCTCAAAGGGAAACATCCAATGATATTGAACCGGGCCAGCAAGCATGACTTGATGAGGTAAATGTATAGGCAAATGGACCATTACATCAAAAAATGATGGAACAAATGTTCTCTCAAGCTTGCAGCGGGTTCTTACTATATTATTTTCTAGTTTCTCCAAAGTCTCTAATTTCAAAGATTTGGAGCATAGTTGCTTAAAGAACATGCTCACTTTTACCAATGGCTCATACACATGCTTAGGTAAGATCCCACGAAATGTTGGAGCAAGTAAATCTTGCAAGAAGAAGACATGAGAATCATGACTTTTCATTCTTGAAATTTTACCCTCTTCCACATTGACCCATTTAGCAACATTAGAAGAATAGCTATCTGGAACTTTGACATTAGATAAAAATTTACATACATCTCTCCTTTCTTTCAATGTCAAAGAATATGAAGCCATTGGCATTTCAAATTTTCCACCAATCTTAGGAATGAGATGCAAATCATTACGAATCCCCATTTCTTGAATGTCCAACCGAGCATTTACATTATCTTTATTTTTTCCAACGATGCCCATTATTGTTCCCAAGATGTTATCACAAATATTTTTTTCAATGTGCATTACATCTAAGTTGTGACAAACTAGAAGCTTCCTCCAATACGGCAATTGGAAAAAAATGCTCTTTTTTTCTATGGAATCGCTTCTTTTTCTTTTATTGCCATGTTTTCCAAATGTTATGTTTTCACACCCATTGAATTGCTCTAAAATAATATCACCGGATAAATTTTTGGGAGCATCACGATGTTCTGCCGTGCCATCAAATGATTTTTTTTGTCTTTTCTCCATTTGTGATCAGCTGGTAAGAATCTACGATGTCCCATATAGCAAAATTTGTGACCATGCTTCAATATTTGAGAGCATGTTTCAAGATTACAAGAAGGACATGCAAGAGCTCCTTTTGTACTCTAACCTGGCAAGTTTGCATAAGCTGAAAAATCACTAATGGTCCATAACAATGCTGGATACAATTTGAAATTACTTAAACTTAGAGCATCATATGTTTCCACACCATCCTCCCATAACACTTGTAATTCTTCTACTAAAGGTTCTAAGCAGACATCTATGTTATTTCTGGGAGCCTTTTCACCTAGAATTAATAAAGATAATATGAAAAATTCTCGTTTCATACACATCCAAGGTGGTAAATTGTATGGAACTAATACCACTGGCCATATGCTATATGTAGAGCTTAGATTTCCAAAAGGATTGAAACCATCAATAGATAAACCGAGCCTCACATTACGAGAATCAAATGAAAAGTTTGGGTACATCTCATCAAGTGATTTCCAAGCCTTTGCGTCAGTTGGATGCCTCAAAATGCCGTCATCTATGCATTTTTCCTTATGCCACCTCATATGAGATGATAATTTAGATGACAAATATAACCTTTGCAGTCCTAGTATTAATGGAAAATGATGCAAAATTTTTTGAGGGATTTTCTTTTCTCTACTCGTCGTAGGCATGCCTCTAATGATGTCACCTTCATTATTCACATTTTTCCACCGCGAGCAATCACAAACTGGGCACCTTTCATAGTTAGCATACCTCTATTCGGAATAAGATGCAATCATTCTTACAAGCATCAATCTTGATGTAGTTCAATCCTAAATCTCGAGAGTACTTTTTTGCTTCATATGCACTACTTGGGAAATCTTGATCAGGTAGGAATGCTTTCTTTAATAGTTTGAGTAACATTGTGAAAGAAACATCACTCCAACTACTAATGCATTTGATATGGAGAAGATGGGCTATAAATTCTAACTTTGAAAAGGTTTTACATCCCGAATAAAGTTCTTGGTTAGCATCTTTCATCAACCTAACAAATTTCTCTTGCATCTCATCATTTTCAATAGCTTCATAACCGATCTCATCTCCATCTTCATTGGGATTTACATGTCTAACATTAGTGACATCATGAATCAAATTAAACATATCATCAAAACCAATTGCATCTTCGCGGACATCTATTTTTTCATCTTCTTCAATAATAATAGCTTCTCCATGCAAGTAATAATTTTTGTAATCTCTCAACATACCGTGGGCTGTCAAATGGCTAAAAACGGTCTCCCTTATGTGAAAAATGCTATTATTACAACAGTTGCATGGACATCTTATTTTGCCTTCTCTTCCTACTTTATCTGCTGAGTGGAGTCCCTATTATTGTGGGACCCACTGTTTAATTATAAAAAAAATTAAAAAAAAAGAGGCAGGTCGGCAAGAAATATTTTCAAAAAGTGTACAGTAAAATTACTGTGCATAATTCGGCTATACGCGTTTTGAATCTCCTATAAATGGAGGAGTGTTTTGCTCATTTGAAGAGCAGACTCAAACACAGAGAGTAATAGGGAAGAAACACAGATAAAAATGTAATCTGTGTAGAGAGCCTTAGGAAAAGGGTTCCTAAGAGCTGGGTAAGAGAGAAAATAGTGAGGTTCTGGGAAACACTTGAGTGCCACTATTTTGTAATCTCTTGGTGTACCTACTATTATTTTATAGTGGAAGAATTATTCGGAGTTGGTCCCGTGGTTTTTCCCTAATACATTTGGGGTTTCCACGTAAAAATCTGCGTGTCCTTTATTCTGCTGATATTATTTTTTCTCGTAATCTATTATTGGGCCTAACAAGTGGTACCAGAGCCAAAGGTTGTTTTATCAGTAAAATCCGTGGATATATTTTTCAAAAATAAATATACCACGACGACGAGAAAATTACGGGGAATTCGGTGGCGCAATCCGTTCGAAAAACCGTCGCACATAGGCAATTTGGATGAATAGTAAAATAGTAACTTGAGTAATAGTATTCATATATAATAACTATTCATATTCGGCCATCTTTTATGAATAGTATTATGTAAGTATACGGGCATACTATTACTATTGCAATATACAAGTATTATTTGGGTATACGGTACTATTCACATATACAATCACTATTTATGTGAATAGTGAAATTTGTGAATAGTAAAATTTTGCCTTTTTTAAAGTTTCGACATGGCGAATGACGGTGTAATGATGAAATTGACGGATACAAATTATTCAATGTGGAAATCCAGAATGGAGGACTACCTCAATTGCAAAGATTTGTACGATCCAATTGAGGGTGACGACGCAAAGCCGGAGGATATGAAAGATCGGCAGTGGATAAAGTTGAAGAAGCAGACATTGGGTGCAATACGCCAATGGATAGATGCTAGCCTGTACAACCACGTGAGGAATGAAACAGATCCCAAAGTTCTCTGGAAGAAGCTAGAGGATATGTACGAGGCTAAAAATGCTCAAGGAAAAGTGTTCATGATTCGCAAAGTCATGAACTTGAAATTGACAGAGGGACGATCAATCACACAACACCTGAACGACTTTGAAGGATTCATAAGTGAGTTAGCAGTCACCGGTATGTCCTTGGATGATGAGATGCAAGCATGTCTTTTGATGGGAACTCTACCAGATAGCTGGGATACTCTTGTTGTATCACTGAGTAACTCAGCTCCAAATGGTATGGTAACAATGTCTATGGTAAAGAATAGCCTACTTAATGAAGAGCTTCATAGAAGGGACGTTGCCAGTACCAGTTCACAAGCCCTTGTCACAGAGAATAGGGGCCGAAGCAAGAGTAGAGGTCGTGGGAATGGAAAATCGAAAGATAGATCCAAGTCCCGAGAGAAGAGGTCATGCTACCACTGTGGAAAGCAGGGTCATCTCAAAAGGAACTGCCGTTTTCTTAAACGAGAGAATGCAAACCGAAGTCATGATGATGACAAAAACACATCTGCTGCAGTCACAATACAAGATGGAGAGGTGGCTTTAGTATCTAATGATGCAGATTGTTGTCATGATGGAGATGCAGATACCGAGTGGATTGTAGATTATGGTGCCTCATACCACTGTGTTCCAAAAAGGGAATACTTCTCAACCTATAAAGCGGGCGATTATGGTACTATTAAAATGGGAAATAATAGTGTATCGCAAATGGTGGGAATCGGTGATATCTGCGTGAAGACAAGTGTCGGATGCACATTAACACTCAAAAATGTGCGACACGTTCCAGATCTTCGGTTGAACTTGTTGTCTGTTAATGTATTGGATAAGGAAGGTTATCACAATCATACAGGCGATGAAAATTGGAAACTCACCAAAGGATCGTTGGTGGTGGCGAAAGGAAGATTGTGTTGCTCGCTATACAAAACACAAGCAATAGTATGTGCGGGTCAACTGAATACAGTTGGAGATGATGCTTCACCAAATTTGTGGCATAGGCGACTGGCGCATGTTAGTGAGAAAGGGTTGAATATACTGGCTAAGAAGTCCCTCATCCCATTAGCCAAAGGAAAAATTAACCTATATGATCACTGTTTATCTGGGAAGCAACATCGAGTTTCATTTCAGAAAAGCTCTAGAAGGAGAAATAATAAGTTAGAGTTGGTACACTCTGACGTTAGTGGTCCCATGGATACAGAATCCATTGGAGGAAGGAGCCGAGATGTTGTATTTCATGAGAATGATATCATCGGCGAAAGAACTACAAGTGATGGTGTTATCGATATTACACCAGAGAGCATTCTATCAGATGATGCCACAGAAAGAAGAATGCATCAATCAGAACAAGATGGAGAAGAAGAGCCAGTTGTGAGGGATCAAGATACGATTGTAGATGAAGATACGAATGAAGAGGGTATTGAGCAGGGGGAGCCAGAGAACCCCATTCTACCAGAAGAAGATCCTCAATTAAGGAGGTCAGTCAGAGAACGCCAACCATCTACGAAATACTCCAGTTCTGATTATACTTTAATCACTGATGAGGGGGAGCCTGAAAGCTTCCAAGATGTGCAATCTTGTAAAGAAAAAGATTGTTGGATGAAGGTCATGCAAGAGGAGATGAATTCTTTGAAGAAGAATGATACATACGAGCTGGTAAAACTTTCTAAAGGGAAGAGAACACTCAAGAACAAATGGGTGTACAAGCTGAAGAAAGAGGATGGAGACCTAGTGAGATACAAAACTCGATTGGTTGTCAAAGGTTTTACTCAAAAGAAAGGTATCGACTTTGACGAGATTTTTTCACCAGTTGTGAAAATGAGTTCCATTCGAGTTGTGCTAGGTCTTGTAGCCAGCTTGAACCTTGAGTTAGAACAGCTTGATGTAAAGACCGCGTTCTTGCATGGAGATTTAGAAGAAGAAATTTATATGGAACAACCAGAAGGTTTCAAGGTCAAGGGAAAGGAGGACATGGTTTGTTGCCTGAAGAAAAGTTTGTATGGGCTAAAACAAGCCCCGCGGCAATGGTATAAAAAGTTTGATTCCTTCATGGTGAATCAAGGATACAAGAGGACAGAAGCTGATCCATGTGTATATGTCCAGAAATTCCCTGATGGAAAATTTATCATTCTTCTCTTATATGTTGATGATATGCAAATTGTTGGGCCAGATGCCAAAATGATTAGTAAGTTGAAGTGTGATTTGTCTAAGGCGTTTGACATGAAGGATTTGGGACCGGCAATGCGAATTCTCGGAATGGAGATTACCCGAGATTGGAGGTCCTGCGGGCTATGGTTATCGCAAGAAAAATATATTGAACGGGTACTAGAAAGGTTCAATATGAAGAATGCTAAACCAGTTAGTACTCCACTTGCCGCTCATTTCAAGTTGAGTGAGAAATCCTACCCTTCAACAGAGAAAAATAGAGAAGATATGTCAAAAGTTCCATATTCTTCAGCGGTCGGAAGTTTGATGTATGCAATGGTGTGTACGAGACCAGACATCGCTCATGCAGTTGGAGTTGTGAGTAGATTCCTGTCTAATCCCCAGAAGACACATTGGGAAGCAGTTAAATGGATCTTCAGATACCTGAGAGGAACTTCAAAGTTATGTTTAACTTTTGGAGTTGAAAAATCTGCACTTGCTGGTTACACGGATGCAGATATGGCTGGTGACCTTGATGAAAGAAAATGTACATCGGGTTACTTATTTACATTCTCAGGGGGAGCTATTTCATGGCAGTCACGGTTACAAAAGTGTGTTTCATTATCAACAACTGAAGCAGAGTACGTTGCAGCAACAGAAGCAGGAATGGAAATGCTTTGGTTAAAGCGATTCTTTGAAGAATTGGGTGTGCAACAAGAAGACTACATAGTTTATTGTGATAGTCAAAGTGCACTAGACTTGAGCAAAAATACTATGTATCATGCACGGACGAAACATATTGATGTAAGATATCATTGGCTCAGACTTGCCATTGAAGAAAAAGAGTTCAAGTTGCAGAAGATTCATACAAATAAAAATGCTGCTGATATGCTGACAAAGGTCGTACCAAAAGAAAAGTTCGATCAGTGCGTTGAAGCAACCGAGATGGAGAATCCCACAATGTAGTCGGGAGGGGGAGATTTGCTGAGTGGAGTCCCTATTATTGTGGGACCCACTGTTTAATTATAAAAAAAAATTAAAAAAAAAAGAGGCAGGTCGGCAAGAAATATTTTCAAAAAGTGTACAGTAAAATTACTGTGCATAATTCGGCTATACGCGTTTTGAATCTCCTATAAATGGAGGAGTGTTTTGCTCATTTGAAGAGCAGACTCAAACACAGAGAGTAATAGGGAAGAAACACAGATAAAAATGTAATCTGTGTAGAGAGCCTTAGGAAAAGGGTTCCTAAGAGCTGGGTAAGAGAGAAAATAGTGAGGTTCTGGGAAACACTTGAGTGCCACTATTTTGTAATCTCTTGGTGTACCTACTATTATTTTATAGTGGAAGAATTATTCGGAGTTGGTCCCGTGGTTTTTCCCTAATACATTTGGGGTTTCCACGTAAAAATCTGCGTGTCCTTTATTCTGCTGATATTATTTTTTCTCGTAATCTATTATTGGGCCTAACATTATCAAATGCAAAATCTAAAAATTTGATAACCCCTTCACGGTATTCGAGTTTGGCTCTATCTTTCACGATGTATAATTCATCCATTGCTTGTCCATAATGCATGAAAGTTTCTGACTTCTTAAAAAAAATCACTCTATTCAACAAATTAATAATATTTACGGAAATATACATAAGATCATAGGTATCAAGGCGCTAGGTGTAGCCTGGCGCCAGGGGGGCCAGGAGCGCCTCAAGGCGAGGCACAAAATAGGCGCGTAGGCACACAAAATTTGCAAACAAAAAATTCTTGAAAAGTGAAGTTAAATGCAATAACAATACCAAAAAAAGAACTAAGAGAATTGTTAGATGTACATATGTATGTAGAACTTACATATTGCATTAAGAATATATAGCCTTGAGTTAATCTAGCCTTACTAGAAATTGAATTAGTAATATCTAGCCTTAAATTATTGTTAAAACTCTTAAAAATAGATGGACAATACATATTCAGGTAAGCTAAAACCTTGAAAAATAAAAGTGTACTTGAGGCGCGCCTGAGGAGCATGACAAAAGGCGCGCCTAGGAGCACAAGGCGCGCGCCCAAGGTACGCTACCTTGCCTGAGGTATGGCGAGGCGTGGGACCCTGCACCTTGCATGAGGCGCGCCTTTAACAACTATGCGTAACATGCTAATAAAAACCAATATGTAATTAACAACTTAAATTGACCATTTTTAATGCACGTTGATAGATTCGGTGCCATAATTAATATTGCAAATAAATTAATTAATATTTTAGTATAGTATACTCAATTCTGTTTCAAGATAGTATTATTCTTGCAAAATGAATTAAGTTTTTTAGTTTTTAAAATACCTAACTAGGCCCGATGCACATAAGCTAACAATAATGAAAGTAAACAAGCTTGACGCAAGCTTGTTCATAATTTAAAATATTTCATGAAAAATGTATTAACTTTAATGTTGAATCCAATCAAGACAAAAGCCTTTCCAAAACTAAAATTACCTTTGTAGTCAGCCACAACCAATGCCAAGAGTTAAAGATATTGTCTAATATGTAGGCTCTAGCTACATCAATAATTCATCATGTGACACAAATCTGTCTCCCGGCTTGGTATACAGCAGCAAGAAGTATGAAAATTGACCAAAAAAATATGAGGTGAACTCAAAAATAAATTGGTAATGAAACACTTGATACATATTCTAGCTACCATTAACAACAATAGTAAAGTACAGGGCATTTAATCGAGATACATAATTATGGACCTGCGGGTGACTCTAATATCAAGACAAACGAGTGAAGATAAATGGACTTCTCATACAAGTGATAAAAGATATGAATGTAGTGCCTAGATAATTAAAAGGGGAATGGAGATATATTGTAATTAAATTACAAGATTGAACTGTAATTGATCTCAGGAGTTTTCCTTAGTTCCTAAGAGATTGCTTAGTACGGTTTGACTATATATAGCTCTAAAGCCTAAAGTTGTCTTGGAGAAATATGAACCTATGGGATTTTAATTTCAACACACTAACTATGTTCTGTGATTCTCTGATTCTCTCTTTCTTTTTAAGGTATGTATAGCACGTCCTTCCCTGATTTGTTCAATATTTACTTAGTTTTCATATATATAACACAAATAACGCATTCCATAGATTTATAATTGAGCAAATTCTCTGAATTTCGTTGAATTAGTTTTGCAAACTAACATTTACCATCACACATTATAAACATCAAATAAGGAATTTAAATTTTATAGTTCTTTTAGTTCAATTTTCGTAAATTTTATCTTCTATCATCATGGATAAACTAGATTCACCATATAAATTAAATCAAACGGAAGAACAAAACCTAATTTCGTACACATTGAGAGAATACTAAGCTGAAACTTGCACATACCTCAATTTTTGCATTATCTAACTGAGAGGAATTTCTTCCTTATGTAGAATTTGAACGAGAAGTTGTAATTCCAAAACCACCAACTTTCACCGTTGAGTTTGATTAGTTCTACTGTAGGCTAAATGGATCTCTGTATAAATCGATTTTTGTTTTTGGTAAATCGTGCGGCAATCGTTCTTAGGGTTTAATGTTTGAGAAGAAAGATAAAAGTAAAGAGGATGGGAGAAATAAAACTATCGGGAATTTTTATGGGCAGTAAAATAATTTTAAATTAGTATTTTAATAAGTAATTACTTTAGTGGGAACTATGGGCGCCAATTATTTCCACATCTAGTGGCGAAGAGATAAAGCGCCACTGTATCAAGACATTTTTGTGGGGAAATTAAACTTCCCCACAAATAAATTGTATAGAGCGGCGAATTGGGTAGATCGTCACTAAAAATTAGTTTTCAGTGGCGAAACAAAATATCCCCACTAAAAGGAAACATTTTGTGGCAAAAATAAGTAAACCACAAATGTAGTATTTTTAGTGGCAAACTTTTTTTCGCCACTAAAAGTCTGATTTCTAGTAGTGATAATTTTTAATAAGAATTCTATTGCAAAACTGTTATAGTAATTAATAATTATTTGATCTTTAAAGTAATAATCAAATAGCATATATAAAGAAAACCCATCAAAATAATTAACATTTCACTTTTAATATAAAATACTAACTAATTAAAATAGTAATATAAAATAGAATATTATGGTAATAAAATAAAACAAATTTAAAGTTAAAATATATAAGAACTAAAATTCAAATAATACAGCGTATTAGTTTGAAGTCTCCTATAAAATAAAATTAAACTTACAGGCAATGAATTTTGAGAGAGAGAAAGATTATATTATTTCAGAAGTTGTTCGTCTTGCGTAAGTTTAACCACATAATACACTTCATCGTGTGTAATAATATTTTTACTCTTAACTAAAAGTTTGAACATAATTTCTCTTCCTATAATGTTCTCTAAATCCATTGTTATAGGTGTTTCACCAAGAGCATCTATCGTCTAATATAATTTCAAATGACAAAAAGCTATCAAAGATGTTTAAAGCATTATTAATGGAGAAAAAACTAAAATTAATTGGAATTCAAAGAAGATATATTATTGATATGCCAAAAGTATGTACCTTGTATCCCTCAATTCATTTGCAATTTTTTCAATCAATTGTTGCGCTTCATGGTCCCAAATTAGTAAAGAAATAAACTCAGTGTCATCCATTACCCGAACTTTAAGCTTATATATGTAAAACCAATTTGAATATTTAATTCATTACAATTTTAATAATAAAATACTTTAACTATATTTATAGAACAATTGAAAGTCAAATTTCAGATACATAATGTTTACCTATGGAAAGACGAATAATCAAAATGATTATACTTTTGGCAAAAGAACTTGTTGCCATTTACTTCTACCTTTTTGAATCATTTCCTATTTCAACACCTGGATATGACCAACCATTTTGGCACTCTAAATCAACAATTTTTACCACAATCCAAAAAAATAATTGTGGTGCATTATTTATTTATAAATGATTTGAGAAAAAAAAGAGAAATTATTTACCACGTTTTAATTGAGAATATTTAATTGATTTAAACAAACTTGCTTGCCAAAAATAGTGTACTTACTTATTTACATTCCACCAATTTTGTGATTGTCTTTTTACTTGTACTAATCCATTTGCTATCTCTTTAGACACAGAGTATGCATTTTGATATAATATTTGAGTTATCTTTTCAGAGCCCAATTACATCTGGTAAAAAATACGTTATTTAATTAATTGCTACTTATAGTTTAAAATATAGAATTGAAATTAAAATGAAAATAATAATAAAAATGTATACATACCGAATAGAACATCTTCATTGACTTTGTTTGGATCAAGCAATTCTGTATAAGGGACTAATTCGAATAAATTGAAAATAAAATTTTAGTCATTGACCTCCCGAACAATCGTCCTCGATGAAAATTTTAACCTCCATTCATTTATTGTTGGCTTAGGTGTTTTGATATTATTCTGGTCGATAATGAAGTTTCTCATATTGTACACCTTTAGTTCTTGAAGATTGTCACCAAACTTGGAAATATTAGTTTTTGTTAACGTCGCAATATTACAAAAACATAAAAAAATGATAGAATTTTTTGTTAGCTATCCAATTTTATTAAACATTTAGTGTGATAAATTTTTTAATACTCAATTGCAAATAATTTATTAACATACGTTTTCGTCTTGCAAAACCATTTCAGTAGTAAATATTGCATTTTGTTTATTTCGTTCTGGAATGGTCCAAATGCGGAAAACATGTACTTTGAGGGTCCATTGCATCTTAGTTGGATTTATATTACATATAAAATCCGTCTTCAGTTGCACCCTAAGTGGATTGATATCATCCACCAAATTTTGATTCTGCTTCAACATAATGAACAATATACTTTTCTACAATTATCTTGCGCTTTCCTGTCAAAATTTGATGAGGAAAAAGGAGTCACACGGATTCTTAAATAAGGAGTAAGTACTGCTATGAAATTCAAATTTATTATTAAATAGAATTATAACCAACAGAATTAAATGAAATCAAGAACAACAAATTAAATTTTAAATAAATAGATTAAGGAGATATATATTATTTTGATTTGTTTCTATAATTCACCCTAATTAATTATTTCCCAATAATTATTAAATTAGAAAAGCTCTTATATGTTAACAAATAATTGGGAAAGCTAGCAATAACAATACCAAAATATAAAATTGAAATAAAATTAAAATAATAATAACAACAAAAATAACAATAATAGTAATAATAAAATATTTGATGAATATTTAAAATTGGTTAATATTCATACGAATCATAACAATACTAAAAATATAAAACATGTTGATTACAAAATAATAATAATAATAATAATAAATATTAGATAAGTAAAAAGTAGTCAATTAATTTTTTAAAAGTCGCATAAGGAGTCATATTAATTCTTATAGAGTCACATTAATATTACTATTATAATAATCTCATAACAATGGTTAATATTATTTGAAAATATTACTATAATAATTTTATTTTGAATGCATCTGACTTATATTACCTTTCAATGGTGTGGTTAGTGTAGACACATCTTATAGAGTCACACTAATATTACGATAATAATGGTATTTTTTATTGAATAAAATCAAAATAACAAATCTATATATTAAAACAATAAAATTATGTTTCATTTATATTCATAATAACAACCATAACAATACCAAAATATAAAATTAAAATAATTATAACAACAACAACAACAATAATAATAATAAAATATTTGATGAGGAAAAAAGAGTCACATCAATTCTTAAATAGGAATATAATCAATAGAGTCATATTTTTAAATTTTAATTTGTTGTTCATATTGCTCAATTGTTATGAAATTTTTCTCCTCAAGTTGAATCTTATTTTTTTTACCAATATGAATATTTGATATGTTATTGCTAGCTTTTCCAATTATTTGTTAACATATAAGAACTTTATTTACTTTAATTGATTTTACAATATATATGAGCATATTTTATTGCCGTCTACAATAATTATTAAATTAGATATTTTTTCATGAATTTAAATTAAAATTTTAAGAAACTGATTTTAACATATTTCTCGAATAGATTTGACTTAGAAAAATGATAATGATTAATAGCAATAGCTACTTTTTAATTTTATTTTAATTTTATATTTTGATATTGTTATGATTAATATGAATATTAACCAATTTCAATTACCATTATTATATCAATTTCTAATAATAATAGTATTATATATATATATATATATATATATATATATATATATATATATATATATATATATATATATATAATTAATTTCAAATCACAATTAAAAAATTCAAACTACAACATCACAAAAGTCACAATTACAAATCCATAATTATAATCACAATTACAAAATTACAATTATATTTCATTAACGGTAACAAAAAATAATTATATAAGCTTAGTTTGCAAAACAATAAAATAAAAATAAAAATAAAAACAAACAAAAACAAAAGAAGAAAATATTAAAAAAATTAAGAAAATAAGTTGGCGTTTCTATGGGGCAACTTTGGTGTTGAATTGTGGCAACACCAATTAATGGCGTTGGATTTTATACCTAATTGTCTCCACTCTTTTATATATATAATTAAATTTATATGTTCAATACATATTTAAAATCTATTGAATAACGGAAAAATTTATCATCTTAACTATATTGACGCGCTAACAATTGTAATAGTTTGAACTCAATATATTATTTATTTTAATGTACCTGTTAATCAAACTCACTTGCAATCTCATCAAAAGGTGAAAGTTGAACATACATTGCTACATATAAACATATTTGAATTATTCACATCTGAAACATTAATTTTGATGCTAGAATATTATATATTTTTTAGATAACTAATCTTATAATAATTAAATAAGAATATATATATATGTTAAATTATTTGATGTGATCTATGGGGCCCACGTCCTTAATAATTTGATGTAATATATTTTCTACTTTTCTACCTGTCATTATTATTTTCGGTAATATGTTTCTTACCTATTTACCATTCTTACCGTTGGATTTCTCTATAAATAGGAATTCAATTTCTTCATTTCATATATCTCAGAAATAAGAAATAAAAGTTTCTCTCAAATTCTCTCTCTGCTTTCTCTCTTTATTGTTATAATATCCTTGCATATATAGTCAATTTCTAACACGTTATCAGCACGAGCTTGCTCTAATCAACTGAGGATATCACCAAATAAATCCAAAGTAAGGCATAATTATTTTATTTTCTATAAATATATATAATTCTTAATATGTCTAATATCAAAAGTTTAGAATTTACTCCTCTTGATGTATCGGGGAAAAATTATCTTACTTGGGTGCTGGATGCAGAAATACATCTAGAATCGATGGGTCTTAAGAATACTATTATTCAAAATAATAATGTTGGGTCTCAGTATAAGGCAACAGCTCTAGTTTTTCTCCGCCGGCATCTTGATGAATCACTTCAATCAGAATATTTGACTGTCAAAGATCCTGCAGATCTTTGGAAACAATTAAAGGAGAGGTATGAACACCTAAAGAAAATATCTCTACCAAATGCCCAATATGAATGGATAAACTTAAGGCTACAAGATTTTGAATCTGTCAGTGCATATAATTCTAAACTTTTTCAAATTACATCCACATTAAGATTATGTGGAAAGGAAAGAACTGATGAGGATTTACTGGAAAAGACATATTCTACTTTTCATTTGAATAATATGGTATTACAGGAACAATACAGAGCAAAATACTATAAGAAATATAGTGAACTAATTACTGCTCTTCTCCTAGCAGAACAGAGAAATCAACTCCTGTTAAAAAACCATGAACTACGACCTACCGGAACAAATCCATTCCCTGAAGCGAATGCGATAATTCATAATAATTTTAATGGACGCGGCCGCAGAAATGGTCGTGGTCGTGGACAAGGTAGAGGCCGTGGAAATGGGCGTGGTAGAGGATATAATAATAACAATTTCCACCAGAAGTGGAAATATATAAATAATAATAATAATAATAGCAATAATTTCCACCCGAAGTGGAAAAATACAAATAACCACCAGAAGTGGAATAATCAAATTGAAAGATTTGATAAAAGAAAAAACAGTCAAAATGATGAAAATAAATGCCATAGATGCGGTATGACTGGTCATTGGTCAAGAACTTGTAGAACCGCTAAACATTTGGTAAACTTATACCAAGCCTCTCTCAAGGAATATGCGGAACCAGAAACCAATTTCATATTGGATGATAATACCCCAAATAATGAGCCTATTGATGTCCCCAATATGGAGATGGATGATTTTCTGTTACCCAGCACCAGTGGCAAAGAAAAATTTGAATAATTAGTCCATATATTTTGCTTAATTAATATATTGTAACTTTTATGTTATTATTAGTTTGCTTTTGTTATTGCTACTTAATGTACTTTTTATACAATGTTTATTTATAAATAAATAATAATGCATCTTTCATTTGTTCAATGAAGAAAATGAATTCTTTCCCGGTATTATATGACTTGAAGGAAAATGAAGGAAATTTATGTATTGTAGATAGTGCCACCACCCATACTATTCTCAAAGAGGCAAGATATTTTAATATTCTTAAAAAGGGTGAAACTGTTGTTACCACAATATCGGGACAAACAAAAATGATTGAAGGCTCCGGAAGAGCTAGTATTATATTACAAAGGGGAACAAAACTTATTATAAATAATGCATTATTTTCCCCGAATTCTCACAGAAATTTATTAAGTTTTAAAGATATTCGCAGAAATGGATATCATATTGAAACTGTGAGCGAAGACAATAAAGAATGTCTTTATGTTACAAAAATAATTTCAAGTAAGAAATGTATACTTGAAAAATTTTATACTCTTTCATGTGGCTTATACTATACATATATTAATATGATTGAGGCTAATTTAACTATAAACCAGAAGTTCATAGATTCAAATACTTATAAAATTTGGCATGATCGACTGGGTCATCCTAGTTCGATAATGATGAGAAAGATTATTGAAAATTCATATGGGCATCCATTGAAGGACCAGAAGTTTCTTCAAAATAATGAATTATTTTGTGCTGCTTGTTCGCAAGGAAAATTAATAATAAAGCCTTCCAGAAGTAAGGTTGCAATCGAATCACCAGCATTTTTAAAGCGCATACAATGTGATATTTGTGGACCAATTCATCCACCATGTGGACCATTTAGATATTTTATGGTTCTAATTGACGCCTCAACTAGGTGGTCACATGTATGCTTATTATCTTCACGAAATATGGCATTTGCAAGGATAATTGCTCAAATTATAAGGTTACGGGCACAGTTTCCCGATTATCCTATTAAATCAATCCGTCTTGATAATGCTGGGGAATTCACATCCAAATCATTTAATGATTATTGTATGTCGATTGGAATAAAAGTTGAACATCCTGTAGCATATGTTCATACACAAAATGGTCTAGCAGAATCATTTATTAAACGTCTACAACTAATTGCGAGACCGCTAATTTTGCGAACGAATCTCCCTACTACAGTTTGGGGTTATGCAATATTGCATGCAGCATCTCTTATACGTTTAAGGCCAGTAAGTTATCATGATTATTCTCCATTATAATTAACTTCTGGCCATGAGCCTAGTATTTCTCATCTTAGAGTTTTTGGTTGCGCAGTATATGTGCCTATTGCTCCACCACAAAGGACTAAAATGGGTCCTCAAAGGAGATTAGGAATTTATGTTGGCTATGAATCCCCTTCAATAATTAAATATCTTGAGCCATTAACTGGCGATATGTTTAGTGCACGATTTGCAGATTGTCATTTTGATGAAAGCACTTTCCCAAAATTAGGGGGAGAGAATAAGAACCCAATTTTGGAAAAGAAAATAATATGGAATGCTTCATCACTTTCTCATATGGATCCTAAATCAAATGATTCTGAACTAGAAGTTCAGAGAATAATTCATCTTCAACATTTAGCAAATCGATTGCCTGATGCACTCGCTAATCCTAAAAGAGTAACAAAATCGCATATACCAGCAGTAAATGCCCCAATTCGTATTGAGATTCCTGAAGAACAACCTACGGATAATACTCTATCACGCCTGAAGCGTGGACGACCAATTGGTTCAAAGAATAAAAATTCTAAAAAGAGGAGAATTATTGATAGTGATGATATTCCCATTGAGGATATAAATATAAATACACTTCCGGAAGAAGTACAAGCACCTGAAGTGCAAATACCTGAAGCTATTGAAAATGAAGAAATTCAAATAAATTATATCACTAACGAAAGAAGATGGAGTCGCAATAAAATAGTTATAGATCATATCTTTTCATATAATGTTGCGATCAATATTGAAAATGAAAACGTGGATTATGAGCCAACATCTATTGTAGAATGCCAAAGTAGAAATGATTGGCAACAATGGAAAGAAGCAATTCAAGCAGAGCTGAATTCTCTTGAAAAACGCAAAGTATTCGGACCAGTAGTTCGAACACCACAGGACGTAAAACCTGTTGGTAATAAATGGGTTTTTATTAGAAAGAGAAATGAGAAAAATGAAATAATAAGATATAAAGCCAGATTAGTTGCACAAGGTTTTTCTCAAAGACCCGGGATAGACTATGAGGAGACATATTCTCCGGTGGTGGATGCAATAACTTTTAGATATCTTATTAGTTTTGCAGTACAAGAAAATTTACAGATGCACTTGATGGATGTTGTCACAGCTTACCTTTATGGTTCGCTTGATAATGATATTTATATGAAAATCCCTGAAGGATTAAAGCTGCCAGAAAAATATGGCAAACGAGAACTTTACTCGGTAAAGTTACAAAGATCCTTATATGGATTAAAACAATCTGGGCGCATGTGGTATAATCGTCTCAGTGAATATTTATTGAAAGAAGGATATAAAAATGATCCAATTTGTCCATGTGTTTTTATAAGAAAATCAGGATCTAATTTTATTATCATCTCAATTTATGTTGATGATTTGAATATTATTGGAACTCCAGAAGAGATTCCAAAAGCAGTTGATGCTTTAAAGAAAGAATTTGAGATGAAAGATCTTGGAAAAACAAAATTGTGTCTTGGTTTACAAATTGAGCACCTTGAAAAAGGAATTTTAGTGCATCAATCAAACTACATAGAAAAGATCCTAAAACGATTTAATATGGACAAAGCACATCCATTGAGTAACCCAATGGTTGTACGATCACTCGATGTGAGAAAGGATATTTTTCGTCCTAGAGAAAATAATGAAAAAGTTCTCGGTCCTGAAGTACCATATCTAAGCGCAATAGGTGCTTTAATGTATCTTGCTAATAACACAAGACCGGATATAGCATTCTCTGTTAATTTATTATCAAGATACAGCGCTGCACCTATAAGACGACATTGGAATGGAATTAAACATATAATGCGCTATCTTCGAGGAACTATTGATTTAGGCTTATTTTATTCACATGAATCTAAGCTTAAATTAGTTGGATATGCGGATGCGGGTTATTTATCCGACCCACACAAAGCTCGATCTCTGACGGGCTATTTATTCACATATGGAGGAACAGCTATATCTTGGCGATCGACAAAACAAACAATTACAGCTACTTCCTCAAATCATGCGGAGTTAATAGCTATTCACGAGGCAAGTCGTGAATGTGTGTGGTTGAGATCATTAATCAAACATATCCAAGAAGCATGTGAAAAAGTTACGGTCAAGGAAGGACCGACGACAATATATGAAGATAATGCTGCTTGTATTGCTCAATTGAAGGAAAGTTATATTAAAGGAGACAGAACAAAGCATATTTCACCAAAATTTTTCTTCACTCATGATCTAGAAAAGAATGGTGAAATCAATATTCAACAAATCCGCTCTTGTAATAATTTAGCAGATTTGTTTACCAAGGCTTTACCTTCCTCAACTTTCAAGAAATTAACTTACAGCATTGGAATGCGACGTCTTAAGGATCTCCAGTCAACTCGCGAACAGGGGGAGTAAACACTGTACTCTTTTTCCCTTAGCTAAGGTTTTTATCCCACAGGGTTTTTCCTTAGTAAGGTTTTTAACGAGGCAGTGTCCCATTCGCGGCAGATGACACATCAAAAGGGGAGTGTTAAATTATTTGATGTGACCTATGGGGCCCACGTCCTTAATAATTTGATGTAATATGTTTTCTACTTTTCTACCTGTCATTATTATTTTCGGTAATATGTTTCTTACCTATTTACCATTCTTACCGTTGGATTTCTCTATAAATAGGAATTCAATTTTTTCATTTCATATATCTCAGAAATAAGAAATAAAAGTTTCTCTCAAATTCTCTCTCTGCTTTCTCTCTTTATTGTTATAATATCCTTGCATATATAATCAATTTCTAACAAAATATATATATATATATATATATATAAACTGTATTTAGTATATAAAAAATTAAGCTATATTAAACTAATATAAAATAATGTCGGATTAAATGAATTTTATAATAAAATATTTTACAAAACTAAGTGGACTTAACTTTTTGTATTATGTAATATGATTAAATTTATATATCCGGTACATATTTAAAAAAACCAACCCGAAAGGTGGGGAGATTTGACATCCTAACCAACTAGATTGACATTACATGACCTCCATTATTAAATATCCCATTAACAAGGTATTTTTATTTTATTATATTTGTTAATACAAACCACTAGTATCCTTGAAAACTAAAAGGTATACATGTAACGAAACAATAGGAAGGAGCATATTAACATATCTGTATTATTTAAATCTAAGAGATTAATTACTTGTCCAACTATAAATAAGTTAATACATACTATATTTCAGATAATTACACTTTTAATAATTAAATAAAAATATATATTCTCTCCCCACTTCTAGAATAAGATATTCAATAAAAACAGCTTAGACTTGACTATCTGTATTCTGTAATATGATTAAATTTATATGTCCAATACAATAACAACTTTGAAAAACTATTACTTTGAACTATAATAATTAATTGGAGCATAAAAACTATAAGCTTATTGAGTTTCATCTACTCCTTAAGAAGTCATTTATTACCCTTTACGTTTTAAGCAACAACAAAAAAATTGGAAAATATTTTAGTCTTTAAATTATATACATACATTGGTTATATTAAGATCAAATACTACATAAAACCTTTAAAAAACACAAATAGGAAGAAGGAGAAAAAAAGGAAATGTAGTACAAGAATCAAATATCATAAAATTTCTTCAAAACTTATAAAAATGAAATGAATTTTTTTCAAATGAAATAAAATAAAATTTATATTGAAAAAAGAAAAAGAAACTCGTACCAACCCAGCAGGCTAATTAAGATTAGCAGAGTAGTTGGATCTAATTAATTCTGCTATGGGAAGAAGATGAGTGGGGAAAATTAGGGTTAATATGTGAAGCTTTTTATATTCCTTAATTCCCCTAATATAAATATTAACTTTTATTTTTTCAAGAGTGGAAAATATATTTTTAAATGTTTAATGTCCTATTCTTTACACAAGAAGACAAAACTGCGACGGCTGATACTCCTTTATTTTCAAAAATTTGATACTCTCACCGAATTATCAAAATTAATAAAATATTTATTATTTTTAAAATAATTAATTTATTCTTTATATTTTATAAAAAATTCTTTTTCTTCTTAATTATTACTCATAATCAATTATCTCCCTCCTAATTAATACAAGGATAAATTAAAAATAATATAATAAAAAATGCATTAAAATTCAAAATGTTAAACTTTTGAAAAAATGAAAAAATGCCAAAACGTCAAACTTTTGAAAATGGAATGAGTATATCATTTTCCTTTTCCATGTATTAAATCTCTATTTCTGAATTTTGTACATTAAGGGTATATTTGGAAAGCTCACTTTTGAAAGAATTTAATTTAATTAAATTTATTTTATCAAATTCTCTTGTTTGAAACTAAAAAAATATTAATAGAATTCAAATCATGCAAGATTTGAATTCTTGTGAATGTGTAGAATATAAATCGTGCCAAAAGTTGTACGATTTTGAAGGAATTCATTTGAGCTAAGCTTTAAGGTACTATTTTTACCATATTATCCCTCATATGGTTTTTATTTTGATGAGTGAAATTACTTATGTAAACAATTTTGAAAAAAATGTTAAATAAATACATTACCAATCAATTGAATTCTCTAATATGAATGATGTTACAAACAAAGAATTTAATTGAAGAAATCAATTCAATTGAATTCCAACTTATAAATTCAATTCAATTCTTTTCTATTTTGGTGTGAAATTATTTTCAAAACACAGCGTAACTTGTGGCAATTGATTAATGTGGCATGTACAATTGATTAACAAACTGATAAAAACAGTGACAGCATAATTGCAAATAATTTTAAAATTTTATTCTTATTTACATTAATCATGAAAAGTCCGACGACTCATTATTTTGGACTAAAAATAGCAATTTAGACGTAGATGAGTTAAACAATGTTTGCCAGGTTTGAAAAATAGGAGCCAAAATTGAAAAAAAAAATAAGAGTTTTAATTACAAATTTTCATTTTGCATATATTCTGATTGGAAAATTGTGTTAGATGTATATTAATTGGTTCGCGAGAAATCTTTATATGAATCGGTGGAAAAATGTCACTTCATATATCAACCGACATATGTCCTATTATGTATGAAAAATTGGATATAATGGGACATGTGTCGATTGAAGTTATGGAGTGACACTTTTCAACGTTAGAATGCCAGGGTCTGTATAAAAGAAAACTTAGTTTATGTTATTGTGTTCTCAAATGGATGTATGTAGGCTAAAATAAATCTACTTAGTATCATTTGAGCTCACAAAAATTCATGAGATTACAGCCTTAAATTTTAATCCACTAAGAATTATATATACAAACAGTACAATTCAAAGTCTTTTACAACTTACTCTATTTAATGTTTCATCTTTTACAATCTAAAATATAGTTAAAGACCCCGATAAGGGTTGGTAAGCGGCTTGGTATCACTTAAGTAAGGTTTCAAGTTTGAATCCTAGTGAATGAAGAAAATTCTTATTGGGAGACTCACCCACCACAGCCAGGTGTGTGACCCGGGTCAAATTGAGATGTAGTCGGAGCAGAGCTCCGATAAATCAGATGGCAAAAAAAAGACCCCACTTCTAAATAACTCGCTTAATTTATAAAATATACGTGAAGTCTATGATTTTTTTCTTTAAAGTGACAATTTCTCGGAGAAAATTTTGCGTTCTTCTAAAACTATTACATACGAAATTGATGATACTCTACCAACTAGCAGTTAGTTACGTAGGATGAGGAACTTAAATCCTTAAGCATAAATCATAGTTTAAATCCTGGAGATGCGTATAAAGCGAACTGAGTTGGACAGATTGCCTTATAATTGGACCTCTACAATACGTGAGTCCAAATTAGCCGGCTAGTAGACCGAATACCAATACCACGGGAAAAAAATTTGATGAAACTCTATCTTTTATTTTCAAACTTTTCCTACACATATCTCTATTTTTTTTCATTTCTTATTTCTTTTGTTTCTTTGTTCAATGATATTCAAAAGCTTTAACATATTGGGTTCTCTAAGAAGTAAGCATTGAAGCTTCTGCTAGAAACAAGTCTTGATTGATGTGAAACATCACCTAAAGATTTAGTGGCAATTAGGAGTTGATTACCTTAAGTAGAGTGTCTCCATAATAAGTTTTGGTCTTGTTTAAGTTTGATAGTGGAGTTGATAAAGTCCAAAAATGGCAAATGAAGTTAACAAAGCGCTATTCAACTTTAGTGCTTTTATTAACACTGCACTTCAAAATAATTTAAACTTAAACTTTCTTCTGGATGTTTAAATGGACGAATCTAATAGCTCACCATAAAATTAACATTTCTTGCTTTTTCTTAAAAGGTTTCATCTTAAGAATCAGAAAGTACATGTGGATGCACGTTTCATTTATATAAGTCTCTCCCCCTGAAAAACCAAAACCCTAGCCGCTATTTATTTGAGAACTCTTATCTCTTTCATTTGTAAGTTTGTTTTTTAGGGTTATCTCTCTCATATCCTTTCTTTTCTTGCCTTTCTTTTTCTTTCTTTTTAATTTCGGTATTTTTTGAGAATCATCTGCATCAACTATATTTTATCGTCCAAACGATTATCTTCTTCAAACATGGATCTCTTGCTACATATCTCAGTCTTGATGATTTTGCAACTGGATTGGATTTCATCAGCCTTTAGACAAGATACTTGTTAATCTTTCACAGTAGACACCTAGATCTATTTAAATACAACAAGATCGTTTCAGATTTGCACTACTAGTTGATGGTATGGCGTAAGCAAATATTATTATGGTTGTGGATATTCGAGATCGTTAGTTAAGGGTAAATAATTTTGGTTGCAGTGTTTTATCTTTTGATTTCAGATTAAGTCTTGTCTAAGGGCATGTTTGTCTTGCGGCAATAGCAAGTTTAGTTTGTTTGTGTTTAGTTGTGTTTTGTCCGGTGTTTTAATTCCAGTTAACTATTTTTCGTATTTTTAGACTAGTCTATGTTTATCAGTCTGCGAATCACACTGCATGATTGTTAGATTGAGCAGTTGATTCTTCGACATGTAGGAGGATTTTACTTTATGTATGTCCACCTTTAATTACGGCTATAATTACTTCTAATTTCATATAATAAATTATATTCTTCAATAAAAAAAAATTAATTAAAGATAACTATAAATATTTTAATGCGTTATGGTGATCAAATGTATAAATAGGATGATAGAATATATATATATATATATATATATATATATATATATATATATATATATATATATATATATATATATATATATATAATTATTAATTTTACACACTTTTATTCGTTAATAGGAACACCGTGGTTATTGTAGTTGATATTAAGAGGAGTAATTAATTTGAGACACATAAAATGTCTTGGTATGTGTTCAAATATAATGGACAATGTTTGGTCAAGTGTCAAGCAGAGCATAGGGATACATGACCAGTGAATTTCTTTTATAAAGTAAGGGTTAATAGTCCATAAAAAGATAAGGGGTAATACTAGAGAGAAAGGGGAATATCCCATCTAATATTGTTGACTGTTTTTTTTCTTTTAAAATCTATATTGAATGTTGATTATTAATTAATAAAATTTATTATTTATTTGATTTCTGAAACATAAATGATAATGCACAAATTATTTTAAATCAATGTCTATATGGAAAAATGAAAAATCAACTATCATTGCTTAAATTATTAGATAATAAGAAGAAAATCATTGAACAGAGTCACTGAATTTTGTGAGAATAACATGAAAACTTTGGTCAATTTCAAAAGTGTAGTAGTATTTGAGAATTCAATTGATGCTTTATATCTTTAATAGAAAACTAATATCAAATTTTTATATTTGTTACTATGATATGATATGAGATCTTATTTCAAGTCAAAAGACTCAAAACAAACACAATAAGTGAATGAAAATTCTAGAAATTACATCAATAATAATAATAATAATAATAATAATAATAATAATAAACAACATTATTGTGACATAAAATAAAATAGAAAGCAGTTAATTTTAATTAATCATTATTTTTACTTCAAATTCTATTTTACACCATAATTTGATGTTGAAACAGCTTTTCAATCTCCAACTATTCACTTCAAATTTGTACTCAATAACAAAATAGTATTATTTTATTATTTTCTATCTACTTTTTTTTTTATTATTATTATTATTATTATTATTATATTACTTTTAAAATTTTAAATCACAATTAAAATTACAATTACAAAATTAAACTACAACATCACAAAAATCACAATTACAAATCCACAATCATAACCACAATTACAAAATTACAATAATATTTCATTAACCATAACAAAAAATAATTATATAAACTTATTTTACAAAAACAATAAAACAAAAAATAAAAATAAAAAAACAAAACAAAAGAAGAAAATATAAAAAAATTAAGAAAATAAGTTGGCATTTTTACGGGGCCAACTTTGGCGTTGAATTGTAGCAACACCAATTTATGGCGTTGGATTTTAAACTCCATTATCGGAGCAAAAATCTAACTCCAACTCCACTTATAACGTAAGATTGGGGATGCTTAAATAAAATATTTGACAGAAGTAAGTTAGACTTGATTGTCTGCACTCTATTATATATATAATTAAATTTATGTCCAATACATATTTAAAAATCTATTGAATGATGGAAAAATTTATCATCTCAAATAAACGCGCTAACCATTGTAATACTTTGAACTCAATATATTATTTATTTTAATGTATCTGTTAATCAAAACCACTTATACTCTCATCAAAAGGCGAAAATTAAAAATACATTTGTACATATAAATATATTTGAATTATTCAGATGTGAAACATTAATTTTGATGCTAGAATATTATATATTTTTTAGATAACTAATCTTATGATAATTAAGTAAGAATATATATTTTTTCTACAAATTAGGCTTATCATAAAAAATTATACTAAATTAAATTAGCATAAAATAATGTCGGATTGAATAACTTTTATAATAAAATATTTTACAAAAGTAAGTTGGATTTAACTATCTGGATTTTATAATACGATTAAATTTATATATCCAATACATATTTAAAAAAACTGACCTAAAGGTGGAGAGGTTTGACATCCTAATTAAGTTAACATCACATGCACCTCCATAACTAAATATTCCAAAAAAATTTTATTAACAAGGTATTTTTATTTTATTGTACTTGTTAATACACACCACTTGTATCCTTGAAAACTGAAAGGTATACATGTATAACCAAACAATAGGAAGGAGCATATTAACATATTTGTATTATTTAAACCTAAGAGATTAATTACTTGTCCAACTATATATAAGTTAATACATACTATAGTTTAGATAATTACACTTTAAATAATTAAATAAAAATATATATTCTCCCCTTTCTAGAAAAGATATTCAACAAAAACAGCCTAGACTTGACTGCCTGCATTCTATAATATGATTAAATTTATATGTCCAATACATATTTAAAAAATTATTGGACGGTGTCAACTTTTAATAAACTATTACTTTAAACTATAATAATTAATTGGAGCATAAAAATACCACTTATAAACTACATAAAAAAAAGTAGATTGTAAAGCTTATTGAGTTTCATCTTCTCCTTATAAAGTCATTTATTTCCCTTTACATTTTAAGCAAAAACTAAAAATTGGAAAATATATTAATCTTTAAATTATATACATAAATTGGTAATATTAAGATCAAATACTACATATAACCTTTAAGTAACCGAAGAATTAAAAAAGAAAATAAAATTTCTTCAAAACTTATAAAAAAGAAATGAATTCTTTCCAAATAAAAGAAACTAAAATTTATATTGAAAAAAGAAAAAGAAAATCGTACCAACCCAGCAGGCTAATTAAGATTAGCAGAGTAGTTGGATCTAATTAATTCTGCTATGGGAAGAAGATGAGTGGGGAAAATCAGGGTTAATATGTGAAGCATTTTATATTCCTTAATTTCCTTAATATAAAATTAAACTTTTAGTTTTTCAAGAGTGGAAAATATATTTTTAAATGTTTAATATCCTATTCCTTACACAAGAGGACAAAATTGCGACGGCTCGATAATTGGATATATTCTTTTCTTTTTTCAGGTATTAAATCCCCTATTATACATTTTGAATTTTGTACGTCGAAAATTAATTACTGTGGCTTGTACAATTGATTTACAAACCGATAAAATAGTAACAGAATAATTACAAATAATTTAAATATTTTATTACTATTTGCATTAATCATGAAAAGTCCGACGACTCATTATTTTGGACTAAAAATAGTAATTTAGAGGTTGAAAAAATAGGAGCCAAATTTAAAAAGAAAAAATTAGAAAGTTTCACTTTACATATATTCTGATTGGATAATTGTGTTAGATGTATATTAACTGGTTTATGTTATTGTGTTCTCAAATATGTACACTAAAATAAATCTACTTGGTATTAATTCAGCTCACAAGAATAAAAGAGATTACAGCTTTGGTGCATGTCGACATACCGACTCTAAGGTACGGACGTCCTTGAATTATAATCCACTAATAATTATTTCCAAAAATTCAAAGTCTTTTACAAGTTACTCTATTTTTTTATCGACAGAGTTTCATCTTTTAAAATCTAAAATACACGTAATATTAGTATTTTAGTATAATTGAATTGACTAATTGACTAATGTAATTGTGGTTTTTCATTGAATAAGTTGGGAGTACACACTTGTTCGAGTTTTATCGCGATATTAGTATTTTGGATGTGTCACGCTCACGACAGGGCTCGTCTTCGTATTTGTGATTCAAGTGAAAAACAGTAAATTTAATTTGATAAAGTCACAATCGTGACACGTAATTAAATGAGAAATAGATTATTTTAATATTTAGAGTTACGGTCGCGACATATTAGGTTGGGCATTTCATGGAGATTTTTATTACTTAAAAAATGACTTTTTTTAGACAAAAGGTATTGTATATCAAACACTATGCATTGTCTAAAATTAAGTGAATTTGGAAATTTTACTAATAAAAATGTGGTACACATTGGAAAAAATTATTAGTTAGCGCAGTTTGGCATTGCTTTTTAAGCTGCTTTCAAAATAAGTTGTTCTCATAAATTTTAATAGAATTACATATTTTGGCTTTGAACAACACATTTTAATCTTTTATACTAATTAATTAGGAACTATCTGATTTATTTTTTCCAAAATCAAATCTGCAACTTTAAAAAAACTTTAAAAATAGAGTTTTTTAGAAAATCTACAAAAACTTAACCCTAACCCTTAGAAAGAGAATATCAATTGTAGAGTGGTTGGACATAAAACTTTTTTTTGGTAATGTTTTGAAATGAAAAAGCGCAAATTCACTTATTTTAATATAGGAAAAGATGTTAATATATATATATATATATATATATATATATATATATATATATATATATATATATATATATATATATATATATATATATATGAAAAAGAGCTGGAAAGTGTGTTATATAAAAGAAAAATCTTTTTTTATATATCTATTTGCTCAAAAGATTTAACAAAGGAATTGATTGTGAATTGTTTCAGTTTTGCGGGTGTTCTCTAAATTTGGCTATCGAATAAGCGTCGTAAAAAATATACATGTCTCATTAAAAATTTACCATTAAGTCAAAATAATAAAATATATATAAAAAATATAAACAATTTATAAATTAATAAAACTATGAGAAAATAATTACATGAATTATCCGATAAATATCTAGTATTTATCTACTAATTGTCTGGTAGTTATTTAGTAAATATTATTATGAAATTTTCATATATTATATATATGTTAGGTGTCATTAGATCCATAAAAAATTGTCAAAATTAAGACATACTAGATAATAACTAGATATTTAACAGTGATCTACTAGATAAATACTAGATGCCATATGTTATGCAAATATTGTTATGAAATAGTCAAATATTATATATATGTTAGGTGTCATTAGATCCATAAAAAAAATTGTCAACAAGACACAAGATAATAACTAGATATCTAACAGTGATCTACTAGATCAATACTAGATAAATATTAGATGTCATATGTTACGTATATTTTAGAAATTTATTTGAAGTTACGATATACTAGATAACTACCAGACGATTACTAAATATTTATAAGATAAATACTACACCGTATTTATGTAATTATTTTCCACTATTTTTGTAAACTTATAAATTGTTTGTGGCGTCATTAAATTATTTTGGTATTTTTTGTGAGATTTCTGTAAGAACCCCAAGAACAAAATACAAACTTTGAGATATTTGGGCTTTCGGGGTAGTGTTTTCAACCCAATTTTTTGATCTGCATTGGGCTATAATGGGCGGGGTTTGTTGAAGGAAAAAGTACATAATTGTATCAAAGTCCAACAATAATTTTCATTAAAAGTTTGGTCAACAATATAAGTGTTCAATTCCACAAGCTTCAACAACATAAATACATTCCATAAGCCCCAAACAACATAAATACGTTCCTCTCCAACAGCTCATGCACAAGACATATTTTTTTTAATTTTCTTTTCTTATTTTACATTTATCTATCAAACCGTGTATTTTTTTCACAAGCCACTTTAGACTTTTTTGTTCGTCTCATTTTTATCTTCGAAACGTCATCAATTGTTATACTTTTTTCACTTTATTCCAAACCTATTGAAATCTGGTATTTTGCTGGTATAAATCTGGTATGAAGTGGTTTTTGTTTGATTTCTTCATAAAATGCAAGTTTATGAGTTATTTTGCTGGTATAAATATGGTATGAAGTGGTTTTTGCTTGATTTCTTTTTAAAATGCAAGTTTATGAGTTATTTTCATCACACCTAGTAATTTGCTAATATAAATCTGGTATGAAGTGGTTATTGTTTGATTTCTTCATAAAATGCAAGTTTACGGGTTATTTTCATCACACCTAATATTTTGCTGGTATAAATCTGGTATGAAGAGATTTTTGTTTGATTTCTTCATAAAATGTAAGTTTATGGGTTATTTTCATCACACCTAGTATTTTGCTGGTATAAATCTGGTGTGAAGTGGTTTTTGTTTGATTTCTTCATAAAATGCAAGTTTATGGGCTATTTTCATCAAACCTAGTATTTTGCTGGTATAAATCTGGTATGAAGTGGTTTTTGTTTGATTTCTTCATAAAATGCAAGTTTATGAGTTATTTTCATCACACCTAATATTTTGCTGGTATGAATCTGGTATGAAGTGGTTTTTGTTTGATTTCTACATAAAATGCAAGTTTATGTGTTATTTTCATCACACCTAGTATTTTGCTAGTATAAATCTGGTATGAAGTGGTTTTTGTTTGATTTCTTCATGAAATACAAGTTTATGGATTACTTTCATCACACCTAGTATTTTGCTAGTATAAATCTGGTATAAAGTGGCTTTTGTTTGATTTCTTCATGAAATGCAAGTTTTTCACACCTTGTATAATGTTGGTTTTTCAGAGCTGGTAAAATACTGGTAAAATGCTGGTTTAAAAAAAATTCGGAAAAAGTATATCATCATGGATCTAGTTTCGAAGATAAAAATGAGACGAACAAAAAACTCTAAAGCGGCATATCGAAAAAATCAACGGTTTGCGTGATAAATGCAAAACAAAGTAAAAAAATGTATAAAAGGGAAGGAATCACATATATAGGAAGGGACGTACATAAGGAAAAGACAAAGTTTAAAAGCTGACAAAACAGTTATTTATAAAAGTAGAGGGCAAAATAGTAAATATTTTACATAACCCCTATATTTAGTACAATTTCCCTTTATTGAACACATTTCAGCACATTTATGTATTATTATGGCTTAGTTACAAAAAAAAAACATAATAAATTTATGGCTTTAAATGATCTGTTTTCTTCCATACTTTATATACTAATATTCTCATGTTCATTATTTTTTTTGGAAAAATACTGTAAATATATTAGGAAATAAGTAAATGGGTAACACAAGTAGGAGGTGTGGTCATCCAAACACCCTAGGTAAACATTCCGAGCAAGAATATGAGCAATAATTTTGCATCTCTAGGAATCAAGCTAAAAACACAAGAAATAAATGTTTGAGCCAAATTTTTACACTCCAAAACGATAGAATCAAAATACGAAAAACCGATTTCATGCTCCTTTAAGGCTTAAAATAGGATCAAACTATCAAACTCAATGATCACTTGTAGGAATCCAATAGTTTTCAACCATGACAATGCTTTATGAATAGAGAGAGCTTCGGCTTCAAGGATGGAGATACGAGGCACTAACACATTCACCTTCGCAGCAACAAAATTTCCTCTCGCGTTTTACACCGCTAAATCGTAGCAAATATATTCGCCACTCCAAAACAAGGCCACATCAGAATTACATTTAATATATGGAACATGTGGAGGCTCCCATCTCGATAATTCCACCTTCGGTTGATCTGTGACGCTCTACTAGACAAGAAACTACTACTGCTGCATTTCTAACAATTCTAGTTTCAGCCAAAGCTGCGCCTTACTGTGTTCGCTGGATTGATGCCTCCATCCGCTGCAATCCACTGGTTCCTAGCTAAAGAAGCCAATCTTACAATCGATGTTGTGTATACACGTTTTGCCACACAATCTTGTTCCTCACGAGCCAAATAGCCCATAAGATTTGCTGCAAAAAAAAGTATGACTAATTCCGAAAACCAGTCATTAAAAAGCAGCTCAATGGAATGATATGAAATTCCCAAAATAGACAGATCAAACAAGTTCCAAAGAGGACATGCAAAAGGATAATGAAAAAGAACATGGAATGTAGATTCGGGCTCAAGATTGCAGCAAGGGCAACTAGAAGATTCCACAGCATGATGTTGCCACAAACATGTACGAAGAGGAAGGACATTATTACAAGCTCTCCATATAAAATTCTAATTTTCAAGGGGAGTCCCAACTGCCACAGCTTGTTCCAGAGGAGCCGGATAACTGGTAAGTGCTCAGTTCTGGCACATGATAAAATCCTATAAGCAAACTTAACCGAAAACACGCCACTTGCCTCATGGGGCCAAAAGGGGTTATCATTATAAGGTGAAGTCGGAAGGGGAGTATGTGTTGGAGAATTTGCACTTTATACTTACTTCTGGAGTATCTTCCGAAGTTGCTTTTGGAGTATGGATTGATCTGGTTTAGAGGTAACATTTTTTATCAACAACTATTGCAGTAGCTCAGAAATTGGATCATAGGCACGCTTTATTGTTTAGAATATGTTGTAGTAGATCCAGAGGTACCTGATAGATCCGGAGGCATGACTTAAGCAACGATTTCTGTTGAAATTGAAAATGATCTTCAGAAAACGTAAATAGCGATCTTAATTACTTAGAACATCACTAAAACAACAAGAACAATTTTTATAGGCGTTAGGATGAGTTAAGTCAAGTGGGAGACTCTGTCCTTAAAGGATGCTACGTAGTTCTTTCCAGGATTACTCGATTTGAGCTTGGGTACAAGAATGAGAAATTCTTTACATATCTTGAAAAGAGGAGAAAGAAGAGAGTATGAAAAATTGTCGGCTCTATATCTTTCAAAGGAAACCCACTCACGTTTTTATATGTAAACAAAAGAGATGTTGGCCATAAAAGTTTTGCTATTACGAAATTTAATAAAATAGTCGTTGGTGTCTTAATTACAATTAGGACGCTTAAACAAAACCATAACCGCCATGAGTTACAAAGAGTTATACAAAATACAGATATTAGAAAGTTAATCACACTTATAACTCTCTTTTATGAAAGAATTAAAATGTAACAACTAGAGTTAAAATATTTGATCAAAGATATTTGTCTCAATAAAAATATCACAAAATATTTCTTTTAAAAGGAACAAAAATCACTTATCTTTCCAACAATCCCCTACAACTTTCAAAAGAAGTTTTAATAAAAAGAATTTTCTGGATATCTCGTATTTGACATATAATGCATGGAACTGGTGTCTTGTGGACTATGAACTAAAACTTGATAGATAAATTTTAACTTAGGGAACATTTGGTGAAACATATAGTTTCTATGAACCAAATAACCGCTATTGTAAGATAGGAATTATACCATATCGCATTATACCAAGTACATTTTTGTTCATCGCGGTTTTGCACAAATAGGCCGTGCGCGTGCCTTGTCTTTCATGAGTGCTCTAGAGATATTGCCAATACTATATCTCATAGAAACGACCCCACTTTACACTCACATAGGTGATATGATCAAGTGTATATTGCACTTTATACACCACTCATAAGAGCTATGAAGTCTCATTAAGAGTTCTTTTGACTCAACCTCTCAAGATATGCAACATAACACTTTTCTCACATCTAGGATTGGGACAATATTTTGTAGCTAGTAGAACTAACGGAAGGCTTGTTATTACTATTCCTTGGGATCTCCACTCATCTAGATTGGGTTCCCACCTTTCATTAATTTCAAATTAGCTTAAGTTCCATCCTCTCTGATGTATCAAAAATAATTTTCTTTTCACAAATTTATTTCCCAAAAATTAGTCAGATGATTTGATCAGAATCACTCTAGACTTAAATAGATAAAATTTCATCTCAATAATATGTCTCAAACGTATACGTTTCATTTTTGCCATTATAGGTTTTATATCTCAATATATATTGCCATTTTACAATAATAATAATGTATATACATTGAATGTGTTAAATTTAAAGTTACAGTTACTCAAAAGGTTTTTCCAACCACTTAGTCTCATTTTATTCCAACTCTCAAGCAACTAACTCTTAACATAGCTTGCTTAGTTGGTTTTCATGTTATTGTTCTTCCACCAAATGTGAGAACATAACCATTAATGAAATTATTCCCATGTGAATTAAAAATTCACTCAATGTCATTGTTCCCCTCAAGAACAATGGGAAATTCACTAATGAATTTCTTCTCATATGAATAAAAGATTTACTCAACATCATTGTTCTTCTCATGAACAATGAGAAATTCATTATATAAAATACCATATTTAATTATTGCTCTCAAATATTTCTTAAGCCTCAATATGGCTTCTCTATAATCAATGATTAGATTATGTGTATACTTGCTTACATAGCATATGTTATGTCTCAATGTGTGAAACTCATCAAGTACAAATGCATACTTGGATATAACCACTAGATCATCATTATCTTCCTCTTATTAAGTATGGAATCACAAGGGATACTCACATGATTTTCATCATAAAACTCAAACTTCTCAAGAAGTTTCTCAACATAGTGTTCTTGTGCTAACAAGACACTCTCATTCATCCTTATGATTCTCATACTCAATATCACATTTGCTTCTCTTATGTCTTTCATGACAAATATTGATAATAAGATTATCTTTATTCTATTGACAACATCAATACTCGGAATAAAGATAGCCATATCATCCACGTATAATCACAAATATATCATTAATCACTTTAGTATATAAACATATATCCACTTTAAAAGATCAAAATTATTAACTCATTATTTAGGTGCTTGTCAATAAAAACACAAGAACTTAATCTCCTTTAACATACCCCTCAAGTTGCACAATATATAAAAAAACTTTATTTTGAAAGGCAATTTTAACACTCATATGGTGAACTCAAATGTAAAATGAAGCTATAACAAAAATATAGAAGAATCATAATTATCGGAGTATAAAACCAAAGATTTTCTTGTAGAAAATAAACATCACTTGCAACCAACGGATTTAGCTTTGGAGGATCATAAACTAAAACACAAGTTCTATATTCCAAAGAATAGAACCAAACTCAAAATAAAAGGCTTCTTCAAATACTTTGATTCGAAAGATGAAATAGTTTTGCAAACAAAATAACGTCATCTTCAATCAAACACTTCTAAAAATTTTCACCAAAACTTTCTTTTTAAAGTTGTCTTTCCTTTCCTCGAAAACATCATTTTCAAACTTAATTTGAAAAATAGGTGCAATCGGGTCAACATCCAAAACAATACTTAAAATAGAAACCTCTATAGTCTTTATTGAAAACATTTACAAAGAATTTGTAATCTTTGTCTCAAGGTTAATATATTCAAGCACATCGATATGTTCAACAATATCTATAAACACACAAACATAAAATTTTGTGCCTATTTCTCTTTATATAGGTTCAAGAATAATAACCTTAATAAGACACCCCCATAGTTTTGAATATTTCAAATTAGGATGATAATCCTCTCATAACTCATATGGTGTCTTATTGATTTTACATTTGAAATTCTGTTTGTATAAAATATTTAATAAATAGTTCTATCAACAAATATCTCAAGTATATATCTAACATATTAAATATGAAACTCATATATATACTTAGTCAAATGACTAACAAAACATGTTTTCACGCATCTTAAATTTATCAAAAATTATAAACTCACAAAATCATAGTCATATAACCACACATGGATACTAATAATTTTGCAAAAATGATATTTGCTCAGTTCCAGATTTTGTGAGTCCACTTCAACTCAAATTTTGAACATGTAGACAAACTTATTTGACAAAACTTTCTTTTAATCATAAAAACATATATGTCTAATTTTAAAACGCCACCAAAAACACATAAAACCAATTTATATATCTCAAGTTATGCCACAAATAATTAGCTGCGCTCAAAGCTGAAATTCCAGAAAAATGAGATTCTTATCTCAACTTCAATAAATATGTCAACCAACTAAACAAAAGAAAGTGAAAACATTCCTTCCAAACATAACTTCTTCTATGTCTCCTAAAACCATAGAAACAAGAATTTCTCAAAACGCAGTTGTATAACTGAAGAAAACTCGTAAACAACCAAGAATGTTCAAAGCTGAAATTTTCAGCAAAACATAAAAACAGAGTTTTATCACAAATTGTATATCAACAAAACTCCAATAACATTTAAATCAAGTTATCTCAAAAAACTTAATTCAAATGAATTTGATCAACACGTATCAAAACCTAATGTTTATTTCTCAACAAATAAACTTTTGATTCAACATAATTTTCACTCTTTCCAAAACTTAAAAGTTTTGAACTTATGAAATAAAATTACTCATATTTATAAACTTTAACTACCACATTACACACCTCACAAATCAACCAAATTGGTAAAGAAGAGCAAACATATAAATTAATAATCTCAAAAAATTATTCTATGGTTCATATAGCTTATTTTGACAACACACTATCTTTGGTTATTAAAACCTTGTAGGACTCAAAAGTCACCTTCACTCCATTTTTGCCTAAAAGGCTCACTAAAACCGATTTGGTTTAAATATTGGAAATAAATAGCACCTCATTATGTGCTAAAGATGTAAGCTTGAGGAGAACCTTTATTCTTCACTTCCAACTTGGGTGTATATGACTAGGGAGCAATTTTATTTATTCTCACAAACATGCCTCGTTACTCCATAGTCAATAACTCACTCTTTCACATCAATCATCATGTTTAATTGTGAAATGACTGCAAAAATAATATCATCTACATCAACTAGATTGTTTCTAAGTTGAGTAGCATTGTCACATTTCATAACTCTTTTCCTCCATTTAGGAGCATGGAGACCACATATATAAAAGTTCCCTTTTATTATTGAAGGTTTTATCACTTTTGAGTATATAACATAGCTAAATTCTTACCTTTTTCCTTGATGAGTATTGGTCTCCATTATGTTTGCCTTTGAAACGATCTCCTTCCCTTTGGTCATTTTGTTCACTTTCCAATAAACTTTCTTTAGCCCAATGACAACTTTTGCTCACCAATATCCATATTATTATATTTGAAAATCAAAGATTCCCAAAATCTTTTTAGCTACACCTTGTGAAATTCCCACCATTGAATATCTCAATCCTTCAATAAATGACTTAGCTTACAATGGAATAGCTAGTAGAGGAACAACTATTCTCATAGTCTCAAAATAATTGAATTCTCGTAGGAGAAACATAATTTTCCATTACATATTATCCTTTAAGATTGTTGGAGAATTTGCACTTTATACTTAGTTCCGGAGTTTCTTCCGGAGTTACTTCCCGAGTATGGGCTGATCTGGTTCAAAGGCAACATTTTTATCAACAACTGCTGTTGTAGCTCAGAAACTTTATCATAGGCAACGCTTTATTGTTCAAAATCTGTTGCAATAGATCCAGAGGCACCTGATAGATCAGAAGGCACGACTTAGGCAACGCTTTCTGTTGAAATTGAAAATGATCTTTAGAAGCCGTAAATATCGTTCTTAATTACTTGGAACATCACTGAAACAATAAGAACAAATTTATAAGCATTAGGATGAGTTGAGTCAAATAGGAGACTGTGTCCTTGAAGGATACTTCGTAGTTCCTTCAAGGATTAAATAACTCCTTCAAGCTCGATTTGAGCTTGGGTACAGGAATCAGAATTGCTTTACATATCCAGAAAAGAGGGGAAAGAAGAGAGCATGAAAAATTGTTGTCTCTATATCTTCCAAAGGAAAACCCGCTCACTTTTTTATACGTAAACAAAAGAGATGTTGGCCATAAATTTTTTGCAGTTACGAAATTAATAAAATAGCCGTTGGTGTCTTAATTACAATTAGGACACTTAAACAAAACCATAACCGCCAGGGCTTACAAAGAGTTGTACAAAATATAGCCTTTAAAAAATTAGCCTCACTTATAACTCTCTTTTATGAAAGAATTAAAATGTAACAGTTACGGTTAAAACATTTCATCAAAGATATTTTTCTCAATAAAAATATGACAAAATATTTCTTTTAAAAGTAATAAAAATCTTTTATTTTTCCAACAGTACAAAGAATATCATGAGCTTCATTTAGCTCGAATAATTCGGAGATCAAAGGTTGATTCCATGAGTTTTCATGAATAAGAAAATTCACTCTTCTATTACTCAAATCAACAGCAACTCTACCATGACAAGAGTTCTAGTCTCACTTATAACCCTCACATCTCGAGTTACATGTATTGATTAGCAATGGTCGGTTCTGTTCAAAAACCGAACCGAATCAAATAAATAAAAAATTGAACAACGAGAAAATTTGGAATCTAATACCGAACCTAATTAAATTTTGGTTCGATTCGGACCGAACCTAAATATTTGCGTTCGGTTCGATTTAGTAAAGAACCAAATTTTCCTTTTCATGTTAAAGATGTAATCATTATTTGAATTACTTATTATGAAATTTGATGACTTGCTAAACATAAAATTGATATATCGATAAAGCCAATTCAATCAAGACTCAATCAATGAGTTTATTCGTATCTTATAAAATATAAAAAATAATATAAATCAATCAACATTACTAATTATGTTCAAATTTTCACTGTTTGTTGAGTTTTAATACGGAATTTTATATATTTTTTTCGTATAATACTTAAAACATTAATACTTGAAAAATATAAATAAAAAATTCTAATTTTCACTATTAGTTAGGCTTTTAGTATGAGATTCCCTAAATTTTTTTACATATATTTATATATTATCCTAATTAGGTTTGGTTCTTAATTTATTTGATTTTTTTTCTTAGAACCGAGAATCGAACTGAATACCAAATAAGCAAAATATTATTAGAACTAAGAATCGAACCTAATAAGTTTGGTCAGCTCCGATTAGGTTCGATTCATTAGGTTCCTTCCTCTTCCCTACCTATGCGCCACCTACTATGCTCACGAAAGAACGGCATAGCCAAAAAAATGCTCCTCCAAATATAACTAGGAGCAGAAGACAACTCAGCTTCCATGATCGAGCCCGTCTTAAAGTACCAAGCACCCACCGGCGGAAGCAGTGGGAGGCGGGAGCCCACCAGAAAAATTAGGTCCCTTATACTGCCACCGACCGTGTACAGCAACCACATACTCTTTCCGCCCTCCCCAAGGTCGTCATACAGTTTGTTTGAAATAAGTAAGCTTCACTTAAATTTCAACTACATAATACTACGAAAGAAAAGAGGGGAAAAACAAGGAGAAATTGAGCTATTGATCTAGAAAGTGAGATTAATATATGAGAAACAAAATTTAAGTAGGAGGAGTTGAAGCCATGAGAAGCGGGAATCAACTGAAAGTAAAAAAAAAATAAAGAAACAGGTGAAAATGGAGGAGACCAGACATAACTAGGAGGTGAAGAGATCCAATGAAAAGATGACAAGTGGTAGTGGTGTAGAATAATTGTAGTGAGGAAAGGACACGTATTTTAGAGGTTTAATTCAGTACAGATTCGCTTTTCCGCTCTATCTCTCTGCCTGTGTCTCTTTCTTTTATTAATTAAGTTGGACTCGGGCTGCGTTTTTTAGAATTATAACTTTAAACTTCAATCATTACATTAATTTTTTGCCATTATGTTTCTTGAAACATTGAAACATTGAAACAATTTGTGTTTATGAAATTCACCAATTTCTTATTTACTGCAAATAATAGTATATTCTTAAGATTTTCCTTTAAAAGTGTAGATGAATGCAAAAAGAAATATAATTTTAATGCAAAATACTTTATCTGTCAAAAAAAACTAATGCTTTATTATATATTTGAAACCGTGACTTTTAAAATTACAATTTTAATTTTAACTACTAGATTAAGATATCAATCAATTATTATATGTTGTAATGTATCCCATCTTTGCCAATGAAATACCACGTCGGTCATCATTGTTAGATGCCCACCAAAAAGAATTTAGCATCTTATGAATAGAATCACAAAGGGTAGAAGGTAATCGAAGGAGTGACATCAAATAAGTCGGAATAGATTGTAAGACAGATTTAATCAACACCGTTCTCCCACCCCAACTAAGAAATTTATTCTGCCAGGTATATATTCTCTTCCATATTTTATCATGAATAAAACCAAAAAAAGCTATCTTTCTGCAACCTACCGAGATAGGCATCCCTAATATTTAGAATAAGGATCAGTCATCGATATATTCAGGAAGTTACAGACTAGTTGCCTGTAATGACAATCTGAGTTTGCACTAAAAGAGACAGATGATTTGTGATGATTTACCATCTGCCTCGATGCTCTCTCATAAGCTTGTAAGGAATCCATAATATACTTACACTCAATCTAAATTGGATCCAACAAATAAATAGGAATCATCTGCAAACAATGAGTGAGATATAGAAGGAGCATTTCTAGCAACCTTACAACCCTGTATCAAGCCCCTTTTCTCTAATTCAGATAATACAGTAGACAATCCTTGTGCACTGATAAAAAGATAAAGGAATAGAGGATCGCTTTGTCTATGACCCCTTTCCGAATAAATAGAGCCAAAGCATTTATTTTACTTGGCTAAAATTTCGTTAATTACTAAAATATACTTATTAAGGCAATAAATTTACCATCTTAAATATGAAAACGGTTGTTACGGTGTTTTATAGTAAAAAAATGTTGTCTTTACAAAAATCAGTAATAAATATGTTGTTGCTATAAAACCGTGATAAAATTTTTTTACAATATTTATACAAATTTAGGCCTGTTTTTTTCAATTTTAGCTGAATTGAATTGAACTAAAAAGTTGGTTGAACTGAATTGAACTAAAGTGAATTGAACTGAATTAAAAAATTGGTTGAACTGAATTAAACTAAAGTGAGTTGAACTGAATTGAACTTATTTTAGTATAAATTTATAACTACGAATAGTTGAACTGAACTAAACTTATTTTAGTGTAAATTTATAACTACGCATGGTTGAACTGAACTAAACTGTAATAGTCTAAACTGAAGTGATCTAAATTGAACTGAATTGAAGTCCACGAGAATATGACCTTAGCGTCATTCATTAAAATTGACGTTACTTTTTTATATTATTGCAACAGTAATCAAAATGGTTTATTTAAGTTTTTATCTTTAGAAGGTAAAATAATAAAAATTATCCTAAATTTGGATCAAATAGTTTATGTCTGCCCAAACTTTTAAAATGGCCTATTATTTCCATCAATTTGGTAATTATGCTCCTATTATCCACCCAAAGTTAACATGGCATCGAGTTGAGGGAGCATAATTCAGGGAGGTAAGAGGTCATTCTGAAAGTTGGGACGGATAATTGGAGCATAATTGCCAAGTTGAGGGAGGTAATAACTCCTTTTAAAAGTTGAGGGAGACAATAGACTATTTGAGTCAAGTTTAGGACGATTTTTTTAATGTATTTAGCCTCTTAAGAACTATATAATATAAACTGCAACAGAAGTTCATATAAGAAAGTTAGCTGAAGGCTATGGTGACTTTGTTTTTTACGAAATAAAGGTACTTTAACCTTCATCACCATTGAATTAATTGGGTTAATTTCAATCCAATGGTAATAATTATAAAGTAAGAAAAAAAATAAAGTTATCATAGAATAACTCATAAAGTTAACACTGCATTTGAAGATGTTTAAATACATGAATCTAACAGCTCACCATAAAATTAAAATTTCTTGCTTTTTTTAAAAGGTTTCATCTTAAGAATCATAGAGTACACGTGGATGCTCGTTTCAATCATATAAGTCTCTCCCCCCTCTTTCTCTAAAAAATCAAAACCCTAACTTCTATTTGCTTGAGAACTCTTATCTCTTCCGTTTATAAGTTTGTTTCTTAAAGAGGGAAAAAAAGTTTTATTAGGCTTTTTCTCCCTCCTATCCATTCTTTTCTTGCCTTTCCTTTTCTTTCTTTTTAATTTTGGTGTTTTTTGAGAATAATCTGCATCAACTATGTTTTATCGTCCAAATGATTATCTTCTTCAAATATGGATCTCTTGCTACATATCTCAGTCTTGATAGTTTTGCAACCGGATTGGATTTCATCAGCCTTTAGACAAGATACTTGTTAATCTTTCACGGTGGACACCCAGATCTATTTAAGTACAACAAGATCGTTTCAGATTTGCACTACTGGTTGATGGTATGGCGTAAACAGATATTCTTATCGTTGTGGATATTCGAGATCGTTAGGTAAGGGTAAACAATTTTGGTTGCAGTGTTTTATCTTTTGTTTTCAGATTAAGTCTTGCCTAAAGGCATGTTTGTCTTGCGGCAATAGCAAGTTTAGTTTGTTTGTGTTTAGTTGTGTTTTGTCAGGTGTTTTAATTCCGGTTAACTTTTTTTCGTATTTTTAGACTAGTCTATGTTTATCAGTCTGCGAATCACACTGCACGATTGTTAGATTGAGCAGTTGATTTTTCGACATATAGGAGGATTTTACTTTATGTTTGTTCACCTTTAATTATGGCTGTAATTGCTTTTAATTTCATATAATAAACTATATTTTTCAATAAAAAAACTAATTAAAGATAACTATAAATATTTTAATGCGTTATGGTGATCAAATGTATAAACAGGGTGATATATATAATTATTAATTATACACACTTTTATTCGTTAATAGGAACACCGTGGTTATTGTAGTTGATATTAAGAGTAATTAATTTGAGACACAGAAAATGTCTTGGTATGTGTTCAAATATAATGGACAATGTTTGGTCAAGTGTCAAGCATAGCATAGGGATACATGACCAGTGAATTTCTTTTATAAAGTAAGGGTTAATAGTCCATAAAAAGATAAGGGGTAATAGTAGAGAGAAAGGGTAATACCCCATCTAATATTGTTGAATGTTTTTTTCCTATAAAATCTATATTGACGGTTGATTATTAACAGAATTTATTATATGTATAATTTTTGAACAATAGTGGCAAAGGCTTGGTTTAATGATTGAGTTTTGAAGTTGTAATTTTAGAGGTCGCAGGTTCGAGTCCACACTCGGACGGGGAGAGATAAAGTTTTTCTTTATTATTACTATAAGCTCATATGAAGAAAATATTTTTTTTAAAAAAAATTTCTGAATAATAAATCATAATGCACAAATTATTTTAATTCAAGGTCTATATGTATAAATGGATAAACACTGTCTTAATTATTAACATTTTGGAGCAAAAATGAAAAATCAGCTATCATTGCACTAAGCTCAATAATAAGCAAATTGTAAATTAGAACTATAATTATTTTTAATTTTATTTAATTGATAATATTCTTAAGAAAAAAAAAAAAGTACAATCATCACAACATGAAAATTTTGGTCAATTTCAAAAGTATAGTCGTAAATGAGAATCCAATTAATGCTTTATATCTCTTAAAGAAAATTAAAATCAAATTTATAATTTATATTCGATACTATGATTTAAGATTTTCTTCAAGTCAAAACTATAACAATTAGAGAAGAAAATTCTAGAAAATTACGATGATGATGATGATGATGATGATGATGATGATGATGATGATGATGATGATGATGATGAAGAATGAAAACATTAGAGGGACATAAAAATAAAGTCAAACCCCATTTTTTTTATCCTGTGATATAATAAGATTATCTTTTTGATTCCTTGAGTATAAACGTTACCTTTTTAGATCATGTGCTATAAATTTTATTACCTAATTGATCCCTTACTTTGTGAAATCATAACATTTGAAGCCACCTTTATGACGTGTATAAAAGTATTCAAAACTAAAACAATTCCTTTCAATGTGGTATCAATTTACAATTTATCCAACTTCTTACGTCGTCTTCAACGTTTTGTATTAGAAATCCCTATAAACACAAAATTTGAAATCGTATGATCACCCGAACTTCTTATCTATGTCTATTTGGCTTTTTGCAAAATTTCCCTCTTCAAAGAACATCTACTTCCTCTTTCAGTTTCGAACCCTAATTCGGTAACTCCAATGCAAACATGATTTGGTTGTTCCTCATAAGCACTGTGGTTTCAGATTAAAGAAACAAAACCTGTGAAATAAACACTGGTAGACCTTGGCTTTTTCACCTTAATGTACCCTCTTAATCCAGTAAGCAGGAGCTAATAATTTTATTTTTATTAAAAAGTTAGGAGCCCTTATGCTTGTAACAGCTTTTGCATATACCAATTTGATCTATCCCACGAATGAATATTAGTTCCATAAAATATATGTGCCTCTTAGTGCTGGTGCCAAAATTGAGATTCAATTTTGTGTTTTTAATTTTGATATGTTTGAAATGTTGACTTGGATTCAATTTACTGTATTTGGCCGAGACTCAATCACTTTGAATTGATATTAGAATACAATAAGGAATTTGATAAAATATAAATGTAGCTGATTGAAAAATAGTTTTCAAATTATGACTAATTATGTCCACATCATCAAAACTCAAAACATGCGGCTCCAACATGGCAAAGATTAAATAAGTCCGTTAAGTGATGGACCAATTTGGTAATGAAATTTATAGTAAGGGACCGAAAAGGAAACATATATATCTAAGGGATCAAAGGGTAAACTTGTTACAGCACAAGGACATCAAAGAGTGTTTGGCCTAAAAACAAAATAGAAAGCATTAAACAATAATATATATATTTTTAAAAATCATACACAAGCTAAATTTAATTAGCAGAAAATCTCCGGCCCATATTTTACTCCAAATTCTATTTTACACCACAATTTGATGTTAATAAGTGTTACAATCTCTAGTTGTTCACTCTAAATTTCTGCCTCGTAGCAAAATAGTATTATTTTATTATTTTTTATCAAACTTTTATTATTATTATTACTATTTTTATTATTATTATACTTTTAAAATTTCAAAATTACAGTTGAAATTACAATTACAAAATTAAAATTACAGCATCACAACCATAAAATCACAATAACAAATCCACAATTGTAATCACGATTACAAAATTACTATCATATTAAATTAGCATTACAAAAAATAATTATATAAACTTGTTTTACAAAACAAAAAACAAAAACAAAAGAAGAAAATATAGAAAGAATGTAAAAATAAGTTGGCGTTTCAACTGACCAACTTTGGCGTTGAATTGTAGCAATACCAACTTATGGCGTTGGATTTCAAACTCCATTATCGGAGCAAAAATCCAATTCCAACTCCACTTATAACACGGGGTTGGAGATACTCTAATAAAATATTTGATAAAAGTCGGTTAGACTTGATTGTATGAATTATGTTATATATATAATTAAATTTATATGTTGAATACATATTTAAAAAACTATTGAATGATTGAAAATTTTATCATCTCAACTATATTGATTGAACTAATTTGGAATCAATATATTATTTATTTTAATGTATCTATTAATCAAAATCACCTGTTCTCTCATCAAAAAGTAAAAGCTAAACATACATTAGTACATACAAGCATATTTGAATTATTCAGATCTGAAACATTAATTTTGATGCTAGAATATATATATCTATATATATAGATAACTAATCTTATGATAATTAAAAAAGAATATATAATATTATCTCCACAAATTGTGTCTACTATCCAAAAATTAAGTTATATTAAATTAGCACAATTTTTATAATAAAATATTTTACGAAAGTAGGTTGGATTTGCCTGTCTGCATTCTCTAATATGATTAAATTTATATATCAGAAGTTTGACATTGTAACTAGATTGACATCACATGCACCTCAATTACTAAAGATCTCGAAATTTTTTATTAACAAGGTATTTTTATTTTATTGTATTTGTTAATACACACCATATGTATCCTTGAAAACTGAAAGGTATACATGTATAACCAAACCATAGGAAGGAGCATATTAACATATTTGTATTATTTAAATCTAAGAGATTAAGAGATTAATTACTTGTCCAACTATATATAAGTTAATATATATATATATATATATATATATATATATATATATATATATATATATATATATTATTTTTTAGATAATTACACTTTTAATAATTAAATAAAAATATATATTCTCTCCCCACTTCTAGAATAAGATATTCAACAAAATTAGCTTAGACTTGACTGTCTGTATTCTTCTGTAATATGATTAAATTTATATGTCCAGTACATATTTAAAAATTTATTGGATAGTGGCAACTTTGAAAAACTATTACTTTGAACTATAATAATTAATTGGAGCATAAAAATGCCACATATAAACTATAAAAAAAAAAGATTGTAAAGCTTATTGAGTTTCATCTACTCCTTAAGAAATCATTTATTTCCCTTTAAGCAACAACTAAAAATTGGAATATATATTAATCTTTAAATTATATACACATTGGTTATATTAAGATCCAATACTACATATAACCTTTAAGTAACAGAAGAATTTAAAAAGAAAATTAAATTTCTTCAAAACTTATAAAAATGAAATGTAGTTTTTTCAAATGAAATAAAATAAAATTTATATTGAAAAAAGAAAAAGAAACTCGTACCAACCCAGCAGGCTAATTAAGATTAGCAGAGTCGTTGGATCTAATTAATTATGGTTGAAACGAAGATCTGCTATGGGAAGCAGATGAGTGGGGAAAATTAGGGTTAATATGTGAAGCTTTTTATATTCCTTAATTCCCTTAATATAAATATTAACTTTTATTTTTTCAAGAGTGGAAAATATATTTTTAAATGTTTAATATCCTATGCTTTACACAAGAAGACAAAACTGCGACGGCTCGATAATTTGATATTCCCTTTATTTTCAAAAGTTTAACACTCTAATCGAATCATTAAAATTAATGAAATATTTATTACAATTAAAATGATTAATTTATCCTTTATATTTTATATAAAAATTCTTTTTCTTCTTAATTAGTACTCATAATCAATTATCTCCCTCCTAATTAATACAAGGGTAAATTAAAAAAAATATAATAAAAAATGCATTGAAATTCCAAAATGTTAAACTTTTGAAAAAATGAAAAAAAAAGCCAAAACGTCAAAACTTATGAAAGTAGAAGGAGTATATTATTTTCCTTTTTCATGTATTAAATCTCTATTTCTGAATTTTGTACATTAAGTGTGTTTGGTCACTTTTGAGGGAATTCAATTTAATTGAATTCATTTTTATTAAATTCTCTTGTTTGGAACAAAAAAAATATCAATAGAATTCAAATAATGCAAGATTTGAATTCTTGTGCATGTATAGAATATAAATTGTGCCAAAAGTTGCATGATTTTAAAAAAATTCATTTGAGCTAAGCTTTAAGGTATTATTTTTACCATATTATCTCTCACATGTTTTTTATTTTGATGAGTGAAATTACTTACGTAAACAATTTTGAAAAAAAAAGTTAAATAAATACATTACCAATCAATTAAATTCTCTAATATAACAAAAAATTTAATTATAGAAATCAGTTCAATTGAATTCATGAATTCAATTCTTTTCCATTTCAGACACCCTAACTTGTGGCAATTGATTAATGTGGCATGTACAATTGATTAACAAACTGATAAAAACAGTGACAGCATAATTGCAAATAATTTTAAAATTTTATTCTTATTTACATTAATCATGAAAAGTCCGACGACTCATGCCGACGACTCATTATTTTGGACTAAAAATAGCAATTTAGACGTAGATGAGTTAAACAATGTTTGCCAGGTTTGAAAAATAGGAGCCAAAATTGAAAAAAAAAAAAATAAGAGTTCTAATTACAAATTTTCATTTTGCATATATTCTGATTGGAAAATTGAGTTAGATGTATATTAATTGGTTTGGGGGAAAATTTTATACGAGTCCCGTTATTTTATGATGGAAAAATATCACTTCATATATCAACCGACATATGTCCTATTATGTATGAAAAATTGGATATAATAAGACATGTGCCGGTTGACGTTATAGAGTAACACTTTTCAACGTCAGAATGTCGGGACCTATATAAAAGAAATCTTTGTGTTCTAGGCTAAAATAAATCTACTTAGTATCATTTGAGCTCACAAAAATTCATGAGATTACAGCCTTAAATTTTAATCCACTAAGAATTATATATACAAACAGTAGAATTCAAAGTCATTTACAACTTACTCTATTTAATGTTTCAACATTTACAATCTAAAATACAGTTAAAGACCCCACTTCTAAATAACTCGCTTAATTTACGGAATATACGTGAAGTCTATGATTTTTTTGGATAAACTTGAAAAAGTATTTTGTAGTTTCACTCATTTGTAAAATGGGGTATAAGGAATTTCTTTTTGCAAATTGGGGTTACTGGTTTTAAAGAATTTGCAAAAGGGGGCTATGAATTCAAAATAGTGATGTTACATTGTATATTTTTAACAATTCAACATTCTAATAAATTAACCTTAATATTTAAAAATTATAGTAATTTTTTGAAATTTGTTTATGTTTTTTTAAAGTTTGATTTAATAATTTAATTAAAAAAATATTTGCACAATTAAAAAAATTTCAAAAAATTTCACCGATGTGTATTGTATTTTTAATGACCATCCCACAAAAATTCAGATAAAAGCGAACAAGATTACCCATTTTTGTGATATAATTTAATATTGAGGATCCTTTACTTACAATTTTTTTCAAACTACATATCCTGTTTTGTAAAAAAAAAATTTTTGTGACCCCATTTTGCAAATGAATAAAACCACATAACATTTTTTTAAAGTTTACCATCCTTTTTTAAGTGATAATTTCTTGAAGAAAGAGAGTTTTACGTTCTTCTAAAACTATTACATAGGAAATTGATGAAACTTTACTTACCAATTAGTAACGTAGGATGAGGAACTCAAATCCTTAAGCATAAATCATATAATCTGAAAATGCTTACAAAGTGAATTGAGTTGGACAGATTGCCTATAACTGGGCCTCTACAACACCTGAGTCCAGATTAGTCGGCCAGTAGACCAAATACCAATAACAAAGGAAAGAAATTGATGAAACTCTATCCTTTATTTTCAAGCTTTTCCTATACATATCTCTATTCTTTTCATTTCTTATTTTTTTTCATTTCTATGTTCAATGATATTCAAAAGCTTGAACATATAGAATTCTCTAAGAAGTAAGCATTGAAGTGTCTGCCAGACACAAGTCTTGATTGATGCGAAACACCACTTAAAGATTTAGTGCCAATTAGGAGTTAATTACCTTAAAGTAGAGTGTCTCCATAATAAGTATTGGTCTTGCTTAAATTTGACAGTGGAGTTGATAAAGTCCAGAAATGGCAAATGAAGTTAATAAAGCGATATTCAACTTTAGTGCTTTTATCAATTATTGCCTTTTATGATTAATAATTGTCAACAACATTTTTCCATTAGTAATCAATAGAGTTTTAAAAATTGGGTTAGGAAGATGTTTAGGCGGAATTTTTCATAATACCGTTGTGATTTTAGGTAGCCAGACGGTTTTAGGCGGTTGATCAATTTATACAGGGTTTTGTATTTTAAAAATCGGCCTAGGCGAGATTTTTCAGAACATTATTTTTTAAATATGGACATTTTTTTATATTTTATATTATTATAATTTATGTTTATTTGAATTTATATTTTTATATATTAATTAATATTTAAAAAATAAAAAATATAAATCCGCCTAATTCCCCGGATAGGTCCCGTTTAATCCCCGCCCAAGTTTCATTTGGACGGTTTGAAGCTTTAACCGTCCAATTTAAAACATTGGTAATCATCAATCCAATATAACTTAAGTGGCACACTTTCAAATATAAAAGGTACGTCTTAGATTATGAGTTCGACTCAATTTCATCAATATTCATATTTGAAACAAAATTTTAAATTCTGTTTTAACTGACATCCTCAAGTCTTGTAAGAAACCAGAAATCAGTAAAAAAAAGTGGATTGAACCTTTTTTTCTAGCATCATCAAGGTTTAAAGTAGAATCTTATAGCCCTTTTATTAGTGTATTTAACATTTTCATCAAAATTAATGATGATTTTATTATATGGCTAAAATAATTAATTTATTATTTATATTTTATATATAAAAAGTCTGTTTATTCTTAACTATCAGTTTATCATTTCATCAATAATTAGGGATTAAATATTCATTTTTTTACAAAAATCAGGTTGAGGCTGCATTCGCTAAAGCTTGAAGATTGAAGATTTGTGAGTTGAGCTTGGTTTTTATACAAATAACAGACTTCTGTCCACAAAAAATAAATCCACAAAAAATAAAGTTATATATATATATATATATATATATATATATATATATTTGAAATTACCCAAGTGGGGGAAAATGTAAGCGGAAAAGGTTTCCACCATCGATAAAAACCCTCACCAAGGTAAAATATTCTATAAAATAAAATCATAGACCTCAAGGTGAGATCAATAGAAATTCAGTTACAAAAGAGTAATAGGTTCGGATAATTAAACAAGACAGAACCCAAGAAATGTAAATGATGTCTCCTATGTCTAAAAACAAACCAACAAAGATAAAAGATGGTCTTCGGAACTCAACACTCCCTCGAACATGAACTTGTTTCTCCACTTCCATAGAGCTCATGCAATCAAGAACCACAAATACGTTCCGAAATCACGACTTGGACCCGAAGAAAAACAGCCCCGTCACACTTGCAAGAAATCGAACCCTGAAAATGGCATGATCACCGAAATGCCGAATAGTCTGAAAGTTTGAGCCCACACCCTATAACTCCCGATGGAATGAAACAAGACATGATCAGTTTTTCCTCCTCGTCACAAAACGGACACCTCCCATCCATAACAACAAGGCATCAGTGATTAAATAGGAACATCTCGGTTGTTAAACGTCCATAAAAGACAATCCACCCAAAGAATTACACTTTGGGCAAAAGACAAGCATTTAGTGGTATTAATTTATATATATATATATATATATATATATATATATATATATATATATATATATATATATATATATATTTGGACCTCATTAAAAATTATAATTGAACTCCATATTAAAATTAAAATTACTAATTTATTCTAGAAAAAATAATTCATTTAATAAATACTTGTATAAATCTATGAAAATTTATTTACAATTGTGTTATTTCATTTACAATTTAACGTTGCTGAATTTATAATTTAATTATAATTTTTCAGCATTTTATAATACATATGTATGAGCATCATCACCATAAAAAAACTTTTGGATATGTAGTCTACTCAAGATTTTTTTAATAAATATATTTATATGTGATGAATTGTGCTTGAAAATGACTTCTTCCAATAAGAGAGTTTAGAGTGTGGACCAAACAAGAGATTGGTTGATATTTCTAATAAAAAAGCTTAATAATATTTCCCTCTAGTACGCCCGGCAAACTTGTCTAATGAAAAGAAAAAAGAGCTAACGGTAGATTTTGGGTAAGATAATTGCTGACAATGTAAAGAGACTTTAAAGCGAACAGTAATATATTCTTGTTCTTCAAAGTTATTAATCCTTTATTATTATTTTTTTTTACTTATTCACTGAAGCTTTACTTCAACTACGTTCAGATCCGATCACGAACGCGCACCTGGTTATGGTGGGTTATTCTCCCAATAGGAATTTTCTGCATTCACTAAAACTCAAACTCAAAACCTTACTTAAATGATACCAAATTATTTAGCACTTAAACCAACCTTTAATTTTTTTTATTTTTGAATGATAAGCTATTAATCCTTGAACTTCGGAACTGTTTACACTTTCATTTTCATTTCTTTTAGAAATATTATATTTGTTTAAGTATATTTATTACGTTTAATACTTTGATTCAACAATGGAATTCTGACTCAAAAAGCACAACAGATGACAAAACACTAAAAGACAAATCAACGGCGGCTACTAAAATCCAAATTGATATTATATTATTATTGTTGTTATGAATAGATAATGCAATAATGTTTATTTTGGAAATTTTTATAATTATTATATATTGATGCCTGTCTTTGTGCATCAACAAGCATATTTTAAATTTTATTAAATAATTTTAATTTTCAAAATGTAAGATTTATATAAGGAAATTATATGCAACCATTTTCATGCGGAAAATATTTTGGTTTCTTTATAGAGAAAGAAAAGAATAAAAGAACTTAGATCTGTCCAAGTTTTTGGAAAGAAACTTTCGCAATGTCTTGGAGTAATAATTCGAGCATTCCGTGAGTCAGATCTTCAAAAGTGATAGCCAACTGAAATAAACGACGCTATACCTGTCAACCTATCTGCACAACGATTTCCTTTATGATAAATATAACGAATCACGACATTACAATCACGATTCAACAACTCCCTAATCGAACACACCAACATAAAATTGAGATAAACATTTAATATTATATACTTCCTTTTTTCAATAGTTGCTCTAACTTTGTTTTTTCAACTAAGATTATTAATGAGTTTTTATAATTCCTTGGTATTACAATTTTCTTTTAATTTAGAGAGATAATGTAGTGATGAAATTATAATTTGATATTTAAGAAGAATTGTAATGCTATATTAACATTCAAAAGTTAATACTCTATGATACTCAGATCATTTCCACTATTCATCTCATTTTCATCTAATTAAATGAATGGTAGAGATCGATCGGATGTCATGCAGTGTCAATATTTAGGTGTTAGTATAGCATTGATTGTATCAATTCTATATAATGCAATTTGAAAAATAAATAAAATAATTGTAAAAAATTAATTAAGAATGGTATATATTTTTTACAATATTAAGAATTATAGATATCGAAATTCTATTTTCTTACAACAAAATTTGGTTCAGGGAATTGGTCAACTCCTCTAAGGCGGAAGTGTTGACTATCAACCACGTATAAGATATTATTACAAAAATAAAAGAAACCTTAACTTGGTATGTTCGTTGCATAAAATAAAATATTAATTTCTAACCAATTTAGTATATTAATTAGTAGTACATTTGTAGTGCTGAAATGTGAAGTTTATGAGTTTAATATTCAACCTTTTTAAATTTATATTTTAAAAAAATTATAATAATTATATTTGTATTAAATAGAAAGAAATAATCTCTATATACTTTGAACGTGGTTAGAATTTGAGACCTCTATAAGCCACAAGTTTATTGTTAACCACTTCTGAATATGTATCAATTGAGCCACACTAAATACAATTTTTTTTAGGGTAAACTTTAAAAAATTATATTGTGGTTTCACTCAATTGTAAAATGGAGTATAAGGAATTTTTTTTGTAAATGAGGTATCTGGTTTCAAAAAAATTTGCAAAATGGAGCCTATGGTTTCAAAATAGTGGTGTTACATTGAATATTTTAAACATTTAAACATTCTAATAATTTAACTTTCTTATTTAAAAATTATACGTCATGATTTGAGTAATTTTTGGAGATCTTTTTATTTTTTATTATTTTTTAAAGTTTGTTAACCTAATTTTATTAAAAAAATATTTGTACTATTCAAAAAATTTCAAAATTTTTCACTGACGTGTATTGTATTTTTAATAACCATCCCGCAAAAATTCAAATAAAAACGACCAAGATTATCCATTTTCGTGACGTAATTTAATATTGAAGATCCTTTATTTGCAATTTTTTTTAAACCGCAACCCTCATTTTGCAAATGAGTGAAACCACAAGATACTTTTTTTAAGTTTACCCTAATTTTTTTACACTAGATGACTTGAACATGTGATCTCTAATGTTACAGCTTCCAATACTATACTTGTCCCATATACACAAGGATTTAAATAATTATAGGTTTGGTGTTGGCTTCATATAAGTGAGAAAACACTTGTTTTCTCAAAACCTCTTGTCAATATTTCTCATATCAAATGTCATATTCAATAAGTCTATTTTTTTTTTTTTTTGAAGAAATGTCATATTCAAATATATGGCTAGCGAACCTCCATCTATCCTGGGTGAACATTCAAATAAATGGCATATATTCATTTGAGATGGTACTTGTGATGGGTTCAAGGCCATATAAGTGGTTTTCCATCTTGTAAATGGCAATATTGTCTAGGCAAAATTTTTAAAATTATGTCTTTATTTCCATATCTTCTAATAGGGAATACATTCAAGTCTATTCTATACCATAATTCATCACACAAAATTTACCAACGAAAGAAATGTTAAATACGGTAACGATTGATATCGATCGATATTGGATTTCAATCAAATTTCTAAACATAAAGCTACTAAAAAAGTAAATAGTCTAAAGAAGGAAGAAGTATTGCTTCTTAAAGAATAACATATGTTCGGGTTTCTCCTATAGAACAAAGAGAAATGGCTGTTATTTAAGGTAATTATGTGATTTATTACATTATGTGATGTATTAATATCCGATTAACTATTATCGTTATTTTTTTTCTTTTAATTAAGAATCACTGCTAACTCTTTTTAAGTGCTCATCTAATCCACTAAAACTTTTGTTCTGACTGCATCCAGACCGACTGTGACATGCACGTAGCTTTGATGTGAGTATCCCAATGAAGATATTTTACATTTACAATATTCAAACATGTGACCTCTAAGATCACAGCTGCAATACTAACTCTTTTATTTAATACATTTTGAATTTTTGAAATGATTACTAATTGTTATGAAAATATTAACAGATGCTGACAGAAGTGAAGAGCTCCTTAACTTGAAACAAGATTGTAATTCAAGCATTGCAAATTAAAAACAAAAACTCACGGAAAATGTTCCACTTCTTTTAAAGGGTGGTTTATCAGTGTTTGAAGTAGTAAATTAAAGGAGTAAACTTCAACAACATGCTATGTGGTTTGGTTATTTTTCAAATAGGTGCTTGTGGAATATTTTTTTTCACAAGGGTGTCTGTGGTTTCAAAAGTTTCGAAAGAGTGCATGTGGCTTGAAAATTAGCTGCTACGACACTAGTTATTTTAATAAATTCAACATTCCTATATTTTAATTATGTTATTTAAGAATTATATATGAAGATTAGAGTGATATTCGAAATTTTTTTAATTTATTATGATTTTTTAAAGTTATAACCAATTTTTAATTAAAAAATATTAACACTTTTCAAAAAATTTGTAAACTTTATCAATAAGGTGTATTATATTTTCATTAACTAGGTTGTAAAATTTTACTTTAAAACGGACAAAATTATCCTTCAAAATGTAGTTTTAAAATTTTGGAAATCTTCTTTTTGCATATTTTTGAAACCACAAGCACCCATTTGGAAAAAAATATTTTACAAGCACCTTTTTCAAAAACTACAACATGATATGTTTTTGAAATTTATCCTAAATTTAAGCTATGTTGCCTACTGAATATAGTTTATATAGCTAATTAAAGAATATAAAAGCTAAAACTAGGTCAGTTGGAACACAATCACTCTACCGCAACACCTAGGAGGTCTCTACATGCGCGACCTTAAGCTTGTCAACGCAAGCTTACTCTTTAAATGGATTTGGAGGCTTAGCTCTCAAAATGATGATTCTCTTTGGTCGATCCGTTGTGTTCAATGCTATGGAGTGAGGAATTGGCATCATCTGGTGTCTTGATCCTAAAAACGTGTCTCACATTTGGCAAGGCATACTAAGGTGTTGCTTCGTTAATGATGATTACTGGAATTTTTTCACATCTCAAGTGAGGGTGAGAATGAGTGACGAGAATGGAGGCTCCTTCTAGTTTAATAATTGGACCTCTAACACCCCTCTATCATCACTCTTCCCAGACCTATTTTCCCTATGTAACACGAAGTGTTCTACCATTAGGGAAGGGTGTAGCTTTTTATTTGCAATCAATGGCCAATCTCGTCCCTTTTGGAAAATGAATTTGCGTATTACTGGGCAGCAACGCCATTTGGAATTAAAAGCATGGATATCGATGCCTTGTCCCTCTCTATTTCAGGAACCGAATTTACTGAATGCTCCTACGTTCATCGATGATGTGGGTGATCGTTTCATTTGAGATATTAGGGTACATAACCAATTCTCAGCAGCCTCTTTTTGTCTGGGCTGTTACCAACAACCGCAATGGTCATTATTAATGAGATCATATGCCATTATTTGGCGTGCTATTTTGCTCCCCAAAATAAAATTTTTTGGATGGATCGTGTTTCATGAGAGACTCCCCACCCGCGTCTTCTTAGTTCGGTGTGGATGCTCTTTGATTGTTGATGATAAATGCCCGTTCTGTGCAATTTCAGAAACCATGGATCATTGTCTTTTCTTCTGCAAAGAAAGTCTTTCGATTTGGGTTCAAGCATTCCAGTGGTTAGGTTCAAGCAACAATCATTTTCCAAGCAAGGAATCTACCGGGAATTTGGGACAACTCTTTGGTTTATTGTTGCTTGGAGCATTTGGAAGAGGCGGAACAAACTAATTTTTCAAGGGGAGTTCGGCAATGGAGACATTCTTATTGAGAGCATTAATTTATGTTGGTTTGTTTTTATTTCCAATAGGTGTAGGCTTTGTTTCGCAGTTCCGGACCTTTTCACAAATCCGAACATATTATTATTGTAATTGTATGCTTTGGCTCTTGTTTCAAGAACCTATTTAATTTAATAAAAAGAGGGGTGAGAGTTTTGTATGCAAGCGGATATGTCAACCTAGTTAGAGCGTCCGCCCGGAAATTTTCACCCGCCCCAATCTTTTTTCTTTTGGAGGGTCACATTGTTCCTCCAGAGTTTTTTTAAAAAAAACTAAAACTATAATAAATTCAAATGAATATTATTTATTTATCTATTTATAATTAATTATACATATATAAAAATGTAAATATAATTGAAGTTTTTATATTTATGTACATTATTGGTAGCGAGGTCATAGACAACAATAATGGGAGCAGTCAAGACAAAACCATTACCTCAAACTTATTATTCCATCTTTTACAACTTTACAACAAATCACAACCCGGATTCAGAAAAAAAAATTGAACTATTGAAGAAGATCTAGAACAAGAACATTGGTGACTCTAGTAACCCGTGGAAAGCAAGCGCGGTGCTAAAATTTCGCAAATGGTACGCGAAATCCAGATAAAGAGGCAATGTTGACTTAGCTACACAGAGTCAAGTCGTTGGAAAATCAATTCTAAAAATTTTCAGACAGTTAACCCTTTGTATTATTTCTCGCACCACCATTAGCGAAACGAAGAAGAGCATAAAACAAGGGATAAGAAGAACAAGGGCTTCCTTTGTGTACTGACCAAATTGATTTCACAATGGATAAGAAGAACAAGGGCTTCCTTCACATGATGAACTCAAAAGCTCTTCCAAATACTCACTTCCCAAATCCTCCAATACGACAACGTTTTTATTTTGTCTAGTATTAGCAACGATTTCTTTCTCTAATTTACTGCTCTTTTTGGCGACGGATTTTCGTCGCGATCTCATGGAGTGTTTCCTCTTCAAAGCCGCCACCGGAGAACCGCCGTCGTCGCTGTATTTCATTTCCTGAAGCGATTCCCTAACAGTCTCCACCGGAAAATTCAGTATCGCCGTCGAACCTCTCATAGAAAATGCAGCTTGATCATAGGCTAAAGCAGCTTCTTCTGCGCTGTTAAACGTTCCTAACCAGACTCTGATTCCGTTTCGGGTCGAATCTCGGATCTCCGCTGCGTATTTCCCCCACGGCCTCTTTCTCACTCCTCTGTATGACTTCTCTTTCTTCTCGCCGGCCTTCGGAACAGAATCTGAACTTGAATTGACTTCCTCTTCTTTAATTGGGCCGCTGCTTGCAGTCGGATCGGATTCCGATGAGTGTTTATTGAAATCGGAAAGGAAAGGGTTTGGACCGGAGAAAAAAGATTCCGGCCATGGAAATGAATTGAAAGAGATGAAGTCAGGGTTTGGAAAGGAAGAGGTTTCCATGTTTAGGAGTTGAATGGCTTACAGCTTTATTTGAGTATTATCTTTCCCCTTATCATTTGCTTAATTATATCTTAGAAAATATTAATTCAATCAATATTAATTACGATATTACTTTCAAAATATGATTGGCACTAGGTACTGTTAGCTACTCCCTCCGTTAAATTTTTTAACGGTAGCAAATTTTTTTAAATGGTAGTTTTAGAGATAAGTAAACTTATTTTAGTAAAATCCCACCCATCTCAACCTTTTAAAAAAAACATATTTTAATAACTGTCATTTTTAAATTTTAATGTAATTGTTTGACCATCTTTTTTAATTACCATTATTTAATGCAATATTGTAAATGATAAAAGATAATAAAGACCAATAATCTTTTCACCAAATTAGTATTAGTATTAGGGGTTTAGTACTTGTAGGGCTCGTTTGGTTCACGGAAAACTTATTTCGTGAAATAGAAATAGAAATGTATGGAAATATGTCAAATATGACACATTATTCATCTAGAATCCGTTGATGCACGAAAAAACTTTTCCTAGTTTATATACATCTCACGGAAAAATTATTCTATTTTGAAATAAATGAATAACTTTTTCATGAGATGTATGTAAACTAGGAAAACCTTTTCTGTGCTTTGATGGATTCTAGACTTATGCTCTACTATATTTAACATATTTTCATTCATTTCTATTTCGATTCCATGGAATAGGATTTCCGCGAACCAAACACAACCTTATTCTCTTAGTTAATGTTTTCTTGGTATTGATAAACTTACCCAAAGCGACAGTAAAAAAACGGAGGGAATAATTGACTACCCTATTTTATCAAAAAAATTATCAAACTGATTAAAACTACCAATTTATTATGTATCCTTTGTTAACATTGAATATCTTTTTAAACTTAAGATTTTTTTTATTAACATAAGGGATGATTATACAGTATATGGCAAACATCGCCATGTACCGTAATTTTATCTAAAAGTATTTAATAAACTCATGAATTATGTTTATAATTAGTAAAAGTAAAGGAAATATAATATTTTTCTCATCTTTCCTACTTCACTTCTATATTCTTACCATAAGTGTAATTTTATATTTTCTTCCCAAATCATTTTTTAATCATTCTTTCCAAATTTAATCATATATGCTTAATTTTTACTTTTCAAAATTATAATATTATACATTTTACAATATTTATCATAATTTGAAACAAAACTAGACATTATAAATTAATTTTTTTCAAACTCAATAAATTTTATAGTTAATAAAAATCCTAAATCTTTGACAATATATCCAATATATTTTTCTTTAATTTTCATAAATTTATTATTTTTGGAAATTTTTTTACAAACTTAACCTAATATGCAATAGAAACTCCCAACATTAAACCATTTATCGTAATATATGACACATTTCTATTTTCTAGTATATTGTAGTTATTTCAAATACCAATATTTAAATTTTAAACATTATAGCATAGTTTGATATAATTATCTTTAGTGATGTATTCAGTATTTTGAAACTTTGAGTTCTAGCAAGAGATATTTATTTTTCATATTTTGCTCAGTGATGTGCCCAAATCATGTCTCTGCCATGGGAGGGATTAGTCTAAATTGCCTTTCCATCTTGGATGGGCATGACTCAAACACATCCCTGCGTAAAAGAATAAATAGTAATATAAAAAAATTTATATTTTAAATTTAGTATTTGAGCATAATTTTAAATCTCAAACCTTAAACATTTAACCCATAAAATTCTTTTAAATGATTTTTACTTGTTCAGTTAATATATATGTGTATGTGTGACATTTTAGAGTAATGGCGTTTTTGAAATAGCAGAAGAGTTTGAAGTCGAAGTTGTTGTCGTTGAATTTTACCGAAAATAGTCGAACGAGGAAAATGTATGCATCACTAATGTTGTAAAATTATGTTGTAATAATTTACTACGATTTTCCTTTATTTCATGAATTTAGTAGTCATACTCCAAATTACTTTGCGTATAAGATAAGAGTTCAATGTTTAGTGTTAATACTAGTGTACAAAATTTTAAAATATATGAATAAAAAATATCATATAAAACTATGCTAGAATGTTTAAATATTAGTATTTGAAAGTATAACAATAAACTAAAAAAAATATGTGTCATATATTAGGGTAAAGGGTTTATGATTACTAAAATAATGAAAAATATATTACACTGTTAGAAATTTAGGATTTTAATTGACAATAAAGATTTAGGATTTGGGTTTAAATATAATTAATTTTATATAGGTGTAGGGTTTATAATTCAATTAAAATAAATATTTTACAACATGAAACAATAAAATTTCAAAAATAAAAAAATTTAAGTATGTATAATTAAATTTTATTAAAAATAACTAAAAAATAAATTGGGAAGAAACGCATGTAAAGGTAAGAATATAAAAGCTACTTTGGAAAGATATTAAAAAGATATTATGTCCTTTGCTTTTATTAATTATAAATATAATAAATAAATTTAATAAATAATTTTAGATAGAATTACGGTACATAGCGGTCCTTACGATGTACCTTATAATTTACGTAACATAAGATATTTATTACTAATAAACTTGGATATTTATCACAAAGTCATGTTTTGTAAACTAAGTTGGTGTTCCGAATTTTTTTTAAAATTTTTTTTGCATTAGACCATAGTTATTTACTGTGGTTTTTAATCAAGATATTATCAGTAACAATAAAAAAATTTATTAACAACTACAAACAACAACAGTAAGTGCAACTAAACCTTCTCTAACACATCTTCCTGAATATACTGAAAGTAAAAGAACAAAAACTAATTTCGGAAAATTATTTATGTGTTCTGAGTTAAATTGATTGAATCACATTATCAAGAAATACAGTTTTCACTCCAAAAGTAATTTAATCGAAGGTTTTTAATCCTTCGATTTTCAAATTAGAATCTTTCAGCTCGTCCTATTAAGCTTTCGGTCAATTATAATTAAGAACTAAAATGTACGAAACAAAGAAATATCAAATTCAATCTTCAATAGATCAGACGGAAAATTTTACATGGATTCGGGTATTTAATATCCTTCCCGTTAGATGAATGACATGTAGCCACTTTATATTATTATAATATAATTAATGGTTAAATGTCATTCATCCAACGGGGAGGGTATTGAATATCCGGACCAGTACTCATTTGATTTCCATGTACTTAATATTTTTTTTTAGAAATCGGGTGTATATGTATAATAGTGACAACAGTCAAATATATGAAGACCGTTAAATAATGGCTGATATAAATCATTAAGAGGATAATATATATATAATAGTTTGCTTCTTTTTGCATTTTAAATTTTTTTTAAGAAGTATTTTGAAAAAATTAAATATTAAATTTAGGACCTCTCAGCATTAACAATAAATAGTTCTCTGGTAAATAAATAGTTCTCTGGTAAATAAATAGTTCTAATCCGTAATTAAAATATCAGGTTGATATATGTGTGAAAAGAAGATTATACATTATATCAATAGATTAACAAATGCTAGTTACACATTTTTGTGTATTTGAACAAGTTATTGACAGGGACATGTGTACAGACATAAAAAAAAAAAGTCTTAATGGGAGAGAAATAAATAGAAAAGTTGCAATTAACTAAAAATTTTGATATTGAAGAAAATAAATTTAGTTTAGAAAAGTTGAAATTAGAAAATCAGAAACTAATATGCAGCAATAAATAGTTTTTTATTGATAGAAAATTTCAACCCTTGTTATTTATAGAAATATTGCGTTTAATTAAAAATTCAGGATTATTGGCTCGCTGTCTGCTTTAATACCATATAGAAATTATAGTATTGGACTTGTTAATTTGAGTGAATATATAAATGAGATACTTTAATATAAAATTAATTGGCTTGTGTTAAGGCTCAATCTACTCCACTTATATATCACTCTCTACTCTTGTTTATTACCAATGTGGGATTCTCTACATATCTCCAACAGGCTCGTTCCTATCTTGTTGGGCGCCTATGGGCGAAATGAAAAATTAGGGCTCTTTTTATTAGGAGGTTTAATCTTAACATTTTAGCGCATTTGACAAATAAATATGAAAAGTAATAAGAAGACCTTCAATTTAGAACATTTTAATAAAATATAATATTTTGAAGAAAATATAAATTTAACTTACAACATTTAACCAAATTCAATAAGAGAAATATCATTTTATCTAATTTATCATTAATGTTTACATTTCAAACTTAAAATTAAGAAGCCAATAAATTTTATTCTAAGGCCCCTTTCTACTATAGGCCCTGGGTAGTCACCCCTATTACCCACCCTAAAAGACGTTCCTAATCTCCAACTAGGGAAGGGTGCGGATCAGATTTGGACCGAATCCATATAGATCCAAATCCATATGTCTTTTTAATATATAAGATCCAAATCGAATTTAAATTTGTTGAATCTATAAAATTAGACCCACTATCCATATCCCATAAACCCCACAAATCCAATTCCATAACGGGTCTGTCAAAACTAAATTAAAAAATAATTAATCATAAACCTACTTCGATTTCGATTAGAGGGATCAATGCTACAAGAAATTTGGTATTTTGTGACGTAAGAAATAGTCATGAAAACACATTTTTTCAATATTATAGATAAAAAAGGTGTCGAAAAATTATCTTCATACGCTTTATCATAACATGTCCGTCGTATTTTGTTCTTATCACAATTTTTTCAGTTCGTCATAGAATATTTGATTTTATATGACGAAATATTACATGTGTCACTGTATTTTTTTGTTTACGTGACAAATATTTTGTCATTTTATAACATTTTATTGTCATTTTTAGTATCGTTCGTCACTAAAGTTTTATATTTATATGACAGATTATATATTTTGTCATATTAAATTTCAATTATGGTGACGGACTCCAAGTGAATACTATACCTACAAAGTTCTAGTGACACTTCTTTTGTCACAAATAATGCTCAAGATTGTCACTATAACATATAAGTTGTCACAATAAAACAACTATATGTGACAAATTTAGCTCGTTAAGGTAAGTATATCTGTTGTGACGCTTTTATACATCATTAAATATGTAACATCGTCATAATAGGTACATCATTCTTGATGTTTTATATCGTCACATATGATTAACTCTGATGGCAACATATTTATCGTCATAAAAAATAATTGTTAGAAGTATTGCGTTATTTAAAAGATAATATAGAGACAGCTTGCTATAACATTTTACGACTAAATTAAAATTGTTACAAATAGTTATAAATTTCGTGACAACATTAACTCATCACTATATGAATATTTGCTGGGACATTTTTATACATCATTAAATATATAATATTTACATTTTTTATCATCTTGGTGATTAGCTTAATTTGATGACAAAACAATTTTTTGTCCTTAAATATTATATATGACAAAGTATTTCATCTTATTAAAAATATTATAGTGACAGTTTTAAATAATATTTTGTGAATAGATTATAATTGTTAAAAAAGAATTATAGATTTTCATGTTAAAATATGAATATATTATAATATTTGGTGACAACTAATTAATTTATGTAAATTAATTATACATATATTTAATTAACCCTAAAAAAGGCATATTAAACTAAAATTAATTACTAAAAACAACCACTCGATAAAAATAACCATTAACATAATGAACATAGAAAAATGAACTTCTAAAACTAAAACAATCAACAAAGTAAGAACATCTTCATTATGCTTCTCTAGGTCCATCAAATATCTGCATGAAAACCAATAATAGTTTAGCATCATGAAAAATCTTAAAATCAAAACAAGTTTATTATTTGCAAATAAATATTTGATCTTCTATATCTATCTCTTAATTAGCAACCATGAATGCCTTTAACTTTTTGATGTCAACACCTTGCTCATGTAATTGATCTTCTTTCTCACTTAATTTATTTTTCATGCTACTCATATTAGTTGTCAGCTCTTTCGAGTGTGCTTCAGATTTTTAAGCTTTTCTCTTGTATAAAAAAGTTCATTTTCTAATTGCTATGTAACAAAATCTTGTTTACGTGTGCTAGGAGGTTTAGGACCATATCCAAGGCCTCTTATGAAACCAGATCCACGACCATATCCAAGGCCTTTTTTTTGGATTATGTCCTGGATGTGTAATAATTATAATATTATAATTTATACAAAAAATGAAAGTACATGTTTCAATTGTTCGAAAACAAAAAGTATGCATAACCTGTTTCAGTGGATGGAACTTAAGCAATTTCATTTGATTAAACTTGAAGAAGTTTCAGTCGATTGATCTCCTGGGATTTGAATTGGTTGGCTTTCAGGAAGCTCAGTTGATTCTTCTACATTTTCGTGATGACTACTTTCTCCAATTTGCTTGGAGGTTTGCGATTGAATTGAGCGTCTAAAATTGAGAAGATTGTTTGCACGATTTTTAAGATTCAGTAGCTTTTCTCAATTGGTGCATCATAATTTGGGAGCCATTTGTTCCCTAAAATCTAAAGAAAATATGTTAAGGTTTGTGAGATTCTAAGGTTTGTCATAACAACGTCTAATAAAAATTGAGATGAAGTAGTGCTAGTAAAGGAAAGGAATCCTCACTATTATTCTTGCACTACAATTCATTATTTTCTATACTTTTATTTATTTATTGTTTCCAAGTTATCTTTATATTCTAATTGAGTATTGTTTCTTGGTTAGAATCTATTTAGAAACTTTTTATGCATAATTCGTTTGAATTATACATTTACCATATATCACCCGTCAAATCTTCCCCCCATGTAAAACATGTATCAAATTAAGCTAATTACACGTTTGAAATAAATATAAGAAAGAGGTGGAAGTGGACAACATGGCTATTTATTCCACTTCTGTATTTTTCTTTTGAAAATTCCTTTTCTTTTGAAAAATCCATTTCCATATTTATCTATTTACTTATGTTACTTATGAAAAAAAAGTGATTTACTTAACTATAATTATTGATATGAAAAAAAGTGAATTTGCATATGGCAATATTATATTATTGTTTTTTATATATATGCGATTAATAAAAAAAACACTAGTATGCATCTTATTATATATTATTTTATTATGATATTTTACCACTCAGGAATCAAAATTATATTTCCCATTGAATCTTAAACTAATTTAACATTTTTAATATAATATGAGTTTCAGTTAAAAGTCATTAATGAGATAAAATTAATTATTATATAAATAAAAGAAAACATACGATGGTCATAAATTATAGTGATATTAATGTATCATCACCCTAAGGTAAAGGCTACGGTGACTTTTTTTATAAAGTAAAAGTTACTTTGCTCTTCATCACCATTGGATGAGTGGAATGAAGATCAATCCAATGATAATAATGGCAAAGTAAAGAATAAATAGAGTCACCATAGAATAACCTATACAAAATTACTTTGTCATGGTATTTGTAACTAAATCATGACACATATATCATCATAAAAAAAGTTATAAATAGTGACAATTTACAATTATTATACATTAACATTATAGTGACGCGTGTTATATTTTGTCATAATATGCAAAAAAAATAAATGAAAAAATCCAAATATCGTCACTTTAAATAAAATATATGACAAATTAAAAAGTGTCATTTTTCTTTTTAATTAAATTAAGATATAAAAAATAATCATAAAAGTACTATATACAATGACGAATTGAAATCGTCGTTAATTATCATAATTCTGACAACTGTTACATATAGTCATAACAATGTATTACAAAATATGATAAAAACTCAATAAAGTCACTATAAAATAAATTATATATGACGAAATTTAAGATGTCATATTATTGTATCTCAAATTATGATGAATATGAAATGTCATAAAATACTTTTTTAATAATGACGATGGTATTGTCACTAAGTGACTTTACCTTGTCACTGTAAATATTTCCCTCCAAATATTTTCTACAAATTTTTGCCTCCAAAATTATAAATGACAATTTTTTTATCGTCACAAAATTATATAATTAGTGACAAAAAAGAACACTAATACTGACACACAATTAATTCGTCATAAAAAAATAAAAATAATGACGACTTGTATGTTTTGTCACAATAAAGCTACTAATTATGACGAAATCATGTCCGTGGAAAAAAAACCCGTCATAATATGCCAAATTTCTTGTAGTGTAACAACGGAACCACGTAATCCAGAAAACAAAGTTTTATTTACCTTATTGGCGACCTGGTGTTTTCTGCAGCAAAATAAGATCATGTCATCTTCATAGAGTTGAACAATATAGAGTGTGGGTAGGGTTGTAAAGGAGCCGAACTACTAGTGAACTACTCGGCATTCGGCTTGGTCAAAGCTCGTTCGAGCTCGGTTCATTAATAAATTATCTTGTCGTTATCATAAACGAACCAAGCTTGAACAAGGGGATACTCGGCTCGAAAGCTCGTGAACATGCTCGATAAGAGGCTTGTGAACTAGTTCGCCAACAGGCTCGTTAACATAATTGAAAATTTTAAACATTATATTTATGAAATAGATAGATCATGAAAAATATAAAATAGTATACATGTAAAAATGGGTATAGAAATGTATAAAGAAAAATATAAAAGATAAGATAAGAGTAAAAGGAAAAATATGTATAAAGTGATATATAAAATATAGATAAAAATAAGTAAAAAAGAAAAAAAAAGATGGATATAAAATCCGGATCCAATCTAATTCCTACTATATATATTCATCAATCTTCATATACTCAGTAAAACTCTAATCCCATTTTCCTCTGAAAAAACGGCTAACGCAACGCTCATCCTCTTTCTTTTCTTCGTACACTGAAAATCACTTATGGTGCTTAGATCTTTCATCTCCAATTCTTCATCTAATGAATTCTATCTCTTTTACAAGCTCGAACTCTCGATTTAAATAATGCTTGATCTAGGCTCGGGGCTCGGTTTAACCAAGCACGAGCTCGACTCGGGCTCGGTTTAACCAAGCTCCAACTCGGCTCGAGTTTAACCAAGCACGAGCAAAGAGAAAGTTGAGTTGATAAGCTAGGGTAATATATATATATATATATATATATATATATATATATATATATATATATATATATATATATATATATATATATATATATATATTTGAAAAAATCCGATACTAGATTCATAATTTTTTTGTCAGATCCAGACCCGCCCCGAATCTAATGAGTCTAAAATAATAACGGATCCACGAATTCAGGCCGAATCCAAAATCCAATCTCATCCCTATCTCCAACACACACACACACACACACACACACACACACATATATATATATATATATATATATATATATATATATATATATATATATATATATATATATATATAGAATTTGTGAAATGAATTTAATAAAGTTGTAAAATATAAATAGCATATCACAGAGAAATTTAGAGTCTCTAAATTTAGAAAGGGGTAAATTTGTAAATTTGTAAATTTTAATTAATTTTAATTATGTAGTGAGTTTTAATTGTTTATAGGATTGGTAATGAAAATAAATCGCAGCGATTAAAATTTTATTGGATGATTAAAATTAAATTTATTCAGTTTAATTCAGTACTGCGTACATGTAAATTTATATTAAAATAAATATTTATCACTTCAGTTCAGTTTAATTCAATTCAATTCAGTATTATTAATTATAAGTTGAAAAGAATATGGCCTTAATAAAATTGCCTAAAATTTACAACTTTATCAAATTCCGGATTTAGAGAATCTTAATTCATAACGGTAACACCTTTTCTTAAAAAAAAATTGGTCTTACTTACAATTTTTTTATAATATTTACAAGTATCTTCATTAAGATAATCTTATTCTCAACTTAGTCACAGTTAAAGATAATAACAAAGAAAAGCTCCATCTCAATCTATTCGTATATGGACTCAAATCTGGCTTAACCACTATACTAAACACTTTGTCACTCGTAACGGTAACAACTTAACAAGTACAAATCTAAAAATAAGTGAACCTATTCTGCTGAAAGGTTTGTTGTGTTCTTAAAATTAAAATTTCCAGTTCTATCAAGAAAATTCTTTTCGGCAGTATTTTTTTTGTGCCAAAAGTTTCTCTTGTATAATTAAGTCATTTTTCTACGTTTTCAGCATTGTTGTTTATTTTCTCTTATAGTTTTAAATGTTATTACTTGTAAAAGAATAAGCATTATAATATTAATATAAATAAAAATATTAAGGGTTAGTTAAATAATCACCAGTAATTTATTATATATAACCACTAATTGATTTACTATGCTCTTTCTGTGGGTTTCTGTTTTCATTTTCCCTTAAAACGAGATATAAGGTGATGACGAATAAACAATATTACATAGTTATAGGTTTAAAAATAAACAATATTGAAAAGGGAAACCCTAAGAATAGAATACATTTAAATATTACTATTAAAAATATTATTATCATGTATAGATCTGGCAAAATTTTTGGAGTCCACGCTTTTGAATTTATTATTCTAACCAGGAGTTGTATTCCATTCCCTACCAATAAAAAGATTAAAAGATAAACAAAGTTAAGCTATACTTTAAATCGCATAGAATGACTAATAAAACTTAAGGTAATCGATAAGTTCCGACAATAAGTGCTATACTCTATCATTAAGTTATTTGGTTTTATTTTTATCTCAATATATGTATGCATGTGAAGTCGTGCTATATATGAAATATTGTGAATCATAGAAAACATTAAATCGAAACTAAAAACTCGAACTTCTCTGACCTTCTTAAATTTGACTAGTTTGATCTCTATAGTAATTTATAGATTTAAAGTGACGATGTGTAAAATAATTGATCAATTTCTTTATAACAACTACTTGTTCAATGAAATATAACTGATCAATACATGTATACCCAGAAAAACTCGAACATTTCGATTTAGTCAGATTTTGTAACACCTAACTAAACCGATATAAATAGGTAGTCTTTTGGCCAAAACAATAACATTATTGATAATGTGCATAGAAGTAATACATGAGAAAGAGTTTGAGTGACGAACATTGAACAAAATTAAAGCCAATTAGCTATACATGTAACTTAATTTAATTATATACAAATTTACCTCTTCAAGAAATAACAAGGACAAAAAAGTTAGGTTAAATCATAATTTTTTTTTCTGCTCATCTGATTCACCGGAGCTTTGCTCTGACTATGTCCAGATTTGACCCGGGTCCCGCACCTAGTGTGGTGGGTGCGTCTCCCAATAAGGATTTTTTGCATTCACTAGGACTCGAACTCGAGACATTGCTTAAGCAATACCAAGTCGTTTACCACTTGAACCAACTCTTATCGGTAGCTTTGACCATAATTTGATTACATTGAAAAAAAATAGATTGATTTACCATGGATTAGAAGGACTTCCTTCACATGATGAACTCAAAAGCTCTTCCAAATATTCCCTTCCCAAATCCTCCAAAACGACGACGTCTTTTGCAATCACTTGTTCTTTTCCTAATTTGGTATCATTGCTAGATATTATTTGACTGGTCAATGATTTTTTTCTTGATCTGATTAAGTGCCTCTTCTTTAAAGCCACCACCGGAGAACAACCGTCGTCGGTCTTGTATTTCATATCTAGAAGCGACTGTTCCACCATCCCCGCCGGAAAATTAAGCACGGCCTTTGAACCCCTAGTCGAAAATGCGGCTTGATCGTATGCCAAAGCTGCTGCTTCAGCGCTGTCAAAAGTTCCTAACCAAACTCTGATTCCCTTTCGGGTTGAATCTCGAATCTCGGCCGCATATTTCCCCCATGGGCGCTTCCTCACTCCTATGTATGAGTTCTCTTCGGCCGGCAAAACGTTTTCTTGATGTGAGTGTTGTTGTTGTTCGTTGTTGATCGGGAGGGAGAGGTGAGGGCTCGAATCGAAATCAAAATCAAACGATTCGTTTGGATCGGATAGAAAAGAGGCGTCCCGAGGAGATGAATGTGAAGATCCGAAAGAAATCATGAAGTGATTATCAGGTGTAGAAGGAAAGAAGAAAGGTCCCATGTTATGTAATAAGGACAAGAAGGTTTATGAGAAACTTTGAAAATGGTAGACGGAGTAGACTTCGTTTATATGTTTGTGTTACGAAAGAATTGGATTCTCTTGAGAATGCTAAAGTTTTATATTTCAGTCAGTCTCAATTATCCACCGAGTTTTAATGATTGAGATTTAATTTTAGTGGTTTGTATGGTCCACAATGCAATTAAATATCAATCATTAAAACTCAATAGATTATTGAGATTAACTAAAATGTAAGTACAACTTTACAATCTCTCAACTTTAAGAATCTAAATCCACAACTAGAGAACCTAAATACTCTTATAAATTACCAATAAGGGTTGGTCCAAGTGGTAAGCAACTTGGTGTCGCTTAAGCAAGGTATCGTGTTCAAGTCCTAGTGAATGCAAAAAATCCTTACTGGGAGACTAACCCACCACAGCCCGGTGGGCGACTCCGGTCGGATCTGGATGTAGTCGGAGCAAACCTCCGGTGAACCAGATGGGCAAAAAAAAAAACTCTTACAAATTATGTTATATCCGGTCTAATAATTTGTTGAGCTTTACGCGATCAATTGTGGATCTGTTGCAACACAACATGGGTTTGATAGTGTTGGCGTTGGTTTGTTAACCATTTGAATTTTGTCAAATATAGATATGTTGATTTTTTTTTTAATCTCTAAGTATCCAAATCAATTTCTTTTAAGCAAGACCAGTACGTAGAACTCGTTGTATTTTGGAATAAAGTTGTAGTTCTTATCGTGTTAGATCTCTAATAAAGTGAGATGAAGTTTAAAAAAATATAGGTTATAGCACTGTTATTGTTTTTAATTTTCTTTGTATTTTCTTCTTACTCTATTGTGTCAAGTTTTTCATATATTTTGATACTGTGAGATTATGTTTATATGATTTTAATCGGATAAATTGTTTGATTGGTTTGGTGTTTGTTGTTGGTCTGTTTCAAATATCATATATATATATATATATATATATATATATATATATATATATATATATATAACCCACAACCTCCTACCTCCGCTCTGGGAGGTGTATCAATTGAGTTAAACTCAATCGGTAGCTCAAGTACTAATAGTTTTCCAGGAGCTTTACATTGGTGTATTTATAAGGCCATTCAGTATTTTTTTTTTCTGAAGTATGATCTGTATTCCCATAGAAGGGGTTGCCCACCCATGAATAGATATCTTGTAGTAGCCACATTAGGGTTAGCTAGAATGAAATTGAAAATTCCAAACATTATTATCCAACCTAACTATAAACTATTCCAAATAGTGAATATAAGAATTCTAATTATTTAATCTTCCTTGAGCCATGGCTACATAAACGGCTGCAGTACTCTTTCCTTACAAAGTTGTCCATGTCCCCCTCATGTTTATAGTTCTACAAAGAGTATTATATTAATCTAATTGGAAAAGAATGAATATACAATGCCAAGTTGATTTACCGTATAGGAAAGTGTTAGATGAAAATTAGATATTTATGTATGGAATAATAATATCAATAAATATTATAAGGGAACCTTTTCTTTTAATATTAGTTTTTGAGTTAAGTGGATCTATGATATGTTATCAGCAAATTAGAATTTTGGCTATTCTAAGTTTTCATATTATCAGATCCGGCTCTGGACATATGCTAAGAGTGCGAAAAGACCTATATTATTATTTGTAAATTTATGTAAAAGAAATCTAAATTTTTAAGTTAAAATATAAACTTTAAAATATTGCTTATTTAATATTTATTAAAATTTATTTCATTTTTACCTAATTTTGTTTAATCATAGAACTGACTATAAATGTTATTCCTTACACACCTTGTGTGCGAATATGCACTTGAAGCATGGCAATATAGATTTATTCTATAACATAATGAAATTCAAAATTAAACTCGCGTGCGAGAATATGTACTTGAAGCATGGCAACATAGATTTACTCTGTAACGTAATGAAATTCAATATCGAAATAAAGTTATCATGATTTGAATTCTTAACCCTATGCTGATATTTTTCTCTTTTCATATACATATATATGGGAATAATATAAAGCACGTGAAAGAGTTCTTTCCATGAATTAGATAAATAGGAAATTGTCTTGTGTTTTTATTCTTTTTTATGGCGTATTTTTAGTAATGATATTTGCGCTGGTACAGAAACCTTGTGACGGGAAATGAACAATCTTAGCTAGATTTTCGTATAAACTAAATAATACAGGAAAAAAGGCCATGTTATGTTCAATTTTATTATATAAATAAGTTTGGTTATTTGGTAGGAATATAGGAATAATAAAAAATATATAGGCCACTTGTGTACAGATCTAATATGGGACTCCACATGTTAGCTCTTAGATTTTTTTTTCTTTAACATTACTCTGTTTCTTTCTCTTTTTGTACATCTGCAATGTCGAATTAAACATACAATTATTGAATAATTAAAAAAAATATGCCAACTACACCGTTAGATACCAACAACTTATGTACTTTCCTTTTTCATTATTGTATCCAACACTGCCTTACACACAAATGTTAATACTCCAAGCCTTATTTAATGATAATTAAGTAATCCTCCAAGCTTGGTCATACCAAATAAATAAATATCTACATATTCAGTTGAAAGATAGAAGAAAATATCAGAGAGAAATTTCAGAAAGATGAACAAGATGAACTTTTGCTCCTGTTATTCATTCATGCTCCTGTTATTCATTCATTTTCAAAATGTACAATGGTAAGCCTGGATATTTATACAATTCTAGTGTCAACAGATTGTAACTAATTTCTAGGAAATCTAGTGATGATGACACGTGTAGATTGAAGAGCTGCAGTGAGGCGGTTGGTTAAGCAGTGCCTAATGAACTTTAACATCCCCCCTCACAATGAGAATCATTGTGTTCCAAGGTTGCAAAAGTGTAACTGTAGTAAACCAGGTTCCATTTGGCATGGTGGCAAATTCTTAGTGAAGAGATCAGCTAGCTGTTGTTTACTAGAAATAGATTGTACATTGAGAAAACCTTCAGACACCATGTTTCTCACAATGTGGCAATCTATCTCCATGTGTTTGGTGTGCTCATGGAACACTAGATTCCTGGCTATTGCACGTGCAGCTTCATTGTCACAATACAAGTTGATTGGCAATGGAGATGGAGCCTTGCAGTCATGCAGTAAAAGTTGTATCTACTTTAACTCACAGGTGGTAGAGCACATACTTTTGTATTCTGCTTCTAAAGTAGACCTGCTTACTGTGCTTTGTTTCTTTGTCTTTCAGGAAATCAAGGATGACCCTAGTAAAACACAATAGCATGTAACTGATTTCCTGGTTATCTTAAAAGTGGCCCAATATGAGTCATAGTAAGCTTTTAGTGTAGGACTAGCATTTGTAGAATAGAATAGTCCATAGCCTGCAGTTCCCTTTAAATACCTCAAGACATGCATTGCTACTTGCATGTGGTGTGTTTGAGGCTCTTGCATATATTGGCTGAGTTGTTGAGTAAAATGGGATAGGTCAGGCTCGTTAAATCCCAAATACAACAGTTTCACCACCAATCTCCTGTAATTGTTTGGTTCCTGAAGGTTGGTGCCACTTTTGTGTAATGCCACGTCTGTGATAAAAGGACTGCTTTCAATCTTGGCTCCAGTCAAACCAACATGTGCTATCACATCAAGTATGTACGTCGTTTGTGAGAGGACTATGCCTCTCTCACTCTTTATTATCTCAACACGAAGAACGAACTTTGTCATTCCCAAGTCTTTGATGGTGTAAAGTGTATGTAGATGATGTTTGAATGCTTGTATGGCTTCTTGGTTTGAACCACAAATAAGAATGTCATCAACATAGATTACGATGGCAAGAAAAGACTCATCATTTGGATCCCCCTTTAGAAACAGGCAATTCTCATGCTCTGACCTCAAAAAATCATGGGATTTTAGAGCTTGGGATAACTCTTTGTGTCATTGGCTCTGCTTGTTTTAAGCCATAAAGTGACTTGTGAAGTTTGAAAACTAGGTTGTTTAAACCAGTTGTAACCTTCAGGTGGCACAAGGTAGATCTCTTCATCAAGGAAAGCATGTAGGTAGGCATTATTTATGTCCAACTGATGCACATGCCATTTTTTATTGCTGCCAATGCTAGAAGCATTCGGACATGCACCACTCTAGCCACAAGACTGAAATTCTCATGGTAATTTATGCCAAGGGTCTGATTATACCCCTTTGCCACCAGTCTTACTTTGAACTTATCAACATGACCTTGTGGTGTGTATTTAATCTTGAAAACCCACTTAGAGTTGACAGCATTCTTTCCTTTTAGCAATTGTACAAGTTCCAAGTCTGGTTTTCCTCAAGAGCAGATAACTCTCTCTCCATTGCTTCCACCCACCTTGAGTCTTGTTTGGCCTCATTATAATTCCTGAGTTCCCTTTCTTGAAAAGGAAAAGTGTGTGAGAGCTTGGAGTGGAAATGCTTAAGAGCTCTATGTTTTTTGAGAAAAAGTGGCAACATTGTTGAACATATAGTCTTTCTACCACGTTGGATGACTGTGAGTCCCAATTGACCTTCTTGGTGGACTTACCTTTAGGTGCTGGTTTAGGAACTGATTCAACTGATTCATGTTGAACAATAATGGGTTATTGATTCTGCAACCATGGGAAAGTGTCTTCATGAAAAATGACATCCCTTAAGACAATGAATTTTTGGAGTGATTCATCCGATATCTTATATCTCTTTTGCACTGGAGATGTTCCCAGTAAACACCATGACTAGCTCTTGGTGCTAGTTTGTCCTTATGAGGGCTGGTTTTTGTATAAAAAAACCCTCCATCCAAAAACATGGAATCTGGAGTAATTTGTGATCTTTTTGTATAGCCTTATGTAAGGTGTTTTCCATTTCAAGACCTTAGAAAGCAATGCATTTAGTATGTTTGCAGCAGCTATAATTGTTTCTCCCCCAAAACTTGTTGGTAAACCTGCCTGAAACAAAAGAGCCCTTGCAATATTTAGCAAAGACATGTGCCTTCTCTCTACTACCTTATTCTATTGTGGAGTATAGATGAAGCTTTTCTAAAGAATTATCCCCCTCTCATTGAATAATTTCTACAATGAGAATTGACAAATTCTGTCCCAATGTTTGTCCTTATGATATGTACAAAAGGGTAGAACTGTGTCATCGCCATGTTTAGAAAAATTCTAATTGCCTGGACAATTTGATATTTTGACTTTAGCAGAAATAACCATGTGAATCTAGTGTAGTAATCAACAATGGTGAGCATGTACTTACCACCTTTCTTTGACATAATTCTGTAAGGGCCCCACAAGTTCATATGCATCATTTCAAAAGCAGATTGTCTAGAAATTGAACTTTTATTGAATAAAAGTCTAGTCTTTTTAGCTTATGGACAGATTTGACAATCAACGATATTACATTTCAGTTATATTTGTGCTACATGCACTAAAGTATCTAGTGATACATGGCCTAGCCTTAGATGCCAAATATCTGGCTTCTTATTACATTTATCCATCACTAAAAAACAGACTTCAGTTATATATGACTTAAAAGATCTGTTATCCAACTTGTAAACCCCTCCTTCTTGCCATCCAATTGCTAGAATCTTCTGAGTTTTCTTATCATATATGTAACAACAATCACTAGTGAATGAGACAGTTACATTTCCTTCTTTCAGTAATGCACTGACTGAAAGTAGGTTATATTTGATTGTGGAAGGTGTAAAACATTTCGCATTATTAATCCATTTGTCAACATTATGTCACCATAGAACTTAACTCCTTGATGATCCATCATGTAAAATCACAGTCTCTTTAGATCATGTTATGTTTTTCTTATGAAAGAAATCAACATGATGTGTCATGTGTGTTGATGCCCCACTATCTATAATCCATTCATTATGTGGATTATTTAGAAGGTTTTTACCAAGATTTGGTTTACCTTGAGAAATGTATCCATCAGGCTTAGTATAACTAGAAAAGCCTACACATCCTACAAAGACTGAGAGAGCAGTCATGTCATCAAGTGGTGACTCAATTGGAATTTTACCTTTGGCCTTGTTGGAATATCTTTCTTTGTCATTATTTTTCTTCGTTTCAAACTTAGCATTGTTAAAATCCTCATCAAAATCTTCTGAATCATATCCCTTGGCCCCCATATCGTGAGCTGGATGTTGTCTTTTCTTTTTCAGATCCACATACCGCTCAGAATATCCAATAAGCTAAAAACATGAATCTCAAGAGTGATATGAATTATTGCAATTGGTGCAAGGCCTGACTTTATCATTTTGACTTTTCTGATACTTCTTGCTCCTTGGATCTGCAGTAAAACTGCCTTTACTATTGTATTGACTTTTGTTGTAACTGGTCACTTCAATCAAGCTATCAACTAGAACTTCTCTTTGTTTCTCTACTCGAGTGATAATAGAATAAGCTCTATTAATATATGGCAGAGGTTCTGTCAGTAGAATCTAATTCACAACATTGTCATAAGCCTTATTCAATCCCATAAGAAATTGCATAGGTTATCATCTTCTACATACTCTGCAATTTTCTTGAATTCATTGCAATTGTAATTGTAATGGCACATTGGATCTGGCCTTAATAGGCTAAACTCACTCCATAGCCTCTTCATCTTGGTGTGATACTGCATACAGATAATTGTGTTAGCAGACCTAAGCCTCTCTTTAACTGATACCACAAAGGACCATTGCTCTAGCCAAAGCGTTGATCTAACTCTTTCCACAATTCTCTTGCTGTTTTTGCACACAGAAAATCTTCACTAAGATCCTTGGACATGGAATTGAGTATTCAAGAAGAAACGAGACTGTCATTTTTCTCCTATTGTTGAAAATCAGTTGAATCTTCATCTTTTGGCTTAAGATCATCTTTAATAATGAATATCAACTTTTCTTTAGCAGTTAATGCTCTCTTGATAGCTCTACTCCATGGTAAAAAGTTGTCTCCAGTTAATATCAAATTGAGAAGAGCCAGACCTGGATTCTCTGACTTTTCGTTCTGATTTCTAGATTTGCGAACTTGATCTTATGTATTGTAAGATCAATTAGCTTCTTATTCTTGGATTGGGCGAAATCGAAAATGATTATTCTTTCTAGCCATTAGAACTAGCTCTGATACCACGAAAGATTGAAGAAAATATTAGAGGAAAATATCAGAAAGATGAACAAGATGAACTTTTGCTTCTGTTATTCATTCATTCTCAAAATGTACAATGGTGAGCTTTAATTCTAGTGTCAATGGTGATATTTATACAATTCTACTGTCAATGGATTGTAACTAATTTCCAGGAAATCTGGTGATGATGACAAGTGTAGATTGAGCTTTTAGATGCGAGCAAATTATGTGTGCAAAGGCCCAGTTATTTAGCAAAGAGCTGTAGTGAGGCTGTTAAGGAGTGCCTGGTGAACTTTCACATCAGTCTTGATTATCAAAATTGTTAGAAATCTTGAAAATAAATAAGATTGAATCTGAATAGATAAGGGATGTATATTGAACATTAATACAAATCAATTGATTTTATGGTATTAAATGAGCCCAACCTTATGATATCAGAGCATGATAAGATTCCACACTGTGTTAATTATGTTGAAGCTAAAGAAAAAATTAATGAGAAATTAAAATGAAATTTAAGTTAAAAGAATAATTAATTTGTGCTGGGCATAATCAATGTAGTCCTAAATTCAGTGAATTCCTGATATAATTTGTAATGTGCATACCGATTATACAAGAATTAACGGTGTAATTGAGTACTAAAAATGCATATCACATTTACTCTCTCGAAATATTAAAAAAATATAAATTAATAGTTGAGTTATTAAACAGGGAAAACTTTTAAAAAGTATCTTGTGGTTTCATTTATTTATAAAATGGGTTTGAAAATTTTTTTTTACAAAACAAGGTTTGTGGTTTTAAAATATTTACAAATAAAGGATCCTCAATATTAAATTTTGTCACCAAAATGGGTAATCGTGTTTGTTTTTATCTGAATTTTTGTGGGATGGTCATTAAAAATACAATACTCATGATTGAAATTTTTTGAATTTTTTTTAATAGAGCGAATATTTTTTTAATTAAATTATGATAACAAAATCTAAAAAATCATAAAAAATAAAAAAAATCTCTAAAAATTACTCAAAGTGTGACGTATAATTTTTAAATAATAATATTAAATTAATATAATATTGAATTATGAAAAATATCTAATTTAACACCACTATTCTGAATTTATAGGCCTCATTTTGTAAATTTTTTGAAACCACGAACCCCATGTTGTAAAAAAAATTCCTTAGACCTCATTTTATAAATGAGTGAAACCACGAAATACTTTTTTAAATTTGCCCTATTAAGTATTTATTTTCAAGATAGATTATTTTGAGTGATTACCGATTCAGAATATAATTGGTTGAAAATTTATTTGTGTAACGAATACTAAAAATGGTCATTAAATCTGTTATTTTCACTATTTCGATGCATTTAATTAATTGTGTATGTTAGACTTTAGAGTTGAGGGATTTTAATGTAATTTTGATATCATTTTATTGTTCTACAATATTCTAACGTAGTGTATAAATACACTATTTAGGTTGTAATTCTCATTAAGTAGAAATATAAAGTTTGAGATATTTTTTCAAATCCTCTCAAGTTCAAATGGTATCAGAGCTTTTCATTTCCTTATTATCGGCAGATTCCGGCGATGCTCTTATTTGCAATTTCAGTCACCGCTCTTTCTTTTCGATCTATGATTTTCTCGTCTGAGCTTCTCTTGCTCGGTGAGCTTATGATCTAGTTCTTTTTCGGCAATTTCTCTTCCTCTTCTCTATTTTCTGCGACGAAATTTTACTTAATGTTGTCACCGATCACGATATGTCGTTGAACAACAACGCCAAAATTTTCCCCGAATCTTCAACGATATGTTTATTCTTTTAATTTCACAGAAATTTTCACCGATGGAATTGAAATCTGATTTCTTTTCGGATTCCATTTTACTTTTTATTAGTCGATATTTTGTTTCCTCTATCTTTTCCATGTGATTCTCTCTTTTTTCACAATTTACTCTTTTTTCAACTATTTTCTCTCTCTAATTAGGAAAAAATAATTGTATTCTCTCTTTTGATTAGTGGAACAAATTCTCCGGGCAAATTTTTCCAAATTATTGGATGCAGAATCATCTAAAATTAATGAAGGCAAAATCCTCCAAAACTAAAGCCGAAATGGCTTGACAAAATGGAAAGCCAAAATGGCTTGAATGCTGTGAGTTTTTTTTATCAAAGACTTTCAAATGTAACATCTAAAGACATTTCATTTGAGGGGAGAGTGTTAGACTTTATAGTTGATGGAGTTTAATGTAATTTTGATTTTATTTTATTGTTCTAAAATATTCTAATTAGTGTATAAATACATCATTTAGGTTGTAATTCTCATTAAATAGAAATACAAATTTTGAGATATTTTTCCAAATCCTCTCAAGTTCAAAAGTGTACATGTTTTAATGTGGTAGATAAGGCGGATTTGGAATCTCTAAAATTTAGGAATAGTGTATATTTCAGTCAATTTTAATCATTTATTGAGTTTTAATAGTTGAAATTTGATTCTAGTGATTTGTAGGATCCACATTACAATTAAATCTTAATGGATAGATGAGATTAACTGAAATGTACAACTTTATCATTTATTCCCTCCGGTTTTAAAAACTAGTCGCTTTTAGATTTTTCATCAAATCCAACAAAAATTTAATACTCCACTAAAATGACTAATGTATCCTTGATGAAATTCTATTTCTTCTTAATTACCATTTTATAATTTCAACAATACTTATAATTTTTTGTAATTAATATGAAGTTAAATTAAAAAAAAATTATAAAAATTACATTAATATTTTAAAATAATAAATAAAATAAACGAAGATAAAAAATTTTAAGCCACTACTCTTCAAAAGAGAATACTAAATTTAAATAATCTAATTGAATAAAAAAATTGGACTATGACACATATGAAAAAAAGTTTGACGGGTGAAATTGATAGAAAGAAATGTTGTATGTGGAAGAGACATGGCCCACAAAATGCGCAGTAGTCAATAATACATAGGTAAGGGTGAAATGGTAATTATCCGTCATTACCCCCACTAACCGACAAATTTGGGGCGGCTGCTAAATTCCAAAATATTTTGCCTTTTCTGGAAGTTTTTTTTATTAATTTAGTGCTCCATATAATCGAAATATTCATAAGCTGTAGGTATTTAATTAATGAGGATTAATTTTATAGAAAAAAAGCCTAATTTTTGTGTTGTGTTTAAAATTCAAATCACAAATTTATAATTTTAGTGTCTTGTAAACATAACTAAGCTATTTTGCCTTATTATACTATAGAGCAAAAGTGTCATACTATAAAATATAGATATTAATCTGATATTTTTATCATCTCTTGATACATATATTATTTTGCGATGCATAATTTCAATTTTTATAGATTCAAAAATAAGTTATTCAATTTAATTTAGATCAGTATAGTATATACGTTGAAATTATATTTAATAATTAAACGCATTTGGACAATTTTTTTATGAAAAAATTCTATTACGATTGTCATCCTTTAGAATTTTAATATTACGAAAAAACTAAATATGAAACTAGTAATTAACATTTTATTACTTTATAAATTGTAGGATAAACTTTAAAAACATGTCTTGTAGTTTGACCATCTTACAAAAAGGTTTCTGTAGAATTTTTTGTTTCAAAAGGGTGTTTGTGGTTCCAAAAGTTATCAAACACATGATTCTCAATATTTTGAAACCACATTTAGGGGGTAAATAGGCGTTTTGGGACAAGTTAACGAGGGTTTTGATGTATTAAGCCAATAATATATTATAAAAACATACTTTAACATATGACAATATAAGTCTTAATCGATTCTTACATAAAAATACATCAACACTAAAATCAATTCCTTAAAAATGCATATCCTCACAAATTTTTTTATGGTTTATAGAGTACAATTCTCGGTTTGAGATTCAAAATAAGAATTATATTATGAGAATATTTTGAATTATATGTATTAGTATCTTAAAAATTGCGGACAAAACTGGATTGGGCGATGCCTAGGCGGCAATATATCGATCCAACGCCTGATAGCACTCGAGGAATAAAAATCGGACGTCAAGAATAACGCATAAGAGGGGCCTAGGCGGCTAGGCAGAGATTTTTAAAACAGTGAGTTGAAATACTTGGATCAAGATTCACGAGTGAGGAAAAAATGATACTATATGGTTAATTGAAGTAACTCTTACTTTACCTTTATCACCGTTAAATAGTTAAATGATATTTTGTTCAAATGATTATAAGAAACAAACCATTGTTTACTCTGTACAGAACAAAGTAACCATACCCTATACCATTTTGACCTCATTTGATGTCTTAATTCCTCCATATGCCTTACTTCTAATTTGGCATGTATCCACTTTCATTTTATTTTTTTTCACTTTTTCATATCTCTATCCTTGATCATAATTTTCAAAACAATGTAGCTTTCAAAATGCATAAAATAGTAATTAATACTTAGAAAGGCAAAATTGAATTTAGGTTGTGAATTTCATTAGCACATTTTAAAAATTGCTTACGTCTATTGAATTTCTATTACACTTGCTCCATTACTATTGATAATGCGGCACAGATTTTGCAGGCCATGTATGACTTGGACAATCTAAACAAATCTTCGTTAAGAGAATGATATGCAACTAATTATGATACATTAGGGCGGTTGAAATTTGTAATTATAAAATTATAGCAATATGACTTGGATACATCAATATATTCTTATTAGAAAGGTTTTAGTTTTGAACTCAACTTATATACATATATTATTCAAAAACTAATTATATTAAAAATAAAAAAATTTGGACAGTAATAATAAATATGTTAATTGCACAATAAATTTAATCGAAGCCAGTAATGAATTATTCAATCTATGATGTACTCTTTGATATTTTAATTGAATATTTTCAGTCAAGAACACACATAAATGAATTTATTTAAGTTTGTACTAAAAATTTCTCCGTAAATTTTATTTTTCAAGAGTCAATAGGAGTTATAATATTAATAGGGAGTTCAATTAATAATTTAACACATTCGTATTTATTTTATATGTATAGATCTATATTATAATTTTTGGAAAAAAAAAGTGTGGTGGTAGAACCCCAGTCTCTTCTATGTGATTTGCCACTTGTAAAGCGTAATTAAATAAAATATTATAAGATATAATTATCTTATAGATTTTGGAATTTCAATGTACAAATAAGTTACTTCCGTGCTATTTTTTTACTTATCTTCTTACTAGTTTCATACTTCTTAATAAACTCATTTATTGAAAATATAAAAATACTAGTTTACCCTTGTATCTCAAATTAATACCTTAATTTTTCAACCCAAGTGCAATTAATACTAAGGATATAGTTGGAAGAATAATAAAAAAAGTACATAGAAAAGTGTAAATGACAAGTATTTTGGTAATCTAATTTTATGCTAGAATGCCTATTTTAAAAAAATGGAGGGAATATAACATATATATAAACAAATATAAAGGTGTCGCCCATTGAGGCCAGCCATTATGCCCTTTGAGGCACCCGCAAATTGGCGATCGGAAATTAGTCTGGATGCAAATATAGCTTAAAGGTGCCGCCTACAGTTGGAACCCATCTAGGACCACCTCGTGGTGAAAAAAATATAAAACTATATTATTGTATAAAATAACATGTTTAAATTAATCAAAATACAACTAAAGTATAGTTAAGCTTAAAAAAAGGTATACTAAAGTATAAATAAGTTAGAGATACCTCCTAACTAAGAAAAACCACTTCCATGCTCTATCTTAAGGTATGAAGATGTATAACTAAAGTATGACCCAAAGTGTTTAGAAAGAATATTTAGAAGATGTAGAATTCACAAGTTGCGATGTTAGGGACTAAGAAAATGAGGAGATCATAAGCAATGTGTTTCGGATGTTTAGCAGATCTGAACAGAGGTAACTTAATTGAAGACTTGGAACCTAAAGTCACTCGGTAAGAATAAAATTACTTTGAGGAAAAATTGAAAAGAGTAGAAAATGCGGTATAAAATGCGTTAGAACAGAGTCAAAAATGTATGGAGTCTTCATATTGATAACTTGTTGTAAAAAAAAAAAGATTATGTTTCAGAACTATATAAAAAATTCTGAAATTGCATGTCGAAAAAAAAATTTGAAATTTTATTAAATTATGAAAAGTCGAAAATGCATTGCCAAATAAATCTAAAATGAAACGTTTAAAAACTCTCTATTTTACTATTTTTTGAAATAATGTATGAACGCGATTTGCTATATACTGATCAGACTAATCTACAATGTATAATTTTTAAATGCTACCTATGAAATTTGAGCTCCGAAAACCGAGATCACCTTTATATATAGCAACTTCGATACGAAGATAGTTTTACGAACTGAGAGTAATTGGAAATGAAACAAAACATGCAGCTGTCCTTTCTTTGATTGCAATGCATTTGCATGAAACTATTTGTTCCACAAATTACGAGTTTTGAAATCAAAAGAAAAATAGAACAATAATTTATTTATATTTACGTAAATATAATTATATAAGTTACAGCCAGATCTTAATTAAATGTAGTTATAGAACAGATTAAATCCAACAAGATAGATTTTCTGACGTTGACATACCTATCTGAAGAGTAATATATATGGTTAATTGTGCTAATTAAAAATTATTTACGACATTAATTAATAAATTTTATTTATCCCACTTGCAGCACCATAAATAAATTCGTTAGTTTTATATGAATTCTTAAATAATCAAGTTGATCAATATTATTAATTAATATGATTGAGATGGTTCATTACATCCTAATTCATCTACTTTAATCTCAAGTGATTAGACTATAATTATCAGCAAAATTTTCAATTTTAGTATTTTTAATTTTTTAATATCAAATTGTTGATACTTGATTAATGAACAATTAATATATTCATATTTGCCACCTTTACAGAGAACCAAAAACAAGATTAACAAAGAAAGGTGAAGAAAAAGTAATTAACCTCAATTTCACGGCCAACTAACTAATTAATTCACAAACCAAAATAAAAATCAAGAAATGAAAGAAAATATACAATAAACTGGTCAAAATATAACTTTTGCCCAGTAAAACAACTGTATATCAAAATAATTTTTGTTGTGGATTCTTGTAGTGAGCACTCGGAGAAGTCAATGTTTCATTTGATTAACTCGCACCAATGCCATTGCAAAAAAAGATTAAGTGGAGATTATTGGATTAATTCACCAAGGATCTAAAGGACTTCCTTGACAAGATGAACTCAAAAGCTCTTCTAGAAACTCTGCTCCCAGATCCTCAAATACGACGACGTTTTTACCCGGTCTTGTATTTGAAATCACTTGTTTTTTACAACTCTTTTTAGCGACGGATTTTCGTCGCCTCATCGAGTGTTTTCTTTTTAAGGCGATCACCGGAGAACCGCCGTCTTCAAACCCGTATTTCATCTCGTGAAGCGATTCTCTGACCATCTCCGCTGGAAAATTGAGGATCGCCATCGCACCTCTCATCGAGAATGCAGCTTGGTCGTAAGCCAGAGCCGCCGCCTCCGCCGTGTCAAAAGTCCCTAACCAAACCCTGACTCCATTTCTCGTCGAATCTCGAATCTCCGCCGCGTACTTCCCCCACGGCCTCTTCCGTACTCCTCTGTACGACTTCTCTTTCTGCTCCAGCGCCGCCGCCGCCGCCACTGCCGCAGTTTCTGGACTGGAATCGACTTCCTCTTCTAATTTGATAGCGGTGGAAGCCGAATTGGAATTGGAATTTGATTCCGATGATTCAAAATTGCTGCCGCCGCCGGCGGCGGCTGCTTCCGATAAGACGTTGAAGAGGGTCATCTGATTGGAATCGTGTGAATTGAAGGGGAAAAAAGGTTGATCGGAGGAGATGAAAGAATCATCCCAAGAGGAAGAAAAAGATTCGAAGGAATCAAAAGAGAGCTCTGGTTTTAGGATTTGGTTAAAGAAGGAAGATGAAGATTCCATTGAAGAATTAATGGATTTAATTTCTTTTTTGTGGATTTAATTTTTAATGGTTTGAATTGAAAAGTTTGAGTCGTGACTAAACCCCTTTATATAGTGCAAAATATTGGGCAAACCGACAACATATTAAATATGTTAAGAATAAAATATAGTTGGAGAAATAAAGTTTGGTTAATTTATCTTTTCAAAATAAAGGTTATTTGTCATTGATTATTATTGAAAGATTGACGTTAAAATTTAATATGATCGGAATAAAATGATACTTATTATGTAAAAAAAATAATAACGCGAAATAGTTAAAATAAAATAATAAATGATATTAATTTATGAAAAACAATATAACTATATGAAAATCGGTAAAAAGATAAAATAGTGTGAGTTAAATTTGACCATCACTACATAATATGTTTATAATTATGAAATATGAATTTATGAAAAAAAAAGTTTGAGGTTACAGTGAGCGGGGGCCACATATTCACCCACGTGAGTCAAATGACGCACGGCGGCGGGGTTGGACCCATACATTGCTGACTTTAGTAATTACGTCATATTTCTTTTTCCTTCATTTATCTCTTCTTCTAATATCCATGGTCCAATAACGAGACTTATTGGTTAAGTAAATTGCATTTGCCTTGGTTGAAAATGTGGCTTATTGAATCGATATTTATATTTATATTTATTAAAATTTTAATGAAAAAATTTATCTTATATTTATATTTAATAAAAATTTAAGAATTATATTTTCTTCAATTTTTTTATTGAAAATTCTTCATTCCTCATCAGATTCTCTATTTTTTAAGTGAAATAAATGATATACATTTTTTTAAAAAGTTCATACAACAAAAAAAATTAAAAATACTAGACGGCTGAAAATAGAAAGCTTAAAAGTAATTTATGATTTCACTCATTTATAAAATAGAGTTTAAGGAATTTTTTTAAAAATGGGGTCTGTGGTTTCAAAAAATTTGTAAAAGGGGCTATGATTTCAGAATAGTGGTATTACATTGAATATTTTTGACAATTCAACATTCTAATAATTTAACCTTATTATTTAAAAATTATACGTCATGATTTCAGTAATTTTCGGAGATTTTTTTATGATTTTTTAAAATTTGTTATCATAATTTAATTAAAAAAATATTTGCACTATTGAAAAAATTTTAAAATTTTTCACCGATGTGTACTGTATTTTTAATAATCATCCCATAAAAAGTCTGATAAAAATGAAAGAGATTCCCATTTTCGTGACATAATTTAATATTGATGATCCTTTATTTACAAATTTTTTAAAAACACAGACCCCATTTTATAAAAAAACTCCTCAGACCCCATTTTGCAAATGAGTGCAACCACATGGTACGTTTTTTAAGTTTACCCAATCAGAAAAACAACACGCTTTAGTTTTTCTATACCCCCTCCGGTTCCAAAAAATAGTCACTTTATACACTTTTGCTTTGCTCTTTTTATTTGTCATTCTCTATTTTTAATGTAAGCTTTTACTCCTTCTCCCTATTATACTCTTATTAATTATAGCTCAATCCCAATACATATATTATCAAATAAATAAAAATTTAAGGGTAAATAAGTAATTTTATACCCTTCATTAATTGTTTCTTAAAATTTGTGAATTTCTCTAAAGCGACTAATTTTCAGTATATTCCAACAAATGGAAGTGAAAGAAATTAATTTAATTTTCTGATATGCTAACAAATTGAGGGACTAGATCCACTATGGTTAAAAAAATTTAACACATTTAAAGGACTTAAGTCAATGTCTACAAACTATAATAAATAAAGAAATTTAAAAATAATAGCAGATTTCAGGTATTATTCAGGGAATATTTGGGGATTCTCCAATGGATATTAATTGGTGTCGGAGTCGGAAATTTATTGGGTTGGGGAATGCATTCTCCATTTCCATATCCATTAAAATTTTGGGTGTAAAAAATTCTCCATCTATACTCCACGGGAGATTTTCTAATGAAAATTCTCCATTCTTATCAGGACAAATCTCCATTAAATTCAGATAATCCTCGCTCCATTTTTAACCCTACATTTCTCATCTCATTTTTTAGAGTATAAGCTGATGTCGGTAATTTAAGCCCCATTATAATTAAATAGAAAAAAAAAAGAAAGAAAAGAAAAAGCTACTGATATTTGAAGTGAATTTCCATTTCATAATTGACTTATTAAATAACAATAAAATAGATAGTGTTGGATGTGGATTTTTATCTGTTATATAAAACAAAAATTATAAGTGTTCGTTGGTTTAATAAACTTTTTTGTTAAAAAAATTTTTGCGCATTAATATCTTTATGCTTACATAAATTAATATTCAAACATATATTTTTGAAAATAAGTTCAACTCTGTTTCGATTTGTAATGAATTTCCAACTCCTAAACATATACTTAAAATTGTATTTTTCACTGCATATGAAGCACGAAAACTCCGGTGACATGTCGTTTCAGCATTTTTAAAACGTTTCAGAAACAGAAACTCTCAGAAACCCTTATGAAATGTTTTGGGCAGTTTCCGCAGTCAAAGAAAGTTGGAAACTCGTTTCTTCATATTCCGAAAACCGTTCCCTAGAAATTTCTTCAACTTTATGACTCAATTTTGGTTCATTCTAAAAGTAAACTTTCTATGCATTTATTGTATAAGTCTATAAACATACATATTATTTCCAAATTAGAATTTTTCAAATGCTCAGTGACCTTAATGAGATGAATATGATATGATATGTTTCTATTTATAAATATTTATGATAAAATTGTTTTATAACTAATAAATACTATTTAAGTTTAGAGTATTTTAATATTTCACTATTTTATAAAAGAATTAAATTATATTTTTAAAAATTTTATATTTTATATTTTATACATATAACCCTGTATTTTTATTATTTACACATTTTCTCATAGTTTCCGAACTTATATGTTTTAGAAATAACGTTTTTCAATTTTCGTTTTCATTCCTGTATCTGTATCCATTTTCGTGCTACATAGTTCATAATCATTTGAATGTCAGATTTAGAGTAAATTTTCAATTTATGTTTTAGTGCATATTATTGGATACTAATTGGTGAATTTAAGACACCTAAGTCTTTAAATTGGTCAAAGATACAGGTTTTGAACTGAAATACTGTTATAGAGAAAGTTTCACATGGAATAACATGTATGTAATAAAAAAAAAAGAAGGATTAATGTGACACACGTACGTATTTGGGAAGAATAAGCAAGCTAAAACACACATGCTATCCAAGTATGTGTTTCATGTGACAAAAGTTCAAAAAAAAATTAAAATAGAAAAAAACCGTGTAGACTAGTTTAAGCTACAGAAAAATTAACAAGAGTTCTTATTAAAAAATCTCGATTTCAAATGTCAAACCTTGCCGAAATCACTTGAAACCTACACGGCAGAGTTTAGTTTATACGACAAAATGCCGAACATGACAGTGAAAAAAGCGGTCTATATACAACATTATTCACTTACGCAGTGTTGGGAGAAGGACTGTACTATCGAAGAATGAATTATAAATAAACTATCGTGATTCACGACAGATATGTTAATCTCACTATTTAAACCCATTATAAACGGATAATAACATTAAATTTATGGTTATTTAATTGTGGATAGTGAATCATGGATTGATCGGAACATTTGGAAGATACAGCCCCCTTTAATGATTTTCTTAAAAACTATAACTTTCAAGGTCAAAGTGAGAGACTACAATTTTGGATAGGCAAATGTTGTATTTTTTAAAACCTTCCAAAATTGATGGGTTTGCTATGGCTATTGCGGTGTTGGCCTATATCATGCGTGATTGTGACATTTTCTTTTTTTTTTTTTCATCTGATTCATTGGAGCTTTACTCTGATTATATTTAAATTTGATCCGGATCCTATACCTAATTTTAATGGGTGAGTCTTCCAATAAAAATTTTCTACATTCACTAAAACTCAAACTCGAGACCTTGCTTAAGCGATAACAAGCCGCTACTACTTGAACCAACCCTTATTGATACATTTCTATATATTTTTTAGATAAAAAGGCGTAAATTTTTAAAATTATTTTATAAAATATTTAACTTATAAAATGTTTTTATATAAAAAGGCGTAAATTTTTAAAATTATTTTACAAAATATTTAACTAATAAAATTTTATAAAATTTTCCACTCTAATAATATATATAAGCCCAACCCCCTACAAGGACCAAGTGTTGAATAGTGTCCATTCTTATGGTGGCACTCACTGAATTAAAAAATAAAAAAGAAAAAAGGAAAAGTGAGGCATGTTTTTGAAAAAAGTGTACAGTATAATTACTGTGTATAATTCGATACGCGTTTAAATCTCCTATAAATTGAGGAGGTTTTGCTCATTTTAAGAGCATAGCAAAATAGAGAGAGCAGAATAGAGCAAGAGGGAAGAAACATAGATAAAAATGTAATCTGTGTAGAGAGCCTTACGAAAAGGATTCCTAAGAGCTGGATAAGTGAGAAAAATAGTGAGGTTTCTGGAAATACTTGAATGCCACTATTTTGTAATCTCTTGGTGTACCTACTATTATTTTCACAGTGGAAGAATTATTCGGAGTTGGTCCCGTGATTTTTCCCTAATTCATTTGGGATTTCTACGTAAAAATCTGCGTGTCTTTTATTCTGCAGCTATTATTTTTCTCGTCATTTATAATTGGGCCTAACAAGTGGTATCCGAGCCGAAGGTTGTTTTATCAGTAGAATCCGTAGATATATTTTTCAAAAATAAATATACCACGACGACAAGAAAACTACGGAGAATCCGGTGGCGCAATCCTTTCGAAAAACCGTCGCACATACGCAATTTGAGTGAATAGTAAAATAGTAACTTGAATAATACTATTTATATTTGGGCTTTTATGAATAGTGTTCTTATAGTTATTATTTAAGTATACGACGGAGAGGTATACTGTTACTATTCCAATATATAAGTATTATTTGGATATACGATACTATTCACATATACCGTCACTATTTACGTAAATAGCAAAATTCGTGAATAGTAAACTTTTGCCATTTTTAAAGTTTCGACATGGCGAATGACGGTGTAATGATCAAATTGACGGATACAAATTATTCAATGTGAAAATCCAGAATGGAGGACTACCTCAATTGCAAAGATTTGTATGATCCAATTGAGGGTGACGACCCAAAGTCGAAGGATATGAAAGATCAGCAATGGATAGCGTTGAAGAAGCAGACATTGGGTATAATACGCCAATGGATAGATGCTAGCCTGTACAACCACGTGAGGAACGAAACAGATCCCAAAGTTCTATGGAAGAAGCTAGAGGATATGTATGAGGCTAAAAATACTCAAGAAAAAGTGTTCATGATTCACAAAGTCATGAACTTGAAACTGACAGAGGGACGATCAATCACACAACACTTGAACGACTTTGAAGGATTCATAAGTGAGTTAGCATTCACCGGTATGTCCTTGGATGATGAGATGCAAGCATGTCTTTTGATGGGAACTCTACCAGATAGCTAGGATACTCTTGTCGTATCATTAAGTTACTCAGCTCCAAATGGTATGGTAACAATGTCTATGGTAAAGAATAGTCTACTTAATGAAGAGCTTCGTAGAAGGGACGTTGCCAGTACCCATTCACAAGCCCTTTTCATAGAGAATAGGGGCCAAAGCAAGAGTAGAGGTCGTGGGAATGGAAAATCGAAAGATAGATCCAAGTCTAGGGAGAAGATGTCATGCTACCACTGTGGAAAGCAGGGTCATCTCAAAAGGAACTACCATTTCTTTAAACAAGAGAATGCAAATCGAAGTCAAGATAATGGCAAAAACACATCTGCTACAGTCACAATAGAAGATGGAGAGGTGGCTTTATCATCTCATGATACAGATTATTGTCATGTTGGAGATGCAGATATCAAGTGGATTGTAGATCATGGTGCCTCATACCACTGTGTTCCAAAAAGGGAATACTTCTCAACTTATAAAGCGGGCAATTACGGTACTATTAAAATGGGAAATAATAGTGTCTCACAAATGGTGGGAATCGGTGATATCTGCGTGAAGATAAGTGTCGGATGCACATTAACACTTAAAAATATGCGACACGTTCCAAATCTTCGGTTGAACCTACAGTCTATTAGTGTGTTGGACAAGGAAGGTTATCACAATCATACAGGCGATGAAAATTGGAAACTCACTAAAGGATGGTTGGTGGTGGCGAAAGGAAGATTGTGTTGCTCGCTATACAAAATGCATGCGACAATATGTGTGGGTCAACTGAATATAGTTGGAAATGATGCTTCACCAAATTTGTGGCATAGGCGACTGGCGCATATTTGTGACAAAGGGTTAAATATACTGGCTAAGAAGTCCCTCATCCCATTAGCCACAGGAAAAATTAACCTATGTGATCACTGTTTATCTGGGAAGCAACATCGAGTTTCATTTTAGAAAAGCTCTAGAAGGAGAGATAATAAGTTAGAGTTGGTTCACTCTGACATTTGTGGTCCCATAGATACAGAATCGATTGGAAGAAGAAGATACTTTCTTGTATTTAATGAGAATGATATCATCAGTGAAAGTTCTACAAGTGATGGTGTTATCGATATAACACCAGAGAGCATTCTATCAGATGATGTCACAGAAAGAAGAATGCATCAATTAGAACAAGATGGAGAAGAAGAGCTAGTTGTGAAGGATCAAGATACGATTATAGATGAAGATACGAATGAAGAGGGTATTGAGCATGGGGAGCCAGAGAACCCCATTCTACCAGAAGAAGAACCTCAATTAAGGAGGTCAATCAGAGAATACCAACCATCTACAAAATACTCCAGTTCTGATTATATTTTAATCACTCATGAGGGGAAGCCTGAAAGCTTCCAAGATGTGCAATCTTGTAATGATAAAGATTGTTGGATGAAGGCCATGCAAGAGGAGATGAATTCTTTGAAGAAGGATGACATGTACGAGTTGGTGAAACTTTCTAAAGGGAAGAGAACAATCAAGAACAAATGGGTGTACAAGTTAAAGAAAGATGATGGAGATCTAGTGAGATACAAAGCTCGATTGGTTGTCAAAGGCTTTACTCAAAAGAGAGGTATCAACTTTGATGAGATTTTTTCACCAATTGTAAAAATGAGTTCAATTCGAGTTATGTTAGGTCTTGCAGCCAGCTTGAACCTTGAGTTAGAATAGCTTGATGTGAAGACAGCGTTCTTGCATGGGGATTTAGAAGAAGAAATATATATGGAACAACCAGAAGGTTTCAAGGTCAAGGGAAATGAGGACATGGTTTGTCGCTTGAAGAAAAGTTTGTATGGATTGAAATAAGCCTCGCGACAATGGTATAAAAGGTTTGATTCCTTCATGATGAATCAAGGATACAAGAGGACAGAAGCTGATCCATGTGTATACGTCCAGAAATTCCCTGATGGAAAATTGATCATTCTTCTCTTATATGTTGATGATATGCTAATCGTTGGACCAGATGCCAAAATGATTAGTAAGTTGAAGTGTGATTTGTCTAAGGCATTTGACATGAAGGATTTAGGACCGGCAAGGCGAATTCTCGGAATGGAGATTACCCGAGATCGAAGGTCCAACAGGCTGTGGTTATCACAAGAAAAATATATTGAATGAGTACTAGAAATGTTCAATATGAAGAATGCTAAACCAGTTAGCACTCCACTTGCCGCTCATTCCAATTTGAGTAAGAAATCATACCCTTCAACAGAGAAAAATAAAGAAGATATGTCAAATGTTCCATATTTTTCAGCGGTCGGGAGTTTGATGAATGCAATGGTGTGTACGAGACCAAACATCGCTCATGCAGTTGGAGTTGTGGGTAGATTCCTGCCAAATCCCTAAAAGACACATTGGGAAGCAGTAAAATGGATCTTCAAATACCTGAGAGTAACTTCAAAGTTATGTTTGACTTTTGGAGTTGGAAAAGCTGCACTTGTTGGTTACACAGATGCAGATATGGCTGGTGACCTTGATGAAAGAAAATCTACATCGTGTTATTTCTTTACATTCTCAGGGGGAGCTATTTCATGGTAGTCACGGTTACAAAAATATGTTTCATTATCAACAACCGAAGCAGAGTACGTTACAGTAGCAGAAGCAGGAAAGGAAATGCTTTGGTTAAAGCGATTCTTTATCGAATTGGGTGTGCAACAAGAAGAATACGTTGTTTATTGTGATAGTCAAAGTGCATTAGACTTGAGCATAAATACTATGTACCATGCACGGACGAAACATATTAATGTAAGGTATCATTGGCTCAGACTTGCCATTGAAGAAAAAGAGTTCAAGTTGCAGAAGATTCATACAAACAACAATGCTGCTGATATGCTGACAAAGGTCATACCAAAAGAAAAGTTCGATCAGTGCATTGAAGCAACCGAAATAGAGATTCCCACAATGTAGTCAGGAGGGGGAGATTTATTGAGTGGTGTCCCTCCTTATGGTGGGAGTCACTAAATTAAAAAATAAAAATAAAAAAAAAGAAAAAGGAAAAAGGAGGCATACCGACAGAACGCGTTTTTTCAAAAAGTGCACAGTAAAATTACTGTGCACAATTCGGCCATACGCGTTTAAATCTCCTATAAATAGAGGAGGTTTTGCTCATTTTAAGAGCAGAGCAAAATAAAGAGAGCAGAATAGAGCAAGAGAGAAGAAATATAGATGAAAATGTAATCTGTGTAGAGAACCTTAGGAAAAGAGTTCCTAAGAGCTGGGTAAGAGAGAAAAATAGTGAGGTTTTGGGAAATACTTGAGTGTCACTATTTTGTAATCTCTTGGTGTACCTACTATTATTTTAATAGTGGAAGAATTATTCGGAGTTGGTCCCGTGGTTTTTCCCTAATTCATTTGGGGTTTCCACGTAAAAATCTGCGTGTCTTTTATTCTGGTGCTATTATTTTTCTCGTAATCTATTATTGAGCCTAACACCAAGCTACTTGTCTGGCCCGACCTAGTTCAAGCTCGTTCGAATGAGCTGGCTTAGGCACTCATATTTTTATAAATCTCAAAATTTCATGACCATGCTTAATTTATATATAAATAAATGAGCTGAATCCGACGAATAATAATTCTATTTATTTTTAATTTATATATTATACATAATAATTACTTTGAATGTTAATGTTCAAATATATTGTAGAATTTCACAATGTCTATTACTATACTATTTCCAAAATATGAAAAATATAACTATAACTATAACTAGGATTTAGACATATATGCTATATTAAATATATCTGATTTACTTTTTTTAGTTTACCAACAAATTTAAATAAAAAACTATTTAAAGACTTTTGGTTGGGCTTTGAAATTACCTCTTATCATTTTTAGTTCGGCCTGAGTCAAAAGTTTTAAAATATGAGCTTAACCGGGCAATAAGGCTCGACCTGAACCCGACATAGCCCTCTTGATAAACAGGTCAACATAAGCCTCACTGTGCCATCTTCTCTTTGAATTATAATAGAAAAAAATACGTCAGTTCATTTTATAAATGTATAGTTATAAATCCATATTTAAATGCGTTTGAATTTCAATCCAAGATAACACAACATTGATATATCCATTTTGTGTTGATGACATTTTTTTACTTATGGCGTGTTTGAAATTGTTAATAGATTTGCTGTTACGAAAAGTTTCACTTATAAACTTTTAATAGAATAACATATTTTAATACCGAATAAAAGAAGGCTGAATAAATATAGTCTCATTCAGTCTTTGTATATATGTTGAAGAGTCATAAACTAGTTAGTTATCAGGAAGTAACTTGGAAACTTCTCTCAAGTTTTTGTTCAAACACGAAGTCACGTGAGAGAAGTAATGGTGTTAGTAGTCATCAATGATTACATAATTAATTAATTTAATCATAGTCGTAAGTAATTTGACAAACTTAATTATTCATGCAAACAATTAGCTAACAATTCAGTGTATATAGTCACTTCCCAATATCACAATTAACTTAAGTACTGTTAATTATGGTAAATTACATAGTCAATTTGCTTAATTGTCAGCTGATAACTAGTTATTTTTTAATGTGTAATCAAGATTTGGAGTCCTGCACACCTTCTCTTTAACTTTAGTGACCTACTCTCAAATTATAAAAAAAATACCGTGCTTTTTCTGGCAAGTAATAATCTAATTGCCTACATTTGTACCCCAGTTTAATTATTTAATTGGTCCGATTAATTTTATTTTTATTCATTTGACCCCTTCCCTCAATTGAAATAATTATATTAAATAATCCTAATTGCATATTGGATTTAACTAATCAATACCCAGTTAATATTGATGTTTTATTCTAGAATATCCGTAATAGGAAACATCCCACGGTACCATTAAAAATGTAAAGGTTATATTACTATAAATAAAGGAGAATATCCTCTTGGAGATAACGGATTTGGATTTTTTAAAGTTAGGAATTAGTGAATTTATTGTACATTTCAGTCAATTTCAATCATCTACTAGATATTAATGGTTGAGAATTGTTTTTTTCCGAAGTCGGAACATACTATTTTTTGAGGAACCGGGGACTCGAATCCGTGACCTACAGCTTCTTTCTCTACTTTGGAAGGAAGTTGTGTTCAGTAGTAGACTAAAAAAATTGATAGAGATTTAATTTCACCGTAGACCCCACAAACCTTTAAAACTCAATCTCAACCATTAAAATTCAATGAATAGTTGAAATTAATTAACATATATAACTTTATCAATTTTCAACTTTAAAGGATAAAATATAAGTTATTATTTCAATTCCTTCCACTATATTTTTTTACTATATTTTTTACTACGTAAGCTAAAATTTTGGAGCATGAAATTTGGGTTATTTTTGGTAAAACTAATATAATTTTTCATAAAAAAATTGGAATATTTAAAGAGGATAATAGTGACTGTACTAATAAGATAGTGTGATTTTTCAATTTGAGTGACTGATCATTAAAGCCAACTAGAAGTTGAATAAATCAATTGCTGGGGGACCATAGATTATCCTAGTTTTGATTTAGGAAATTAAGTTAGATTCATGAACCTGAAATAATACTCTCATGAAATTTTTATGCACAAATAGAACGTGTTCAAATCCAAAAAATTATTCCTTTGAAACTTATTGTTTCTTCTTTTTTATTATTATACTTGTTGAATAGGGAAAATAATAGTAAATTAAAAAAAATTATTTGTTTGATTTCAACTTTTGTTTGTATGGGGGATTGAATGTTGAAATCTATAGTATGCAACTTGGCTTTAATAAATTTTATTTTAATATATAGTTTTCTTTGTTTGATTTAACTTGAAAGGAGCAAGTGCATGCACCTTTGGGCATTCTGTCTTTTCAAACTATTCTTCAACTTGAGTTGAAAACGATTTTATTAATTATTGATTCTATTCTTATCCAATTATATATACATTTATTAAATATTTAATTTTGCTGTATTTATATTTTCTAACTTGTAGTCTTGTACAATTTCAACTATTGGAGTACATAAGTCAGTAAAATGCTACTCATGTTTCCAATGAATATATTTTGATGTTATATGTGGTGTTAATATGCATTTGTAGATCATACGGGCAATGCGGTCGGGCTAATCTCAATAATGTGGTAAATATTTAGTCTAGTAATTGAGTTTTAAAGTTATAATTTTAGAGGTTTCAGGTTCAAGTCCACACTCGGATAGAATGAGATAAAGTTTTTCTTTATTATTATTATAAGCTCATATAAAGCATTTTTTTAAAAAAATTCTCAATAATGAGACTCCTAACAATATTATAAGATTCGTAAAATTTGAACATAAAAGGTGTGTCAGAATCTCAAATAGTTTGACTATAAGTATGAGGGTAAATTATTTATTATATTGATAAAACAGTATTTAACTTTAATCAGTAATACTTTTTAGAATATACGACATCAATGCTCAATTTATTTTCTATTAAGCTGTCAATTTAAATATATAATGTATTGGAGATAACTTATATGAGAAATAAAGAATGATAGAAAGTGGTGTAGATTGAGCCTTAAAATAAGCTACTTGATTTTATGTTAAATGAGTTCAACCTTATTTGTATGCTCACTTAAGTTATAGAGTGCAACATTTTCAATGCCCACAGAATCTCTGCATGGCATCAGAGCTTGAGCATTATTTCACACATTGGTTGAGGCTTGTATATTGTTGCTCCTTATATGTGTGAGACTACCATCAGTCTTTAAGATATCTTTTGAGGGGAGCTAAATCATTATCTATATGATATCAGAGTCTATATCAGGCCACCCTTTAATATTTATTTCACACTCTAAATAAATTTAAATCTAAAAAAATGTATTAAATATCTCATTAATTAAAACTTAAATATTATTACTCCTTGTATGCGAAGATACCTTCATTTCTTTAAATTACCTATTGAGATAAGTTATGTCATTTTCTACGTGCGTAGACGAAAATTAGTATGAGAAGGTGTTTCAGTAGTAGCAAAGTCAAAGTCATCCTTTTTATTAGAAGAATCAAAATTTGAGTATCCTTAAAATAATATACAATACCTGAATAGTAAGAATCATTTGTCATTTCGGACAAAAAAAAAACTAGATTGGATTGAACATTGGTAATTTTATTTGTTCAAGTTAATTAATTATTTATATTATTAGATAATTATTACATTTATGTATCAGAAATTTTGAAAGTCTACTCACATGTTATATTACCTTTAACTTTTAAAATTTGATTAAATTTGGTAAAATTCATCAGTTTGCCCCCTTCCTCCAAACACTTTTAGTATAACTTTTTTAAGATATTAATAATTTGATTTTTTTCTCTCCAATTAAAAACTAACGTGCGTCAATAAAAGAATAAATTTATGCATTTTTTATAAATTTTAAAAGACATAAGAAACTTTCGAAATTCTAAAGTAGCATAGTATAGATAAATAAAGAGGGTCCTAAATGGCTTAATAATTAGTAGTAGTATGACATAAAACGCATGCATGTTGGGTAGATTTGTCAATGTGGTTTGGTTTAGTTACAAAAAATGAGGAAAACAAAGTTAGAATTCTCAAGTACTAGTCAATAGGTTTGATGGTCAAGGTCATCAAAATGTAGGACCTCCGGAATGGGGGCATATTAATATAATTAATTGTACTATACTTACTATTCCAAAATTCTTCACTTTTCTAGAAAGTTCAAATATAATTTTTGAAAGTTATAAATTTGGATTTTAGATGTCAAAAAGTATATTAATATAATTAATTGTATTATATAATGCGTTATAAATTTGACTAACTCTAATGTGTTGTTGATAAACTGTAATGTGTTATAAATATGGATTTTAAATAGAGAAATTGTGAAAAATATATATATTTTATTAAAATATTTATAAAATTAATTAATAAGCTAAATTAATTATATATTTACTGTTTAATTATAAATAATTTATAATTTAAAGAAAATAAGAGAAAATAATTATACGAATACGGTCTGATATTTATATGGTAAATATTTAGTATTCGTCTAGTAATTATCTGGTAGTTATATAGTAAATATTATTATGAAATTGTAATATTCACATCTATTATATATACATATATATATTAGGTTTCATTAGATCCATAAAAAACTGTCAAAATTAAGACTAGATAAATACTAGATGTCATATGTCATGTATATTTTAGAGATTTAGAAATTTATTTTAAGTTATGATTTACCAGATAACTACTAGACGAAAACTAGGTAAGTACTAGACGATTATTAGGTATTTACCAGATAAATACCAGACCGTATTTTTATAAATATTTACCCCTGTTTTTGTAAACTTGTAAATTATTTATGATATCATCAAATTATTTTAGTTTTTTTATGAGATTTTTGTAAGAACCCTTTTAGATATGTATATATGTAGGGATGGGCATGGGTCGAATCTGGATCTGATCCATATATATCCAGATCCATGTAATTTTTCATATATAAGATCCAGATTGGATCTAGATCCAATCCAGATTGGATCTAGATCCAGATTGGATCTAGATCCATGAGATTTATAAAATTAGACCTCGTATCCATATATGATGGATCTCACGGATCAGAGTCCAAATGGGTTTTAAATGGCTCTGTAAAAAATTAAATTTAAGAAATAGGACACATGAAAATATCAACAACCAACCAAAGATTTGTTCTAAAAGACACTATATATCTTATAAAAAATAAAGAGTTTAACAAGTAATTTCAAGGTTCAAAACTTTAAATAAATATAATGCAAATTAACATTCATCCAAATTCAAATTAGATTGTGACATATATCTTAGTCTACTGATTAAGACTAAATGATATCTAGAGATATCAAGTTCAAGTGATACATAGGTGCCTGTGATTTTCTTTAAGCACAATTATTCAAAGTCTAAAAATTTTTTCAAATTAGGCTAATAATTATTAGGTCGAGGTCTTTTAAAAAAATTCGATATTAAATTTATATTTTTTAGTTAGATTTAGATTCAGCTCGAATTTTATGAATCTGAAATGATAAGGTCTAGACCCTAAAAAATAGATACGAATTCATGAATCCAATTCAAATTTAAAATTCTGTCCCATCCCATGTCAAAAAAGTATATTGTAAGTCTTTTTTACACCTCAAAAGATATAACATAGGCGGGGATGCATTTAAGCTTTTTTTTTTTTATAATTCTCATTTGAAATGAGACACATATGGACACTGAGTTTATCAATTGAACTATTTATGTTAATATTTTCCTAATATCTGTAGTATCATAATGAATGTGAAGTATTGGATTTTAAAATTTTGTCTGTCTATATTTTTATGATACAAAAAAAAAGTAAAGGATGTAAATTGATTGTGATGGCTTCTAAGACAGCGATAGAAAGGTAAAACTATTTGATTAATTTTTATAATTAATTAAGTCCATACAATGTATTAGGCTAAAATTAACAAAAATGCAGCCCCTAATATATACCTTAACTTTTTTATTTGATTAACAATGTCTTTATATAACATATATATATATATATATATATAATTGGTATAGGCATCTCGTTTTATTTTAGATTTTAGAAATCGACATCGAGAGTTCGAATTTTAGTGAAATTTGATATTACATAATTAATTAAAATATAACATGTTTGGTAAACTAATATAAAAAAATGAATTAGCAATATAAAAAATAGTCTAATTACATATCATTAAAATAGAATTGCTCTATTTTTTAATGACTAGAACAGTCCGACTAAATTAAATAAGAGAAAACAATCGTCGCAATTAAAGTTGAACATACACTATGCTATATTTTTCTACTTATCGAATAATTAATTGCTCAAATACAAATCTATTAATAAACACTAACCAAATATTTGAATTTGTTTTAAAAGCTCATTACAATACCAAATTAAGAATACAACTAACTCGAGAACAAAAACGAGTTATCATTATCTGATTAAAGTCGTGACTATATGAATCAGATAATTAACTGGTGAATGCTTTTCAACAACTCATCGCTACAACTGAATAGAATCTCCCCTCAAAATCGAAGAACAAATTCCCTTCATTTCAAGTCGGCATATTTTAACCCAAAAAAACTATTTTTATAAAGTTCGTAAGTCGTAAAATTAAGTTAATTTTAACTATTAATTAAATTTAAGTGGTTAAAATTTTGTGCTTTAATTTAGCGCTCCTACAAACAACTTTAGTATATCCCAATTAGAAAAAAAAATCAAGTATGATTTTGATATAATCAACCGAAAAAGAGGATAGGAAAAAAATTAACTATTGAATAGTTACAATAAAAAAAAACCTTCAATCTGTTGACTCCATTTTAGGAATATAGATTTTAAATTTTCCTATTTTATACTTTTAATATTTTAAGTTTGGACAACAAGATCAGGTGTGTGACTTTGTCATGATATCTACTTTGTATAATTAATTAGAGCCAAAAGCCAGGTTAAGTGCATGAACACAAACTAATTATGTATTATATAAAGCAACTTAATCCATTTTAGAATTCATAATCTTTATGATTTAGGAACTTACTAAGAAACATCTTCTTATTCATATATTAATATTATATACACTAAAAACTTATCACCTTGCTTGATGCACTGCATAAGGAATCTAATTAATTCCTTGTTTTCTTCAACTGCGTTTACACCATTTCAATTCAGTTCAGTTCAATTTACTTTAGTTTAATTGAGTTTAGTTTATCTATGCGTAGTTATAATTGAATTTATACTGAAATAAGTTTAGTTTAATTCAGGCTCTGTTCTTTTCAACTTCTGAAAGCAGAACTGAACTGAAGTTGACTGAACTGAACTGAACTGAACTGAGTGAGCTGAATTGAACTTATTTTAGTGTAAATTTATAACTACGCATAGCTGAACTGAACTGGACTAAACTGAACTGAACTAAACTGAACTGAAGTGATCTGAACTGAACTACATTGAATTGTAGTTCAAAAGAACAGAGCCTCAATTTAGCTCACTTCACTTCACTTCACTTTAATTTATAAAATTGCAGTCCAAAAGCGAAGCCTTAAATTTAGTTGGAATTAAAAAAAAATAATGTGTACTTTCTAGGAAGTTGCTATATAGTGGGAGAGGGAGTGTGTGATAGTTAAATAGGAGAATAATTAAGGAGTATACATTAATATCTTGTTATATGCAAGTTAGTTTTGGTCGTATAAGCAATAATTAAAATAATGGCACCATGACCAAAACGCCTAAGAGTTCAATTCTGATTTTGGTTAATATATTTTGTCGGCAAATATGTCATGATCAGTTGGCTCTTTTCTATGGTAATTAAACCCAATTACAACTTTAATTGTACCACATATTTTACATTAGCATGCTACTGTCAATTTCAATTGTAAAAAAAGTTACTGTGTAATCTCACATATTGAGGTATATTCGAAAATGCTTCATATTATTAGAGATTATGTCCACCAAAGGGTTGGGTGAAGCTTAATGTAGACGGAGCTTGCGATTTATCTTCGATATCTATAGGAGTGGGGATTTTATTCAAGATCATGATGGCTTGCGGCAAGTCGAATTTTTTCCAAAACACTGGTAAAGTTAACTCTTGGAGACTTGGGGAGTAGTTATGGTGATCCAACTTGCTTCATCGGAAGGTTTTTTAAATGTTATTCTCGAATCTTACTCTCTTAAATATCTCGACCGATCTTCCTTCAAAACAATCTCTAGGAACATACTTCTAAGTATTATATAACTTTTTGCAAATTGTTCTTAAGTTTGAGCTAGTAGAGAAGACTCGATCTATTGTTGACCTTGGACCTCAAAGAAATAGGTCAATAAATATTTGACAAGTGATAATTGGTCCGAGTTAGGTCAGCTGCACCTGAGCGGGAATGTTGGAGATTTGCTGAGAATCTCGTATTGGAAATAAAAAAGACTACAAAGTAGAATATAAGTGGTATAGATTAGACTTTAACACAATCCAATTAGTTTTGTGTTAGATGAGCTTAATCCCACTTATGTGTTCACACCTATTAAGCTCAACGATATTGAGGCACACAGATTCTCTACACAGTGAAGTAGACTTGTTCGTCGTGCGGGGCGGGCCGAGCTTGTCGGGTTTTTAACGAAAAACATTAACCCAAGCCCGACCTAGCCCATGATTTAGAACTTCGGGTTCAGGCCGAGCTTATTACGCATTTCCAAGCCCGGCCCATGGCCCATTGAACAATTTTTTTCTTTTAATATTTTGTAAACTAAATTGAAAAAATTACAATTTCTATAAAAAAAGTCTAAATTTTGCACACAATTACATTTTTTTAGTAAGATTCTTTTATATATAATTAAAATTTAGTAGGTTAAATATAAAAATTTATAAAATCCTATTAAATATAATATAAAAATATAAAATAAATATATTTTTTATTCGTCGGACCCGGCTCGGATATTTATATAAAAACCAAGTCCGACCCATAGAACTTCGGGCTTTTGTGGGATCGGGCTCGGGCCGGACTTTGTAATAAAATAGGAAAATACAAGGATATACCATATTTATAGGATATTTTTCTATATACCTAACTTTCTTTTTCTTTAGTTGTCTACCACTTTTAAGGTTATTATTTTTCTCTTTACCACAACCTTCTCTCTCATATCTAATTTGATTTTCACAACTTAAAACGATTATATCTCACAAACCGTTAATTTTTTCGATATGAGCCTGTAGAATATTTTGTTCGTCTTATTTTTATCTTTAAAACGAAATCCATATTGAATATTTTTGGAGCAAAAAAAATCGCAATCGTATACCAGTTTTTTACTACCTTTATACTAGGTATAAGAGTTTTTTTTTGCTTTAAATAGAACAATGTTGCTAATATTTTATGTTATCAACCTGGAAATAAATGGAAAATTGGTGCTATAAAGACATTATACCACTCTTATACCAGGTGAAAATATCGTGCATGGATCCGAAATTTCAGAAATGATCTTCTATGAACTTGTTTATTCAATAATCTGATTCCTGCAAAACCACACACAACTTGGGGCGATCGATTTACCCCGGGGGGACCCTCCGATGCCTGAGTCAGTAAAGAATTCTTAAGAATATTGTGAAAGTATTTGTGAGAGTGTGATTGTTAGATACCTGTTGAATTGACCGTAGGGGCCTATTTATAGGCTCAGGAGCTGCCCTATTTCTGGTGAAATAGGGAGTCCGAATTATGATGAGTTTAGGACTCTTCATGCATATCCGATCCTTGTATCCTAAGTAGAATGAGATAAGGATAATGGAGAGAATACATGGACTAGAGTCAGACCTGGACTCTCCTTTCTTGTGCGACGCAGAGAGACCGTTGAGCCGGCCATAAGCCGCCTCGGGGTTATGACCGTCCTAGACTTCCTATGGTCCCAATCTAAAGGGTTCTCCAACCTAGATAGGATTCCAGACGGTTCATCTAGCCGGGCCTCCCCAACTTAGTTTGGGGGACGAGCTAGATGACCCTTTCATTGACCCAGTCTCTTAGCCGAGACGGGCGAAATATATTTAGTAAGTTATCAGAAGCCCCCCCATAAGGAGAGAAGTTCTTTAGGGCTTCTAACGAATTGAACCGGTCCTGAATTCTAAGCGACTTATGGTTTAGGGCTATGTGGTAGACGGTGGCCTAAGCATTCTCGAAGATTCCTTAGGAAGCCCAAGTCTGTTCACATCATTTGGCGGTAGGCGTGATTTTTTGAAATTTGAAACCAGCAACACCTTGAGTGACACATGGCACTGCACGTCTGTTCTTTAATGATTGTGACCCTTCACTTTCATTTTCTCTTCCTATTTAAACGTTTTCTCCCCTCATCTCATCACTTTTACCCATCTGATTTTCCTGCTTAACTCCCGTAATTCTTCAATTTTTCAAGGCTATTTCTGGTGACTTTTGTTTCTTCGAACCTTCCACTTTTTGCAAGTAAGTACTCTTCTTCATATCTTTTTAACGATTCTCTTATTCTGCGAATTGTTTATGCTTTCTATTTGGTGCCACCCATAGCCTGGATTCCATGCCATAAATCTTTGCTTAACGACTACTTTATATGTTTTATATGTGGTGTATCTCGAACTTTTCGGGTAGGTATAATTTCAATTGTGAACACCTTTGTCTATGGAAATGATCTTGACTGCTAACTTAACATCGCCAAAATCTGGGTTCATACTGGCTGGATTCTGGGTTTAGGCATGAACGCTGATGAACATAGGCACCCCTCCTGGCTGAAAAAATGACCATAGATCTTGATAAAGTGACTAGATCCATCTCTGACTTGTTCTAGGTTTTTTGTTTTCTTTCTATGCGGTCATGTCTTCTACTGCCTCCATAAGCACCGTCTCAGTCGATAGGTTATTTAATGAATATTGTACCGAGTTTCCTAATGCGGCGTTTAGGTGCTATGTTAGTGTTGACCTATCTAACATTTACTCTAACATTAGGATTAAAAGAACAGCCAGGAGGATGGACCGAGTAGAGGGTAATAAAGAGAGGGCAACATCCAGTCAAGCCGCCTCCAGCTCACAAATTCATTCATCCGACCCAGTGTAGGCAAGCGGCGGCGGCGAGGGCGATGAGGTAGAGAAGCCAACATTTGTTGAGCCTCCTTACCTTAGACCCAAAGGGTATAGGAAGAAAAGAGCAGCTAAGAGGGTTAGGGTGGAGGTGGTGGTAGAGCCGTCTAGGCTAGCTTTGAAGGAGAAAAAGGTGGTGTCAATAGTTCATCCGGTGGATGTAGACTTCGAGAGGGCACCTTCCCTTGGATGAAAAGATACCGAGTAATGCTACCGACTGAAAAGCAATGGGTCCATCAACCGCCTGAAGGATGGTTCAGCCTGTACTTAGAGCAGGCTTGGTTCGGCTTCGTCTATCCTCTACCTCAAGATATATGCAACCTTCTCAATTACTGGAAGGTGTCCCCGGCTCAAATCCACCCTAACTGCTAGGGTGACATAGTCGGTCATTATCACCTATGCGAGAACTTGGGCCTGGGCTTTGATGAGAAGTTCTTCAGGAGAATTACCTCCTGCAAGATGAATAAAGGCGAAGACCACCTACATTTTTTGCATAAGAGCGGGTTTTATTCCTTTACCCATAGAGCTGATTCAGTGAAGAATTTCAAGCAATTCTTTATCTTTATTGAGGTTAAGGATGGGGCCCCTTCGTTTCCCACTCGATGGCCATTTGACGTACCGCCTCCCTTTAGAGTTCCCAAGAATGACCCAGACATCCGAGTAGAGATATTTGGATGTTTGAGAAGAGGGATGTGGTCTTTGGCCGATGTTTCTTACGCTTTTGTTCATAGTCATAGACTAATCGATTATAACTTAGGCTGCGCCGATGGTTATGAGTATTATGTTAGCCCTCCACCTCCGATTGAGTTTATTTTCTACCTCATTTACTTTTGTTTATGTTTTCCAGCAATGTTAGGAGTTAAAGACATGATTTCTGATGCTATAGCTAAGCGGGTAAAAAACCTGCAACAAGCCAACAATCGCTAGGCTCCTGAGATTGTCGATGGTGATTCTAACAAAACTACTGATACAGTTTTGTTAGGTAAGAGTGGGGAGATGGTTCCTAAGAAGGGGGTTAAAAGAGGAGGTGCGGATGCAGCCAGGCGTCCACTAAGGACAGGAAGAAAAAAGCTGAGGTCGTTAATGCGGTATGTTTCCTCCCGATCTAATACCTTAGTATTCTTTCATATGGTTTGATTTACTAACATTATTTGTGGTAGGCGATCAACATTAACCCGGTGGAGAAACCTGAGGTTTCTTTTACCTTGGTGAAGGATGCCTTAGTTCATGTTACCGGCAACACGCCTTCCCTCAATATGTCGGTTGTCCAGCAGTCTCTTCTCCAGGCTTTTCTATTAGAGGGAGAGGACCATCTATACAACCAAGAAGATTTCCATACAGCGACGGCTCGTCTATTTGAGTCGGTTACCCAGGTATTATTCCCTTTCAAAAAATCAATCTTATGAATCCTGGTATATGCTTGATATGATACCACATTGCTTTTTACATAGTCTTTATCCCGAGCGGCCGATCTTTTCCATCGAGTGGATGTGGAGAAAACAAATGCTGAGAAATTGACCCATGCAATTAGTATGTACCGCAAGCTGAAAGTCCAGGTGAAGGAGGTGACCGGTCAAAACAAAACTTTGGGAGAGGACCTGAAAAAGCTGAGAGAGGATCGTGGGCTTCTCCAGTCATCTCATGAGATGGTCTCTAAGAGCTTTGAGGAGGCCAAAGTTAACCTAGCGGCCACCCGGGATGATTTAAAAGCCTTTATTGGTAAAAAGGAGGAGGACACGACCGAGTATATCAGAGTAATTGAGGGGATGGTGGATGATGGCTTCAAGTTTGGGCATAATGTTTTTAATGCTTGCAAGCAGCTCCATCCGGATCTAGCAGACGACCTATTATAAGGCATTGAATATCCAAGATCCAAGGAGGTTGGAGATGGCACCCCGAATGAGCAAGCAGAGGATGACAATGAGAAGGTTGGCGAGGCTGGGGTCCTACCAGAGGGGGAATTGGAGCCGCCTATCAATTATAATTCCTCTATTGTATAGGATTTTATTTTGTTTTATTTTGTACTTAGCCAATTTTCTTTTGACGTTTCGTAAGTACATTGTTTGATTTCATTTAAGCCTATTGGGGGCATATTTTACTTTTGCAAGGTCTTATTTCTGTGCCTTCATTCATCTGGATCGGTCTTACATTTCTTTGCTGGGTTATATATTGTTCAGGGGTATTACCGCCTGAAAACTTTTTTCTATAGTTTTAACTAGGTCTTTATTCACACGAAACATTTTTAATTTCAGCTGGTCTTATGTTGTGCCAGGAATTTGGCCTAAAGTGTGATCAATACTTTTTGAGGCTAATATATGAATAAAAGATTGCTTTTATTAATAATTTATAACCTTAAACATAGGTCCGGGAATTCTATGCATCCAGATATATACTTGAGGGGAACCAGCTCATTAACAACTTCCTTAGGGGAAAAACCCGTTGGGAAAAAATTCCAAAGGAAGGAAAAAGAGTGCGGCTGCTAGCATCCCTAAGTGCTTGTTGTGTAGTAGGGCCTAAGATTAGCAATGTTCTAAGTGCGAGGAAGCTCTTTGCCTTTCATAGTCCCTAGCTTGTATGTCGCCGGCCCAATGACTTTGATAACTTTGTATGGGCCTTCCTAGTTAGCTTTCATCTTTCCTTTGCCTTCGTGGACTGGTGAGGTAGCTGAGTCTTTAAGAACAAGATCATCTTCCTTGAGGCGAACCTCTCAAACTCGCCTATCATGGTATTTTGAGATTTTCACTTTGTAAGCCTCCATGAGGATCCAAGCTCGCTCCCTTCTTTCATCTAAGTTGTCCAAGTGATACCTCATGTTGATATTATTTTGTTCTTCTATGTAATATGCCACTCGATCAGATGGAGCTCCTACTTCAACCGGGATTATAGCCTTAACTCCATGAACTAGGGAGTAAGGAGTTTGGCCAGTTATTCCGCAGGGGCTGGTTCTATAGGACTATAGGACTTTGATTAGTTCATCTGACCATCTCCCTTTTTGATCTAGCACTCTTTTCTTCATTCTTTCTCCAAGGGTTCTATTAGTTACCTCAGTCTATCCATTCATTTATGAATGTGCCACATATGAGTAGTGATTCTCTATTTTTAACTCTTTACAGAAATCCTTGAATTTTTTTGAGATGAACTATGAGTCTTTATCCGTAATTATCCTCTTTAGTATCCCAAATCGAGTGATTATATGCTTCCATACGAAGTCAATAATCCTCTCAGCTGTGACCGAGCTAAGTGCTTTCGCCTCGACCCATTTAGAAAAGTGATTGATTGCTACCAGTACCACTTTTATTATCCAGACACTTCTGGCATTGGTCCCGCGATATCAATACCCCAAGACACGAATGACCAGCCTGTCAAAATTGGCTTTTGATTTGCTTTTGGGAGGTGTGACTTCCTTGCATGTATATGGCATTGGTGGCAAGTTTTCACAATTCCTCCGAGTCGGCTTTGACAGTTTCCCAATAATACCCCACGAGGGTGATTCTTCTATATAGTGTCTCTGCCTCTTGGTGCAATCCACAATCTCCTTTATGAATTTCTTCTATGATACGTTTTCCCAACTCAGGGGTGACACACTTGAGCCACACATCTGAGTAGGATTTCTTGTATAACTTGTCTCCCATCAAAGCATACTGGAAAGATTTCTTGGTAATCTTTTCGCCTCAATTTTATCTTCCGGTAGCTTATCACAAGCCAATTAATCATAGAGGGGTTGCATCCACCCAAGCGATTTCTTTTAATTCCATAAATTTTCTTCTTGCTCCTTATAAGCCAATCGGGTCAAGACCTCATAAGGGTAGCTTATAGCTCTTTCCATGAGTCTCTCCCAGCTAATTCATCTGCTTTTTCATTCTCGTTCCATTCGGTTCCCTAGGCCTCTAGGTTTTCCAATAATTTGCCTACTTTGGCCAAGTATTTGACCATCTCTACTCTCTTAGTTCCATATGTATAGTTGATCTGGTTAGGTATCAATCTGAAGTCGCTCTTCAAGACCATAACGTCTGGAGCTATTTCATTGGCTAACTTTAGCCCTTTGATTACCGCTTTATACTCAGCCGCGTTGTTAGTGGAGGGAAACGCTAGTTTGGCGGCGTAAGACAACCTAATTCTCTCCGATCCTTGGATATAAACTTCAACTCCAGCTCCTTTTACACAGGAAGAACCATCCATAAAAACTGTCCATGTTTCCGACGGGATGGTTTTCTCCGACTCGATTCCTGAGAATTCTACCACAAAGTCCACTAATACTTGTGCTTTCAAGGCTTTTCTTGCCTCAAACCTTATGTTATATTTACTGAGCCTAAAAGCCCACTCGGTCAGGCAGCTAGACATGTTCAGCTGCTGTAAGACCCTTTTTAGGGGAGCACTAGTTCTCACAACTATCGTGTATGCCTGAAAATAAGGTCTGAGCTGATCTTCCGAGTGAATTAAGGCCAAGGCTAGTTTTTCAATTTTAGGGTACCTCAATTCTGCATTCCTGAGCACCTTACTCATATAGTATACGGGGATATTGATCCTGCTCATCTTCCAAGATTAGGATGATTCCTACAGCCTCATCTGTTACTGCCAGATAAAGGTAAAGTGTGTCCCTAACATTGGGGCGGCTCATAAGCGAGGGTTTAGCTAAGAATTCTTTCATCGTTTCAAAGGCCTTTAACAATCTTTGTCCCACTTGAACTCATGATCTTTTTTGATGGCCTTGTACAATGGTATACATCTCTTCATGGAGAAAGAGATGAATCGTCCCAAGGCATTGATCCTACCATTGAGACGTTGAACTTTATTTAATGTACAAGGCAGCTCCATCTTAATTATGGCTTCAATCTTTTCTGGGTTACCCTCAATGCCTCTTTCTGAAATCATGAAACCCAGAAACTTCCCACTCTTAACCCCAAAGACACATTTCTCCAGGTTAAGCTTTAGTCAGTAGGCCTATAATGTCTTAAACACCTTTTCCAGGTCGTCTGCATGTGAGTCTTCATCTTTGCTTTTCACTATAATGTCGTCCACGTAAGCTTCTACTGTCTCGCCAATCATGTCTTTGAACATTCTGTTCACCAATCATTGGTAAGTTGCTCTGACATTTTTTAATCCGAACGGCATGACTGTGTAGCAGTATATCCCTTTATGTGTAACAAAGGAGGTTTTCTCTTCATCTGTCGGGTCCATGGGAATCTGGTGATATCCCGCTTTCGTATCTAGAAAAGAATACACTACATACCCGGCTATAGAGTCCACCAATTGATCAATACTTGGTAGAGGATAACTATCTTTAGGCGTTGCTTTATTCAAATCGATGAAGTCCATGCACATTCGGTAATTCCCGTTTGGTTTCTTAACCAACACTACGTTCCCCAGCCATACAGGGTAATTTACTTCTCTGATATGCTTAGCCTTAAGCAATTTATCAATTTCCTCTTCAACAGCCTTCTATCTCTCTGGAGCATGCTTTCTTTTCTTTTATATTACTGGGGCCACTCTCGGGTCAAGGTTAAGGCGGTGCTGAATGATTTCAAGCCAGACTCCCAACAAGTCGTCGTGACTCCAGGAGAAAAAATGCTATTGGCCTACTAGGACCGAGTAAATTATCGCCTTGGTGTCTACTTTTAAATCTTTTGCAACTTTCAATGCTCTACCTGGTCCAACCATAAACACTTCATGTTCCCCAGCCGGCTCAGCTATTGGACAACTTTCGTCCGAATTTGTATTCACCTGGTCTTCCTATGAATTTCTTTGAGTCGGCTGCTTCTCTTTCTTTAATGAGGCGACGTAAGTTTCATGCGCTACCGAGGGGTTTCCTATTGGCATTGCCATCCCCTTTGGGGTTAGTATTTATAATACCAAGTAGATTGGGGAAATAGAGGCAAACGATTCGCATAAAAAGGGACATCCCAAGATAATGTTGAATCTGACTGAAATCTTAGCAATGGTAATGTCCACCTCCGCACGATATATGTGTTCCTTGTCCCCGATTGCTATGTTTAACTTAACTTCTCCAAGAGAAATGGTGTTATGACTGCTCAAATCTGACATGGAGGCATAGCCTGGCTGGACTCTATGATTGTTTATCTTCAATTGTTCGAATGCGGCGATTGTTTATGTTCAATTGTTCGAATGCTGTTCTAGCTATTAGGTTGACAGAGCTTCCCATATCAACTAGGACCTGGGACACCATGCATTTCTCTGCCTTAGCTTCTATCACAAGCGGGTCCGTGAGAGCTTTAGTCATTAGGGTTACCTTCCTAAAAACTTTGTTGGCCTCTAAAATGTCATTTTTGTAAGTGGACAGTCAGAGTAATGCCTTGCTTTTTTGAGGAGGGCTCTCGGTCGTCTTCACCTTCTATGACCATCACTTTTATTCCACGATCATCATCATCTCTTTTCTCATCTATGGGCTTTTCCTTAGATCCGTCTTGCTTATCTGTTCTTTTTGTAACTCCTTTGACAAATTGACTGAATTTTCCCGCTTTGATTAAGGCGTGAACTTCTTCTGCCAAGACCCTACAATCGTTTGTATGATGTCCCTTAGCTCTATAAAACTCATAATACTTGTCATAGTCTCTCCCCAATGTTTTCCTTTCCAGAATGTTTGGGAAGCGGATGCTCTTCTTTTCTGGTTCGTTCTTGATTGCCACCAAAATCTGACTCAAGGAAGTATTCAACTATGGCATTTCTTCCTCTTGATTGTACTGGCTAGATCCTCGGCCGTTCTGGTCTTTTTTCCTCTTTCCTCTTTTCTCATCCCTTCTGGGATTGTCCTCTGAGTTCCGCTGGCTAGCGCGACCTACTCTGTCAACTTCCACAAAGTTCTGGGCCATGCCAATCAACTGGGGGAAATGAGTTGGTTTTTTTGTGATTATTTCCTGCTTGAGCCGGTCATTTCTAGTTCCCTTAATCAAAGCTTCCTTTGATGTCTCATAATCCAAATTAGTGATGCCTACACAAGCTTCATTAAATCTCTTCAGATAATCCCTCAAGGATTCATCCTGCTTTTGCACCACTCCGTAAAGGTCCGGGCTGACATTATCTATTTGAGCTGATCCCAAGAAGTGTTTCTGGAATTTTCCACTTAATATTTTGAAATTTTTTATCGAGTTAGGCGCGAGATGGATGTACCAGCGTTTGGCCGCTCTAGTTAAGGTAGTGGGAAAATACCTGTATCTGAAAGGTTATGGGGCATTAATCAAGTCCATTCTATTTACATAATCTGCTAGGTGCATTCTAGGGTCATCTTTCCTGTCTTATTTATCTAGAACTAGGGGAAAAACGTAATCAGGTAGCTTCTGATCCAGGATGGACTTTTTGAACGGGGAGAGGGCCTTTTTGCTGATCGGCTCCTAGAACGATATAGCATATTTCTTCAGCTGTCTCTTGAATTTTGAATTAAAGTCTTTCGAACTTCCTGATTCAGATTCAGATGAAGATGACCCAGACGGCAAGGGAGTGGGTGTCTTATGCTTTTTCCCCTTACCCATTCCTTTTCATTTTCACCTGGACCTAGTTTTATCCGAATCTTCCGCCTCGGCGGTCACGGCCGTTGAGTCGGTCGCTATTCCTCCTATTCTGGGGCCCCTGCTTTGGAGCCTTATCCCTGCTGGAATGTCTCTTCCTTTCTACGCCAGCATTAATATCCCTCACAATGTTGCGAGATCTGAGTTAGTGAAGCCTCTTAGAGGTGGTACCTTCAAGGTGGGCTCCTCTGTGACCAGGGCCCTCGGGTGGGCTGATACTGGTGGGATCACTATAAGGTGTTGAAATCCCATTGTCACCTGGGATACTGATGCTAGAATGCTTGAAACTGAGTTAAATTGTGTAAGTAGGTTTCGATTAACAGTGATTTCAGGCAGAATTTCTACGTCTTCTTGAATTTCTCCTCCCAAACAACCGATTGATACAAAGTGCCTATAGGCCGACCTCATCATGAGTTCTTGCTGCTCCGGGGTCAATACACCCTGGCGAGCGATTTCCATGACCGGGTCCAGTTCCCTTGAGGATGTGAGAAGCGTTCCTCCATTTCCTTGGTTACCGAACCCCTAGCTGCAAAAGGTGCCTTGGCCGTTGGATCCGCCGTGATTGGTGTTTTGCTGTTTGCATTTTCGACCCCACCTTGAGTGTCTTTACTATCGTTGATGGTTAGGTTGGAGTTCTCGTGCGACATGATCACAGCAAAAATTGGGGATAATCTGAATTGAAGTATTCTTTTCGATGAACAACGATTCTTGCCTAGGCAAGTAAATGAAGTCCACGCTTACCGCACCACTAAAAATATTATGCCTGGATGCGATATTTCAGAAATAATCTTCTATGAACTTTTTTGTATCAATAATCTAATTCCTCTAAACCACAATAACTTGGGGGCGATCGGTGTTTACCCCGAGGGGGACCCTTCGATGCCTGAGTCAGTAAAGGATTCTTAAGAATATTGTGAAAGTATTTGTGAGAGTATAATTGCTAGATACCTGTTGAACTGACCGCATGTGCCTATTTATAGGCGCAAGAGCTGCACTATTTCTGGTGAAATAGGGAGTCCAAATTATGATGAGTTTAGGTCTCTTCATGCATATTCGATCTTTCTATCCCAAGTAGAATGACATGAGGATAATGGAGAGAATACAGGGACTAGAGTCAGACCTGGACTCTCCTTTCTTGTGGGATGCAGAGAGACCATTGAGCCGGCCATAAGCCATCTCGGGGTTATGACCGTCCAAGACTTCCTGTGGTCCCAGTCTAAGGGGTTCTCCAGTCGGGAACGGATTCCAGACGGTTCATCTAACCGGGCCTCCCTTACTTAGTTTGGGGGACGAGCTAGATGACCCTTTCGTTGACCCGGTCTCTTAGCCGAGATGGACGAAATATATTTACTAAGTTATCACCAGGTATAAGAATTTACGAAACATTGGTATAAGATGCGAAAAAATTTCTTTGCTAAAAAATATTCAATATGGATTTTGTTTTAAATATAAAAATAAGATGAATAAAATATTCTAAAAGCTCGTGTCAAAAAAATTAACGGTTTGTGAGATATAGTCATTTTTAAGTTGCAAAAATCAAATTAATTATGAGGGAGAGAGTTGTTACAATGAGGGTTCTTGTTTTTATGTAAAAGCAAAATTAAAATATTATAATTAAGAAAGAGTTTAGGTAATTAAGAGAAATAATTTTTTGTGGCATTAAGGCCATGTTCTTTTCAACTTATAAGTAGCAGTACTGAACTGAACTGAATTTATTTCAGTGTAAATTTATATATATGTAGTACTGAACTGAACTGAACTGGACTGAATATAAGTTTAGAAGAACAGGGCCTTGTTGGGTTGGTATTTACAAAATTGAAAGCCCAAAATCTTGTATTTAACTAAGTTATTCAATAAAATAAGTGTACAAGCTCAGCCCATTTGAGCGGGCACAGATCAATCCAGATGGATAGCCCGACCCGCGTACAAGTCTACTGTGAAGGTAACACGTGTGCTGCTTATTTATGCTTTTTACCTATTGGAATACATAAATTAGATCAACCTCCTCCTAAGATGATTCAACTTCTGCAATTGAAAAGCGGAGTAGCTCGCTTGTGACAACTATCTCGGTTATTCAGGGGTAGTCTTACAATAGAAGTAGTTTAAGTTATTGTCTTAGGCCTAAAAAAATAAGGGCCCTATTAAATATTAATCTATTTAAATTTATGGACATTTTATTTTTATTTTTTCAAAAAATTATTTTCCCCATTATAAATTAAGTATAATTGATTTACTTTAGTAATTTAAACCATTAAAAGAGGATGGATAGCATTAACCTAAAAATGAAGTTATTTTGAATTTTAATTTTAATTGTTTCTGTTTCATAATTAATTATAAAATTATTAAAATATATACGTAGGGTCCAAAATTTAAGGCCAAACCTGCAACCATTTCTCTGACTAAGGTAGTCACGGGCTTTTTAGCTACCGTTTTACCTTTTTTGATTGTTTTTTTTGTCTACTTAGCTATTGTTTTAACTTTTTTGATTGTTTTTTCGTCTTTCTTTTTTCTAATGCAACAAAAAGAAAATTGACGATATATGTTCATGCTTATATACACATATTTCTCTTTACTTCTAGCTGATATGAGATAGTAGTAATTTGTTTTAACAAATATCTCATCAAACAAAAAAGCTTTCAGTATCTCATTGAATGATAATTCATTTGTTCCCTTTCTACTAAATAATATTTTTTTCACTTTAATGCATTGGATGATGTATAAAGTATTAGTAGAGTTCGTTTACAGATTACTAATGATATAATTGGGCATACTATCTTTGTCCTCTATTCCAATAATTCATCCACATGACTAACCTGATGCAGAGTTATGATACCAATTTGTAGTGAAGACACCATATCCTACATTGGTTTGATATTCAATTTTGAAACTAGGCTCTCACGAATTTGCTCTGATCATTAAACCTAAAAAGTCTCATGCTAATTGAGATATATTTTCATACTTATATATCTATGATTCTTCTCACTTTCGGTTGATGTTAGACATTTGTTCGTTCCAACATACCATTTATGGACATTTGATAAAAATAATATTGTTTTGATGTGAAGCATTTGTCTCTCCATTGAGGGGATTTTAATCCCAGATTTTCACAAAATCAAAAGAAAAGACGAACAGAATCAAGAATAGAAAGAACTCAGCTTTTGCAACAAACTAAACAGAAGCTTTATTAACGAATATATCCTGATTACAAGCCTTTAAACAAATCCAATACTAAAAAGAAACATGCATAACAATCTTCTATGAATAAAGAGCTCTCGAAACCAGTACTACAGATTTAACAAAGACTTTTACAAAAACCCCTAAACTCTCTCAAAATAGAAGAATCGCTTACACCATTAAATAAAAAAAGATAAATACCTCTTTATATAGTCGGTGACCCAAGCAATTACAACGGTAAAACATAAATCCGTAAGTGAACAAGATGATTACAATGGATGGATAAGGTTATCGTATGAATTACCGGTAAAACAAAGAGATAAGAACACCAGGAGAAAGGAGAGAGCGGCTGAGAGAAAATAGGAAAGGGATTAACCCTAAATCTAGCTAAAATGCCTTTATATATCTCAGGCATCTAAAATGGGCTTTTGGGCTCTTATTTCTTGAGATGAGCCAAAGCCAAATTCCACAAATCTCCACCTTTGGCTCGGACCATATTCACCAATAGCAGTTCCTGTCTAGACTTGTTGCGTAAAATACATTCACCAAGATGGAAGTCCATTACATCCTAAAACTATTTAACTAAAACCTATACATTTGCAAGCCAAAAAAAAACCAAAAACAACAACAAATAAGAAAAAGAACAGCAGCACTTGTACAAATAACATAACATCTTCAAGTCATCCTTTTGCCTGGAAATTGTACAACTTGTAGCTGTCTCAAGGCATCCTGAAATTTAATAACATGAATGGTTTTAGTTAACATATCAGTAGGATTAATTTCTGTACAAATCTTTTCAACACATACAGAACCATAATTTATGACATCTCTCACAAAATGTAACCTAATGTCTATATGCTTAGTCCTTTCATGATACATGGCATTTTTACACAAGTGAATTGCAGATTGAGAGTCACAATGTATTTTAACAACATCCTGCTTAAGATCTAACTCAGACACTATTCCCTTTAACCATAAAGACTCTTTAAGAGCTTCAGTTAATGCAATATACTCAGCTTCAGTTGTGGATAAAGCAACTATGTGTTGAAGACTAGACTTCCAACTAATCAAGTTATTCCCCAAAGTAAAACAAAACCCACTTACTAACCTTCTTTTATCAAGGTCAGTAGCAAAATTAGAGTCACAAAACCCTTCAATATAGACACTATTACCAGAAATCCTTCTATAACACAAGTAAGTAGAAATAGAGCCTTTCAAATATCTAGCAAGCCATTTGACTGCTAACCAATGCAATTTACTAGGTTTACTAATGTATCTACTCACTACACTAACACCATATACAAGATCAGGCCTAGTACATACCATGGCATACATAAGAGATCCAACTATGTTCTGATATGGAATTTTACTCATAAAATCAAACTCTTCTTTGTCTAAAGGTAATGTACTAGCTTTTAATTTAAAGTGTGACCCTATAGGTGTAGTGACTTCTTTAACTCTATTAACCCAAAAATAGATAACACTTTCTCAATATAATCATTTTGAGTTAAATACAGGATTCCTTTAGATCTATCCCTAACAATGTTTATCCCTAAAATTTTTTAGCTTCTCCTGGGTCTTTCATTTAAAATTCAGAATTCAACTTAAGTTTCAGTTTATTAATCTCATGTTTATGTTTACAAGCTATGAGCATGTCATCAACATACAGAAGCAAGTAAATATAAGACCCATCACTTAATTTTAAGTAATACACACATGAATCATATTTACTTCTGTTAAAATTCAATTTTAACATAAACTGGTCAAATCTTAAGTACCATTGCCCAGGGGACTATTTCAACCCATACAAAGATTTTTTCAAGGAATAAACATATTACATAAGGTTGAGACATATAAATCTCTTCCTCTAAATTACCATGTAAAAATGCAGTTTTGACATCTAACTGCTCAAGTTCAAGGTCAAAGAGGGCAGTGATAGGTAAAACAAGTCTTATTGAAACATGTTTAACTACTGGGGAAAAGATATCATGAAAGTCTATACCATCTACTTGGCTATAGCCTTTACCTACAACCCTAGCCTTGAACCTTTCTTTCACAACACCTGGAATTTCTAGTTTCCTTTTGAAAACCCATTTACAGCCTATAACTCTTTTATTCTTGGGTTTAGGAACCAGAATCCAAGTTTCATTTTTGTTGAGAGATTCAATCTCATCCTTCATGGCAGCCTGCCACTTAGGCCAGTCCTTAGACTTCAAGGCTTCTAAATAGGTCCTAAGCTTATTAGACTCAATACAATCAGCAATATAAGCAGCTAACTCTACAAAATTAGAACAATTGCAATCATAGATGTTTCTATTCAAATATATGGAAGGTCTAATTTCTCTCCTAGACCTGTCCCTAACCAAAACATAATCTCTAGAACGAGAACTAGAACTAGCCTGATTTTCAGATTGAGTTTGATTATCAATGTTACTATCATGATTAGAACTATCCTAATTTATAGTAGGTTCATTAGGTTCATTATCACTAACATTTTGTTCTAACCTTTCTAACTCCACCTCAAACCAAGTGTTTTGCTTAACTAACTGAGATTTTTCTTTGTTTGAACTAGGAAATTCTTTTTCATTAAATGTAACATTTCTAAAAATTATGACTTTATCTTCAGTTAGAGTCCAGACTTTGTATCCTTTAATTCTAGAAGGATAGCCTAAGAAAATTCCTTTCTTAGCCCTAGAATCAAGCTTGGAATCTTTGATATGAACATAGGCAGCACATCTAAAGATTCTAAGGTGATCATAGCTAACAGCCTGTTTATACCAAATTTCATTAGGACATTTAAAGTCTACTGTAGAGCAAGGGGACCTATTTATCAAATAACAAGCAGTATGGGTTGCTTCTGCCCAAAAACTTAACCTGATTCAAACAACATACATCTTAACTTATTTAAGAGAGTTCTATTATACCTCTCAGCAACACCATTCTGTTGAGGGGTATATGAACATATCCTATGTCTAATAATTCCATTCTCTAGGTAGTGTTGGTTACTGAGTATTAACAAACTCAAGACCATTATCAGTCCTAAGAATTTTCAATTTAGTGTTTTGTTGATTTTCCACTAGAGTTTTCCACTCAAGAAATTTATCAAACACATCAAATTTGTTCTTAAGAAAATAAATCCACACTTTCCTAGAAAAATTATCAATAAATGACACAAAGTATTGTGCACCAGACAAGGACATAGGTACATAAGTTGATCCCCCATAGATCACTATATACATAATCAAGACAGGCATTAGATGTATTAGAAGCACTGCTGCAACTTTGTTTAATAGTTTTTCCCATGACACAAGTTTCACAGTTATTAATTTTATCATTATTAGGAATATCCAGGGTTTCAGTTTTCTGTAACAAACTAAGGCATTTATTGCCAATGTGCCCTAATCTCTTATGCCATAAATTAGCCTTCTTAGACTATTTTATGGCATAACTAGATCCAGTCAAGGTGGTACCAGCAAAGTAATAGAGCCCATTTACAAGATTTCCAGTTAAAAGACACTTATTTCCTTTAACTATCTTAAGGACTCCACCTTGAGCCACATAGCTCAAACCTTTGCTATCAAGGTAACTAAGAGCTATTAAATTTCTTTTTAAACCAGGGATATGTCTAACATCATTTAACAGAATTCTTTCACCAGTTTCCCTAATTAACTCAATTGTTCCAATTCATAGAATTTCACAAGTAGAACTGTTTCCCATTAAAACCTTTCCACCATTAGTGTTTCCATAGCTTTTACACCATTCAATCCTTGGTGTCATATGAAAAGTACAACCAGAGTCAAGAATCCAGGATTCTTGATCCCTATGTTGCCCAACAGTCAAGGCTTCTATATCTCCTAATTCAGCAGTATTATTTACAACTCTACCTTCATTGTTATTACTATTGTTATTATTGCCATTTTGTTGACTTATCCTAAGTCTACAAAATTTCCTAGTATGACCCTTCTTCTTACAGTAGTAACATGTTAGATCCCTATGCGATTTAGGCTTATTGTCATCCTGAATACTATTTTGGTCACTACTATGTTTAGGATTAGTCTATTTGTTAGTCCATTTACCCTTTTAGTCCCTTTAGGATTGTTACCTTTTTACCTTTAACAGTAAGAGCATCACAAGATTGAGTTTTAGATTTAGTCCCCTTTAAGTTCCAGTTCTCTCAATTTTAAAGCCTTTGTTATATCTTCTACTTTTAATTTTTCTCTTCCATATTTTAAGGCATCCTTTACATTTCTATAATTATCAGGAATAGAATTTAAAAGTAGAATTGTTTGATTTTCATTTGAGAATTTCTCATCAACAGACTCAAGTTCCATTATTAATCTCTGAAACTCATCAAGGTTTTCATCAATTGACTTAACTGGATTCATTTTATAACTAAAAAGTTTTTCTTTCAAATAGGACACATTAGAGATATCTTTAGTGATATAAAGGGACTCAAGTTTAGACCAGAGTGTAGGGACTTCATCACAGTCCCTAACTCTTCTTAGAACAGAATCTGCGAGATTCAATATTATAGTGGAATATGCTAATTCCACTACATCTTATTTCTCTTCTAGACTAAGATCAGCAGGAAGTGTATCAATGCCATTTAAGGCCCTATGACAGTTCTGTTGGACTAACACAGCTTTGATTTTTATTTTCCATAAAGAAAAATCCATCTTTCTATCAAATTTTTCTAGGTTAACTCTAGCTACGGACATGATTTTAAATTGATTAAGGTGATTAAGAAAACCTAAGAGAAACCTAATTGAAATATAGAAAGATAACACAGAATTGACTATCCTATTAACAACTAACCTTAAAGAAAGGCAGAGAGAGAAGAATTCTTATTTGACTGACATCTAAACAATTCCTATTATAAGAGCTATCAATCAATCTAAGGTCATAATAGAAAAAAATATTGTTATGTAAATCAATCAAGAAATTCTCCACAGTGTTAACAGATAATAAATCTCGAAGGAAATTAAAAACAGATATATTTTTCATGCAATTATTATTCAAAAAAAACAAACAGTAAAGAAGCATGCTATTAATCACACAAATCCTAAAGCAGAATGTGCTCACCTACCACAGTGTCAGGACCAAACATGCTTTTGAATTTATAAGACAAGAGTAAATTTAGAAATACTTACAGTGATTCCCAAAAATCTATTAAGAAGCAGATAAGATCAAAATAATTTGCAGGAAAAATAAAAATATAAGGAAAGATATTACCTCTTGCAATTTTATTTAAGGATTCCTTAGCTACTTTACCAATTTTCACCTTTTCTTTTGGTTTTATTGTCCAGCCAAGTTCCAAAGGCAGATTCAACAAGCTGAACAAAACAAAAAAGGGAAAAAGAAACAAATTAGTAAGTGAATCTTTAAAAGAGATAACAGAGTATAACAATCTTAAACTAGTAATAATCGAAAACTATTACTAAAAAAGGAGAAAGAGAGAGTCAAATTTTTTTTAAAAAAACAGACAAGACTAGAAACTCTAATTTCACAAAATTAGTTTTCTAAACCAAATTTTAATCGAATGTGAGAGAAAAACAGACTCTACTCTAACATGCAAAGGATCTAAAATCAACATTACAACCAATTAACAGCTCTTGATACTAATTTGAGGGGATTTTAATCGCAGATTTTCATAAAATCAAAAGAAAAATGAATAGAATCAAGAATAGAAAGAACTCAGCCTTTGCAACAAACTAAACGGAAGCTTTATTGATTAATAGATCCTGATTACAAGCCTTTAAACAAATCTAGTACTAAATAGAAACATGCATAACAATCTTCTATGCATAAAGAGCTCTCGAAAACTAGTACTACAGATTTAACAAAGACTTTTACAAAAACCCCTAAGTCTCTCTCAAAATAGAAGAATCGCTCAACCATTAAATAAAAAAAAGAAATACCTCTTTGTATAGTCGGTGACCCAAGCAGTTACAACGGTAAAACATAAATCCGTTAGTAAACGAGATGATTACAATGGATGGATAAGGTTATCGCATGAATCACCGGTAAAATAAAGAGATAAGAACACCAGGAGAAAGGAGAGAGCGGCTGTGAGAAAATAGGAAAGGGATTAACCCTAAATCCAGCTAAAATGCCTTTATATATCTCAGGCATCTAAAATGGGCTTTTGGGCGCTTATTTCTTGAGATGGGCCGAAGCCAACTTCCATATCCATCTAAAAGCTTTAGGGCCAGTTTGACATTGCTTTTCTATACTGCTGTTCTGAAAAGCTCATTTTTCAAGCTTTTCTAAGCTGCTGTCATGAAAAGTTCTGGAAATCAATAGCAGACAATTCATAATTGTAACACCCCCTTTATTGGGAGTGCCACATTAACTATAATCACCCAATAAACAACTCTACTCCACTATATAAATTTCAATACTTATGGATTTAATATCTACAAATACAAATATAATGTTTCAAACTCCAAATTATTCTCCAAATATTTCTCAATGCCACTTTACATTTCTCACACTATCTAGTACATGCCATTATTCTGCAAACCATAATATTACATTAAAATACAAATCCACCTCGAGTCTTTCCATATGTGCTCTTCAAGCTGATCCACTTATACCACTTTAGTCCAGGCTATCTACAATCTTCAGTATCTGCATGTAGAAAATAAACTACATGCTAAGCAATTTGCTAAGCAATTTGCTTAGTGGCGTATACATAAGAAATATAACAACTTTGAACATTTTTAACACTTTAAAAATAAAAACAAAGTAAGCTCATAAGTCAAAAATAAATTAAACGACTTTATAAAAACAAACACAAAACTTATATTATAAACCTTTCAAAGTATAATCAAATTTATTTCCAATTTTTTTAATACACTTTAACCATATATTGCCCAAAGTAAACAAGTCATGAATAACGGTAAAATGGATACGGGAGCGGACAAGCCCGAAGTCGAAGCTTCAATATCAATGTATCGGTCAAGCCCAGAGCCGAAGCTTTAAAATCAATATATCGGTCAAGCCCGAAGCCAAAGCTTCAAAATCAATATATCGGTCAAGCCCAAAGCCAAAGCTTCAATAACAATATATTTTTATCAGAATATCGGCCGAAGCCTGAAGCCAAAGCTTCAATTGTTTATACAGTACTGTACCTCCCTTTATTGGCCCAATCTACCTTGACCCGTATTCTACTCATTTAATAAGGGAAATAAATCAAAGTAACATCTTAAAAATTCTAATATAAAACATCAAACATAATTCAACATAACTTCAGTAATTAAGAGATTCAAATACTAAATTTTAAAGTATCAAACTTCAATTAAAACTCAATAAAATCAACATTCATTTTTTTCCAGATTTATAGATTTCATGATCTGACTTCCCCTGCATTTTTACTATTAAAACATCATCCAATTGAAAAACTTTCTTCTAAACATAATTAGCCACATGTCTCAAGTTTCCAAAGCCACCAGAATCACAGAAATCCAAATTGTATAACCAAAGTTATGATCAAAATACTAAACAGTGTACAAAGCTGAGATTTTCCAAAAACAGATTTCATGACTCAACTTCAAATGAAAATTTCACATTGAAAACGAACGAAATTCAACAAGTTTCTTCTGAATATATATTCCTTAGTTTCTGTAGATATCAATAGAATCAAGAATCATTCAAATCGGATTTATATAACAAGAGAAAACATTAAAACAAAACAGGGATACAAATGTGGAAAATTTTCCAAAAAACCGAGAAATCAAAATTTGAGACACAAACCTTTTTCTAGGCTCTTTCTAGCTCTCTTCTACCTCTTTTGTCTTTGATTTGCTTGCATTAGGTTCCTCTACAATATTCATATATAATTCTATCAAGATATTGTATAAATAAACTTCCTAATACCATAAATATGTATATCTACCATGAATTCTACTAATTAAGCTTTAATTTCATCAAAAATCACTCACATCAAACTCGGGTTACTATTCATCCAAACCTTAAAAACTGAAATCCTCTTCTGGTAACCTTGATTCACTGAAATTGATGATGATAAAGGGCTTAATGATCGATTTCTAACAAGAATTTGAAGTTGAATCGAAGAAATTGGAAGTTTTTAGGTTAGGAAAATTTTTGTTAAGGGAGAGATGAATGAAGAAGATGAAGAAGATGATGGAGAAGAAGAGAAGAGGCTGGATATATGTTATGTATTTTGATTTTTTTAAAAATTTTCAATAATGCCCTTGACAAGTAATTAAATACCTAATTCATCCTTCTTACTTAATTAACTCTTATTTCCTCATGTCTTATATCCAATAATAATAATAACAATAATTACAATAATAATTTCCATGATATTTTAATGCCATAATAATTTATTATAAGAAATTTTGAAATTTCGGTTCGTTACAATAATAAATTAGTATTAAGAGTCAAAATCTTTTGCCCAATGCTAAAATATGTTGTTTTATTAAAAGTTTATAAGTGGAACTTTTCATGACAGCAGCTCTAACAACAATACCAAACAGGCCCTTACTACTTTATAGAAATTTTTTCAATTAAAACTTCAAATAGATTAATGCCTTATTATTTTGGATTGTAGATTAATTTCATTTAGTTTAAATGATTTGCGTATAAGGCCGTAAACGAACCGAGTCGAGCTGAGCTTGAACACTAATTATTCAAGTTTAGTTCGTTAAACTTTTAACGAACTCAAGCCGAGCCCGAGTTTGGTCAAACTGAGTCCGAGCCGATCTCTAGCTTGGTCAAACCGAGCTCGAGTCTATCTCGAGCTTTGTTTAAATCGAGCTTAGCCAAACTTTGTTCAATCAAGCTTTAGGCGGACATATTAATTAAACTAGTGTAGTACCCGTGCGATGCACGGATATGTCCAAAATGACACATTTTTTTTTTCTTTATGAAATCTCATATATGTTAAATAATTGTATTTTTTTATTTAATTCAGAGTTTCTTCATTAAAAAAATAAGTAATAAGAATAAACTGACAAATTAGTTCATTTTTTAAAATTATTTCTAAGTTTTAAATATAAAATGTTATTGGAGGTAAATTTATGTTTTATTCATATACTGAAAATAACTAATTAAAAAAAAGGAAGTATATTACTTATTACTTATTTTACCTGATCCAAATAATAATTGTTACAGAATTTGAGGAGGCTCATTTGGTTCAGACAGCTTAATCCGTCCTTGATTACAACATAAAGAAAATTTAGGTGTTGAAGAATTGTAATGTTTTTGTAATCGCTCCTCATACCAAAAATATGCTCCACATTTTTTGCATTCTGAGTTCGGGTCTCCAATGTCCGAGTAGTCTGTATTTTAAATTTATAAAATATTGTAGGCGATCACTATTATTAAAAATACACCCATACAAAGATAAAATCATAGAGTCATTACCTATATCGCTGAAATTTAACGAAGTTCTTACTCGTTTTTTACATCAAATCTCCATTTATTCCTAAAAATATCAATATAGTTAATTAAAAATAGCTTTTTTATAATTTAATTGCCATTGAAAAAACTATATTTATAACATCCGGATCACAAATATTTCTTTCAATACTGATATTTTAATTGTGCATTACGTATAAATTAGGCATTACAACTGATTAAACGGCGCACAGAAACAGTACAGAAGAACAACAAATTCATTGGGACGCCATCCAAACACCATATATTATACTCTAGGTACCCACCCACCACTAGACTAACTCAACCCTAGTTTACTCCTAAACCTAACCCAATCATTTTGAGTTTTGAGAAAAAGATGCAGGGAAACTTGTATTTTGCGTCCTTGTTTACAATGGATCGAGTCTCTATGTTTGCTCTCTTTTCTCTTTTTCAGCATTGTTTCAATCGTTGGTTTTCCAAACTTGTGTCTGGCGGCTAGGGCAACTAGTATCGTTTTTGTTTTTTCCGATTGTATCAGCTCCCTCCAGCGGCTGATTTCCCACTGATTATCACCTACTTCTAAATCGTTAGAGCAAACAAACTCAAATGGATGAAAAGGAGATAGTGAGACGACGGTGTGAGCTACTTACCATCGTCGAGGATGAAGAGGTGCACTTCTAACTGCTGGCGAAGAAGCAGAATAAAGATGAGTAAATATTATTATAAATTTATAGCTTGTGGAATAAAATATAAACTAATAAAGAGACGGAAAGAATTCCAGCTCACTTAAACATAATTGAAAGAACTAAAGTATCGTACTCTCTTAGTTATGTTGTGTTGTTGATTAGTTGAAGTAGTGATATTTATTAATAAAAAAAATGAATTCTTGATTTCTGATTTTTTTATTGTCATGGAAGATTAAATACATTTGCATAAATATTGAAATATGTTCTATTAGTTATAACATAAATTCAAGAAAATAGAATTTATTTAATTTTATTAATATAATATTAATAATTCAGCTTGAAAATAAATTATTAAATTTAATTTAATTAATTAAAAATTTTAAAATCACATAAAAAATGATGATTAATTATGAATTCGATTAATTAATTAATTTGAAATAAAAGATTGATTACTTTAGATTATTACAAGGGCAAAAAAGTATTTTAAGATTTCTTTTCTTTTATAAATATATAAATTTTTAACAAGTTTAAATTGAGTTTCAAACTTAAAATTATATTTTTTTCATCCTTAATCAAAGTTTTATGTATTTAAACGTATTTAATCGCTTAAAAATACTTAAATTTTATACTACATACATACCTATGTGTATTTATTTTTCATAATACACTTATAATTTATATAATAAATATAATATTATTATTTTTGGACATGTTTACGAGCCTGATAACGAGCCTATTCACGAATATGTCAGAGAGCCACGTATAGAGCATGTTCACGAGCTTTTGCGCCGAGTACCCCATTGTTCCATCCACGTTTGTTTATTAAAACGAACCTAATTTTTTATTTACGATCAATCTCATTTATTGACAAGTCGAGTTTTAACAAACTTTAATCGAATTGAATATCAAACTATTTACTAATAGCTCTGTTCTTATTGATATAAATTATAATTTAGTTTGAATCCAATAATAGCTTTTTACTATTTTTCATGTGGCCTAAAATTTTCAATTTTATCTAATTTCAAATCTTGAAATTATTCTAATGATGTCCCGAATTGACGTTAAAAGACTAAAAAAAATTGTAGTGGTCAAAATGGGTATGTTATGATGATGCTAATTTCTGCTAGCTATTTTGTTCAGTATTTTGGATTATTACAATTGAATTTCTGGAAATGTCAGAGACAAAAATTTAGAATTTCTATTATTGTTCTTCTTATTGAAAAACTTGTAGTCAAAAATCAAATTATGGTGGTTCATCATATGCTGGGCTTTACCACAAAAATAATAATATAATAAAAAAATAGATCTTCTTCAAATTCAACTAAATATATACCAACCAAGCATTAAGATCTTGGAATCTCATTTCAATAATAATTTTTTGACCCAACAACTAGTATATTAAATTAAATTAGAATTAATAATAATTTTAATTAAAGATGAATAAATTTTTTTATATATCGAATAATTAGTTACTCTAACTAATAATTATGTTGTATGATTTGTAGATCCATCAATATATACATTCAAAAATTACTCTAAACATATAACCGGAGTTAAAACACCGGACAGAAATAACCAAAACAAACAAACAAAACTTGCTTTTATACAGGACAAACAAACCATATGCCAAGATAAACAAAAAAAATAAAATATACGTTGCAATTTATATTTTCTTAATCTCAACTAACGTTTTTTATCCACAACCACAAAAACTTTTGCGTACTCCATAACATCAACCATTGTTTCAAATCTAGAACGATCTTGCTTAAAGGAGATAAATCTAGATACCTATTATGAAAGATCATGAAAATATCTTATCTAATCGCGGATGAAGTCTAATTCAGCTATCGAAATTGAGATGTGTAGCATCAGATCTAAGATTGAAGAACCTGATCACGTCGTGAAAACTAAAAAAAAAAGCAACGAATTATTCGATATAAAAAAATATTGAAATTCTTAAAGAGAGAAGCAGGAAGAAGAAAGCCAAAACTTTCTCCTTCCTCGTCAACGAAAGCTTTTATATCAATCAAAATATAATAGTAATTAAGTTTCATAAACAAATTTATTCATAATACAATTGTATTTAATAATTGGCTTTTTTAATGGATAGATAAAATTTCATCAATTAGCTGAAAAAAAAAACTCTTTAATATAATATCAACCCATTGCATTCTACATTGATTGGAAAGTACAATATTTCTCCCAAAGTATAACATGCATGTAATATTTTCATGATAGTAATATTATTCCCATTATTAATACTTTGTACTCCGAAGGTCAGTGGAAAAATGTCTGAGAAGTTATATAAATATGAATCTAGTTTCGGATATATAAAAAATAAACCCAATACTTTAAAGTTGCATATCAATAAAATATACGGTTTAAAAGATGAATGTGAAATAAAATTAAAAATATTAGTTTATCATTAAGGGATAAAAATATAGATTAGTAAGGAGTGGAAAATCACCAATAATACGGATAGGAAAATGTTAAAAAATAAGGAAGTTGTGGTTTTCAACCCTACAATTTGTTTGGTAACTATTTTCAAACCTTTTTTTTAATAATTATAAGTATCTTTATTGAGATAATTTTATTTGGGGCTTAGTAACAGTTAAAGCTCTTCACCATCCCAATAAATATATTTAATGAGATTTAAACATTATTCTCCTCCGTGGTTTTCAAACCTATAATTAAGTATAAAAGAAAATGTGAAATAAGAGTGGGCTTGAAAATACTTGGGCTTTAGCTCTTAAAAGCCCTAGAATTAGGAGATCAGACTATGTGTAGCCCAATTGCAATAAGAGTGGGCTTGGAAATATCTTGTGAATTTCCTCTAAACATTTTTCTTATAAAAGTTGATATAATAGTAACAAATACAAAATAATTGTTAGAGTACCAATAAAATTTGAGTCGCCCTTTTTTCTGAAGGAATATTGTGTGCTCAAGAAAGTTAAATTAGTTTTTTAATACAAAATTTGATGTTAAATTGAGAAATCAATACTTAATTATAAAGTTATATGTATGATAATTTTTATATTACATCGGTGGACCTGCTGGTAACCTATAACCTTCTTTAGTAGTAGGTAATAGCATAAGCATTTACCACTATATCATATGACATTTCACTATGGAATTGTAATGTAAAATCAAGTTGCAACCAAAAAGATTGGTATAAAGTTTGATCAATCAAATAAAAAAATTAAGTGTTGAATTAAAATATAGTAACCAAGATTCATGAATGTTTCTTTTCCATAAATAATTTAGGTACCTGAATTTGTCCTAAAAAAGTCTACTGTCCCATAAACTTTTAAAGTGACCTCATAGCTACCTTAATTTTAAAAAAATGCATCACTTTGCTCTATGAACACCACGAGTCAGCTTCCGATTGGGCTAGAATTTTATGTTGGCATCATACACTTGAAACAGCTTAGAATTTGTTGTGTTATTCATTCATTCTCAACAGGTTACAATGAGTTTTACAGAGTTATATACAAAAGCTTGTGACGGTTTTTCAGCTAGCTTACAAAATCAGCTAATAGGCTGGTACAGATGGCATCAAGTACACGTCATCGATCTGTTGCATCTTCACTGATTGGCTCGCTGATTTGCCTAGGATCAAGGTTGTGATTATGTGATTCTGCAGTTTGTCTGCAGTTTGTGACATCCCCCCCTCACAATGGATATCTTAGTGTTGAAAACAAACAAACTGTAGTTGAGTCAGTGAGGGGCACATTTGACTGGATGATAAGGCTTTGGTGAAGAGGTCTGCCAATTGCCTATAAGTTGAGACAGGCAATACTTGTAGAAAGCCATCTGCAACAAGGTTTCTCACAATGTGGCAGTCAATTTCTATATGCTTGCTTCTTTCATGGAATACTGGGTTTTTGGCAATGGCTATTGCAGCCTCATTTCACAGTAGAGTGGTATAGGGAGTGACTCTGGCACTTGGAAGTCAGACAAGAGGAAATTTATCCACTTTACCTTACAAGCAGTGGTCCCTAAGCTTCAGTACTCTGCTTCAACTGTGAACTTGCTCACAGTTGCCTGTTTTTTGCTTTTCCATGAGATTAGAGATTCACCAACTTGAATGCAGTAGCCTGTTATAGATTTTCTAATCAGTTTGCAAGCTCCCTAATCTGATTCACAGTAAGCCTTTACTTGAAGTGGTTGATTGCTTGCATAGCCCAACCCAAAAGACAATGTTCCCTTTAAGTACTTTAACATATGTAGGGCTGCCTGTAAGTGGTTCTTTTGAGGTTCTTGCATAAATTGGCTAAGTTGTTGAGTGGGTAATGACAAGTCTGGCCTTGTGAAGTTTAGGTAGAGTACTCTGCTAATTAGTCTCCTGTAGACATTTGCATATGGCAATTTCTTGCCAGGTTTTGATGAATCAACCCCTGTAGGAAAAGGGCTAGAGGTTGGAGCTGCTCCAGTGAGGCCAGCATCTCTTATCATGTCTATTTTGTACTTGGTTAGAGTCAAATGGAAGCCCTTCTCAGTATGATTGATCTCAATGCTTAGAAAATATTATGCTAGACCCATATCCTTTATAGTCTAAAGGTCACCTTGTATGTCTTGAGTTTTCTTTCCTTAAACCAGTATATCATCAACATGTATGATGCATGCTAGATAATCACCTTTCACCACAGAACCTTTGAAGAATAGGCAATTATCATAAGCTGATCTATTGAAGCCATATGTGATTAATGTGGAGGACAATTCTTTGTGCCACTGTCTTCCTGCCCATTTTAGGCCATACGAGGACTTGTTTAGCTTGCATACAAGCCCTCCTTTGGCCTTTGTATAGCCCTTTGGTGGTGTGAGATAGATTTCCTCATCAATGAAGCCATGTAAGTAGGCATTATTGATGTCAATTTGGTGAACTAGCCATGACCTTGCAGCTGTCAAGGCCAAAAAAAGTCTTACAGTGACAATCCTTGCAACAGGACTAAAACTTTCATGGTAGTCCACTCCCAAAGTTTGATATAGCCCTTGGCTACTAATCTAGCCTTAAATTTCTCTATTTCACCTTGTGGAGTGTATTTGACTCTAAACACCCATTTAGAGTGTATAGCTCTCTTGTTTTGTGGCAATTTTACTAGTTCCCAAGTCTTATTTTCCTCTAATGCTGCTAGCTCTTTCTGCATTGCCTCAACCTATGTGGAGTCATCTTTGGCCTCTTTGTAATTCTGTGGTTCCTTTTTTGTGATGGCACTGAATAAGAAATAAGAATTTTGAGAAGTGTAAAACATTTTTCAATGTCAAATTACCAGTCAATGCTATCTCCCTTGTACTTTTGACTTATTATGAAGATCCATGAGGCATTATGACAATTTGCCTAGTTCTAGCATCTTTTATACATGTGAATAAACTCATAATAGAGGTCATGTGAGCAGATGCGCGACTATCCACAATCCACTCTACATAATCCTTTTGTGCATTAAATGCAGAAAAGTTTGGGGCATTCTTACCAATCATAGTGGGATAACTGGAAATGGCATGAAAACCTGCAGATCCTGCAAAAGCAGTAAAATCCTCATCATCAAAAGGTGAATCTACAGTTTGTTTACCTTTGCCCCTGCTCACAACAGTCCTCTCCTTCTCCCTTCCATCACTTTTCTTTCTCAATGAACTATGTTGCTTGGAAACTATGTCATTATCAGATTCTTCAGACTCAGTTAGTTCACTTACATTGTTGGCCTGAAACTGTTTTTGTTTCTTGTTAAGGTCTGCATACCAATCAGGATATCCGATCAACTTAAAACAAGACTCTCTTGAGTGATATGGATTTTTACAGTGGCTATAAGGCCTGCCATCTTTGTGAGACCTTTTTGGCTAGAGACCAGATTTTGAACTATTTCTCCCTTGATTCATCCTGGAGTAGTTGGCAACTTCGATTATATTGCCAAGAATCGCCTCTCTATGCTTTTCAACACTGGATATCATAGAGTAAGCCTTACTAATGCAAGGTAGGGGCTCCATTATCAAGATTTGGTTAGTCACATGTTCATAGGTTTCGTTAAAGCCAGTAAGGAATTGAATTAACTTGTCTTTCTCCTTGTACTCTGTAATTTTATTGAAGGCATTACAATGGCAGTCGCAGTGACATTGTGGATCTGGCCTTAGTTGAGCCAATTCACTCGAAAATCTCTTCAGCTTGTTGTAATACTACATTACTGTTAAATCTCCTTGGATCAGTAAACTTATGCTTCTTTTGATCTGAAATAGCAGAGGACCATTGCTTTCCCCGAATCTTTGTTCCAATTCCTTCCTTAACTCTCTAGCACTATTGACAAACTAGAAATCCTCGCAAAGATCTTTGGACATTGAATTTAGGATCCAAGATGTTACGAGAAGTCCGTTTTCTCCCATCATGCGTATTCAACGCCTCCTTCCTCTAGTTTCAATCCATCTTTGTTGATGAACTTCAATTTTCCTTTTGCGATTAATGATATCTTAACAGCTTTACTCCATGTCAAGAAGTTATTTCCAATAAGAACAGTACTTACGAGAGTGCTCCCTGGATTCTCGATCTGATTGATGATCGGATCGATTTCATTCATCATTGTTTCATTGTGCCGACTGCTTTCTTCCTCTTCAAATTGATTCATCTGGGGATCTTATCTTCTACTTTCAGGTATAGATTTAAATCGAAATTTGTTTGTCTTCCTCACCATCGCTCGAGATGAGCTCTGATACCATGAAACAGCTTAGAATTTGTTGTGTTATTCATTCATTCTCGAAAGGTTGCAGTGAGTTTTACAGAGTTATATACTAGAGCTTGTAACGATTTTTCAGCTAGCTTACAAAATCAGCTAACAGACTGGTACAGCTGGCATCAAGTACAGGTCATCGATATGTTGCATCTTCACTGATTGGCTCACTGATTTGCCTAGAATGAAGGTTGTGATTATGTGATTCTTCAACAACACTCTTAAACTCTTACAACATATTTTCTCAAAATGTCAACTTCTACGTAAATATAATAATAATAAGTTAGGCAGCATGCATTTTAATTGTCAAATGTAACAAAAATTAGTTGAAATTGGTTTGAGTTATATCTCACGGAATATGTAATCTCAATTGTACATATATTACAAAATTAGTTAAAATAGTATATATATGGTTGTACATCCTTAGCTGAGGTTTCAATATTATTGTTCTTTATATGTATGAGATAGCTTTCACCATTTGATGTATTTTTTAGAGTGAGTTAAATCATTGTTCACATGATATTAGAGTCCGATTATGAGGTTGAATCACTCATTGATATTTGCTTCACCCTCCAAATCAATTTTGGACATGGGGGAGTATACTTTATATCTTATATTAGTTTAGGCTTGAGGCTACCCACACCCTTTTAAGCTATTTTTTTGATGAATTAGATCATATTTATATATATTACCGAAATAATTATTACTATGCATTTTTTATTACAATAATACTTATTTTGATCAAATAATATGAAAGAATAAAATAAAATAGAGTTTAAGACTAAACGCTTAAATTAATTCTTTTTTTTGTGGTTGAAATTAAAAGAAGATCACTTCAAATTTGTAATCATTAGAACCGATTCAGATCAGTTTCAGTTAGAATTTTTGGGCACACAACATTAATCAGTGGAAAAGTTCGTGATAGATACTGATTAATCATCGGAATTAATCAAATAAATTAGGACTTAAATATTTTGTTGGTTCTATTCAATACATTAATTATTATTTTTATGTCTGAACTATTAAAATTATTTATTTAGTATCTGATAATACATGTTGTATTTAATATTAGTGTATTTGGTGTCTAACCTATTTAATTTTAATATGTTAAGCGTCCATCTGATAATACAAAAAAGTGAAATACTTATAAAATTATTTGGAATATGAACATATTTTGTTGATCATGCATAAAATTGTCAACCCTCAGGAATTCATTAAGTTGTCTGCTAAAATTGAATATGTCAGAAATCAAATAGTCATAAATTTAATACGTCACGCTCCAAATAAATGATTTCAATAGATCAAACACTAAGAAATCAATTTGAAGTTAATATCCATTAAGTTGGATAGATGCTCACTACAACATAAAAAATCAAGTGATATAGTGTGTTTGCTAATTTTGTCTGTTTTGTCCATGCGTTGTACTGTTTGTTACATTGTCCATATGGCATGCAACCCAGTACTTTATTATTTTTTTTGCCCCTTGGGTTTACGGAATCTTTTACTCTGACTATATTTGGATTCGGCTCGAGTCATACATTTAATTATGGTAGGTGAGTTTTTCAATAAAAATTTTTTTTACATTCACAAGGTTTGAACCCTGACATGAATTAAGTGATACCAACCATCATTCATAACCTAGTGCTTTTTTTGTCTAGTGTTGTAGAACCTTCACAAAGAGAACTATGAGTTATCTGTACTAAATGAACAAAAAAGTAATGATTCTATATATACCCAAAAGTACTCATGCCTGAATTTTTTTTGACGGATAGAGACGGGCAATGTTACATGGTTTGATATAAGGTCTACGGACATCATTAATTTCTTATAAAATAATATCATATTATACATAATTAAATTTATAAATATCAATGTTAGAATGGGCCGTTATATTGATTAACTCTTACTAAAACACTTTCATTAAAAGATGTAGTAAAAAGTGATATATTTAACCTACTAATTTCAATCATTTTTCATATTTTTTTACTTAATTTCAAAACTAATTCTTTAAATATCTTCCTTTTATCCGTTTTTAACTTTTCACTCATAGATTAAAACAATAAATGAGTTTTTATACTCTCAAGTGTTTGAAATGAATTTTTTTCTATATATGTCTAGTAGTAAAATTTATATATATATTAATATCTCATAATAAAAATAAGTCTGAATTCATCACTGGCGGTCTTACCAAGCTCTCTCCTTCTGCGGCTCGTTTTGGACGTTGAATACAACTTTCCCAAATCAATTGAACGTAAGGATGATGAAAGGACTGATCAAATTAATCCACTCAAATTTTTCTTAAAAGCCAATATCAACTTGTAACATAAAAAAATACAATAATTGATTTAGAACTTTCCTAGCAACCTTCAACAATATATATTCCCAAAACCGTCAACTATGACCCATTTATTTATTCTCCTTTTAGCCTATCACATACTTGTAATTCTTTTTTATTTGTTTTACCTTCTCTCTTCATATATAAGCCCATCAAAACGTAACAATTTTTGCCACCAAATTTGAAATCAAATAGACCGGTTAATTCAAAGAAAAGAATGGAAAACAAGAGCACAAGAAAGCAGCAAGATAGATCGACCGGAGAAGCTAGATACCGAGGAATTAGGAGGCGACCATGGGGGAAATTTGCTGCGGAGATACGTGACCCGACTAGGAACGGGGCCCGACGATGGCTAGGAACTTTTGAGACGGCAGAAGAGGCGGCTAGGGCTTATGATCGAGCTGCATATGCATTTCGCGGGCATTTAGCTATACTTAATTTTCCGAATGAATATCAGTATCATAGCCAAACTTCTCAAATGCCATCTTTCTCGAATTCGTCTTTTCCGAGTTCAAGTTCGAGTTCGAACTCGAATTCGTTTCCTGTTGGTGTTAGTTCTTCGTCGGAGCAACAAGTTATTGAATTCGAGTATTTTGACGACAAATTACTAGAGGATCTTCTTGAAACTCAAGATGGTAGTAGGCGTGGATTTAATTGATAAGCAGGGCTTGATTGTAATTCTTTTATTAATTGTTGGTTAATTCTTCATTCTACTCAATTTTCGTTCATGTAATAATATTGCATATCATTATTTTTCAGTTCTGCTTCTTGGTGTTCTTGAACTTCCTAATGAATGGAAGATTAAATGTTATTATTTTTTAAGCACGAACTAAACTGTTCACGGGAGATGGTATCTGTCTGGTCCAGCTCTAGCCCGTTTAAATAGGCCGAGCTTATACACTCATTTTTTTACAAAGCCTAGCCCAAACTCGCTACAACCCAAATTTTACGATCCGGACTTGGATTTTACTCGAGCCTGGTCCGATAAATGATAATTGTATTTATAAAATATTTGTATATTATATATAATGATTCTTTTGGATTTTTATGTTCTAATATATTGAAATTTTGCAATATCTATTACTATTCATTAAATTATTTAAATAAGAAATGTAATCATATTTAGGATTTAAACATATTTGTATTAAATTAATTTTCTTTATTCTTTTTAGTTTATTTAAAAATTTAAATAAAAAAATTACTTATGAGCTTTGAGTTGGGCTTGAAAATGATCTCTTAAATCCTACCCAAGCCCACGGTCTTAAAGTATGGGCTGGAATAGACTTGAGTTGATATTCTAAATCTAAAGCCCGACGAGATCAGCCTGAACCTGGCTAAATCCATCTGACAAACAAGTCTAATATGAACTAAATGTATTGTGAGATAATTTTCTTTGACACTAAATACACTGAAGTTATTATTTCTTTCTTTAAATATATGTAGTATAATTTATACATCATAGCTCTTTATATACAGTTTACTACTCTCAACTCCGGGAAATTATAATAGGAGCTTGGGGATTTGGAGTACCCTGATCCTAAAAGGTGATATATGTCTCACTAACTGTAAAATAAGATAAATATCATCTTTTAAAAATAGAGTATTCAAAATATCCGCTACCCTATAATGAATTGTAAATCGTGGTTTCATGAAAAATTGTAGCAAACGATTTCTTTTACAAGTCTTCGTGGTTTATTCGATTTAAATCAATCCTTATGCTTGATCATCATAATTTTGGTTTAAAGTTGGTTCTTTAAAACTTAATGTTTTTTGACAATTAAATCTTGTCTGCTCCTTGCAAGTGCGTCTGATAATCGAGGGTTTTTTATTTAACTTATCTAAAACCAATCACATATTTACAAAAAAAATTTAACTACGTTGTTTATGGTTAAAACCAACTAATTGATATTCTGAAAATCTTATTTTATGCCTATAATTAATTAGAATTAAGCTGAGGGTATCCTTAATCGAAAGAGTTTTTATTCATTTATATTTTTCATTCTTTGAATTTCAGTTGTCATATTTTTGTAGCAACCAATCTCTAACCCCCCTTATTTACTTTTATTGCATTTTATTAATTATGTACTTGAATACAATTGATTACTTAGTCCCTATAAAGATGATCCCACATACCACTACTGTAAATTTATTTATTTGATGTTAAATGATTTTTATTATTTATTTTTAGCGATTCCGACGCTCGTAAAAAAACCTCAAGCCCACCAAAATTCAAAATTTACAAGTGCAGTGGAATTTGTAACACCAATCATATGATAATTATGCATATTGGATGCACATGTGTGGTGTTGACGAAAGTCAAAATTGGGTCTTGAAGGACAATCAATTTTGACCCAATCACATGTCTTTATTACGTCAAGAAAACATATCAACCCAACACCCAGAATTCATAAATTCTGCTTCTCAATTGTCGGCTACAACTTCAACAAATTAATTCAAGTCAAACCATATTCAAATCCACCTATTTACTTTTACAATAATTAAAAAAAATGACAAAAAGCCGTCAATATCTTCCACTGTAATCACTCAGTAATACATAGGGAACTTAGTTAACAACCCAGTTAAATCCGAGGTTGAAGTTGTTCTACCATGTAATAACATACCTTTTTGAATAAGCAACAGAAAAACAATAGTAGTATCAAGCGAATTGATATCAATTATTTCTGAATGAACTCCATTAATTAGGACGAGTGAATGAGATATAGGATACGTTAAGATTTTATATTTACTACGCAAGGGGAAAAATTTGACCTAATACAGAATTAGTTAGCTGAACTTGTTCCTAATAACCCGCTGCTCTTCTGAACCTTTAAAGTTACCCCTTATCTCCCTTAATTATAAAAAGTGCACAACTTTTCTCCCTGGATGCCATGTGTCAGCTTCTGGTTGGCTTGACTTCTATGAGATGCCGTTTTTTAGATTTTTTGTGTCCAAATCAGAAGCTGACACATGGCATTCAGGAGTAAAGTAGTAACTTTTTGAAAGTTGAGGGAGCTATGAGGTCATTTAAAAGTTCAGGGAGACATCGGGTTTTAGGGACAAGTTAAGGTAGATAATGATGCGTTACGCCAAAATTTTTCAGTCTTTATTGTTGTTGTGATCAAAATCAAGAAGATCCTCAAGCAATTGATCATCCAAACATTCGAATTCAATCACTTCATTTCTCTGCTGCTGTAAAGTCGAAGAATACAAGGACGATGAAGAAGATGACGATGTTGACGATGACGGAAACGAGGACGAGGAAGAAGAAGACGAAGAACGAAGGTTAGTAGTCGAATTAGGATATTCGTCGGGAAAATTAAGAACGGCTAACTGGCCTCTCATGGAATAAGCAGCTCTATCATAAGCTCTAGCAGCATCTTCAGCAGTATCAAATGTTCCTAACCATAACCTGGCTCCTTGTCTCAACGAATCTCGAATCTCCGCCGCGTATTTGCCCCACGGCCTCCTTCTTACGCCTCGGTATTTTCCCTCTTTTGCGTTGGATTTTGCTTCATCTTTCTCCATATCTCTACTTAGTTAGGATTGGATTGTAGTGAAAGTTCACTATGCCATTTATATTGGGTTGAAATCAAATACTATTGGATCAAATTCAAATCCCTATAATACATATTTAAAAATGGTATAATTCGTGATTAATATTTTATCCAAAATAATAACGTATACGGGTGATGAATGGCTACTGCTCATCATCTGCAGGACCACTAGTTTTCTAGCTAGAATATTTTAATTTGTGCACATAGATTATTTAAAAGTGGATGTATTTTAAAAAATTTAAATTGGACCCATTGATGTTGTACAAGAGTTGATGCTACGGTGATGTCAGCTATATTACGTATGCTATTTTTTTTTTAAGAGAAATGGATAAGTATTTGATTCTCATATTTGTTTAAAGGGCTATATTAGGGCCTCAACCTGTTTAAACTAACCCATATACCACGCATAAGAAATAAAAAGTTTTCACATCCGCAACAAGGAGTAAATGATGTATTTTTGTCAAGTCTAATGTGGAAGCTGAGACTTCTGTAATTTCATGAGGAGACAACACATGTTTAGTACTAATTCAGTGGGATGCAGATATGTTCGACCAATTTTCGCTGTAGTTTGAAGTCGAATTCATCAGTCGTTGAATTAATCACTAATTAAACGTGTACATTGGTAAAGGTCTTAGCCTAGTGATTGAGTACTAACGATGTAATCCTAAGGGTCACAGGTTCGAATCTACATTCAAGTGGAGTGGGATGAATGTTTCCTTTCTTATTATTGTAAGCGCAATGAAACAATAATTAAAATAAAAATGAAAAACACCAAAGGTCTATTGTTGCCTCAAGTTTTTACCAATTTCTAGGGTCACTAAACGACTAATTTGATCATCAGATTTGTTTAACATGATCTATTAGTCCTCCCAACTTGGATAAAACAAATCATTTAACAATCATCTATGTCCTACATAACATATATCAAATAAAAAGTCATCACGTCAGTTCTAAGAAATTAACTGATGTACATTTTCCAAGTCGAAGAAGTTATTTGGAACTTCTTAATATTTAATTAGAGTACTGCAATAAGTCGTTTAATGTCAAATACTGGATATTTATCATAGTTTACTTAAAAAAGATTAATTGGGTATTAGTTTTTTTTTAGATATTTGGATCCCAAAAACCTCAGGTATTATGTTATGTAGTGAGATCACTAAATGATTGCGTTTGCTTTAATTCGTCATCAAAAGGACTACATAATCAATCATCAATACAGTTATAACGATTACATATTTTAATCAAGGGTTAATTATATAATAAGGAATTTAATTAGTTATTAATTAAAGAACAAAATCTATGGCTTGGGAATTGGGATTTGGAGACTGAAGAAACAAATTTTATATTTGGACATGTGAGGATTAATTAGCTAACTCAGATGAGGAGATTGCTAAGGTAATAGAGTATTATGTCATGTTTTTAGGTAATGATGATGTAATGTTTGCTTACGTTTTGTGCATAAGATTACTTGAATTTGTATGATCACTTTTTGGATTAATAAATTAGCTAGCTAGGATCATTATGGTTCATATCTATATGTGGAATTGAGAACAATTTGTTATATAAATTGGGGCTTTTATTCATACACTAGGGTTACAATTCTATTTAATGTCGAGGCTTTCTCTATCCTTCTTGTGAGGGAATTAATACTCGCAGCGGAACGAAATATTTATTTTGGATGAATATGATAATAATAAAATAGGAGAAAAATAATTAGCGAAAGGAGAAAACAAATAATCAACTAATAATACGAAAAGTGGTACAAAAAAATGGAAAAATAAAACACTCAAACCCTTAACCCAAATACACTCAAACCTCACATACAAATATATATACAATAAGTATATATATTATACTAAACTCCCAAATGATTTTTTGTTGGAATGAATTTACAAAATGAACTTGGAAGGGTATATATAGGCCTATAAAGTAATGGGAAATGAAAAACAAAAATAATGTGAACAAATGAGGTCAAATACATCTTGTATTTTGCCAACCATACAAGTTTTTTAAAGTCCAAAATAGTAGGCCAAATACATGATGTATTTTGCCAATCATACAAATTTTTCAAAGTCCAAAATTACATATGAAAAATTCAATTTGTAATTGACAACTTCAAATCACATTCACAAATCTCCACCTTGATTTGAATGTTGACTCAATTCAATTGTCTCAAACACCAATCAAGTTTAAGCAATGCTTAAACTTACTGGATGGAAGAGGCTTCGTCATCATGTCGGCTGGATTGTCCGCTATACCAATTTTAGTAATACCAATATTTCCCTCGGAAATAATGTCTCGAATAAAATGGTATTTCACGTCAATGTGCTTCGTTCTTTCATGAAATATCTGATCTTTAGTTAGACAAATCGCACTTTGACTATCACAATGAACAATAATTTCTACAAATTTGAACTGAGTTCACCGACTAAACCTCTTAGCCAAATAGCTTCTTTTACAGCTTCGACTACCGCCATGCATTCTGCTTCGGTAGTGGATAATGCAACTGTGTGCTGTAAAGTAGCTTTCCAACTGATAGCGCTACTACCAAGAGTAAACACATAACCTGTGATCGATCTTCGCTTGTAAATATCACCTGCATAATCTGAATTGACATAGCCAACCACCATGTTCTTACTTTTTCCAAATTCCAAACAACCATTAGTAGTACCCCTTAAGTATCTCAAAATCCATTTCACAGCATGCCAATGTTCTTTGCCTGGATTAGACATATATCTACTAACAGCACTGACTGCATGAGAAATGTCAGGACGAGTGCAAACCATAGCATACATGATGTTACCAACAACACTAGAGTAAGGAATATGTGACATATACTCAAAATCCTTTTCAGATAAAGGACATAGAGCAACAGAAAGTCGAAAATGAGCAGGGAGTGGGGTACTTACAGGTTTGGCATTTTTCATGCCAAAACGCTCCAACACTTTCTCAACAAAACTTCTCTGAGTCAGATAAAGCTTTCTTGTAGCTCTATCCCTTTGGATCTCCATGCCGAGAATCTTTTTAGCAGCTCCCAAATCTTTCATCTCAAATTCACTACTAAGCTCTGCTTTCAATCTGTTGATATCAGACATATCCTTGGCAGCAATAAGCATATCATCAACATAAAGCAACAAATATACAAATAAGCCATTTGCAAGTTTTCTAAAATACACACAGCTATCATATTGGCTCCTTGAATAGCCATGTCCAACCATAAAGGAATCAAACTGCTTATACCACTGTCGAGGCGACTGCTTTAATCCGTATAGTGATTTTCGCAACAAGCAAACATAGTCCTCTTTGCCTTCAACTTCAAAACCATCTGGTTGTTTCATAAAGATCTGCTCCTTTAATTCTCTATGCAAGAAAGCAGTCTTGACATCAAGTTGCTCTAACTCCAAATCATGTATAGTAAACAAGGCAAGCAAAACACGAATAGAACTATGTTTAACAACAGGAGAAAACACATCATTGAAATCAACTCCTTGTACCTGACTTTAGCCCTTAGCGACCAATTGTTCTTTGTATCTGGCATCCTCTATGCCTGGAATGCCATCTTTCCTTTTAAAGACCCATTTGCAACCAACAATCTTCTTGTCCTTAGGCGGTTTCACCAACTCTCACGTGCGTTTCTTGTGTAGAGATTCAATCTCTTCTTGCATAGCGATAAGCCATTTCACTGAATCATTACGAGAAATGGCCTCTGAATATGTGGAAGGTTCGCCAACTCATTCTGTTTCTTGTGTAGCTATAAAGGCATAAGTAACATAATCTGCAAACTTTACAGGCATTCTTCTTTCTCTATCTAGCCTACTTTCAACAACAGGCTGCTCCACCTGTTCTACGGTAGTAGTTTCTTCAACTTCTATTGGCTCGGACAACTGTTCTGAAATTTGCTCGTCTGTGGCTTCGGACGGAGCAAATGATTCCTCCACCTCGAATGGAACCTCCACCTGCTTATCAAAATTCTGTATTTTGGTATCAACTACAACTGGGGACTCTTTTCTTGGATGAAGTATAGGAGACTCATCGAACACAACATTTCTGCTTATTATAGACTTCGGTGACTTGGGATCAAGAAGCCAAACTTTGTATTCCTTTATACCATCTGGATAGCCAAGAAAAATGCCCTTTTTAGCTCTAGGCTCCAATTTTTCATCGTTCACATGGACATAAACAGGACACCCAAAAATCCTCAAATTAGAATAATTAGCAAGTTTCCCATACCACAACTCTTCAGGTGTCTTGCAGTTAATGGAAGCACAAGGGGAACGATTCACCAAATGAGCAGTAGTTACAACTGCTTCTGCCCAAAATGCTTGAGACAAACCAGAATTTGACAACATGCATCGAACTTTCTCCAACAGAGTACTATTCATCCTCTCAGCTACACCATTCTGTTATGGTGTACCCGAAACTATGAGATGTCTCGAGATGCCCATATCTTTACAGAATGTGTCAAATCCTGCATTACAAACCTCCAAACCATTATCTGTTCGAAGACGTTTGATCTTCCTGTCAGTTTGATTTTCCACCAAGGCTTTCCACTGCTTGAAAGTGATAAAGACATCATTCTTGTGTTTCAAAAAATAAGTCTAGACCTTCCTTGAGTAGTCGTCAATTAAGGTGAGCATGTAACGAGCACCACCTTTTGAAGGAACACGAGCAGGGCCCCAAAGGTCAGAATGGATATAATCCAAAGTACCTTTTGTTTTGTGAACACCACCACTGAAGCTGACTCTTTTGTGCTTGCCGAAAATGCAGTGCTCACAAAACTCTAACTTGGAAATACTCTGGCCACAGAGTAGACCCCTTTTACTAAGCATGGCCAAGCCTTTTTCACTCATGTGGCCAAGCCTCATATGCCATAATTTTGTAACGTCGGATTCTGACATGGTAGACGAAACTGCAGCAACACATGTTGCAGTTGATCCTTGCAACACGTACAATCTCCCAACTTTTATAGCTTTCATCACAACGAGGGCACCTTTTAAAACCTTCAAAACTCCACCTCCACTAGAAAATCTGCAATTGTTATCGTCTAAAGCATATAATGAGATCAGGTTCTTCTTCATGTCTGGAACATGCCGCACATTGGTCAGTGTTCTAACAATACCATCATGCATCTTGATTTTGACAGTACTAATTCCAACAACTTTACAAGGATGATCGTTGCCCATCAATACAACTCCTTTTTCTACTGGTTCATAAGAGGAGAACCAATCTTTGTGGAGACAAATATGGAATGAGCAAGCAGAGTCCAAGATCCACCCTTGTCCTGATCTTGCACCATCGTCGGACACGGCATAAACTTCATAGTCTTCCTCATCTTCTGCAACACTGACTTTGGCGGGACCATCATCTCTGTGACTCTTTTCTTTATTCTTTCGCTAAAGCTTGTAACATTCAGCTTTAATGTGCCCTTTCTTCTTACAGTAATTGCACGTCAAATTACTGTAATGGGATCTTGATTTAGATCTAGATCGGTTGTTGTTGCTGCTGCTGCTACTGGGATCTCTTATACTAGATCTCCCTTAAACGACCAGACCTTCTCTAGGACTATTTATGTCACCAAAAAGCTCTTTATCAATAAGATCTTTAGAGAACAAACATTCTTTAACCTCCTCCACGGTTAAAGTGGTTTTACTATAGATCAGGGTCTCGCGAAAATTTTTGAACGAAGGAGGAAGAGACCGCAACAACATAAGAGCTTTATCTTCTTCTTCGTATCTGATATCCAAATTTTCTAGATCCAAAAGAATGGAACTGAAATCATCAAGGTGAGCCTTAAGGGATGTGCCTTCTGCCATATGAAGTATATGGAGATGATGCTTCACCACAAGTTTGCTGGTGAGGTTTTTAGACATATAGAGAGACTCCAATTTCTGCCATAAGCCTTTGGCAGTCTTCTCGTGGATGACTTCTCGCAGGACCTCATTTGACAAGCATAACTGAATGGCAGCTAGAGCTTTGTCCTCCAAACCTTGTTTCTTCTCCTTTGTCACCGTTTCAGGTAACTCTTCCATCATCGCCTTGTACAATCCGCTTTGTGTCAAAATCACTTTCATCTTAACTTGCCATAAGGCAAAGCTCATATTGCGATCAAATTTCTCAATATTAAATTTTGTTGTCGCCATAGTAAATTTTAAAATTCCAAAATAAATATCAATTTGCTCTGGTATCAATTTGTTAGGGAATTAGGACCCGCAGCGGAACGAAATATTTATTTTGGGTGAATATGGCAACAACAAAATAGGAGAAAACAAATAATCCACTAATAATACGAAAAGTGGTACAAAAGAAATGAAAAAATGAAACACTCAAACCCTTAACCCAAATACACCCAAACCTCACATACAAATATAAATACAATAAGTATATATATTACACTAAACTCCCAAATGATTTTTTTGTTGGAATGAATTTGCAAAAGCCTATAAAGTAATGGGAAATAAAAGACAAAAATAATGTGAACAAAGGAGGCGAAATACATCTTGTATTTTGCCAACCATACAAGTTTTTCAAAGTCCAAAATAGTAGGCCAAATACATATTGTATTTTGCCAACCATACAAGTTTTTCAAAATCCAAAATTGCATATGAAAAATGCAATTTATAATTAACAACTTCAAATCACATTCACACTTTTCTTATTGAAAAAGGCTAATTAGCTAGAGTAGAATACATAACTCAGTTAAGGTTAAAATTTATGGTGAGTTTGGTATTGCTTATTAAATTACTGTTAAAATAAGTTGTTCTCACAAAATTTTAATATAACTAAGTATTTTGGCTTTAAACAATACATTTTTTTCATTAATACTAATTAATTAGGAGCTGTCTGACTTTTTTTTTTAAAATCAAATCTGTTGCTTATAGGAAAAGCTTGAAAATGAAAGGTAGCTTGGGAAAGCAATGCCAAAGTGGCCTTTAGGACACTTCCAATGGTCCCCCATTTTATGGGGGAACACAACCATTCCCCATATGGTATGTCCCCAAAATGGAATTCCCCAAATATGAGAACCCATTTTGGGGAATGAGTTATTTTATTAATATACTTTTTAGTTTTAATTTTTTTATTGTTTTATTAGTTGAGTATAATAGAAATGATGTAAAGAAATTAATATAATAATAATAATAGAGTATTATTATTTCTAGAAAATCTAATATAGGAAAATGGTTGGAATAAAAATACTATAAACTTTTTATAATAGAGTTTAAAAAATGAAAAATAGGAAAAATAATTGGACTTGGTCTAAAATAAGATCTTAGTGAACAAAAATTGTGAAAGAAAGTAGATGCCGAAATATTTATTATAAGACTATCACAGTTTGAGGTTCTTTTTTGTGCAAAAGATATTTGAAGTCAATTTTGCTTTAATTTCTCAAATTCAAAATTTGTTGTGAAAGATAAACTTGTAGTATAAGCTTTTTGAAAAAACAATTTTTAGAGTTTACAAAAGCAATCTCAAATTAGCTTTAATTAATTTAAACTTTGAGAACCATCGGTCCCAAATAAAAGATTAAAGTCTTTTAAACTAAGAGACTGAAAGTTCACATTTTGACTACTTTATTTATGTTTTATTTTTTGAATTATAATTTAATATAGTCTAGTTCGGTACAGTTTAATTTAGTTTAGTTCAGTTATACGTAGTTATAAATTTATATTAAAATAAGTTTAATTCAGTTCAACCACTTCAGTTTAATTCAGTAAATTTCAGTTCAATATATATAGTAGACTAGATTAATTTGGGGTTTATACTTCAAACTTAAAAAAGCATGTGTACGTGCTTGAAATTTTATTGAAAAAAATGAAATTATTTATAGATTGTCAATTAATTTAGACAAAATTTTCATTTACTGATAGATGGTGGGCGAAACTAGAGATGTACTATATAACTGGTGTTCGAGTCCCAATACCATCATTGAGAATAATTTCGATATCATAGTCACCGAACTATTACTAGAATCCCTTTAAATAGTAGTATTAAACTGAACTAAATTGATAAGTACTTATTTTAGTGTAAATTTATCTATATGCAATACTGATAATTACCTAATAAAATAAACTAAACTGAACTAAATCGGATAGAAATGTCTCTCACTTATGCCACATGGATGGCTAGGTGGCTTCTATATGTGCAAGTTAATAACATGAGGTGCATTCATCTACCAATTTTGCTTTTTGGATGTCAATTAAAGAACAAATTAAAAAGCCAAAAAAGGGTGTTTAGAATAATACTATATAAACGAATAAAATAAACTAGCCAACTGTGACTAGCTAATTGCAACATCAGCACCAATAACAATTGAAATTGTCAAAATCCACCTTTGAAATTCCTGCTCCAACCCACTACAGATTTTCAATTAATTTAGGTAAATTTTTTTTGGTGACGATACTATGATGACCCTTTTTGTTAATTTGTGTCATTTTAATGGATCATTTAAATAATTAGTATTTGCATATACAACTTGCTTGACTTGTCTCTATTTTTTCAGCTTTTTTAACATTGCACCAATAGTTGTTTATGTATTCTGTTGCTTCCAATTATCCAATTGGTCCCGGCAAGGAGATATAATTTTAGTGTTGTAGGTATAGAGAGTGATTTTTAGCCTCTATTTTTATATTTATGACGGCCAAAATCCCCTATTAGAACTCCAAGTCTTCAAGATAAAACACGATTAGAGAGATCAATTGGTGATGCTTATGTAAATAATCTGTGGCTCGGAGAGTGTTATGTTTAATAAGTGAGTGATCATATAAGTGAGGTTGAGTCCATTTAACACAAAATCAATTGGCTTGTGTTAAGTCCCAATCTACACCCTTTATATATTACTCATTTTCTTTGTTAATTCCCCTGTGGGATAACCCACACATCTCTAACACTCCCCCTCAAGCACAACTGACCCTGGACCAGTTGCCACTTGCCAACATTCTTTTGCCTATCATCTCCAAGGCTCAAGCTCAACACCGGATCGAGCCTTTCTCTGCTAGCCCAAACTCCACCAGAACTTTAATCACAAACCGAGGATCACTGGCTGTTAGCGCTTCCTCCGCTCTAATACCATGTAGAGAATCCATGGGAGTGGAGAGTGTTGGGTTCCATAGACTGCACACAAGTGGGATTGAGCTCATCTAACACAAAACCAATTGGCTTGTGTTAAGGCCCAATCTACTCCACTTATATACTCCTCACTATTCTCTTATATTTCTAATGTGGGATATAACCTCACATTCTGACGCTCAAGTTTTATTATATTTCTTGTCAGTTTGATACCTTGACATGAAGAATTTTAGCTTGGATCTTATCGAATAACTGCTAAATTGCAAAGAGAATTGTTATTGATTCATTTAGAAGAAAACAGAGTAGCTACAGTTGTATACTATTGTTCTAATTGGTTCTCTACCACTAATACTCTAGCTAATTCTCAGCCACATGATTGTTGACAGCTGTTGAGCTAGTTAGAGGAAACCCAACTGGATTGCTAGCGTTGTAATCTGTTAGGTAGGTGCAGGAACCTTCCATTGCAACTTTACTAGGATCAATTTCTTACCTTCAACATGCCCCTCTCAAGCTGAACTTGGTTTTATTGCTACCAGGTTCATCTTTTGAAAGACATGTATCATGTGCTGGTGACTTTTAGCCTTGGTGAGTAAGTCTGCGAGCTGTAAGGTGGTTGAGACATGGAGTAACTATGAACCCATCTGCTATAAGATCTCTGACAAAATGTAAGTTCATTTCAACATGTTTCATCTTTTCATGGATTATAGGGTTCTTAGTAATAGAAATCGCAGCATGACTATCACATTGAATAGTGATGGGAAGTTGAACATCTATGCCAAGGCCTATCATTAAGTAGGTGAGCCATTTGATCTCACAGCAAGTGTTGGTAAGGCTTCTATATTCTGCTTTAGCAGATGAGCTACTTATTATGGCTTGTTTCTTAGTTTTCCAAGAGATTGGTGCATCTCCTAAGAATAAGCAAAAGCCTGTAAGTGACCTTATGGTGATTTTACACCCTCTCCAATCTGAATCACAGTAACCAGACAATTTGAGCTCTATCTTGGCAGGGTAGAACAAACCACACATTTCGGTGCCTTGCAAGTACTTCAATACCCTTATGGTTACTTGCATGTGGTTTTCTTATGGACATTGCATAAACTTACTGAGCTTTTGGGTTGAATAGGAAATATCAAGCCTGGTGAAGTTTAGACAGAGTAATCTTCCAACTAACCTCTTATTTGATTTAGGATCTTTGAGTTGTTGACTTGTTTCTATCAATTTAACACTTATGTCATGAGGGCTGGTGACTGGTTGATAATTTGTTAATCCAGCACCAGCTAACAGATCATATATATACTTTACCTGTGAAATAAATATGCCATCTCTGTTTTTGGTCCACTTCCACCCCTTGAAAGTACTTTGCCATGCCAAGATCTTTTACAGTGAACAAGGAGTCTAGGAATGTCTTCACCTCCTGTGTCCTTACTTCATTTAAACTCATAATGAGGATGTCATACACATAAATGAGTAGATTAGTGAAATCAGCTACTGTCTTTTCAATGAATAGACAATGATCACTTTGAGACTTGTTAAATCCATATGAAATAAGCTTTTCCAAAATTTCTTTGTACCACATTCTTCCAGCCTATTTCAAGCCATACAGAGATTTGACTAATCTGCGAACCTGTTCAGTTTGAGCTTTGAAATATCCTTCAGGTGGTTGTAAGTATATGTCCTCTTCTAGTAATCCATGCAGATATGTATTATTCACATCCACCTGGTGTATTTTCCACTTATTTGATGCTCCCACTGTAAGAAACATTCTTACTATTGCAGCTTTGGCTACAGGGCTAAGGGAATCACAATAGTCCACCCCAAGTACTTGGTTGTACCCCCTAGCTACGAGCCTGACTTTGTATCTATCAATGGTTCCATTGGGTAAGAACTTAATCTTGTAAACCCATTTATGGTTAATGGCCTCTTTCCAGGTGGAAGTTTGCACAATTCCCATGTTTTGTTATCTTCCAAAGCATGTAGCTCCTTTTCCATTGCTTCTACCCAATTCTAGTCCTTTACAGCTTCTTTGTAACTTTTGGTTCTTTTACTTTTGAGATCTTACTGAGAAAGGCTCAATGATCAGGTACAGTGACATTGGTTATATAATCCTGCAACCATGTTGGGGCCTGTCTTTGCCTTGTGGACTTTCTTACTAAGCCAATTTGGTCTACCTGATCTAGTCTCCTTGTTTGGCTCACCTCAGTCTCTAGTAGTTGAGTGAAAGGTAACACTTGATCATAAAATTTTACATCTAACACTCCATCATAAAATTGTACATCTCTAGGAATTACTATTTTCTGTGAAATTGCGTCAAACAGTTTGAACCCCTTTTGCCCTGAGGATAAACCAAGGAAAACTACTTTATTTGCCCTCCGAGCCATCTTATCTTATACAAGTAGTACTTTGTAGTAGCACAAACTGCCAAACACATGAAATCTACTGTGATATGGTGTTTTGTCATAGAAATTTTCATGGTGTGACTTCCAATTAAGCAGCTTTGTTAAGAGTACATTTATGATACTAGTGGCATGCATCACTGCTTCCCCCCAAAATCTCATAGGCAACTTGGAAGTGATCATAATTGCCATGGTTACATCTAGTAAGTGTTTATGTTTCCTCTCCATAACTCCATTTTGTTGTGGAGTGTAGCTGCATGTTCTATGGTGAATTATCCCTCTATTGCTGTATAACCTGTGACTCTGTGAACTTACAAACTCACCACCATTGTTAGTTCTTATCACCCTGACTTTGGTGGAGTATTGTGTTTTTGCTAGGTTTAGGAAATTCTCTAAAGCAGCTAGGACTTTTGTCTTGTGTTTGAGGAACTATATCCATGTTGCCCTAGTGAAATCATCCATTATGGTCAAAAAAAGCATGCACCATTTATTTTTGGTTGTCTATAAGGGCCCCAAACATCTACATGGATCATTTCTAGTCTAGCAGTAGTAGTAATATGACTTTTATTAAAAGAAAGTCTATGTTGTTTAGCTTGGGGACAACCCTCACAGTTAGAAGAATTAAAACCAAGCTTAATGTTTGAAATATGATTCAAGCTATCAAATAAAGCATGTCAGAGTTTTAAATGCAAGGGATCAATGTTTTGTTTATGTATTGTTAGGAATTGACAGTCAATTTGAACATCCATAACAGGCACGGCGAAAATTCAAAATTTTATCTCTGTCCCCAGGAACTCCTATTAGATGCATATTAAATAAAGCCTCAACTAAATAGATCTCTACTTAGATTAGCATGCATAGGCTACGCGTACCATAATTCTAAATTATATCATAGCATAAATATTTTATATTAAGCATATTATAACTCTAAGCTATAACATAAATATAAAATAAACCAAGCATGTAAAATAATCTAAGTATAATAATTGTTAAGTATAAAAAGCTTAAAGAAAATAACTTGATAATTAAAACATACCAGTTGAAGCTTGCTTTGGCAGGACCTCTTTACACAAGCTTCCAAGTATAGGATAGCCTCTATAAGTATCCACACGAACCCGATCGACCAAAACCTCCCAATGAGGAAGAACCGAAAAACCTTGAGTAGCTACTAGGCCACTCCAAAATCCCACCCAAAAATATATAGTTCAATTTTACCTTACACATAGGATTTTCTATCAAAATGGTGCGATTTGAAATGGAGAAAATGGGGTTGAATTTATAGGGGGAGAAAAGGCTCCCCGTATTTAATGTGGAATGGGAAAACCATCCCGCCCTTAGCAAACACACGGATCCTATAAGATCCACATGCCGCCCACACTAACCTAGACTTGCTCCGCAAGTCGGGTCTTTTACCATACAAGGCAGGCTCTTGCGAGCCTGCCTTATCTCATGGGCTGGGCCTCGCGGGTGGCCTTACTCTGGGCCAGGGCAAGCCTAGCTTACGCTACCTGCAGCCCACGAGTGCCTTGGCACTTGTGTGGGCTCGCGTAGGTCCCGTAAAGCCTTCGGGCTTACAGGTCCTATTCGCGAAGGGTCCAACCCTCGATTTTTTTTTGCAGATCTAGCTCTTTCTCTAATTCAAATAAATATTCATTTTATGACCCTAATGAATTAGTTACCGGTTAGAAAATAAATTCCTTCGCTTATCCAAAATGATCCAATCATTTTTTATACAATTAAATAATAATCTAATTATTATGTTATATTTTCATAATAGAATAAATCTATTAGTTCTTTACTCAGTCCGATGAAGGCCCAATGTGTGTGAACTTAGAGGATCCCGAAATAATAAACTGTTTAGGCTTAACCAACCCTTGTTCTAATGGAACCATTGGCTTGAGTTTTTAGACCGTGAATAGAACTCGATTACCTTAAACGACTGTAGTACGCCTCTAGCAATGATCTACCATCCCCCATTATTTGGAACGCCATTTGTGCTTACGACTTAATCCCGGTTAATGCAATAGTTGTCTAATGCGATGAAATCTTTCCATTCTTTAATATTGGTACCATCTGGTTTATAGGGTTTGGTTAAAGTGTTAACCCACTAATAGCAAGGTTGCTCCAAGCTATCCCTGTTATTAACTTGTTACCAAAGTATATTGCCTTTTACCATAGTGTGTTTGACTAGAAACTATTTCTATCAAACACATACTCTAATTAGAGGTTTACAGCAATCATCACTTCAATAAGCGACCAGGTACAACTCCTTAATATATCCTGAGTGATGGATTCTTTTCGGCTACATATATTACCAACGTGATGTCATCACTATACATGTAATCACCCATGACACCCTAAATTAATGAGTGTACAGGAATGACCCAAAGTATAGTGATGGTACCACATAAGGTAACTAACATCTCAAGTATGAGGGTATTCGCAAAGCTTATTGCATGAAGATAAAAACTAACACATTGATATATACACCAAGTGTTTATCTTACAGCGGTCTCCAATATCTCTCTCAGATATATCCATTTGTCAAATTTAAGGCACCACCTTCGATCCTTAGGAGATTGACTGGTTGGACCCTTTTCAAGAAAGTTGACCACATGTTAGTCTATCCGCTTCATCAATATCCTTTCTTGATGAAACTATGACAAGAGATAGTTTAGAAATAATCATAATTGCACATGAAGTAGGTCTCACTAAATATAGTCTAACTATAATTTCTCTGACTTCATGCTATGATACATCAAGGACTTTTGTATACATATATCAATGTACATATTTTAACCAGCTATAATATATTTACAGGCACATCGATATAAACAAAAGATTAAATGCCTATATTGATTAATAAATTATTCATACTATTGGATAATTAAGATATATCGTCCTAATGGCCTTAAGGGCATACATCATATCTAACATGTATTACATCATAAACTACATTACAAGTCTCTGCAGTCTTCAAAATCTTCTAATCAAATGAGGTATTGTCCAGTAGGTACAACCCATCCAGTAACCAAGCAATGGCCTTGACTTTCTTAGTTTCCTGGTCCTGAAAATAGCAACATGTAGCACAGATTATCACTTCTATGCCATTGTCCCTTGATAATTGGCCTACTAAAAGTAGATTGTACTTAAAGCCAGGTACATATAGTACAGTGGTTAGGCAAACATCTGCAGTTAACCTAACATTCCCTATATGTGTAATTGCTTTAACACTACCATCAGGCATATGGATAAAATGTGGTTTATCTTTGGCCTCAAATGTGGAAAATGAATGACTCTAGTGACTCATATGACTGCTTGCCCCACTATCTACAATCTTAGTGAATGAGCAACAAGGTGTCTTACCAGAAAAACCAGTAAAAGCACTGACATCTGTGTTTAGCTGGTGCATTGGTGTGTCCATCACATCTTTCCGTTTCATCATCCTTTATTACATTTCTTGAACCATCCTATTCATGGCGTGTTGATCCATTGAGTCTCTATTTCTTTCCTGACCATAGTTATTTTCCTCAAAGGAACTATGGTTAGCATGGTGAGAACTGTTTAAGCCAGAAAATTTACCTTTGCCCTTGTGTTTGCCTTTCTCACCCCACCATTCAGGATAGCCCACTAATTTGAAGCAGGTCTCTCTTGTGTGCTTGGTTCCATTACAGTAATCACACTTTAATGAACATTTATCAATCCCAGTAAATTTGTCTCTTTGTCCATTATAGCCAGTTTTCTGAGATGAGTAGTTTGCAGTAGCCATTACAGGATTCGCAACATTTGCCATTTCCATTGACCTGGAGCTGGATACCTCATTCTGCTTTTCAATTCTGCTGAGCATAGAGTAAACCTTATCAAGACTCGGTAAAGGTTCTATGAGTAGGATTTGATCCTCTACATGGTCAAAATTAGGATGCAGTCCCATTAGGAATTACATCAACATATCTTCTTGTTCTTGATCCGAGATCCTTCTAAAAGCATTGCAGAAACATGCCTTTACAACACCGCATTTACAACTAGGGATCAGCCTTAATAGTAATAGCTCTTCCCACATTTTTCTAAGCCTGTTGAAATAATGCAGAATGGAGAGATCTCCCTATTCAAACATGTTAATGTGACTTTTGACTTTGAATAACATAGGCCCGTTGCTTTCTCAAAATCTGTGCTCTAGAGCTTTTTATAGCTCCCTAGGTGAAGATACATAAGTAAATCCCTCAACTATTTCTTTAGATACGGTATTCAAGATCCAGGATGTAACCAAACAATCCTTCTTTCTCCATTTCCTGTATTCCACTATTCCTTCCTCATATTCCTCACTATCCTTCAATACTAAGAGTTCTTTATCCTTTGCTGCAAGAGCTCTAATGAGAGAGTTCTTCCAGGCTAAGTAATTACTACTTCCAATCAGATTGAAAGGAATGAGGATTAAACCTAGATTTTCATGATTGAAGTGGTTTTCATGTGAATCTACTACTTTCAATAAATCTTGATCTACTTCATCTTGATACAGAATATTGCTGCTCATTATAGTAGCTCTCCTCGTCATGTTTGCTTTCTTCTTGCAAGCCATACTCTGATATCATGAAGAATTTTAGCTTGGATCTTTTCGAATAACTACTAAATTACAGAAAGAATTGTTATTGATTCGTTTAGAAGAAAATAGAGTAGTTACAGTTGCTTCTATACAACTATTCTAATTGATTCTCTACTACTAATACTCTAGCTAATTCTCAGCCACATAATTGCTGACAGTTGTTGAGTTAGTTAGAGGATACCTAACTGGATTGCTAGCGTGGCAATCTGTTAGTTAGGTGCAAGATCCTTCCATTGCAGCTTTACCAGGATCAGCTTGTTACCTTCAAAACGATAATTATTGTAGTTTTACGTATTACCTTTGTTCTTAAATATATGTATACGAGTACTTTTTCTCCACTTATACCAACATTTTCTTTTCCCTATATATAGAATTGAATAGTTTGGGTAGCCAAATTTTTCCCTCATCTCCAAGGCATTTTCATACCTCAATTGGTATGTTATCTGGTCCAAGTACCACACGCTTTCCCTACCCTCACCCTTTTCAGAACTTCTTTCACTTCATTATGTGTAATTCTTTTTGTGTAATTTAAATTATTAGCTATTCCACTTACTTCCAAATAAATATTGCCATCTTTATTTCCATCATAAAATACTCAATCAAAGTAGTTTCTCCATGTCTCTTTGATCTCTTTATCAACTATAAAAACCATGGTTTTGAAAATCGGACCGGACCGGCTGCTCGGACTGGGTTCGACCAGAATCGGTGCCTGGTCCGATCCGGTTTGACTGGATTCTTGACATAGTCAAGAATTGATCAATGACTAGTTGAACCGGTCGGTTTGATTGGGAACCGGCCGGTTCAACCAGTAACTGGTTTCTGGTTCTCTTAAATCATAATTTTTTAAAAATTGGTGGTGGTGGGAATTGAATACAAAACCTCCAATGCATGTTTCAATATATACTCTATCAACTGAGCTACCACACACAAGTGGTAACATTTTCTCCTTATATACCTTTTATATTATATATTATTAATTTTTAAATTATTTTAATAATATTTTATTATAAGAAATCATAATAAATATTTTTTTATTTCAAAGACTACACATTTTATTAAATTTAAAATATTTCTTTCAATAACAGCTTTAAATGTTTTTCATAACGAACTAATATATAATTTTTTTAAATAACGTTACTCCAAGTTTTTTGATTAAATTTATATTAAATGGATATATAACTTTTTTATTTTACATATTATGTATAAATTTTAATTCTTTTAATGCGTAATTTTATATATCATAAATCAAATTTATTAACTTTTTTTATCCGATCTATACAATATAAAATTCAGTTTGCAATCTTTCATTAGATTATATTAGTTATTATCTTGTGTTTTATTTTTATTTAAAATATAACTTTAAATTATAGAATACTTTATTAAATAGTATTAATTTTTATATGAGTATAACTTATATTACATGTTTAATATCAAATTATATAAAATATTTAGTATTTTTACATGTTTTAAGAAAATCCGGTTCGACCACCCATTTAATCCAGTTGAACCTTAAATCCATGAACCACTGCCTTCACCGGTTTGGTGGTCGGTCCGGTTCTGAAAACCATGATAAAAACTCTTTATGTTTCCTCTTTAATGCATTTGATTTCATTCAAGTCTTTTATCTTCTTATCCCTTAATCAGGATAGTTTTTATAGAACTCTCTTCTTGACGTGTTCCTAACTTTTGGTACAAACCTTCTAAGTATTTACCTTGTATTTGACTAACAACCTTCTTAACCCTTTTACATTTCTCAAAAACCTCACCATTAAGTGCTTTTGATAAAATCTTATATCAATATTTTCTTTAACATTTTGAACCTCGTCATTTCATCATCATCCAATTTCAAGTGTAAATGAAACAAAGTTACTAATACCTTCCTGGGTAATTTGGTTTGCTGCAGATTGTTTTGGAAGTGAATCAAACTCAAAAACTCTTAACTTCGCAATGTGCTAGTTTAGAAGTGTACTACCATTAGCGAATCCAAGTATAAGGGTACGAGATCGTTCGACCCCATTATTCTCAAAATAAAGTAAAAACTTATGGATAAATGAAATATCAACACCACAAAAATAATTAATTACATCCATATAAATATTGAAACTATTCATTTACTCCAAGAAAAAGGAATTTATTAAAAAAAATTCTAAATATGTCTTAAGAAATTAATATATGTAATAATTGAACAACTATCTAATTGATATATCAAATAAGTCATGAGATAGATAGCTGATTAATTGATTTTCACCTTATTGGCAACTAAAATATGTTAGTATTTTTTTCATGAAAAATTTGTTAGGATTCACATTTAAATGGTAAAATCATATTTAAAATTTTTAATTTAAATATATATGTATATATGAACACTATTGTAAAAAGTTTATGGACACCAACTTACATGTAACCAAATATTAAAGATCAAATTAGAATTTCTAACCTGAAGCAAACTCCAATTGCCAAGACTTTCATGTTTTGCTTGAAAGAACAACTGATGCTCGATTAAACTAGAATGACAGGTAGCATTGATTACACCTTTGTTTGAAAATATTTTTATATAAGGAAATCAATTCATTTGAAATCATTTTACATACGAGATTTAAAAAATTTATTCATAAAAATGATTTGAAATAAATTACATTCCTTCAAAACAATGTTTTCAAACACACTCTAATTCAGGTTTCCAAAAGATAAACGGGAAACTATATAGTGACTAAGAGTTTCCGCGCTACCTTATTGGCAACTCATAAGTCCAAACACCACTCAAGCTTTTTTTTTTATTTTAAGCACTCGAGAGAGGGAAAAGGTAGGTGGGAAATGTTCTCACCACTGTTAAAAAACCTCACCAAGGAATTTTATTAATAAAATGAAAATAAGAGTTACAAAAGTCATCAGCCTAAAGCTTAAAGAAAAGCCTAATGAACGGCTAGAAAACAACAAGCTTAACAAGTGGCCTACGTAAGAATCAAAAAAATAAATATTGCTTAATTCCTTCATCCGTTTAAGGAACGAACCGATACTGGGGACACGTATCATAGTCCTCCCTAATAAATTCCTCAACAAAATCCGGATGGAAAGGCCTCCAATCATCACCGTTGTTCACGCCATGTCGGGCTAGGGCACTCAAGCTTAATAAATTGTGAGAGGAATTAATGTTGCAGATAATATAAGAAATGAAGAGAAACTAAATATGAAATTGGATTGAAAAATAACTACTTGGAGTAACTTAGAACAAGAGTTAAATTTTGCTCTCAACTCAGTGTGGAACCACATATATGCAGAAGACAAATATTAAACTGACAATGGAAATTCTTATTACAACTACATTATATTATACAACAATTGCATACTGGCATCCAATTCAATTGCTTTTTCATCAAATTTTTTGTTAAACTTCTATAACTTTCATGGGAAATTCTTCTCTTTGCCATTTTCTTCAGCTGCTTTAGTCACTTTGAACTTAGTTCCACATCAGCCATTTTTAATGGAATATTTACCTCTAAGATTTCAATTAAAGCTTTGTCTTCATTCTCCGTATTATGGAACCGTTTGACTCAAAAGTTTAAGTTGTTCTAATCATAGTATTTATATTATCCCTGACACTCCCCCGCACGCGAATCCCTTGAGGCTTGAAGCGGGTACAACACAGACTCATTCTGCTATATGTTGTAACTTTAATTCAACAAATGAAGCTGTCAGGATTCGAACCCTCAACCTTTAAGTCTAAACTGTTATGATACCATGTCATGAAACCGTTTGACCCAAAAGCTTAAGCATTCCTGACAATTTGTACACAAAACTGTTGCGCACAAGGCCCCAAAACTCGAAGTTGCAAATGCAGAATAGCAACAAATAGTATCAACAAGAACCAACCAACCAAATATGCAAAGAAAAATAGACTATTCAAACAACACCAAAGTTTTTATTTGGGTCCGATGTGAAGAGTAAAACCACGGGACCAATAAGGAAGTCCACCCCTACTTCTCTTATCAATAAATTGAGGATAAACAACTCAATACAATCCTGAAAGAGTACGCTACCCATCAAAAACACCACAATACAAGAGAAGCCCAAAAACTAGAGAGAAAACACCAGAGAAAAAACAAAGGAGCAACAAAATACTCACAACGACAACCTGCCCCTACTAGAAAACTACCCTCTGCAACTTCTATCAACAAACCCAACGGTCAAACTCAAGCCATGGATGTTAGGAACAAGCTGGTAAAATTTCAGAACGATCCGGCGGTCGGAACTCTGGCGATCAGCGTCTAAAACCGGCTGCCCAACCAAGCAAAGAAGATGAAAATTTCTCTGTCCTTTACTTCTCTTAGTTTTTCTCTCTCTCTTCTCTGGCTGTGTTTTTTCTTTGCCTTTTACAGCCTCACAAAGGCTTTAAATAGCCTTCAAAAAACCAAAAAACAAAGGCTTCAAAATAAGCTTAGGCTCCCAAAAACAAGGCTTTAAAATAAGCCTCCAAAACCAAGGCTTTGAAATAAGCCTCCAAAGCAGCGAACTCTTTTAGGCATTAATTTGAGCTAGAACCCCGACAAAACCTTCCCCTCAAATTCAAGCTATGTTCCAAAAGGGATATGTCAATTTCACACACCATAATTTTGGAGCAATTGCAAGAATCTGTTAGAAAAGGAAGCATACATATTAAATTGAGAAACTTAAATGCTTGATTCTAGCGCAATCTACAACAATTACTATTTAGAGCTAGTTTGGAGAAGATTAACGGTGCCTGGCCAAATTTTGAAATTTTGATTATAGTAACAGATGGTGTAAGGAAAATGGAGAGTACGGTTATTAATGGAGCGGAGATTCTCAGAATTTGATGGGGATGGGGAATTTCTGATAAGATCCTCGTGGGTATGGATATGTAGGATTTTTTATCCCCGAAACTTTAATGGATGTAGATATGGGGAATGTGTATCCAAACCCGAAAATCCCCGAACCCGATCATGATAATTATCTATTAGATATCCCCGAATAATATCCGAAATATAAAATTAATTGTAATATTTTATATCAATATTCAATATGTGATATTGGTGGTGGCCTATGGGCATGAAATATAAAGTACAAGCAACATTCTTAATAGCAATTTCACATTTATTAGTAAATAATATGATGTAGATATTAATATTTCATTAGTTGTATCTTTTTTCCATTAACATGTATTTCATGTTTATCTTTCTTCTTTTATTTAGTAGTAAAAAACCTCTATCTTAAATAGTTTTCGCAATTATTATCTATATAAATTGTGTTTATTAACTATTTAGTCTATTTTCATATTAAAAAACTATTTTTATTGTTTGAAACTTTATAAAATATTGTTTTTTTATTATTTTTAATGGGTAATGGAGAATACTCGTGGATAATAGGGAATATTTTTTTAGGTTGCCCATCTGGTTCATCGGAGCTTTGCTCTGACTACATCCAGATTCAACCCGGGTCACGCACCTGGTGGAAGTGAGTGAGTCTCTCAATAAGGATTTTATATAGTGGCTGTAGTGGGTAATAGGGAATATCTGATGGGCAATGGGGAAAATTTTTAATCGAACTTTAATGCATTTGAATATGGGGATATTTTTTTTACCCGATACATTAATGAATATGGATATAAAGAATGCATTATAATTTAATAAGATCCGTTGACAACCCTAATGCAGAAAATAAAAGGCGTAGGAGGCCGCCGGTATCTGCCGTCAAAGGGCGTGGTTAGAGGCCTATAGAATATGAGGTTGGAATCGATAATAGGAACGCTAAAGAATCATGGTTGAATTGCTGGATAATCCAAAACGAGAGATGAATTTAAAATTGATGAGAAATGAAGAAAAACGAGAATAGAAATTTACTTGAATTTGGCGATAGAAATGGAAAATTTTCGTTTTGTTAGTTTCTCGTTTGATTTACCTGAGGTTTGCTTCGGTTACGCCTAAATTCGACTCGGATCGTACACCTGGCTATGGTGGATGAGTCTTTCAATAAAAAAATTTTGCATTCTCTAGGACTCGAACTCGAGACAATGTTGTAAGGCTCAACTCGGCCCGGCCGATCCAATAAAAAAATATTTGGATCCGATCCGACTGACTTTAACAACTCGATTAATATTTGGCTTGTTTTTCATTTTGAATTTTATATGATGTTTAATTTGATCTGATAAGAGGCGTTTATTGGTTGAGCCTTGAAGTTATAATCCTAAAGGTCATAGGTTTGAGTCCATATTCAGACAGGATGGGATGAGATTTTCCTTTATTATTATTATAAGCCCATATAAAATCATTTTTTTAAAAAAATTAATCCCATAAACTTTCTTTTAAAATTTAATGGATACCAACTATAAATTAAAGTTAAAATATCAGCCATCCATTTAAAAGTAATTACTCTGAGATTTTCAAATAAAAATTTATTAATTAAAGTTTTGAAAAAAAGACATTCATCCTAGTTCTTTATTTTATTAAGATAATTAACAAATTTTGTTAGTAGCTTTCGTATTCAAATATCGTTTTTCTAGGAAAGATAAGTTGTGATAATATTAAAATAAATAGGCAATACAACCAGACCACCAAAACAGTCAGACTCATCTCATTCAAATAAACTTTTGTAACAATAGAGTATGTTAATTGATTAGCATGCGCCTAGACTAAACTAAAAGCAGTAGAAGAAAAGAAAAGTATTAAATTTTTACCATCCAAAATAATAGATGGAAAATATGAAAACTCATCTATGCTTATTAACCAATTAAATAAAATGTTATTGTCTATCTCAATCAACATAAGAGTTCAACTGAGATTTTTAACCATGATGGGCCATCAGAATTGAAAGAGCATCGGCCTCCAATATAGTCATCTATGGCATTAAGAACCCAAACCTGGCACCAATGAAATCGCCACCACCGTTACAAACAATTAGTCCATAGCAAACTGAATTGCCATTATTGAAAGTGCAAGCGTCAGTATTACATTTTAAGCAAGGCACATGTGGAGGATTCCACCATTTATCTGAAGCCGAAATTCCATCACGGTTGTTCGTCTGCTCGTCTGAGTGTACAACATGTTGAAATAGGTCTGATTAGCTAATATGAAACAGTCCTGTCAGTGCTAGTTTCTACAGCTTCTCCTCCAACAGTCCGCCACTGCGAGCAAGCCGTGAAATAGAGTCTAAGGACTGCACGAGGCTACGTGTAAAGATGTGTTTCAAGTTTCGAGCTTCCTCCACCGTGGATCTGAAGAAAAAGAGACTATCATTTGTGAACAATTCAGATGAGACACACTCGGCGCGGCGGGTGTTGCCCTTTAATTGTATCCACATGACAATATTAAATAAGTTATATCTAGATGACATTTACATGGCAAGTGTTATATTATATAGTTGTCTTTGTTTTCATTTGATCATTAAGGAACACCATACCATAAAAAAAATGAAGGTGAAGAGGCAATATAAGTGGATAAGAAATAAATCATAGAACCGTGCATGAAGCTCCCCCACATGTACAAGGACATTACATGCTTTCTTCACAAGTTTCCTTACACGTTCATTTAATCATATATTATTATTACACTTCACTCAAAGTTAGAATCTTTCCTCTTTTTTCTTTCTGCAAGTCAATCTACTTATTTTTTAAAATTAATAGCTTTAGAGAAATTTATAAATTTTAAAAAGTAATTAATGAAGGGTATAAAATTACTTGTTTATCCTTAAATTTGCATTAGTTGAATAATATGTGTATTGGGATTGAGCTACAATTAATAAGTGTATAATAGGGAGAAAGAAGTAAAAGTTTACATTGAAAATAGAAAATGACAAGTAAAAAGAATAAAGGAAAAGTGTGTAGAATGACTAATTTTTAGAACTGGAGGGATTAACTTTTATTATTTTTTATAATTGAAATTTAATCTACTATAACTTTTTCTCAACTGTTTAGTGCCCTTCCCAAATTAATTCACATGTAAATTTTAATATTCAGCAAAAGATTAGCAACGATTACATTCGATAAAAATTTCCTTGTAGTGGAATTTTGAAATTATTTGGTTCGGTTTTCGGTTTATTTTTTGAAATTAATGAAATTCTGAAGATGTTAGGTATTGAACCTAGGACCTCCCACCACTTTAATAGAGTGGTGTACCAATTGAGCTACACCCAATCAGTTTTCGGTTTATATATTTCCACTAATTTAGTTTTCAGTTCAGTTCATTTTTTTAGTTAAAAACCGAAAACCGAACCGAATTAGCTTTAATTTATTTTATGTTAATTATTTTATTTTTTTAGTTCAATTTATGTTTTATACTTGACAATAAAGCTTTTCTTTTCAAATTAACAATAATTTATTTAGTTTGAAAGATATTTATATTGATTTTTAGTCATTTTATATTTAAAAAATAAAAAATAATAATTTGTTTGAAACCGAACCGAAATAATTTGGTTCGGTTTGGACCGAACTAAAATATATTCAGTTCAGTATTCGGTTCTAACATTTTTATTATTTGATTCTCAATTTGATTTGATTTTTGAATCGAACTGATATTTACTCACCCGTGTACTTTGTACACCATATTTTTTTTAAAAAAAGGCAATAATGTGATTTGCCTAATTTTCAAGCCCAAACCTTTTTCCCTCATATTCTCATTATTATTACTTATTACCATTTTTTTTCTTTATTTATTCCAAGAGGTATGTATTATATGGATGTAACTTGTAAGTACACCCTTAGCCCATTATAGTCAACCTTCTCTCTTTTTATTCCTCGCCTTTTTCAAGTATTTCTCATACAAGCCAATATTTTCATATGGAAACCCTTTCACCTCCTTCAACAGACCATGCTTTTCCACTGCTTGCCATTGCTGTCCTCAGCATAATCTCCACAGCTTTACTCCTATTTTTCTACTATTTCTTAGTCAACAAATGCCGCCCCTCGAATCGGCCCCAATGGCTCTCTCTATGGCGCGAAAGAACACGAAGCGAAGATTCCTTTATCGCCCTCTCACCCACAATGTGGATGAATCGAGGGCTAGATGAATCCATTATTCGAGAAATCCCGATGTTTCAATACACAAAAGAAGCTGATAAAGAGAGAAGAAGCATATTCAATGAATGTATAGTTTGTTTAAATGAGTTCCAAGATATGGATATGGTTAGAGTTCTTCCGAATTGCAGCCATTCATTTCATTTGGACTGCATTGATATTTGGCTTCAAAGTAACGCGAATTGCCCCCTTTGTAGAAACAGCATTTCTGGTAGTTCTAAGTATCCTTTCGATAATATTATCGCGCCTAGCTCTTCGCCTCAGGCTTCACAATCCGATACTCTAATGGGAGGCGATGAGGATTTCGTTGTTATTGAGCTCGGTAATGCTGAAGTAAACCAAGACGTAGCTCTGCTGTCTCAAGGGCAAAAATGTCAATCACCTGCAGCAAAAGTAGTAGAAGAGAGGAAACCGAAAAGGGTAAAACCGAGAAAACGACAGCATGTTTCGATAATGGGGGACGAGTGTATTGATACAAGAGAGAAAGATGATCGATTCTCGATTCAACCAATTCGGAGATCTTTCTCGTTGGATTCAGCAGTTGATCAACAGCTATATCTAAGTGTTCAAGCAATTATACAGCAAAATACGAATCAAACAACCGAAGAAAGCAGTAACAGTAATAGACCAGTTCAAAGATCGAATCTTTTCAAGTGTCGAGGAACAAGAAAGGCGAGTTCTTTTTGTGTGTGATTTAGGTTTTCAATTTTGTTAGTTTTGTTTGATGTAGAAGAGGATGAAAATGTGAGCATGGGAATGTGAATGATTGCAGGTATTAATTTTGTTTTTAAAAGATAATGAATGAGAATGATTAGTTGTGCACTAGTTCATACATAGGATAGATTCTGGCGAAATTATATAATGGATCGGGTCCTTTGATCTCTTCTCCCTGCATGAATGACATGTCCCAAAAATGAATAAAATAATAGCATAAAACAGTTTATATGACACATTTCATTCATGCACGGAAAAGAGCCAAAGGACCGGTCTATTGTATAATTTTCCTAAATATTGAGAGAGAATAAAGAAAAAGGGAAATGGAAGACAACCAGAGAAGAGGGACCTCAACAATGAGTGCCATAAATAGAGGAATTCCTATGAACTGTCAAAATCTCGAATCTTCTTCTACAATCAATTATGCTGATATTGGCAAAAAGTGAGATAGTGTCATATCTGCATTTGTACTATACTATTTCATAAATTCTGATATTGGATAAAGTTTGGCACTTTTCACCTAGAAAAGTAATGAAATTTTTGCCATGTAATTTGGCAAATTTCACTCCGCCTAGCCCGACTTTTCATTCCTCAGGCGCCATCAGGCGTTGGACCGATACCTTACCACCTAGGCACCGCCTAGTCCAATTTTCTCCACCTAGGCGGTGACTAAACTCAATTTTTTAGGCAATGATATATAATTATTTTAGTCTTAATTTTTTTACCCCTAAAAAGTAGTTGTGTTTGTAAAATCAAAGTACATTAGAGTGTTCTCATTAAAATGTTCTCGCAATAGAATTGTCGTCTTGAGTCTCTAACCGAGAAACAAAATGCTCTATGGTCTATGCCACATATAAAGAGGCCCCTAACGTTTGACTAGCACCTAACGATTTTTAAAACATTGTTTAAATTATTTTTTAAATATATTATGATATTATATTTTATTTTTTAATTGAATTTATATATTTATCATTAGTAAATACTAAAAAATGAAAAAAAACACATCAACCTAGGTGTCAGAAGCCCCGGACGCCCGACTAGCGCTTGGCGTTTTTCAGAACATTGGTAATACACCCTATTTTATATCAATGTCGTTTAAGAGAAATCAATATACTACGTGTGTTTTCATAAATTCAACTAAGGCCTTGTTCTGATAGCTAGACTGAACTGAACTTATTTCAGTGTAAATTTATAACTACGCATAGCTGAACTGAACAACATTGAATTGTAGTTCAAGAGAACAGGGCCTAAAATTGCATAATACTTGATTAAAACATAATCAAAGTACCTATAAAATCAAGCAACAAATTTACTAAAAAATGAAGTACAAGAGCCAATAGTACAAATCGTGTAAAGTGCATCAGTCATAATAGATTTTTCCCAAATCTAAAGATACCCTTTGTATCATTGATATTTAATATAACTTCATTTTGGCTGAAAAACATGGAGTCTTTAATAAAATGATGAAATACTGCTTATCTGCAACTATAACATGACATGTAGAGGGAAAGAGAGCAAAAAACAGAAAATCATAACAGCAGAAAATTCTCTCGACTAAAATGGCGGAAAAAATAACTAACCCAGTCGAGACCTGGAGCAATGTAATGGATTATGTTCAATTCGAAGGCCTCTGTTTACCCGAAGGCAATGGCAATGCCTTTGTAGGAAGGTGGTTAGTAGAAGCACCATGAGCTTTGGTCTTTAGCTGTTCAAGAAGTCGGCGGGCTTCATCGAGCTCATCTTGTGCACTTGGTCCATGACTTTCCCAGGCATCGATTGCTTGCTGTTGGAACTCAATTGCAAGGGCATAGCTGCAATATTTACAATTTAGAACTCAATATTGCTAATGCAATGACTAAGACAAAATATCAAGAATATTCTCAATTTCTTGCCAATTCGCAACTTCAATGACAGACAAACAAACAGTATGCAAAGCTCAAACTGGCACCATTTTATTGTATGCCTAAGATTTATTAACTATGTAGCACGGAAACGGACACGGATACAGAAACCGGGAAACGCCATTTCTAAAAAATATAGGTTTGGAAACTGTGGGGAAACGAACACGGATACAGCAATGCCGAAACGGCATGTAACCGGAGTTTCCGTGCTTCATAGTTTATTAATCATTGAAATTAGAATATACAAAGATCAAATGAAAAAATCAACAAAATGAATGAAGAGATTCAAAAATATCCAAATTACATTGGAAGGAAAAAATTTAGATCTCGAATAAGATGAACGAACGCCATTATCCAAAAACAAGATAGAGCATTTAAAGCTGAAAATCAACTAATACTATGATAGACAAAATGGAAACAGATAATACATGTCCCATTTTGTCCACAAACTACATAAATGTTACGAAAAACAGTAGCAACAGCAAAACAAATCACGTGATTATTCACCACGGAAGAATAGACTCCCAGTTTAAGTATTTTCGAAGATAATTATAAGTGGGAGCTGAAGATTAGTGTACAATACATGTCTAAATGGATAGATGTATAAAGAAAAAGGAAAAACTAAACACCTATACTTGGCACAGCTTGTCATTTTAGCCTCTGTAATTAGCTTATTTGGCACTTATACTTGGCTTTTGTAAAATCTAATGTTTCAGTTAGCCATATAGATATGGTTATACTGTTTACACCTATTATGTAACATGTTTAATACATTTAATACATTGCAAGAGAGTTTTCAATGGAGGACCGAAATTGAAGCCAATTTTAAGCTTTTCAAATATATGTATTAGACTAATATCAAGATTTACAGAGCAAAATAAAAAATTTACGAGTTTCCTATGGAAGAGGGACTAAAATAAGGTCTCACCTTCCCATGGCTCCATATGCTTTTGAGAGATTTTGACACGACTCAATCGAATCAGCATGATTAGGACCGAGCGCCACATCCATAATATCTTTCGCAACTGCAAACATTTGTGCAGCAGACTGCGGTCTATCCAATTCCAAATACGCCGCCCCCAAATTATTATATATATAACCAACCCCGAAATGCTTCGTACCGAAACTCTCTTTCAGCCTCTCAGCAGCACTCTCTAAATACGGAACTGCCTGATTCACCTTACCAGTCAATAACAGCAGCCACCCGATTCTAGCCGAAACGCTCCCTTCTGAATGCTGTTCCTGCCGGACCCTTTCGAGTATAGAAAGGGTTTTTTTCAACAACAAAATTGCTTTTTCGAATTCGTTCATAGTTTCATACTGCATTGCTATCTCTGAATAAGCCTCAGCAACTTCAACTGGAGAAGATTCCTCTTTCTTGCTAAGAATTCCGCTAGCGATTTCAAGACACCTTTTCGAGTCAGCAAAATTCTCGAGGTGTCCTAAAGCTTTTCCCATACAAATAAACACTAAAGCTCGAGTTTGGCTTTCTTTCTCGGTCTGCTGAACAACGCCCTTTAAAGTATTAATAGCCTCATCATATCTTCCCAATGCGATCTGCATATTTGAAGCATCGATTTCCGCGTTAAGCAAATCGGAAGTAAGCCCCCAATTTTCTAAAACCCTTTGTGACAGCTGATTTTGCTCTAGCGCCTTTTCATGCTCCTCTAACCCGCTATAGATAACTCCTAGAAGTTTCCTATCGTGGGCTACCTCTACCGAATTATTCCCTAACCCTCTCCTATGTATCTCTAACCCCTTCAAAGCAAACGGCAAGGCTTCTTTGAAATTCAGTATTGCCACATAAGCCTCTGCTAATTCCCTATATGCTACCCCTAATTCCTTACTATCTTCCTCTAAAGTCATTACCTTAATCTCTAAACACTTCTTGAGATTCATTACAGCCTCTTCTCGTCTCCCCATTGCTGTCTTTACATTCGCTAATTCGAGCTGTACAGCGTGTAAAACCGGCCTGATATTCTCAACATTAATCAAACCCTCCTCTAGCCTACCCAGCATCCTATTAGCCTTGTTTAAATACCCTAAGCTATCATTAAACCTATGTAAGCTGTAATTAACAGAACCCATTAATTGCAAAGCCATAGCAACAGGTAAGGAAGGTTTATTATCACCTCTATCGAGAGCTTCCAAAGCCCTAGTAGCGAAAGACAAAGCTTTATTTGGGTCCTCGCCATCTTGGTCAAGCTTTAACCCTAATTTCAAGGAAGCTAAGCCGAGCTCTTTTTCAGCAAAAGAAGACTCCATTTCTTTGAAAGCTTGTAGCATCTCATCGGCGGTTACTGCAGACTCAAATGCCTCTTCAAGCTCGGCTTTTTCCTTGATTTTTCTCTGTCTAGAGCTGAGTTGAGGGGATTGTTCGACGAGGGTGTCGATGTTTCGAGATGGGTTGTTGTGAAATTGGCCGGGTCTGAGGATTAGACCCTTGGTTTTGGCGCATGAGTTGATTCCGTTTTTGGATGAGTGAAGTGAAGGGGTTGAAGAAGGGGCGATATCTGCTATGTAATTTCTGGTCAAGAGAGGAGTTAGGGTTTTGGGTTTTTGATGAGTAAGGTGAGAAAGGAGAGAAATTGAAGCTCTTTTCATGGTGGGAAATGGGAATGGAGAAGTGTGGTGGAAAATTCACGAAAGTGGAAATCTTTCGTTGATTCAATCAGTGTTAAACCCTTGTAAAACCCTCAAATTCCTTGTTGCTGTGTCTCCTTTGCTTTTTGGCAATCCAGGAGGACGATTATTCCGGCGTCGTATTAGCTCTCTCGTTCATGTGAAAAATGACTAGTAAACTGCATCGTTTCTTCCTGACTTCGGCCATTTTACAAAATTGTCTACTTTGAAAGCAGTGTTTTAAACTCCTGCGTTCCAATTTTTTATTATTATCCGATGTTGGATTGGTATATTATTATTTAGATATTGTCTAATTTAATTTTTTTTGCTCGTGCATCGTCTAGTCCCATTTTTTCCACAATTTTTAAGATACTGATAACTATAATAGTTATAGTTTAATTTTTTCAATTCTAAAAAGGAAGCAAGGTTGGTAAAACTAATGTACAATAAAATATTCTCACCATACAATTCTCATTTTGAATCTCAAACCGAGAAATCATATACTATAAACCACAAAAAATTAGTGAGGATATTTGTTTTAAAGGAATTGATTTTAATGTTGATGGGTTTTTATATAAAAATTAACTAAGACTTATATTTTCATATGCTAAACTATGTATTTTGTAAAATATTATTGTATTATAATTTATTTTTTAGTTGAATTTATAATTTTATCGGTCAATAATTATAAAAAATAAAAAATTTACAAATCTGTCTAGCGCTGCCTAGGTCCCTCCCAGGCGTTTGAAGCCTCGGCCTTCCGACTAGCGCCTAGCGCTTTTTAAAACCTTATTTGTAAGAAATGTTTTAAACAGTGCCTATCAAAAAAGTAGCAGTATAATATAGTTTTTGATAAACATGTCATTCATATAGGCAGAATGGTCCAAAAGACTCGGTTTATGATATACTTTTTCAAGCGTTAGGAGTAGTTTTTTTAAAAAATTTAATAACTTTCAATACACAAAAATACAAATTCAATTAAAATATAAATCATATTATCAAAATATTAGAAAAACATAGTGTAGCATGTAGAAACATAAATGTTAATCAATTTCCAAAAAATAACAAAGATTTTCACATAATTTGTGCATTATAGCACATTAATTCTTAATTTGAGACTCAATATGGTGAGAATACATTAGTTATATATCAGTTTTATTAACCAAGCTACTTTTATGGATTAAAAATATTGAACTATAATTATCATAAGTATATCAATATATGAAAAATCGCATTTTGACAGTACCTAAGCAGAATATATTGCACTAGGCGTTACCTAAACAACAATAAATCAGTCGAGCACAAAATAGCAAACGCCTTAAGAGTTAAGAACGAATAGTACGTTTGCAAGTTTCTCATCAACCCCCAATTTTCACCTTAAACGAACAAGCAATACAGGAACCGAGAAACAATCAATTGAATATCATCAGACATGGAAAAGTATCAATTGGTTTCAATAGTTTTTACAGTTCCAAAAGGCCAACAATCACTTTGACCCTTGTAGCCTTCTAAAAAGTTCTGAGCTTTTTTTACTTAAGAATCTAACCTCCTAAAGAATCTTATATACAACAAAGAATACAGAGCTTCCTCTTTATACTTATATAAATCAAATCATATCAAATCCCATTTTCTTGGAAACCTGTATATAATCTATCCATCCCACATTCATAACAACCTTTCAACAAACTACTGAGTTTTAAAATCAAAAGATCGATATTCTGTAGGAGTTTCGGGCGGCCTGCTATATATATCATCGAAATGAAGACTCACATCCCCTCCTTCAAGACCATCCTCGATATAAGTAGTCCTCGACAACCTTCTAGAACTCCTCCAATCCAGAAGCTGCCGCTCTTGCTCCTCCAAGCTTCGGTCCGACAAATTATCGTAATTATCCGGCATAAACCGGTTAAAGTCAGGCGGCTCGAGAAAGCTCGCTTGTGGCTGTTCCCCAGGAGGCCCACCTCTCGCCCACCAATCAGCCCCCCTATCAGAACGGATATTTTCGCTGACATCATGTTGCCTAAGTACACTCTCTCGAAAGAACGGGACTGATGTTGATGCTCCTAAATGAGACTCGGTTCGGTCTCTGTACTGCTGGTGCCAGAATTCATCCTCGTAATCTCCAGGATGTTGCTCAGTGGCTTCATAGGGGGGTGTTGGGCTGTGTTGTGGTTGGTTAGTTGAGGTGTGAGGCTGGGATGTGTAGTACCAATCGAGGAGATACGGGTGATTTTTCTGGACTTCGTCGATTAGCCATAACGAGCCTAAATGGACGCCGGGAGTAGTGCGTTGTGCGGGGGTTTGGTCTATGAGGCCTCTCGCATTGGGGCTTCCACGCCATGTTCGTGGTGAGTATGTGTGTCGAATTTTGTGATTTTGCAATTTTTGTTCCTTGAATTTTCTGAGATTCGACAGGAATTGTTTTCCCTGATCGTTTGGCTGCCACGATGGGTAGCTGCTCTGGAAACTGCAATGAAAACAAGAAATATAAAATCAATGGACACAAAAACAAGTCTTTTTTTATAATTTGCACAAATGTGCTCATATAAATATACAAAGCAAAATCTCCACCCCATCCCAGATGTCTGTGTCCTCTGAAGTCACGGATTCAGTCTCAACCAGTAAAAACAAAAATAAGTCTTTTTTATATAATTTCGCAAAGCTTATATTATAAGTACACAGGAAAATCTCCACCCCATCTCAGACATTATGTCTTTGTGCTCTAGTCACAGATTCAATCTCAACCATTAGGCAATTATGTGTCACAGAGAAAACAAAAATAAGTCTATAGCGACATCTTGAGCGAAAATCAGTGGATAAAAATAATGCCAGAAGTAAAGCACACTTTGATTCTATTTGGTCGTCCGCCAACAACATATTTATTCGATAATGTTATACAAATTTGAATAATAAGATACAAATGATCAAATTTGTGATTTTAGATTTTATTCAAGTACAATTTACTCTAAGTTGTTAAATTTCATAGCAAGATCATCATGAATAAAATAAAACATGATTTTTGGAACAAGTTAATGAACTACACCAAAGGCTTGTCAAAACGAAGCAAATTCAGTCTCAACCAGCAAAAACAAAAGTAAGTCTTTTTTATATAATTTCGCAAAGCTTATACTACAAGTTTACAGGAAAATCTCCACCCCATCTCAGACATTATTTCTGTGTACTCTAGTCACAGATTCAATCTCAACCATTAGGCTAAGATAGTCACAGCAAAAACAAAAATAAGTCTATAGTAACATTTATAATGCCAGACTTAAAGCACCCACATTGATTATATATGGTCATCGGTCAACAACATATTTATTCCATATATCATAGAAATTTGAATAATCAGATACAAATGATCAAAATTACGATTTCAGATTCTATTCAAGCACAATTTACTCTTAAGTTGTAATAGCAAGATCATCATGAATCAAATAGAACATAATTTTCCGTAAAACTTAATGCGCTATGCCAAATGCTGGTTCAAACCGAAGCAGATTAGGATACTAATATTAACGCAGAGAAACACAGACTTCCCCAAAATGAATATATCAGAAGTTGCTTATTTCAACCTCTAAAGAAACAGCAATGCACAAATATTTAAAGGGCAAATAGAAGAAACGCACATAACAAATACAGAATTGTACCTTAAAAATGACTTCTCCATCTTTCCCTGAGAGCTCCTCAGGGCCCGTGGCGTGTGATGAGGAGAACCATAACTGCTATTACCATGTTTTTGAAAGTCGAAAGTGCTAAAACTGCAAAGATAAAGCAACCAAAAGCACAGAACTTTGTCAATGTTGAGAAAAAAAGTCAATGAATTGTTCTTATGTCCTTCCTACATATATCCATTAATTAACAACAGACTAACCTGCACACATGGCCAACCCCTTCGATGTCCACTGTAAAATCTTCAATGAACTGTAACATGTCATCCACACGCTGCAAAACAAGACAAGACATTAGCTTAGCTATAAAGAAAAGTAGAATGCTCAAGAAAAAAAAGAGCGGTCTAGGGAAAGAAGGAATATTTACCGTTGGAACAACAAATATAAGCAAGAATGGGGTGAGGAAAATCGACGCCATCTCCTCGAGTAACATCATTGCAGTATACTACAACACAGAAGGCCAAAACCAATCATCATGATCTATTCGATCTGGGGTGGGTTAAGGACCTTTTCAGATCCCATGGTATCATCAGTTTGTCCCTTTTGTCCCCGTGCTACACATGTTATCTGTTTGGTCCTTGTGCTTTTCAATCATTACTTTTTTTGTCCCTTTAGTACAGATTCCCGTATCACTAACAAAGTCTCTACCTTACAGGGTCAAAAAAAAAACAAATTGCATAGCACAAGGACCAAATGGGTAATGATTGAATAGCACAGAGACCAAAAAGGTAATATATTGCATAGCATACGGACCAAAGACGTAACGTGTATACCAATGGGACCAAATGGCAAAACATTTATAGCACACGGACCAAATAATTCTTTTTGTCGTGGGTTAAACAAACATAGCACAAGCAAAAATTTCTCTATAATATGAGGATTAAAGCAGAAATACCTGATATAGGGTTTCGAATTCCACTCGAACAGTCTCAGTATTTTCTTTGCCCCGCCATTTCTTTGGCATATAATGTGTATGTTGGACAACCATAGACATAGCACCCTCTGGATCAAGAACAAGAAGCTCCTCTGTAACGGCAGCTCGGCTGATGGCTGTTATGGTTCCAAAAACAGCAGCGTACCAAAACAAGTTGCGACCAAATATCTACAAAGATTTAGAAAAACAAACCAGTAAAAACGTCAGACAATAAATATGCGTAACATCAAATACTTTCACAATGAAGTGAGAATCTATTACATGGCCTTCCAGTAAAGATTCCTCGAGAAATGCAATAATGATCATAACAGCAGCAAAGCCTCCAGAGACGAAAGATATGAACTTGGCGATAATTGAGATAATAGGCGACGGGAATTGTTTCAGATACTCTGAAGCATGTACTATACTTCCATTGATGCGGTGCTTGAACAAGTGGTCGACCTGCAAGACATCAAATTACCATTTTATATTGACAAGTTCTAGGGCGTTCAATATGTGGGAAATGAGTATGAAAAGGAAAGTGCAATCAGTTAGCTAATAAAGTAAATAAATCTCTAGTTATATGCACAGTACTAGAATGACATTTTTAGAAGGCTGAATACATCAGGACCCCCTGAACTTGGCTCTTATCGCCCATTTCCCCCTAAAAACCTCCGAATGCCATGTGTTAGCTTCTAGTTGGAAAGAGAAAAATAGAAAAACAACTTTATTGAAAACAATTTCTTCGGAATTGTCTGCTCATAGCATGATAGAATTGTCCTATTATAGCTCAACGCGCTGCTTCAATGGCTCGATATGAAAGACGACCAGCTTATGGAGAAACCGCCAAAAAAATTGAATGTGGGTGCTGACATGTGGCATTCAAGGGGCAAACTTGTGCATTTTTTCCATATTTACAGGAGTAATTGGAACTTTTGAAAGATCAGGGGGCAAATGGGCTTTTTGGGCCAAGTTCAGGGGCCCCGGTGAATTAGGCCTTTTAGAAAGAAAGGCTACAATACAACACAACATAGAAAGTGAGATTCAAGCCTTCATTTATCCTTTTCAAAAAGGCATCCTCTGATACTTAAGCTAACTAGAAATCTTTTAATCATAGGTAATACACAATATGGTTATAATTCCAAACACTGATAAAGATAGGATAAACAAAAGCCAACATCTGGAATGCAGGATAATATTGAGCACCACAGGTAAATACGAGTGATCTTAGTAAAATAATAATATTGTTTTACCTCATTAAATTCCCTAAAAGTCCATCTCGATAAATTTGACCATCTTCGAGATGATGCTGTGCTTGGATGATTATAAAACTGTTCAGCATGCCTTAGGAAGAGATACACGAGCATGAAAATAACCAGGAATGGCGAAAGGAGCAGCATTGCAAGGCCAACTACCATAAGCCTTTTCTTCAATGTTTTAGGATTAGAGATGAAGTCTCTCCTAATGCAAAAGTTTCTGCACATAAATTAATTCCAATAAGAAAACAACACATTATACATGTGCTAAATAAATACACGTGGACTATTCATACCTATCAAACATGCTCTGCAATATGCACCAATTTAAGGTCCATTCAAGCATCTTTGGCAGTGTTAACCGGTACTTAGTTCCATTTGAACCGTATTTTACAGTTGGACCGGTGCCCGGTATCCATGAAGAGATTGGAAAAGCAAGAACCCCTTTGTTAAGCATTCCAATCAAGTAGTTTTCCTTTCGCATTAGCCGCATAACCACATCATGAGCAGAGAGATCCTTGACCACACAAAGTTGTTGCGTCCTTTGTAACTGTACAACCTTATCGAGTATGGTTGCCCATGGCATGGTATGAATTTCATTGTCCGCAACATGGAGACTGCAGAAAAACAACATAATGACTTTGCTCATTGAAACATCCACAAGAGTCGGTAATAAAAAAAAACGTCAAATACATCTACAGCTCCCTGAACTTGAAATGCATGCTTGTAGCTCCCTGAACTTGAAAAGCATGCTTGTAGCTCCCTCAACATGGCAAAAATCACCATTTCCCCCCTGAATGCCCGTATCGGCTTCTGGTTGGAGAGAGAAAAATCAGAAAAGTGACATCTTTGAAAGGCCAAACCAACCAGAAACTGACATGTGCCGTTAAGGGGAGAAACTAGTGCATTTTTTGAAAGTTGAGGGAGCTACGAGGATCTTTTCAAAGTTCAGGGGGCAATAGGTGGAACGTGCCAACTTGAAGGAGCTGCTGATGTATTTGGCCTAAAAAATTCACCTTTATGAAGAAATCAAGCTTACCTATTATAATAGAAGTGACGGATCCCAAGAATATCCCTTAATTGTGCAAAGAACCTCAAAAAGCAAAAGACCCAATAGATAGTAAATAAACCCAGATACCCGACAATAATCACTTTCGAAAGCGTTAACGGAGTCAAAGGGTGTTGAATAAGAGCTTCCTTAGCAAGATCGCACGGCTTAATACCAGATTCAACAGCATCCATACCACATTTAGCATTACGAAGACCGTTCCAGTCAACATATAGCAAGAAAAACCCCGAAAAGCATATTGTAAAACCTAAAGTCAGAAGTTCAACAATCCACTTTATAATAATGCACCAGAGACCTTTCTCGCAGTAGTAACTATATAGCCTTTCAAAGAACAAGTCCAGATCAGCTATTGGTTCCACATTCAAGCTTTCGCCGTTAAGAAGCCCTGAAGGGCTCTCACTGACAGGGCTCGGTACTCTTCCATAGTCAGACAATTCAATTTCCTGGGATACATCGTTAAGCAAGCCTGTTGTTAAACTTGATTCACCACGTGATCGCCATTTAAATATGCTAAGAGCATTTGAACCCTTCTGCCCACCGAACATCATTCATAAGCTGTCACAGTAGGCAAAGGGAGCCAGTCCATCCCCCAGACAACGATATTAAGGCAAAGTTCTGCAAATTAAACAAAGATTTCGGTTCAACAACGCTTAGATCAGCCAAACCACATATTTTACCATCAAAAGTGGGATTAAGATGTTTCGTAAATGCTGATAATGTATCAGATCAAGCTACAAGTACAACGAACTAAGAAAATTCTCTTAACTCAAAATCATTACCTAGATATGTAAAAGAAACCTTTGATCCCTGTGATATAACAAAAATCTAAGCACACATTGTTGTGAGGTACAAAGTTACAGCCCAATTGACCAACTATCTTATGGTTTTTAACTATGACCTCTATGTTATTTTTTAACAAATATTCATGTAAGGAAAAAATTCCATAAAAAATCTTTACTGGAAACTATACCTCCTAATTATTCAAGTAACTAATAAAGTAAAAAGACGAGATTCCTAAGTTTAATCAGATGCTCCTTGATCAGCTTGTCTATGTATAAAAAAAAGAGTTACTGCCTACATATCATCATTTTATACAACGGACAAAGATGAAAGTGGAGTTACTTTTTGTAACAAAGCTCAAAAGATCCAGTCATGAAGCAAATACCTTCTCATCTATCACGGTTTTAGGTACCAAGTTCCAATAAGTCTTAGCAATAGCAAGGCTGCTGTAAGATTTGAACTTCCTCTGTCTCACTGCAAAAGTGGTGGTAAAAATAATTCATTAACAGCTGCTGATTAAACCAAGTAAAAGCAGACAAACATAAAAATAAACAAGTATTAGAAAGCAAGAGGGAAATTACTAGTCTAATTTATGAGTGTCCTTTTTACCAAGAGTAACACTTCAAAAACTCTCGTGTTTGATCACCAACTAAACCAAACTTCATTGGAATGTCCCTATTCAATGGAAATAAAAGCTGCCAATACAATCCCAAAAAACTCTTGTGTTTGATCACCATAATACCCATATTCATAAATTAAAATTTCAAACGCATAAACTTCTAAAGGCTCTAAGTAAATTTTAGCAAGGGCACAATTTAAAAGCCAAAGCGCTGATGAATGTAATTTAAAGAACTGAAATTCCAAATGCACATTAAACATTAACCTGAGCAACATGAACAACACCCTCTTACCTCTATCTAACTACATAAGCAGCTATACGCTAAACTACAAAACATTCCCAATTTTCCAAAAGAAGCAACATAGATAAGCACCAATAAACAAACACGAAATACAATGCAATAGTAGAGCCAATGCACAGATTTGTAAAACCCAGCAGCCTAAAAACCCTAAACAGTGAATTACTCAGGAAAAGAAACACTATTCTATCTAAATAAAAAGGGGCAAATTCAAACAAAAAATCTCCAGTAAACACGTACTCAAAAGCCGCGATACTTACCGCCAAATTGAACTCTTAGAAAGCCAAAAACCGCGAAAATAGGGATGGATTACAAGATTGGAAGTGAACCCAATACAAAACACCCATTAACAGCCCTCGATACATAAAAGGGAATTCCAACCCGAAACCCATAAAACGAAAATAAGCATTGTTTATGACGATATGGCATAAAAGCTAACTCAGTGATTGGAAAATAATAATTGGGGGCAGATAAAAAAAGGCGAATTCAATTCAATTACCTGGGACCTCAGCAAAGAACAAAGCTTTTGGACAAGGCGAAGAAACAATAACCAAAATCCAAGTGATTCAGTACCGCCCAAGTGAAATTGATTGATAAAAGCAGAAAGAAAGAACAATCAAAGGATCGTAGTTTGAATTGATTAATGGGTCGAGGCGGTGTTAATCGACAAAAACTAATGTATTACTGCAGAAACCGGAGAATCATATAAAAAAAACACAAACGTTAGAAGGTTAAGGGTTTGTTTGGTTGCGTGGACGAAATTGAAATTTTGGATTAAAATTATGTTTTGTATCATATTCTTGAATTTTTTAATGTTGTTGTTCTGCTATATAAAGACGTGAACTTGAGTAATTCTCTTTTCTGTTTTGTAAAAGTCTTGTTGTAAATCCTTTTAACATTATTCGATTTGAGTTCTGCGAAGTTTAAAATGGGTGAAGTTGTATAGTTAAAATAATTTAAATTATTGACCGACTATTGATGATAAAGTCATTAAGACATTATTGAATCTAGTTAAACCAAAAAAATTGCAGTTAAATTATAATTAAATTGTGGATGAATCACTATTGAACTCCGTTAAATCATGGTTGTCTCGTTGGTTTTGATAATATTGATAAATGGTTGTGATTGTTTTACTCCCTCACTTTTTTAGTAATATTTACAAGTATATCTTCATTAAAATAATTTTATTCAGGGCTTAATCATAATTAAAGTTTCTTAAACTACTCAACATATATTACCAGTTGAGCTATAGTTTATTGGTTGTTTTACTCTCTCATTTAGATAAAGATTAAATAACTTTATAGTAAAGTTAACTAGCCAAGTTTATTAGAAAATCTTTTTTCATAATGGTTAATGTTACGGTGGCTAATAGATGTTGATATTTGCGATGTATGGATATGTTATTTACAATAAGTATATTAATAATAAGTATAGACTTCAAAAAATCTGTTTCATGGTACATATTTCATTTCGTTAAAGTAGACACTCACTGTATTATTCGACATGTCAAGTAGTGATATTATACATCTATTCCTACAAAACCAAAATAACGCACAAAAGTTCGAAAATCAATGTATCTTTAAATTAAAAGTACATTTATATTTTAAAATTTTTATGTTGATTCACTTTAAACTTTTAATAATGTAAAATAGATATTTTGTACCCAATTGAAAAAAGACCAACCTGTATGAACCCGCAATTTATAATTTTATAACAATATCTATAATTCACCATAATTAATTATTTCCTTATAATAAGTAGTTATTGCTATTACTCATTCTCATTTTTCTAAATCAAACCTATTAGGGAAATATATTAAAATCAATTTCCTAATATTTCAATTGAAGAAATATTGATTTAAATTTATAAAAAAATATTCAATGTAATAATTATTGTAGACGGCAGTAAAATATGCTCATATATAGTGTAAAATCAATTAAAGTAAAGAAAGCTCTTATATGTCAACAAATAATTGGAAAAATTAGCATTAACATATCAAATATTCACATTGGTAAAAAAATAAAAATCAACTTGTAAAAATTATTCCAAACAATTGGACAGCATGGACAATAAATTAAAATTTAAAAATATGACTTTATTGATTATAATTCTATTTAAGAATTAATATGACTGTTTTTTCCTTATTAAATATTTTATTATTATTCTTATTATTAATTTTATTTAAATTTTATATCTTGATATTGTTGTGATTATAATGAATATAACTGAAATATAATTTTTATTATTTTTATATATAGATTTTTTATTTTGATTTTATTTATTAAAAAATAATTAATAATTTATTTGCTATTAATACTTTTTATAGTTAGTTTTATAATTTATTATTCATAGGAGCTAACATTAATTAGTAATCTATACATGCAAAAAGTATAAGGATGATTTTTTTTAAAAGGTATAACGGTAAAAGAGTCTTTTAGGATTTCAATTTCATCATTTATTATTCATGATAAGTAACATTAAATAGTAATTTATATATATAAAAGGTATAAGGATAATTTTTTTAAAAAGGTATAAGAGTAAAAGAGTCTTTTAAAACTTCATTACTTCTATGTATATATATATATATAAATATAAATTTTTATTTTTAAATTATAATTAAAAGCAGTTCTAATCTAATATTTTAAAATTACATTTAATGCTAAGAACGTACAAAATTTAATAAATAAATTGCAACAATTATTTGACTACTCATTTAAAAAATAATTACAATGCAAAAAGCATTGCCTCAGCGAATGAATAATTGTATACATAAATGTGATTCTTTTTAAAAGTAACTCTTTTTAACATTCCAGATTGTTCAATTCTATGCATGTGAAATTCCTTCCATTTTTTTTGCAATTCGATCCCCCATACATTATTTCAGAAAAATAAATGTTTTTGATGGAAATATTACAATTAAAATTAACAAACAACCTAAGTTTATCACCAATTTATAGCTGAATCGCAGAATACAAGAAGGCACTCTAACATAACATTGGCATTCAAAGGAATACATATAATACCACAACTTATTTTATTTTATTTTATTTAAAGGTAATATAAAGTAAACATACTCGTTGGCCGAACGGGGCAAGTTCGAGCCAGGCTCAGTCAGGCATTTAATTAAAAGTATTAACTCAATCCCGGCCTAGCTTATACTTTAGAACTTTGGATTTGGGTCGGTTTCGGGCCAAATTTACGATATTATTCTCAAGTTCGGTTCATAGCCCGTGGGTATTTTTTTTTTGGATTTATAAATAATAAAATTACAAAATTATGTATAACTACGTTATTTACTTGAAATCCTTAATATATTATAGAAATATAACTGAAAATTCATTAGTACAAAATATAAAAGTTGGAAATAATTATTTAATACTATATATAATATATATAATAAATTAAATTATTATTCGTCGAGCCGAGCTCGGGCTGCATCTAGGTATTTATAAAAAACCAAGTCCGACCATAAAATTTAGGACTTTAACGAGCTCAAACTGAGACCAAATTTAAATAAAAAAATAGATGTTCAAATTCGATCCATGAAGTTTGTACCGACCTTGATGGATAGGTCTAAAATTATAAAATAATTCGAACGAATAAAGTTTATTTAAGTGGGCCTAATGATATTCTTTCAAGTGCTTGGATCCCCAAAGGCCATTTGGGCCAACTAAAAAAGCGGGAAGTATCATGGGCTTAAGGCCCATTGGCAGAATACCGCGGGAGGCAACGATTCGATTTGGCGCGACTCTGACGTGGAAAAGCTCCAGCTCAGCATTCCCGCCAAAAAGCCTGCAATTTTATGGCTATGGCTTACGAGCTTTATCAATCCCCTCAATACTTTCATTTTCAGAAAATCGATTCTCGGATCTAAACCAAAAAAATGAGCTCTAAGCAGTCAATCCCTTCCAAATCAAAGAAACAGCTCCAATCTACTCCCAAATCCAAATCCAATTCTACTGATTCAGTCGCCATCCAAACCCCCGATAAGCCGCCGGCGGGGCCTCCTCCCCGCCTCCGAAACCGCCGCGTGGCTCTCTCGGTGAAAGAAGTCCGGGAGGTCGCAAAAACAAATCGAGATGGACTTAACCGGAATCAAACTGACCAGGTCGTTAAATCTGCCCGTCGACAGATCTCATCTTGGTCCGACGATTCTGCTAGTGAGGTCCGAAAGTCAAAGAACGTCTCCGCTAATTCTGACGAGCTTGCTAAGATTCCGGCTAAGTAAGTTTTCTTTTACCATGGATGGAGCTAGAAATATACTCGAGTTTTGTTTGGTGTAGATCTGTTTGAGGCTTATTCGACATTGGTTTTAATAGCAGGTATGAAATGCTGGCTGAGTTTTTTGATTGCTTAGATAGCTCGATTCGGCTGCTGCGGTTGAAGGGATCAAAGTCTAGTTTTACTAACATTAGCCCTAAAATCGAGTGTTTGACAGATAGGTAATAGCCTAATTGTTTAAATTATTTGCAATAACTGTTCATCTTTCGGATTTTTGGCTGATGCGATTTTGTTGTGTTTATTAGGAGATTTTCTCATCGGCATTTAGCTCAATTGAAGTACATTATGCCTGAGGTAATTGAAATTACGAGGGTGCTCATGTTTGACGAGCGATCCAGCTGTATGAAGCCAGATCTTCATGTATCTATCAATGTTGATGCTATTGAAATGGATGCGAATTTTTCCAGTAAGAACCTTCAACTGAGAAAGGTGTTTCGTTCACGGCTTGCAGATTTTTACAAAACTCATCCTCAGGTTTGATTTTTCTATCTACTGGCTAAACAGTTATCTCCATCTCTGAATTTATTACATATGTGCTTGATTCCACTTGTCATAAGATAGTGAAATTCCTAAGTATTTTTAGCCTTGCACTTCAGTATCATTTTGTTTGTAAAACCAGCTGGAATGATTAGAAATGATAAGTCTTATGACAATTTTGGTTTTCATATTGCACTGTAATCTTCTAAAATGATTTTACCTAATGTTGCTTTTCCATATACAGTGTGATGAAATTCCTGAAGAATCGTTGCCGGAGCCATTTAATTCATTAAAGCTAGATCAAGCCCCTAACTTCTCATCATGCAATGTGACATCAACTAGTTTGTGTGCCGGCCAAAGTCATAATGCTCCATTGGCTGGAAAACAGCAACCAGCAGTGGCATCTCACTTCTCAGGATCTTTCAGGAGGCACTTCTCCCAGAGAAATTCACTTAGTGAACGAGTAAACACTCAACAGAATGCCGAAAAGAAGTTGCTGAGCCTCAACAAAATTTCCTCCAATGGTGAAACTAGTTGTCCTGCTGATGACAACAAAAGCTCAGTGAATTCTGATTTTTCAGATAGCATGTATGTGAAGTGTGCCACTGCAACTCCTCACAAAGAGATAGACTCATTTGATGGAAATACTCCCTTAAAAGTAGAAGTCCACTCAACCCCTGCAAAAGTTGTTCTAAGTCCATCTGCATCAATGTCGAGGACACCGATATCTCAACCACAAAAAAGATGTTATATGAGTCCAGAGGATGAACCTGCTTTCTCAAAAAACAAGCTAGTTAGACGCCCACTACGAACCAGGTCCTTGAAATTTGAAACTCCATTAGAGAATGTAGAGGATGAAGAAGTTAATAAATTTGAGGATGTGTCAACTGATGATGATGGTGATGATGAAGTTTTGAGTATGCTTCTTAAAAGTCTTCTGCAATCGGTAAGCCTGTCTAAGATTCCCATGTTTGTTCACCAGCTATTCTGAATTATATAACAAGCAGTTTTGCCTGCATATGAGATGTTTTTTATGTTTAGAAATTGCTATTGATATTATATTGAAGATGCATGTGTTAGTAGTCCTCTCAGCTTAACTTTTCATGTTCTTGCCTTAGCTGCTGTTTTTCTTCTTTCTGTCAAAACTGAGTTATGCTCGAGATTTTTCTGCAAGTTTCTATTTTCTTGAGCAGACGTTCTTCTGAAAATATAGGAAATGTTCATGGAGTCAAGTATATAATTGATCTTAGCTTTCTGATTAGTGATGAGCACCTTCACATCACTTAGTTCGTGTAGCGCTTCTCAAAGCTGTTACTGCAATACATAACAAACTCTTGTGTCTTTCTATTTTGCAGATAAAAGAAAAAGAAAAACTAGCTCAAGAGGAGCGGGATCCAGCCATTTCACAGGCAAAGAGACGCCGGCAGATGATTGCAGGCCTTCCTAAGCTCTTTAACATGATTCATTTCTTGATTCAGTCTTTACGAAGATCAGTTATAACAAAAGCAGAGCTTATGCAGAAGATAATTTCTGGTCATCTTGATATTGTAGATAGCAGTAAGCATTTAGTATTCAGTATAAAGCTGCTGCTATAGTTTCTACAGTTGAGGAGTTGGATCTGATCTTCAGTTATATCATGTCTTTGTGTTTGCAGGAGAAATTGAAGAGCAGTTAAACTTGCTTCTTGAACTAGCTCCAGAATGGATTTCTCAGAAACTGTCGTCCAGTGGGGATCTGCTCTTCTGGTAAATCGCAATCACTTTTTACTCTTCATTTTGTTTATGATTTGATTTTTGTCATTAATATCTGAAAGTAAGGCAAACTTCAAAAGAGACCGTGTGGTTTCACTTATTTGCAAAATGGGGTCTGAATTTTTTATTTTTTGCAAAATGGAGCATCTGGTTTTTAAAAAATTGGCAAAAAAAGAGGATTTTTATTATTAAATTATGTCAAATAATCGGTAGTCTTGTTCGTTTTTATTTGAAATTTTGTGGTTTATTTAATAAAAATATAATACACATTGGTGCTAATTTTTGGAATTTTTTTAATACTGCAAATATTATATAATTAAAATATGATGATAAATTTTAAAAGATTATAAAAAATGGAAAAAAACCTCTGAAACTTACTCAAATGCATAAGTTTTAAATAATAAGGTAAAATAATGAGAATATTAGAACTGATTGAAGTATTTTATGTAACATCACTATTCTGAAAGAAAAAAATATTTTTTTATCTTCTTTTCATCAATTTACCGAAACCACAATCCCCATTTAGCAAAAAAAATTTATCAGATCCCGTTTTGCAAATTAGTGAAACCACATGGTTTTTTTTTTAAGTTTGACCTGAAAATACAACCGAATTTACTGCATACTTCGAAAAAATAACCAGAATACAGAAAGCATGGCCTAGAAAAAGAATAATGCATGTTTCTCTTGCCTGACAATATTTTCTCCTATCTTACAGCATCAACAAAATGTCAAGTGCTGATACCATTCGTGCGTGCCTTGAAGAAGCAAAATGACTAGAGAGCCCACTAAAATTACTGCAGAAGTAGATTATTTGTCCTGTTTGTTAGGATAACTGGATATTTATATTTATTTTGTGTTTTACACTTTTGTACATACAAAAATTTAGTTAGATGTTGGCTAAGTGCTTGGCATTCCATCAGAATGAAAAAAACAGTGAAAGCCCAGCCCTATTCGGCATTGTAAAAAGCTTCTCATAAATTATTATTACAGTATTCAACTTCTTAAATTGTAATTATGTCTGTTTGACATTGAGTAGCATATGACCTTGGACATAAATGAGGATCCATGTAACTGACCTCATCTAGTTTGGTAAAAAGATTCCAGTTAAGATTCCTTGTTCAAATTTCATTGACTTTTCCTCCCTGTTTTAAGATTTGAGTCTTATGCCACTCCAACAAAGCAGGCTTATTACTCGAGGTCTTGTAAACCTGCTTCTCTTCCTGCTGCAGTACCCATCTGTGTCTCAGGTAATTTTTCCTCTTCAAGTCTTGGAATTGATTGTTTTTCTGACTTAACCTGATCTCGATCACCTTCTTTGCCAAACAGCAGCAGGTACAATCCAACAATAACAACGGCTCCTCCAAGCAGGCTTAAAGAAGCCGAAAATAGTCAGGTACATTCTATTTTAGCATTACTAAGCAAACATATGAAGCACACTTAATAATTAATTCAGCCCTAATGCATCATTAGCTACCTGAACTTGTCCCCAAAAATTCTCTGTGCTCCACTTTGCTCTTTGAATGCCACGTGTCAGCTTCTGGTTGGTTTGACTTTTCAGATATATCATTTTTAAGATTTTCTCTCTCCAATCAGAAGCTGACACGTGACATTCTGGGAGCAAAGTGGTGCACTTTTTGAAAGTTGAGGGAGCTACCGAGGTCACTTCGAAAGTTAAGGGAGGCATCGGGTTTTTGGGGACAAGTTCAGGTAGCTAATGATGCATTAAGCCATTGATTTACCTGCCTATTTGCAACTCTTCCCCGAAGAAAAAGTATGCCAGTATTACAGCCTGTATTGTTGCAAGAGGACCAAACATGGTTACAAAGACCGGCCCTTTCTGTTTGATGCACCACAACTGTAGAAAGACTGTACTAGCACAGATAACAACTCCCTGCAGGTGTGGTGTTATTTACATGCTAAAGTCATCAATGATTAACGAAATTAGGATCAGTTAATACACTTACAGAGTACACAATGCAGAACAAGTTAATGTCGAATTTGATGGCCCATGCTTGTGGTTTATGTTGTATGCAAAAGGTAAAAATGACCGATTGTGCTGCCCCAAAAAAGTTTATCCAAGCAGTAAGTGATAACTGTGCTGGATACCTTTTCAATGTATATACCTTCAAGGTACATACACATCTAACTCCATGTTAGCTATATCACTCCTATAGCACAATTTGAAACATTTAAAGTTGTTTTCTATTGGGCCTAATGCATGTTCAGGCACCTAAACTTGTCCGAAAAAACTTACTGCCTCCCTGAACTTTCAAGGTGACCTGTAGCCCCCTCAACTTTCAAAAAGTGCACCACTTGCTTCTTGAATGCCACGTGTTAGTTTCTGGTTGAAGAGTTGAAAAGTCAAACCAAATAGAAGCTGACACGTGGCATTCAAGGAGCAAAGTGGTGCACTTTTTTAAAGTTGAGGGAGTTTCAGAGTGGCTTTGAATGTTAAGGGAGGCAGTAGGCTTTCTGGAACAAGTTCAGGTACATGTAGATGCATTAAGATTGTTTATTGTAATCAATGCCATTATATCTCGTTTATGGTCATATACCTGCATGATAAACCACATAGACCATGTAATACAACTTGCAGCAAGAAGAAAGGACCCTTTCATCCATTTCTTTTGAACAGGATTACTAGTGATATGAAATGGAGAGCCGTGCAAGCTAGGTAGCTTTGACCCCTTAAATAATGTGAGTATCAAAACCCTGCCAATGACATTAAGGTCCCCATGATTTTAGCTATCCCGCGAGGGTTCCTTACGTCAACAATCTCCAACCTACATGTCATATCATTCATATTTATGTCAACAATAATAAGGCTTAATGTATCTCCAGGTACCTGAACTTCTCGTGGTAAACCTACTGCCCCCTAAACTTTTAAGTGACAATGTAGCTTCCTCAACTTCTAAAAGTGCACCACTCTCCTTGAACACCACTTGTCAGCTTTTAGTTGATTTGACTTTTCAAAGATGTCAAATTTTGTATTCTCTCTCAAATCAGAAGTTGACACTTGGTGTTCAAGGAGCAAAAGTGGAGCACTATATGAAATATGAAAGTTTAGAGAGCTACGGGTCACTTTAAAAGTTCAGGGGCAGTGGGTTTTTTGGGGCAAGTTCAGGTACCTAATAATGCAGGTAATATCATTATAGACTTTGAATCCTGACCTTAATAGGTTCGCGAATAGAAACGTCATGCAGGGAATAGCATTGGTCATTGAAGCAACAAAAGCAGGAGAAGTGTATTTCAGGATCACAAAGTACATGTTCAGGGTTAAGCTAGCCCTGGTTTTCATTCAGAAACAACAAACACTGTGAGTTCTTCATTCCTTAGCTGCTATATAAGTGAAATATTAGTTTACTTACCCTAGAAGAGAAAGCACAAAGAACTCCATAAACAGAAAAAATGTCATCTTTGGCCTCACATTTCTGCAGTAAAACCAACTTAGTGTGTTAAGTATCAGAGGCAGAAGAAGCAGAATGGCGGGAAAGGAGGTTATGTTAGTTAAAATTAAACTGAAATTACTTTCTTTTGAATTCCCTAAGTGAGCCTTTGGGGCCCAATTGCTTATAGCTGTTAGTTATACTATTTTGTCTTCTAGTGTAACCCTCTAGCACGCATAAGGTGTATATAAGCTGTGAGAATTACTCCAGCAAGTAATCAATGAAATATTCAAATTCTAATTCCCTCTCTATTTCTCAATTCTCTCTAATCTCTTCTATCTCTTCCTAAGTTCTTCCCCTCTACCCCAATCATTCTTCCAATTTTGATTTTCAGATTTAAAACCTGACAAGTTGGTATCAAAGCCACCGTCCTCCGGCCACCGTTGATGGTTAAAAAAACTGTTGCGACGCAGAAAATGGAAGTCATTACTGAGCAACTTCAAGTCCTCACCGATCGGATGAACAATCGCGATGAGCGCAATGCTGAGAAGTTTGAGAAGCTAGAAGCAGCGATGCAACAGCAGGATAGTAAATTGGATGGCGCGAGGCGCGATCTGTTGGATTTACAAAAGAATCACGGCGACACTGCTGAATCGATCCGGCAAGAGGTCCGGGAAACAAACAAGCAGCTTACGCAACTGACGGAGATGATGAAAACCATGCTGCTATCAAATCCTTCCATTCCAAACAGCCATCAACCTCCAAACACCTTCCACAAGCCTATCCAAACACCACCCCTTCTTTCGACCCAAACAGAGAACTCAGAATTCTTTGTTAATCACCAAACACCTCCTAGTAAAGGACTGCTGGGATGCTACCAAGGTCCTGGATCTAGCACAGAAACCCCGGCAAACCGTAATCCTTACTTTAGCAAACTCTTGCCTAAATGCGAATTGCCTGCGTTTGAAGGAGTGGAAGTGGAGAATTGGATTGCGAAATGCAACAAGTATTTCCAGCTGTTTGAAGTTGCAGAGGACAGGAAAGTAGAATTAGTAGGGTTATACATGAATGGGAAAGCAGAGAAGTGGTATAGGAACTGGATCCAATATCATCCTGAAGTTTCCTGGGAGCGATTTGGAGAAGAGGTGATTAAGAGATTTAAGGAGATAGAAGTGCAAGAAGTGGTGGAGCAGCTGAGTAACCTGAAACAGATCTCCACTGTTTTGCAGTATCAAGAGAGATTTGAAGAGGTGAAGCTGCGTATGGAGAAGGAGCATCCTGAGATGAGAGAAGCCTTTTATGTGAAGAGTTTTATAGCAGGCCTCAAGCCTGAGATCAGATCTGCTGTCAGGATCCATGAGCCTATGAACCTGTACACTGCAATTAAGCAAGCAAGGATGCAGGAGCACCTGATGAAAGACCTAACAGAGGCTATGAAACCAAAACCATCCTATAAACCACCTCTTAGCCAAAATCTTAAAACCTGGAATTCTCTCAACCTGAACCCCAAAACCACCAATCCAATAATCCCAAAACCTACTGAATTTAAACCAAACTCTAGCCAAACACCCAATCCTACCAAACGAGTACCAGGAGCCTGTTGGAAGTGTGGAGATAGGTATTTCCCTGGCCATCAATGTAATAAAATCATGGCTATAACCCTGGAAGGGGAGGAGGTGGCAGAAGTGGCTTCGGGTGATTTAGATCCAGTTGAGGATGGAGAATTGGAGATCAACTGTGGAGAGGAAGAAGAGCAGCTACAGTTATCCATTAATGCACTTGATGGAGGTCTAACAGATACTACCATGAAACTCAGAGGTACTATCAATAAGAAACCTGTCCTTATCTTGATAGACAGTGGTAGCACTCATAGTTTTATAGACACTAAGCTAACTCAAGATGCTAAGTTGCCCTTGACTCCCATTAGACATGTTCCTGTAACTGTAGCTGATGGCAGGAAGTTGACTGTTACTCATAAGTGTATTGACTGTAACTGGAGCATGCAGAGTACTAAGTTCAGTTTTACCCTAAGGGTATTGGAGTTAGGAGATTATGATATAATACTAGGGGTGGACTGGATGAGGACTCACACTCCAGTTACTTTTGATTTCACTAGAAACAAGTTGATTGTGTGCAAGGATGGTAAACAGGTTGAGTTGGTGGGAATGAAAGAAGATATGGCATTGAGAATGATGTCTTTGAAATCCATCAACAAACTCATCACCAAGGGATGGAAAGGGATTACCTCTAGACTCTTGGTGATGGTCTCTAAACCTGGAATGGAGGAGATATATCCAGAAACTGAACCACAAGACCCTGACACACCCATACCTATACCCCTACAACACCTACTTACCAAACACCAACTCTTATTTGACCCACCCACCACACTACCACCAAACAGATCCCATGACCATACCATACCCCTCAAACCAGGCTCAGATCCAGTTAATATCAGGCCCTACAGGTATTCCCATTTCCAGAAGGATGAGATTGAGAAGTTGGTTGAAGAAATGTTGAGGGCTGGAGTGATAAGACCCAGCCAAGGTCCATATGCATCACCAGTACTGCTAGTTAAGAAGAAGGATGGAACATGGAGATTTTGTGTGGACTATAGGGAGCTTAATAAGAGCACTGTCAAGGATAAATTTCCTATACCCCTTATCCAGGAGCTGCTAGATGAACTACATAGGGCAACAGTGTTTTCCAAGATTGATCTTAGGGCTGGCTACCATCAAATTAGAATGGTAGAAGCTGATGTGCAGAAAACAGCTTTTAGGACACACTCAGGACACTATGAGTTCCTAGTGATGCCCTTTGGGTTGACCAATGCCCCTGCTACCTTCCAATCACTGATGAATACCCTGTTTAAACCTTTCCTAAGGAAGTTTGTCTTAGTGTTTTTTGATGACATCTTAGTGTACAGTCAAACCATGGAACAACATTTGCTACACTTAGACACAGTGTTTCAGGTGCTAGAGGAGAATCAGCTGTTTGCTAAGAAATCTAAGTGTGACTTTGGAGTGAGCAGAATATCTTATTTGGGTCATATCATTTCACAGGAGGGTGTATCTACTGATCCTGATAAGATTAATGCTATGGTTAATTGGCCTATACCAAGGACTATCAGAGGCCTAAGGGGGTTCTTGGGATTAACTGGTTATTATAGGAGGTTTGTACAAGGCTATGGAACAATAGCCAAACCCTTGACTGAAATGTTAAGGAAGGACCAATTCCAGTGGAATGAAGTGGCCTTGGAAGCCTTCCACAAACTTAAGCAGTTGATGACTCAAGCCCCTGTGTTAGCTCTCCCAAACTTCAATAAACCTTTTGTCCTGGAATGTGATGCTAGTGGTAGTGGCCTTGGTGCAGTCCTAATGCAAGACAACAGGCCAATATGTTTTTTTATCCAAACCCTTAAGTCCCCGGAACCAGAAGCTTTCTGCTTATGAGAGAGAGTTGTTAGCTATAGTTCAGGCTGTCACTACTTGGAGACCCTACTTAGAAACCTCCTCCCCCTTCATCATAAAAACAGATCACCAAAGTATCAAGCACTTACTAGAGCAGAAACTCCACACTGCCTTTCAACATAAAGGGGTCGTTAAACTATTGGAATTGGATTATACAATTCAATTCAAAAGGGGAAGTGAAAATAGAGTGGCTGATGCCTTGTCTAGGCAAATGGAGGGAAGTGTTGGGCAACTGTGTGCTATCTCAACTGTCATACCAACCTGGGTGATGGAGGTACAGGGTTCTTATGCAACAGATGAGGAAGCACTAAAGTTGATACAGGAGTTGACCATACAGCAAGGAGTAGTCAAGCATTTCAGTTTAAGCAAGGGCCTGTTGTATTACAAGAAGAGATTGTACATAGGGAAGCATAGCACCCTAAGGTGCAAGGTGGTACAGGCTTGCCATGACTCACCACTGGGTGGTCATTCTGGCATCAGGGGAACTTTAGTAAGGGTCAAACAGAATTTCTATTGGCCTAACTTGCAGGAGTTTGTTACAGATTGGGTGAGTAAATGTGATATTTGCCTCAGGTGTAAACCTGAACATTGTGCAAGCCCGGGATTACTACAGCCACTACCAATTCCTGCTACTGCCTGGCAGGATGTCTCCCTAGATTTTGTAGAAGGACTTCCCAAGTCTAAGGGGTTTGATACTATCTTAGTGGTGGTTGATAGGTTTACCAAGTTTGCTCATTTTGTGCCACTAACTCATCCTTTTTCTGCTCACACAGTGGCTAAAGTTTTTTTGGACAATGTGTTTAAGCTACATGGCCTGCCTAAAACTATTGTATCAGACCGCGATAAGATCTTCACAGGCCTCTTTTGGAAGGAATTGATGATGTTGGGAACCCAGCTACTGTTCAGCAGTGCCTATCACCCCCAAACTGATGGTCAAACTGAAAGGGTCAACCAATGTATGGAAAATTACTTGAGGTGCATGTGTTTCTTGGTTCCAAAACAGTGGACTAATTGGTTGGCTCTAGCAGAATTCTGGTACAACAGTTCCTACCATAGTGCAATTCACATGAGTCCATTCCAAGCCCTCTATGGCATCCCACCACTATTCCCAGCCACCCCTGCTGTATCTTCTTCAGTAGCTGCAGTGGAGGAGATTCTACAACAACGAAGGGAGATGGATCTTGCCCTGAAAGGATCTTTGGCTCAGGCTCAGAACAGGATGAGGCAGTATGCTGACAACCACTGGAGTGAAAGGGAATTTCTGATTGGTGACTGGGTCTACCTCAAACTCCAACCTTACAGGCAACACTCTATTGCTTACAGGGGTTCCAACAAGTTAGCTGCCAAGTATTTTGGTTCATTCAAGATATTGGCTAAGGTAGGAGCAGTGGCTTACAAACTCCAACTACCCCCTGATTCCAAAGTACACCCTATCTTTCATGTGTCTCTGCTCAAAAAGAAGCCAGCTGCTACTTCCACAGCTCTCTCCACTCTTCCTCCTATTGAGAATGGTTTGCTTCCAGTGACCCCAGCAAAAATAATCAACTCTCGGCATGTTATGGTCCAGGGCAAGGAGGTCTTGCAACTTCTCATCTTGTGGGAAGGGTTTGCCACCATAGATGCCACATGGGAGGATGCAGACTTCCTTCGCAAGCAGTTTCCACTGTTTTACCATTCTTGGGGACAAGAATGGTCTCGAGGGGAAGGTATTGTTAAGTATCAGAGGCAGAAGAAGCAGAATGGCGGGAAAGGAGGTTATGTTAGTTAAAATTAAACTGAAATTACTTTCTTTTGAATTCCCTAAGTGAGCCTTTGGAGCCCAATTGCTTATAGCTGTTAATTATACTATTTTGTCTTCTAGTGTAACCCTCTAGCACGCATAAGGTGTATATAAGCTGTGAGAATTACTCCAGCAAGTAATCAATGAAATATTCAAATTCTAATTCCCTCTCTATTTCTCAATTCTCTCTAATCTCTTCTATCTCTTCCTAAGTTCTTCCCCTCTACCCCAATCACTCTAGTGTTAATCAAACTGTTTTCTCGTGTGCGCATTATTGTATTAGTATACGACACAGCTCACCTCTCGAGAAAATAAGCGAAAGGAAAGACCAGTAGAGTGCCTATAGTGTAGCGATAGGTGACATAGACATGAGGGTTCAAGCCATGGTTGAAGGCGGCTTCTGTGATGAAGTAGAGAAATGAAAAGGCGGTCTGATTTAAAATTAAGAGGAAATGTGGCATGTATTTCCACTGGATTATTCTGAATGCCATAAAACTCTTACAAGTCTATTTAATAGTAATACTACACAATGTGGACATAGAGAGTGAACTTATTACTGTGCTACATAGACTGTACTTTGAAATGCAGATGCAGTAGAAAATGGACACTAAGACTTGAACTATGGAGAAGATGGGAGATGCTGATATAATTAGGTTAAGGTTAGTTAATTATTTGTGCCTCTTGGCTTTTAATAATTTGTGCCTTTTTGGGTGTATAAATAGTCAACTTATGTCTTTTATCTGCATTTTGGGTGTGTGATGTGTCTATATTTTGGGCTTCTTTTGAAACTTCCTTGTCATGTGGGATGAAAATACCCTCATCCCTATGAAAATAAGATTCATTTCTGTTTGAGAGATTATACCGTGCTCTGGAGCACGGTATAATCTCTCTATTTGTTGATATGTTTGCTGTACCGACGTGAGCCACCCATCGACAAAAAAAACTAATTTTGTTGGTCAATTTTATTTACATTTTAAAAATTTTCAAAGCACAGTGTTAGAAAATGATACATTTGTTGATTTATGTTTGAATTCCAAACCGAAAGAAAAAAGAATTAAAGTAGCCAAACTTAAGTTGAAAATATTAAAGATATATGAGAAATTTAGGCGCACAGAAGAGAGTATTTGTGACTGTTTTAGAAGCGCTTTCACTTGTAAATTGTAATCGTGCAAAACGTACGATTTTTAGTAGTTTAAACGATAAATGGTATGCTAACTAACCAGTCACATGATGGGTGCTCGAGTCTCGGTGCTATTATTGGAAAGAACTGTTATTCCAAACTAGGGCTGGTCAAATTCAAGACATATCATTTTTTTTATCAAAATTGGAGGTCGGAATATTTTAATAGACGGACATTCCAACTAGGTCGGCATCCCGTATCCATTAGAGAGAAATTCGGAATATTTTAATAGACAGATATTCCCAGCTAGGTCGGCACCCCGTATCCATTAGAGAAAAACCGAGCTCGATATTATTAAAAAAAATAGTTAACAATACAATGAAATCAAAAGGAAATTAACCGAATCTATAGCGTTCCCTAGATGCTAAGTCTAAGGAATAAAGGCAATCACAAAAGGAAGGCAAAGAATGTCGGTCTAATGCATCAATAGCCCCTTTAACTTTACATCAAAAGTTAGATGCCACCTTGAATTTACAAAAGATAACCCCTTTAACTTGGTAAAAATGAACCAGTATACCTCCTGAAACTAAGTTGGCAGCTGATGTGGCAACATTGGGCTAGTCAAGCGAGTTGAAAAAAAAACTAATTTCTCTCTCTTTCTATTTCCTTCCTTAGGCAAATGGAGATTGTTTCACCCCTTACCCCCTCTATGCTTCTTTTCTTTAACCCCTCCATTATCATTTGTACTTTTAGCAATCAAATTTGATTAATGGATTTTTATTTCCATCTCTACTCTTTGATTATATTTTTTTGACGGAAAGTCTTTCGAACAAAGAAGTTTGGTTTTCAGATCGCCGGTGGAAGCAATACGCCTGCAACCAAGAGCCACCTAAGTCAGCTGAATTCCTCTAGCGAAAGTCATGTTCTCCATTGTAAAGCTATTATGCCTAGTGGAAGTGGGCAGTGTTGGTGGGATGCAATTAAAAGGGATTCAAATGGTTCAATAGTTGACGATAAGGAGAAGGGAAGAGAAGAAGTTGAAAAATAAAAGGAATGCCACATATCCTCAATTATCATACAAAATTCGATGTATTTTTCTTTTTCACTATAAAACATAAAGAGAATAAATGAAATTTTATAATGGCAGAATGTTGTTAGGTGGAAGATGGTATTTTTAGAATAAAATAAGTTATTGGGGATTAAATGAAATTATTACATGATTTTTTTTGTAACTTTACATCAAATGCCACATGTCAAGCTGCAATTTGTTTGACTTTTTCAACTTTTGGCATGTGTAATAAATTCTCCGGAGTGAGAGTGGGTTTGTTGGGCTGAGGGGGTAAACTGGTTCATTTTTAAAAGGGTTAACTAGACCTTTTATAAGTTCGAAATGACATCTGACTTTTGATGTCAAGTTAAGGGGATATTGATGCATTAGGCCAAGAATGCCACCAACAAGGCTGCAGGGTCTCACGTCCATGATTAGCAAGAGGGTCTGCTATCTCATATATCAGTACCTTGTTTGATCGTTTAGATGAGAAATGGTAGGTTATAAACTATAAGTTACCAAAAAAAAAACTATGAGGGATGTTCAAATATCAGTACCAATAGTGGAAGTTTGATCAATGTCGGATGGACGAGGGATAGGAAACCCCTCTAAAATGTGGTCATTTCGCCAGCCAGTCCATGCACAGTTTCATGGCCAAGGTATAACACTGGTCAGAGCTTCCTCCCAAAGTTAAAAAAGAAATTGGGTCCTGAATTCAAGCCTCATATTCTTGAAAAATTAAATGTTCCTAATTCTAAAAAAAAGGTTACGGGATGCTAAAATAATTAATATTAATATCAAATTAATTAATAATTAATAAAATAAATTAATAATCCAAACAAATAATAATAATAATAATAAAATAATGGATAAACGATGATACTTATTAAATATAGTGTGGCATGCATATTCATTATGGAGAATAATGGATGATAAGCTTTAAATGGATAATATTATTAGGGCATTCCCAACCCAACTCTTTTTTAGTTCAGATTTTATAATTTGAAATTATTACACTATTTATTTTTCAATTATTTATTTTAAATTTTTACTTTAAAATAAAATATTATCATTTTACTCCTTTTTATTTAACTTTTTATTATTATTTTATTTAAATTTCTACCTAACTCAACCAAAGACTTAATTAATTAAATAAAGGAAAAGTAAAAAATAATAATAAAGTTTTGGGGTATTTGAAGCCGGGAATGAAGCTCCGCCAGCCCCACTTACAAAGTCTTTAATACGTGTCTTCCTACTTTTACATCTATCTTAATGTATTTTATTTTATATAAAATTAGTATATGTTATAGAAGAAATTGATAACTTGATATAATAAAATAATATAATATTGATTGATTTATAGTTAATAAGGGAATATGTTAATTTATTCATGGTATAAGAAATGAGATTACTCGGTATACAGTATTGTGTTCATAGTGAACAACGAATAGGTAGTTGATAACACAATTTGCATCATTCAACTTGGAGTGTAGTGGAAAATAAAGGAATTGAACATCTTTATTGATTTTTCAAATAAGAAACATTATTTCCACGTTTCATTGCATACCAATTTCTTGGACCAATCGCCTTAACTATAAACTACTACTTCCTTAGATACATCGAATCACTTATGGATAATGTCATGCCATAGGAATTGTCTCCTTTTAATGGGAATCAAACAAAATTTACATCTACAAGAACTAAAAAAATACATATAATCAATTTAGAGTAAAATTAACTATCACTAGTAGAAAATCATGAGGCAAAGAGAATTGCTAGAATTTAGAACACCACAACACCCATCTTTAGGAAGCAACAAATGGGGTGGAGCTTCACCATTGTTAGCAAGAAACATACCCAAAGAATCACTCGAACAAAGCTACTCGAGACTCAACTCAATTCGAACTCGAGACGAAATATTTCCACTTCAACATCATCACTTCAACTACGATCCTCCTAAACCAAGTAGTGTACAAAAGCTAGGGTTTTTGTCCAAGCTTAGGTTTTTACGAAGGAAAGACAATAATGTAAAGGTTCAGGTTCTGGGTTTAGGCTCCCACGGGACGAGATGGTTTCGTAGATGGGATCCTAAACATAGGTGGCCCCAAGGTTGGTGTTGAAAATTTATTTCGATCACTTAGTACAAAGGTTAGTAACAAAACATTTTACTGCCGAAAGTGTAAAAAGTGTTGCTATAGCATTCGGCAGTAATGAAAATGTTTTGTTGTATGTTATAAAGTTGTGACTATATATTTGGCGACAAAATTTGTTACCATACATATGCATGTAAGTTTTTTTTATATTGTCGCTAAATGAACCTTTTGACAGCATAAATTGATTTTACTCTTTTTTTACTCTTAAAACTTAAATGCAACTTGTTGTATATTCAATTTTAACATGACACATTGAATTTTACCTTTTGATATGGTGAAACTTATTTTTGTTAAAAGAATATTAGTTGATTTGATATCAATTTTATTGATATGAAATCTTAAATTGTTAATTTTTACTTAAGGTAACATGTTGAATGAATTATATGCCAATAAATATTTTTTGAAACAAACGTCCGTAACCATTGAGATTGTTTTATGTTTTTCCATTTTATGGTGTTCGTGAACACATTTATAAGAAAGGTTGAGGACCTTTTAAGTCTCAAATAAAATTATGTAGGTGAAAATTTTGTCGTTTATAAAAAATATTGGAAGAAGTGGTTATGGCAACTTCAAAATAAGTACTATTGTTATCTTGTTTTTTTTTTTTTGAATAATTGATGTATCAGCCGTCTATTACTATACAAGTGACTGTTATATATAATATATTTTCTATTTTTCTACCTATCATTAATATTTGATGTAATATGTTTCTTATTTATTTACTATTTTTATCGTTGAATTTCTCTATAAATAGAAATTCAATTTCTTTATTTAATACGGATTTACAACCTAAAAAATGCATGATACAAAAAAAATACATTATAGGAGCATGGTTGAAAAATAAATACAGAAAATGAGTAAATTTAACCACTGAATTTATTTTTTTTTGAATTTGGGTCAAAAAATGGGCTGACAAGGCCCGTTTTCTACATGACCCAAATTCAAATTTTTTTTTTAAAAAAAAATCAACTTATACTTTGGGTATAACTAATTTTAAAATTTCACTAAAACTAAAGTTAATTTTTTTTCAAAAACTAAATATAAAACTAGTTTATATATGGAAAAAAATTAACTATAAATTTAACATTATCATTTACAATAGCACATTCTATGAACAAAACATTTTAAAAAAAATTAACAACCATTAAAAAAATTAACAACCATAATAATGTTGAATTTATAGTTCATTTTTTTCCATATATAAACTAGTTTTACATTTAGTTTTTGAAAAAAAAAAAGAAATTAACTCTAGTTTTAGTGAAATTTTAAAATTAGTTATACCCATAGTATAAGTTGATTTTTTTAAAAAAATTTTTTGAACTTGGGTCATGTAGAAAACGGACCTTTTCTGTCCGTTTTTTTGCTGAAAACGGGATGACCCAAATTTTAAAACAAAAAATTCTGTGGTTAAATTTACTCATTTTCTGTATTTATTCTTCAACCATACTCCTATAATGTATTTTTTTTGTATTATATATTTTTTAGGTTGGAAATCCTATTTAATACACTTCAGAAATAAGAAATAAAAATATCTCTCAAATTCTTTTTTAAATAATCAATTACTTTTGGAATCTCTTATAGAGATCTAATAATATTTAAAACATCAATATATATTATGACGATAATAAAAATGATCTAAAAATAAAAATTTCTTACAAATTCCTTCTCTGTCTTTTTTATTGTTATTATAATTTCCTTGCATTTATAGTCAATTTCCAACAATTTCATTATTTTTGAATTTTTTTTCTGATAAAGGAAAATTATTCAATAGGTGAAAGCAATTAATTTACAGCAAACTCAATTTATTATAGTAAAGGTAAAAAGTAACAGATGTGGCCGTTGTGATGGGCTAAGGAAACGGTTGAAGTTGGCCCATAACTAAATAGTATTGGCCCACTAAACCACTTCTTGATTAAAAAGGCAAAGCTATACTAATATTATTTTAAATGAATTAATATTAATTATCTATTATTGATTGGAAATTGAAAAACTGAAAAAAAATTCATGTTTTGAATGAGAGACAAGGAAATGAAGGATAATTGATTTTTAATCCATTTTAATTTTTTAAAATATATGAAGCAAAACAACCTAATTTGTGTAATTGGAAACATAAAAAAAGGTTTGCAAATTTGGAGATCTTAATTAATGGATTAAAATATATTGTTGTCTTCTTTCTTTCATTTAATTGTTGACAAGTGAGATTTTTTAAGATTTTGAATGAGAGAGAAACTGAAAATTAATACATTACATATCAGAAATATTAGAAAATATGTAAGTTCTTTTGCTCTACAGTTCAAAAGAATATCTCGTTAATCTTTTATTAATGTATATATATGGTGGGTAATCCTGCCTAAAATTATTGTAATAAAACAACCAAAATTAAATTTCTAACATAAATCAAAAGAGTTTAGATGTTAAACTTTATAAGAAAATTTAAAAATTTTAACAATTATTTGTATTATAAATATAAATATATATTTATTTAAGATGTTTATTATTAGTTGGATCAGGCAGGCCAGACATGGATTTTAGGACTAAAATCAAGCTCATTCTATACTTTATTCAGGCTTTTTTGGATTCATGTCGGGCTGGACTTATTCTCCAATTAATTTGTCCAAACACGACTCATGAGTAGTGGGCATGAGCGGGCCTCGCGGGCCGGCGGATTAGTGCCCATGACTAAATGCTTATCCCCTTCCATGTCCTCAATTTAAATTTTATTATGTGTTAGAAACATATGAGAGAAAAAAAATAAAAAAGAAAAATAAAAAATAAAAATTAAATTAAAAAATCTAACATATAACAAAATCTGAATAAGAGTTACAAAATAAAATAAGTAAGAAAAACATATTTGAATTCATAATTGAATAAAGATATACCTTAAACCATTTGGGTCTAAGCTAAGATTACGTATATGCTTACTATTAATCCACTAATTTTATTTTATTTTAATTAAGGTCTGTGTGTTTCTATTCCTTTCTTTGGTAGTTGCCAATGAATGTATTCAATAAAACTAATCATGAATATGTATTATTTTATTGCCATCACATTAAAGGAAACTTTGATAGCTAAGTGTGAATGATAATTAGATTCCCTACCTTAGATTTCTTGGGGTCACCACCATCGTATTGAATTTAACGTTTTGTTCTTTTAGACTATAATTTAAATTATTTTAGTTCAGGTTATTATAGTTTAATTTAATTTAATTCAGTTATATATAGTGATATATTGATATTAAAATAAGTTCAGTTCAATTCAATTCAATTTATTCAATTTAATTTAATCCAGCTCTCAAAAATTGAAAAATCCGTGGCCTAAATCAACATTATTTTAAGTTTGAGTTTTTTTTATTATAAATTTTGATTGCAAGCTTACTAGTTTTATTTATCACTATACATGTTCTTATAAGTTATGCAAGTACAAGTAATGTAACATATTTATTCACAAATTGTTGTTCAAGTACAATACATGTAGAATTTACGAAAGTTGATTCAATTTAGCTAATTTTGTTTTATGGAAAATAATTACTAATAGTGAAGAATGTTTGTCATGAGAAACGTTTTCAGAGAGAGATCTATCTTTTTTTTGTCTGATATATCAACCAACTAAGCCTTAAATCCCACGTTAGGTGAGGTCGGCTATATGGATTTTTTGACGCCATGAAGCTCTATCAAAAGCCAAATTTTCGTCCATACCGAGTAAACGCATATCCTTAGAAATAGTTTCCCTCTACGTAATCTTAGGTCTACCTCTCCCTCTACCCTTACTCTCTGTCCACAAGTTCTCACATTTTCTAACTGGAGCATCTATTGGTCTACGTAGCACATATCCATACCACCTTAGTCGTCATTCTCTCAGTTTATCCTCAATATGTGCCACACCGGTCTTTTGGCGGATGCACTCATTTCTAATTCGATCCATCCTTGTATGCCCACTCATCCACCTAAGCATCCTCATTTTCGCCATATTCATCCTTTGAATATGTTGCGTCTTAATAGCCCAACATTCACTCCCATATGTCATGGCTGGCCTAACCACTGTTCTGTAGAATTTACCTTTCACTTTCAAAAGTATCTTTTTGTCACATAAGACTCCGGTAGCACTTTTCCATTTCATCCATCCTACATTAATTCTATGAGTTACATCATCATCAATCATCCCCTCCTCGTGAAAGATAGAGCCCAAATACCTAAATCGTTTGCATTTTGGTACGATTGTATCTCCTAGTTTTACTTCTCCTTCGTCTCCTTTCCGTAAGCTGAACTTGGTGTGCAAATACTCCGTCTTGCTTCTACTTAACTTAAAACCTTTACTCTCTAACGCATTTCTCCACACCTCTAGCTTCTTGTTAACTCCTTCCCTTGATTCATCAACCAACCACAAACAACATACACCATGGGATGTCGTCTTGTATTTTGGTGGTCAACTCATCCATAACTAGGGAAAATAAAAATGGGCTTAGAGATGATCCTTGATGCAATCCAATCGTGATGGGAAACTCCTCTGTCACTCCTTGTCCAGTTTTAACACTTGTTACCGCCCCTTCATGTAACGAACCAAAATTCCAAAAATTTACTTATAATAAATTACTATGGTATTAAAATATCATGGAAATAATTTTTATTGTTATTATTGTTATTGGATATAAGGCATGAGAAAATAAGAGTTAATTAAGTAAGAGGGATGAATTGGGCATTTAATTAATTGTTCAAGGGCATTTTTGGAAATTAAAAAAAAAGAAAAAAAAAACAATACATCCCATCCAGCATCTTCTCTTCTTCACTTTCACCATCTTCTTCTTCTTCTACATATTACATTTCCTTTAACAAATTTTTTCCTAACCTATAAACTTCCGATTTCTTCGATTGAACTTCGAATTCTTGTTAGAAATCGATCCTTAAGCCCTTTATCATCATCAATTTCAGTCAATTAACACTAGAAGAGGAGGATTTCAGATTTTAAGATTCGGATGAATAGCAACCCGAATTTGAGGTGAGTGATTTTTTATGAAATTAAAGCTTAATTAGTAGAATTCATGGTAGATTAAGCATATTTATGGTATTAAGAAGTTTATTTATACAATATCTTGATAGAATTATATATGGCTATTGTAGAGGAACCTAGTGCAAGCAAATCAAAGGCAAAAGAGGTAGAAGAGAGCTATAAAGAGCTTAGAAAAAGGTTTGTGTCTCAAATTTCGATTTCTCGGTTTTTCGAAAAATTTTCCAGATTTGTATACCTATTTTGTTTTAATGTTTTCTCTCGTTATATAAATCCGATTTGAACTATTCTTGATTTTATTGATATCTACATAAAGTAAGGAATATATGTTTAGAATAAACCTTATTGAATTACATTCGTTTTCAATGTGAAATTTTCGTTTGAAGTTGAGTCACGAAATCTGTTTTTGGAAAATCTCAGCTTTGGCACACTGTTTAGTATTTTTATCATAACTTTGGTTATAAAATTTGGATTTCTGTGATTCTAGTGGCTTTAGAAAGCTGAGACATGTGGCTAATTATGTTTAGAAGAAAGTTATTCGATTGGATGATGTTTTGATAGTGAAAAATGTAAGGGAAGTTAGGCCACAGAATCTGGAAATTTTTGGAAAGTATGAATATTGATTTTATTAAGTTTTAATTTAAGTTTGATGCTTAAAAATTTAGGATTTGAATTTCCTAATTTCTGAAGTTATGTTGAATTATGATTGATGGTTTATACTGGAATTTTTAAGATGTTACTTTGATTTATTGCCCTTATTAAACTAGTAGAATACGGGTCAGGGTAGATTGGCGCCAATAAAGGGAGTACAGTACTGTACAAACAATTGAAGCTTTGGGTTCGGGCTTTGGCCGATATTATGATATATATATATATATATTGATATTGAAGCTTTGGCTTCGAGCTTGACCGATATATTGATTTTGAAGCTTCGGCTACGGGCTTGACCGATATATTGATTTTGAAGCTTCGGCTTCGGGGTTGACCGATATATTGATTTTGAAACTTCGGCTTCGGGCTTGTCCGCTCCCGTATCCATTTTTACCGTTATTCAGGACTTGTTTACTTTGGGCAATATGTGGTTAAAGTGTTTGGAAAAATTGAATACAAATTTGATTGTACTTTGAAAGGTTTCTAATATAAGTTTTGAGATTTGGTTTCATAAAGTTGGTTAATTTGTTTTTGACTAATGAACAAACTTGGTTTCTATTTTAAGGTGTTAAAAATGTTTAAAGTTGTTATATTTCTTTTATGGACACCACTAAGTAAATTGCTTAGCGTGTAGTTTTTTTTCTACACGTAGGTGGAGAACTTGTAGATAGCTTGGACCATAGTGGAATAAGTGGATCAGCTTGAAGAGCAAATAAGGAAAGACTCGAGGTGGATTTGTAATTTAATGTAATATTATGGTTTGTAGAATAATGGCATGTACTAGATAGTGTAAGAAATATAAAGTGGTATTGAGAAATATTTGGAGAATAATTAGCATTAAGAAATAATTTGGAATCTCAAACATTATATTTGTATTTGTGCATAGTAAATCTATAAGTATTGAACTTCATATAATAGAGTAGAGTTGTTTATTGGGTGATTATCATTACTGTGACACTCTCAACAAAGGGGGTGTTATATTTGTTGGTATCAGAGCGAGGTTTAGGCGATTCTAGGACTAGTATGTGCATGTCATTTAGGATATAAATATGTTATGTTAGTTGTTTGATCCACTTTGGTCCAATTTTTAGGAATAAGTAATGGCTAGTAGTAGTCACAACCAGAGTGAGGAAGAGGATGCTGAGAGTACAGTTCGTATTAGACAAGGGGATGAATAAAGACATGAACCTCCACCAGTTCATGGCTTTCCCGAACAACCTACTCCAGCACAAGCTGCTTTACTTCAGCATATGACTACTGAAGTAATCACAAAAGTACTACAAAATATACAAATTCCTCAAGTTCCTGTAGTACCTTACATTGAAAGAAGAGAGGAGAGAACTCTTCTTGAAAGAATCAAGAAGCTTCCGGCTGATGACTTCAAAGGGGACACAATGAATCCTGCTATTGCAGAAGATTGGCTTGATTATACTAAATGGTGTATAACTAGGCTTCATTTTACAGATGAAGAGAGATTAGACTGTGTGCAAGGTCTACTCAAAGAACAAGCTAGGAGGTGGTGGGATAATATTGTGAGAGAAAGGTGACCCGAAGAAATCACCTGTGGTCTTTTCTTGGAACAATTTGATAAAAAATACGTTAGTGAACGATTCAAAGATGAGTAGAGGAAATTGTTCTTGTCTTTGAGACAGGGACGAATGGCAGCATCAGAATATGAAATTCAATTCCTCAAACTTGAGAGGTATGCTCGTGATATCATTGATAGTGAAGTAAAGTGATGTAAGAGATTCAAGGATGGGCTGAATGATGAAATTAGAGTGCATTTACTTGCACAAAGGATTAGGATTTTCGATGACTTGGTTGATTCTGCTGCGGGCATTGAGAAGATCAATTCAAATAGACAACAAAGAATGGCTCTGGATTTTAAAAGGGGTCACAGGGTCCAATTAGTTCAGAATCTCCAAGTAAGAAACAGAAGGGAACATCAAAACAAACACAATCTCATTTCAGAGGGTTTTCACTGAGACAAACCATGAGTACGGGATCAGCGGCTAGTGTACCTTCAGGTCAAGGCAGAGGAAATATTCCACAATGTTATAATTATGGAAGGATGCATACGGGGGAATGTTGGGGAAAAGGTAGAGTCTGCTTTAAATGTGGCTCGAGGGAACATTTGATTGCAAATTGTCCTCAAAGACAGATAAATACATCTGCACCTACAGTAAGTCCTACTCCTACAATGCAAGGTGGAAGAGAAAGGGGAAGAGGAAATTCTAGTGGTTCAAGTGGGCATGATGTGGCTCAACAAGCACCGCAGAGTGGTAGACCAGGGGGAATGGCTCGAAGTTATGTAATCCAAGGGCTTGAGACTCGGGAATCTACTGAAGTTATTGTCAGTAAATTTTCATTCTTTAATCACGATGTTTATACTTTGATAGATCCTGGTTCATCTTATTCATATATATGTACTGCATTAGCATAAGAGAAAGGGTTGCATGTAGAAGAATTAGGAGAAAATATTAAAGTGACTAATCCTTTAGGATACAGTGTGATAGTAAGCAAAGTGTATATGAATTGCCCTATTATGATTCAACATCAACTTTTCCATGCAAATTTAATTGAGTTAACTTTCTGAGATTATGACGTTATCTTGGGAATGGATTGGTTATCGGAACATCGAGCTATGGTGGATTGCAAAAACAAAAGAATGTCACTTCAAGTTTTTGATGGAGAAGAAATAGTTATCGTGGGAGAAAGAACAGATTATCTCTGTAACATAATTTCTTTTATGAAGACTAAAAGGCTAGTTAGGAAGGGATATCAAACCTACCTAATCTTTGCTCTAGAATTTAAGAAAGGTTAGTTAGAATTGCAGAATATTCCTACGGTATGTGATTTTTTTGATGTATTTCCAAAAGAACTATCGGGGTTGCCACCAAAAAGAGAGGTAGAATTCGTAATTGATGTATTGCCGGGTACCGCACCAGTATCCAAAGCACCATACAGAATGCCCCCTGCTGAACTGAAAGAGTTGAAGATTCAATTGCAATAATTGTTAGACAAAGGATTCATACGCCCGAGTATATCCCCGTGGGGTGCACCAGTGTTGTTTGTTAAGAAGAAAGATGGGTCACTCCGATTATATATTGATTATCGGGAGTTGAATAAATTGACAGTCAAGAACAAGTATCCATTGCCAAGGATTGAAGACTCATTTGATTAACTCAAGGGTGCCAAATACTTTTCCAAGATTGATTTGAGATCGGGTTACTATCAGATGAGAGTGAAAGATGATGATATTGCAAAGACGGCTTTCCGAACTAAATATAGGCACTATGAATTTTTGGTGATGCCATTTGGTCTAACTAATGCACCAACAGCATTTATGGACCTTATGAACTGTGTCTTTTATTTATATTTAGACAGATTTGTAGCGATTTTCATTGATGACATTTTGGTGTATTCTAAGTCACGGGAAGAGCATGATCAACATTTGCGGATAGTCTTCCAAACTTTGAGGGAAAATAAATTGTATGCCAAACTTAGCAAATGTGAGTTTGGCTTGAAGAAGTTTCTTTCTTACGCCATGTTGTTTCTGCAGAAGGAATTAAAGTGGATCCTAAAAAGATAGAAGCAGTTATAGAATGGAAACCACTAAAGAACCCTACGGAAGTCAGAAGTTTCCTTGGCTTAGCAGGGTATTATAGAAGATTTGTGAAGGGATTTTCAGTCATTGCTGCCTCACTGACAAAACTACTTCAAAAGAATGCAAAATTTGAGTGGAATCACAAGTGTAAAGAAAGTTTTGAGAAGTTGAAAGCGATGTTGACAAAAGCACCCATCCTTACCCAACCAGAGCCTGGAAAAGATTTTGTAATCTATAGTGATGCTTCGCATAGTGGTCTTGGGTGTGTTTTGATGCAAGAAGGGAAAGTGATTGCCTATGCTTCCAGGCAATTGAAGAATCATGAAAGGAATTATCCTACTCATGATTTGGAAATGGCTGCAATAGTCTTTGCCTTGAAAATTTGGCGACACTATCTTTATGGAGAAAAACGTTATATTTATACAGATCACAAAAGCTTGAAATATTTACCAACACAGAAGGAGTTGAATTTAAGGTAAAGAAGGTGGATGGAATTCATTAAAGATTACGATTGTCTTATTTATTACCATCCAGGAAAGGCTAATGTAGTGGCGGATGCACTCAGTAGAAAGACAATGATGGCACTAAGGGCTATGAATACATGGTTAGCTCTTACTAGTGGTGGAGCCTTAATTACAGAATTGAAGATTCAACCTATACTACTACAACAGGTGAAGCAAGCACAAAATGAAGATGATGACTTCAAGGTGATTCGAGCACGAACACAAGTGGGTATCGTAGACAACTATATGGTTCGAGAAGATGGATGTCTATATTTTAAAGATAGACTATGTGTGCCAAACAATGAAGAATTAAAGAAGAATATCCTACAAGAGACGCATAGTAGTCCTTATGCGATGCATCCAGGAGCAAATAAGATGTACCAAAATTTGAAGAGCCATTATTGGTGGAATGGAATGAAGAAAGAAATTACTAACTATGTTGCTCAATGTCTAACTTGTCAACAGGTGAAAGCAGAACATCAAGTTCCTTCTAGATTGTTGCAACCTATAAAAATTCCAGAATGGAAATGGGAAAGAATCACAATGGTCTTCGTGACATCTTTACCACTTACACAGAAGAAACATGATGCAGTGTGGGTTGTTGTAGATAGATTGACAAAGTCTGCCCACTTTCTTCCAGTTAGGATGGATTATTCACTTGATAGGTTGGCTCAGTTATATGTAGATGAGATAGTAAGACTACACGGAGTGCCTATTTTAATTATTTCTGACCGAGATCCAAGATTTACTACGAGATTTTGGAAGAAGTTGCAAGAAGCCTTAGGTAGTAAACTTCATTTCAGCACTTCATTTCATCCTCAAACGGATGGTCAATCTGAAAGCGTAATTCAGGTGTTAGAAGATATGATGAGAAGTTATATCATTGAATTTGAGGGGAGTTGGGATAAGTATTTGTTCCTCATGGAGTTTGCCTATAATAACAGCTATCAGTCAAGCATACAAATGGTGCCATATAAAGCATTGTATGGAAGAAAATGTCGAAGTCCATTATATTGGACCGAACTTAGTGAAAACAAGATTGTGGGGGTGGATTTGATTCAGGAGACAAAGGAGAAGGTAAAACTTATTTAAGAGAGATTGAAGGCTGCATCGGATAGACAAAAGTCTTATGCTGATCTAAAAAGAAAAGACATTACTTATGAAGTGGGGATAAAGTATTTCTCAAAGTATCTCCTTGGAAGAAAGTCCTGTGATTTGGCAAGAAAGGCAAGCTCAGTCCAAGATTCATTGGCCCATATGAGGTTATAGAGAAGGTTGGACCGGTAGCTTATCGGTTGGCACTACCCTCGACACTGGACAAAATTCATAATGTGTTCCATGTGTCAATGTTAAGGAGATACAGATCAGATCCATCACATATCTTATCTCCTTATGTCGTAGAAATTAAACCTGACCTGACGTATGAAGAGGAACCGGTACAAATCTTAGCGAGGGAAGTTAAACAATTGAGAACAAGTCTATTCCACTGGTAAAAGTACTTTGGAGGAATCATAAGGTTGAAGGAGCAACTTCGGAACCGGAGGATACAATGAAAACTCAATATCCGCAACTGTTTTCAGGTAATTTTCGGGGACGAAAATTCATAAAAGGGGGAGAATTGTAACGAACCGAAATTCCAAAAATTTGCTTATAATAAATTACTATGGTATTAAAATATCATGGAAATTATTTTTATTGTTATTATTGTTATTATTGTTATTGGATATAAGACATGAGGAAATAAGAGTTAATTAAGTAAGAGGGATGAATTGGACATTTAATTAATTGTTCAAGGGCATTTTTAGAAATTGAAAAAAAAGAAAAAAAAATAATACATACCATTCAACATCTTCTCTTCTTCACTTTCATCTTCTTCTTCTACACATTACATTTCCTTTAACAAATTTTTTTCTAACCTAAAAACTTCCGATTTCTTCGATTCAACTTCGAATTCTTGTTAGAAATCGATCCTTAAGCCCTTTATCATCATCAATTTCAGTCAATTAACACTAGAAGAGGAGGATTTCAGATTTTAAGATTCGGATGAATAGTAATCCGAATTTGAGGTGAGTGATTTTTGATGAAATTAAAGCTTAATTAGTAGAATTCATGGTAGATTAAGCATATTTATGGTATTAGGAAGTTTATTTATACAATATCATGATAGAATTATATATGGCTATTGTAAAGGAAGCTAGTGCAAGCAAATCAAAGGCAAAAGAGGTAGAAGAGAGCTAGAAAGAGCTTAGAAAAAGGTTTGTGTCTCAAATTTCGATTTCTCAGTTTTTTGGAAAATTTTCCAGATTTACATACCTGTTTTGTTTTAATGTTTTCTCTCGTTATATAAATCCAATTTCAACGATTCTTGATATTATTGATATCTACAGAAAGTAAGGAATATATGTTCAGAAGAAACCTTATTGAATTTCATTCGTTTTCAATGTGAAATTTTCGCTTGAAGTTGAGTCACGAAATCTGTTTTCGGAAAATCTCAACTTGATACACTGTTTAGTATTTTGATCGTAACTTTGGTTATAAAATTTGGATTTCTGTGATTATGGTGGCTTTGGAAAGCTGAGACATGTGGCTAATTATGGTTAGAAGAAAGTTCTTCGATTGGATGATGTTTTGATAGTGAAAAATGCAAGGGAAGTCAGGTCACAGAATCTAGATATTTTTGGAAAGTATGAATATTGATTTTATTGAGTTTTAATTTAAGTTTGATGCTTAAAAATTTAGGATTTGAATTTCCTAATTTCTGAAGTTATGTTGAATTATGTTTGATGGTTTATACTGGAATTTTTAAGATGTTACTTTGATTTATTGCCCTTATTAAACGAGTAGAATACGGGTCAGGGTAGATTGGCGCCAATAAAGGGGGGTACAGTATTGTACAAACAATTGAAGTTTTGGGTTCGGGCTTTGGCCGATATTATGATATATATATATATATATATGATATTGAAGCTTCGGCTTCGGGCTTGACCGATATATTAATTTTGAAGCTTCGGCTTCGGGCTTGACCGATGTATTGATTTTGAAGCTTCGGCTTCGGGCTTGTCCGCTCCCGTATCCATTTTTACCGTTATTCAAGACTTGTTTACTTTGGGCAATATGTGGTTAAAGTGTTTGGAAAAATTGAATACAAATTTGATTGTACTTTGAAAGGTTTCTAATATAAGTTTTGTGATTTGGTTCCATAAAGTTGGTTAATTTATTTTTGACTAATGAACAATCTTGGTTTCTATTTTAAGGTGTTAAAAATGTGTAAAGTTGTTATATTTCTTTTATGGACACCACTAAACAAATTGCTTAGCGTGTATTTTTTTTTTACACGTTGGTGGAGAACTTGTAGATAGCTTGGACCATAGTGGAATAAGTGGATCAGCTTAAAGAGCAAATAAGGAAAGACTCGAGGTGGATTTGTAATTTAACGTAATATTATGGTTTGTAGAATAATGGCATGTACTAGATAGTGTGAGAAATATAAAGTGGTATTAAGAAATATTTGGAGAATAATTAGCATTAAGAAATAATTTGGAGTCTCGGACATTATATTTGTATTTGTACATAGTAAATCTATAAGTATTGAACTTCATATAATAGAGTAGAGTTGTTTATTGGGTGATTATTGTTACTATGACACTCTCAATAAAGGGGTGTTACACTTCATACATGTCCTTTATTAAGTTTATGTACTTTACATGAATACCTTTTTTCTCCAGTGCCCACCAAAGTACTTTCCTCGGCACTCTATCATATGCTTTCTCTAAGTCAATGAAAACCATATGAATGTCCTTCTTCTTGTCCCTATATATCTCCATTTGATTTCTCAGAAGAAAAATAGCTTCAGTCGTGGACCTACCAGGCATGAAACCAAATTGGTTTGCGGAAACCTTAGCGATAATCCTAAGACGGTGTTTAATCACTCTCTCCCAAAGTTTCATTGTATGACTCATCAGTTTAATACCTCGATAATTAGAGCAGTCTTGTATATCTCCTTTGTTCTTAAATATAGGTATAAGGGTGCTTCTTCTCCACTCGTCTGGCATTTTCCTCTCCCTATATACAGAGTTAAATAGTTTGGTTAACCAAACTATTCCCTCATCTCCAAGGCATTTCCATGCCTCAATCGGTATGTTATTTGGCCGATATGCTTTCCCTACCTTCATCCTTTTCAGAGCTTCCTCCACTTCATTATGCGTAATTCTTCTTATGTAATTTAGGTTTTTCTCAACTCCGCTTACCTCCAATCCTGTAATGTCATCTCCCTTTCTATCATTGAATAACCGATCAAAGTAGTTTCTCTATCTCTCTTTGATCTCTTTATCTCCTAACAAGGCTCTTTATGTTTCATCTTTAATGCATTTGACTCCATTCAAATCCTTTGTCTTCTTATCCCTCAATCGAGCTAGCTTGTATATGTCTCTCTCTCCTTCACGTGTTCCTAGCTTTTGGTACAAGCCTTCAAAGTATTTACCTCGTGCTTGACTAACAGCCTTCTTAGCTTCTTTCTTAGCCCTCTTGTATTTCTTAAAAGCCTCACCATTAGTTGCTTTTAGTAACATCTTATACAAATACCTCTTCTCCTTTATAACATTTTGAACCTCCTTATTCCACCACCATGCATCCTGAGGGTGAGGTCCTTGTCCCTTAGAAATCCCTAACACTTCACCTGCTACTTTACTTACACGTTCTCCCATTACTTTCCATATTGAGTTTGTGTCGATTTCCATATCTCCAAATCCTCCATCTAATACCTTTTTCTTAAACTCCAACATCTTGATACCCTTAAGGACCCACCATCTAATCTTGGGTTCCCTATATTCTTTTCTCTGTCTCCAAATATCTATTTTCTTGATGTCCAAGACTAATAGCCTATGTTGAGATGTTAGCGCTTCTCCCGGAATAACCTTACAGTCTTTGCACAAAGCCTTATTTCTACTTCTAATAAGCAGAAAATCTATTTGGCTTTGGTTACCCCCACTCTTGTAGGTACTCAAGTGAGAATCTCGCTTTTTGAACCAAGTGTTGGCTATAACCAAATCATGAGCTAGTGCAAAATCCAAAATTGTATTGCCTTCCTTGTTCCTAGTGCCGTACCCAAAGCCTCCATGCACTCACTCATAGTCTTCCCTATTATTCCCCACATGTCCATTTAGATCTCCACCAATGACAAGCTCGTATTCATTTGGTACATATTGAGTCACTATATCCATGTCCTCCCAAAACTTGTCCTTTATACTTCTATCTAATCCAACTTGGGGGGCATACACACTAACTACATTCAAGGTAGCTTTTCCAAGTACGAGTCTTGACATAATAATCCTATATCCAAATCTCTTAACTTCCCCCACATTATCCTTTATACTTGGTCCTACCATTATTCCAACTCCGCTCAAACCTTTATTTCCTCCAGAATACCATAGCTTATAACCAGTATTACCTATTTCTCTCGCCTTATCTCTCTTCCATCTAGTTTCCTGCAAGCAAACTATCTCCACCTTTCTTCTCTTTATAGTATCTACTAACTCCATAGTCTTTCCTGTAAGGGACCCAATATTCCAACTCCCTATCCTGATCTTCTCATGATGGACTAGCTTTTTTACTCGCACCCGTCCATGATGATGTGGTGTCGGTGTGGAGGGACTAACTTCTCTACCCACACCAGTCCATGATGCGGGAACCCTTGCTCATACTCCATCTTATCCGGGCGGCGATAAGATGGAACCCCTTGCCCACTTGTCACTATACTTGGGTGCCGATGTAATGCGTGCCTAGGTGGGCACGTCCCAACGTTATACTTTAATTGCCGAAGATCCATAATGAAAGAATGACATGACTATAAACAAGTTATAGTCGTTTTACGCGTTGGCTATCGACCTACCACGCAACCTTCCTCCTTTGCCCGGGCTTAGGACCGGCAATGCACAAAAACGCACAGGCGAAATTATTTTTTTGTCTGATATGTAATATAAAAATATTTTAATTAACACAATTATATCATATTAAAAAATTATAATAAGTGGAAATTATTGTCTCTTATTTATATTTTTCCCTGTTTTGAAGAGTTATTTTCCTTTTTTTGTAATTTTTCACTAATTAAAAAGATTACCTTTAATTAATATTTTTAAGCTATCTATGTTACTAAAAAAAGAAGGAAAGTGTTTTATGGAACTTTATAAGGCTCTAGGTAATTACCATAAATTGTATTTTTTTTTTATAAATATTTAATATTTAGCCTTTATTTGGAGTATTCTGGGTGTAACCCGTACTAATATTCATTTTGCTTAGTTCTTGTAGCCAATTAATCTGCTCCTGAATTTTTTAGGGACATTATATATAAAAAATGATAAATAAAAGTTTTAATATGACACATTTTCTTAACTTAAAACTCTAGTTATATTATTCATAAGCTAGAAACGTAACTCATACTCAAGATCAAAACGAAATTATGAACAATAATTGGAATTTTGAATGAATTAATAAATGAGGAAATCAATGACTTTTTTTAGACAAATTGTCTAAAATACACTTAATATTTGTATTCTTAAAATACCCATTTTTAAAATATATTTATTAAATATTATTTTTTTAATAAGCTAATTCATCCTTTACCGTTTACTCTCACTTCAAATTTTAGTTATTTTGGGAATTTCTATTTTGTAAAAGATCACGATTATAGCATTTAAATTCTAATTTATTTTTTTTCTAATTTTTTTATTAATTCTTATTTCTATTTTTTATTAATTCCACTTCTCATTTTTTTCTTAATTCTTATTTCAATTTTTGATATTTACAACTATTTTCGTTGACATCATCCTATTTAAAACTTAGTCATACTTAAGGCTCCTTATCGCCTACTTGCTCAACATGCATTGCCAACGGAGCTACATTTTGTTGGTTGAAATCAATGACTTTCTAATAATAAATCATATTATATTTTGAAAACATTTAATATATTCTCATATAGAAATATATATATATATATATATATATATATATATATATATATATATATATATATATATATATATATATATATAAGTAATGAAGTTCTAAAAGACTCTTTTACCCTTATACCTTTAAAAAATTTTTTTGATACATTTCACATATATAGATACTAATTGATGTTACTTAAGATGAATAATAAATGATGAAACTGAAGTCCTAAAAGAAGCTTTTACCCTTATACCTGTTGAAAAAAATTATCCTTGTACTTTTTACGTATATAGATTACTAACTAATTTTACTTACCATGAATAATAAATGATGAAACTAACTACAAGCAGTATTAATAACAAATAAATTATTAATTATTTTTAATGAATAAAATCAAAATAATAAATCCTTATATAAAAATAATAAAAATTATATTTCAGTTATATTCATAATAATTATAACAATTCCAAAATATAAAATTGAAATAAAATTAAAATAATAATAAAAAAAATATTTGATGAAGAAAAAAGAGTCTTATTAATTCTTAAATAGTATTATAATCAATAGAGTCATATTTTTAAATTTTAATTTATTGTTCATATTGTCCAATTGTTTGAAAAAAATTTTACAACTTGATTCTTATTTTTTTTACTAATGTGAATATTCGATATGTTATTGCTAACTTTTTCAATTATTTATTGATATATAAAAGTTTCCTTTACTTCAATTGATTTTACACTATATATGAGCATATTCTCATACTATGTTATTGATCTTTGTATTTTACTATTGTTCTAGTGACGAGTTTTTCTTATACCTAAATATAGTGATATATTTTATTATTTTATGCTAGTCAATTAATTTATATTGGGTACTATAGAGAGTTATATAGGGGCAATTCTCTCAATACAACCCATTTTACTCCATTCACTTCTCCAATAATCAAAATTGCAATTTTAAGGAGATAATTAACAAATCTAACACCTCATTCCGCTAAAATAATGATGATTGATAAATTTTATTTAATTTATCATATATTTATCTATACATTTCACATATAAAATCATCATTTATATTTGTTAAAAAATAGTTAAATGTAGGTAATGGCCACTAAAATGTTGGGAAAATTGGGAATTACATTTCCAGGCCGCTCATTCTGACTATCTTCTTATTAATTGATTGGAAAGGTCAAAACATCACTCATTACTTGATAGCCTAATACCTTAAACTTTGTAATGTGATCCTAAATTTTAAAATATTTTATTGTAGTGTTTAATTTAGTAAAGAGGTGTCCAAATGGTTTAGTAATTAAATTATTAAATTAAATTAAATTAAAATATTAATTTAGTTTAGTTATTTTAAAAATTTAGTTTGGTTTGATTTCTGAAATGTTGATTATTTCGGTTATTCAATTTGATTCGATTTTTGTGTAGAAAAATCGTAATAACCGAACCGAATCGTAATATATATAACACATAATAAAAATTTAAAATATGTTCATATATAAATTATTTTAACATCATACCCTTATTCCTCTTTTCGAAAATACACTTTTATTCTTTTATGTGTCTCTATTAAGCTATTTAGTTTATTATAATACTTATATTGAATGTGCATTTTATATTTTAAGTATTAGAATTTGAAATTTTAGTTAATTCATTTAAAATTTCAATTTAATTCAATTTTTAGTCGAACTGAATAATTTATTTCAATTTAATTAATTTAATTTTAATTCATATTTAATTTGATTCGATTAATAATTTTTTCTTTATTTGACGTTCGATTAATTCAATTTAGTTGAATTCGAATTTGATGGAATACACACACATTTTAGGCAACAACTATAAATTTGTTAATTAAAATTATATAGTGTAGCACTACCTTTTTAATTTGGATAGACATAAATATTTGTGCGAGACACGCACTTTTCAAGAGATTAACTTGTGTTCTTTTGACATATTTAGAATAATAAGTTAGTGAATTGACTGATACTCAAAAGCTAAACTGTAAAATCTACTCGTAACTGATTTCATCTATTTTTTTTTATTATTTATTTAATTGAATTATTAATATTAATAAAATATTTATTATATTTTAAAATAATTAATATTTTTTATAAATATTTTTTTTAATTATTAATTTATAATTTTTACTCTTATACAATTTATTTCATCATTAATATAAGGCCTAATTTATATAGAGCCTCTTAAAATTGACTCAAATCATCTTTAGTTATTTTAAATTTTTAAGTGTGACACTTTACCCTCTAGAGTTGGTAAAACTGTCACGTGTCAGATTATGGTTGGTTTGGCTTTTTAAAGATGACATTTTTCTGATTTTTTTCTCTAATCAAAAGATGACACGTGACATTGAGGGGGCAAACGGTTCAATTTTACCAACTTTAGGAGGTAAAATGTCACACTTAAAAGCACGGTTTGAGCCAATTTTAGGAGCTCCATATGTATTTGGCTTTAATATAAAGGCAAATTAGAGAAAATGTGATAAAAATGCATGATAATATAAGTTGAAAGCTAAAAAGAGAACCAAAAAATTACTATCTCCGTTCCATTTCAAGTGATTTTTCCGAAATTTCATCAATACCAATAAAATATTTATTACACTATTAAAATAACTATTTTACCCTTTGCATAAGTGTCTTTCTTCTTAGTTGCCAAGATAATTTCATCAATATACAGCCTCTCTCCCAATTAATATAAGGGCAAATTAATAAAAATAAGGTAAAAAATATATTGATAATACAAAGAATCATTTAAAATAAAGTAAAATAAAAAGGCTAAAATATCAATTAAAATGAAATGAAAAGAATAGTTAAAAATATAATATAAATTAGATGGAGTATTATTTTGCTACCCTCTTTATCAATATTCAATATCCACCCTCTTTATCAATATTCAATATCCAATCAAAATCCATCACTAACTTTACTTATTCATACTTATTCAAGCACAATAAGTGTGTCAGTCAGGAAAATTTTACTGAGAGTTAGGTATTTGAAATACCTTAAATTAAGGTAGTGTAGTACTCTAATATTAGGCTCCCTATAAAAAAAATTCTTATAATTGACTTTAGTTCTTCTTTATCGTTAGCCTTCCATTTTACATAATAACTCCATTGTTATAGACAAATTATTTGAATTAATTTTTTAATCATAAGTAAAAAATAATCTTATTAAAAACATGATAAATTTCCATTATGGTCTTCACAAGTTGATGTTTTGACCTACTTAGGAAATCTCCATTTTTGTTTTAAATAAGACCAAGACAAGAAACAACGTAAAAGGAAATTATTATTTTGATGAGTAACATGGAGAAAACAAAAATTTAGTGACCCTTAATGCTACATTAGTATGATTATTAATTATTCCATGCTTATATAAAAAAATTTAAAAAAAAATATTCCATGCTTATATAAAAAATTAAAAAAAAAATTATTCCATGCTTATATTAAAAAAATGAAAATACAGCCAATGAAGGTTGGTCCAAGTGGTAAACGATTTGATATCGCCTAAGCAAAGTCTCGAGTTTGAGTCTTAGTGAATGCAGAAAATCCTTATTGAGAGACTCATCCACCACAGCCAGGTACGTACCTGAGTAGGATGTGGACGTAATAGAAATAAAGCTCCGATGAACCAGACTGCTAACAAAAAAAATCAAATTACAACTAGAAATGTTAGAAAGAAACATACATAATGGAATTATTCATGATTATGCCTAAATGTTATGAGAGTCAAATGGCAACAAAGAGATTATATATAATTAGAAATGTTTGTCAAAATTTGTAAGTCTGGTTTAGATCAATTGAATTTCGTTTAATTCTGGTTACAATGTTATAATATTGTTAATCATTTATTTTCTAGCAAAAAAAAAGAAGAAAATGATTATGCCTAGCTAATAGTATGTATTAGTATCAATTAATTAAAGGCTAACTCTCTTGAGTCTTTATTTGATTTCCGACAAGTTAAATCTTTATGGACCAAAGCATATTGATCAATTCAAGTGAATGAGTGACATTTATTTTTTACTTTCTTTCAAAGAAATAAAGGCATATTTTCTTGTTTTATTGCACTGTTAATGCTTATTTCTAATGATAAGTAAATCCAACTCATCAAAAAGTTGTAGTTGCTAAGGGAAAAGGGGGATTAAAGAATGATTAGAAATTAATTAATGGTAACAAGAATCACTAAAAAAATGGAGTTAAAAACATGAATCATGGGATTTGGACAATGGTGTTGAGTTAGTAAGGTGCAACAAAATAAATATGTCATTACTTCATAATACACTTCCAAACCAGGGCCGTGCCCGGCCGGGGTAATAGGGGTGATGGCCGGGGGCCAGCAGAAAAGGGCCTATTTTTAGTAATTATTAAACTATTTTTTTTACTTAATTAGAGTTTAAGATTAAAAATTTAATATGAAGTAATTAGTTAATATATATAGAGATGGGTTGGCTTTATTTGAATTTTTAAACTTTTATTCGTTAACAGGGCCCCAATTTTTATTTTGCCCTATAAGCCCTGAAAAAAAAGTAGAAACGGGCATGTTCCAAACTATAATTATGCAGCTTTTTTCAATTGCATCGTAAACCCTATAAACTACTAAAACTAAATATCTACCATTAAAATTCAATGAATGGTTAGAATTGATCAAAATGTATAACTTTACCCCTTTAACTTTAAAGAATCCAAATTCAAAGTAAAAACATCATATATATTTACAGTAAAAGAATAGTTTTATGCTTTTATATCTTACATTTTAAAATGTTATGAGTCAAAGTTTTCTTAAAAAATCATTTAATGTTATTTTTCACTGATATAAAATGAAGAGGATGGGTCGAATTCATACATTTTTCCGTGTTTGGAGATTGAAGAATGTCGATTTGTATGTCGAGTCAAATCTATCTCACAGTATATTAGAGAATAGACATTTTTTCACAACTTCAGTAATGTTGAAGATCGATAATTAATGATTTGCGAAGTTTTATAGGAAAGAGTTTGAGAGAGATTCAAAATTCCATAAATCTTAAAACCTTCCTCGTACATCTATTTATATAAAAAAAAAGGGCCAATATCATGTTTAGCTCTTTTGGATAAAAATATTTACATCTAAGTCCACATATTTTCCTGTTAGGTCCTTAAACTTATTAGTTTCCCAATTTATCCAAATTGGATCGGATCATTTAATCTAATTGACCCGCTCACAGATGGATCGGTTATTTCCAACCTTCACAAATCTAACTATAACTTAAAAGCTAAATAATTGTCTTATAAATTGTGAAAAAAAAAATTGGATTAGGGATTTCAAATATAAACAGAATAAAATTGATTATATTCACAAATTGAATTCATGCCAACAATGTTAAAAGAAAAAACACATTATAACGAATAGAGGGAGATTATGATATATAAATGACTTATAGTTGATTCTTTTTATAATTTACTCGAAACCTAGACATATAAACTCTCATTGAGATATGTAGTTTATACGTGACTCAACAACAAACAAAGTTACTATTTACCCAAACTACAATTATAGCAATAAATAATACTGTAATTTTTCAATTTGCTAAATTCACTTCCACTTTTTTCAATAGAATAATAGGCCTAATTTCACCCATAATACATCAGCTATCGTCATTTTCTCAATTTCATATATGAGCTATAATTTTTCTCATTATCATATATCAATTTATAAGTAATCTAATATTATGATACATATAACTTGTTATAACAAGTTACATAGCCATGTAAGCATTTTCGCTTATATCAGCAACAAAAATTTATAAATTACATTTACGAGCCCAACTTGTTGTAAATTAATTATAACGTTCTTAAATTTGTTTATCATATTTCTTTCAATCCAATACTGAAATTGGTAAAATGTAGTAATTTTTTTATAATTATGAATCATCTACCAATAATCATTAAGTATTGCAAGTTTCTCAAGTTTCTCATTTGATAAAGTTCTCATTTATGTTTTCTTTCTTTTTATTACTATAAGTATTGCAAGTTTTTCATTTTTCTCACGTTTTCTCTTAATGATAAAATCAAGTTTTACTATCTCTATTCTCTTCCATGACTATGTTGAATTTAGATTAAACTTTTTCTCAATAATTAGCTCTCTCTCTCTCGAGTTTCTACTGTTCTCACCAAAAGAACTTCCCAACCTCCATTTTCATAAAACCCACAGAAATAATTTTGGTATTATTTAGTACCGAATTACGAGAAGACACAGAAAAAAAAGTTTGGGTATATATCATTGTTGCAAGTATTAAGGCTAGCCAAATAATTAATGGAGTGTTTGTAGTGTAATTTTGATATATACAATTATTAATTTTGAAGAATTTGAAATTCAAATATCACATTTCCGAATTCATTTTCAGTTAATTTGTATATAATTGTAGTTGCTTTTCATTTATTTCTTGAGAAAAATTTTATTATTAACAAAGAATATGTGAGAGCGGGGACAATGAGAGTTAAAAGACAAACCGGTGAAATGTAATTTGATTATTGGAAAGAATTATATTGGAGGAAAGAAATTTAGAGTTTTGGGTCTAATAATTAATAATTATGGAACCCCATAAATATAGCTTATGTTGGTTAAAAAAATCCATATATGGCAAGGTAATCTGTTATATTGAATTATATGTGTTATAATGATAGGTTACTTATAAGTTAATATATGATATTGAGACACACTAAAGTTTATATATGAAATTGAAAAAATGATAATAGTGATATATGATAGGGAAAATTAACCTTAGAACAATATAACAATTAACTAGCAACAATTTTGTATTATCATTAATTCATTACAATGGAACAAGTTGTTATTTGGAATTGGAAGAATTTCATTTATTTTGAAAAATAGTCTCAACTTTTAGTCTTACAAATAATAAAATGATAAGTTACTGTAAATTTAAGGGTGAACTTAAAAAAAGAATCATGTGGTTTCACTGATTTATAAAATTAGGTTTGAGAAATTTTTTTTGCAAAATAAGGTTTGTGATTTCAAAAAATTTGTAAATAAAGAATCCCCAATATTAAATTTTGTCACAAAAATGGGCAATCTTGTTCGTTTTTATCTGAATTTTAGCTGGATGGTCATTAAAAATATAGCGAGGGTCGAATTCGTCAAGTTTAATAAACCTGTTAAAATTTGCGATAGTGGAAGCAATAACCAATTTGTATGTCAATTTTGAAATCCTTCAATTGAAATAAAGCCGGATTTTTGAAACAACTAAAAGAACCAAAATAACCTTTAGGAATCGAAATAAACAAATAAAAAATTAATAAAGAAAGTTAAGAGAAATTAGACCTCACAAATATAGAAAACCGAGAATCGAATTGACCTCGGATTGAATAGAATAACTTACCAAGACATAATACAGGAACAAAGTTGAAATTGAAATTAAGCTACACTAGTATTCTGTCTGCGAAGTATGTCTGCGTAAAAGTCTAATTAAAACAAAGTACAGAAGCTCCTTTCATAGGGTAATAAAACTAACTAATAAAAAGGATTAACTACCCACTAATTAGCAATTGTTGACCACTTTAGAACAGGAATAATTTTTGGCATGTATCCCACTCATTCACTACTTGAGAAAATCCCACGTTAAGAGCAGCCCACAATTTGAATTGATGTCCACGTCATCTTCAGTTGAGAAAATTAAGTCCAAGTAATTAATAAAGTGGATTGCGCACAAAATCAGCCTGTCAACTCATGGAATCCAACACCATCTCTAATATTTGCTCCCACCCAAATTACATTTTTATTGTTTCTAAAAAATAAAATTATACTATAAATAAATAAATAAATACCTAAAGCAATAATGGGGTAATTAAATACAAAATAAATTAAAAGAGTGCATAAAATATATTTTAACAAAATATAATACATATTGGTAAATTTTTTTGAAATTTTTTAACAGTGTAAATATTTTTTTAATTAAATTATGATAACAAACTTTAAAAAATTATAAGAAATTAAAAAATCTTCAAAAATTACTCAAATTATGACTATAATTTTTAAATAATAAGGTTGATTTATTATAATGTTGAATTATTAAAAATATTCAATGGAACACCACTATTTTGAATTCATAGGCCCCTTTTGCAAATTTTTTGAAACCGCAGACATGTTTTACAAAAAAAATTTTCTTGGACCCCATTTTACAAATTAGTGAAATGAATGAAACTATAAAGTACTTTTTTGAAGTTTACCCTAAATTTAAAATCCAACTCCAACCCATATTTGACTGGTGCATATTAAAAATTAATTGCATTGTGTAGTGTTATCAAAACCATATCAACGATTCGATTGTTTTATCGTGACGGATCATGGTTACGGTATGATTTAACTTAAAAATATTTTTAAAAAAAAGCTATAGCGACTCGTAGAAGAGTTACAAAAGACCAAGAAACCGTTGCAACAAACTCAGAAAGAGTTGTAAAAGACTTAAATAGTGTAAAGACCGGTATAATGTCTGGTAATACTGCATACCAAAATCTTCACCGGATGTGAACCGGTAAGGTTTTGATAACACTGACTATTACATTGTAAGAAGAATAATCTAGGAAGCATGAAAACTCCTAGACACTAACGTTTCTCGTTTCCTTCTCAAAAACTTGAAATCACGTTATTTTTTGCGTTTTCAAAAATCAAAAACGTTTCTTTCCCGTTACCGTGGCAGGTGGAGAATAATATTACAGAAATACCAATTTGATTCTTAAAGTCAAGATACAAGATTACAGATTGACCCATATTTCCAATACAACACATTAAGGGGCGTTTGGTTGGTTTTAGGAAAGGGAAAGAAAATTAAAATATCTAATTTTCTTTGTTATTGTTTGCTTTGATAAGGGAATCAAATTCATTACTCTTTTGGGGTAATGAAATTACCCCTTTAAAGGTCTTTCCATTTCCCTCACTCCAATAGGTATTAGCATTTCATTTCTTTATCTTTCTCTAATACTATTATCTTATAATTAAATTATTAATATTATTATTATAAATATAAAATAATAATAATTATTATTATTACAATATTATTGTATATTAATTAAAAATAATATTTTATAATTAATAATAAATAATAATATTATTATTCTATATAACCAATAATAATACATAAAAATAAAATTTAATTATTTTTTTATGTCTTAATAATATTATTATAAAATATATATAGTATTATTATTATTGTTAAATAATAATATTTAATTAATAATAATAATATATAATTAATATATTATTATTCATATCATTAAATTATTTATTTAATAATTTTATTACTTATTTAAGTAATATTATTATTATTATTAAATAATATTTATCTAATAATAAATAATATTATTAAATATTATTAATATTATTGATATTATTTATTACATTTTTCAAGTAATATTTATTTAATAATATTACTATTTATTTAATAATATATTAATAATAATAAATATTATTATTTTAATAATACATATTATTAATATTAATATTATTTTTATAATTATTATTAATATAATATGAATATTAATTAACAATAATAATTAATAAATTATATTTTTATTTATTATAATTAATCAATTAATTAAGATTTTATATAATAATTATTATTATATTATAATTAAATAATTAATTTTTTTAATAAAAAAATAATAAATGACATCAGGAGCAATTTCATTCCCTTTCTTGATCATGCCAAACACATAAGTCAATCAAAGGAAATTGCGTTCTTTTATTACCTTTCCCTTTTTTTAACTCTGTTTCCCTTTCCTAATGTGAGCCAAACGCCCCCTAATTATTATTAGCCCCAAATCCTATAGTTTGACTTTAAGAAGATGACTTTCTAATTGGAATCAATTTAACTTCAAATCTTCACTTTGAACCCCAAATTAAAAAATTAAAAAAAGTCGCACATACAAATATATAACGTAGAAAAATCACTTATTCACTTGAGACACAAAGTTATTAAAATTGGAGCTATCTAGATAGTCAATCATCTCTCTCAATTGCCACTCAATGAGCATGAAGACATGCTAGTAGTGGGAAATAAGGATGTTATAGAAAAAAATAAATAAAAGAAATCATATATGCATGGCCCATTACTAATAGTTTCTTTTTATTCCCTCACAATTTTTATTTTTGAGACAACTAGAAGCATTTTAAAAAATATAAAAAAATTTGTTCAAAAAATTTTCAAAATACTTGAAGGTGTTTCTAATTGTTCATAATTTGTTTTGACTAAGGCCTTGTAGTTTTCAATTTATATTCAATTCAGTTCAGTTCAGTATTGTATTTATATAAATTTATACTGAAATAAGTTCAATTCAGTTCAGTTTAATTCAGTGTAGTCCAGTACTGCTACTTATAAGTTGAAAAGAACAAGACCTAAATTAGAGTAAACTTTAAAAACATGTCATGTGGTTTGACTATTTCCTAAAAAGGCTCGTGGATTTTTTCTTAAACGAGTGCATGTGGTTTCAAAAGTTAGTAAAAAATGATTTCTAAGATTTTGAAACACATTTTAAACGGTAATCTCGTCCATTTTGAAGTGAAATTTTGCATCATAGTTAATAAAAATATGATACAGTTCAGTGATAAATTTTAGAATTTTTTTTAGAAGTACAAATATTTTTTCAATAAAAAATTGATGATAACTTAAAAAAATAATAACAAAATAAAAAATTTTCAAAACTTACTTTAATCTTGATATGTAATTCTTAAATAATATAATTAAAATATATGAATGTTGAATTTTTTTAAAATAACTGGTGGAACATTAATAAAAAAAATGCTAATTTAAAAAAGGTCTTGTATTTTCCTTTATTTGCTAACTTTTGAAACCACATATATCCATTTAAAAAAAATTTACAATAACCTTTTTACAAAACGATTAAATTACGAAGTATGTTTTTAAAGTTTACTCAACAAATTATAAGTAATTTTAACTTATAAACTGTTTTTAAGTGTTTTTGATAATAACTTTACAAAAATAAAGAGACAAAAACCATCCTAATTGATGAAAATGGGATAATGGGAATTGAGGGTGTAGGTGTCAACTTTTTAGCTATAAAATAATTGTTGAAAAGGGTCAATAGAAGGGTAAGTTCATTGGGTTTTAAAAAGGGTGATTGAAAAATATTTGTATGGGAAAAAAGGATGGAGACAAAATGTAGAGAGAGATAGGAGATAAGAAGTAGTAGCATTTTGTTCACTTGGGCATGATGTTGTTTGCCACAAAAGGACAAGACTAAGAAAGTGTACTCATAGCCCATTTTAGAGCTTCCATTACTATATATCTCCCTATAATCAAAGTTTATCCCATGTTATCAAAACCGTATTGTATCCGGTATTATTAATGTTATCTATATAACTAATAGTTTGCTGGATATTATATTAATTTTTTTAAGGCTTTTTAAATTTTTTTGCCACACTTTTTGATTTTGTGTGTTATCACAGCCTTTTTACCATTGTTATGGTCGGTTTACGGTAAAATACGCCTCTAGGTTAGGTTTTGATAACGATGATTTTATTCTTTTTCAGTGTTTTAAAAAGCGTTAGGCGCTAATCGGGCAGCCGAAGGTTCAAAACGCCTAAGCGGGCTTGAGCGGGGCCTAAGCAAAATCTAAATGGAACTTAGGCGGATTTTTATTTTTTATTTTTATATATTTATTATATATATAAAATATAAATTCAGCTAAAAAGTAAATTATAATAACATAAAATATATAAAAAATATAATATAGACCATATTTTAAAGACCACTAAGTGCTAGTTGAACGTTAAGGACCTCCTTATTAGTGGGATAGAGCATATTGTTTCTCGATTTAAGGCTCAAAATGACAATTTATTATAAGAACACTTTAATGTACTTTAGTTTTATCAGCTAAACTGCTTTTTGTTGGTAAACAATGATTATTATAAATAATGGTATCATAAAAAATCAAAATTATGCGCCACACAAACGAAAAAAATCTGACTAAATAATATCTAAACAGTAATAAATCGAACGAATACCTCCGTAGAAATGAAAATTCCAGCGCTAGACGATGCTATCAAAAAACCATCAACAAAGTTTTATCCTTTCGGTCTCTAGATTTATGGGGTCAGTTAGCTCCAGTGGTCTGTCTACTGTGTGAACTCAACTGTTGAACAAAAGGAGAATCCCTCTTGCTAAAATGCGCAGGGTGCGCAGCACATTTGTCAAAAAAAGCAAGAATGAACAACAGGGTAAGCCGTACAGCGGCTGCATATAAAATGCCTAATTAATCAATCAGTCCCACTGAAGGAAAAAAGAATTAATGTTTTTGCTCGCTTAAAGCTTAAAGCTCAAAGCTCAAAGCTCGCTTCTTTTTCTCTCTGAAACCACTCAAAGAAATCGTCTTTTGCAGAAATAACCATTACTTGTAGCTGAAAGATTCAACCTTTACTTCTTCAATTTCCCGCTTACAAGCTAAAAGCTTGAATCTTTGTCAAGCCCTTGATTGGTATTTCAACTGTAATTACTAAGGATTTGTGGTTCTTTTTTGTTTTGCAAGATTGATTTTAGAATTTGAGTGATCCATGTCGTCCGATATCAGCTAGAGGTTTTCTCGCTATCAAGTGTGTATTTCTAATCTCTCTTTTTTCCCATCTTGTTTGATAATCTAATTCAGAAAGTCATGGCTAATAACTCTCAGTTGAATGAAAACTTTACAGTGGATCTTGAAAGTTTGAATCTTCTTTCCCATTTGTAAGTTTTTGTTTAGAATTAGAGCAGTTTTAGCAGAGAGTAATTGGGGGGAGTGGTGTGAGGAATGGGTTGGGATCGTCTGCTTTTGAGTACAGCAGGACCACCAATAAAAGCACGAGCTGGGTTAAGGAGAAAACAAGCAGGAAGAGGCTCTTACAGGGGAAGTTAGCTTAGGGGAAGACAAGGGTTTTGCTTTCTTTTAGTTAATTGACTTATTTGGTGAGGTGGTTTTAGAGTGGGGGCTTGGTTTTAGCCTTGTAGGAATTGTCAAGGAAAATGGGTATTGATTTGCAGGGTACTCTGAGGAGCCTTTGCTTCAATACAGAGTGGAATTATGCTGTGTTTTGGAAGCTTAAATACCGAGCTCGAATGTGAGTCTAGTTCAATTTTGAATTCTATTGTTTTCATGGCTTTCTTATTTTGAGACTATTATATAGCTTGTATTTGGTTTGCTCTTTTTTGGATGTCTTGTTGCTTTTTAGCTATATCCAGATGGAATTTGGCTGCATAATGTCATATGATATGTTGTTTTAGGTTTCTTATTGAGAGACTGTGTATAAGTGGTAATTCTATTAGATCTTGTGTTTGATTTTGTCTTTTTGTTGGATGTCTTGATGCTTTTAGCTTATTCAAATTTGGAATTTGACTGCATTTAAGTGTCTGGATCGAATTTCACTTGATGATCTATAAGTTGTTTGTGGTCCAGGTCCTTTTAGAAGAACCAATTTAGGGCCATGGTTCTGATAATAATGAATTGGGACTTAACTTAGTTTATAGAGTTTTGAAGAAGATAAAGAGTCAATTTAGCTCTTCGATTTGGTTTGCAGAATCAATTTTCTCCAAAATGAACTTTAGACATCAATTAGTTAGCTACTTGCTTTTTTAATATACATTATAGGCTAACTATAGCCTAAAATTCATGTCTGCGACATATCTTGTGTTGATTTATGATATAAGCAAGTGTCGTTTTAAACTAATTTGTCAAAAATGTATAAAATTGAAATACCAATTCGATATGGGAGCTTGTTCTGGCGTACTAGGTACTTTTTGAGTTTATGGCACTTTAACATGCCATTCAATTCTATATTTTTTTTAATAGTCGAATGTTCAACAGGGTCCTAACGTGGGAAGATGCCTATTACGAGAATTGTGAGCCACACGATCTTTTCGAGAATAAGTGCTTCAGAGACACATTAGAGAAAATGTGTGAAGGGCATTATTCGCACGACCCTCTTGGATTGGCTGTGGCAAAAATGTCATATCACGTGTATTCTCTTGGAGAAGGGTGTGGCTCTATACATTTTCTTCTTGTGGTTTTCAGAGAACTTTCTTTGAGCACTTACTCGTGTTTTGTTTTACTGCAGAATTGTTGGACAGGTGGCAGTTACAGGAAAACATGAATGGATCATTGTGCCAGATAAGCACGTAACTAGTTCCATCTCATCATTTGAGGTCAGGAAAACATCAATGGATCATAGTTACTTCTCTCAAAGTTTGTTTATAACCTTCACTTGACACTTTCGGTCCTGTTGGCATAATTTTTCAGTTCTCTGATGGCTGGCATAGTCAATTTTCAGCTGGGATCAAGGTATGCCTGCTTCTGCTTGGATTATAACTGTTCTGACTCATCAATAATGAATTGAAATGCATTTTGTTACTGCCTGTCAGTGACTTTCATACTGTGATTTTTAATCGGTACTTGTTTATTTTTTTTTCATCGATATCAACCACTCCGGACTTCTTTGGTACTAATATTAAGCACACTGGAACTTTGTTAGCTTGTTTTTATGGTTTTAGTTATTTGTGGATCAATCGAAATTTTTTAGGCTAGACTGTAATGTTATAGACAATATTGTAATTCTTTCAAGTTCTTCCCAACTTAAATCAGAAATATTAGATGGTTTTTCCACTATATGGTGATGACAATGTGTCTTTTATTTATACTCATTGAAGAGATCCTAAAGATGAAACGACTTTCTATTGCTTTGCAGACCGTCGTTGTTGTAGCTGTTGTTCCCTATGGAGTTGTACAGCTCGGCTCTTTCATTAAAGTAAGATTACTCGCTAACTCTTTTCATTCTCATATCTGAGCCTTTGTATTGGAATATACGAACTTGCTATCTGAAATTACCGAAATTTTTGTATCTTTGAGTTGATCAGGTAGCCGAGGATGTGAAGCTTGTCAACCATATCAAAGATATTTTCTCATATCTTCAAGATTCCTCCTTTAAACATTCAACAACTCAATATGATATCAAGAATCCTTCTTCTCTGGTAAATGTCGACTTAGTTTATTGGTTTATGTGATAGTTACGGCGGTAATCTTTTATATCATTCCTGTTTCAGCTCGATTTACCACCAAAAGCTTTTGAGGGTTCTGAACCTGAGGTTATTACAGATTCTTTATCTAATCTGGATAAAGCTATAGCCACGGGTGGGCCAGATGATCAGTTGCCTACGTTTCCTAATTTACCGAAACATGGTGATAATTCTTCTTATTTTGGTTCCCTTAAAAATGGTACGGAAAATCTGGAGTATCAAGCTGAGTCAAGTTTAGGTGCCTCGAACACATTTTTAAAATTCTCTGCTGGCTTTGAGCTTCATGAAGCTCTAGGGCCAGCTTTTTCAAAAGGGTATCATTACTTGGAAAATGAAGCTGAGAAGATCGAATCCATTAGTATTAGCGGCATGACATGTGACAGTGGTTCGGAAAATCTTCTAGAAGCAGTAGTAGGCAGTCTTTGCTATAGTGGCAGTGACTGTATAAGCGAGAAATCGTGTTCTAAATCTTCTCAGTCTCTGCTGATGTCAGCAGAAAAAACGCCGAACTCTTCTAGCCATATCGAACATATGATTCAGTCATCTGGCCGTTCAATGTCCTCTAAAGGGTTTTCATCTAATTGTCCAAGCGGCTGTAGTGAACAGTTGGATAGGCATTCGGTACCAGCTAAGAGTAATAAAAAGAGGGCTAGACCAGGTGAAAACAGCAAGCCTCGTCCAAGGGACAGACAATTGATTCAAGATCGTATTAAGGAGCTCAGAGAGCTTGTACCCAATGGCGCAAAGGTAACTTTCATATGATCTAGCTCGTCGTTGTCAAAGGCCCGCCTCGCCATACGACAAGCGAGGTGGTGCCCCTGAGGCGTGCACCTTGGTGCGCTTCAAGCGCGCCTTAGGGACACTCTTATTGTTCATGGTTTTAACTTACTTTAATATGTTTTTTCTATATATTTTTAAGAGTTCTAATAATAATTCAAGGCTAGAAATTTCTCATATAATATGTAAATTTTACATACATATGTACATCTAACAATTCTCTTAGTTCTTCTTATGGCATTGTTTTTGGATTTAACTTTACTTTTGAAGCAAATATTTTGCGCTGAGCACATAGTTGTTAAAGGCGCGCTGAGCCAGAGGTAAGTACCTCAGGCGCGCCTTTTGGTGTGTGCCTTGGTGCGCCTCATGCGTATCAGGCGTGCCTCAGAGACACTTTTATTTGAATATTTTTCAAGGTTTTAACTTACTTTAATATGTGTTGTCCATCTGTTTTTAAGAGTTTTAACAATAATTCAAGGCTAAACATTCCTAATTCTGTAATCCAATTTCTATTAAGGCTTAGATTAACTCAAGGCTAGATATTCCTAATGCAATATGTAAATTTTACATACATATGTGCATCTAGCAATTCTCTTAGTTCTTTTTCTAGTATTGTTATTGCATTTAACTTCAATTTTCAAGAAAATATTGTTTGTCAAATTTTTTTCGCCTAGCGTACTTCAGGCGCACACCTCGCCTTGAAGCGCGCCTGGCCCCTTGGCGCCTAGCGCCTTGACAACTATGGCTGAGCATACCTCAGGCGCGTGCTGCCCCTTTGTGCCTCAGTGCGCCTTGCGCCTCTAACAACTGTGATCTAGCTAAATTCTGTAATTCTACACGAAAACCAGCTGAAAATTCAACTCAATTGCACAGTGCAGTATCGATTCCTTGTTGGAACGCACGATCAAACATATGATCTTTATGGAAAGTATCACAAACCACGCCGATAAGCTCAATAACTGCGCTGAATCAAAGGTAAAGGGTATTTTCTCTTGTTAATGATTTGCTTCTGGAAACATTAGATCAGTTCAAACTTATTGATTTTTTCGGAATTTTCAGATGCATCAGAGGGCATTAGATACCTCCAACTACGAGAAGGGTTCGAGTTGGGCTGTAGAGATCGGAGGCCACCTAAAGGTTTCTTCAATAATAGTAGAGAACCTCAACAAAAACGGGCAGATGCTTGTAGAGGTAAGCGGCATTGCTCATCTATTAGCATTTCGTTCGTTTTGTTATTTATGGCTGAAAACTTTTAGTACACATGCTTTCGACTGTCCAGATGCTATGCGAAGAATGCAGTCATTTTCTTGAAATATCAGAGGCTATAAGAAGTTTGGGCCTGACGATCTTGAAAGGGGTAACCAAAAAACACGGTGACAAGACATGGATATGTTTCATAGTTGAGGTAAAGACTATTCGGTTTCTGCAGTTTTCAAGCACAGCTTAAAGTTGTCGCCTTTTTTCCAAATGGTTTGCAAAATCGGAACTTTTTTTTTTGTCTAAATTACAGTATAGTATGGGTAATCGAAATTGAAGTTTGTCTAATAGTAGCTAAAAGATGAAAATTTTAAGTCAATTTAGTAATAGAAGGATGAAGCTTTGTTTTATATCATTTATTACAAGACTATTACATACATATTCTCGTTTTACAGGGACAAAACAACAGAGTTATGCACAGAATGGATATCTTATGGTCACTTGTTCAGACATTACAACCCAAGACTTAATCAAGCTAACAGTTCAACTCTGTATTTGTAATTGTTTCCCAGATTCTAGTGTTTTTTGTATAATGGTTTGATTAAATGATTGGAATTTTTGAATAGAGATTTTTGCTTGTATTCTATCCTTTTTTTCCAGTTATAATTGAAAGGAAAAAGGGATAAAATGATGTATTTTATATTTTGAATTTTTTTTTTAATTAAGTGGACCATGAATTGAGTGTATTTGTTTCCCTTTAGTCTGGGTCATTTCAAAGTTGCTATTTTGAGCTCTGTTATGTACAAAACCATACACGATAAATTTCGTAGACAAGTTGTAGTTTGGACAATGAATTTATATCCCTAAGACTCCACTCATGAGAGTTTAAAATGAGGGAGGCTTGAATTGCCATCTAATCCTTTGGACCTAAAATAGGCCAAATATTCAGTAATATTAGTTTCTCTATAAATAGGTTTATTGCCAGATAAAAGTTCCTTCACTGCTCCATATAATTTGAACTTATTTGCTGTGCTTGGATAGAAAAAACATGCCACTGATGCTCTCGATTTTGCCCTTCCTGCTACCACTCTGTGCTCCACACTTCTGAACTTGTCATTAGTGATTAACTGTCGAAAACGAAACACATCAAATTAGAATCACGAGTTGCTAACATCAAATTCTTTGTAAACCGATTAAGTTGGAAAAAAAATAGCTTTTAGGGACAGCTAAAATTGTCCCCAAAAGTATGAAAATTCGTAGTTGGAAAAAAGTAGCTTTTAGGGACTGAAATTGTCCCCGAAAGTATGAAAATTCGCCCCCTAAACTTTTGGGGACGAATTTTTTGCCCCCCTATAGTCGTTACTGATTTCTCTGTAAAATAGAAGGGCGTCCCTATTTTTGAGGACAAATATGGTCTCTAAGAATATGGACGAATTTCGTCCATGTTGTCCTCAAAGAACTAAACAATATTGTTGGGATATGTTGGGTATAGGCAAGGTATAGAACTGGCATAAGAATGTATAAAGTGAATTTTACCTGCATAAAGTCGCCAATGTTAACAACAAGAGCGCCTTTTTGAGGAGGAACATCAGTCCATTGGTCTCGATGAAGGACTTGGAGACCTCCGATGTTGTCCTGAAGTAGTATGGTGATAAAAGAAGGGTCTGTGTGCTTTGTAGTCCCTAGAGTTAAGTCTGGCTCTGGACAAACCGGATAATAATGGCAAACAAGTGATTCGGTTTCCATACATTCCAAGGTTGAGAGATAGTTACTTGGCAGCCCAAGTGATTCGGACAGCATTTCTGACAATGTCTTGCTCATCTTGATCATGTGCTTCATATATTCATTTACTGCTTTTCTGAAAACATTATATACAATATAGTCATTTCATATTAAACATTTTGTTTTCAATAACTATGACATGACATGAGCAGTTTTTTATCCATTTCCTTTTATGATATGGTTTGTACCAACAACGAACCAACTTACTTATATTGACGTAACACAACTCTATTCCTCAACACATACTAGAATTTTTAATATTTGAAGGGAAAAAGGCTCTTTCAATACATAGTCAAGAACTTTTTAGTAACCAAAAAATAAGGTAATATATTGATCTACTTCTTAAAACACATTTTATTTAAATAAACGAGTTTAAAATTTCTCAAATAATTTTTTTTGTTAAACTAAAGATTTCTACAAAGACACCAAACATAAAAACGTAAAATAACTAAACACAAGTGTGAGGTTGTTGTCCAATATTTTCTACATGCTCTACTAAAATATATGTCCGGAAAGACAGAAAACAGTGTCGGAGTCACGGAAAACAATACCTGCAAATCTGAGGATAGAGAAGAGGATCAAGAATTCCATCATGAAAATCAAAAGCAATAGTATCCCTCCAATTAGCAGGAGCTTTATTAACAAGAAGATCTCCATTACAAAAATACCTCACTCTCCTCTTTCTATCCCTAGAATACCACTCCATCTTCACCTCTTGAGGTTGTTCATGGAATCTCTTAACATCATCAATCATCTCCTCAAGAACTCCAACAGGAATCCCATGATTCACCATTTGAAAAAAACCCCAATTCTCTGATGCATTCTTTATCTCCTTCACTATCTCACTTCTTCTTCTTCCCCAAAACCCTTCAAAGTCTATCACAGGCACCTTGTTTTGGAACCCTAGATTATCAGGTGATAATTTTTGCAGATTTTCAGGTGGGTGAATGAAGAATCTTGGAATCTTTGTTATGCCTGAATCTACTAACCCTTTGACTCCTCCTCTTGTTTCATCAAATGCTTTTACTTCATCTGCTTTGTTGTAGAAATTAGGGTTTAGGGTTGTTGGTTCCATGTTTGTAAGTATGGATTTTCTTTGATGGGTTGAGTGAAAGATGAGAACTTTGAGGTGATTTTAATGGAGTTTGAAGGGTTAGATGCTTAGTTTCAATGGAGGAAATTGTATGATAAACAAGACAAGCTGCATATTAAAATTATATAAATGCATATCTTTTTGAAATAAGTTTGCCACTAAGAAATATAAAAAAAATATCTTACAGAATCATAAGATTTGTACACTTTGTCCTTATTTCATGCCAAGCGTCACTCTACAAGAGATGATTGTCTCACACTTATCATTGTTTATATTCTACGTGGAGATTTGGATTCTCTAAAATGGTAAGTTATATATTATCGTCAATTTGAGCTATTTATTAAGTTTTAAGGGTTAATATTGAGTTCGAGTGATTTATAGGATTCGTAGTGTAATTAAATTTCAATCGTTAAAACTCAATGAATGACTCAAATTAACTAAAATGTACAACGTTACCATTTCTTAACTTTAAAAAACTCAAATCCCGTACGTGCTCATGATAATTGAGAGGATTGGTTCAAATGCCAAGACTTTTTTTATTTTCTGTTCATAGATTAAATTAAATAATTTCTATTCATTTCAATTTAATAACGAGAATAGGGATATGAAGTTTTTTTTATTATATTAGAGTTCGAAAGAGAACTAAATATCCTATTTGATGAATTACTATTATGGAAACAGATTGCAGGATTCTATTTGATGAATTACTATCTCGTGAGGGTGGGTTATCTTATTTCTCTTTATGACGGATTGCTAAATAATAGTTAGTTCTTTTGTTTATTGTTTATTCAGTTTTGTTTCTAGAAAGTATAATAATGTTGTGCATGTGTTAAGCGCAGGCAGTAGTTTTAAAATTTATATCGGGATTTGGACATCTAACCCGCTAGACTGTATTCACCCTTTGATTTGATTAATATATCATCCTACTTATTCAAAAAAAATATTATAGCAATCAGGTAGATATTTGTAGCAATAGAACGAAGAAAATGTTTAGAGTTACAACGTTGTTGTCATAAATTTTTTTTTGTTATCTCATGTTATTTTTAATTGTCACCTTCACACTTTTCATTATAATCAATAAAATATTTATTAAACTAATACACTTACTAATTTATCTTTTATACTTTCTGATCATAGTCTAAATTTTATTTATTATCAACTTATAATCTCATCAATATGTAATCTCTTCTCCAATTAATATAAGAAAAATTGAGGAATAACACTGTAAATAATAAATTAAAAGTAATTTATATTATTTTAAAGTATCTAAATCCTTTATTTTTTATGGTTCATACTAATGTGCGAGTTAGAGGGAGAAGCCAAAAACTTAAGTTAGCTAGTTTATAATGATTTGTGAAAGAGGTGGAATCTAAGATAATATTGCATGAGAAAGGAAAAGATGATGTAATTTATTTATATATAATTGAGCATGATTGTTTTGGCCTTTACATAGCCTGAAAGTGAAATGTCTTTTCATTGAATGTTTGGCTTTATTATTCAAGTGGTGCCAAAATTTAATTATTGAGTTTGGATGAAGATTGCAGCTAAGCTAGCTAGAATTTTCTTATTATTATATCACTGCTGCAGGTCACAATTTGTGTATCATTTCTGGGACCATTTATTTGAATAATTACGGCAAACGAAATGAATTTTGTTTGTTTTTGCAGCAATAAGACAAAGAAATATTTATTTTGTTTATTCTTATTAGCAATTACGGATATGTGAAAAAATAAAGTATGTAAATATTTTAAAAAATGAATTTGGAAAGGATTAAATTGTGGAAACTATAAAAAAAATTGTTATTAGTTGCTTGAAATCACATTGAGGTTGTTTGGGATAAAACTGTGGATCAAATTGAGTTTAAAGACGCTTTAACCTTTTCATGCATACCAATGGATACAGTGTCTGTTTGGTATTACTTTTCAAGCTGTTATTTAAATAAGTTATTTTTACAAACTTTTAATAAAACTATATATTTAAGCTTTGAACAACACATTTTTATCCCCCATATTAATGAATTAAGAACAACCTAATTTGTTTTCCTAAAATCAAATATGATATTTTTAGAAAAAGTTTGAAAATGAAACTTTTTAAATAAGTATCTGAAATAAGTACTCCTAAACTGAGATATTTATCGGACGGAAATTTAAAAATCAACGTTCTTGTCTTAACGTGATCTTAATTTGGACACTTGCTTAGTGATTAAGTTGTCAAATTTTCATTTTTGAAAGTTTTGTTTCTTGAATAGCATTTTGAAAGTGCCTATATATATAGCCTAAAGATTTGGTAGTTCAACAACTTTAGTCCATGTTATCTTTAACTATAATTTAACTAAGTTCAATTTAATTCAGACAACTTCAATTTATTTAGTCTAGTTCAGTTTAATTTAGCCATGTGTAATTATAAATTAATACTAAATTAAGTTCAATTCAGCCAACTTTAATTTAATTCGATTTGAGAAATTGAAAACAACTGAACTTAGTTTAATTAGTCTTCTAACAAGTTGGATCATCTAATATAAAGCATTTTGTCTTTGTTTGTACTCTAATATTATCCGTAGAAACTTGATTAGTGTTTGTATTAATTTGCATGATAATGTATCTAAATATACTCATACCCTCTTGAATTTAGCAATTTTCTAAAAAGTTTTAATTAAATTTTTGAATTTGGTACAAGTGCATCGGTTTTCTCTAGAATCTCACGTGTCAACTTCCGGTTGGTTTGACAATTCAAAGACTTCATTTTTCTCTCTCCAACTAAAAACTGACACGTAACGTTTAGAGACAAACTGATGCACTTGTACGAAATTTAAGGAGGGAGAATATTCCACTATTTCTCATTACTTAACATGGAAATCAACATTCAGAGCAAATATTCACTAATTTCCATTCCTCAAACTCTATTTTACAGGATCTATAATATTTTTGTTCAAACTTTCTTTCCTATTTTTCATTCATCATATTAATTATTATTATTATTATTATTATTATTATACTAATTCTTTTATATTATTTATAACCATTCTGTATATTCATTCCGTATTTTAGGTAATTTTCTAACAGAGCGAATTGTTGGACGTGCTTGCTAAATAGGAACAAATACAGTTGGTTGGCAAACAATTAGCACAACCAATTATTTAACACAAAGTGGCATGATTTTAGTCCCCACATAAATTGGCTCAAGTGATAAATAATTGATGTTATTTTATTGAATTTGGAGATGAGTTTCCATTGGATTTGTTTGAAGCAATAATCAGCCCCATGTTATAAGTTGAAAGTGGACAAAAAAAATAGTATGGGTTCTATTTTCAAAATCAAATCTAACATTAGATAATATATTTTGACACGAACTAGTTAAACATTATCCATATTTAATCGGAATTCTTCTTTGAGACAAGTCACCATCTCAAATTTGTTATATGATTGAAAAAAATGTTTTATTTTTGGCAAACTTAAAAAATATGTCATGTGGTTTCATCGTTTTGTAAAAAGGTGTCTGTAGAATTTTTTTTTCAAAAGGGTGTCTGTGGTTTCAAAAGTTTTTAAAATGGTGCATGTGGTTTGGAAATCACAACGCTACATCAGTTATTTCAAGAAATTCAACATTCCTATATTTTAACTATATTATTTAAGTATTATATATTAAGATTTGAGTAAGATTCAGAAATTTTTTATTTTGTTTTGATTTTTTAAAGTTATAATTAAATTTTAATAAAAAAAGTACTAATACTTTTCAAAAAATTCTAAAATTTATCACAAAGTTGTATTATATTTTCATTAACTAAGCTGCAAAATTTCACTTTAAAATGGACAAGATTACCCTTCGAGACGTAATTTTAAAATTTTGGAAATTCTCTTTTTGCAAACTTTTGAAACCACGGGCACCCTTTTGAAAAAAAAATTTCACAAGCACCTTTTTGCAAAACGACCAAACCATATGGCATATTTTTTAAGTTTACCCTTTATTTTTCTATAAAGCTCTTCTACGAAGTGTTTTAAAAATTGGGTAAGCGGTCGCCTAGGCAGGATTCTTCATAACACCGTCGCGATTTTAGGTAGTCAGACAATTTTAGGCGGTTAACCGATTTAGGCAGTTCTAGGCGGGGCTTTTAAAATTTGACTTAAGCGGTGCCTAGATGGAAATTTTCAGCACACTAATTTTAAAATATTATTTAAATTATATTTTTATATTTTATATTATTTTAATTAATTTTTTAGCTGAATTTATATTTTTATATAATTAAAATATTTAAAAATAAAAAATACAAATCCATTTAAATTTTGCTTAAGTTTCGTCTAGGCCCCGCTTAATTTTAAAATCTCGACCATCTGACTAAAGCCTATCACTTTTTAAAATGTTGTTTTTGCAAAATATTGTTGTTAATGTAACATTATTTGTAGTGATATTAGGTGGACTATATAGTTATATATTGATCATATATACATATATTAATTATATTATAAAGTTCTTTATTCAAAAGTTACATAAAGAGATAATCATATACTGCGTATATGTTATTACCAAAAAAAATATACTTCCTATATGCTAACAGATAATTAAATTGTATGTAAATTCCATGAATATCAATTTAGTAATAAAATTAATGATAAATTGAGTGGTGAAGTCTTTAGAAGTCTTAGATTTGAACCACAGTGAGAATGAGTGATGCTTTTTTTTTCTATTTAATATAAGTTTATCTGCGCAATTTTTAAAATAATTAATGATAAATTGAATAGATTTATAGAAAATCCGCATTACCAATAATTCCCAAGAGAGATCATTTTTATTTTTGAAATAATTATATGCTGATAAAAGTTTTATGAGAAAGAATAACAATAATTAATCTTTATTAGAAAAATATAATTTTGTGGATTAAGGTAATCGAATTTTTCTATAAAAACTACCCATTTGAGGCTGCGTGATTAGATTTATTGTTTATCTGGAGTAAAGCATATAATCAATGTTATTGAAATCGGATAGGATATTGAATTGGTGAAGATAATGATTTACGATTTTACATGTAAAATCAATTTCAATCACAGTTTAACCGTGAATTAACTGTAATTTTTTTGATTTAATCGACTGATCTGATCCGATTTTAGTAACTTTGTTTGCAACACTAAAAAGACAATAATTATAATTATCACGGATCTTAGCAATAAATGAAACCATGTGCAAACTCCATACAAGACAAAAAAAAATTCATAGACTAACGAAAAAATATATTGAGATTTTATATAGGGTATGCCCAGTATACTTCAATGTGATAAAAATTACATAGCTTCTTAATTGGTTTTATGCTTTAATTGCGAATAACAAAGCTTCATCATTATTATTTATAATTTTTTTTTTCAGAATTTAAATATTTTAAAACATATTCAAATTACATTCGAAGTGTGGCGTTGACTTTTTTCCATTTAACAATGTATGCATAGTCATGCAATTTTTTATAGAAAAATTAAAGCATAAAATAATAAACTATCTAACCTATGAAGTATTTGATAAATGAATTAGACAAATTTTCATTTGATTTCATAATATATAAATTAAAATTCTTAATATATCTGTACTTTTGAATGATGTATAATTATTAATTTTTACAGTGTTCATGTTATATTAATTTATACTAATATCTTTTTAAACGGTGGGTCCACAGCCTATAGCTACCTAAAGGTACTATCTAGTAAGTGCATTAGGTTAGTTTAGTGTGGTAAGTATAAGGTTGTATTTACAGGGAGTAGTCTTAAATAGTTTGAGATTTCCCTAATAGATTGGCTTATAAGGTATTCTTTTAATTTTTAAGTTGTGGTGATAAATAAAAGTGCAAAAATGTAAAGTAAAAAAATAATAATTAAAACAGACACAAGCTTTCCTTACTCGCAGATAATATAAGGTTTTCCTAAAAACAAATATGCAATCAGCCTGTTTTAGAACATAGATCCAAGGTATATCAACCTAATTTCCCCAAGCTTACCTCTCGGCCTCACCCGGTTTCTAAGATTACTAACTTAAGTCTCCCTAAGGTACTTCTTAAATTAGTAACCTTGCATTAAGTTTAGTTGAACATTTAACTTAAAGTTAAAACCCTTAACATGCACCCTATCTCCTCTCCGTAGAAAAGTGTTCACCCTCTCAATCTCAAGGTATCATGTGTGTGTTTGTGATTCCCACTATAGCAAATCTCCCCTAGGTACTTGTTGCCATAACAATGCATGAATTTGGCCTAAACTCATTGAAGAATGTTTGCTCAAACACACAGTCAACAAAATATATCAAGCAAATAATACATACTTTAAATTGGGAAAGTCTCAAACACCCTGTTCGGGGACAGACTTTGCATGCAGGCAGGTTACCAACACAAAAACATGAAGCAAACATTAAGTTACATTAATAAATCGAGATTACATGTAAAAAATATAAATGACATCCAAATGGAGCCTCAAAGAAAGAAAAGTTACGAAAATAAAAGAGAAGAATGGAAACCCTAAAGGGGAGCACTTTGCAAAGAAGAATAATTACCGAACAAAGATGGAAAGAGAAAATATAAAAATATTAAAAAGGATAATATAAAATCCTACAACAATTTTTTCCCACGTAATAAATTACTAAACTATACCGACTTGCACCAAATTTTTAAATCTTTCAAAGCAAGCATGTTGCAAAGTCAACATTTACTCAATGTTATGTACCGTACAGGTCGGTTCGACCGATTTTACCGTAAACCGGTCATGGCTACAATACGGTACACTTATAACCTGGTTTTAGCAAAAAATCAAAGAAAATCGGGTTAAAATGAAAAAAAAAGGTAAAACCGGCGTATCGGTTTAAACTGGTTTTTCCAAAATACTTCTGGCAATAAGTAAAAATGTTGCTAAAGATATGGAAAAGAGTTGCTAAAGACTTTAAAGCGTTGCTATAGACAAAAATCGTTGCTAAAGACCCAGAAAAGCGTTGTAATAGCCACTAAAAATCCTAAATAATACTCCCTCCATCTATTTTTACTTATCTTCTAACACATTTCACACTTTTTAAGGAATTAATTAATTAAGGCAGAAAAATACTATTTTACTGTCTAATTAATGTTTAGTTTTCCACTCCATTGCAATTAATGATAATAGGACAAATGAGGGTATAATTGGAAAAATAATCCAAAAAGTGCCTAGATATTTGAGAATGACAAGTAAAAAATTATTTGAAAAGGTGGCTAGAATGCCTCTTTTAAAAACATGGAGGGAGTATTTTTTTTCAAAATCTCTCTAGCAATACGCAAAAGCGTTGCAAAAGACCTATAAAGTGTTGAAATAGCCACTAAAAATCATAAATAATATATATTCTTTAAAAAATAAAATATCGGTAAAACCACTAATAATACCGGTTATACCACATACCATTGGGCTCGCCGGTATGTAGCTTGATACGGTATTGATAACATTGATTTTACTCTCTCCTTGTTGTAGCCTTTCACATTAGCCCATCCCCTAAATTATGGCACAAATTCAGCTTGTCTTTTCCCTTCTTTTGCTCCATATTTTGCTCCACTTTTTCAGCTTGTCTTTTTTTGCTGGAAAAGGCTTCCCTAAAATCTGTTGATTTTCTGAGATTGCCTTAAATCAGGGTTAAAAACTGATTTTTTTCATAATAATTAAGCACATAATTGACATCCATTTTCACTTATCATGATGGTTTTGCCTATTAATATATTGTTTCATACTCCCTTCATCTTTTTAAAATAGGCATTCTAGCCTAAAATTGAATTACCAAAATACTTGTCATTTGGTTTTTTCTAGGTACTTATTTTATTATTCTTTGTTGAAATATAAAATAATAATAATAATAATAATAATGATTTAATTGGGAAGTTTTGGTTTTAATAATATATCTTATTTTCATTATTGAATATCAATCATAATTGCTATGTCATTTGCCAACTTGGTAGTAATTATTAATGGCAATTTTATTCTTTTTCTTGGCTATGTATATGGTTTGATTTTAGTAGAGAAAATACACAAAGAAATTGAGAATTGGTGTTTTCCTTTGCTAGCTCTTACATGTTCATAATATTGCCTTTGTCTTAAGTTCATTCTTAGTTCCTTAGTTTTTCATCTCGGTGATATTCTAAGCTCGGTTGAGTTTATCCAACCTCTATTGTTGTATCCTGGGAGATAGTAGTTCATACGGGGGAAATTCTGTCTTAAGGAAACCGATTCGGGCCTCAACAGAATCCTTTCACGGTTAAAAGGTTATTTCGGTATTTATCATTTTGTTAAGTATTTTACTACCATATTTTCGTAATTCAAGTTACTAACATCTTGTTATGTTTTTTCTCTTAAAATAAAATTACTCTATTATTAATCTCTCAAATCTAACAATCTTAAGATAGAATTTTTTTATGTCTATTTGATGGTGCAATTATGTTCCTTTAAAAGAGACGAACAAATTTTAATAACTTGGAATACCGTGACTCGGATTACCGAAACTTGGAATACCTAAATTTGGACAAATACTTGGACTATGGACAGTAAGGACTTATTTTGGACACTGAAACTTAATTTGGATAATATATATATATATATATTAAAAAGTGAAAAAAAATTAACTAAATCAAAATTATCATACGGACAATTTTAGTGCTCTATTTTATTTACTGTTTAAAAATTGTTCTAACTTCATTTATTTGAAATTTTCATAATTTATCATGGCTAATCATGGACACATTAGTCCTGAAATTACTCAAGGCCAGAATGAAGAAAACCAAAATGGACAACTTGGTCCTATTGGTTATAAGCCTATTAGTTCAACATCGATTGCTTCTGTACTCGTAGGTGGACCAAATGCTTTTGGCTATGTAGCTTCTAGGCCAACTGCTTTTGGATTTTACGAGTTATGGCCGTACTCAAGGAAATGGCCCTGAAATTACTTATGGTCAAAATAACCAAAATGGACAAAATGGTCCTAATGGGTTTGGACTTAACCAAAATGGACAAGTTGGTCCTAATGGTTTTGAATTAAATGGAAATGGACTTTCGAGTTTTGGGCTTGTTATGCCTAATAGTTATGGGGCTTCAGGTTCATACCCTATAACGATACCTAAAAGGCTTGAGAAATTCAATGGTGTGAATCTTAAAGTTTGGCAAAAAAAATTGTTTTTCTACTTAACTAGTGTAGGACTTCAAAATTTTCTAAAAGAAGATCCTCCTGTTATTCCCGATGGAGTAACTGATGCTTCTGTTCAGAAATTTATTGATGGCTAGAGATTTTCTGATTTTCTTTGCAGAAACCATATTTTAAATGGTTTAGTACCCAATTTATATGAGGTGTACACAGTAAAATGTACTGTAAAAGAATTATGGGAATCCTTAGACAAGAAATATCGAACTGAGGATGCTGGCGCTAAGAAATACTTAGTAGGCTTTGATTTTAAAATGATTGATTCCAAGCCTGTTGTAAGTCAAGTGCAGGAACTCGAGCTACTAATCAATGGGATGGAAGATGAAAATATGCATAAAGTGAGCCTTTCCAAGTGGCTACAATTATTAAAAAATTACCACTGAGTTGGAATGATTTTAAACATTACTTAAAGCATAAATGAAAAGAAATATCTGTTGAGGATCTTATTGTCCGACTTAGTATTGAGGAGGACAATAAAAGATCTGAAAAGAAATTTTTTGTTGCTAATCAAGCTATGGCGAAAGCCAACGTGGTGGAGTTCCTTAAAGACTCCAAGAAGGGTAAGCATTATGCTAAACCCAAGTCCAAAATGGGACCAAAATGAGGCATTTCCAAGAAACCTAAGTTTAATGGAAAATTTTTCAACTACAATAAGATGGGGCATAAGTCCTCTGAATGCAGGCTGCCAAAAAGGGCAAACAAGAATGAGGCAAATGTTGTTGCTGAAATCACTAAAGATGTGTTAGACATCGACTTATGTGAGGTAATTTCTAAGGTCAACCTGATTGACTCAAACCCAAGAGAGTGGTGGCTCGATACTGGTGCTACTCGTCACGTGTGTTGTGAAAAAAAGTCTTTTGCTGGACTGACTCTTACAAATGATGGGGAGAAGCTCTACATGGGAAACTCTGCTACTTCCAAAGTCAAGGGACATGGAACTGTGATTTTGAAAATGACTTCTGGCAAAGAAGTAAAATTGCAAAATGTCTTGTATGTAACTGACATAAGAAAGAATTTAACTTCTGGAAGCCTCTTGAGTGCACATGGATTCAAGATGGTATTTGAATCTCAGAAATTTATTTTGTCAAAAGGAGGCATGTATGTGGGAAAGGGATATGAATGTAACGGAATGTTTAAATTCAATTGTATCTCTTGTAAGCATGGTTCTATTAATATGAATAAGAACAACGTTTCTGCTTATATGGTTGAGTCTTCTAATTTATGGGATAATAGACTTGGACATGTTATTTTTGATACTTATGATGTTTAATTAACTTGAACCATATTCCCACATTTCATATTGATAAAACACATAAATGTGAAACTTATGTTGAGACAAAATTGACAAGATTTTCATTTCACTCTGTTGAAAGAAATTCAGAACCACTTGATTTGATACATACAGATATTTGTGACTTGAAATTTGTTCAATCAAGGGGAGGAAATAAATATTTTATTACCTTCATTGATGATAGCTCAAAATACTGTTATGTATATTTGCTTAAAAGTAAAGATGAAGCTTTAGAGAAATTTGTACTCTATAAGCAAGAAGCAGAAAACACTTAATAAGAAAATTAAGAAGGTAAGAAGTGATCGTGGTGGTGAATACGTTGCACCAATTGGTGAGTTTTGCTCCCAACATAGAATTATTCATGAAGTAACACCACCATATTCTCCTCAATCAAATGGAGTAGTTGAACGCAAAAATCGTACTTTAAAAGAGATGATGAATGCAATAGCTCTGGTTTACCACAAAACTTGAGGGGCGATGCTATTTTGTCAGCAAATTATCTTTTAAATAAGATACCACGTAAGAAACAAGACAAAACCCCTTATGAATTATGGAAGGGAAGAAAACCTTCATATAATTACTTGAAAGTGTGAGGGTCTTGCAAAGGTAATTGCTCCATTACCTAAACGAATGAAAATAAGTCCAAAAACAGTGGATTGTATTTTCATTGGATATGTTAGTAATAGCAACGCATATAGGTTTCTTGTGCATGAATCTAAAAATCTGGATATACACAAGAATACTTTGATAGAGTCAAAGGACCCTTCATTTTTTTAAGACGTGTTTCCATGTAAGGAAATAAGTGAAAGATTTGGATCTAAAAGGTCTCGTGAACTTGTTGAAAGTGATGGTCAAGTTTATCAACAAGATGTTGATAACAATGAAAATCTCCAATTAATGATTGAAGGAGATGATCAATATTCTCAAGAAGAGAGTAATACAGATCATAAGGTGGAACCTAGAAGAAGTAAACGGGCAAGGGTTGAAAAGTCCTATGGTCTGGATTTCTTAACATATATGGTTGAAGTGGAACCCCAAACGTATAAGAAGCTGTAAGTTCTATAGAGAGTCCTTTATGGAAAGAAGCCATAAGGAGTGAAATTGATTCTATTTTGCAAAATCATACGCGGCAATTAGTGGACCTTCCTCCAGGAACAAAACCACTAAGTTCTAAATGGATTTTCAAACAAAAGCTAAAAGCTGATGGATCAATTGATAAGTATAAGGAGCGTTTGGTCATAAAAGGTTATAGATAAAAAGAAGGCCTTGATTACTTTGATACGTATTCTCCAGTGTCGAGAATAACCTCCATTAGGATGATACTTGCAATTGCTGCTTTGTGAAATCTTGAAGTACATCAAATGGATGTGAAAACTTCCTTTCTGAATGGAGATCTTGAAGAAGAAATCTACATGGAGCAACCTGAAGGTTGTGTAGCTCTAGGTCAGGAAAGGAAAGTTTGTAAATTGGTGAAATCTTTATATGGGTTAAAGCAGGCACCAAAATAATGGCATAAGAAATTTGATGATGTCATGATGGCTAGTGGATATCGCATAAATGAGTGTTACAAATGCGTTTATGTCAAAACTACAAATGAAGGATATGTTATTCTATGTTTGTATGTTGATGACATACTCATTGTAGGAAGCAATGAAAAGATGTTAAAAAGTACCAAAGATATATTGAATGCTTGATTTGACATGAAAGATATGGGACTGGCGGATGTAATTTTAGGCATCCAAATTAAACGTTCACCTCACGGTCTCATATTAACTCAGTCTCACTATGTGGACAAGATACTTAACAAGTTTAATACAGAGGATTATGGTATAGCCAAAACGCCATTAAACATCAGTCAACACTTGTCTAAGAATAGAGGTGAATGCATAGTCCAAGTGGAATATGCAAGAGTTATAGGCAGTCTAATGTACCTTACAAGTTGTACAAGGCCTGATATTACTTATACTATAAGCAGTTTAAGCAGATTTATGAGTAACCCAGGTAAATTCATTGGGGAGCGATCGTAAGAATACTAAGGTATTTGCGGTATACTCGTAATTATGGACTGCACTACACAAGAGAACCTGCCGTACTAGAAGCATATTCTGATGCTAGTTGGATAGCTGACATTAAGCATTCTAAAGGTACAAGTGGATATGTGTTCACTCTAGGAGGAGGAGTAGTGTCATGGAAATCCTCAAGACAAATAATTATAACTCGATCCACAATGGAAGCTGAGTTTGTAGCCTTGGACAAAACTGGTGAAGAAGCCGAATGGCTACGAAATTTCTTAGAGGATATTCTTGAATGGCCCAAACCTGTGCCTACAATTTGTATACATTGCGATAATCAAGCAACGATTAAGAGAGCACAAAATAATATATATAATGGTAAGTCGAGACACATGCGTCGTCGACATAATACCATTAGACAATTGATCTTAACTAGAGTTATCTCTATTGATTTTGTAGGATCAAAGGATAACGTTGCGGATCCGCTAACCAAAGGGTTAAATCGAGATCAAGTTAATAAGACATCTAAAGGAATGGGACTAAAGCCCATGAATAATTAAGGTGCTATGTGAAGAAAAACCCAACCATGTTTGACTGGAGATCCCAAGATCTTGGTTCAATGGGACAACCTAATTGCATAGACCTTGTGGGGTCAATGTGGGGGTAATCCTATGTCCATTCTTATGATGTAAACAGTGACAAAATGGGTCAAGGTTAAGCAATGCTTTTAATGGTTCTTTGCGCATCAAAGTTTGAGCAAAAGAGATCACCTATGTGAGAGTGAAGTGAGGTCGCTTCAAAGGAAACTAACGAGGCTTAGTTATCCGAAACTCTTGCAGAACCAGGAGATGTTCACGACCATAGTGAACATAACCATGAGAACCAAAACCGAGTTAGATTAATATTTGTGTGGTGTATATCATCGTTTACACAAACGGCAGAATAGTTCAAGGACATCGCGTCTACGAGTCAGCCAGTAAAGTAAATATATTATCACAAGGGAAGGTTCAAGGGTTGAGTTCACCTATCCTATGCAAATATTGATATACAAATTATCACCGAATCACATCTTCGTTTTCTTATTTTCTTTTATGTGGGGGATTGTTGAAAAATAAAATAATAATAATGATAATGATAATAATAATAATAATGAGAATCATAATAATGTCTTAATGGGAAAGTTTTGTTTTTAATAATATATCTTACTTTCATTATTGAATGACAATCATAATTGCTATGTCATTTGCCAACTTAGTAGTAACTATTATTGCCAATTTTATTCATTTTCTTAACTATATATATGGTTTGATTTTAGTAGAGGAAATATACAAGGAAATTGAAAATTGGTGTTTTCCTTTGTTATCCCTTACATGTTCATAATATTGCCTTTGTCTTAAGTTCATTCTTTGTTCTTTAGTTTTTCATCTCGGTGATATTCTACGCTCGGTTGAGTTCATCCAACGTCTGTTGTTGTCTCCTGAGAGACAATAGTTCATATGGGGCAAATTCTATCTTAAGGAAATCGATTCAGGCCTCAACAGAATCCTTTCACGGTTAAAAGGTTATTTCGGTATTTATCATTTTGTTAAATATTTTACTACCATATTTTCGTAATTCAAGTTACTAACATCTTGTTATATTTTGTGTCTTAAAAGGAAATTACTTTATTATTAATCTCTAAAATCTAACATTCTTCCAATTATGTGTTTAGTATTAATTGCACTCGTATTGAAAAGTCAAGGCATTAATTTGAGGTACATGAGTAAACTAGTATTTTCATATCTTTAATAAATAAATTTATTAAGAAGCGTGAAACTTATAGGAAGATAAATAAAAAAATACAGAATTATGTGGTAGGAGGGATTTGTAATATTTTTAAGGTGCATTATAAATTTATAATAAAGTGATGGATATGTGCATTAAATTTAAAAAATGTGTAATTTCAATGGCATACAAACAATCAATGACACGAGTGGGTGGCTGTATACATAAATTTCAATCATTAACATTAGCCAACATTTTGCAAGAGACTTATCATTTTGTTTTGTCCGGCCGACCTCCTTCTCCTCATGTCTATGTCCCCATTTGTCTTTTGTCCGGTTTCTTACGATTTCGAAACTAAAGTCTTACAAATATTTCAAAACTGGATGACATAAATTAATTTAATAAAAAGAAATAATTATATTTTAGTTATAATATTATTGTATTTCTTATTTTAAGATGAAGGTCAACTAGGAAAATGTGCTAATTTGAGGTGAAGGAAAAAATTAGCTGTTAAAGAAATATACAGGAAAGAGTAAGGGGAGAATGATTAAAGTGAGTTTTTCACTATAAAACTATTATTTTTCTTATCTTATTTAATCGTATGTTATATCGGTCCAGCCGATTTAAATGTTAAATTGTTTTGTACCGGACAGTTGGAAAGGTCAATGAAATTTGTTTTAACTTTACGTAAACATACGGATTCCAGCAATTTAAATGTTAATATAACTGTATTTTTCATACTTACGAGTTACAATTGAGTGATTTCACTTAAAATTATAAAAACTGAACAGAAATTCTATATATCCATTGTTTCAGAGTGTAATTTTTTTTAATTAGTAAGATTTTTGTACGAGTCAAAGTTTAATTTTTAATCATTCTCATCCAACCAAACTTATAGATATATTACTCGAAGGGCAATTGATTTTTCAGAGAGTAATTTAAAGTTTGCACTAAGCTTGAAAAAATGGCCCGAGGATACAGAAATGGATACTGTACTGGTTCCCTAGGCTAGGGCCCAATTCAGTTGAACGTTTTCACTGTGCAACTTAATAAAAATATAAGATTTTGAACTTTTAATTTTATAAATATTAACCCAGTATTTTTTAAATTCCACCATAAAAACTTACTTCTCTTAATTATCTAAACTCTTTCTTAATTACAATATTTTTACTTTTGAATTTTGTTTTCACATGAATACAAGAACTCTCACCGTAACAACTCTCTCTCCTAATTAATTTGATTTTTGTAATTTAAAAACGACTATATCTCACAAACCGTTAATTTTTTCGACACGAGCCTTTAGAATATTTTGTTCATCTTATTTTTATCTTTAAAATAAAATCCATATTGAATATTTTTTAAGCAAAAATTTTTTTCGCATCTTAAACCAATTTCACCAATGTTTCGTAAATTCTTATACCTGGTATAAGAGTGGTATAATGTCTCTATGGCACAAGTTTTCCATTTATGTTCAGGTAGATAACAGAAAACATTAGCAAAATTGTTCTATTTAAAGCAAAAAAACTCTTATACCTGGTATAAAGGTAGTAAAAAACTGGTATAAGATTGCGAAATTTTTTTATGCTCCAAAAATATTCAATATGGATTTCGTTTTAAAGATAAAAATAAGACGAACAAAATATTCTAAAGGCTCATGTCGAAAAAATTAACGGTTTGTGAGATATGGTTATTTTAAGTTGTGAAAATCAAAGTACATATGAGAGAGAAGATTGTAGTAAAAAGGAAAACAATAACCTTAAAAGTGGTAGACAACTAAAGAAAAAAAAGTTAGATATATATAAAAAAATTATCCTATAAAAATGATATTTCTTTATATTTATTTACCTTCTCAGTATAAAAAAAATTATTTCAATATTTATTTATAATTTCAGTGTTAATTTATAATTATGCAAAACTAATTTAAATTATAGAGAGAATGGCCTAATTAGAAGTTTAGAGCAGTTAATAATGATCTTGATTAGGGTTGTAATCGAGTTGAGCGGTTTGCGAACAGCTTGAGATCGATTCGGTCAAAGTTTGGCTTGATAAGACTCGACTCGAATTCGAGATCGACTTGAAATATTGACGAGTTAAGCCATGCTTTTTAAAGTTTGGCTTGATAAAGCTCGACTCGAATTCGAGATCGACTTGAAATATCGACAAGTCAAGCCAAACTTTTTAAAATTTGGCTTGAAAATTCACAAACAGGCTCATATAATTTTTTAATTATATTATAACATTATTAATTTTCTATATATTTATAAAAAATATGGCATGTTAATTTTTAAATCAAAATATTTTTAGTAAAAAAAGGTTATATTCTAATTCTAATTATGTCACTTCTCAAAAAACTTTAACTTAAGAGCATCTCCAATAAATAGTCTATTCTGTTATTCTTCTTGACACATAAGTATAGATATACATTTTATTGAAAATAGCTCTCCAATAGCTTGTCCATTCTATCTTTCTAATATGATGTGTCATCATTTATCATGCACATTTTCTATTTGATCTTCTAGAAAAAGACAATCATTAATTACATACTATTTTAATGATAAGAGAGAATTATTTAGCGATTAAAATAATATATTTGTTATTATTATATTTTGAAAAAAAATACAATTCACATTTAAATAGACAATCTATTGTGGCTCATTTTTTCAAATGTCTATTATAGTTTACCGCCTCATTAATGTAAATATCTATTACACATGCCACATTATCGTAGAATCCACTATCGACTAAAGATGCTCTAATCATCTAATATAAAAAGGCTTTCTATTTGAATTTTAATTTGGCAAAAAATATATTTTTACTATTTGAAAATAATAAGTAAGAGATTTATGAAATCAATAAGGTTCGCTTAGGCTTATAAGCTCGAACTCGAGTTGAGTTTGTCCATGTGCTCGAACTGAGCTAAAATATAAGGCTTGACGAGCTACGAGCCGAGTTGAGCTCAAACATTTTTTACTTTTAAGCTGAGCCAAGCTTAGATAAGTTCAATCCCGATTCAGCTCGTTTGTATCCCTGATCTTGATGCAAGAAGGGGCGTACAGAATTTTTTTATATTTTGCAAACTTAACAAGCAGTAAGAACAATTCATTAGCTCATAAAATTTCCTAACAGAGGCAAATGAGGCATAAAAATCAAATTCTTCATTTAAAACTATACCAGTCAACATTAAACACTCTTAACCTTGGTTTTACATCTCCAAAAAATCATTATAAAAAATTATCGAAAATCAAATAACGTTGGGAATACCAATTGGGTGTAGATCAATTGATACACCACTCAATGTTAGTAGTGGGAGATCCTAGATTCAATACCTAGCCTCTTCAAAAATAATTCTTCAAAAAAAAAATAACGTTGGGAATGATCAGATAAGATGACGACTGTTTAAAATGGGCTTGAATATCTGTTTTACCCTTGAGCCCAGTTTTATTATGATCCCAATAACTTAAGCCCATTCGCTCTGTTTAACTTTAAAGTGACTGTAATACCCCCCGAAAGTCCTTGGCTTATTTCACAGTCCTGTAGCAAGGTAATATTCAAGATGGCGTAAGGTTAGACAGGCCAGGTTGGGCGAAGTCTCTCCGGTGCCTAAGTTTGTAAATAGGTAATATGATGAAAAATATGAGAATTAGTTACCTTATGCTGTTTGGCTACGCCGTTTTATAGTTGAAATATTGGTAATATATACCTTGGTCTCTTTGTTATTGCGCTAGAGTGAGATTGGGCCGGCCCTATAATAAATAACTATTTGTGGATGAGCTAATTATGAAGTCACTTATCTTGATGGGTTTTTCAGATCCATATAAGTGTGTTATTAATTTAGTCTGGTAACATTATCAGTTTCCTATTATGTTAAGTGTGCTCTATTCTTAATTTTTTTTGTATTCTTAGCTACATGGTTTCATCGTTTGCAAAAAGGTATCTGTGGAATTTTTTTCTTTAAAGGGATGTCTGTGGTTTGGAAACTACAGTGTTGCATCAGTTATTTCAATAAATTCAACATTTCTATATTTCAACTATATTATTTTAAAATTATATACCAAGATTTGAGTAAGATTCGGAAAATTTTCATTTTATTTTGATTTTTTAAAGTTATAATCAAATTTTAATTAAAAAAAATTAATGCTTCTCAAAAAAATTTAAAATTTATCACAAATGTGTATTATATTTTCATTAACTAAGCTGCAAAAATTTCACTTCAAAATGGATAAGATTGCCCTTCAAAATGTGGTTTTAAAATTTTGGTAATCCTTTTTTGTAAACTTTTTAAACCACAGGCACCTTTTTAAAAAATTCACAAACACCTATTTACAAAACGACGAAACTGGTATATTTTATGAAATTTACCCAATTATTTATATGCATGGACTTATGAAATAGAACTTGTTAAATTTGTTGGGCTTTTTTATCATATTAATTAGTTGGGCTTTAAACACACAACACAATTATTCTTCAATTCATTGCTGGAGTTCAATTTTTTTTATCAATTAGGTCACAAGGGACCTGAGATACTAGTTACCTTATTCAGATGTTGCTATACTTTGGGTTATACCTAAGAACTCTATAGACTGGGTAATGCGAATGATTATAGGTACAGTTGATGTATGTCCTTGCTAAGCTGAGTAGTCAAGATGGAATCCATCACTCCATTATAGCAATATAAGGGAGATCACCCAGTCTATAGGCTGGAGTCACCACTCTCTTATAAGTAGTATTTCGGTGAGCGGGCTTTGGGGTGGAGGACCAGTGCCATGGTGGAGAGAACGATCCCTCCCCCGATCTCGGTGGGCATTTTCTGGCCTCATTTAATGACGGGGGACCGATCAGAGGCTGTATTTGTTGGGTCGCCCGAAAGCCCTCACGTTTATGGGATGAAAATGATTTAAGAAGTTGCGTGAAAACGTAAACGCTATTAACATGCTTCACTGTGCTCTTAGTGCAATAGAATTTAACAGAATATCTGAATGTGAGATTGTACAAGAGATTTGGCAAAAGCTGGAGGGTTATTCTTGCACCCTTGAGCGATTTGTAGAACATCGATCAGCGGGATACACCCTAATTTTTGCCCGAGCAGTAGAGGACCACTCGTCGGGTGATTTATTTATATGTGCCACTTTTTTGGATTTGATTCTCTCAACTTCCGAAATCAGCCCATAATTGACCTTGCTGCCTGAGACCGGAAAGAACAGCACGATCAATAAAGAAATAACAAAGGACCGAACACAGGCATCCCAATCATCCTCAGGGGCCACTCCCATCCCCTTCCAGTACTCATGCTGATACTAAGTTGTAATCCACTCATACATTTCTGAAATCTCAATGAAAAAAATATCCGAAGGAATATATCAGTATAAATATAGTCTGCAACAGAATTAACAAATAAAATATTAAAATTCGCATATTTAAAAAATAAATGATTTGAAGATAAATGCTGAAGGAAATCGTAAAGAAACAAATTCGAATACCTACCTTTTTCCGTGCGGCCGTACTTTTTGAATCGCAAGAACAAGAAAGGCAACATTGTTAAATTTGTAAGAGATTCTAGTGTCCCGAGGCCGGGCCATTCCATAGGGATAGAATCTCACAGAGAACTCGTAATTCTCTAATATCAGTTCTTTTTTAAGAACTCGTTGTCTGTAAAGTTAAAAATTTCACAAAATTTTTAAGGAAAAAAAAAAAAAATTGTGAAATGAATAATAGGTTATCCTATGAAGTTCCTAATTGTTTTTGAGATGAGTCTTTCCATAATTTTTTTGGTGCTCGGAACTCGTTCAACAAATGTAGTTTGTTTTTTCGATATAAAATTGTTGTTTTAAGTTTTGGTTACAATTTTGTTTTAGATATCTTGAACACACAAATTATATATATATAAAAAAATGAATATCTATTAACAGCCATTACTATTAGTTGTTTCTTTCCATATTCTCAGCAATATTGGTTCACCTAAAAATTGGTCAAATGTATATGATTGTCCGTGATTTATACAATCATTAAGTTTCAAAGATAAAAAGAAAGAAGCAACAATGTAAATAAAATTGTATAACGTAAATGGGGAATTTTATATTAAACACCTAATTTTTTATATCCTTTTCCAACATAATGATTGAGAATTTATTAATAATTAATTAATTATTTTCTCACTCCAATTAAATATCCGTTATACATTTCTAACCGTTAAATAAGAAAAAGGTGAAAAAAAAAGACAGATTTTTAATATAAAATACTACCAGTACTTTTCTATTGTAAGCGTGAGCAATGGTAATGGGAATGGAGTAAGCTACCCCACCATTACCTACCTTAAATAGAAAAGAAGAAATCGGGAGTTAATGAGTCATAGCCATACCTCCTCTTAGGCCTAGATATAGGGGCCTTATAGGCCATTATAGCATCCAAGAAAATACCAACAAAACTCTTTCTTATTCCTTCATTTCATGTTCTATAATTCATTAATTTGCTTATTGTTGTGTGGTGAAGTTCTTTAAATTGCGTGTTGTTGTGTAGTTAAATTTTTTAAATTGCTTATTTCATTTTAGCATTATTGTTTGAGCTGATTTTAAAATAAGTTGTTCTCACAAATTTTTAATCGTATTACATGTTTTAGCTTTGAACAATACATTTTGATCTTTCATACTAATTAATTAGATACTGTCTGGTTTATTTTTTCCAAAATTAAATCTATAACTTTTAAAAAAAGCTTGAAAATAGAACTTTTCAAAAAAATTGCTGAAAAAACTGTAAAAATTCTCAGCCAAACTGTACCTTAGTGTTGGGCAGTGATTTTTTTTTTTGAAGTGGTGTGTTCAGTGGTTGAAACTCTTCAAATCTGTCAATAGAGGTCATAAGGTTGAGCAAATTGAGAATTAAGGTGAAGATTTTTTTTATAATTTTTTTAACGAAATTTGTGCTTGCTTACATTAAATAAATCGTCGCTCACCCACGTATGGTTCGAACCTAAGACAGATCTTTAGAGGTTACATATTTAGTGTTAACCACTAGATTAATACATTACTACAATATTTTTTGTATTCAATTAATTAGACAAAATTTAAGCAAAATTTTTTAAAATATTCTCCTTGTTACAACAAATATCGTTAAGGCAATTGAACCTGTTCGCGGATCGGGCTATCTGTCGGGCTCGGCCCAAGTTCGATCTGATGGATCGGGCTTGGACACCTATTTTTTTCATTAAATTTGGGCCCCCTAAAGCCAAAAAGTTTATAGGTCCGACTTGATTTGTGTATAAATACTCAACCTAGCCTAGCCTGACGAATAATAATATCATTTATTATACATGTTATGTATTGTATTAAATAATTATTTACAACTTTTATGTTTTATATTAATGAAATTTTAAATTTATTCACAAAAGGTTGTATGATAAATTTAGAGTTCAAGTAAATAATGTAGTTATGTATAATTTTGTCTTATTATTTCTATTAAATCCACAAAAAAAATTATTTACGGAACATGGGCCGGGCTTGAGAATGACCTTATAAACTTGATCCGAGTCCAAAGTTCTAAAGCATGGGCTGGGTTGGGCTTGGGTTCATGCTTTTAATTAAAAGCCCAACAAAGCCCGGCTCGCCGGATGAACAGGTCTAAGGACACTATTGAATTACTTTTATTTAGTTGTTATCATGAAAAATTTAATTAGATAAAACCGACAAATTTATTTAGTTTAGTTGTTATTGCTTGTTGATATCTTTTGTATCAATGATAGTTTTCTGGTCTACCAAATTCCTATAGCTAGTTGAGAATTCAGGTAAAAGGCAATTGTATAAGAAGTTCTTACCACGAAGTCATGAATAATAACAAGGTAAATTGGGCATAATTAAAATAAATTAAAAGACAATATTTTATCATTTAAATATAAAATAGATTTTGGGATGGAATACACTAACAAAACTATTATTTTAAAAATCCCACCTCGTCTCGTTTAAGCCCTGTATAGGCATTATTTTTAGTCTTGTTGTCTGATTTTTCATTCTTAGAGCTGTATCAGGCGCTTAGCCGATTTATTACCGCTTTGGCACCGCCTAATCCTATTTTTTCCCCTTTGGCAACCCCTAAATTTGATTGTTTAAGATACCAATATTCATAGTAATCATAGTTTATCCATAAAAAGTAGTTTAATTGATAAAACTAAAGTACATTAAAGTGTTCTTGCAATAAAATTGTCATGTTTAGTCTCAAATTGAGAAACAATATGTTTTATGCCGCAAATGAGAAGGTCCCTACGGTTCAGTTAGCTCTTAGAGATTTTTAAAATATGGTCTAAATTATATTTTTTAATATTTTATATTATTATAATTATTTTTAGTTGCATTTATATTTTTATATATTTTTAAAAATTTATAAAATAAAAAAATCAAATCCGCCTAGATTCCGTCTAGATTTCACCTAGGCCCCGCTCAGACCCACCTAGGCATTTTGAAGTTCCGACCGCCCGACTACCGTCTAGCGCTTTTTAAAACACTGAATAAAACAAACACGAAATATAATATATAGTTTATTTTTTTATTGAAACAAAAATAATATATAGAAATTGGTATGAAAGTATGCTTAATATATAGAAATTGGTATGAAAGTATGCATTCTTTTGTTTTATGATGAGTGTAGTGTCCAAGTTTCTTTCGGTCGGGGAAAAGTAGAGTTGTGTACATCATAAAACACTTCTTTTTTTTCTTTTTCTATGACAAATTATAATCTTATTAAAGAAATTCTAAAAATTAATTAAATATAAATAAAATTTATGTTCAGATGTGTATCTGTCCTGTGGCTGTAATGGGGCTTCAGAAATTCTCAATCTTTGAATAAGATACAATAATTCATCCATCATCCATTTGCCGAATTAAATTTAACTCGAAAATAACATTTAATAATTCATTTAACATTCAATTAGAATTTAATCTTTTAAATTGAATTTGGAAAAATAATGACCTAAATTAAATTGATCCGGGTTGATAACTTTCCAATCACACGTACAATTACTTGCACTAAATTCTTTAGTATTGCGGCATCTACGATCATCTCAACTTGATACACTTCCTTGCTAATTTAAACTTGTAAAATTCTAGCTTTTTAAAAAAAAGGTAAAAGTGCATAAATTTATCTCTTATAACTTATGTGACAACTTCTAATTTGTTACGCGTAAGACAAGTTTGACTATGTAGCTCAATTTATACAAGTTAATACTTTTCCATATAATTTTGACAAGTTATAAAAACCTAACTGAAATTCTTAAAATTTAATACGACGCACAATAAAAAAAAATGTGAAGTTTAGAGAGGAGTCCCGCTTAATAGTAGTAATAGACTGGACGCGACATGCACATGTTATCCAAGATAGTTAGGAAGTGCATTTTTGAATTTCAATTTCAGTTTTACTGAATTTAGTTTATTTTAAATACTTATAATTTAATGAGTTCTATCCATAAAACATTGCATCAAACATTTGGGTACTTGGCAAATTCTTAGACATCAATGTATTGCTTTTTAAGCATCAAATAATAATTTCACAGATTCAAGTTATAACTATTCTTTACCTATTTTACCAACAATAAACAATCATTGACAATAATTAATAATACAACCACAGTTAAACAAAATGGTCCCTTTATTAGCAATTCGCAAAAAATGAGTGGGTTAATTATACCGTAATTCTCGCTCAAAAAATTCAAGGAACTAAATCTTTTTTTTTTACTATAATTCAGTTTAGTTTAATTTAGTTTATACCATTTTAATTCAATTCAGTCCGTTTCAATTTAACTATCTGTAGTCATAAATTTATACTGGAATAATTTCAGTTCAATTTAATCAACTTTAGTTCATTTCAATTCATAAAATCCGAGTTACACGGAATAAGTTAATTAACTTGTATTGAAAACTTTCTTGGTTTCTCCCAAGTTTGTCTCCACCCTATGATTTCAATTTCTTATACAAACCGTTTAAAATAAGAGTTTGGTCCAATCATTATTCATATCTAGCTATATTCCACAATTTAATAAATTTCACACGTAAAACCAAAAGACCAACTACATATAACAATGTTAAATTTCATGGATTTAAATTGAAATGACAACTCTAATTGTCTTTAGTGATATAACTCAAAAAATTAGAATTAAATTAGTTAATTAGCTCCATATATTATGGTTTGAATTTGAATAATTGCCTCCTATTCAAAATACATGTGCACGAATTTTGTATAAAAAATTGAGTGGATTAGTCATCTATATAGTATATAGTTGAAATTAATTTTAATTAAAAGATTTATAAATGGTGTTGAAAATGAAGGTTTAGGGTTGTGTTTCTCAATCATAAAGCAATACAATTTTCGTCCTCTTTTGTATTGTCGGGCTCTAAATTGATGTTTCAACATTTACAAGGGCATAATCAATGTAATCACTTGAAATTAATTACCTTGTCTTAAATACTTATATGTTCTTAATTAAACTCGAATTACACGTGTACTTAATTATACGACAATGAAAACATTGACAATACCAATAAGCTTTTGTAAAAGTTGTAAGTGATTTGGTATCATTTAAGTCAGGTCTTGAGTTTGAGTCCTAATAAATTCAGAAAATTCTTACTGGGAGACGCACCCAACACAGCCAGGTGCGTGACCCGGGTCGGATCTTGATGTAATCAGAGTAAAACTCCGACGAACCATATGGGCAACCAAAACAACATTAAAGACCTATTCTTTTCAACTTTTAAAAGCAAAACTGAATTAAACTAAACTATAATTAACTGAACTGAAATCAATTAAACTAAACTTAATTCAATATAAATTTATAATTATATAAAATTAAATTAAATTATAATAAATTAAATTAAACTGAAATCTAACTCCACTAAATTAATTGACCGTCAAAGAGAATGGGCCAAATGTTAAAACAATAAAACTAGCAATGTCATCAAGTTCTAGATTGAGAAGAAATAAATGAAGGGAATAATTGTGTAGATAGATATATAGATAGATACGTTGCGATCATTCATCACACGTGCAATGGACCCATGTGACATACACCATGTCGGCTTGACTAGTCTACCCTTTAATTTATACACTCATTTTCTACCTACATTTTTTTTTCAATTTAATTCCCCTCTTCATCATTTGATAGAGCATTTATGAAATTATGATCCAGCTATTCTGTATTTTTCTATTGCTTATTTTTTATGATATTTAATTTAATAATATAGGTCAATTAATTTTATATTAAATAAATTTAATTTCACCTATATGCTTATTTGATGTATTAAATCCAACATTTTCAAAGCAACATGTATTATTGTAATCTCAGGGATCTAAATCTGTACAAGATCTTGTAGGAATTTAAAAAATAAAGGTTAAGAAATGATGCTTTACATAAAATATGAACCATTATGAATTAAGTTGGGAAAGGTTGAAGTAAATTAATAAATAAAAAAGTTCATATATTATTTTTAAAAGGCTACGGTGACTTTATTTTTTTTATAAAATAAAAGCTACTTTACTCTTCAGTATAGTAGAATTAGTATGGTGAAATTTATGGTAACAAAGTAATAAAAAAATAAAATCATCTTAGAATAATAATCATTTAAAAAAAGGAATTTGTACTGTTAATTTATCACTTTTTTTCAATCTCAACCTCGAAAAGTAATCCCGAGCCCAGTCCTATGGGCGGGCTTGGGCACCTATATTTTTACTAAGCCCGGCCCGAGCACGAGCTCGCTAAAGTTCGAAGTTTTGTAGGCCGAACTTGATTTTTGTATAAATATTCAAGCCCGACCAGAGTCCGGCCCAATGAATAATAATTTAATTTTTTTAAATATTATTTATTAAATAATTATTTTTAACTTTTATATTTTATACTTTTAAATCTAAATATAATAAGTTGTATGATATATTAAGAAATTTAAATATATATTGTAGTTATACCGTCAATTTATTTTTTTAAAATTCACAAAAAATATTAAAAAATTATCTATGCCTGGACCAGACTTGAGAATGACTTCGTAAGCCTGGCCCAAGTCCGAAGTTGTAAAGTGAGGACCGCGCCAGACTCAGGTTAATGCTTTTAATTAAATGTCCGACTAAATCAACCCGAACCCGGTCTAACTTGCCCGACGAACAAGTATAGTTTTTGGTAATCGTGATCAAACTATTTGATGCCATAAAACTACAACATATTTGTTTAATGATTATAATCAACATTAAAAATATTGTTTAACATAAACAAAATGAAAAAAAGCTGTTAAAAAGTTTCTATTTTCTTTTTCCCATGAGGGTCTTTTAATAAACAAATAAGGACAAAGTATTTTAGATAAATCTAATTTACAAAAAGGCCCTTTGAAATGACTTTGAAATACAAAAAGGTCATTCAGGAGTTTTCGCAAAATTTGTTAATAAATGTAAAAATTATTTTTGGTCACTATAACCAATCAAACTTTTATTTTCAGACCCTAAATTTTGATTAACTTGCTGAGATTTAACCCATAACTTTGAATTTAGTCAAGATGCTGCCACATATGGCGTTTCACTTTTACTTTATTCAACTATTTTATAAAACAAAATTTCTATGTTTAAAAAGATTTGAATAATGTTATTTTTTAAATCTTCCTATGGCTTTGGGATTGCTTTTCAAAACTACTTATTTTAAAAGTTCAATTTTTAAACTTCTTCTATAAGCAGCAGATTTGATTTTAGAAAAAATAAGTCAGACAGTTCCTAATTAATTAGTATGAATTACCAAAATGTATTGTTTAAAGTCAAAATATGTAGTTATATTCAAAGTTTGTGAGAATCACTTATTTTAACAGCAAATTAATAAGCAATATTAAACTGATCTAAAAATATTATAATTTTTTTAAACGCGTCCACTTCCACCAAAATTAAATTAGTGCACTACAAATTAAAATTTGGCTAAATAAAAATAAATTTTCCAAAAATAAAAATTTATACATGTTTTTTCCGATTGAAATGAATTTTTTTATCATCTCATTCTGGTTAATTCACCATAAAATTAAAACTAATAGTTTAATGGCCATCTAAACTTTCAGAATATTGTAATGTACCCTAAGATTTGGATTAATGACAAATTTTCTCGTTAAGCTATTATAAATTTTTAGGATAATTATAATTAATTCGCAATAAACTATAACTTAGACATGCCTTATTGTCTCCAACAAAAGCCTACCTTTTCATGCTTAAGTGGCCAACATGACCTAAAGTGAATGTTTGTGATGGCTTCCATTGCCTTTGCTATGCACAAATAACGCTTCCTTAATATGTACACCTATCTTTTCCAACATATAGTGAATTACATGGCTTCCATTGCCTTTGCTATGCACAAATAACGCTTCCTTAATATGTACACCTATCTTTTCCAACATATAGTGAATTACAAATGACTGGTTTGTTTTAGTTATTATTATTTGTTGTTACGTTTGTGATACATAATTTATACTTTTTTTTATATTAGAATAGGTAAAAAGCAACTATTAAATAAGTTTATCGAAACAATTAAAATTATTATTTGAGTCCTAAAAGTCATAATGCAATTTTTTGAAGGAATTTTTGTGGTACTTGCAAATTATACTAATTTAGAGAAAACTAAATAAATTAGTAGCATCGTGATCATTCTATAATTAGTGTTTCCATTAGTTTTTATTGGGATTTTAATTAATTTGGTAAGAAAAATGATTAATTTTTTTTAAGAAGTTTCGCAGAAGTCAGGGTTCAATCTCTGATCATCTCCATTCAAATTAGTGGATTTATTATTTGATAAGAAAAAAAAAATTGGGGTTAACTTAAATATCAACAAAAATAATTAATTAGATTATTAATTATGGATTTTGTTTTTATTATAGTGGTATAGGTCACTTTTGAGCATCAAATCATCAAATTGGGGTTAACTTTAATATCAAGCCCTTATCCAGACACAACTAGCGTACATTAAGATTATATTGTAGGGCATTGACCAGCAACCAAACAAATTTTGAGAAAATAAACACCATGCTAATTAATTAAATAATTAAGTTCACAAAACAATATTCATTGTTTCTTCTGAACCCTCGACCGATTTAAATATATAAAAATAATCACGTAATGGATTTATACTAACTTTTGAGACAGAAGAACAGCAATTAAATATAAAGCGAAAGAGACATAGAGATTCAAACACTATAATTTTATGTTGGTTTTACTTTCAGTTCTTAGAGTGTTTGTTTTTGAGTTTTAATATATTATTAACTCCTTCTGAATGGAAAAAACTTTTACAATTAGAATTTTTACGGCCAATAGTACCCTCCTTTATCTCTAATTCCCAATTTAAGAGAATTCTTTTCTTAAATTCTTCTAAATCATAACTTATCCCATTAAATCAATTTTGATAAAAAAAATTATAGTTTATGCCACTACTCTCATCCCCATGGTTTTCAGAATCGGACCGGCTACCAAACCGGTGAAGATAGTGATTCATGGATTTAAGATTCAACCGGATTAAATCGGTGGTTGAACCGGATTTTCTTGAAACATATAAAAATACTAAATATTTTATATAATTTGATATTAAACATGTAATATAAGTTATATTCATATAAAAATTAAAACTATTAAATAAAGTATTCTATAATTTAAAGTTATATTTCAAATAAAAATAAAACACAAAATAATAACTAATATAATCTAATGAAAAATGCAAACCGAATTCCATATTGTATAGACTGGATAAAAAAAGTTAATAAATTTGATTTATGTATATAAAATTATGCATTAAAAGAATTAAAATTTATACACAATATGTAAAATAAAAAATTATATATCCATTTAATATAAATTTAATCAAAAAACTTGGAGTAACGTTATTTAAAAAAATTATATATTATTTCGTTATGAAAAACATTTAAAGCTGTTATTGAAAGAAATATTTTAAATTTAATAAAATGTATAGTCTATGAAATAAAAAAATAATTATTATGGTTTTTTATAATAAAATATTATTAAAAAAATTTAAAAATTAATAATATATAAAATGAAAGGTATATAAGGAGAAAATGTTACCACTTGTGTGTGGTAGCTCAGTTGATAGAGCATTTATTGAAACATATGTTGGAGGTTTTGTGTTCAATTCCCACCACCAATAATTTTTAAAAAATTATGATTTAAGAGAACTGGAAACCAGTCACCGATTGAACCGGTCGGTTTTCGGTCGAACTAGTCATTTCAACCGATCATTGACCGATTCTTGACTATATCAAGAATTCAATCAAACTAGACCGAACGAGGCACCGATTCCGATAGAATCCGGTCCGACCAGCCAATCCGATCGGGTTTTCAAAACCATGCTCATCCCATAAGAGTTTTTTTTATATAACTGATTCAATCTTGGAAGAGATGGGATTTGAATCCGAATAATTGGTTTTTTTTTGGCCTTCTCTAATTCGGTGACTCCAAAAATTTTTTACTATGGTGTCCATTTATGTATAAAATATTTTTAAAATATAATGGTATTAAAAAAACATATTTTTAAATAATAACATAAGATATTTTGATTGTTGTAAAAAATTATTAGGCATGTAATAAAATATCCAATTTATGATAATTCCTATATTTTGATTAAATAATTGTTCAGTCAAAATACATATAGATGAACTGTTGGATTTTAGATCCGATCTGTCCGTATTAGTATAGGTGTGATTTATTTTAGTGTTAGCTTTAAACCTATTATACCTGTATTAATATTAATGTAGTCTAAAGTGTACAATATATAAATACATGTTAATCAAATGAAAGTTAAGAGATCAAATATATTATAAATATATAATATAAGAGCCGTCAATGGAGAATTGAAGTCCACACCACTTCATTATCTCTCTCTCTCTCTCTCTCTCTCTATATATATATATATATCCCTCTCTTTTATTTTTTGTTTGTCTCTATTTTACTTTAATTTGTGATTTGTATAACATTCTCTCATAATGATATAGTTCATTACCGGACTAGTAATACGTAATTCTCGATCATATTCTTTCCGCTGCATTTTATGAAGATGTTTTCTGTATTAAAAAAGGCAATTAACTGTCTTTTACTCTATATATAATATATTGATATTATATTCCTATATTTGTACCAGAGCCATATACTATGTATTCGGTCATTTTTCGAAAATCAGTTTCGAACCAAATATTTTAAATTTTGTGTAAAATCATATTTTTCAGAAAAAATGATTTTAGAGATAAATTTTTGATTGATTTTATGTGAAAATCAATATAAATAAACCTGAAGAATTTTTTAATTATATATAAGTATATATATATATATATATAACTTTTTATTTTTATTTCACTCTCAGGTTTAGGAGTTTATATGTCAAACTCCATCTTTCGGTTGTCAAAAGGGCAAACGGACACCACCAACGAATTTGTAGTACCAAAAAACTTAGGGGTAGCCGGAACCCGGCCGCCGAAAAATGTCCAGAGGCTGGCGAGTGGACCCCACTCTCCAATGAGGCGGAGAGTGAAGTCGTTTCCTTGCGACGTCCGGCCACCAGTTTTTGGCAGTTTTAAGTTTTTGAATATTTCGGATTTTTCAGTGAATTTTATTTAGTTTTTTATGAACAGAAAATTAATTCTTAATATTTTGATTAGCTAAAAATTAATTTAAACTTAATTCTGTTCGGTAAAAAATTTCTGAAAAATTATAAATACTTTTAGAATATTTGAATTCGTTAGACGTGTACTATTCTGATTTTTGAATTGATCGAAATATGTTTTGATCATAAATAATACGTATAAGTACGTTAAATAAGTTTATTTTTGTAAATGAGTTGCGAAAATAAAACTGGACCAAAATATTATTCTTTATTGTGATAAAGAAATAATTATGATTATTCGGACATTTATTGAACATCAAAGAAAATGGACTAGATTTGTCTCGTCTATTAAAGTTCCTATAAATTTGATTATTGATAAATTAACATATTATTATTACTGAAACCTTTCAAATATTGCTAGGTCCTTATTAGTATGCACCCTAATATATCATAAGATTTTTCTTATGGTTTGTTGTAGACCAGAAATTACGGATACTCATATTTGAAAGTTAAATTTATGCAATATTTATTTTATTTAAGATTGAAATAAATAATGCTTACTAATGATATTTATAGATAAATCGTGTATAACCAAATTTTATGGAACAATTAAATTTATAACAAAAACATGAGTGTTATGTTGATATTAAGAATGAGTTCTTAATTAAAATAAATATATTTTGGTCAAGTTAATAACACCATGAGAATAAGTTTCTCTGTTAAAAAGTTAAGAATAAGTTCTTACTTAAAAATAAATATTTGAGGATATTTATTAATTTTATAATTTATTATATGAATATAATAAATTGTATGTACTTAAGATGTAAGCACTAATATATATGAAATTGAAATCTCTATTTGTTAAATTGTTAAGAACAAGTTCTTAATTTAATAATGAATATTTGAGAATATTCATTAATTTTTTGTCAATTTATTATATGTGTATAATTTATCGTAGGTACTTAAAGAAGAAGTATCATATGGAAATTCCGAATGAGTTCAAAATCCATGTAATAAATATTTGTTAATATTTGTTAATAAAATTTATCATTGTACAATTTATTATATGAGTTCAATATATTGTAAATACTGTAAATGGCAATATTGATGAATTTTTATTCTTGTAATAAGTTATAAGAATATTGATATTTAATATGCATGTATATGAATTTAGAAAACTTTTTCATTAGAAAAGAGAGGGTGATTAAAGGCTATATGACTCTTTTTCGAATTGAATTCTAATGAAAATTTTTGCTAATAATTTGTTGGTTGTATGTTAAATATTTGTGTATTGTTCATATTCAAAAATCGTGCTCATGCAAAGAAATTGTAAGAATGAGTTCATACAATATAATTAATATCGACTATGGTTGAATTAATTAAATAAATAAAATGGGACCCAAGTGCAACTGAGAGAATGGGCATTAAAAGATTATATGTGCTATAATGTAACATGTTCTAGATTCCTACACCATAGTTATGGCTAAAGTTCAAGGAGGGAACAAACGTTTAGCACAGATTGGACAAAGGTCCATGTGAGTTAACAAAAGGGAAAATTAAAGATGCTCATAAATTATATCAAAATATTAGTATTTTCATGATAAAATCCACCCAAATAAGTTAGAGGGTAAGAGTCTAATGTTGATTATTACGTTAATAACGAGACATTTTATGTATTTATTAGAAATAGTTTCAATAAACATGAATAAAAGCATAAACGCTTTTATTATTAAAAAAGGCAAAGAGGTGGCTTATGAGCCTAATGACATTTGAGATGAAAGAAATAGATACATATTTCGAAAGTGAAATATTTTAAATTCTAATTAAGATTGTGAATTTAATGTCAAAGATATATCTAATTAACTCAAGCGTGAGTAAATTTGTATATTCAATATATCATATAAAATACAATTCATTTGTGAATTGTTGACTCAAGTATCATGTAGTGAGGACAGATGATCCTTTATATTTTTTCAAGTAATCCTGTATAGATAAAAGTATCTATGTAGAAATCAATTTAAGAGTTGAAATCACAGGAATTGATGTATTGTTATGTCTATAAAGTTAGATGTACAATGATTGTACATGATATCCTATTTCTTTCGAGATTTTATGGAATCCCATTTTTCTTACAATTGTGTTGAATATAAGATTCAACTTGTACTTTAAAAATAACAGTTCAAAATTGTGTTGGGACATATGTTGAATGATTGAATAATTTAATCTTTTGGATATTGATCCAAAAATAAATAATAAAGATATATTTTCAATTGTTTCTACTTCTATATGTGATTGAAATAGTAATACAATTTAATGACATATTACATTAAACTGTGTTGACTTAATTTGAATGAGTCGATTAAGTCAAAGAATGTTTAATCGTAAATTCAAATAAGTTTGAATTATTTATTTTTGTCATCTATAAGAAAATATGTAGATATCATTCAAAAGGTAAATGATTTCCTTTTATAATTAATATTTTACTGATCTAACCGGAAGGGAGGGCAAAAAGGCATGTGGCCTATTATATTTCATTTCTCTCATTAAATATTGTATAATATATAGTTTTGATTAATTGATATTTCATAAGATTGGAGCTTTGTACTGCTTCAAAAGGTTTATGAATCTTATTGAGAATTAATTAGTTTAAAACTAAAGCTTTGAGAACTGGTCGTGGTCAGGTACATTTTATTATGATAAAATTCAAGCTTTATGTGATGAAAATGAAATTAAACATAAGTATTCAATTTCTTTCACTCAACACAATGGTGTTGTTAAGAGAAGAATATGACTCTTCTCAGTGTGGTTAAATCAATGGTGGTTGTAACAGATTTATTTATCTCCTACTGAGGAGATATCATATTAACAACCACATAAAGTTTTAACCAAGTGCCTTCTGAATTTGTCTCTTCCACTACTTATGAGTTGTGGACATGTCAAAAACCTAATTTTTGTAACCATAACCAAGGAGAGGTTACAAATTTTTTCACCCATGATATATTGAGCAAGTATTAGTAACTACACTTAGGATGCAAAAGTGCATTTTTTTTAAAAGTATCATTACATGTCAAAAGGACATGTCGCAATAGGAGAAACACAAAGTGAGACAATTCAGATCAAGTATTGTTGTCTTCTTAGAGAATAAGTTCACTAAGTTAGATGAGTTGAACCATTATTTAGTATACCATTTTCCTTAAAATTGATGAACATATCTCTCCATTAGAGTGGGAGAAATTTTTAGGTCCATGAATATGTTCAAAAACCTCAAAACATTACGAATGATCGAGATCAAGGTCTTGACCAATTTTCTATGTTTTTTGTAACTAGATAGATCCAAACTTCAGTGGGAGTATGGAACATGGTTCAAGTGGGGCATAGAGAATTTTGAAAAATGTATGAGATATTCATCAAAATTTGGAACTACAGAAAAATAGTTGAATATCGTCAATTGATGTATTGATGGCATGACTATTTTGCTTTAATTGTTTAGTTCATAAAATGATGATGAGAGAAAGAGACTCTCCCATTCCCACACAAGAATAATGGATTAAAATTATGGAAAAACAATGGCTTCGATGAAGTCCAACAGAGTTTATAAACTCGTTGGTTAGTCATAGGAAAGAAAGGCTATGAAGAACAAGCGGGTTCTCAAGCATTAGGTTGATGACAATATCAATGGATATTAAGTTCGCCTAATTGCAATAGTGTTATACACAATCCATTAGACGATCCATGCTATTATAACAAGTCAAGATCTAGAACTAAATCAAGTGGATGTTAAGACTATTTTCTTTCTCTATTGTGAGAAGATAAATAAATCTACAAGGAAAGACCGGTAGATTTGTAACTAAGGCAGAAACAAAAGGTTTGTACGTTGAAAAATGATCAATTTATTGCCTCAATTAATCTTGAAAGATCAAGAAATATTTGATTTTATAATCAGATCGAATAGATTTGTTAGTATGTCATTGCATGTCAATGACGTTCTGATAGCTGGAAATGACATGGAATGTGTGAATTAGATCAAAGTTTGATTAATATCAAAATGTTAAATGGTAGTTCTAAGTAAAATTGCTTATACCCTTAGAATTAAGATTTCAAGAGATTACTCAATGAAGTTGTTAACCTTGTCTTAAGAGACATAAACCGACAATGTTCTTGAGTTTTCAATATAAGCAATCTTAAGCCTATATGTATAACCAGATGGATAAAGGTCAAAGTGGACCTAACATTTGCACGTGTCCCATAACGCAAATGAGAAAATAAATGAATGATTAATTTTCCTTATATGAGAGCTTTGTGAAGCCTCATATATACACTATAGTGTGTATACAATCTGATATTTGTAATACAATTGGCATTATAAGCATATATCCCCAAATCCAAGAAAAGCACATTAAAAACTGTGAAAAGGATACTGAGGTACCTTAAAGGCATTGTAGGCTATTTTTGTGTTGTTAGTTTGCAATAATATGCAATTAAAAGGATGCACAAAAGGCAATTAGGTTAGAGACATGGATAAAATAATATCCATATTTTAATTTTATCTTCTTAATCGACAATAGTATCATATTATGAAGCAACATGAAATAAACTTATGCCGCCCTATCCATAATAGAGTAGAGTGTATGTGATACTCTTATTTAGAAGCTAATTGATTAAGAAAGTTAATGAACCATCTTTATATTACTTCTTCAAATGCTCAAATTGTAATTAAAAAGGAAAATGACAGTCAATCTAATATAACTTTTGCTATGGAATCGAGGTTCCGTATCAAATTAAAGCATATAAAGATTAAGTATCATTTTTCTATATAGCACGTAAAAGGTTCAACATGAAAGATGTTTATGTTGAATATGCTAGATCTACCGGATCTAAGTCATATGGTTAAGGACATATTATTCAACAGAGTTTGAATTTTGCAATACACGAGTGCGAATATTATTTATCAATATTTGCTGTTATTGAGATGCATGTAAGACAAAGAAATAGCTCACTCACACGAGCGTTTACCCTTGTTCTATTATTAGATAACAGATGCAAAGGATGAGACTATTTTTGAACAAATGAGAGCTTATTCAATAATGGATGTCGTCTTGTTTGAAATATGAAAAACGTTTTCATGAAAGTGCAAGAGTCACATATTAGCAAAGGTAAGTTTGTAAGAGATTATATGTAATCTACAAATGGACTTGTTACAAGTAACATGCTACTATTATGTCTTTGTAGCCAAAAGTAGTTCATAAAGTAAGCGAACTAAAGTTAAATGTTTTGGCACATCTAACTGATGCTTTTGTATGGTGTTAATGAGGCATGCGCTTCTTTCAAATGGAAAGAAAAGAACACCATAACACATGATTTCATACCATGTGTGCTTATCGACCATGAGATGGAAAAGAAATGATCTCAGCTTTTCCTAGTGTGAGACTCAAGCAGCGAAACTATGGTTTTGTTAACTTGCTATCCTCAGGACCCTAACTTATTCTGAAAGTATAGTCTAATGTGGCTGTTTTGGAAGGAGACTCTGAAGAGATTAAGTATGATTCGACCTTGAATGAGCCCGACTGGACAAGCGAGTTAGATTATGATGGAAGGAATATAGTAAAAGGGAAAGATTGCCATGTGTTCACATCTTAAGTTTCTATGTTTCACAACCCAGGTAGTTATGTATGTGTGCATAGCTGTGATGATAGAAAACTGTAGAGATCAAAGGATTACACTGGATGTGATATGGAATCTAGGATGATGCATACAATGCTTCGATGTTTTTCAACGAGCTGCTATATATCTCCAACGATTATATAGCATAAGAGCTCTCAAGGTATGTTGGTCGCACGAACTAATTGCAAGTACGAAAGAGACAAAAGTAATAAATCTGTTCTGTTACATGCGGGTGGGAGATGTTGGATTTTAGACCCCGATCCGCCCGTACCAGTACAGGTGTGATTCATTTCGGTGTTAGCTTTAGACCCATTATACCTGTATTAGTATTGATGTAGTCTAAAGCGTACAATATATATAAGTACATGTTAACCGAATGAAAGTTAATGGGTCAAATATATTATAAATATATAATATAAGAGTTGCCAACAAGTGCCCATGACAGCTTGTTGACGATTTGGAGAATTGAAGTCCACACAATTGTGGACTTCATTTTATATATATATATATATATATATATATATATATATATATATATATATATATATATATATATATTCCAACGATTATATAGCATAAGAGCTCTCAAGGTATGTTGGTCGCACGAACTAATTGCAAGTACGAAAGAGACAAAAGTAATAAATCTGTTCTGTTACATGCGGGTGGGAGATGTTGGATTTTAGACCCCAATCCGCCCGTACCAGTACAGGAGTGATTCATTTCGGTGTTAGCTTTAGACCCATTATACCTGTATTAGTATTGATGTAGTCTAAAGTGTACAATATATATAAGTACATGTTAACCGAATGAAAGTTAATGGGTCAAATATATTATAAATATATAATATAAGAGTTGCCAACAGGTGCCCATGACAGGTTGTTAACAATTTGGAGAATTGAAGTCCACACAATTGTGGACTTTATTATATATATATATATATATATATATATATATATATATATATATATATATATATATATATATATATATATATATATATATATATATCCAACGATTATATAGCATAAGAGCTCTCAAGGTATGTTGGTCGCACGAACTAATTGCAAGTACGAAAGAGACAAAAGTAATAAATCTGTTCTGTTACATGCGGGTGGGAGATGTTGGATTTTAGACCCCGATCCGTCCGTACCAGTACAGGTGTGATTTATTTCGGTGTTAGCTTTAGATCCATTATACCTGTATTAGTATTGATGTAGTCTAAAGTGTACAATATATATAAATACATGTTAACCGAATAAAAATTAATGGGTCAAATATATTATAAATATATAATATAAGAGTTGCCAACAAGTACCCATGACAGCTTGTTGACAATTTGGAGAATTGAAGTCCACACAATTGTGGACTTCATTATCTCATATATATATATATATATATATATATATGTCAATATGTAGAGAAAAAAGAGCAACGGCTCTTCCTCTCTTTTATTTTCTGTTTGTCTCTATTTTACTTTAGTTTATGGTTTGTGTAACGTTCTCTCATAGGATGTAGTTCGTTACCTGACTAGTAATACGTAGTTTTCGATCATATGCTTTCCGCTACATTTTCTGAAGATGTTTTCTGTATTGAAAAATGTACTTAACTGTCTTTTACTCTATATATTATTATGATGTGTATTAAAAATTTCTTGAATAATTTTTATTTTTTCAAGAATAAATAGATACTTCTAAGTTGTTATGGGTCCAATCAATAATTTTGATGGATTCACATCCATAACATATACATATTTATAGAGCTTTTTTATATGGCTCTCGGTATTCCAACATAAAATAGTGTCATGTAGTTGATATGTATAATTCTTCTCCAATTAAATTTTTGTGGAAGTTTTTTAATTGTAAATAAATTACACTTATCAATTACTTGGGTGGATGGACATTTAGTGCCGAGAGCCATGTAAAAAAATTCTATATTTATACTATATTTTTTAAAAAATATAGAATCCAAGGACCCTATTTTAACTAACGCGGCTTTGGGACTGCCTATCAGCCCATCTACTGATGATTTTGTGCAGTAAGAGTGTGTTAATTCTAAATATATATTGACTTTTGCAATAAAACTTCAAACGCAAGTGACTATTGAAAAACAAAATGTGTTAAAGGCGTTAAGTTGGAGAGTCATTATTAGAGATTAGAAGTGGGACCAAAGTGCACATTTGGAGAAGGTCTACACTAAGTGATTCATGATTAATAATTTAACTATATATCATAACATTGATCAATTAATTAAATCATATTTATAATTCTACTGTTATTCTTCAACAAGTCGTGACCATCAGGGTTCAGAGAAATCAAACTCCAAAAAAAAAGATAAAGAAAATTGTAAAAGGAAAATTAATCTCTGTGTCAGGAAATTACAAAGGATCGGGTGTTTTTATGAAAAAAAAACTTTTTATACAATTTTTGTATTGTCTGTAGATAGTCTAAACCATTAATAGGCATGACGAAACATTATAAAATATCATTTTCATGTTAAATAATTTGGTACTTTATATACAAAGAAAGGTCAATTGCATGAAGATCCCCTAAATTTGGCACGGAAAGTTAGATGTCATCCTAAACTTTTAAAAGTTCCAGTTAGCCCCTTGAACTTGGTAAAAGTGAACCAGTTTGTCCCCTCATTGCCATGTGCCAGATTCTAGTTAGTTTGACTTTTCAAAGATGTCATTTTTATGATTTTTTTCTCCAATCAGAAGCTTACATGTGGCAATAAGGGGGCAAACTAATTCACTTTTGCCAAGTTCAAGAGGTTAGCTGGAACTTTTGAGAGTTCAGGGTGACATCTGATTTTTCATGTCAAGTTCAAGGAGCAAATGATGTATTTAACTTGAAAAAAGATTTATGTATGTGCTTCACCCATAGTCAAGTGGTGTTGTATTGTACATTTGTGTCCTATCTTCTGTTTCTTTCATTTTCGGAATATACTTTGCTTTTATGGTCTGATTATCTGTACTTAATCAGTGCTTAACAATCCTTAATGACAATTAATTATCAAGCATTTAGAATATATGTGTCTCCTTAATGGAACTAGCTAATTATCTGTCACACTCTCATTGCTTCATTCTAATGTTCGTGTTCCTCAAATTGTACTATTGGAACAAAAAATATATATATCTAATTCTAAATGGAAATCAAGCAAATATAATGTACATAAATTATTGGATTCATATAATCCAACAATTTTAACAAAATTATTGGTTAATTTAATTATAGTGTGACTCTAATTTTGGTGGAATCCACTAAAAATAAGTTATTGATGAAAATAATAAATTTGTTGAGAGAATTTATTACAGTTAACCAGGAATATTTATGTGGAAACTATGATTGATGTGTCAGCTTTAAGTAGGAGTATGTCTTACCTTTTTTAAGGTATAAGGAGAGAATATGACCTGTTAATAAACTCAAATAAATGGGTCGATTGGATAGTTATGAATTATCTGATTCAGCATGCCTCAACCAAGTCAAACCTGAATTCATCTAGGAGAGGATTGGTAATTTGGAACACTGATATGAGTGAGTGTTTGGTACCAATGTTATCAATATCACATCGGGTCTTATATCGGTGAGGTTAATGGTATGTGGTATAATCGGTATTATCAGTATTATTGGTGGTTTTAATAGTTTTTTTATTTTTTAAAGAATATATATTATTTATGCTTTTTAGTGGCTAATGTAACATTTTTTAGGTCTTTTGCAACGAATTCCACATGTTGTCATAGGGGTTTTGGAAAGAAATATATATTATTTAGGTTTCCAGTGGTTATTGAAATTTTTTCTGGGTCTCTAGCAACATTTTTATCTTTAGCAACGCTTTTCTGAGTTTTTAGCAATATTTTACATTTTGTCTGAAGGATTTTGAAATAATCGCGTTTGAACTGATACGCCGGTTTACCGGTTGTTTGTGGTTCTACTCAGTTTTCTCCGATTCTTTACTAAAATCGATTTTTACATATACCATACCATAGCCATGATCAATTCACGATAAAACCAATCGAACCAAGGTACAATATTGATAACATTATTTGGTACTACATGGACAACCATTTTTTTATAATTTTAAACTTAATGATATTATTAAATGATTTTTTATACCTAATTAATTAATTAATTAAGAGGCACAAAATTACTAGCAATACAAAAAAAATATCCGCAATAATAAACTATAACAATGATTACAAATAGTAATAGATAAGCTAATTATAAACCACGAATAATCATAAACTACACATTGGAATATTGGCAATCAGTATCACAATAATATGGTTAATATGTCCTCACATGTCAAAAAGTTTCCCTTTTTTTAGGTGTTATTTAGTTCATGAAATAGAATTTAATATAGCAGAATAGGAAAAATATTACTTACCGTTTAAAGAATACCTATTATGTTCCGCCATATCTCATTCTATTTTTGTCAACTAAACTAAACGGCTTCAGCGTTGAAATCCGAATTCTTAAGGAACTGTTTAGGTTTCTAGCGGATGAATTGCTTATTATATTCACAATTGATTATTGTTGAATTTCTGCCAATTTATTTTTTTTAAGAAAATTGCTCATATAAACTTACAATAATAATAAAAAAAAGTCTTATCTCACTCCCGCCAATCTAAATATATATAAAAGGACTTATATGGCTGTAATGTGTATTGTTTAATAAACGAAGCAGAAAATTAAAAGATGAGTCCCACAAGCAATTAATGATTGCCATCTTTAACCTAAAGCTAAAACTTCAGGGGAAAATAAAGATTTTGCTTCCTAAATGATTTTTTCATGGACAATCAACAAAGTAATCAATTCCAGTCTACCTCTATAGCTTGGTCCAATCCTCTGATCCTACTATGGAATATTGATTAATTAAACTCAAAAAAAAAAGTATAATTCCACTTATCACATTATATATGAACATGTTTTTCAAAAAAAACATTATATATGAACATTTACTCTTCATCTCATTCTATATGAGGTCGGTTATATTGGTCATTTGAGGTCATGGCGCTCTATCAACGGCTATAATAATCTCTAGTCTACCTCTTCCTCTACTCTTCTATATGTCCATATAAGTTATCACACTTTCCTAATTGGAGTATCAAATTATCTTAATATTACATTATAAACACAATTATTAATTACTTTATAATTGATCAACTAAGCAAAGAGAAATGGGTTTGGTAGATGCCTAGCCCTTTTGTCCTATAAGGATTTTAAAAACAATATGATATTATGGGTATTAATAAAAAAAAATTGAAGAATGGAAGAGAGTTAAAATAATTAAATATGTAGACCATTAAGGGAACCAATTTTAATTAAGTATTCATTAGTGTATCATCCACATCTCTCCTCCTCAAGTGTTTATAAACATTGATCATCATGTTAATTTACTCAAGTTAAGCTTAAAATCAATTCAATTTTTTAAAAAAAAATTAGAACAATCCCCAATTGAAATTAATTAGAATATGACTGGTTCAGGTTCTCCTTGTGGTGCCTGCAAATTCTTGAGAAGAAAATGTGTTAGAGGATGTGTTTTTGCACCTTATTTCTGCCATGAACAAGGAGCCACACATTTTGCAGCAATTCACAAAGTTTTCGGTGCTAGCAATGTGTCGAAATTGCTTGCTCATCTTCCCGTTTCTGACCGATGTGAAGCAGCCATTACTATCTCTTATGAAGCTCAAGCTAGGCTTCAAGATCCTATTTATGGCTGTGTTTCTCACATTTTTGCTCTTCAACAACAGGTACCTACTTTTATTCAATTCATCGAAACCCTAGCTACCCGGTTTCTTAATTTTCTAAGGTCTTACCTATCAGCTTAAGTTTTTCAATACTGATCAGGTTTTTTAGTACTTTTTTTGTATGATTGTTATTTGACATGTTGAATTTGTTTTAGGTTATAAATCTACAAGCGCAACTTGCTTGTCTAAAAGAACAAGCAGCACAAACTTTGATCAATGGAAACTCGGGTGGGGCGGGAAAGCCTAATGAGAGAAAACCGCCTTTTATAACACAACAAGATCTTCAAAATTGGTTTCAGCAGTCAGGGAATTCAAATTACTCTACAAATAACCCACAATTCAACCCGAGCTGCACAGGATCATATGGCGAAAACGAGTTTGTATCGAATATGGATCCTTATCGTGTGAAAAATTACGGAAATTCATCATCATCGTCATTTAATAGCTTTGAAGAGGCTAATAATCAGTCCATTGATGATAGGCAATGGATTAGTTGTCCAGATTCTGGCGATGATCTTCGATCAATTGCTTTCGGGTACTTTCAGCACTCTTGATTCATCATCAAAATTCCATTATGAATATATTATATAAATGGTTGAAGGTGGAGCAGGATTTTTCAGATTTTATTTTTGATTTAATTGGATCTGCTGCATACTTTTAAAAGTGCACTTTTGTTGCCATAAATAAAAGCTAAGAACCCTAGATTTTGGCAAATCGGAAACCCTAAATTCTCCACCCAGTTTTATAATTTTTTTTCTTCTTATAGTGTAATCTCCGGTATATGTAGAATAATATATAGTTTCAATTTTCTCTTAATTAGAAAAATAAATTCTTGTCTTATTTTTAGGGAATTTCCTTTGTTTATTGACCTATTTTGAAGAAATTTGAGGCCTAAATTTTGACCTAATTAATGAAGAACTTGTGTTATTTTGTAAGTAATTTGATGATTCAGAGTATTCTGATACTTTTTGGTTGCTCAAACAAATACACGTTGAGTAGTTTTCGATTGGCCCCTGCATGTTTGAGACTCAAAACTGATACCTCTCAAGATCTTCTGACTTAAGAACCTTAATTTGGAGAGTTTGATAGAAATGTTGAAATGTGACTCGAAAGTTGAATGAGTAAAAAAATATGTTAACAATGAACATCAAGCGCACATTTTAGTCTGTGTTGGCATAGCTAGAACTACTTTTAACACACTTTACAGGAAGCAGACGAAAAGCAGGACAACGATTCCAAACTAGCCCTAACTCTAATTATAAGTATATGATGCCTAATGATACCAATATGGCATTTGTACATGAACTTTAAGGAGCAAAAGTCCAGCATTTGGTAAAGTATGCTTGTTGGGCAATGATCAAACATGAAAGACAGAAGCTTGAAGAACAGATAATTAATTAATATAATGAATTAGCCTCCAATAAAGAAGTGCCTAATTATCATAATTAAAAGAAATTGTACAAAAATGATCCCAAGAAAGTTAAAATGTACCTTGTGGCTAAGCTAGCTACTTAATTCATTTATTGTGCCTAATTAACCTAACTCCGCCCTCCATTACTTGTCGTATTTCACATTTGGTTTTCTTTTTTGGTATGTGAGATTTCATTGCTTAACATATACTCCTAGTGGAAGGGCGTAGCTAGATTAGCTATCCAAGAGTTAAGCAGTTAGTAAACACAACACTCATTGGAATTTTCAATGACCGGTTCTGTATAGTTTAAGTATTTCTCAGACTGATGTCTTAGCTTAGTAGTTGATGTTGAATCTTTGATTCTAGAGGTTACAGGTTTGAACCACGTCTACGATACATGGAGATTTCTCTTTATGTTTAATAATATAAGTGTACTTGGGCAAATTTATAATTAAAAAAACTATTTCTCTTTAATTAGGCCATGTCCTCTTGGACTGCAATTCAATTCACTTCAGTTCAGTTCAAACCACTTCAATTTAGTTCAGTTCAAACAATTTCTGTTCAGTTCAATTCAATCCACTGCAGTTTAGTTCGGCTATGTGTGGTTATAAATTTGCACTGTAATAAGTTCACTTCAGTTCAACCAACTTCAATTCAGTTCAGCTTTCAAAAGTTGAAAAGAACAGAAACTTCGTTTCTCAAATAATTGTATTCTTTTATGTGATTATTTCGATTTTCAAAATATGTTACTTCGATCAATTTATAAATTGACAAGTAAATTCATGAATACAAGGTTTTTGTTAGATGAGATAGAATTCTTGTGATTCCTTTCCATTCCAAAGCTGCCAATTAATTTTCTCAATTAATAAATTGGTACTAGTATTTTTTTCCATTTGATTATACTATCGGAACTTGCTGCTAATTATATGGTTGATTTATTTTTATTTAATATCTAGACTACATGATTGAGCTTCTTTGATGAGTTTAATAATTTTTATGCCTTAAAATATAGGATTAAGTTGTTATTTTAATTTTGATTTGGATTGAATTCTAGTGTATACCTTAGTTCTTTGCATTTCATTATGATATTAAGGAACTGAATTAATGAAATAATTACACAGTCTTGTTTGCATAGATACTGAAAATGCATCCAGGTATTTATCGGCCCGATATGTCTAGTGTTGCTTTGAAGAAATCGGAGTGCTCACAAGAAAAAAAGAATATACATAGGGAGTATATATTTACCTTCAGTAGTTGTCTATGGGCTTACAATAATAAGAAAAGAAAGCATTATCTCAGCTCGTCCGAGTGTGGACTCGAAGCTGCGACTTCTAGTATCACAGTTTCAAGACTCAACCACTAAATCAAGCCTTATGTAGTTTGATTTGATTTATGAGAAAATAATTTTTCTTTTTACATTTTCTTGCAAACTACTGAAGAGGCTTTGAATGGAAAAAAAAAACTCATTTATTACTAATTAAAGAAAACAAAGTAGTCAACACGGAAAGACTTTGAGCCTTTTGTGCTTAACTTCCAGCTCAATTGTGTTCTTCTTTTTAACAAGTAATTAAAATAATAACCAAACTAGAAAACAAAAGACACCCATGTGGCAATAAATTCAATATACATGGAAGTGTTCCTAAAGTTATACTCTTAGACAATTTAATTATGTAAACTCCAAGAAGCATTTTATTAAAGGGAAATTTTAGAAAAGTATAGTGTGTTTTTATTCATTTGTAAAATGGGGTATGAAGAATTATTTTTTTATAAAATAAGGTCTGTGATTTAAAAAATTTACAAATAAAGAATAATCAATATTAAATAATGTCACAAAAAATGAGTAATCTTGTTCGTTTTTATCAAAATTTTTGTAGGAAGGTTAATAAAAAATATAATACATATCGGTGAAAATTTTAAAATTTTTTTCAATAGTACAAATATTTTTTTAATTAAATTATAATAATAAACTTTAAAAATTATAGAAAAATAAAAAAATTATTTAAAAATTACTCAAATCTTGACGTATAATTTTTAAATAATAAAGTTAAATTATTAAAATATTCAATGTAACGCCATTATTTTAAAATCATAGAACCCTTTTACAAATTTTATAAAATCACATACTCTATTTTATAAAATAAAATTTCTCAGAGTGAAACTAAAGTTAATTTTTTTTTAAGTTTGCCCATTTAATAAGCCCAACCATACCATATATCAACTGTACCCATTGTTTTGAATTAATTAGGAACTTAATTGAACCGAATTCCAATAAAAAAAACAAGTCTGAGTAATCGTAATTTCCCAATCAAACAACCAATAATTATAGAATTTAATGCTTCCAAATTAGGAATTGGAATTTTATTAAACTATCTCTCCTCTCAAATTAGGAGTGAACTTTAATTATATTATATAAAAACATTTGACGACTAAACTATTAAGTAATTACCTCTATAATCCACCATCTAAATTCTGTTGATCTATTAACATTACAAAAATTTACATACATCAACAAAAAAAAAAGTATTTCCCCTCTACAAAACAACCCAAAATTCAAACTTGATATAGCATTCCGACCTCTAGTGTCGAAGCATGCGGTAAACTAATTTCATAAGTGGGCGCCCGGCTATTCCTTCGCAAAAACTCGTACCCGTAATTAATCACAAACTTCTTTATCAGACTCGAACCTTGCTTAGCCTTCATATACGAGTGTCCGAGTATATATGCCACCCCCGCTTCCCTTGCCTCGTTTAGTTCATTCAACTCGTCCCTCGAAGCCCTATCGATCTTAGGGCTTTCGGGGATCACAAACCGTACCCTTTTCCTAGGTTGACTAACACGAGGCGATTTTATCTCTTTCAACTCGGGTGAACTCCCCGAGTCTATATTAGGAGTATCATAGTGTATCCCCTCGGTATGCGTGGAACATGTACCGACCACCGTCATTTTATCGTCGTTTTTCTCGGGATCATCGGATTCCTTGCTTCCGGAACGTATAAACTCGGCTATGCTACATACAAGGTCGTTTTCGAACTCCATGTCGTCTTTGTGTACATCGCGGTATCCGTACCGTACAATGCACCTATAGAGGCGATACTCTCGTGGGCCGATATGGCCCACGAGGAACCGCTCCTCGGGTCTAACGTGTGGGACCGGAACGGACTTGATGCAAAGAAAGACCAAGACTTGGTGGAATGCGGGCAGGTTAGTGACGAAATGGGAGAAGATCGCGGGAATCCCCGAGACTAGCTCGGTGTGGATGAGGCCGATGCCCCGGACCCGCACAATGCCGAGACTAGGACCTAAGTCTAGTAGCCAATTTATGGAGACCTTGTTTTGTACATCGAATTCATACTTCTTGAGTGTGCCGTAGTGCCAAATACACATAACGGCTAAAAAGATGAATGAAAGTGCGATTGGGACCCACGCGCCCTCGAGGAACTTAACAAGGGAAGCCGTGAAGTATAGTGCTTCGATCGTGCCGAAGAAAAACACAAAGCAAGTTGCGAGAAAGACGCTTTTGTGCCAGCATAAGACGATTACTAGAGACATTAGGCAGGTGGTTACGAGCATAACGGTTATAACTGCCAAGCCCGATGCATTGCCCAATCGCCTTGTGTCTCGGAAACCGATAGTGACAGCTAAGCATAACATCATCAAAGTCCAGTTGATTTCAGGGATGTAGATCTGACCGTGGATTTTGGTCGATGTGTGGACGACTTTGACCTTCGGAAAGCAACCTAAAGCCGAACATTGCTTGATGATCGAGAAAGTTCCGGTAATTATAGCTTGGCTTCCTACTACCGCAGCAAGTATGGCAATGATAAGGACCGGCCATCTTAGTTTATCTGCAACAGAACAGATAGTACTTTCAGTAAGCCGAAGCTTTTCAACAATAAAAAATGGAATGAAAATAACTCGAACACGAGTACCTGGTACAGACACGTAAAATCCAACCCTGTAGTCGTTTTCATCGAAATGATGCTTCGATAGATAGGCCGCTTGCCCCATATATGCAAGAACCAAGGATGGATATACCAAAGACGTGAAAGCAATCTGGCGAATTTTGAATTACGCAATGTGATTAAAATTCTGGAATGCTAAGTATGTTTCGTTTTAAAATTCGAATGTTTACCTTGATTGACAGTTGGGAAAAGTGTCCAAGATCAGCAAACATAGCCTCGGAACCTGAATAACGAAAAATTTTATTAAAACAAACCACCATAGTGGTTAAAGGCGCACCTAGGCACAAAAGCGCAACGAGGCGCAACCTTGCTAAACTGCAAGGCGCTTGACTGAGGTGACGAGGCGCAAGGCGCGCAGCGCCTTGCGCAAAAAGCACCAATCTGAAAAATTATGCAAGCCACCATGTAATATACAAGCAAACTCAGTGAACAAAAAGTAATCGAGTGTTTACCTGTTATGCACAGCAAAATCCCGCCCAACGACATCCAGCCTCCTCGTTGAGTTTTTTTCAAGAACTTGTACATATAATAGGGCGATAAAGCTTGATAGACGTGAGGATTCCAATGTATGATATTGTATAGACCAATGGTACCGATGCAGAAAAGCCATATTAGAACAATGGGAGCGAAAAGAAACCCGACCCTGTGGGTCCCATAATGCTGAAGTGCAAATAAGCCTATCAATATGATGCAAGAAACCGGAACTTCTACATCTGCAAAAAATTAAGTAACTTTAAAGCCTATTCGAGTCTTGTCAAGAGCATATACTCAATCAAGTCTATATCAAACTACAAGAATGATCTAAAACTAATAAAAAAGATCAAATTGACAAAAACAAATATTCGGTCCTCTCAAAAAATCCACATCAGCATTGACTAATTCAAAATCCACCAAAATACAGCTGCCATAACAAGCCACTTGTAGAGATGACCTACCAGCCACTGTATAACTCAACCAATTTGTAGTCTTAAAGACTTGAATTTCTTTAAGCAGCCCATTATGCACAGTAAGGCTATGCCCTTTTCAACTTATAAGTAGTTGTATTGAACTGAAATGTACTTATTTCAGTGTAAGTAGATATGTATGCAGTACTGATAAGTGTTGAACTGTACTGAACTGAACTAAATGGATTATAAGTTGAAAAGAACAGAGCCTTAGATGAATACCGAAAGACCGAAATCCTTCGTAATGTGCTAAAACAACAAATTGCTGTAATAAAAGTAACATATAAGGCTAATAACAGTATAACAAAATGGAGTTTAAACTGGGAATTTGAATACAAAATTGAAGATTCAAAGGGATAGAAGATATTTACATTTGTGATGCTCCTTTGCCATGGACAGCTCAAGACCAGACACAGCAGAAAACACTGCACATAATCAAAAACCAGTAAATTACTTGAAAAAACACAAAAACATAAGCAATTTGAAAGGAACAAAAAAATCCTAGATTATTACCAGAAATAGCAGGGGTTAAGACACCATCACCAATAACCATACAAGTCCCAATCAAAGCCAAAACAAGCAAAAACCTCTGCAAAACTCTGTATTTCTCCAAAGTAGATTTCAATCTAGCCCCAATATTTGATTTTGGTGAAAATTCAACCCCTTCTTTTTTGTACTCATAGAGCTCCTCATCTGCTAATTGATTGTTAGGGAGCGAGTTGACTCGGGCGTATCGACACAGTAGCGAGTACAAGGCAAAAGTACCCCCTTCCCCATTATCATCTGCTCTCAACACTATAAAGACATACTTCAACAAAGGAACCAAAGTGAGTGTCCAAAACACAAAGGACAGAACCCCAAAAATCTCCTCGTTTGTCTCAGAATGATGAATGTCTTCTGCAAAAGTACTCTTGTAGACATACAATGGTGAAGTGCTTAAATCTCCATAAACTACTCCCAGGCTTTGATAGGCCAAAATTAGTACTGTTCTCCATGACTCTTTCTGCAAAAAAAACTACTAAATCAATCTCAATTACACAATTTTGCAGTAACTAATCCCTAATCAATGAAATACCCAATTCACCTTCACACGATTCTGATAAAACCCAGTTTCCAGATCCATGATAAGAGAGCTCAAACTATATAAAAATCCATACTTTATGAGATTGGGAAATCCAAAGACTTTATAAACAGTGACCCATTTGCCAAAACACAACCCACCCCAGAAAAAAAAATAACAATCACACAGAAATCACAGCAGGGAATGAATTAAGTAAAAATCTGATAGAAATATTAATAAAACAGTTCATAAAAATTGTTTCTTTCCGCTTTGTCTTTATTGAGTGAGCAGTTGAACAACCATGGGAGGAAGACACAAGAAACGCTGAAATAGATTAAAGAATTAGCCCCAAAAAACAAATTAGAATAATTGGCGTGCGATTCTCAATTGGGAAAAGACTAAAGAGAGAAAGGGAGTTTTTTTTAGTGAGAGAAAATGTAGAGATAGAGAGAGGAGTTGGAGAAATTTTGAGTTTTATAGTTGGTGATTAAATATGGGTTTTTTAAGGGGATGATGAAAGTGGGAACGTGCAGTGCAATTAAAATCGGAGCTTTGGCATCTAATGCTAAGATTCCATTGAAGATATCTTTGCTTTTCAAGTTTTCACTTTCAGTCAATCTTTGGCTGCCTCGGATCATATTCTACTGGGTTTAGTTTACTCGGTCATGGAGGTCGAAGCCGTTTTCAATTTTAAAGTATGAAACCAAAATATATTGAATTAAATTTAATTAGATTAAATTAAAATTAAAAATACTAAAATTAAACTCTTTCTAAACAAAAATTAAAAATATTAAAAATATATTAAGAATAATTAATAATATAAATGATAATAATAATATATCAAAATATTATTATTATATTAATAATAAAAATAATTTATAATATTTTAAAATAATATTATATTATATTATAATAAAATTAATTATTAATTATTAAATATTGAAATTAAACTAAACTAAAATTTATATGAAATTGAATAGAAATTACGACTGAAATAAAACTTTACTTGATTAAATAGAATTTAATAGAATAAATTATAAATTAAAAAGAATAGGACTTAAATAGATTAAATGGACAACCTGACTATATCTTAATAGGTGTAGCTCAGTTAGTAAAGTAGACTGAGCAGGTTGGAGGAGAAAAAGATTCAAATCTCATTAAATACATTTATTGGGAGGGATGAGGAGCCTTAACTGCTACTAAGCTCCGAATAAAATTATCTCGTAAATATTAAAAAATAAAGTTAAAAAAGATCACAGAAGTTCATTTGAGATTTAGAATATTATTCTTTTGGATTGAATTAAGTTGGATAGAATTGCATTTAGTATAAGTTAATGATTATTAAGAACTAAGCTAAATATAATTGATTTGATGTCAAGAAAATTTTCTTAATTGTTGTAAATAAACTTTGATTTTAATTTAATTTCTACCATGATCCAACATTTCATTTCATTAAATATGTTGATGTATATCAACAATCCGTAGTTCAGTTGACAATGCAAGTTAAGTAAGTTGGAGGTGAATAAGGTTTGAATCCTAATAAATACACTTGTTGGGAGAGGTGATGAGCCTTAACTGTGACTAAGCCCTGAATAAAATTATCTCAATAAAAATACTTGTAAATATTATAAAAAAATTTATTTAGATGTATTGCTTTTCACTATTTAATTTGTCATTTTAACCAATTTTTATTTTTTTAATTTAGTTTTAAAGATCAAAATTTCAGATTGAATTTGGGTTAAGAAGACTCTCAAAATAAACTAATAGCTACTAACTAATGTGAAAAGCTAATAATTGGAAATTTATTTACTTAATTAATTTAGAAACACCTTTTTGAAGTGAGGTTGTACTATTGAAGATGTGAAATAATAATATTGGTAAAGGTCCTTTGATAAGAGAATGGTCAGTTCATATAATTGAAGTTTATTATAAAGCGAAAAGGCTGCTATCATATTTGATTATATAGTCAAATTATTTATTAACATCACATCTTAGGGATTTAAGATTCAAAGAATTAATTCTTGTTGGGAGACTTATTGATTAACTATTTATCGACAAATAATGGGTAACTAATTTAAATTTGTTGTCTCTACTGCTATTAAAATCTAAACAGGGACATATAATGAAAAAAAAAAGGGGACGGTAACAAGATTAATAATGTAATTTACATTATATATTAGTCAAGCACATTTTCGTACTTTTACTCTGTTACTAGTGTAAATGCGGTTTATAGCCGTTATAATTAGTTAGTTAGAATTCTTAGGATTCTTCTTTCTCTTTCCTCTGTCGAGAGCTTTAGTAATTTTTCCTTTTTTTTTATCGATGAAACCTTTTAGCTCTATTTTTTCAGTTATGCTCATCTTTTATAATTGTCAGGTGATATATTTAAATCCGATTTTAACTATTCAATTATAATTATTTAAAATTATTTTTAAAGTTAATTTGATATTATTCTTTTAAATTAAAATTATTGTTAAAAATAGGTCTCGAAAGTGAGTTTTTTTATGTTAACCATTTTGAACTTGAAAAAGCAATCATAAACTTGCTTTTATATTTACCAAAAAAAACTTGCTTTTATATGTTTTGGGAGTAAAAGTTACAGGAACTGTTAACAAATATTACCCACAGTAAAGTAATATCTTAATCAAATGGGTTTAACTGAAATTGAAAATAAACCTATATTTATATTCCTAGTGTCGCATAACTGTACCTTAATTTCACCTTATTAAGCTCGCATACTATAAGAATAACTATTAAAGTATGAATTAAAATTTCATTATACCTAAAATGTAACGCATAAAATAATAAGGATTGGTTCAAATGGTAGGCGGTTTGGTATTGTTTAAGCAAGATCTCGAGTTCTGGTCATAGTGAAAGCAAAAAATACTTAATCAAAGACTCACCTATCATAGCTAGGTACGCAATCTGAATCAAATATAAATATCATCGAAATAAAATTCTAATGAATAAGATGAGAAAAAAATTGTAACTTACGAATAAAACTGAACAATGTAACGTGTGCATAAAATTGAGCTAGTCATTGTGGCTATAAACCATAGTTAACTATACTAACCATGGCTAACTCTATCAAACGGATTCTGTTTATCTAGTCAACAATAGCTTTGTATTATTCATTTGCTCAATTGAGTTCAAAACACAATTCCATTTCATCACTTTCAATAACCAATTTTATCAATATCTTACAATACCAGCCCATTTTACTACGAGTCGATTATGACTATGATATTTTATACTTAAAAACAGATTTTAGTAAAAAAAAGGAAGAAAATTGGGTTAAACTGGAAAAAAGGTAAATCGGCGTTATGGTTTAAACCCGATTTTCTCTAAATCCTTCTGGTAATAAGTAAAAGTGTTGCTAAAGACATAGAGAAGCGTTACTAAAGGCTTAAAAGCGTTGCTAAAGGCACCAAAATATTGCTAAAGACCTAGAAAAGAATTGCAATAGCTACTGGAAATCCTAAATAATATTTTTTTTCCAAAATCCTTTTGACAACACGCATAAGCATTGCAAAAAACCTAAAAAGTGTTGTAATAGCTACTGAAAATCATAAATAATATATATTCTTAAAAAAAATAAATAAACCCTTAAAACCACCAATAATATCGATAATATCGATTATATCAGGTACCATTGTCGTTTATTGATAACATTATCAATAACCCACGAAGAAAAAATGATAAAAGCAACTATAAAGTTTATTCTGTTAATTAAGTTTCACTAGATTTTATAGGAAAATTAACTCTTAACATAAAAAATCTAAATAGATTTAGATAGGGAAAAATAAATATGAATAACCAATGCTAAACTATCAATACTATGTACTTTTTTTATGAAAATAAACGACAATTAGCCCCCAACTCAGAAAAAATGATCGAGTTTGTGAAGAGTATACGACAAAAAAAATAAAAATATAAAATATTAACTCGATATTTGCTCCCAAAAGTGAAGACAACATTTATTTAATTTCTCTTCCCCAATAATTTCATTATTATTGCGACTTATTAAATTGTGAAATTATTTTTTCAATTTTAAAGCAAATAATAATTCATAAATATAGCAATTTTACACGGAAAAGATAAGGCAGTAATTAAGTTTGATTAATATATAAATTAAGAGATGACATGTTAATATTAATATGTAAAGTAATCATTCCTGTATTGCTTCGATTAAGGAGTGTAAGGATATTTCTAGACATTTTTATTTCGTGTCTTTTTTTATTGGATAAGATATGAGTATAATACTATTGTCTATACCATAATAAGAGCTGCATTTTTCGATGATAACGAGAACTTAATTTATTCCTCCTAATTGTGTTATTCATCTAATTTGATATCAATATAGTCATTTTCCTAAAAAAAATATGTAAAGTAATTGTACAAGCTAGTTAAATTACTATTTCTTTTTTTTTATATAAGAAATTACCATTTAAATTACTGTATTTCACTAACAGTAGTAATATTCCCATTAGTAGCTTGGGTCAATTAGAATACAAGAAAATTATAAATTACGGTCAAACCCTAGTACCCTACACCTTTTACAAGATTTTTATTGGCTGTGTTTTCTCTAGAAAAGTAAAAGCCCACTCTTTTGACTGTATTAGTATTTCTTTTAGTTCGAGTGAAATATTTTTCCAACTAACCATCGTCATTTTCCTGGAAAATTAGTCGGCTTTGAAGTCCATATAAAAACAGATATATGTATACATTGTATGTAATTCAAAAATTACTAAAAAGAGAAGTTGGCTTCCATGTAATTTTTCTATTTTTGTTTTACAGTTACATATTTAGTTTGAAAAATAGAATAAAGTATACAAAATAGATTAGATATTTCTTATGAAGTCTTTAAGAAATAGATATTATTCTATTTGGGGATCCGAATTAGGCATTTTTCTCTCTGGTGGTGAGGGTGAATACACCAAGAATATTATTTCCCGGTCTACATTCTATAGTGTTAAAAAGAATAAAAAATTACTCATTATAGTCGATATACAAAATTTTTTTCCCCTACTAAGATAGCATACTATGCAAAAAAATTGTCAAAAAGCCCTCGCCACTGTGCAGGCTTTTATGCAGTGGTCAAAACACGTACCCAATTATGATTTTTACAGTTAATTTATTGTTTAATTTATCTTTTGAATGGTGAAAATGATTTGTGTAATAGAGTTCTTTTATATGATACCTTAATCTATTTTTTAAAGTTTTAAATGTTGTGATTTTATTAAATATTTATTGTGATAATAATGAAATATTTTTAAATATTTGACTTCATCAAATAATTATAAATATTCTATTGTTATTCATAAGGAATAAATACTATTATAAAATTAAATTTTTTCTTTAATAGGCTTATAATCAATCAATCAACCATGTTTTTTTTTCTACTTTGGATCTTATATAGAAATTGCAAAACTTTCCCAAAAAATTGAAAAGGTAGAAATAGAAAGAAATAACACATGTTTAAAATGAAACAATCCAACAATACAAAATAAATAATACATAACACCAAATAATAGTTCTGCCAAGTTTGACAACGATATATTTAAAATTTGGCTTTCAATTATATTAGATGTCATTTGAAATTATATTAGATGTCTGCTGCATTATGGTGAAACACCTATACCAATGGAATTGGAGAATAAATATTAATCTTTATTTAAAAAGAGATACATATCAATTATTTTTCTCCTTCTTCATCCTCATTCGTTTTTGTTTGATTGCTCGAAAGTTGTGCATTATCTTCATCTATCAATATCGACGGTGTTAGAGTTTTATTTCTTATCTCTACATGTGTGATAGGAGAATTGGCTTCATTTCCTAATATCGAATCCTACCAAACAAAATAAATAAATATATAAATAAAAGACCTAATTCAAATCATAGTAACTAATGAATCATTTGTACTTATAAGTACCTTGAAATTTTCATTTGCATCTGGAAATTGGTCAACATCGAAATTCAGATCCTATTGTAAAAAAATTTCAAAGTTATATATATATGGACTAAAATGTAAATAATACAACATACTAATTTGAAGTTATATATGAAATAAAATTAAACTTAAAGTCAATGAATTTTGAGGGAGAGAAAGATTATACTATTTCAGAAGTTGTTCATCCTTCTTAAGTTTAACCACATAATACACTTTATCATGTGCAATAATATTGTTGCTCTTAACTGGAAGTTTGAACATAAGCTCTCTTCCAATAATGTTCTCCATGGTATAGGTATTTCACCAAGTGCAACAGACATCTAATATAATTTCAAAAGACAAAAACCAATAAAAGTTGTTTAAAACATTACTAATGGAGAAAAAACTAAAACTAATTGGAATTCAAAGAAGATATATTATTGATGTATGGGAAAACTATGTACCTCAATTACTGTATCCTTTAATTCATTTGTAGTTTTTCCAATCAGTTGTTGCGCTTCCCGGTCCTAAAATAGTAAAGAAATAAGTCATGTATCATCCATTACACGAACTTAAAGCTTATATCTGTGAAACCAATTTGAATGTTTAATTCATTATAATTTTAATATCAAAATACTTTAACTATATTAATTAAATAATTGAAAGTCAAATTTTAGATGCACAATGTTTACTTGAAGAAAGCTAAGTAATGAAAACGATTACACTTTTGGCAAAAGAACCTGTTCCTATTTACTTCTACCTTTTTAAAACATTTTCTATTTGTACACTCCGGATACGACCAACCATTTTGGCACTCTAAATCAACAATTTTTACTAAAGTCCAAAAAAAACTCCTTGAATAATTTTAAAAATCATCATAAAAATAATTGTGAAGCATGATTTATTTATGCATGATTTGAAGAAAAAAAGAGAAATTGTTTACCTCATTTTAATTGAAAATATTTAATTAATTAGAACAAATTTGTTTGCCAAAATATTGTACTTATTTATATTCCACCAATTCTGCTAGTCTTTACTTCTACCGAATTATGTTTCTACTTCAACATAATGAACACTATACTTTTCTATAATTATCTTGCGATTTCCTATCAGAATTTGATGAGAAAAAATGAGTCACACTGATTCTTAAATAAAAAGGAGTAAGTACTGTTACGAAATTCAAATTTTTTCTTAAATAGGATTATAACCAACAGAATTAAATAAAATCAAAAACAACAAATTAAATTTTAAATAAATAGATTTAGGAGATATATTAGTTGACCAAATAATTTAAAATATTCCATTATAGGATTAAGTACCATCATAAAATTAAATTTTTTTCTTAAACAAATATATACTTTATATACTTTTTTGCAATTATATTGTGATTCACTGTCAAATATTTGATTAGGAAAAAAGTCTCATTAATTTTTAAATAAGATTATAATCAATAAATTTTAATTAGTTAATATTTATAGTAAAAGTAACTATTTTGATAAGTTTTCCTTATATATATTTGTTTGTATATTATTTTAAAGGTTAAATAATCATTAAGTACTATAGCAGTTTTGCAATATAATTCTTATCAGCAATTATTAATTATTTTGTGGATTGCTTTAATTGGTTGTATGTTTACTTTGATTTGTTTCTATAATAATGGTATTTAAAATTGGTTAATATTCATAATAATAATAAAAATACCAAAATATAATTATGTTGATTATAATCCTATTTAAGAAAAAATTTCATATTTTTTAGCTTTAATATGCAATTAATTAAATATACGGATTTTTTGACAGATATAATATATAATTTATTCTTAAACATGTTTATAATTTAGAATTAACGAGACTCTATAAGAATTTTTCTCATCAAATATTTTATTATTATTAATGTTATTATTATTGTTGTTGTTATTATTATTATTTTAATTTTATAATCAATAGAACTATATTTTGGTATTGCTATGATAAGTATGAATATTAATCAATTTCAAATACTTATCAAATATTTTATTATCACAATTGTTGTTGTTTTATTATTTTAATTTTATTTCAATTTCATATTTTGGTATTGTTATGATAAGTATGAAGATTAACCAATTTTAAATACTTATCAAATATTTTATTATTACTATTGTTGTTTTTGTTGTTATTATTATTTGAATTTTATTTCAATTCTATATTTTGGTATTTGTTATGATTGATATGAATGTTAACCAATTTACAAGGTGCATTTTATGGTTACTTTATTTTTTATAAAGTATCTATTACTTTGCACTTTTCATGAGTGGTGGTTATTTTGATATAATGGTGAAAAAGGCAAAGTAATAATTAAACAAAGAAACATAGAATATGCCAATTTTAAATACTCATCAAATATTTTATTATTGCTATTGTTGTTGTTATCATTTTAACTTTACTTTGATTTTATTTCAATTTTATATTTTGGTATTGTTATAATTAGTATGAATATTAATCAAATTTAAATACCATTATTATATTAATATAAATTGGACTAATATGGTAATAAAATAAAATTAATATAATAATAAAATTAAAATATTTTTTTTAAAAGATATAGAAGTAGAGAAGTAATTTAGAACATCTTTAAATTTTATTAAATTGGATTGGTATATCTAACATTTGTTTTTACCTTTTTAAATACATATAAATCTTTCGCATCAATAAGCCATACTAACTAGACTAAACAAATTTACTATGTTTTTTTTAAGAACGAAGCAACAAAATGAAGAAATGAGTAAACTATATGTATTATTTATTAGGAAAATTGTTAAAAATATATGGTTTAAGTTTTATATTTATTAAATTAATTTTTTATGTTTTCTTTACACTTTTTTGACCAAATTTAAGTTTTTATTCTTGTCCTATATGTTCTATATATGTTGTCCATCTATTCCTTGTTCTGTATTTTTCCACATCAAACTGAAATCCTCTTTCCCTCACTAACGATTCTCTCTTCATTTGGTTCTCTCTCTAACAGCTATCTTTACTTCAGATCCGTAGTTCTCTATGTATCAATTGCAGTTCCTCTCTACAGACTTCAAGTTATTTTCGATTTACAATCAGGTTTGTGTTTTAATTTTGAAATTACAATGAGCATTGGTTTTGTTTTTGAAATCGATTTTTGGATCCAATGTTCTATTCATGCTCGTTTTAGAATTAGATTTGATTTCGTTTTGAACCTATATAGAGTGGATCGTTTTCCTGTTTTGTTATACTGGTATGAATCTTGGACTGATGATTTCAGATTTGTTGGATATGTAGTGGCTAAGGCTGCACATAAGGTGTTTGATGAATTGCCTGAATGGTGATTTCAAATTTCGGATTTGTTATTTTCTAATTTGATATATTTAGTTTGGATTTAATCACGATTTTGTTATAAACTCTTGATTTCAAAATATTGTCTGATGTAATTATTTGCACATTAGGTATTTGCTGAATTTCCTGAGTGGTTTGTGAGATGGTTGTTGTTGTGTGATGCGTAGGTAATGAACATTTTTTTATCTGTTAAGTATCTGGTAAGTAAGTGGTAGTTACGTGGTATGATGTTGTTATGTATATGAATTTGCTTTATTCATTCTTAATATGTATTTATATGTTGTTATATGACTATTATATGTCTAATGTAGTTTTATTGTTGCATTTGTTATGAAATATATGCTACTTTTACAAAGTAAATTATGATTCTGCTATTTTTTTATTTTTTGTTCTTATTGTGAGTATGCAGTAGGAAAGTGGCAGGGTGATGATATGTAATTGAATCTGTTAATTTTCATTCACATTCTTTGTATGCTATGGAGATAATGAACATTTATCATCTGGTGAGTATCTGATAGGTAAGTGGTAGTTACGTGGTAGAATGATGTTATGTATATGAATTTGTTTTAATCATTCTTAATATGTAATTATATGTTGTTATATGACCAGTTAGAAACTTCTATTTGACAGGTTGAGGCTAGATGATAAGTTAGAAGATTTGAAAATTGAATTCAAGTTTCTACTAGAGATCCCCCTAGGGAAATAAACTTTAAACAATATATCTTAGAGTGATTGAACCAGTTATGTAACTGGTATCTAACTGGTAATTATCTGGTATGAAGAACAATTATGTTAAATGTGTTATGCATCTGTTGAGAAACTAGTGCGAAATTGGTAATTGTAATTGTTGAAACTTTATGATTCCGCCAAAGGAGAATTACAAAGCTATTGTACATGTTGCATCAAACCAAGATGTGATTGAATTCATTCAAGGAAATGCGCCGAATGATAATGTAAAGGATATGTTGTATCACACATAATAATGACATGTATGGTTCACTGTAATTTGATTCAGAACCGAATAAGTTATTTTTTCAGTTTCATATGATTCAGAACAAGTTTTTAATAGTTTAATTTTAAATTATAGTTCGTGAAGAATTTAAGTACTAATTTTTTATTTGATTAAGAACAAGTTTGTAAATAACCCAGTTGAAATACATATTGATTACAATAGGTTTACAAATAAATAAAACCAAAAAATAAAACACAAGTAATGGAATACAAAACAGGTAGAAAACTGGTAGGTAAATGGTAGATACTTGGTATGAAAAATTATTCTAGTGAAATTTAATTTGCAATTAGCAAAAGAAATCAGAGTGCTCTGCAAAAATTTATGTCAATGCTAAACATATAGGAAACTAGTAATATGCAAGAATCAATGAAAAAGACAAATTACTTCAAACTGGTAGGAAACTGGTAACAATCTGGTATCAATACCTGAAGTACCCAAATATTATCAAAAGTATCATTAAAAAATGAATAAACAGTAAATTGACATCTTAAAAATGATTTATCAACAATTAAACTACAAAAGCCGAGTTTATATAACTTCTAATTAATAATAATAAAAAAATGGTTAGAATAATAAATGATCTTATTAGGAACAAGAAGACAAAACATCACTTGGCTCCCAGATAAGTTCTCTTGTTATGGCCAATAACCCTACAAGAGCTGCAACGTGCATTGAAATTCTTCTTTAGCTCAAAAGTAGCCCTAATTCTATATTTCCTTGATCTCCCAACTCTTACAATAGCGTTCGACCGAAGAATAACTTTAACTTCAATATCTGGAGGTATTTCCCAATAATTTGAATGAGCAATAACATATACTACTACATACCAGCACCCTACTACTTTCCTGCTACATATTTACAATAAGATCAAAAAATAAAAAAATGGAGAATCATAGTCTACTTTGTAAAAGTAGCATATATTTCATAACAAATGCAATAATAAAACTACATTAAACATAAATTGATCATATAACAATATAGTACTACATATTAAGAATGATTAAAACAAATTCGTATACATAGCATCATCCTACCACGTGACTACCACTTACTTACTAGATACTTACTAGATAAAAAATGTTCATTACCTACACAACATACAAAGAATATGAATGAGCAACAACAGATTCAATTAAATACAACACCCTACCACTTTCCTACTACATATTCACAATAAATCAAAAAATCAACCTGGTATTTCATTGAAAGTTTGCTCAATGCACGAAGTTTATGTTTGTAACAGGCTTCTACATTATTTCATGAATTTACTAGCATTCTACCAGATATATACCAGTTTCCTACCAGTCCTATTGGAAGTTTGCTCAATCCACCAACTTTATGTTTGTAACAGGTTTCTACATTATTTCATGAATTTACTAGCATTTTACCAAGTATATACCAGTTTTCTATTGAAAGTTTGCTCAATCCACCAAGTTTATATTTGTAAAAGGTTTCTACATTATTTCATGAATTTACTAGCATTCTACCAGGTATATACCAGTTTTCGATTGAAAGTTTGCTCAATTCACCAAGTTTATGTTTATAACAGGTTTCTACATTATTTCATGAATTTACTAGCATTCTACTAGGTATATACCAATTTCCTACCAGTTTACTACCAGATACATTCAAAAACTTTTTCTCTAACTATTCAATATATGGTGGAACCTGGTAGGAATCATATATTTCATTGTTATCATTCAAAATAGAAACTCAAAGAGCTATAAACAAACAAAATTGCGAATTTAGAAAAATATCAGCTTCCTACCAAGTAACTACCAGATACACAAAAAAATGAAAATGCAAAATCAAATACAAATCTCATAAAAACACATCAATATCTTTGATTGTTATCATTCAAAATATAAATTTAAAAGCTTTAATCAAACAAATAAGTTATGAATCAAATCAAAGCTTGATAAACTTGTAATCAAAACTCTAAAAACTTTATATCCAACAATCTCACCACCACTCATTCATCAAACACCTTATGTGCAAACTCTTTATATACAACATAGATTCAAATCTGAAAATAAATCAGAGATTCAACTTTTCATCCAACAAAACTAAAAACAAAATAACTTGATCCAAATTACCGAATTAAAATAACTTCCCATTATATCTGTAATTTGCAGCAAATCCGACTTTAAGAGAAGTAGATTTTAGGTTTTTCAGAAACCTTACCTGAACTGTGAGTTTATAAATTGCGAAGGAGAACGTTATTGTTATATGAGTTCTTGAGTCGAGATCGTCACTGTTAGATGAGAGATCGAGAACTTTGAACGCCAAAAAGTATGGAAAGTAAGAAAGATGAAACATTTACTTTAGAACGTATGCTTGGATATTTTAAACTTATTTGATAAAAAAAGTTATTAACTAAATATTAGGGTAAAAAAAACTTCAATTTCCGCAAATTTTTATAAAAAGCCCTATTTACTATTCGTGTAGGCAAGTATCAAAATTTAATTCCACGTTAGGCATAGTTAACTACGGTTCATATTATATTTCTGAAAATTGATTATATTAATCACTAAAATTGGTATTTCTAATACGTCTATATCAATAAATAATTTGATTTAGTATTGGTAGAAGTAGTATTTTAAAAAGCGTTAGGTGCTAGTTAATTGGTTAGGGTTTTAAAGAATTTAGGTGGGGCTTTTGGTGGGGTCTAGGTAAATTTATACTTTTTTAATTTTTTTATTATTTGTATATAAATAATTTAATTAAAAAATAATATAGAACATGTTTTAAAATTGGAAATAAAACTTTTAGTGTGAGAACACTTTTATGTGTTTTCGTTTTACTAATTAAGCTATTTTTAGTAGGTTAAAAATATCAAACTATAATTATTATAGATATCGACATCTTAAAAAATTGAATTCAGGCATCGTTTAGGGGAAAAAATCAGAATAGGTGGTGCTTAAATGACAATAAATCAATTAAAGACCTCAAAACACCATAAAAACATAAACTCAAATAACAAACTTTAAAATAGGAAATAAGCAGAATTTAAACGAGATTAGACAAAGATTTTTAGAAAGGAGGGTAGAAGTATGGTCACCACAAATTTGATTTTGTATAATTACATAAGAAAGATACAGATTAAATTAATTTAATTAGGTGGGTTTTCTGGCTTTCTGCTGGCTAGCTAGTAAGCTACGTAACCATCCATTTGGTGTAATTTGTTTCTTATACATGTTACCTATAATTATCATTTAATTATCTATTGACTAACTAGATAATTTGGCCCTCTAATTAATATAGTACTATTATTTTGTTGTTTCATTTCATTTTGGCCACAAATTAGTATGTAGACTATCTATTTAAATTGTCTACAAGAAAGGCAGCTAATATCTAATTACATGATACACATCTCTATTAATTAATTATTAGGCAAAGCTTACATATTTAGAAGGGAGAAATAATATACTCCAATAAATCAATCAAAACATTGGATAATGATAAATAAAGTTAAAGAGTAAAAATTAAATCAACTAGTAAAAAAATTAATTAATACAAATTTATTGTGGAGGCTTTCTTTTCATCCTATTTACATTCATTTTTTTAATAATATAATATACTTTAACTCTAATTACCTTTTGAAGTGGACTCTTAGGAGATAATAGAAGCCAATTAACGTGATTAAATACAATTTTTTTACTTAAACAATTTAATTATAATACATGAAATCATTTACTTGTAATCAGTGAACCAACATATATGAATAAAGATTATCATTTTAGTTTGCAGATACATGATTAGCTCATTCCACTAAATTATTGTACATCAAACTATTTCTACCGTATGTATTTTGGTTTCAAATCTTAATTTTCGCATTTGGATATGTATATTATTATTATTTTTTTTATTCATCTAGTTCACTAAAGTTTTATTCTGACTACATTCAGATTCGATCTGGATGGCGCACCTGGCTATGGTGACTGAGTCTCCCAATGAGGATGTTTTACATTCACAAAATTTAAACCTGAAACCTTACTTAAGTAATACCAAGCCGCATACGTCATGGACCAACCCGTGGTGGTTTGGATACATGTATTTTTATAATGATATTAATAACTTTTTTACAAAAAAAATAACTTTTCTTTATAAACCATTAGCAGTATTTTGAAGACCACAAATACTTTTCTCGAAAAAGAACTTTCAGAAAAAGAAAATAATTGTGCTCCAGAAAAGAAAAGTTCTCCGTTGGCGTGGCCTATTGGAGAATTGGATGTTCAGATTGCCAAATGCCAATTGATAGTTGAGTTAGCTCAAATACTAAAATTATTAGTGCTATATAGTAAGGTGTTCCTATTAGGTAAATATCTTATGTGGGTCATAAAAAGGTTTAATGCCCTTTTAAATTTGATATATTTTGTCATATGTCACCCTCAACTTTTAAGTGAATCACTTTACTCCTTAAAGTTGGTAAAACTGATACAGTTTGCCACCTTCAATGCCACGTGTCAACTTCTGATTGGACGGAAAAAAACTGAAAAATGACATCTTTAAAAAGTCAAACCAACCAAAAACTGATACGTAGCACTGAGGCAAATAGTCTCAATTTTACCAACTTTAAAGAATAAAGTGATTCAAATTAAAAGTGGTTTGTAATAAAAGCTATTTATAAGCTTTTTCCCAATGAGAATAATAAGGATTAAGGCCCGTCTTAGATTTATAATGAGTTTTAGTTTAGTTAAAATTACATAGATTCAAGTAACTTTTGATCATTTTATATATATTCAATATTCAATACATACATGTGTAAATATTTGGTCTAGTGGTTAAGCTTTAAAACTGTAATCTTAGAAATTGTAGGTTCAAATTCACGTTTAAATGGGTGAGATAAAATTTTCTTTTATTATTATTATTATTATAATATACATTAAACGACGGTAATTTGTAATTAATCTGTAGAGTCTCAATCCAAAAAAATTGTGGTGATATGGATCTTAATCGTGGGACTTATAATGACCATATTAAATTTCAAAATCAATGTTTTTTAAATCCAAATTAATATCCATATTAGTCTTTACCTAATAAAGTTGTTTTCATTAATGTGCATATGTTCCACAGTTATATAATACTTTGACTAAAACAAATTTGACATCCTTACTGGAGAAGGGGATAGCAACAAGTCTTTTCTAATGATGTTATACAACAATGTTATCTCAATATTTAATAAAGTTGACGTATAAATGGGATAAAAAAATAATTAAATATACGGTGATTTTATTTTCATAATTACAGCGAGATTATATTTAATTGATTCTGAAAAAGAGTTATAATAGTTATCTGTAACTTCATAATAAAAGAAGTATAAGCAGTTTAATGAGTTATTATATTTATAATTCAATATAATCTAAAACCGAAGAAAAATAAATCTTTTGCCCCATTAAAATAATGAACAACTAATAATATATTATACACTTGCCCAAAATTCATAAAAATTCAATTAATTTCAATTTATTTTAAACACAAAATTTCAATTTTTTATACAAAATAAAATTAATTCAATTAAATTTCTTTAAATTTGAGATTTATCCCACAACTCTACGTAATGTTGAACAACCAAAAGACCACGCTATTGTATTTAATGACCATTTATATTTTGAAATAAAAGAAGACTATAACTATTTATAAACTTTTGATCTAATCGCCACCACCTCCTAAAGAATTTAAGTTATATGAGATTGGGTTCAATTCCTCCAATTAACAAATTTAGCATAAATTGCCCCATATTATTAAAAACAAGATATAAGCAAAAATAATGTTACACGAAATAACAGTTACTGCAAGCCTTAAATTCAAATTCATTCTATAGGATTCAAATCCTTTTGTTCCCAAATCTATGGGATATAGATTAGATTTGGATTTAACAAAATAGATTTGGATTTAGATGTAGTAATGGATTTGGACTCAATTATACAAAACCTAATAACTTTGCTGAATTTAATATTTTGGAATTTTTGATTTTTTACAAAATCGGACCATAGAACGTATTTTTACATTTTCGGGCCCTTTCAAAAATATTTTCTAAAAATTTCTTGCACCACATTTATTTTTTATATATTCCGGATATTCCATAATTTTTTTAAGAGTTTTTGATTTTATACAAAGCCGGGCCCCGAATTATATTTTCACATTTCAGGCCCCTTTCAAAAACATTTTCTGAAAATTTCTTGTATCACATTTATTTTCTTTATTTTTCGTATTTTCCATAATTTTTTGGGAGTTTTCGATTTTTTACGTAACCAGGCCCCGAAACGTATTTTCACATTTTCGGGTCATTCCAAAAACATTTTCTGAAAATTTCTTGCACCACATTTATTTCCTTTATTTTTCGGATTTTCCATAATTATTTGAGAGTTTTTGATTTTTTACAAAACCGGGTCCCGGAACATATTTTTATTAAAATGTAATAATGATATTAAATATAAATAAGCGGATCGTGGATTGTGGGCTATGCTCGGAATATTGGTATATGTTTGATTGCTCGAGCGGAGTTATAGGGTTTGTTAGATGGATTAAATTTGGCATGGGAGCAAGGGTTCAGAAATGTTGATGTAGAGGTGGATAGTAAGTTTGTGTACGATATTCTTCATTACCGGATGGATACGGTGAATGATTACTATAACATTGCTATAGGGATCAAGGAGATATTGGAAAGGGAGTGGGTTGTGGTCGTTAAGCATGTGTACCGGAAAGGTAATAGGTGTGCGGACCGAATGGAGGGCATGGCGACTTCTCTTTTGATTGGACTTCACATTTTCGAAGACCCTGTATCGGGGATTTCTAATATTATGCTTCAAGACCTTGCCGGAGTCTTGGTTTAGTTTAATTTTCTTTAACTCTTTTCTATCAAAAAAAATATAAATATCTGTTTAGAATCCATATCCATATCTTAAGATATTGATAAGGATATCAAGATCCATTAGATGTGGAGCAGATATGGATATGAATTAATAAAAATGAATTTAGAATGAATCGATCCATATTCAATCCATTGTGATCTTTAGTTGCGACCATGTCTATTGGTGACATTTGGGTGCTATAGCTTCTCAGCAAAAACAATAAAATGACCTTTCAATTTAAAATTTACAGTAAAATTTAACCTTGAGAGTGTCTTCCATTTATTTATAAAAAATATATCATTTAATTTTAATATTTATTTTTTTACACTATATTCTAAAAAGTTAAACAAAAAGTATTATAAGCTCCTTTCGGTTATGGGCCTTAGACGGTCCTGCACCCCTCTAAATAGGTGTACGATTGTTTGTTGCTTATGAAAAAAAAATTTAATCAAGTTTGGGAACAAAGTCAATATAATACAACAAAGATTATAAACAAACTATCAATTTTTATTTTATTAATACATACTTTTCAAAGAAAATATATATTGTAAAGTTCAATTACTATTACCTCCATAAGAAATCCTATAACTCAGTATAATGAAACAAAAGATTGTCATTGATAATTCACAACCAAACATTAAGTAGTTGGAAGTGTGGAGACCTAATAAAGAGTCACTTTCATGACAACAAAAAAGCAAAGTAGAATAGGAAGAATGCATCATTGCATAGTTTTTCTTTTAAAAAATATTTGCCGCCATTCCATGATAATAAAAGAAAACTCCATTTCACTCTAATCTATTTATATAATTTTAAGGTTTAATTATTAGGCTAAGCCTTATTGCATAGTTTATTTGAAATGTAAATGAATTGATTAGAGTTGAACTCAATTAAATTGAATTATTTTTTAAAAAATTGAAATTTTTTTTAGTAAATTCAATCCCTGATTATCTCCATCCAAACTAATGAATATACCATTTATGAAAGGTCAATTGAAATTGAGCTTAACTATACCCGCTAGAAAGTTGTAAATGTTCATAAACAGTATTAAATTGTCTTACTCTTTTTCTCAATGAAAAGCAATTAAAAATTAAGTTTTCCGCCTGCTAAAATTGGTACATCTATATAGTATGAGTATCGTTCAAGATCAACCTTGCTCCTACGCAAAATCCTTTCCTTCCAAAAAAAATGTGCCTTCCTTTTCTTTTAAATGAAAAGCAATTTAAAAACATTGCCTTTTTCTTCAAAATTTGCTGTCCCTAAATTGGTGTCTTCTTTTATATCCCTCTATTCAAAATTTGACATATGTTATATTTATAGGAGAAATAATCTGAAAAAGAATAAAATAATAATAAAAGCAGACATGTGTCAATATTTGAATAGAAGATATAAAATGAGACATCAATTCGAGTAGAACAGGTTTGAATCCCTGTGTATTGGAGACTAACCAAAAATATATGAAAAACAAGTTTTAAAGTCATTTTTTTCACAATTATTCACATATATATTTCAACAATTATACTTCAACATCAAACTTTACCCAATATTAAAATTTTGAAAATAAGTGTGTAGCAAATTTGTACCTTATCCCACACTATTATGCACCAAAATGTTTCCAAGTATATTCAAGAAACTAATGTATCAAAGAGGAATCAATAAAAAAAGATTCCATTAAAAAAATAAATAAGGCAAAAGATTCCAACAAGTTGTAATAAAAGGATTACAGTATTAGATCATATAAGACATTCTAACTTGCAATATATTCATATGAGGAACTCTCATAGTAGCAGCCCCTCCTCTACAATTCCTCCTAAAAAACGCGTACATATAATTCACAACAAGCTTCTTAACGGAGATCGAGTTCTTCTTTGCCCTCACGTCCCCATCGGCCAACAAATACGTAAATCCCGAATCTTTTGCTTCTTGAAGACCAGCAAGTTCATATTCTAAACTCGGGCCCTCATCCCCCGACATTACACTTGAAGGCAATGTTACTCTCGAAGCTTCCTCCGAACCTGAAGCTATCAACGGTATCCTTAACTCGTCAAGACCCGAATCACTCAATCTAACCGATATACTATCCATCGTGTCTAACTCGTCGTTCAAATTGCTCTCCAATGCCACCTCTTGAGCCTCTTGGCGTAAAACCTTCTCGAGGCTCTCGACCAATAGTTGCTCGAATGCGTGGTGATCTTCCTTTCAGATGTCTTTATAGTCGTATCGAGCTACGCATCAGAACATATGGTAGTCTTTTGGGCAAACTCTTCGGAAAAGAAACCGTTCCTCTTGGGGAACTATAGGAACCGGAACATATTTGATGCAAACAAATACTATTGTGTAGTGAATAGCGGGTAGGCTAAGTAAGAATTGCCCAAAAATCGACGGGATACCTTGGACTAGCCCGTTATATAGTAATCCAATCCCGGGAACTCTAACGGTCCCAAGGGTGAACCCCAGTTTGTGCATAAAGTCCATCGAGGTCTTCTCCCTTACTTCGCTTTGGTATTTTAAAACGCTTCCATAGTTCCAAATGTACATTAGACAAAGGAAGAAACTAGCGAAAATGAGGGGAAGCCATCCGCCTTCTAGAAGTTTTGAGAGAATGGCTGAGAGGTAGACAAGTTCTACTGACCTAAAAACGAGGGGGAAATATAATGCCGGCCAAAAATTGGTTTGCCAAATTAAAAGCATTATGAGGGTGACCAATGTTGTGGTCACAATCTGTTGGGAAAGTTACTGAAAATAACTTGGATAATTTTTGAAGTCGTGATAATACTTTCAGATTGAAACTAATTTGGTGGTTCTCCCAAATTTTCAATCGGACAAAATCATAGTAAAATCAAGAACTTAGAATGGATTTTAGTTGTTAAGAAAAAATGAACCAGTAGCAAGCTGCCAAAAATCGCCTGTAAGTGTTGCCAATGCCAGGTTTTTATAGACCTGATACGAGCAGTCGCAATATTTCATAACAAAAGCGTTACAAAAAGTCGTGTCCCTTTGAGCAGTCACAACGGTTCAAAACAGAAGCGTTGCTAAAGGTTATGTCCACTCCAGCAGTCGTGACTGTTCTAAACAGAAGCGTTGTGAAAGGTAGCTCCCGGACCCTCATAGCTTAGTATCGTAATACAACTCGAACAAGCGTGCACTTCGCACTCTCCTGACTTGTTAGATGAAATATTATGATCACATTAGTCAACTAGTTGATCCAATTACACTAAAATACCAACAATCCTCCCCCATTTTAGTGTAATCCATGACTAACTAAACAAATTCACAACAAATAACAAACTTATGCATAAATGAAATATCGTGTTGATTGAATTTCATCTTAGTATATTACACATTCAAATATTTGAATAACTAAAGGTGTCATGATGGATTGAACCTTTGTTATCCATCTTGAATACTCGAAGGTAATATACACATAAGTCAACATTTTAACATGTTCTTACTTGCACTATCTTTTACTAGCCTTGTGTCCCTATCCTTCACAAGCATATCAAAGTCAAGTCTAAAACTTCTTGAAGCGCCTAAACTTCATGCTTATATAGGTAGCTTTTTTACAACTGCAACCGCATATGCAATTTTTCAAAAAAGCTATTAAGAAGTTAAACTTCAACCTCCTTTACTTATAGGTCTGAACACACACCTTGGGATGTTTTAATCAGTGTGTTCCAATATCTAGATGTTAAGCTTTCCTCATTAAATTCAGCACCTAACGTCATATTAGGTGGGAATTGGGTATCTTAGTATGAGAGATTTTAAATGGACTTTAATTTCATACCCATAGCCGACTTGCGCACAAGATCTCTTCTTAACCCTTTGGTTAAATGATCGGCTAAATTATGCTAAGTTTTTACTAATGATATAACACCATGCATGATGCATTCCTAAATAATGCTATGTCTCATACCTAAATGTCTAGACATGCCTTTGTACACTTGTCTATAAGCATTGGCCAAGGCAACTTCACTATCACACCTGATAGATATAGGTGACAATTGGTTACGCAACATTGGAATTTCATAAATTAGATCTCTCAGCCATTCAGCTTCTTTATCAGCTGCTGCTAATGCTACAAACTCATATTCCATTGTTGAATTAGTGATACAAGTTTGTTTCTTTGACGCCTAATAGATAATACCTCCCCCAAGAAGGAATACCCACTCACTTGTAGAAGAACTATCTTCTTCATTAGAAATATAACTTGCATACGAATACCCTTCAAAAACCGTAGGAAATCCTAAATAAGTCAAGCCATAATCCGAAATGGATTCATCCATTTCCATGTGATGTTAGACAAACTGACACAAAATCCTTAATGATTCATTATATAAATCATCTCATCCAATTCACCATTCAGGACTACCGATTTTACATCCATTTGATGAATTACAAGGTTTTTCACATTAACCTACAAATTAAAAATTTAGTAAAAATAATTTCTAACATATTAGAAATTTTTATAAAATTCATAAACTATATTCTATAATTTTTATGAATAAATTTACACAAAATAAATCAAATACACACTTTTATGAACTCCAAAAAACTCTAAAAAATAACCATTAAATCCAAAAAATATGGAAATGGTGGGGTGGGAAAAAATTTCGGAGCAAAATGACGTTGTTCAGGGCCTCAAATTGCAAAAACACATATAGGACCATTATGGACGCTCCATGTGGCATTATATTGACCAGTCAACTTTGACTTTTGACAGACATGTGGCAGTCAACCATTGGCCGGTTAACCTTAAAGGTTAAACCAACGCCACATCATATGCCACGTGGTTGGATGAAGATAAAAATTTCTCGCAACGCTTTTTCTTTCTTAAGCATTGCCATAACTATTTCAACGAAATTAATCGTCATCTTCTTTCTGACCGTCGCCAAAAGTAACTGTCACCACAAGTGAAGCGTGAAAAATGTTCAGTTTGCAACGGATCTGCAATGGATCACGATTTCCTTGTAAAACACAGAAAAGCATATTTTCAATTCTGCTTGAACCGTCGCGAAAAAAGGTAATCACAACAAACCGTCGCAATTTTTCATTCTGCAATGGATTCTACGGCGGATTTAGAATCCCTTGCAAAATGCAGAAAAACGAATTCTGATTTTAAATCGTTCTGAAAATGATTCCGGCCTCCGACCAAACCTCTCCTAATGTTTTTCAACGTCTCGAGTCCAATGGATTCGTTCTTTTACCAAAAAACATAAACTCGCCATTACCCAAAATAATGGGAAAAACGCAACCTTTTCGGTGAAAACAATGTGAAAACACCCGAAATCGAACATAATCGATTCAAATGTGACTTTGAACATAAAAAATACAAAATTTCATTTAATTATTAACCAGATTACAGAATCATAGCCAAAACGCTCCAAAAACACGATTTTTACACCATTTTACGTACGTTAACCGTACATTCGACAAAAAAATCACGAAAATTCATTCCAAACAAAAATTTCAGAATTTCCAGAAAAAGGAAAAAGATAATTTACATAAAAAACATAGCAAAAATCTTCGATTGATATCAAAGATGTAATTCAAATAAGAACGGATCGAATTGTGTACCTTTTGGGTGCCCGAGATAAAAAAATGTCATTATAACACCGTTTGTATGCAAAAAATGAGATTGAATCACCGATATTTTGAATGTCAATAGATTTCCATGACTTCTTCAACAGATTCTCCATTCGGCATTTTCAAAAAAATTAGTTTCGATCTTTGAAACTAAGGGGACTTGAAAATGAATTAGTTTCAATCTTTGTTGGGGAAATTCCTGAAAATAACTTGGATAATCTTTAAAGTCGTGATAACACTTTCAGATTGAAACTAATTTGGTGGTTCTCCAAAAATTTTCAATCGGATAAAATTAGAATAAAATCAAGAACTTAGAATTGATTTTAGTTGAGAAGAAAAATTGAACTAGCAGTAAGCGTTGCCAAAAATTGCTTGTAAGACTTGCTAGTGCCAGGTTTTTATAGACCTGATACGAGCAATCGCAGCGGTTCATAACAGAAGCTTTGCCAAAAGCCATGTCCCTTCGAACTGTCACAACGGTTCAAAACAGAAACTTTGCTGAAGGTTATGTCTACTCCAGCAGTCGCGGCTGTTCTAAACAAAAGCGTTTGTAAGCTTAGTATCGTAATAAAACTCGAACAATTGCACTCCACACTCTCCTGACTTGTTCGGTGAAATATTATGATCACATTTGTCAACTAATTGATCCAATTATACTATAATACCAATACAATCATTACGACAACTTCCGCTATGCCTGCGAGAAAAAATCGGGAAAAAGACTTGAAAAAAAGTACTCCCTCCAACTATTTTTTATTGTCCATTTAACCGAATCATCAATATTAATAAAACATTCATTACATTGTTAAAATGACTAATTTATCCCTTACACTTTATATAAATTTTCTCTTTCTTCTTAATTACCAACTTATAATTTTATTCATATGAAATATCTCTCATCATTAATATAAGGGCAAATTAGACAAAAAGTGATTAAAAAAATGCATTAAATATATAAGTTGACAACTAAAAAGAGAACTAAAAAAAGAGCTAAAAAGACAATAAAAACTAGATGGAGGGAGTATAAACACAATAAATAGTAAATATGATATATTTATTTTTTTAAAAAAATTGCCCCAGATGGGCTTTCAATAGTAATAAAGGAAAACTTTATCCCACCCCGCCTGAGTGTGGACTCGAACCTGCGATCTCTAGGATCACAGCTTCACCGCTCAACTATTAGACCAAGCATTTGCTAAAAATATGATATATTTATTAACTTGGCTTATAGACCAAAAAAAAGACTTAAATACATTTTTGGGGTCCTATTCTATAACTTAAATACACTTTTGGTGTTCGGCATATTCAATTTTTGCCTATTTGTCCGCCATATTAAATTTTAGCACGGCACCTTAGTCGATTGTTGAGGGTCGACAATACTATGGATGACCAGCAAAATATATTCATGTTTGAAATGACGATATCGGTATTTCATGTTTTTTGTCTCACTAAATGGACGCGTAATATTGAGGCCCTTAATATTTTGGGGAGTGATGGCCTAAGTCCTAACTGCCCACTACTGTAAGACCAACTTCAAGTAACATTGTAGTTATTTGTAGAATTTGTACATATTATAACCTAAATATTTTTGATTAGTCCATCCAAAATTTGAAAGAAAATTTTTTTTTGACCGAGATTGAAAATGACCTTATAACCCCAACCCTAGACTTGGATTGAAGTTTCTAGTAAAAGTTACAGTCGAACTTCCCCAAGGTGCAGTAAAAACTCAACCCTTTGAGTCTGAGCGCGCTTTCTAGCCAACCAACTTCTCTACATAGGAGTACACATGTTGGTCTAGCGGGCCGAGTCGGGCCAGTCTATGTTTGGATTTTTATTAAAACTATGAATCAAGTTCGGTCTGACCCACATTCTTAAATTCCCGGCTTGGACTGGACTTACGAGATAATTCCTAAGCTAAGTCAACAGCCCGTATTAGTTTTTTTTTCTTTTAAAAATTCACTCTCGATGAATAAAGCGAAACACTGGTTACACATAACCTATAACATGATAAAACCGGCATTGTTTAAAATTCGAAACAGCAAACTTGTTATGCAAAATAAGCTAAGCTTAAAAATATGAGACAAGTAAACCATCAAAACCCAGCAATTAATAACCGTAGCAAAACATAGCATTCAAACACTTAGGTATTTAAAATTAAGCAAAAAGTACCCAACTTTAAAACCAAATTGGATAAACCATGTACTTCTATTCAAAAAATAAACTATGCAACATTGATAAATCCAACTATGTGCTCTAGTGAACTGCTCCACCTGATATTTGTCACCCTTCAAGCCAGAGGACCCTACAACTGTGCCATTGTGAATGAAACTGGAATCCCAATTGCAATGTCAGCTTTTGATATTCCATATCTTGACATTCTTATTATCTCACTGTAAGTTGATAGAAAATGAGGGATCAGAAACAAAAAAGATAAAAACAGAGAAATTTAAGCACACTCTGGTTGTTTGTAAGTTGTTCTAGGCTGTACAGACACGCCCCGAGTATCCAACACGACAATTAAGAAAAAATATGTATTTGGATACGGCCGGGACACGACAGCTAAAATCAATTGTCGAACATAAAAAATCATATACGATAAAATCCATATCATCCACAGTCATTTGATCAATTACCAAATAATAAAAAAACAAATCCAAAATAGTTGCTATGTCGTATCTGTTGGATATGATGTATGCCCTTAAGGCAATTAGGGCGATATATCTTAATTATGTAATAGTACGAATAACTTATGTAACCAATAAAGGCATTTGTTCTTTTGTTTATATCAATGTGTTTTTATACATATATATTATAGCTGGTTAAAATATATTCATTGATGTATGTATACAAAAGTGCTTGACATATCATAGCATGAAGTCAGAGAAATTATAGTTGGACTATATTTGGTGGAACCTGCTTCATGTGCAATTATGATTATGTCTAAACTATCCCTAGTCACAATTTCATCAATAAAGGATATTGATGAAACGGAAAGACTAGCATGTGGTCAACTTTCTTGGAAAGGGTCCAAGCAGTTAATCTCCTAAAGACTGAAGGTGGTGCCTTAAGCTTGACACATGGATATATCTGGGAGATATATTGGAGACCACAGCAAGATAAACACTTGGTATAAATATCAATGTATTAGTGTTTATCTTCATGCAATAAGCTTTGCGAATGTCCTCATACTTGAGATGCTAGTTGCCTTGTGTGGTACTATTGCTATACTTTGGGTCATTACTATGCACTCATTAATTTGGGGTGCTACGGGTATAGTGATGACAGCACGTTGGTAGGCTGAGTAGTCGGAAAGAATCTATCGCTCCGGATATATTAAGGAGTTGTACCTGGCCACTTGTTGAAGTGATGGTTGCCATAAACCTCTGATCAGAATATGTGTTTGATAGAAATGGTTTCTAGTCAAACGCACTATGGTAAAAGGCAATATACTTCGGTAACAAGTAAATAACTGGGATAGCTTGGAGCAACCTTGCTATTAGTGGGTTAACACTTTAACCGAACCCGATAAACTAGATGGTACTGATATTAAAGAATGGAAGGAATTTATCTCGCACTGGATAACTATTGCATTAACCAGGATTAAATCATAAGCATAAATGACGTTCCGAGTAATGGGGGATGGTAGACCCTTGCTAGAGGCGTACTACAGTCGTTTAAGGTAATCGAGTTCTATTCACGGTCTAGAGCATCGAGCCAATGGTTCCATTAGAACAAGGGTTGGTTAAGCCTTAACAGCTCAATACTTCGGGATCCTATAAGGTCACACACATTGGACCTTCATCGGACTAAGTAAAGAACTAATAGATTTATTCTATTACAAAAATAAAACATGAACAATAATTGGATTATTATTTGATTGGTTAAAATTGATTAGATCAATTTTGGATAGACCAAGGAATTTATTTTGACCGATAACTAATTAATTAGAATCATAAATAAATTATAATTGATTAGATCAATTTTGGTTGGACCAAGAAATTTATTTTGAATGATGACTAATTTATTAGGTTCAGAAAATAAATATTTGAAAAAGGATTAAAAAGGGAAATTTTGCATTGGCGAGTTTAATTGGACCGAGAGTATAAAAGTATTAGACTCGAGTGCGCGGGAGTACACCAAAAGGTGTGCAAGCAATGATGGGCATTGCTCGCGGCAGCCCATAAAAATAGGCTGCACATGTGCAACCCACACACTGTGCACATGGGATGGGAGTAATTACTCCCATCCCGCATCGTTTAAAAGGGGGAGCAAAATGCTCCCCCAAGCCTATATACAGGCTATTCCTTTTCTTTTCAAATTATACCAAGCTCAAAGCATAAATCCTAAGCGAGATAATAATCTCTCAGGTACTTGAGCAAGTTATTTTTGTGGGGCCTGATTTAATTCGGGCACCGCTAGTTTATATTTTTGGGTGAGGCTTCTAGAGTGGTCTAGCAACTACTCGAGGCTTCTTAGTTCTTCCTCCTGGGGAGGTTTTGGTTGGTGGGGTTCGTGTGGATACTCATTGAGGCTATCCTACGATTGGAGGATTGTGCAAGAAGGTCCTGCAAAAGCACGCTTCAACTGGTAAGTTCTTTTTCTTTCTCTTTTAATTATTAAGTCTTTTTTAAGTGTTTTCAGACTTAATAATTATGCTTAGGTTATTTTTGCATGCTTAGTTTATTTTATCCTTAGGTTATAACTTAGAGTTATAATATGCTTAGTATAAAATAAATATGCTAGGATATAATTTGGAATTATGGTATGCCTAGTCCTTTAGCATGCTAACCTAGGTAGAGAATTATTTAGTTTAAGGCTTTATTTAATTTATATGCAACTAATAGGAGTTCCTGGGACAGGGACAAAATTTTGAATTTCCGTCATGCCTCTTATGCATGTTCAATTTGACTGTCAGTTCCCAACAGTATCATGTGACTTTATTGCACATGGCAATACCTTTACTAGCTATGTGCAACAAATGTGCTTTAACTCTAGTGTATGACTCTTACTTTCATGTCCACATTATTGCATCTAAATGCTGTATTACCCCACCACCACTACGTTTTTCTATTTTTGTCACATATTTCCACAAAAAAGATTCATTTACTTCTATGTGGAGTGTCCGCAGAGTGTCCATCCTACGTGGAGTGTACCCGACGAGTGTCCGGAGAGTGTCGGTGTCCGATACGGGGACACTAAACCCACACTACAAGTATCTAGTTATTCACAGGTAGCACATGTTAAACAACTTGAAAGTAGTTTGCTTCTTAAGGAAGGGTACCAAATGGCAATATGAGAATATGACCTTCCCTAATGTTAACAACCAATGGAACAGGAAAATACTCTACAAATAAGAGGTGAAGCATTACATTTCTTTTTCCAGCTGATCTCGGATGAAAACCTCGGAATAGACCGTCACTTTGTCTGTCTTGTTGCAATAGACGAGAACCGGAACTTTCTTCTTAAGAACACTTGCATTGGTCAAAATATCATATAGATACCTTTCAATACGAAAATCGAAATGTTAGAATGTCTTGTAGTTGACATAGTGGATGTAGGTGTGTGTGCATAGTGCTAGGCAATATAAAAACTGTCATAGAGACGAAAATTACTCTGCAGTTAGAGGCAGATTGGGTAAGAAATCCAACTCATCGACCACAAACACTATGAGATCAGCTTGTGGAAGGAGCTCATCCAGTTGCAGCAGATAATGAGGATGCCCAGGAACATCAACAATACGAACAGATGGTGAGCCCATATACAAATCTCGAAGCTGGAAGAGACATACAAGGATAAAATTATAGTTAGACTAAGAAGGTTTCAAGGACTTAAACAAGGGACACTGAGGCTTACCTGAGAGAAAAGCATAGTTTTACCGCTCCCACTAAGCCCAGCAAGCAAAAGGGTCTTGGTCCTAGATTTCCTGCGTTGAGATAAGCAAAAGCGAGCTGCAAAGGAAGACAACAACACGGTTTCAAAGATGTATTGATGCAGTGGAATTTCAACAAAACTGGTTTATAGTCGAAAATTGATGAAATCGTAAAATCAGCAACGGTCGACTCTTCACAAAACTTTCAGAAATCGCAAAAACTAAGAGAAATTGCAAATGTTGTAATTTGTATTCTTATGACGGCAAAAACTGTCAATTGAAGGTGTTACACGCCTATTTATATAGTCTAGCGCAGCGATGTGCAAAGCGGCAAAACAAAATAATAAGCATAAAAAGTTTTAAGAAAATGCAATTTAGTCCTAAAAACATAAAATTGAGGGCCTAAATGACGTTATTTGGCCAAAAAATTACGTAACACCAAAATCACGGCACCGATTATATGAAAATAAGGGAAGAATTCACCAAAATCCAAAACTTAAAAATTCACTCATATTTGCGATCAACCTTCTTCAAATAGGTTAATGTACTCAAATCCACATAATGTATACTTCAGATTTGGAATTATACTATATTTGTGACCATATAAAATGCATTCAGTTGAATATTAGAGAGTGAATTACGTACCGCCCCACAGGAAAAGGCCGGTGGTGGCAATCAAAGAAGTGGCCAGGATATAGGTCTTAGCATCTGCTCCGCCACGAACACGAAGCGCCAAGTGAAGAGTGGACTCCTTCTGGATATTGTAATCAGCGAGAGTGCGCCCATCCTCAAGCTGCTTGCCGGCGAAAATCAACCGCTGCCAGTCAGGGGGGATTCCTTCCTTGCACTGGATTTTCTTAGCCTTGACACTGTTGATGGTGTCTGAGGATTCAACCTCTAGGGTTATCGTCTTCCCCGTTGGGCTTTTCACGAAGATCTGCATGGTAGTATTTATTTTGGTGTATCTAGAAGTGTGGTACTTGTCAGATACTTATTTTTGTTGTTAGATTGAGTCTAATGAGCGGGTTTTTATGATAAAAGTCAAGCTTTTTATACCCTTCTCCCATCCAATAATTAAGAATTGATGAATCTAGCTTTTTCTATAAATTTTCGTGAATGAGAGGGGAATTATTACTTCCCGCCGCCTCTTAAAAAAAAATCACCACTCAATATAGTTCTATTTTTTATTCATGTTATATTAGTAACTGGTAGTAATAAATTCTTAGTTACTAATATTTTTTTCCTAATTTGAAATTCTAATCAATTACTACTAACTAATCTAATTAATACTAATCATTTAGTTAGGAATTCCTAATTGGACGCCCACCATTTTTTCCTAATTAATCTAATTCATGGTAATCAATTTCTTATTAATCGAATTAATGTAATTTCACTTTCATGACCTAAAAAACAGAAAAAGATAGTGTAAGTGGAAACGAAAGCATTACCATTGCAAAGCTTACTTTTTTTTAATTAGAATGTTTCATGATATTTTTAAGTGAATAAAGTTTAATTCAATTAATATCGTACATGCAGGAATTTTTCTTTCTATTTAGTTCTAAGCGCAATTATGCAATTTTTCTAAAAAAAATGAAGTGAAATAAACTTTGTATAAATGTATATATGTTCAAAACTAAATTGTATTTTAGTTGAATCAAATTGAATTGCGCTTAAAAAAAGGCATGTGGATTCAAGTGTGGCTTTCCACATTTTTAGAGAAGGAAATTAGGTTGTAATTTTTTTTTATTATACATGGTATTTTGTTCATACCTTTTGTTTGGACGTGTTTTTGCATGAATATAAGAGTGCCAGCTTAGTTAAAATATCCAATTTCTTATATTTTTGTTTTTCATTTTCATTTAAAAATTTGTCTTTATCTAAACGGTAATTCAGTTTAGTAGAAAAGTTCAAATTTTATTAAATATATTTGAAAGAAAAAGTGAGGAACCTTAAGTGTAACTAATCCCTGAATAAAATTATCTCTTCGTTTGTGAAAAAAAAAAGACTACCTTTTTTTTTCAAAATCAAGCTACCTTATATCAATCATAAGGTGATTAATTAGTCTAATAAAAGGGTAATTTCATAGTGGTCCAAATAAGCACTCAAATTATTACCAAAAAAAATAAATTAAACACTCTAATTCCATATTCAGTGCCAAGAAACTAATGGGCTTCAACAAAAAAAAATTCTAGAATCAAGTTTTGAAGTCATCCTTATAGATTACAACATTTATACTCCAACATCAAACCTCATCCAAGATTAAAAATTTGTGAACAAATGTTTTACTTGAAACAATCTATAACTTAGCGCTTTTAATAACACTGTCACAGTAATGTCAAGCAAAGAGAAACTGATGTATCAAAGAGGAATCAATAAAAAATGAAGATTCCTATAAGAAAAACAATGGATAAGGCAAAGATTCCAACAAGTTGAACAATAGCAACAAGTTGTAATAAAAGGATTACAGTATTAGACCATATAAGACATTCTAACTTGCAATATATTCATATGAGGAACTCTCATAGTAGCTGCCCCTCCTCTACAATTCCTCCTCAAAAACGCGTACATATAGTTCACGACAAGCTTCTTCACGAAAATCGAGTTCTTCTTTGCCCTCACGTCCCCATCGGCCAACAAATACGTAAATCCCGAATCTTTTGCCTCTTGGAGAGCCGCAAGTTCATATTCTAGACTCGGGTCTTCGTCCCCCGACATTACACTCGAAGGCAATGCTACTCCGGAAGCTTCCTCCGAACCTGAAGCTATCAACGGTATCCTTAGCTCGTCAGGACCCGAATCTCTCGATCTAACCGAAATACTATCCATCGTGTCTAACTCATCGTTCAAATTGCTCTCCAATGCCACCTCTTGAGCCTCTCGTCGTAAAAACTTCTCGAGGCTTTCGACCAAGAGTTGCTCAAACGCGTGGTGATCTTCTTTTCGGATGTCTTTGTAGCCGTATCGAGCAACGCATCGGAACATATGGTAGTCTTTCGGGCAAACCCTTCGGAAAAGAAACCGTTCCTCTTGGGGAACTATAGGAACCGGTACATACTTTATGCAAACAAATACTATTGTGGAGTGAATCGCAGGTAGGCTAAGTAAGAATTGCCCGAAAATTGAGGGGATACCTTGGACTAGCTCATTGTATAGTAATCCGATCCCGGGAACTCTAACGGTTCCAAGGGTGGACCCCAGTTCGTGCATGAAGTCCATCGAGATCTTCTCTCTTACTTCGCTCTGGTATTTTAAAACGCTTCCATAGTTCCAAACGTACATTACACAAAGGAAGAAACTAGCGAAAACGAGCGGAAGCCATCCGCCTTCTAGAAGTTTCGAGAGAACGGCCGAGAGGTACACGAGTTCTACTGACCCAAATATTAGGGGGAAACATAATGCCAGCCAAAAATTGGTTTGCCAAATTAAAAGCATTACAAGAGTGACCAAAGTCGTGGTCACAATCATCACGCCAACTTCGGCTATGCCTGCAAGAAAAAGAATCGGAAATATTTTACAACTTTTTGAGATTGTGATTCCGAAATGCGTAAAAAACGAGACTTTACCGTATGCATTGGCAATATCGGTGGTGCTCTGAAAGATCGAAACAACAACTATGCACATAATCATTAGGAAATAATTGATTACAGGAATGTAAATTTGACCCATTCGCCTCTTCGATGTGTGGACGATCTTAAGCCTCGGGAAGCATCCAAGAGCCATGGATTGTTTGACACATGAAAATGTAGCAGAAATCATTGCTTGGCTGGCAATCATTGCTGCCATTGTAGCTATGACGAAGATTGGCCAGAAAAGACTGCCTGATTCTCACAAGATTCGGGAATTTTAAGAGTTAAAATCAAGGCACAAAATGATTATATGCCACGAAGAAAAAAAATCACCTGGCACAGAAGCATAGAATATTCTACCCGACATTTCGGGGTATTTCATTAGATATGAAGCTTGGCCCATGTAAGCTAGGAGAAGACACGGAAATACAACACAAGAGAAGGCGATCTGAGGAGAAAAGTTCAAATCTTTAACGGCGAAAGCCAGCAATTTTCAACAAAGTAAGAAAATGAAGGCACCGATAAGTAAACCTGTATGGCTTTCACATTGAAATGGCCAAGATCAGCAAACATTGCTTCGGCTCCTGCAAAAACCGATCAATATAAGCTATTGAAGCAAATCTAGAGCCGAAACAGGGGAGTATGATAGTTATGGTGTACCTGTGATGCAGAGAACACAACCGCCAAGGGCAGACCAAGCATCGGCACTGTTCTTCTTAAAGAAGAGATAAATGTAAGCTGGATTGAATGCCCTCAGGACACTAATATCGTGTGTTACTAGATTGTACAATCCAATCGAAGCCAGAGAGAAGAACCACAAAGCAAGTACAGGTGCAAACATGAAACTAACTTTCCCTGTTCCAAATTGCTGTATGCTGAACAAAACTACGAGAACTATGATCGAGACGATAACTAGTGCACCTGCAAACAATTCAGTTATTATATAGGCCTCCACCTTCTAAATTACAGTATTACATTAAAGAATTTGCTCAAGCCACACCAAAATTGAAGTAATTGAAGCAGAAGCAAATTTAGATATCTAAAATAAGCACACATAGAGAATGAGTTAATAGGGGAAAAAGGTAGTGTCAAATTATTCTAGCAGTAGTTAGTTATATTATAGGAGGGAGAGGGGCTTAAGTACATATAAAAGAGTTCTCATAAATCTGTAAAGTATCAGATTTAAACATAAACAGCAAACCATCATATCCAGCGGCATTCGAAAATTAGCAAAGCTTCTTCTCACATCCGATAATGGCCAAATATTTTTTTTCAACTGGCGTTCAATTAAACTGTTAGTACATATAAAGTAGCCTGGTTAAAAAAGAAGGGATACCTACTTGTGCCAAACCAAGATATTTCGTCCTGCAGACCGCTGATAGCAGACATCACTGTGACAAACAAGTATCAGACTATTAAATTAGTTCTTAATATTTTAGCTAAATTGACTTTTAACTCTAAGCATAGCTTTTACTGGCACACCTCGGGCTCTGGGCGCTCGAGGCTCTCAATCCAGTGCCTCAAACGACCTCAGGCAAGGCGCAGTCACTCAGGCGTGCGGCTACACCTGCGCCTAGGCGCGCCCAAGAAACTGTGGGCTATTTTTATGATTGATTTTTCTTTTATGGTGGATTTATTGAATTAAATGGCTCCATAAATTGCAAATTAGTATGTAAAGACTTAAATGTCTCCTAAAATTAAGAATTAGTTTGAGAAATACAATATATTACTTTAATACTCCATAATTAGGAAAACAAACTTTAATATTGCATGAGATGACGAACAATCTTTTTACGATATAGCGACGTTAATCCTTATTCCTCCTTTCTATTCATTTACATCATTCAGGTCAAATCATAGTAGCAAACTACAAATTAGTAAGCAAAGTTATAGCGACACACTCAAAATCAAACAAGAATCATTTCCTTGTTTCACTTAAACACTCTTGCTTTAATTTTAAATTTAGCTTATTTTTAGACTTGCTTGTTTATATTACCTTAGACTCTATTTGAGTTTGACATCAGTGTAGAATTTTTCCAAAGAAAATATTTTAGCTTCTTTGTGCCTCAGTCGGGCATGTGCCTTGGCGCGCCTGGCCCCTTGTCATCTCAGTGCACCTTGCGCCCATAACAACTATGACTCTAAATTTAAAATTCTAATTATGCATTTTTTTACCTGATATTGCTGGGGTTAAAATACCATCTCCTATAACCATGGAAGTTCCCATAAGAACCAATAGCAAGAGAGCAGTTTTCAAGTATGACTTCTTTTCCAAAGAGTCCTTTATTCTTAAAGCCCTCTCTAACTCTGGAGTTGGCAACTTGAGTCTAAAACTCGAGATGTGTTCATCAGCTTGCTGGCGATTTGGCAGCATACTTACATTTGCATATCTCGAAATCAGCGAGTATAGAGCAAATGTGCCGCCTAAAATCAGAATTTCGATGGAATTACTATGATCAAAGAATGAAATGATTAACTAAAAGATGTTGATGCCTTTACCTTCCCCATTATCGTTCGCTTTAAGCACTACGAAAACATATTTCGCCAAAGGAATGAGGGCAATTGTGTACATGACTAACGATAAAGCCCCTAAGATATCCACTTCTGACTCGATATTCACTTTACTGAACACATCAGCAAAGACATATAAGGGGCTTGTACCCATATCGCCATACACCACACCTAGAGTTTGAAAGGCCAATGCAATAGTGGTCCAAGTCGAGGCATCCTGGTGTATTCAAGTAAAAAACATAGTTCAGCAATAGTAATGCCGAAAACTCCATAAAACTCCCACTCCTATGCATAAAAATATGCTAATGTGTACTTAAATCATTCACAAGATATCAAATTAGGATGAAAGTTTCAATCTTTAAACCTAAAAAGACCTAATAGCATCACAGAGAACCACTAAACCTAACTAAGAGTGAAAAATTTAGCTTAGCAATAGAGTCGTACCAAAAAAAATTATGCTACTTTCTACTCAAATCATCCACAAGATGTCAAATACTAAATTAGTACCAAAAGTAGACTAATAAAGGAGTTGGGAATGATTCAAAGTTTCAATCTTTAAACCAAAAACGAGCTAATAGCATAAAAAAGAACCTCTAAACCTAACTATGACTCATGAGTATAAATGGTGGTTTCACTGTTTTATTGGCATAGTAACCCCAAACAACAACAACATCCCCACAAGCAGGTAAGGAAGTCGGGTGTACCGAGCCTTAGCCCTCTGAGAAGTTGCTTCCAAACGAAGTGGAGTTGAACAGCTATATGTGGCCCCACAATAAAAGAAGCTCAACAAATTGGTGAATCTTTAGCCCAGGACTTGTATAGTAACCCTAAGAAGTAATTAAACTCAAAAATGATTGGCTAATTGAAAGAGATTAGGGGAAAAAGATACTACCTTTGAGTGATGACCATGAGCACCAGCAATTTCCATGGCTTCAACATCAAAAGAATCAGCTCTTTTAGGCTTCTTAACAAGCCTCCTCCTCATAGATCCATACCCTTCTCTACTTTCATTCTCTTCAAGCAAAGACCACGGCGGTGACTCTGAATCCACTTCACTTCCATCCACCCATCTAGAGGACTCACCTCCTCCTCCTCCGCCGCCGCCGCCGCCACCGCCGCCGCTGCTAGTAGTGCTTCCGAGCAACGCCACACTGCCCTCTTCAATCCGATCTCCATCCATCTTCCTTCAAAACCCACTTCACAAAAGCCTAATTCCAAGCCAAAGACTCCAACTTTGGGGCTAGAGTATATAAATGATTAAACTCTAGTGTCAATTAGTTACTACAGCGGTTACAGAACGGACTTTCCTTGTATAGGTAGCCAGAGATATTATTATCTGCCCATACCATTGATTTTAGACAAATGGGGATGGATGGGTAGAGAAGAGAATAAGCCCAAATTGAAGATAATAATATCATATGATGATGATGTATGTATAGGTGGCACAACGACAAAAACAGTCATCTCTGGTTCTGAAGAAGCCAAAGATGAGAGCTTTATGAATATAATTTATAGAAAGATGCTAACTTTTGAATAATTGACACATTGATTGATTGGGCATTTGCCTATTCAATCCACCAATGGCGTTTGGTTGCTTTCAGCAAAATTGAAAAAAATAATTATTCTGGTGGAGTAAAATTATTTAAGTGAAAAATTTATTGAAGAATGATTTAAATTTTTGCTCGCCCAGATTTCACGTAAAAAGTGACAGCTCCAGCATTTGCCGAAAGCTAAATTCTCTGAGAAATTACATGAGATCGGGTATTTAGGGTTTTTATATATAGTACCATTAGGTCTGCTCCTGTTAAAGGTAGTAATATGAGTAAAAAAAATGAAATAAAACATATTTTTTACAAAAATTTGGTATTAAATTCTTGTTTTCTCACAATTTTAATAAACATCTTACCAATTTTATTAACATTAACTGGAAAATTGTCTCTTATGCCTTATTTGCATAAAATAATTTCATCCCAAGTTTAGCTCAATTACTTAAAGGTACTAACATGTTTTTTCAATATCCTTCATACGCCCTCCAGAACTTTTTTACGCTCCAGATTGTATTAGGTTTGTAGCAGGTTTTTAAACAACCCATACCTTATATTAAATCACCAAAATCGTAATCACAACATATAATTTTTTTTTGTACTTATACTTCATTTATATATATAATCACTTGTAACACTATATCTTTTTACAAAACAATCTTATACAAAGCAAAATCAAAACCCGACCACCTTCTATTCTATATGCTTGTTTTGTGAGGAGAGGGAGTGAGATGGAACACAGCCAACCAATCTTTCGTCCATGATATCTACAGGTAATGAGATTCTAGTACAAAATTTATCAGCTCTGAAAAAAATTTAGCGCTTTATATAAGGCGCAACTCAGTGAATATAAACAATCTATGAATTTAGCAAATCCCATATTTACACACATTAACAAATTCAATATACAGTCACACTTACATGAGAATGAATGAATTGATTATTTAATTGTTATGACAACACCAGTCAAACTATTACCCTGGGATACATGTAACATTTGTAACAATTGTCAATTGATTTGCTGGCCAGCTATGTAACAATTGGTTGACCTTTCGGTCCAGATAAATAATTGGTTGACCTTTCGGTACATTTGTCAGATATTGCAATTGGTTGACCATATAGGTCCAGTTGAACAGAACATGTATTGCAATGTTTGATCAGCTATATCAGAACGTCTCTTTTACTTTTCATATATTCAAGTGCAAATGTCTGTTATACGAATCATTGAACTTACAATTAGCATATACTAATACAAATGAACATATACTCCACATACATATGTCATATAAATCCGGCACATCAAATGCAATACTCAATTATACTCCACCAATAATTCATATATGCACTAATTCACTTCACTTAAGAATTCAATCCGTTATCATATTCAAATGACATATATCAACATATTTCTCACGCAATTTCATATCAAAACAATTCATATCACATTCACATATTCATACAATTAACACATCAACACATTTCACCCATATATTCATATCATGTTTATACTCACAGATTATCTGAGCTCATTCTCTCGAAAACGACTTGGACATTCCTCTGAAATCCCTTCACTGTTTTAAGCTCCTATAACATAAATTCATATAAAATATAAACATATACATCTTATTTCCTTTTGTATATATAAAAGATTGACATAAACTAGAATAAAATTACTATCTCTGTGACCTTACTAAGTATAGCCGATCATATCTCTCAAAGTACTCAACCAAATGACCTGATTCCAATTTCATTTTACTCTTAACACACAGCTTTATAACATATAAAAATTTCAGAATTTTATGATTACTTTTCCATTTATTGTGAATTTGATATTTTGAACTCTAATTTTGTCATGCTTTTCCTGAACTTAGAACTAGTATCCTTGTGACCTCATTTTACTTCAAAATTCGTAACTTTCAACTCACTAACTCAATTGCTCTGATTCTTCTTTTGTTCAATTCCTGATACACAATTCCATAACATACTAAAACGTCAAAATTTTCGAAGCCTTATACGATCTATAGTGAATTTTCCTTCAACGCCCTGTTTCAACTCATTCTACCTGGACAGCATCGTAATAAAACAAGTATAACTCTCTCTACATAACATGAATCGACCGGATTCTTTTTCCTACTTAAACTATACACATAAGGAAATAACATATCAAAAAATCATAATTTTCTAAGCAGTATAACAATCCCAGATTAATTTTGAAACTCACCCTATCCCTTTGATCATCCAATTCTGCACACTTCATCTTATAAAAATCATATCTATTGATCTACTCATCTAAAAATCCCGAAATTTTACAGAAGTAATCTAGAGATGTAGAGAATCAATTCATATTTTTGTCATAACCTCAAATTCTATCTCTAACATCTCGAAAATCATATTACAAAATCATATACATACATGATTCTTCCTCTCTCTTTGTTCTTCTTCTTCTCTTCTACTCCTACCCTTTCATATTCTGAGTTTTTCTTTGTTTCATGGTTGATTTCAAATACTTATCACTTCCACAATTATCTATGGGCTAAAATGACCATTTTACCCCTTTTTCATTATATAATACTTACACTTATACTATACTTATACTTATACCAATAATAAACAACTCAAGCACTAATTTAATTACCAACTATAATTTCTACTTTTATCTTCACAAAATTTCAAATCCCTTTTATATATTTAAGTGTATATATGTATATATCTAATATATTTTAAACCAAATATACCAAAATTAATATATTTATTATATATTTATACTTCATCTAATAATTTCTAATATGTATGCATAAATGACTAAAATGATGTGTTAAATGGGATGTTACAGGTTTGTAACAGATACATAACAGCTTTGTAACAAACTTGTATTAGACTTGTATTAGGTTTGTAACAGATATATAATAGACCTGTAACAGATTAACGACAAACAAATAATGTCACAAACTTCAATAAGAATCCAATGTAAATCAAAACTAATGAAAATTTACTATTTTATTCATCAAACACCAGTAACAGTTACATAACAGCCTTGTAACAGACTTTGTAACAGGTCTGTAGTAGGTCTGTATTAGATATGTAACACTTTCAAGGAAATACTTTATTCATATTTCCTATCTGATACAAGTCTGTTACATCCTCATTAAACACTTGTGTCAGACTTGTAACATATATGTAACAGATATGTACTAGGTCTTTAGTACATGCCTAACAGATAGAAAAAAACATGCAAATCAGTTTGTCAAACACTGTCTACGTTGAATCCAGTGATCATTAATCCACGATCCGTTTATGTGAAGCAAAATAGGAGTTGTGTTCATCTTTGAATTTCAAAATCTAATTCCAAATCGCAGCAGAGCAAAAAAAACTAGAATGAAAAATAAATCGAAATCAGAAACAGGAAATCAACCTTATTATACACTACCGGCAGCTCAAAATTTGATTGTCATATCAAGTATCAGAAAACAAAGACAACGGGTCTGAGGCAGAGCACTTTTAGTTTTTATAATGTGAAATTGTTATCCAATATATGTACAATTTCTGATTCAATCAGTATGCTAAATTAGGGTAAATAAATTAGCAGCTGAGATGTAACTTGTGCCCAGCAAAATAGCCAAAAGTAATCCCCAGTTGAACGGATAACGCTACCCAAATCTGCTCGAAATAGGAGCAAAGGAATCGTCAGCGGCAGTAGGAACTCCAAGACAACTGAATACGCTGGCGTTTCATAAGGAATGAATCCGAGATTACTTGCTGTAAGCCCAACAAGTGTGCTCACTAAGGCCGCACTCTCCATGCTTCCGATCTTGATCCTCTCACACCTAAAATTCGAATGGCAAAAAATCAGAAAGAACATCCAATTTCCAAAATCCAGTGGCGAATAGAGCAATGCGATCTGGTGAGAATGCAGTGGATATACAGGGCATATGAAAGTCATAAAGGTTTTCAAAAAAGGTTGTATCAGTTATAGGCTCAATTTTGAGGCAATTATGTAAATGTTTTGCAAATCTTGCACATTCTAGTGTTATATTTTAAATAACAACAACTAACTCTTTAAGCAAAAAAAATATTTTTGGACCCCTTCCAGGTATAGGCCTTAGATGGTGGCACATGTTGCCCACCCCTAGGGCCGGGCATGAGTACCAGATATATAATATCCTTCTTCAATCCAACAGTTGAATTTCATGAGGGAGTATTTAATTAAGATGAAAGAATATATAAGTACACTCTCATAAGATTGGGGAAATCTATTAAATACCCGGTACCATATATAATCTCCTCGGCTATTTAACACCCCTCTCGTTAAATGTTTGACACAGAGATAATTTATATATTATAATAATAAAAAGTGTTGATGTGTCAAGTATCCAACAAAATGGATATTAAATACCCTGTAAAAAAAACTCCAAATTATTTTTACAAGTCACAAATCAATTTTACAAGTCTCAAATCAATCTTAATAAATCAATATAACATTAGCTACTGAAATATGATATACAGTGTCTTACTCTTTATTCTATTTGATTTTACATAAAGAAAAACTTAAATAAAAAAGTCCCTATTAGTTTAGTTTGAGTAATTGTTCGTTGCTGAAATAGAGAACGTTTTTTACGTTATAAACTGTACAATTGTGTCTATTTTTTTCTTTATTTTAGAAAAATAAGCGCAAACAACGACCATGTTTTTAATACTCCCTCCATTTTTTTTAACTTATCTTCCTACAAGTTTCACACTTCTTAATAAACTCATTTATTATGGATAAGAAAATACTAGTTTACCCTTGTATTTCAAATTAAGGCTTTAACTTTTCAACCCAAATGCAATTAATACTAAGGGACATAGTTGGAAGAATAATGAAAAAAATACCTAAAAAAATGTAAATAATAAGCATTTTGATAATCCAATTTTAGGCTAAAATGCCTATTTTAAAAAGATGGAGGAAATATTATACTAATATTTAGCTTGTTATGATTATTTGTGCAATTTTTCTTGTTAAGTTTCTTAAACTTACTATTATTGTTATCATTGGTATGTGATAAAAAAAATAAAGTACATAAAAACTACTACTAATATAAAAATTAGGCTAAACACATTCATTACCTCCAAATTTGATACGTTTAATCATATGTTACCTTTAACTTTTAAATGCTTCACTTTATCCCTTACAATTGACAAAATTGATACAGTTCGCCCCCTTAACATCATGTGTCAGTTTTTAATTGGTTTGACTTTTTAAATATGTTATTTTTAAAATTTTTTTAATTAAAAATTGACACGTAATATTGAGAGAGTAAAATATATTAATTTATTAATTTTAAAAGATAAAATAAAGCACTTAAAAATTAATAATGACATTTAATAAAACGTGTCCAATTTAAAGTCAATAAAAACGTTAACCTAGAAACTACTTTATCAAAAGGAGTAGATTAATCATAAAACTAAAAGATGGCACTTGATAATGAATTTTGGACTTCTAATAAAAGAAAAGAAACACCAATTATTTTAAAGCATCGTGCTTATCAATCTTTACTCAACATACATTTAATAATTATTTAATTATTATTATTATTATACATATAATAATTATTTAATTATTATTATTATTATCATGGTAGAAAGGTTCACACGCACATACAATATATACCAATCCATCACGTAATACCATTATCTTTTCTAAAAGAAAATAAGAATTTTTAATTTTTAAGGAATTTAAAATTAAAAATTGGGACCTCGATTTTTTTTATTTTAGAATTTTAGAAGAAAATTATGTCCAATAAACTTATTTTTTACTTGTATATATTGTTGATATATGTATATTTCAATTCTTTTCTTGGATTTTATATCCGACTTCAAATTTTCCATTCAATTTCTCAAAAATTTTCAATTTAACTATTTATCTTAGCACGTATTTACAATTGTTTTAAAAATCACCGTCTAATTTTATTTAGGCACTATTTTGAGGCTTACCATCCGACTTTTCATTCAAATGGCATTATAAAACGTCCAATTGATTTATTATCATCTAGGCACCGCCTAGTTCGATTTTTTCCGCCTAGGCGGTGCCTAATTTAGATTTTTTATGATACTATTATTTATAATAATCATAGCTTACCAACAAAAAAGTAGTTTGGTTTGTAAAACTAAAATACATTAAATTGTTCTCACAAGAAAATTGTCATTTTGAATTTCAATGGGAGAAAAAATATGTTTTATGCCACTTAATGATTTTAAAAACATGATCTAATTAATGTTTTTTGATATTTTATGATTGGGGTATTGGTGTAGTGGCTAACACTGAAGCTGTGACCTCTAGAGGTCCCAGGTTTGAGTCACATCTGGGGCTGGTTGGAGATTTTTCTTTCCATTTTATATAAGCCCATATGAGGCAAATTTTTTTTAAAAAATATTTTTTAATATTTTATATTATTATAATTTATTTTTTAATTAAATTTTTATTTTTATATATATAATAAATATTTAAAAAATAAAATATAAATCTGCCTAGGTCCTGACTTATATATTTTAAAGTTCTGACAGTCCAACTAGCGCTTAATACTTTTTAAAACATTAATTATAATATTGACTGTGCATGTATTTTTCTCAAATTAGTGTAATTATGTATATTGATCCATAAATATGTATTTATGAATTTTTGAAACAATAAATTATTTCTTCTTTTCTCAGAATGACATCCCTTTTTTCTACAAGTACACGTCTAATCGCATAATTTTGAATAAATTAGAGGTCGAACTGGTAAACCGAGTAAACATTAAAGAAGTGGCAAACGTAAACAATAGATAAATAGAAAATTCATGGAAGTATATAGTTAAAATCCTCGGAGGAACATTGTGTCCCTTCGAAAGAAAAAGGTTTGGGGTGAGTGAAAATTTTAAAATGAACGTCCAACTAAATTAATACATTCACTTACTTACAAAACACTCACCTCTCTTTTCTCTTTTTATTAATATGAATTGAAGTTACCTCCAAATTGTTCACTTGTTTAATAAAAAGTTCTAGGAGAAAACGGTTCCTGTATTGCAAAGAATCAAAATTATTAGCAATTAAACTTGATTATTTGTTTATGAATGAACATAATTATTTATTTATTCAACTGATTTCAGATTGATTATTTAATATATTTTATTACCGCTTATAAAAAAATATATTTTATTACCAGTGACTGAATATTACTTAAGGTTTTTGTCAAATGAATATAATACAGCTATTGATATAAAATGGTATAAATATAATGCATTTACAACTACATTATACTTTTGGTGCAACAATGGCATTGTATGGTATACAATTGCAAACTTCATGTACAAAGGTCTAATTTTGCTACAATTTCTATACTAAGGTATAACGTTTAAAGATAGTATAAAATTTGCATACCTTCCGGTACAGTAGGATTCAAATCTGTTATCCCCATTTATGTGTCCCTAAATATTACAATGGCATAGAATGATGTAAAAGTAGTGTATTACGATATGGTATGTCAACGGTATTAATATATTATAGGAATGGTAGACTATAGTACAAAATAGTATTGTTAGGGCCGTAAATGAGACGAGTTATTCATGAATAACACGATATTCGGCTCGATAAGGACTCAATTCGATTCGGCTTGATTTGTAAATGAACAGTTTGTGAACATAATTTTGAGCTCGAATAATAAATGAGCTGAACATGAACAAGTCTTAGCTCGGCTCGAAAACTCATGAACTAACTCGATTAGAAATTCATGAACTAACTAGATTATAATTTTCACGTAATAAAATATTTATAAAACTATAATAAAACATATTTTTAAAATAGTTGATGAAATAATTTATATTTGTAGTATTACATAGTCCATAATCCAATTTATGACTTATATTAACAATGCTTACTGGTCAAATTGTACCTAAAGAGTTAAACTTTGTTCTCTTGGACTACAATTCAATGTAGTTCAGTTCAGTTTAGTTCAGACCACTTCACTTCAGTTCAGTCCACTTTAGTTCAATTCAGCTATATGTAGTTATAAATTTATACTAAAATAAGTTCAATTCAGTTCAGTTCAGTTCAGTTTCGTTCAACCTTCAGAAGTTGAAAAGAACATGGCCTTTATTCATAGTATAAATACGTAAAGTCTTAAATAAAGATTCTCTACTTTATCTTTTATTCAAGGATATTATGTTAGTTATTGAGATATTATGATATTAAGAATTTACTTTTTTATATCTTGTTTTTAATTGAGTTCGTGAATAAAAATAAACGAGCTTGTTCACAGATAAATTAACGAACTGATCACAAATAAAATAAATGAGTTGTTCGTAAACAAACGAGCAAGTAATCGAGCCGAACACAAACAAGATTTTGAGCTCGATTCTAGCTCGCCTCGACTCGTGCTCGATTAAAAATCAAATGAGCTGAACACGAACAGACCATAATTTAGCTCGACTCGACTCATTTACACCCCTAATTATTATTATTACGATAATGTTAACTATAATTTATTTTTTTTATATCAAATATTTATATTTATTAGATATACCTATAATGATTCTTACAAAAATGACTATAAAAAAGTCCGAAAAATATATATATACAACATAGTTTAAAGAAAGCAATGTTTCAATCACACGATTAATAAAATGAATGCAATTGGTTAGTGGTACGTTATTAGGAAAACAAATTACGGAGTTGAGAATTTTTTCATCTCAATCTACAAATTTGATAAAAAAAAAACATGCACCTCCTTATATTTTATAAAATAATTTATATTCTTATATATTTTACCTCTTGTATACTGTAAATTTCCTATATCTTAAATTATGTAAGTTTTCAATCAAACTTGTTAATAAAACATGTATTTACTGGTAAAGTTAGTCTTATTCTGTTAATTTTACGATTCTGTAATAATAAAAAGGTACTTTTTAAAATATTTATAAGACTTATTTTACAACTTTTAATGTATGATTGCACTAGCTAAAATAACAATAAAATAAGTCTCGTTAGAGTAAATTGAATATGTAACATTTTCAATATATGATATTAGTTTTTGTCCATAAACATATATTATGTTAAGAAACTTGGTATAAATAGAGATAAGAAAAAAATATAAGAAGGATATAGTATGAAAAGATAAAACGCAATGAGGTATTTTTCTTTTAATACATGAAGGTACTAACGTATTTTTTTCAAAATTCAGAAAGACTATAATTATTTACCCCATTATTTAAACAATACAAATATTTATATATATTTTAAAATTAAAATTAAAAATACAAATATTTATTTATATTTTTAATTTTTTTTTATCACGGTTTACTCCTTATATAAAAGTAAACAAGTGCTTGGATGTACTTCGTTTCTAGGTTTAAGACCTTCACGATTGTTTCTCTGTGTTTTTTTTCTACTTGGAAGAAAATATCTTTTGTAATCAAGCAATCTGTACGAGGTAAGCGTAATTGTGATTCTCATCTCTGGTCGGTAATTGTTCTTGTTTTTCACGATATTTATTATTCTCTCGCGAACTCCGGTAGATTTTCTCATAGATCTGGGGATTAATCAATGTTATATTCATCATTTTCGAATAAATTAGGTCAAGAAGCCATTTTCTTTCATACGCTTCGAATTTTGCATTGGATATCTATCTTTGGCTGCGCTATCGAAGTGGTTCTTCTTTATCTGTTGCGATTTGTGAATTTTATCTTTTTAGGTTTGTGCAGATTTCGTTAGAGATAATGGCTCGGGTTTACGTGGGGAATCTGGACCCTAGAGTTTCTGAGAGGGATCTCGAGGATGAATTCAGAATGTACGGTGTTCTGCGCAGGTAATTGTGCTTGCGTGCTCCTTTTTGCTTGAAAATCTTTGCGTTTTGTGAGATGTTTATAGGAGAATTACTCATGTGCTTGAAGACATTGTTGTAACTATTTGCGAATTAATTTCGTTGTTTTTCAGATAATCTGACAGAATAGCTCCAAATTTTGGATCTTTTTAGGTTTTTTCTTACAATTTTTGGGACTGTCAGGCGACTCAGCCATTTCAAGTTGTTAATTTGTTTCTCAATGTAAAATGAAACTTGATCGATTAGGCGTTAAACCTTTGGATCTTAATCTTTATCTTGAGAACTAAAATTCGAGCTGGTTGGATTAAAGACGAGCTGACTATAAATCAAATTTTGATATTTGGTGTTTGATCAATGTGAATTTTGAGATTCTTTTTATTTTATGAATTCTCTGTTACAACTGCTACGTCTATGTGCAGTGGTTAAGCAGTGTGATCGATGTGCTTGTATGTAAGCAGACAGGTTTTGTATCGAACAACAATTTATATGTGAATTAGTTTGCTGACTATAGAACTTTATGCAGTGTGTGGGTTGCAAGAAGGCCACCGGGTTATGCATTTATTGAGTTTGATGATCGCAGGGATGCAATGGATGCAATCCGTGCACTGGATGGTCAGTATAAGAGACTTCTCTACCCTTATGCTGAACTAGTATTTTTACACTTTTCATAAGCTTTACAGTCTGTGGTCATGATCTCCGTTTTATTTGTAACTTGTCTTTCAGTTTATTTTTTTTTCTTTTTTCGCTTGTAAAATTATTTTAAGACTTCTATTATGAATTTAGTTGTTGAACTCTTCTATGACCTTATCAGGAAAGAATGGCTGGCGTGTGGAGCTTTCTCATAATTCTAAGGGGGGCGGTGGAGGCCGAGGTGGTGGTGGTGGTGGTGGTGGACGTGGACGAGGTGGGGAAGACCTAAAATGTTACCAATGTGGTGAGTCTGGTCACTTTGCTCGAGAGTGTCGATCGCGAGGTGTGGGAGGTGGGCGTCGCCGAAGCCCTAGCCCTCGGCGTCGCAGGAGTCCAAGTTATGGGTATGGTGGCAGGTACGTGGTGCACATTTATTTTTTTATGGAAGAATCCTTCTTCTATTGGCTTGTGCACTTAAAATCAAGAAATCATAAATAACAGGAACATATCAAGTAAAGCTCAATTGGAATATTTTGTTGTGTTGAGATTTTGCTTCCACATGTTTACTGCTATTTTTCTGTTAATTGTGTTGTTAGTAGTAGGAATTATCATTTTTTTAATGTTTAGGATGGAAGATTAACTTGTAGTAAGTCTGATGAAGTTGGAAGAGATGAGTGCTATATGATCTCCTAACATTTAGTCGTTTGTTGTTGCATTTAGTTATTTGCTAATTAGGGATTGTGTATTTGTCAGGAAGAATGACAAACATGTTTACTAACTTGTTATATTAATTTTAATCTTGAAGAAGCATTAGCCCACGTGGAAGAAGATCTCCAAGGCGCCGCAGCATATCACCTCGTCGTGGTCGCAGTTACAGTAGATCCCCTCCATACCGCCATGCCCGTCGTGCATCACCATATGCTAATGGGTATACATTGCCTCAACTTTGACTTATTTTCTACAATGCCACGATAAAATGTTTTCCATTTAGCCTTCTGATCAATAGTAATACATTTCCCTGGCTCATGTATTTCTTTTTTTTTTGCCTTTTCAGAGTCTGAAGCTGGGAGTCAAAGTGAAGCAGGAGTTTGAAGGACATCTAACGAGGATATATGTGATAATGTAGTTCTAGTAGAATGAGTTGATACTAGTTATCTTCGTGTCGTGAGAATGAGGTTTATTAGGAACTCGGTATTCGATGACTTCGTCTAAGTATATTTGCCGCTGTGCTTGAGACACTTTTTCTGTCGGCTTGCAGTCTCAGATGCTTTCTGAATCTTAAAGGTCTATTTCGTACTTCCCATTGCAGCCTCATTACAGTTTATAATACTTAATCTTGGTTTGGTTGTTTTTGTCTGTTGAAGTTTACTGTTTCTAAAAGATTTACTTGTTTTGTTGTGACTTGTGAGGTGCTTTTCGGCTAAAACGGGCATGTTTCGCCACTTCTCTGCATCTTAGTGCACTTGGTTTTTCTCCACTGCTTCTCTCCACATCTTCTACTCATGGCTCTGCATGTTATTCTGCTTGATTTACTTGTTGAAATGAAAATTCAGAAGCATGGTTGTGGTTGACAATTCTCACTGCACTCCTCTGCTTCAGAGCTTATGTCCCGATTAAATGTTTTCGTTGTGAGGTGTTTTTCAGCTAAAACGGGCACCGTTTAACCACTTCACTGCATCTTACTGCACTTGGTTTTTCTCCATCTCTGCTTCTCTACACGTCTTCTAGTCATTGCCCTGCTTGTTATTCAGCTTGATTCACATGTTAAAATGAAAATTCAGAATCTTGTGTGTGATTGACGAATCTTACTGCACTCTTCTGCTAAAGCTGGTGTCTGCCCCCATTTCAGCATATGTGCACGTCACGTCGGCATGTCATTGTCTTATTGCTCTTCAAGTAGGGTCGAACCTGAAGCCCTTCCTATCTGTTGGTGCGTGATTTAGGTCATCAACGTTTTATCATCTAGCGTAGACTTATGTGTTATGTGCATGTGTTCGAGTTATGTTGCCCTTTCGAGCGCTCACTTACCAAGTAAAAGTGAATGTTTTCAAGTGGTCAAGTGACCGGAGGATGTATAGGTTTTATGATCATCTAGCACAAGACAAATGACCAACTCTAAGTACAAGTTCCCAGGAAAAGGATACCCTCGCTCCGCAACTTTATTGTTTGGTACCATAAATTTTTGAGATGTGCATTTGATTCTGTGATATCTATGTAAGTTCCTGATGTTGCTTGCCTTTAGTTTATAACAAGGTTGAGGCATCTAATTGATGGAAGAAACTAACTTTTAGGAAGATGGTCCTGTGCTTTTGTTTGTCTTTGACTATATCTCTTCTTTTCGTAGTTTAGTTTTTCTTGTTTGTTGCATTGGCAGTCAAACACTATCATCAGTCCTTATATATCATTTACGACACAATTTTACTGTGTATCGTGTTATTGGTTGTGTTCCTCTACTTTTGTGGAATGACTGTTCTTTAATGCACATCATAGTTACTTGTTAGTGCAAGAGGGATCAATCCCATTTGAGTTTATTAGGGGTTTTCGTTGGCCAATGTTGTGCGGTCGGTTTTACTAGTGTCTAGAGCATGCAAAATTGACTGCAGAATAACACGAAAACTTGTATACTTTCGTCGGTTGTTGACATCTTTGATGGATTCTGATTCAATTTGGAGTGGTAAGAAGGGTCTACTTAATTGCCATTGCCTATTACACAAAAAATCGTGGCTCAAATTTAGAGGTCCCTAATGTCTCCTTTAAATCCATCAAAACTCGTTTCACATCGACTGGCAGATTTTTCGTTTTTCTTGGAGCCTTTCGAATCTTGATTTTGGCTCCTGAGGTGAGAATGAGGGACTAAGGCCCTGTTCTTTTCAATTTATAAGTAGGTATACTGAATTGTACTGAAACTGAACTGAATGATACTGAAACTGAATAATACTGAAATTGAAAATATTGAAAATGAATTATAATTAATAATATAAATAATATTTTAAAATTATTAAAATAATAATAATTAATAATACTTTAAATAATACTATACATTTTAATAAAATTTATTAATAATTACATATAATAATAATTAAATATACCATTATAAATTATTATTATTATTATTTATTATAATTATTGTTATGAATATTACCTTATTATTTTAATTATTATCAATATTTATAAAACATTATTACTTTTATTTATTTATTTATTTTTCTTACAAAATTATTTATGTTAGAAATAATAATTAATAATTTTAAAAATATTATTATTGGTTTCTTTTTCTTTATTGTTATTGTGATTACTGATATTAATTAATAATATTTATATAATGTATAAATAGAAATGAACTAAAATTGAAATATATTATCATTAATATTCATTGTTTTTTAATATATATTAATAATATTGATATAATGTGAAACTAAATATTGAATTCTAAATACTGAATGCTGGATACTGAAACTGAATACTGAATAATGGTACTGAACTGAACTGATTAGTATTGAACTGAACAGAATATAAGTTGAAAAGACCAGAGCCTAAAGCATTTTTTATCACTCAGGACTTCGTTTTGCAAGGTTAACAAACTAATGGTGAAACCGTCTTAAGTTTGTTCGTCTCAATTGATATTGCCTCTACATCTGACCGTACCGAACGGATCGCAGCCTCGCTGCCTTTCCTCTTCTAAATATAACAATAAACAGACTAACAATGGAAGGTAGTAATGAAATGATTTATTAAAAAAATGCAAGCTCACTAATTGGTGTTTGAAAATTTGCAGCTCTAAAGCATAAATTATGAGGAACTATCTTTTAATTCCAACCAAGTCTTGTAACTCCTCATTCTAACCGAAAAACGAAAAGCAAAACTCGGAAAAAAAAACTCAAATCTTATTTCAAAGCTCATTGCCCGGTGGATGAACTATTTTGCTGAGGAACAAGGCCAAACTCTCTACAACAACCTTCAGTCCAGCTCCTTCACGTATATCCCAAGGTCGTCTCATTTCGCTGCCTCGATTACTTTCTTAGCAAATGACGGCAAACAGAACGAGGCGGAATGAATCTGCAGTTAAAACACAGCTCATCAAGAAAAAGAATTGAGTACGAGAATCATTTCAACTCTAGTGAAAATCGTTAGTACCTCTTTGTTGTAAAATTTCAATGGTCTTGTCGATGCGTCTCCACTAACATCTATGGGATTGGTTGGATGCTTGAAATCAACAGCAGGCCCTTCGGTAGAACAGAGCATGAAGCCGATCACCCCACTAACAAATTTCGATTTCTCAAATTCAGAAACACGAAAAAAGTGTGAAATTACAGTAACAGCCATTATACGGTAGATATAGGTCCAAACCTTGGATATGTCGGAACAGTAGTCCATGCATAGTTGACCGACCCTTTAAAGATCTGTCGGCAATTCACCACAATATCCTCAATAATGTGCATATGAAGCCAAATACTTTCTGCCTGAGTACACACAACACCTCCAGGTCGAAGAGCTCGTGCTACTGACTCGAAAAAGGGTTTCTCGAAAAGTTCTTGTGCAGGACCTGATTGATTAAAAACAATGACTCGTAAATTCGAAGTTTGAACTCTTAGCAATTTATGAAAGATGCAATTACCAATTGGATCGGACGAATCTACTATAATTGCATCATAAGTTCCTGCGGGGGCATTTCTCAAAAACGCAACCCCTACAAAGAAATTTCAAGATATTGATATTCAGACAAAGTTACGTTTACAAAAAAGGGGGTACGGGAAAATCGAGTAGAGTTGCATACCATCGCCAATACGAAGATTTACACGAGGATCTTCAAACCCAATTGCTACAGCAGGGAAAAACTGCTTAGACACCTAAAAAACCGAAAGTGCATATAAATTAGAGCTATCGAAGGCGAAGTTTGAAAAGTGTTCTTGCAGTATTAAAAAATTAATGCAGAAAATAACAAGATAGAAAAATCTTCGATTGGGCAACTCACTTCAACAACCATCTTGTCTATTTCACAAATGTCAATCTGCTCTACTGAAGAATGACGAGCCACTTCTCGAAGGACACCGCCATCTCCACCTCCAATAACCAATACCTAAACGGCAGACAATAACATGGATTGAAAGTACAGAAAGATTAACATAGTAATAGTATTACAAATAAAGAATAAAGATTGATTACTACTTCAAAGCAATGTGACACCGCAGAATATAACATTTCACCGCAATTAAACCAAATTCATTATATTTCCTGTAATTTCATTCAAGCTGTCAAGATCGCATAGTTTTCAAGAGAATTGTGGTATATAAGCTACTAATGTAGTAAAGACCTTCTAATACAAATGCACAGACAACAGCATACCATTGATACAACTAAATTGTAATCATAGCAAGATCGAATTCGGAAGCAATGCATTATTGCTCCCAACAAATATAACTTTTGAACATACAGACTCAGCAGAAACTCAATCAAAATGCATTGTATAAGAACAAAAGGAAAGGGGAAAAGAAGACAACGAAACAGAATACATTGTGTAAATAAGCTCGTTCTTAGAGTGCTCGAAAGGAATACAATACATACCTTCTTCGGGTTTGGGATCGAACAAAGGGGAAGATGAGTTATCATTTCTTGATAAGCACACTCATCTCTCTCAGTGAGCTGAATAACCCCATCCAAGACAAGAACTTTCCCATATGATGATGACTGTATAGTATATACGAAAATAATATGTCAATACACATGCATTGATATGTAATTTCTAGCACATTAAAGGGACAAATAACATGACATGTATACCTCAAAGACCATCACTTCCTGGTAGTCGGACTTCTTATGAAATAAGATTTCCTTAACTTTTAAGGAATGTGCTTCCCCTGCAGATAATGGATTACAAGAAAATATATTTTACAAAAATAGTCAGAAATACATAGATAAATCATTGAACCACTAGACATAGTATTAAAAAAGCAGAAAAGAACAGGGAGAAACGTTTTAAAGCTTGAAGCAATCAACATGATCACACGACAAACAAACAAGGTTTCTGGTAAAATCCAAAATTCAAACAAATGAAAAGTTCAAGGCTAACTTTGTTTTCAAATGTGTACTTCATACACAGCTAAACAGTATGGATCGCAGTTATACTTATCAGATAAAACTCACATGATTAGATCTGAAAAGGTACAGAGAACAATAAGCAAAAGAAGTGTGAATTTTCATGGAGCAATGTAGATTAAGCCACAAAACTTATTATTTAGCATAGCTGTCGAGAGCTTTAGCGCAAGGGTCTGAGCGACGCAAAGCGCGAAAAGAGCTCTATTATAAATTTTCACAAAATATTAAAAGGTTTTAGAAGATTTATAAAAATAGCTACTTAAAACTAATAAACATTAAAACTATCACATGTCACGTTTTTATTCTGAGAAAGCCAGCGCTTTCGACAACTATGCTATTTAGAAAACTCGATCGAAAGAAAAATTCCCGACTGTAAAGAAGTACTTCCTCCGTTTTTTTTAACTGTTGCTTTGGAGCCAAACAAATTTTTCTTAATAAGTGCCACTTTCAATTTCTAATGTAATTGTTTGAGCATCTTCCCCATTTTGCCCCTATTTAATGCAACATTGGAAATGACAAAAGATAACAAAGATCAATCATCTTTCCAAACAATTATTAGTGTTAGGGGTATTTTAGTACTTTTATTCTCTTAATTAATGTTTTCTTGGTATTGACAAACTCACCCAACGCGACTGTTAAAAAAACGGAGGGAGTACTTTTTCAGCTACTCAAAAATCAGATTTCAGTTGTTGTATGACAATTAACAAGGAACACCACAGAGTATTCAACTGGTGTTTGAATTTAGCAAACCTCATTTTACAAACCACTATAAGGATGGCCATATATTTGACATCAATTCATCTCTAATGGAAACATAGTTTTTACGGGTGGCGGCAAAAGGTCAGGAGCACTGAGCCGCGAGGCGCGAGGCGAGGCTCGCGCCCAAGGGACTTGAGGCGCTTATGGAAAAAAGTGCAATAAATATTAATTGCTACTCCAAAAGCCTTCATTTTTGCATTGAGGCGCGAAAGGCGCATCTGAGGCGCACGTGGGGCGCGCCTATGAACATCGCCTTGCCTGAACCTCCACGAGGTGCTGGCCCTTGAGCCTCGAGAGCCTTGCACCTCAGGCGCGCCCGTGACTATGAATGGAAAAGAAACCAGCCTTTTGCATCTAAGTTCAAACCTAAACTAATGATAAGGCAAAACAGAACAGCACCAGCCATATTAACAACAAAAACATATCTACTTATATTCAAATACACAACAAACAAACACTGACATTGACAAACTATAGATCAAAAGCTGCAAGTACAAACAATTAAAATTGGGGAGGATAGAACATACCAGGCCACATTGGGCTAGTCTCAGAGAACCAACCAGACATAATCGAGGAAATACCACAATTGCCATTACCCTTATCAGTCTCAGTCTCCATAGCCGTGACAAGAGCAGGGGCACCATTGTCTTCATCGTCTCTAGTCCTTTTTACAGGCAAATCATTAGAAACATTAACAACACCATCTTCAGCCATAGAAACGTTATCTAAGAAAAACCCAAAAAGCTAAAGGAGCCACGCAATCCGAGTGTCTCTTTGTAGAAAAAAAGGAAGAAGAAATAAAAGGCGGAGAATCACGCACAGGGAATCTGCTTAGTAAAGACGCGGTCTTTTGGTGCTGGGCAAAAAAGGGTTACAGTGTTTGGGAGAAAAGAGAGGGAGATAGAGGTGATTGATTATTTCACAGGAAGGTAGAAATGTCACAATGGAAGAGATAGATTTAGGAAAAAAAAGTACACAATAAATAATGATAGATAGACTTTTAGCGGCCCGGCTATCCAACGAGTTAAGTCTGAACCTGTTTAAATAAGTCGTATTTGGATGTATATTTTATTGTAAAATTTAGCTTGAATTCGAGCTCATAAAAGCCTAAAATTTTATAGGTTAGGCTTAATTTTATATAAATATTTAAATTCGGTAAAAAAAATAATATTTATTTTATATTTTTTTATTACATATAATTGATTTTTATTAATTTTTATATTTTAACTTACTAATTTTTAATTATATAAAAAAAATTTATTAGAAAATGTAATTTCATGAAAAAAAAAGTTGAAATTTTTATAGAAATCGTAATATTTTTTAATTTAATTTAAAAAATATTAAAAAAAATAATTTGTAAGCCAAGAGTTAATTTTAATTACGCTTAATAAACCTAACTTATCCCAAAAATTTAAATTATAGACATGAGTCGGGTTTGATTAATACTTTTAATTAAAAACTCAAATAAATAAATCTAATGATAGGGCTCTCAATTAGGGTTAGCGACTTTGGGATGTGAAGGTTTACCCTTTTCTTTTCTTTATTAGTAAATCTTAATTTCACTTTTATCAAGAAAAACACTTTATTACGTTTTACTTTTTTGCTTTTAGGTTTAAGGATATATTAATTATTTAAAAGTTGCATATGTTAATTACAGTCAGTCTGACATTCAAAACATTACAGGCAGTGTATATAGTAGTTCAAAAATTTTGCAATTGGAACCAGAAACCAATTGATCACTTGGAAACAACGCTAATTTTTTTTTTAACAAAAATTATATTATTGAACTTATAATATCTTTAGTAGATAGTAAATTTTAAGATTATGTAGTCATTCATTTTTAAGAGTGATTGTGTTGGGGTAGAAGACCTGAGTAAAGAGCAGCCATGAAGTGTTGAATAATAAAATAAAATAATAATAATAATAATAAGAATAATAATAATAATAATTTCGACTTAATGGAGAAATTTTGATTTTAATAATATATCTTACTTTGATTATTGAATATCAATCATAATTGTTACGTCATTTGCCAACTTGGTAGTAATTGATTATTGCCAATTTTATTCCTTTCATTGACTATATATATGGTTTGATTTTAATAGAGGAAACACACAAGGAAATTGAGAATTTGTGCTTTTCTTTGCTAGCTCTTACATGTTCATAATATTGCCTTTGTCTTAAGTTCATTCTTAGTTCCTTAGTTTTTCATTTCGGTGATATTCTACGCTCGATTGAGTTCATCCAACGTCTGTTGTTATATCCTGGGAGACACTAGTTCATAGGGGGCAAATTCTGTCTGAAGGAAACCGATTCGGGCCTCAACAGAATCCTTTCACGGTTAAAAGATTATTTCGTTATCTATCATTTTGTTAAATATTTTACTACTATATTTTCGTAATTCAAGTTACTAACATCTTGTTATATTATGTCTCTTAAAAGGAAATTACTCTATTATTAATCTCTCAAATCTAACAAACTTAAGAAGGAATTTTTATGTCTATTTGATGGTCTAACTATGTTCCTTTAAAAGAGACGAAAAGATTTTCATAATTTGGAATACCGTGACTTGGATTACCGAAACTTGGAATACCTAAATTTGGACAAATACTTGGACTTTGGACAATAAGGACTTATTTTGGACACTAGGACTTAATTTGGATAATATATATATTAAAAAGTGACAAAAAAATAATTAAATCAAAATTGTCATATGGACAACTTTAGTACTTTATTTTATTTATTGTTTTAAAACTGTTCTAATTTGGTTTGTTTGAAATTTTCAGAATTTATCATGGCTGATCATGGAGACATTAATCCTGAAATTGCTAAGGCCAGAATGAAGAAAATCAAAATGGACAACTTAGACCTATTAGTTCTGAGCCTATTAGTTCAACACTGGTTGCTTCTGTACTTGTAAGTGGACCAAATGCTTTTTGGCTATGCAGCTTCTAGGCCAACTGCTTTTGGATCTACGAGTTATGGCCGTACTCAAGGAAATGGCCCTGAAATTACTTATGGTCAAAAAAACTAATATGGACAAAATGGTCCTAATGGGTTTGGACTTAACCAAAATAGACAACTTGGTCCTAATGGTTTTGAATTAAATGGAAATGGACTTTCGAGTTTTTAGCTTGTTATGCCTAATAGTCATAGGGCTTCAGGTTCATACATTATAACGATACCGGAAAGGCCTGAGAAATTCAATGGTATGAATTTTAAAGTTTGGCAACAAAAAATGTTTTTCTACTTAACTAGTGTGGGACTTCAAAATTTTCTAAAAGAAGATCCTCCTGTTGTTCCCGATGGAGTAACTGATGCTTCTGCTCAAAAATTTATTGATGGATGGAAATTTTCTGATTTTCTTTGCAGAAACCATATTTTAAATGGTTTAGTACACAATTTATATGAGGTGTACACAGTAAAATGTACTGCAAAAGAATTATGGGAATCCTTAGACAAGAAATATCGAACTGAGGATGCTAGCGCTAAGAAATACTTAGTAGGCCAATTTCTTTTTTTTAAAATGATTGATTCCAAGCCTGTTGTAAGTCAAGTGCAGGAACTCCAGCTACTAAACTATAGGATGAAAGCTGAAAATATGCATACTAGTGAGCCATTCTAAGTGGCTACAATTATTGAAAAATTACCACCGTGTTGGAATGATTTTAAATATTACTTAAAGCATAAACGAAAAAAATGTCTGTTGAGGATCTTATTGTCCGACTTCGTATTGAGGAGGACAATAAAAGATCTGAAAAGAAATTTTTTATTGCTAATCAAGCTATGGCGAAAGCCAACGTGGTAGAGGTCCTTAAAGACTCCAAGAAGGGTAAGCATTATGCTAAACCCAAGTCCAAAATGGGACCAAAAGGATGCCTTTCCAAGAAACCTAAGTTTAATGAAAAATGTTTCAACTGCAATAAGATGGGACATAAGTCCTCTGAATGCAGGCTGCCAAAAAGGGCAAACAAAAATGAGGCAAATGTTGTTGCTGAAATTACTAAAGATGTGTCTGAAATCGACTTATGTGCGGTAATTTCTGAGGTCAACCTGATTGACTTAAACCCAAGAGAGTGGTGGCTCGATACTAGTGCTACTCGTCACGTATGTTATGACAAAGAGTCTTTTTCTGGACTGACTCTTACAAATGACGGGGAGAAGCTCTACATAGGAAATTTTGCTACTTCCAAAGTCAAGGGACATAGGACTGTGATTTTGAAAATGACTTCTAGCAAAGAAGTAAAACTGCAAAATGTCTTGTATTTACCTGACATAAGAAAGAATTTATTTTCTGGAAGCCTCATGAGTGCACATGGATCCAAGATGGCATTTGATTCTCAGAAATTTATTTTGTCAAAAGGAGACATGTATGTGGGAAAGGGATATGAATGTAACGGAATGTTTAAATTCAATTGTATCTCTTGTAAGCATGGTTCTATTAATATGAATAAGAACAACGCTTTTGCTTATATAGTTGAGTCTTCTAATTTATGGCATAGTAGACTTGGACATATTAATTTTGATACGTTCCGACGTTTAATTAACTTGAACCATATTCCCACATTTCATATTGATAAAACACATAAATGTAAAACTTGGGTTGAGATAAAATTGACAAGATCTTCATTTCAATTTATTGAAAGAAATTCAGAACCACTTGATTTGATACATATAGATATTTGTGACTTGAAATTTGTTCAATCAAGAGGAGGAAATAAATATTTTATTACCTTCATTGATGATAGCACAAAATATTGTAATGTATATTTGCTTAAAAGCAAAGATGAAGCTTTAGAGAAATTTGTACTCTATAAGCAAGAAACAGAAAACCAATTTAATAAGAAAATTAAGAAGGTAAGAAGTGATCATGGTGGTGAATACGTTGCACCAATTGGTGAGTTTTGCTCCCAACATGGAATTATTCATGAAGTAACACCACCATATTCTCCTCAATCAAATGGAGTAGCTGAACGCAAAAATCGTACTCTAAGAGAGATGATGAATGCAATGTTAACCAGTTCTTGTTTACCATAAAACTTATGGGGCGATGCTATTTTGTCAGAAAATTATCTTTTAAATAAGATACTACGTAAGAAACAAGACAAAACCTCTTATGAGTTATGGAAGGGAAGAAAACCTTCATAAAATTACTTGAAAGTGTGGGGGTGTCTTGCAAAGGTAATTGCTCCATTACCTAAATGAATGAAAATAGGTCCAAAAACAGTGGATTGTATTTTCATTGGATATGCTAGTAATAGCAACGCATATAGGTTTCTTGTGCATGAATCTAAAAATCCGGATATACACAAGAATACTTTGATAGAGTCAAAGGACGCTTCATTTTTTAAAGACGTGTATCCCTATAAGAAAATAAGTGAAAGATTTGGATCTAAAAGGTCTCGTGAACTTGTTGAAAGTGATGGTCAAGTTGATCAACAAAATGTTGATAACAATGAAAATCTTCAATTAATGATTGAAGAAGATGATCAATATTCTCAAGAAGAGAGTAATACAGATCATAAGGTGGAACCTAGAAGAAGTAAACGGGCAAGGGTTGAAAAGTCCTATGGTCCAAATTTCTTAACATATATGGTTGAAGTGGAACCACAAACGTATCAAGAAGCTGTAAGCTCTACAGAGAGTCCTTTATGGAAAGAAGCCATAAGGAGTGAAATTGATTCCATTTTGCAAAATCATACGTGGGAATTAGTGGACCTTCCTCCAGGAACAAAACCACTAAGTTCTAAATGGATTTTCAAATGAAAGCTAAAAGCTAATGGATCAATTGATAAGTATAAGGCGCGTTTGGTCATAAAAGGTTATAGACAAAAAGAAGGCCTTGATTACTTTGATATGTATTCTCCAGTGTTGAGAATAACCTCCATTACGATGATACTTGCAAATGTTGCTTGGCAAAATCTTGAAGTACATCAAATGGATGTGAAAAATGCCTTTCTGAATGGAGATCTTGAAGAATAAATCTACATGGAGCAACCTAAAGGTTGTGTAGCTCTAGGTCAGGAAAGGAAAGTTTGTAAATTGGTGAAATCTTTATATGGGTTAAAGCAAACACCAAAACAATGGCATAAGAAATCTGATGATGTCATGATGGCTAGTGGATGTCGCATAAATGAGTGTGACAAATGCGTTTATGTCAAAACTACAAATGAAGGATATGTTATTCTATATTTGTATGTTGATGACATACTCATTGTAGGAAGCAATGAAAAACTGGTAAAAAGTACCAAAGATATGTTAAATTCTAGATTTGACATGAAAAATATGGGACTAGCGGATGTAATTTTAGGCATCTAAATTAAATGTTCAGCTCACGGTCTCATATTAACTCAGTCTCACTATGTGGACAAGATACTTAACAAGTTTAACACAGAGGATTATGGCATAGCCACAACGCCATTAGACATCAATCAACACTTGTCTAAGAATAGAGGTGAATGCATAGACCAAGTGGAATATGCAAGACTTATAGGCAGTCTAATGTACCTTACAAGTTGTACAAGGTATGATATTGCTTATATTGTATGCAGTTTAAGCAAATTTACGAGTAACCCAGGTAAAAGTCATTGGGGAGTGATCGTAAGAATACTAAGGTATTTACGGTATACTCGTAATTATGGACTGCACTACACAAGAGAACCTGTTGTACTAGAAGCATATTCTGATGCTAGTTGGATAGCTGACATTAAGCATTCTAAAGGTACAAGTGGGTATGTGTTCACTCTAGGAGGAGGAGCAGTGTCATGGAAATCCTCAAGACAAACAATTATAACTCGATCCACAATGGAAGCTGAGTTTGTAGCGTTGGACAAAATTGGTGAAGAAGCCGAATGGCTACGAAATTTCTTAGAGGATATTCCTGAATGGCTCAAACCTGTGCCTGCAATTTGTATACATTGAGATAATCAAGCAACGATTAAGAGAGCATAAAATAATATGTATAATGGTAAGTCGAGACACATGCGTCATCGACATAATACCATTAGACAATTAATCTCATCTGGAGTTATCTCTATTGATTTTGTAGGATCAAAGGATAACGTTGCGGATCCGCTAACCAAAGGGTTAAATCGAGATCAAGTTGATAAGACATCTAAAGGAATGGGACTAAAGCCCTTGACTAATTAAGGCGCTATATGAAGGAAAACCCAATCATGTTTGACTAGAGATCTCAGGATCTTGGTTCAATGGGACAACCTAATTGCATAGACCTTATGGGGTCACTATAGGGGTAACCCTATGTCCATTCCTATGATGTAAACAGTGACAAAATGGGTTAAGGTTAAGCAATGCTTTTAATGGTTCTTTGTGCATCAAAGTTTGAGCAAAAGAGATCGCCTATGTGAGAGTGAAGTGAGGTCGCTTCAAAGGAAACTAATGGGGTTTAGTTATCCGAAACTCTTGCAGAACCAGGAGATGTTCATGACCATAATGAACATAACCATGAGAACCAAAACCGAGTTAGATTAATATTTGTGTGGTGTATATCATCGTTTACACAAACGGCAGAATAGTTCAGGGACATCGTGTCTACTAGTCAGCCAGTAAAGTAAATATATTATCACAAGAGAAGGTTCAAGGGTTGAGTCCACCTATCCTATGCAAATATTGATGTAGAAATTACCACTGAATCGAGTCTTCATTTTCTTATTTTCTTTGATATGGGGGATTGTTGAAAAATAAAATAAAACAATAATAATAATAATAATAATAATAATAATAATAATGCCTTAATGAGGAAGTTTTGGTTTTAATAATATATCTTACTTCCATTATTGAATAGCAATCATAATTGTTATGCCATTTGCCAACTTGGTAGTTATTGATTATTGCCAATTTTATTCATTTCCTTGGCTATATATATGGTTTGATTTTAGTAGAGGAAACACACAAGGAAATTGAGAATGGGTGCTTTCCTTTGCTAGCTCTTACATGTTCATTATATTCCCTTTGTCTTAAATTCATTCTTAGTTCTTTATTTTTTCATCTCGGTGATATTCTACGCTCGGTTGAGTTCATCCAACATCTGTTTTTGTATCCTGGGAGACAGGATTTCATACGGGGCAAATTCTATCTTAAGGAAACCGATTCGGGCCTCAATAGAATCCTTTCACGGTTAAAAGGTTATTTCGGTATTTATCATTTTGTTAAATATTTTACTACTATATTTTTGTAATTCAAGTTACTAACATCTTGTTATATTTTATCTCTTAAAAGGGAATTACTCTATTATTAATCTCTCAAATCTAATATGAAGGATGTCGATGGGGACAGGAATGAACCGAGTCCACACCCGAAAGAGAGGGTTTCGAGGTTGTGTTGGTATGGGACAACAGAATTAAGAATGGTTAAGGATTTCGAGATTGTGATGGTATGGGACATTAAAAGCGAGAGAGACTTAAGAGATTTGATTGGTACTACCTATACCAATAAGGTGCACCTTCTTTTCAGGAGCCTACTCAGGAGAACTCCAAAGTTAAGCATGCTTGACTTGGAGCAATCTCGGGGATAGGTGGCCTCCTGGGAATCGATTTCCAAGAAGTCAGAGAGTGAGGACAAAGCTCACTAGAAAGACTTGTGTTAGTTTGTGGGGGCGGGCGGTCAAACTCGGGGTGTTACATTTATTGATATCAGAGCAGGTTTAGGCGATTCTAGGACTAGGATGTACATGTCATTTAGGATATAATGTGATGAGTTAGTTGTTGATCCACTTTGGTCCAACTTTAAGGGATAGGTTATGACTATTAATCTAACAGAAATAAGGAAGATGATTTTGAGACTACAATGTCTTTGGGTGGACCATGAGGAAAATTTAAGTAACTGAAAAAAAGTCAATTCATTAGTGAAAGTACTTTGGAGGAATCACAAGATAGAATAAAAACTTGGGAGCCGTAGGGAGTAATAAGAACTCAATATCTGCAACTATTTTCAGGTAATTTTCTAGGATGAAAATTCATAAGATAGGGAGAATTGTAGCGACCTGAAATTTCAAAATTTACTTATAGTAAATTATTATGGTATTAAAGTATCATGAAAATTATTTTTTATAATAATAATTATTATTAGATATAAGACATGAGGAAGTAATTTAATTAAGAAGGGATAATTTAGGCAATTAATTATTTGTTGAAGGGCATTATTGGAAAAAAGGAATAAAAAAAATCTGTACCTTATAATCGTAATCCTAATCCTATACGTATCATTCTCTGATTCTCTCCTTCATCTTCAAGTTCTTCTTATTCTGCTTTATCCTTTATCAAAATTTCTCTAATCTAAAAGCTTCTAATTTCTTCAATTCAACTTCGAATTCCTGTTAGATATCAATCTTTAAACCCTCTATCATCATCAATTTCAGAGAATCAAGGCTTGAAGAAGAGAATTTCAGATTCTAGGGTTCATGGTGATTGGGGTTTGAAGTTGAGGCAAGTGATTTTTAGTGAAATTAAAGCTTAATTAGTAGACTACATGGTAGATTAAGCATATTTAAGGAATTAGGAGGTTTATTTATACAATATCTCGATAGAATGATTACATAGCTATTGTAGAGGAAGCTAATACTAGTAAAGTATAAGGGAAAAAGGTGGAAGATAACTAAAAAGAGCTTAGAAAAAGGTCTGTGTCTCTAATTTTGATTTCTCGGTTTTTTGGAAAATTTCCAGATTTGTATCCCTGTTTTGTTTTAATGTTTTCTCTTGTTATATAAATCTGATTTGAATGATTCTTGATTCTTTTGATATCTAAAGAAACTAAGGAATATATGTTCAGAAGAAATCTTATTGATTTTCGTTCGGTTTCAATGTGAAATTTTCATTTGAAGTTGAGTCATGAAATCTGTTTTTGGAAAATTTTGGCTTTGTACACTGTTTAGTATTTGGATCATAAATTTGGTTATACAATTTGGATTTCTATGATTCTGGTGGATTTGAAAAGCTGAGACATGTGGATAATTATGTTTAGAATAAAATTCTTCGATTTGATGATGTTTTAATAGTGAAAAATGCAGGGGAAGTCAGATCATGAAATCTGGAAATTTTTAAAAAATATGAATGTTATTTTTATTGTATTTTAATTGAAGTTGATGCTTTAAACTTTAGGATTTGAATTTCTTAATTATTGAAGTTATGTTGAATTATGTTTGATGGTTTATATTAGAACTTTTAAGATGTTACTTTGATTTATTGCCCTTAGTAAACAAGTAGAAAATGTATCCGGGTAGATTGGCGCTAATAAAGGGGGGTACAGTACTGTACAAATAATTGGAGCTTTATCTCCGGGGCTTTGTGCTGATATTTGGTACTGTGATTACTGTTATCAGGAGCTTCGGCTTCGGGCTTTGTGCCGACATTTGGAGCTTCGGCTTCGGGGCTTAGTGCCACCCCCGTATCCAATATTGTTATCGCTTCTTAGTTGACTTTGGGCAAATGAAGAATAATGTGATACTGTTTAATTAAATTGAATGACGGATTTATTTGTTAAAATGTGTGTATTTGAATTTTGTATATTTTTTTTAAAATATGCTTTTATCATTTTTTTTAGTACAAGTAAATGTATTTTGTGTTATAAATCTTTATGAAATCAAAATTGTTGTACACCACTAAGCAAATTGCTTATCGTGTATTAATTTTGCTACACGTAGGTTTTTTGGAGCTCTGTAGATAGCTTAGACCAAAGTGGAGGCGTTGCATAAAGAAATGCAAGTTAAGAGAGCATTTTCAGGTGGTTGAAGTTTTGATATATTTTTGTGGATTAGTATATAATGGCATGTACATAATAGTATAGGAAAAGTGAAATATATTATGAAAAATTTTGAGTATATACTTTGGAGTTTGTAGATATTATATAGAGTTTATATATATGAAGGTTTAAGTTAAGTTTATATTTAAATAAATGAGATTAATCTTTAAGTATTGAATTTTATATAGCGTTAAAAAGATGTTTATTGGGTGATTATAGTTACTGTGACACTCCCTATAAAGGGGGTGTTACATTTATTAGTATTAGAGCCAACTCTCTCCCAATATGGTGTGGTTCGTGGACGAACCAGGCGGAAGCTGGTGGGCCTGTAGCGACCCGGTCCTAAGAGGGGTGGCGTTGGGGTAGAAGACCTGAGTAAAGAGCGACCATGAAGGATACCGATGGGGACGGGAATGAACCGAGTCCACACCCGAAAGAGAGGGTTTCAAGGTTGTGTTGGTATGGGACAACACAATTAAGAACGGTTAAGGATTTCGAGATTGTGATGCTATGAGACATTACAATCGAGAGAGACTTAAGAGATTTGATTGGTACTACTTATACCTATAAGGTGCACCTTCTTTTTGAGAGCCTACTCGGGAGAACTTCAAAGTTAAGCGTGCTTGACTTGGAGCAATCTCGGGATGGGTGACCTTTTGAGAAGCGATTTCCAAGAAGTGAGCGAGTGAGGACAAAGCTCATTGGAAAGACTTGTGTTGGTTTGTGGGGGCAGTCGATCAAACCCGGGGTGTTACAAATTATATGGCATTTGAAATAGAAGTCTCTATTGATGATATGTCAATGATTTCAAAAATAGATGAGTGATTAAATAATAAAAAAATATTTATGTACAATTTGTTTTTATGTTCAATATTAAAATATTAATTAATTTGATAAGTTGGTAGTCCATTTGATTGTCTACATGTAGAAGATCAAATAGACAATGTGCTACATTTATTGTGGCACATCATATGGGAAAGAGAAAATAGAAAATCTAGCGTAGATTAATTTTTTAGATAATTGTCTATCTGTGCCTATATGTCAAGACTATTGTTATAATAGACAAACTACTAAAGATCCTCTTACATAAGAGCAATTCCAATAGTTCCCCATTTTAAAGAATTTCCTAAAATAAGGAACACATGTGAGGAATAGTTGTGTCCAACCATTCTTTATATGATACTCCCTCCGTTTTTTAATAAGTGTCGCTTTTAAAATATAATTTTATTTTTAAATAAGTGTTACTTTACGAATTACAATGCATTTATGTCCACATTTTTCATTTTTTTTACCCTTATTTACTCTTTTATTGTAAAAAGTGAAAAAATGGAGAGTTAACTTTATGGGTATAATAGTATTTTTATTGCCCTAATTAATAAAACATTGGTATGTGGAAAAGTGTCAAAAGCGACAGTTTTTAAAAGCGGAGGAAGTATGACCCAAAATGGACTTTCCCAAATATGGGGAACCTCACTTTGGGGAATTAATTATTATATTTTTACTTTTTATAATTTTAATTTTTTAATTAATATAATAATAATAAAGTGTTATTATTTATAGAAAATCTAATATGGGGAATGAAAATAGGGATATGATTGGAACAAAAATATTGTAGATTCCCTAAAATGGGATATGGGGAATGAAAAATGGAGAAAATGGTTGGACATGCTCTAGCAAATATAAACTCCACATCAAACGTTTACTCTCATAGTTGAGCCTGAAACTGCAATCTTAGATGTGAGAATGAATTTTTTTTAATTATTATTAATCTAATAAAATAAATTATTTTAAAAACAAGTTTGATTCTACTTCAATCAATCCAAACAAACGAACTTTAAAGCTTCGTGTCGAGATAAATTATTATATATTTTTTTCGTACTTTAGACAAACTATATGAGACAATTTATTCAATAAATTTGAAAATTATTACATAAAAACAAAAAATCAACATATATATATATATGGGAACTTAATTGTATGTTTCCAAATAATCTTAACTATTAATTTTAGTGAATGGTATTATTCAGTTTATAGAAGAATCATTTTAGTAAATAAAATATTGATAACAGAGAGTTAAATTCTTTACTTTTTTCTTATAAAAAAATTTTCTTTATTTTTTAAATAACACTAAGAAATCAACCATTAAAACCAACATAACATTTTTTTTTATGAAAAAACCAATATAACACTAGTCACGCACCATACTATTAAATGCTCTTATAGTGACTTAAATCACATAAAGCCACAACTAAGTGTGGCGTGAATAGATAAGTTTTTATATAGAGTATGAAGTCTTATAATGTAGAAAAATTGACTTTAATACACATTTCGAGATGTGTTATAATAAGTTCAAAGTATCACAAATTTGAACCCGCCGGCATAAACATCAAAATGTGCGTTGAGGGCCTTTTTCACATTCGACTCAACCATGCATTTGTATAATTTTTCACAGACAAATACATGTTGTATGCCTCGTTTTTACGAAGAAACTTCTAGCGTAAATGCGCTTATATTATTAATTGAAGACAAAGGGAAATCTCTACCCCATTACAAATGTGATTCGTACATGTGATCTCTAAAGTCACAGATTTAATTTTAGGATATTCTAATAACATTGTTAGCTTATTAATTCACTTCATTTTATATAAAAAAAATATGAAAATAGTAGTTAAAGTTGAAATTTTAAATCATCTATTAAAATAAAGTATAAATAAAATATAAAAGACTAATAATTTTGAGATCTTTAATATTTTAGGGCCTTAGATAATGGCCTTATTTGCTTCTACAGTAAGTCGGCCCTATGTGATTGGACTTGACCTATATGGGAAAGGAACATGAATAAAGATGACGGAAGGAAAAGGAGGGAACATACTGATGGAAGTGGGCGGTTACTTTCACATTCACTCAAACCTCTGTCTTCATTTTAATATGTATAAATTCATTTGCATGCTTAATCATTTTAGTTACATTATCACAATCAACGCTTTAATGTGGAAATAATTGATATACCGTCTAACATTTAAAAGTTCATTATACTCATTATCGAATGATTTTAATATATAATATTGCACCTGTTGTAATTAGCTGAATTGGTAAAATTAATGTGTATCAAGATGTTTCTACTATGAAAAGCGTTTGGAGCTGCACATTGGATATTGGTATGACAAGTGAAAAGCTCGGAATATTCCGAATAAAAATAATGCACTCAAATAAAAGTACAATATTGTACCAAATGTGATTATCTCAGTTGGTAAAATCAGTTTGTATAAAATGTTCTTGCTTGGAGCTACAACTGCACAACGAACATTGGTATTAAAAAAAAAAGTAAAATGGTCGGAATAATCTGAATCAAAACACTTAGGTGACGTTTGGTTCACGGAATTCCTATTCCGTTTAATAGAATTAAAAATGAATGGAAAGATGTCAGATTTAATAAGGTACATGTCTAGAATCTGTCGATGCACGGAATAGTTTTTCTTAATTTCCATACATGGCATGGAATAGCTATTCTTTTTTTCCAACAAGGAATAGTCATTCCATGAGATGTATACAAACTCGGAATAGCTATTCAATACGTCGACGGATTCTAGACATACACGCTACTAAATTTAACATCTTTTCATTCCTTTTTAATTCTATTCCGCAGAATAGGAATTCCGCGGATCAAATGATGACTCACAGAAAAGTAAAAGATAGTAAAAAAGAAAAAAAAAATTGGAAAACTTGTGGAATCGTTTGTGTTGAGGTGGCATCAAAATATGCTTTGTTGGGTAATTCAAATTTTGAGAAAGATCTTCAAATTTTATAGATTTTATTTTATGTATATAGATCACAAATATGATTATGTAATTGAGCCAAAGGTGTTGAGTTTATAATATTGTAGAGAATATTTATAAGAAATTTCTTATTAAAACTAAACATACAAGTAAGGAAGTTTCTCTAACTATACTTATTTATAATATCAATTTATGATAAGATATATAAATTATAGTAAAAGACAAGTTACAAACTAATTATTCATATGCACTAAAATGATCTTCATAATTCAAGTGAGGTCTTACAAAATTTTGAAACCGATCGAGTTTGTGTTTGATTTAACAAATTTTTACAAACCGAACGAAGATGGGAACATTTTAAAAAATGTATATATACGTAACTAAATTACATATCTTGAAATTTGTGTTATTTCTTTTGTTCATCTCCATAGTTAATATCATCCCCTTAACAAACACAATCTTAGAATCATATTTAAACACTAAAAAGGTTTGAAAGTTGACTTATTACTAGCGGTATCAACTATAGGACATGTGTTTTATAGTTTAAAAGTGCCATAAAAACAAAACACATACAAATGAGACCTTTGTTTTATTTGTCTTGTTTTAAGGTTTCATTTTTTTTTTGGTATTTTTGGAATCTAAAATTTTTTATATGCAGATTACTATTGAGAGAAGTTGAATTTTTAAAGTTGTTAAATTTTTTACATTTTTGGGAACAAATTTGGATTGCATGCACTAAATGTAAAAGTAAAGAGTGGAATAAGAAGTGAAACAAAATTATGATTTTTGTACAATTAGAATTTTCTACAATTCATGGGGATCTCTCGTTTATACCTATCTCATTTCGTTTGCAGAACGAAATGTAATATGATGGAATATAATAAATTTTCTTTCAAATTTCTTAATTAATATGAACCAAATAACACCTTAATGTTTTCTACGGTAATTGTAGTAATCCATTTTTCTAGAAAATGGTGTGTTTATATTTTTGCCATCACACCTCACCCTGTGAGGTCTGGGATTAGTTGAAATGATATTTGTTTGTTTTGTTTTTACTGTTTGTTTTCCTCTTACATTAAAATTCTCTGATTAGTTAGTGGTGAAATTATAATTAAGGATTAATATTTAGATTTATTATTTTGGCATTTAACAAACTAAATCTTAATTATTTAAACTTAATTAATTATCAAGACTATCATCAACACGATTTTAGAAAATCTCAGCCGTATTTTATAAATTAATTACTACTTTATTTTATTGGGATCAAATTTCACATCATCCCTTTTATAAAATAACATTTCCAAAAATAAGACCAAACTCAATATAATGGTACCAGGCGAGGCCCAGTTAATATCCAAATTATTGTTTGAAAATTGAAATATGTAACTATTTGCTTTTTGGGACAATTTGGAGACTTAACACAAATGTATCATTTGTTTCGTGGAATCTGAATATAATGAAATATACTAAAATTGAATAGATGTAAGAAACCTTAAGAAATGTTTATTCTTTTTTTTTTTTACAGAAGATAACTTGTTGATTCAAATCAGTAGCAATAACGGCTTTAATTAAAGTGGACAAATATTGTACCGTATTCTCGTACTTGTCGAGGAATCAGCTGTCTTGACTAGCAAATGGGCAATTTAATTCGCATACCTATTAAACAAATCCTAAATTCAAAAAACAAGTTATCAAAGCTTTGCAATCAGGTAAAACTACTCCTATAGGTGATAGAAATTTTGTGCATTAACCACATTGAGGTCGTCCATTTCCATGATCACGTTGTCAATCCGTTATTGCTTAAGCCAGCTTAATAATTCTATGCAGCTGAACGCCTCTGTCATGGGTCTCCTTATTCTTGAAGTAAAGTGGAACGGGACTACATTTTCCCTAATTTGTTTATTCTGCTAATTAAACAACACGAAATTATTTTTACCTATTAAGCTAGCTGGTAAGCTCTTATTAGTTAATAATTATATCGGAATTAGAGAAATGTCATTTTTTTAAGAAATGAATACTATATAAGTATGATATCATTAAGGTCTATTTTGGTTTTATCAATTATTGTTTTGTGTTGGGTCATTAAGGCCCAATCCAAATTATAGTTTAAATATGTTGCTTTTTTGTGGCCGGTGTTCGCTGGGAGGAACTTGAAATTTAACACATGTGTAGTTTGATTTATGGAAAGAATTTATCAAAATTTTATTAGGCGTTGCTTAAAGAAATTTTAAAAATTGTTTATTATGTTCCACTTTATCACATTCAATATTGCAAATCAAATGACACAATTGTGTTTTTACCAACTAAGCTTCCCCGTAACGGAAATGGAGGAAGTACTATGTTCCTTCAATTAAGCTAACTCGTAACAAATGGAATAGGATTGAAAGTGAGGCTTGGTGCGTCTCTAACCCTGCGGTAAATGTGGGGTTAGAGTGAATTTGGTACACCAATGGAGCACCAAAATTCAATGCCAAAATGTAAAGGTGTTACATTACTCCTCTATATTTGAACAGGGTATTGTAGCACCTCCATTTAATTTTTCATTATTTTTTTTATTTTTATTTTGTTTTTGGTATTTTTTGGTTTGTATTTAGAAATAATAATAATAATAAAAGTTAGGTAGAAAATAATAAAATAATAATATTGTAGTTTATTGTAAAAATTTAGAGTAAATGGTTGAAGATATGGATACTGTAGCAGCACCAATTAATAGAGGAAAATGAGATTTGGTGTGAAAAATTATGTGTGGGGTTGAACTTACCCATAGAGGCACGAAAACATTCTCCATCCCCATTTTTATTAAGATTTCGAAAAAAAATTGCAACTCTTACACTCACTAAAAATTCGGAAAAAAGTTTTTTCCCATTCTCTATCAAGATCCCTCATCCCTCGTGAAATTTACTAATTCTTCGTCAAACAAACAACAAATATGTAAAAATTTTTTATCAAAATAAGATACAAATAAAATTATTTCATATTTATACATAAAAAAATTAATATAAGATGTTTATTTAATGAAAATAATTAAATTGACTATCGAAAAATCTCTACTCCCCCCGATTTCAGAGAATTCAGCCCCACTTCCAATCCAATATATTGCTATCAAGTTTATTGTTGTAATGTTTGTCGCTGCTTTTAACTATATTATTGACAAATTTTACTCATTGTCAGTAAAATTATATTCACAATGCTTTTGACTGATTATTGACAGATGTATCAATAACAGGATCGGATCTCAGTATAGACTAGGTAAGTGTGTGCATTTTTCGAAATTTTTTAATTAACAGGTAAGTGCTAGATATTCAATAATAGTATGATAGATATTTAATAAATAAGTGGTAAATTTTAATTTCGACAGTATTTTTATGGAATTATTATGTTAATTTTATGCCACTGTTTTTTGACTAGATCTAGTTCTGCTTTAGGTTTTGGGTGTGGGATGTTGCTCTATTTGTTGCTGAAATTGAGAAGCTTTGATTGCCGTTCTTCATTAGGTTTTCCAAATTTAGCTCTAAATCTTTTGCTGTGAAAACTGTGCACTAATTCTTCAAAGTTTGAAGCTAACCAGGTACAAAAGATCATACAACATCGGTGTATATTTATTTTGGAATTTAACAATTCAAACCATAGGCGATTGGGCATCTAATGGACGTCTACCACATATCTATGAGATGTCTACCATATAGCTACCTGACTTATATTGGAAAATTTTGATTTGAATTTGATATTAGACATTTGTAAAAGTGTATTTTAATGTTTTGATCTATTAAAAATCCATCCAGTGTTTTGAATTAAAGTTCGTCTACATTTTGATAATTTCTGTTGTACTTCTATTGGATATGTGATAATTTAAAAAAATTTTAAAAAAAAATATCATAGTGGATATCATTTTAAAGATAAAAAAAATATAAACAAAAAACTGTAAAGCGACATATCAAAAAAATAAACGATTTAAAAAATAAATGTAAAATAAATTAAATAAGTTAAAAACGAACTGGACATGTGTTTGACATAGGGCAGTAATTTTCAATTTTTTTAATTAATTTAGTATAAAAATTATATCTGATCTAAATTATTTTATGAAGAGGTGTAATTTGTATAAGAGCCCGTATCTAATAAGTATTGCTTTTATGGGTATATAAATATAGGTTTCGGTATTGCGTTTTGTCAAATTTTAACTGTATTTGTACTGGTCAATAGCTCCATAAGATTTTGAAATTGCCTTTTGTCAAATTTTTAATGTCATTGTCAAATGTCAATGTAGTTATGCAATATGGGTGTCCATTTAGCAAGGGTTTTCCTATTTGATATTAGTATATTACTCTTATCACTCTTTGTTGAATTGTATTCTGTTTTTTTCTTCGAAAAAGTAAATTTTCATTTATAAGATAAGAATTGGTTTTCCATGTTGAAAATAAAACATTAAATTTTAAGAATTGAATACTACAAGTAGATATCATTAAGGACCATTTTGGTTTTAATATTATTGTTTGATGTTGGGTTGTTATTATGGGTAAACTTAAAAAATGTGCTATATGGTTTGATCGTTTTGTAAAAAGATTCTTGTGAAATTTTTTTTAAAAGGGTGCTTGTGGTTTCAAAAGTTTTCAAAAGGGTATCTGTGGTTTAAAAATTATAGTGTTACATCAGTTATTTCAATAAATTCAACATTCCTATATTTTAACTATATTATTTAAGAATTATTAAAAAAATATATTATTTAATTAATAGATTATCTCAATGAAAATACTTGTAATTAATAGATTATAATTAAAAAAACTATATAATTAATAGATTATATAAATAAAGATACTTGTATTTATTACAAAAAAAACTATGAAAGTTATAATTAAATTTTAATTAAAAAATTATTAATACTTCTCAAAAAATTCTAAAATTTATCACAAGGGTGTATTATATTTTTATTAACTAAGGTATAAATTTTCACTTTAAAATGGATAAAATTACCCTTTTAAATGTCGTTTTAAATTTTTGAAAATCCTCTTTTTGCAAACTTTTAAAACCACATGCACCATTTTGAAAAAAATTTCATATACCCCTTTTTACAAAACGACCAAACCACATGGTATGTTTTTTAAGCTTAACCTATTTTATATAGATACTAGTAATATTTGGTTTTTGTTGATAATTGTTTTTTTAAAACAATTGTTTATCGAATATTCAATTAGGAAATGACAACAAGAAAATAGTTGTAGATGATTTTTTCAGACATAAAATGATGAGATTTTTCAATAAATTTGGAAATAAATGCATAATTTAAGAAACATAATGATTTACTATTAAACTTAAAATTTTAATTTTTATATGCTTATAGATTAAAATTCTCCAAACTTAGGTTTTGTAAAATTTGATCAATCTCAACAATCTATTAAATATGAGCGGTTGAAATTTAGTGCATCGTGGACAAACAACTATATTTATACTTCAACCATTAATTCAATCCTATTTTTACATGCTAAATTAGCGATTTTTTTATTTAACTAAAATATCTAAGTAAAGGTAATCAAACAAATTAAAACTAACTAACAAAGTTACAAATTTAATGTTAAGTGCTTGAATATTGGGTGGTCAATCCATCGTATTATCTTTAATTAAAATCATGAGAATATTTTGAGAATACCGTAAAATTTTTATAAATTTATACTCGATAAATTAATAATTTTGATAAAATTAATAATTTGTTCAGTCTTAACTTAGAACTAGTATAAAATTGGACATCAATCAATAAAATTATAAGATAATAACTTTTTTGAGATCCCAGTGTATATATATTGGTCCCTACGAAACTATAAATTATAATTACTAAAAGATTCCAAATTTTAAGATTGTCTAGTAAAAAATGAATTTATAGTCACTTATTTTTTTTGTTAAACTGCAAATCTATATTGAGTTCATCTTTAAATCTCCTCATTGCAATTAAGAGTTGGGGCATTGTCTTCTCGTATTGCAACAAAAAGTTTGATATTGTTCCTTGGCTAACTTTCAAATCGAAAGTTTTGTCAACCCACTGCATCAAATTTTGTTGAGTGCATCCTTAGTGATCTCTCTTATACTTGCAGAACAGATTTCGTTGTTGATTGGTCATGGTTGATTTTTGAACACATTTTAGTTTAGGAGTCATAGTTGATGTGATTTTAAAAATTTTCAATGGGCATTTTATAGTGATCAATTTCTAACCATGTTTAATGTACATGGGGAAGAAATGTGCCTTGAAACTTGTTTTTGTAACTTATTTTTTGGTACCATGAACTAACTTTTTACTTATTAAAAAATAATGAACTTGACAAATTCAATTAATTTATAAATATACATTGGACTCAAAAATTTAAAGGTCATACATAAAACCTCTTTAAATTAATAAATTATTAATTTATCGATATAATAATATCTCATTAAATTAATAAAATATCTCAATCTCAACATTATTAATTTATAAAATTTTTACTATAATGCGATCATTGTTGTAGGTGCGCCTTACATAATTTGTGTAAGTGCAAATTTGGTTTAGCTCCTAATTTATTGCTTACAGATAATTTTGTTATTGCATAACTTTTTATTTTTAAATAATTAAAAGCGATTATATTAATAGTCGTAATTAAATATTTAAAACTATTCAGGAGTTAGAAAAAATAGTTGTTTACAAAGTATTGAAGTTCATAAACTTTTCTAATTATATTTCGGTGGCTCGTAGTTAAAAATGTAGGTACGATAGATTTAAAAAAATATTATGTGGTTTCATTTATTTTTAAAATGGAATCTTGAAATTTTTTTTGAAAAGGGGATTTGTGATTTTATAACGTTAGCAAATAGAGGATTTTCTATTAACACCGTTAGTTTTGATGACGTGGCAAGGGTATTATGGGAAAACTCATTTTCTAACTATTCCTTCATCGTTTAGGTATGTGGTGTCTGTGTTTCGACCATCAAACTCTACCTCACTTCCTATCAGTTCTTAAATCAAACCCTCAATGTTCATCATTGTCTTCCCAAAAACAAATCCGTGCTAGGTTTTGTTCTAAATCCTAATGTTCCTCCAACCCTCTGCTCAATTTCATTTATACCCAACGCAAAAAATGCATGAATCGTCCGACTCTAGTGATGAACAATGGAGCTAAAATTTCTGGGGTTTTTTGGAGGGTTTCTAGAGGAGATAGTAACTCAATGGCGTTTCTTCCAAATCGGAGGAAAATGAAGTCAATCTTTTCACCGGAGACTATGGACATCCCCGCCGGTGTCAGAATCAAGGTTAACGCCAAGATAATCGAGGTTGAAGGGCCTCGCGGAAATCTCACCTGCAACTTCTAGCACTTGAATCTCGATTTTTAGCTTATCAAAGACGAGAAAACTGGTAAGGGCATCTCCAACCCAGCCCTATTCTCGGAGGAGCTCCATTTTTTCTCTCAAAAATAAGGGGAACCTTTTTATATTGTTCTTTTTTTCTACTTTTGATTTTGATTTTTCTTTTATATTTTATTTAATTGAGTTAATATTTATGTGTTAGATAAAGATGAATAAAATATTAATATTTATGTTTTGAAGTATAAATTTAAAGGGTAGAATTAGAGAAATACTGTAGCTGCTTCAAATTATAGAATTTTGGGGAAGGAATTGAGGGGCTAGCTAGAGATACCCTCAGAAGCTTGGTACTCTCAGAAGCTCTGTTCGTCTCAACTCTCCATTTGGATTTATTGAGATATTAAATTCTCTGAGTTTTTTAATAGATAAATTTGTTGCAAAAGTTAATTCCTTTTTTAATATATTTCAGAGCAGATAAGAATATATTTTATTCCAATCCTTTAAAGAAAACCCAAATATCCGAACCGACACCGCTTTCTAGAAAAGCAAACCCAATACCACATCTTGCATAGCTCTTTCCATCTTCAAGAAAAACAGAAAAACCCAAATCCAAAGGGCAAATTTTAAATTAAAGACGAAATCTTGTAAGAACAACCAAAATAATGAGATGCAGCATCGTCAATTTTGACCATTTCGAATAGAAGAGGATGGAGAATAAAAAAAGTTTAGGTTTCCAAAATTAATCCTTCACGTAAGCATTTTTTGATGGTATTAAAAAAAAATCCTTACATATTAATATCATGAAATCTCATATCTTTTTTTAAAAAAATTTATATACCCTATTTTAAAAATGAGTGAAACGACATGATATCTTTTTAAAGTTTACCTTGTATATATATAAAAAATAATTTTGAAAGTAAAATTTTTTTAATCTATTTTTTTTGAAATTTAGACTCAATATTGATTTTATAGACTTGACAGATCCGATACAATATGAGTTCAATATTCGAGTTCATAAAGACTCGGCCCATATTAGGCTCGTGCACATCCTTAGTCCGAAAGCGTCTGTAGTTTGCAATATAACAGGGGTATTCGAGTTCATAAAGACTCGGCCCATATTAGGCTCGTGCACATCCTTAGTCCGAAAGCGTATGTAGTTTGCAATATAACAGGGGACTAATAGCAAGTTGAACCAATTTCTTTATTTTTTATTTTTTAGACTCCATTTTAGGATTTATAATATTTTTACTCAAATATTCTTATTATTTATTCTTCATATTAAATTATCTGAAAATAATAATATTTAATTATTATATAAATTTTTTTATATTATTTATATTTTAATTAACTAATAAAATAATTAAAATTAAATAACAATACAATAATAATTATTTATGGAGAATTCCCGAAAGTGACCCAACATACCTAAAGCTATATAATTCAGTAGTTTAAAATCATATCCAAAATAAAATTTTATTATAATTATAATTGGTGGCACAAATTTGATTAATTATTTCTAATATTTGTTAGGGGTGTAAGTAATAATAATCATTTAACAAGCTTTGGAAAATCAATAAGATAAAATATAAAGATTTGGTAGATATTTTGTTGAATAGGATGTGACTGTGTGTGGGGTTTGATTGAGGAGTCCCATCTGATTGGGATTCCTTGGCTGTTGCTTGCTTTGTCATTTTTCCTATTTGAAGAATGTACCATAAATGTTTTCATTTATACCATTTTATTAGAAAAATGCACTCTATGGTAGTATTTGTTTTTGAAAAGGCATCACTATTTTGTCATACGTTAAATTCCACCCAACTAATTAAATATTTATAGACACCACACTATAATCACATGGTAACAGATAATTAAAGTTACTATAAAAAATTCTATTAAAATAATTTTAATGAAATACTCCCTTCGTGGGGCGTGAGCTTAAAAAAGTTTAGGAGAGGTTTGGATGAGATTTAAGCGGAATTTAGATGGATTCGTATTTTTATTTTTTAAATATATAAATTATAATAATATAAAATATTAAAATATAATTTAAATCATGTTTTAAAAATTATTAAATGTTATAGAGCATACTGTTTCTCATTTTTTTAAGAAAAAATATACTTTAATACTTTAATGTATTTTAGTTTTATTAACTAAACTACTTTTTATTGGTAAACTGTGATTATAATAAATAATGGTATCATGAAAAATAAAATTAGACGCCACCTTCTGAGCAAAAAAATTGAATTAAATAGTGCATAGACGGCTATGAATCGGTCATGATTCTTTTTTTTAAAAAAAACCCAATGTTTTCTATTGGGAACGCGTGAAATTTGTCACGAAGGGAATCTAATTTTGATCTATGTTGCATTAAAATTATTTTTGACATTATAATTGTTATAATTGTTTACTGCATACTTTTCTATACTTCAGCTTTTAAAAATTAATCGCTTTAGAGAAATTTATAAATTTTAAGAATTAATTAATGAAGGATATAAAATCACTTATTTACTCTTAAATTAGTATTAATTGAGTAATATATGTATTAGAATTGAGTTATAATTAATAACAATGGTATAATAGGGAGAAAGAAGTAAAAGTTTATATTAAAAATAGAGAATAATAAATAAAAAAAATAAAAAAATATATACAATAATTAATTTTTAAAATCGAAGAAAGTATATTATTATACTTAAAAATTAGACCGAAAATTAAAACAACTCCGAGGAAAAGTATGTTATCTACATTTTGTATATATATGGAAAAAAAAGCCTTTAAACTGTTCTTACGTTTTTATGTGTAAAATGCAGAGGTGTTAAATTTGACCTTTGTCTCTTTACAAATACTATAATATATTTTTTGGCAAAATAAATCTCAATTTGTCATATTTGGAAAAATAAAGGTCTACATTTTGGAAAAAACAAAAGTCTACGGTCTACAATTTAGTAATATATTATATATATCATTTAAATGTAATATAATTATATATATAATTTTTTTAACTTTATCATGAAAAAATTTGCATTAAGTATACAATACAATCTAACCATTTTCCAATACTTTTATATTTGGTTTAAAATTGACTAATTTAGGGGAGTAAATACTTTTTGGCAGTGTTATAAGATTCGGATCGATTTGGTCGATTGAGCTAGAAAAATTTGGATTCGGTGATAAAAATGGGTCGGGTGATACTAAAAATTCACTTTACTATAACCATTTTAAAATCTAGTGACCCGGCCGGTTGAATCATTGACCCAGTGATCTAGACATGATTAATGGGTCACTAATTGAATTTTTTTAATTTAATGTTTAAATAAAAACCTATTTAATCTGTTAAAGTCTATACGATTTAGAAGTTCACTAAATTTAATTTTAATGAGTGTCGTAGTTTTCAATTTTATTTTTTCAATTTCGATTTTAAAAATTGTGTTATTTTTTTTAAATTTTATAGTTGAACTTATGTATAATTTATAATTTTTATATTTTTTTATGGTAACTTTAATTTTTTTTCAATATTAAATTTTATTGATTAACTTTAATTTATTTTTAATATAAAAGGTTAATTTATAATTTAATGAATAATGAAAATCAATTTAGGTAAATATTAGAATATAATTTAATTATTTTAATATTTGCTTTTTATCTTAAATTTTTGTATTATAAAATATTTTATTATTTAATATACCATATATTAATTTTTAAAATATTAAAAAGTATGAATTTTATATATATTTATTATTAACGATTCAACCCCGATTGACTCATCAACTCTTAATCCTCTATCTTCACCAGTTTGAGGGGTCCGACCGGATTTGATAATGATGCTTTTCGGACTTTGCTTTGTAAATTAATAATTTTTTAGTATATGAGACATTGAAATGATTTTGAATTATTCAATTACATGCTTTATTATCTAAATTATTCAATTTTAGTACACTAAAAATTATATTAATTGAGATTAATATACTATTTTTTTTAATTGCACAATTACACTTACATTAAATAAATAAAAAAAATTCTCACCCACATTAGATGTTGTTAGGATCTGAAATGTCTAAAGCCATAAATTTAATCTGACCACTAATTTAATATATTTACCGTAACGTGTATTTCATAAAAAATAAAGTAATTATAACCTATATAAAATAAAAAAAAATATGTAAAATTTGAATCAAATAACTATTAAATAAATAATTTAGGATTGAAATATGATATCTTCAAATACGTGTTCCCTTCAAATTTTACTGTATATTTAATATTTTTACTTAATTTTTTATTTTTTATTTTTATTTCTCTCTTATATATTTAATATATAATAAAATTTAAATAAAAAACATAAAATAAAACACAATTGACAGCGGCATTTTTCAATCCAATAATTTGAATAATGAAAATCATAAAGAAAGGCAATAGTATTACAGAGAGCGTACGTGGCACGTGCATGAGCAAGTAAGTGTGAAGAAGTATTTGTCGATATATGCAAGTTGTCTTCTGGTGTTTAAATTTCTACGCTCTCTCTTTATTTCTCTCTCTAAATACGCCATTTTTACATGACTTGTTAGCTGCTAGTGGCGTAAGTTACCTCATGCTTTTCTTTCCCTCTTTTTTAAATAACATTATCTTTTTTCTATACTTTCAGAATTTTACTAATCAATTATACTTATATTATCCCCTATCAATTCCATTTCTTCCATTTTTAGATAACTAATCGGGGAATAAAGATAAGATTTTGATTATATTTCACATAACAAAACACAGATTGTCACAGTCACTGTGAGCGATTCTTAATGGCTGCTCGGAGACTCTCATCGTTGCTTTCTCGCTCCTCTTCTGTTCTATTTTCTGGAGGTACAGTTCAATTTTTCTGGGTTTATCGAATTTTTTATGTCTGTTAGGTGTTTGATTGTTTCATTTTTTGTGGGTTTGATTATCTGTTGTGGGATAATCAAGTTGTGATGTGAAACTCAACTGGGTTTTTCTGTTTGCCTGCTGAGAAAATCTGAGATGGGTAAAACTAAAAGAGGAAAGTTTAAAGTTTGAATCTATATCATGGATTTAAACTGAAAGTCATATCTTCTAATCAAGGATGTTATTGGGAATTTCATGATATGAATTAAGATTCAGAATTTCTTCTTTTCCTCTTGTTGATGATGCAGTTTGCTTAGTTATCCTCAAAATTTGCAGTATATATCATATCAGCTATTTTCTTATGTGGGATCCGCCATTTGCTTGCTTGTGTAAATCTTCTCCTTTAGTGAATTTGTGGTTCAAGTATGAACTTGTTTGATTGATTTCTTAAAGTCAAAATTGGGTTATTGAATTGTTGACTATAGAGACAGTTCAACTGTTTTCCCTTATTCTTTTTTCTTCATTTTAAATGTTTTTTGTTGAATATTCTTGTTGGTGGGTTTTGAAAATGAGAATCTGTTGTCTTTCTGCTTCTCTCATATTAAATGAGAGTGTGCTTTGTTTTTAGGGAGAAATTCTGGGGTTGGCAGAGGAATCAATAGATTCAGTACAGCAGCTGCTGCCATTGAAGATCCAATTGTTCCATCTGTATCTATCAATTACAATAAACTTCTGATCAATGGACAGTTTGTTGATGCTGCTTCAGGTGAATTCTTGTTCCTAAATCCTCATCCATTTATGAATATAAAGTTGCAGTTTGTCTATGGTGAGATTCTTTTATTAATGTTCAGGAATCATTAATGCATTGGGGTCCAAAGCCTACCAATACATTATTAATACATTCATTATAGTTTCTTGGACTTTGTATTCGGCAAAAGGGCCTTTATTTGTCCTTTGGTATAAATCATTTGTCCATTTGATCCTTTTGATAGTCATGTTATCCATTTGGTCTCTGTGCCCTGTAACTATTACCCATTAAGTCCTAGTTCGTGCATTTTAGAATCTCTATAACTGTGTTTAATATGTACTAAAGGGACCAAAAAGGTGATAGGTTGCATAGTGCATGAACCAAATAGGTAATATGTATACCAAAAGTAACAAATGGATAAATGTATTATACCAGAGGGTCCAAATAGTTAATTCTGCCTTTGTATTATAACCAAAGGCCTAAGTATGCCTAAAATGATCATTTGGCCAAATTTAATGTGTTACATTTATGTAGCCTAGCTTAAAAACTCATTAAATTGGATTACAAGTTCAAACTTGAAATTCCACTTGTGACATTATGCGCTATTTTGATGAGGTTTCATAGAGCATTAATTTGTTCAATCTTGTTGTGTTTATAGGGAGGACTTTTCCAACATTAGACCCAAGGACAGGGGAAGTTATAGCCCATGTTGCTGAAGGTGACTCCGAAGATATTGATCGAGCGGTTTCTGCTGCTCGAAAAGCATTCGATGAAGGACCATGGCCTAAGATGACTGCTTATGTAACCCATTCCTTTTCACTTAACTACATTATATACTCGTATGTTAAAATAACGATTTGTGTTTTGAAAAACTTTTCGTCTTGTTGTACTCCAGGAAAGATCGAGGATTATGTTGCGGCTTGCTGATTTAGTCGAAAAACATAACGACGAAATTGCAGCACTCGAGACTTGGGACAATGGGAAACCGTATGAGCAGGCTGCTAAAGTCGAAATACCGATGTTTGTTCGTCTAATGCGATACTATGCTGGTAAGAAAACCAAATGAAGAACAATGTAACAGTCAAGTTGTTATTTTATGCTTAGCATTAAATTTCAGGTTGGGCCGATAAGATTCATGGGCTGACGGTCCCAGCTGACGGGCAGTACCATGTTCAGACATTGCACGAGCCGATTGGTGTGGCTGGTCAGATTATTCCGTGGAATTTTCCTCTGCTTATGTATGCTTGGAAAGTTGGACCGGCTTTAGCCTGTGGCAACACTATTGTTCTCAAGACAGCCGAGCAGACACCGCTATCTGCTCTCTATGTATCTAAGCTTTTCCATGAGGTAGATTTTAATGATTGTACTATTGTCAAGATGATCAACATGTTTAATTTGATTGTTTTTCTGACAGGCTGGACTTCCGGAAGGTGTTCTTAATGTGGTTTCAGGGTTTGGTCCTACTGCTGGTGCTGCTCTTGCCAGCCATATGGAGGTGGATAAGGTATTTGTTGCTCTATTCGGTCTCACATATGAGAAAATATTCAGGCTAAATACATCAGCAGTTCCTCCAAGTTGGCACGTTCCACCTACTACCCCTTGAACTTATAAAATGTCCCGTAGCTCTCTCAACATGGCAAAAAGGCACCAATTTGCCATTGAATGTCGCCTGAAAATAACATTTTTGAAAAGTCAAACCAACTGGAAGCTGTTAAGGGGGCAAAAACTAGTGCAATTTTTGGAAGTTGAGGGAGCTGCGATGATATTTTCAAAGTTTAGTGGCAAAAGATGGAACGTGCCAACTTGGACGAGATGTTGATGTAGTTGGCCAAATACTCAAGACATTGATATCATGTGTATAAATAGTTCTAGCAAAAGAAATCTCAACGTGGGATCCCGAGCAATCTAATAATTTGAAATAATTAAGGTTTTTTTTGTGCAAAGTTAGATAACACAATAATTGTTGCCTTATGATATTTCAACACTATAATAAATTTGGCAAAAGGGCCTTTTTGGTCCATATGGTATAACCCATTTGTCCATTTGATCCATATGCTATTCATATTACTCATTTGGACCTTGTGCTATGCAATTTATTACCTTTAATATGCTATACAACTATTACTCATTAAGTCCTATACTATGCAATTTGTTACATTTTTGGGTCATGCAATATAGAATTTCTATTGATATAACTATGCATAATATGATTAAAGGAACCAAAAAGGTAATAGATTGCATAGCACAAGGAACAAATAGGTAAATGGATTATACCCAGGCCTGGTCCTAACAATTTATTGGCCTGTGGTAGACTAATATTAAAAGTAGTAAAATGAGGCCCTGAACAAAAAAAATGATGTAAAAAAACTTTCTGTAAAATGTAAGAATTGAACCCTTGACCTCACAACTTTAATAAATGTTTTACTGTTTGTTCTAACATTAGTTATTTTCTACTTTTATCTTTTAACTAATAACAACTAAATCTTTAAAACGGAAAACAATTTTTGGGCCCCTTCGAACTATGGGCGTTAGGCAGTTGCACTTGTCGCCCACCATTCAAGGCCGGGCTATGTAGCACGGAAACGGAAACGGTGGAAACACCATTTCTAAAATATATAGGCTTGGAAACTGTGGAACACGGATACAGATACGGAAACGGAAACGCTGAAACGGCATGTAACCGGAGTTTCCGTGCTTCATAGCCGGGCCTGATTATACCACATGGTACAAAGAGGCGATTCTGCCTAATAACTTATCTGGCTATCTCTATGCAGCTTGCTTTCACTGGATCAACCGATACAGGAAAAATTGTTCTCGAGCTGGCTGCAAAGAGCAACCTTAAGCCAGTTACATTAGAGCTAGGAGGGAAATCCCCTTTTATCATCTGCGAGGATGCCGATGTTGATCAGGCTGTCGAACTCGCTCATTTCGCCTTATTCTTTAACCAGGTAAATTCAAGTGTAAAAATTACAGATTTTCATTTAGTAAAGCTGCATTAATGGAGAATCTGCAGGGTCAATGCTGCTGTGCTGGATCTCGAACTTATGTGCACGAAAAAGTATACGACGAGTTCTTAGAGAAAGCAAAGGCACGAGCTTTAAAACGAACTGTTGGCGATCCCTTCAAGGGGGGCATTGAACAAGGTCCTCAGGTAAATAAAAAAGATACCGCCTTTTAATTATACTACTGCTTGATGATTTAATTTATAAAAATCAAATGGAACAGATCGACGAAGAACAATTTAACAAGATTCTAAAGTATATACGGTTGGGGGTTGACAGTGGAGCCACCCTTGAAACTGGAGGCGAAAGACTTGGCGCTAAGGGCTATTACATTCAGCCCACAGTTTTCTCAGACGTTAAGGTATTTCATAGCATTTTGGCTAAATACACCGCCTGAAATTGGCACAAATCCCTGCACTTTTCAAAGGTTCCCTTAGCCTCCTGAACTTGGCAAAAGTGCAGCAGTTTGTAGTTTGTACCTCAACGTGACATGTCAGCTCTTGGTTAGAGGGGGAAAAATCAGGAAAATTTGACATTTTTGAAAAGCCAAACCAATTGGAAATTGACATGTGGCATTCGGGGGGGCAGCAAACTGGTGCACTTTTGAAATTTTGAATAGTTCAGGGGACAGTAGGCCATTTCATCGGCAAACCCGTGCTGATAGTTTTGGGGTCCAATGACCCCATAATTTTTCAAAAAATATTAGTATATTCATAGATAAATAAAAAATGAACACCACGAAAATTATCAATTGAACACCATACTAATATCGGAACTACTCATTTACATTTAGAAAATAGAAATTATCAAAAAATAATCTAGCTGGTATGTTACCCATTGAACATTTTCTAGCAAAAGTAACGAATATTTCATAAATTAAATTATTTATTAGCTGATTTAATGTTTTATTTACGACTTATGACCAAAATATTTATTGTTATTATACATACTTTTTTTCACTTATTGGACACCATAATAAAAAAAATCTCTGGATTTGCCAATGGGTGATTTGCCTAGTTCACCGTTATTTGACTAGAATGCTAAATGGTGATGTCATTGCTTATACCAGGAGGATATGCTGATAGCGAAAGACGAGATATTCGGTCCAGTACAATCTATACTGAAATTCAAGTAAGAAAGATTCTACCTTTCGCGTTGCTTTAAATTTATACGAAGAAGATCGACATTTTACATAGTAACGAAATGAATTACCAATAATTGCAGGGATATTGATGAAGTCATACGTCGGTCGAACAACAGTCGATACGGTTTGGCTGCAGGGGTTTTCACACAGAACTTGCAAACGGCTAACACTTTGACCCGAGCGTTGAGAGCTGGGACAGTATGGATCAATTGCTTTGATGTATTTGATGCCGCGATACCGTTCGGAGGGTACAAGATGAGTGGACATGGGAGAGAGAAGGGGATTTACAGCCTTAGCAATTACTTGCAAATCAAAGCTGTGGTTACTCCATTGAAGAATCCAGCTTGGTTATAAATCAATGAATAGATTTGCTGCTTTGTTTTGAAAATAAAAGGTTTGTTCTGGATAGTAAAGGGGTACAATGCTGTGGATTTTTAGCTAAGGGAGTTGATGGTGACGAAATTTGAAATGTTTATGAAGAATTTTGAGTTTTAATGTATGGTACTTCTTGGTTGAATCTTTCTTTTTGGCTTTTGCTCTATATCTAGTGGTGATAAAAAGAAAGTTATTGGACTAAGGTCCTGTTCTTTTCAACTTATAAGTAGCAGTACTGAACTTATCAGTACTTATTTCAGTGTAAATTTATATGTATTATCGGTACTGAATAATACTGAACTGAATATAAGTTGAAAAGAATAGGGCTTAAATAATACTTTTGGCTTAGTTGTCTGTTGTGTTGGTTATTTGTTTTTGTTTCATATTAATTAAAAGAACCTATTTAATACTGAAACAAATAATTAAAACGAAATTTAGAATTTGTCCATGTTATAGAAAATCTCCTCGTTTGCAACTCTTAGGGCGCTTGGAATAAATGAAGTTTTTCAAATTTGACTGGCTTAATACATTATTAGCAATTTAAACTTAATACATTATTAGCAATTTAAACTTGTTTCCCAAGATTTGCTGCTTCTTTAAATTCTCAAATTGATATAGTAACTTTTTCAATTATTAAAAATGTGCCACTTTGTTTTTTGAATTACGCATGTCAACTTTTAGTTAGTTTGACTTTTTAAAGATGTCATTATAAAGATTTTTTTTTTATCTCAAATCAAAAGCTGAAAAATAGCATTCTGGATCAAAGTGGTGCACTTTTGAAAGTTGAGGGAGTTACATGGTCACTTTAAAAGTTCATGAAGGCAACGAGTTTTTTGGGATAGGTTAAGGGAAAAAAATCACATGTCCTCAATTTGGTGTCGTGTCCCCAATTTGGTATTCTCTTCCATGTCCCTATCATATTTTGACATTTGACAAGTTTGTAGGGAAGATGTGATTAAAAGTATGAAAGTAAATTTGAAAAATAATAATATAATAATAATATTTCCACGCGTCAAAAAATGAATGGGGGACATGAAAGGAGACACCAAATCGGGGGAAAATTATATATGGCACCGGGTATTTAGTACCCTTCCCAATCCAATGGTTGATTATTTATTATGATTTAATTAAATATTTTTTCATCTTAATTACATATTTTTATAATAGATACTCAACCGTTGGTACATGGAAGGATACTAAATACTCGGTACCACATATAATTTCTCAAATTGAGGACATGCCATTTTTTCCCCAAGTTCAGGTGGCTAATGATGCATGTAGGCAATTTAATACAATTCATTTCTAATGTTTATTTATGGATTCAAATCTGATATTCCCAATTGTGTGTCCCCTTCCATGTCCCCCATTCAAATTTTGCCATGTATTAGACACGTAGGAGAGAGAAACAAAAAAAATAGGGAAGAATAATTAAAAATAAAATATTAAATAAGAAAATAAAACACATGGTAAAATCTAAATGAGGGAAATGAAAGAGAACACACAATTAGAAACAACAGATTTGAATCGTTTATTTTTATGCTTGGAATAAAAAATTAATCTTGTAATTTTTGGAATTTACAATGTAATTTAATAGACTAGAATTTATGATATTAAACTTAATTTTATATTTTTTAATGCTATAAAAAAACAAAATGAATTCCTTAAGTTTATTTGTTTCCATTAAGCTTTAAATAAACATATCTAATTCCTACTAGTGTGTATGTTATATTTCCTCTACTCAAATTAAATTTTGACAACCACATTCCAACCACATTGCAATTTGATTATATTTTGAAAAGCTAATTTGTAGCCACAATTGTTTTTTTATTACATGCTTAATGAATTATTGAATATGAAGTCAACATCGCTTATTATGACAACCAATTGACTCCAAAATATGCCTACAAAATTACAGTATTTCCTATTACACCTCCACAATGACCCGACTTCTTGGCCTCCTCACAAAATTCAAATTATAATTTTTAATTCAAACATTTAACAAAAAATAATTCATAAATGTAGATTCACTTAATCGATAAACTTTAGTGTGTATTAAAGTTTTCTACTAAAGACGTATCGTAAACAAATGAAATCACATGAATACGTTAAAACAAAGACTCATAACAGTCCAGATCAAAATAAATGTCTAAAAGAAAATTAAGTGCGTATTCTAGATTGAGTTCGATTCGGCTCGTAGCTCGTTGAGCCTTGGATATTTTAGCTCGACTCGAGTTCGCGAGCTTACGAGCCTTATTTATCCAATAAATCTCTTGTTTATTATTTTTAAATATACATTTTTTGCCAAATTAAAATTTAAAGAGACAAACCCTTTTTATACTAGATGATTAGGTTAAGGTTGTTTGAGAAATGATAGAATTAGAATAGGGATACAACTTATTTAAAAATATTTATAACTAATTAAGAATACGTTACCCAACTTTCAATTAATTAAGTATTTAAAATTAAAACTAACATATAATAATTTTTTTATGAATATATAGAAAATTATTAATATTTTAAAGTTTTTAAAAAATTATATGAAACTGCCCGCGAGCTTTTAAATCGAACCTTAAAAAGTTTGGTTGAATACATTAATATCTCGAGTCGATCACAAACTCAAGTCGAGTCTCATTAAGTCGAACTTTTACTGATCCTACCTCAAGCTGCTACAAACCGCTCAACTCGATTACAATTCTACTATGGTCGTATATTCCAAAATTATTGATTAATTAATACATTTCACCAATAATTACATAAATGAAAACAAAAACGAAGAAAAAAAGCAGCTTCGTCTCCATAATTCCATTTTCACAATTTATAAGTACAGCTCTCAATTCCATACAATGTCGGCTACCTCTTTTCACGTACCTTAACTCCCACGATACTACCCATAATCTTCCGCCACGTGTCCATCTCCCATCCAAATCTAGTACAAACTCGGAACACTCTACGAACCCGCCTTGATTCCATCCCCTACACCCCCACCACGTGGGCCCTAATCCCACCGTCAATTCAGACAACGCCCAACACACTACTGACGCGTGTCTACCTCTAGATCCGCTGACCGCCTCCCTATATCTGGTACCTTTTGCAGACCGCAGACTCCAAAAAAAATCAAATCTAAACGCTAAATTCCAATTCCCAACTTTATTAGATGATCGGAAAAGATAACGGATTTTCTCGCCGGATTTTTACATTTCCGGCGGTTTATCCCTGCGACAGTGTCCATCTTTCAACCCTGCTTACTTCATTAACCGATCTAGCAGCCGATATTTGTGAGTACAAGTCCAAGATTTTCTCCACCAATGCTAAAAACTCAGGCGAGATTATTCGGCTTGTCAGTAACTTGATTCCATTATTCGATGAAATTCGGGTCGTGGTTGGATCGGGTTTACCCGATCCAATATCCCTCTGTTTCACGGAGCTCCATCTGGATTTGCAGAAGATCCGGTTCTTGCTTGAAGATTGTACCTGCGATGGGGCTCGTTTATTCATGGCGATGAAGTCGGAGCAGGTGGCGAATCAGTTCCGGGTTTTTGCTCGGGCTATGGCTGTAGCTCTGGATATTTTGCCGGTCTGTTTGCTTGATATACCGATTGAAGTGAAGGAAGTGGTTCAGCTAGTGAAGACGCAAGCTCAGAGAGCGAGATTTGGAGTAGATCCAGATGATAAATCGGTTATGGAAGATGTTATATTCACATTGAATCAGCTCGAAAATGGCGGTGAGCCTGATAGGAACATTGTAAATAGGGTTTTGGATTCGATGGGAGTCCAAACATGGAGCGACTGCAATACAGAAATCAAGCTGCTCGATTCAGAGTTAGGGTTCGAGTATTCAAACGATGAAGAAAAGAGAAGAAAATTGTCGCTGTTAAGCGGATTGATGAGCTTCATGATCTATTCCAGGTGCGTGTTGTTCGATTCAATTGATGTCAAAATCCCCCAAATTGATGATAAACGTAGCAACCAGTTGCTTAGATGTATCAACAGCGATGATTTTCTATGCCCGATTTCGCTAGAGATCATGAAAGATCCAGTCACAATAGAGACTGGTCATACTTATGACCGATCTTCAATATTGAAATGGTTCAGATCTGGAAATCGCACTTGTCCCAACACAGGGAAGAGGCTCGAAACCACTGAATTAACCCCAAATTTGGTGCTAAAGGGGTTGATTCAGAACTACTGCATCGAAAACAAGATCCCTGCTGCTGAATCTAACAGGAAGAATCGCGATATAAGCAGAACGGTCCATCCGGGGAGTTTAGCTGCTGAGGCAGCTCTGAAAATGGTTGCTAGCTTTCTTGCTAGTAAGCTTGCCAATGGAGATAACGGGGAGAAAAACAAAGCAGCCTACGAGATTCGCCTTTTAAGCAAATCGAGCATTTTTAATCGTGTTTGCTTATCGGAAGCTGGAGTAATTCCATATCTCCTAAACCTGTTATTGTCTAATGATTGTTTGTGTCAAGAAAATTCCATTGCAGGTCTATTGAATCTGTCGAAGCACTCGAACACCAAATCTGTGATTGTTGAGAATGGAGGAGTCGAGTTGATTGTATATGTATTGAAGAACGGGTTAAAAATCGAGGCTAAGCAGCATGCCACTGCTACATTGTTTTACCTAGCATCAATAGAGGATTACAGGAAATTAATCGGGGAAAATAGCGAAGCTATTCCCGCTTTATTACAGTTGATCAAAGAAGGAAACGATCGGTCCAGGAAGAACGGATTGGTTGCTATTTACGGGTTGTTAATGAACCCTAGCAACCATTCGAGGGTAATTCAAGCTGGAGCAATTCCATTGCTAATTACTGTATTAAACTCTGTTGAAAATGAAGAAATTATTACAGATTCTTTAGCTGTTTTAGCTAGTCTAGCTGAAAAACCTGATGGGGCAAAAGCAGTGATTCGAACCGATCCCCTGCTAAAAATAATCGGGATTCTTGATTCTGCTAGCTCAAAAACAGCAAAGGAGCAATGTGTATGTTTGTTGCTGGCTTTATGCATAAATGGCGGTACTGATGTTTTGGCTCTATTGGTCAAGAGCCGTTCTCTTATGGTTTCGTTGTATACCCTAATGAGCGAAGGCACTTCTCGAGCGAGCAAGAAAGCAAGTTCTCTCATTAGGGTTCTTCATGAATTCCATGAAAGAACCTCGAAAACTATCGTTTTCCCAAGAGAACGATCGGTCCACGTTTGGTAACCCAAGTTTTTTCGGGTTTATCATTCACCTTTTGTATGATAGTCTGTGAATACTGTGAATTGGTGTTTGGTTTTGTGATGTTAGCTCTGTGTTTTTTTTAAGAGCTAATATCGAAATCGGCTTCTGTGTTTTTAATTATGAAGCTTTGTATAAACATATCATATTTGTAATTGTAATTTTTTTTCCCTTATGGTATCAATAAATATGTAATAAAAGCAGTAAATTTTGACATATTTGATTATCAAATTCAACATTATGTGACTGACTTCATTTGGATTGATATTTCAAGTGCTTTCTCTAATTTGACTACAACTTGCTCCATTGATGGCCTTTCCTGCTTAATACCTGTACAAGCCAACCCTAATTTGATCACTATCTCGAGAGCTTCAACCGAGTATTCTCCGTTTAGTTTCGGGTCTGCAAATTCTGTTATATTACCGCCTCGAGCCAAAAATTTCGCCTGAGAAATTTTGTCGAATTATCCAATATTAGGGACAAGAACGAATAGTAAGTAAAGGATATGCTTCTTAGTTCTTACCATTTTATTTAGTTGCATAGGTCTACTCGAGTTCAAATTAATCACCCTTTGACCCGAAACAATCTGTAGTAGAACTATACCATAACTATACACATCGCCCTTCGCATTAACACGGTGGTTTCTTCGGTATTCAGGGTCGACATAACCAAAAGTACCTCTAACTTCTGAACTCACATAAGACTGACCGATATCCATTACTTTCGAAAGTCCAAAATCCGAGAGCTTTGCTTGAAATTCAGAGTCTATTAGAATGTTGGTAGGCTATCAAAACAACAAAAATGTGAGAAATTCACAAAAAACGAATAATTGATCATTTATGAAAAGCATTTACCTTAATATCACGGTGAACAATCGAGCCTCCTGGGTAAGTATGGAGAAAACCGAGGCCTCTTGCGCTACCTATTGCTATTTTTAGCCTTTGGATCCATGAGAGAACTTTATCTTTACCATATAGCCACTGTGAGAGGTTCCCATTGTGGCAAAGCTCGTAAATTAGGAAGCATTCGTCGTTATGCTCGCAAGAACCGAGCAAACTTACAAGGTTCGGGTGTCTAATATGAGACAGGCTCGTAACTTCTCGAACAAATGTCTCAATATATCCATCGTTGATTATGTGCTTGACCGCTATAGGCTGCCCGTTTAGGAGTTTTCCTCTATAGACCTTTCCTGCTATGCCCTGTCCTATTAGGTTTGCTTCGCTTAGATTGTTCGTTGCCAAGTAAATTTCCTTTGGGGATATCTTGCGATCAACAGAGTCATCGCTAAATGAGTCGTGTTTTCCTGTTCAAACATCGAAAACTGTCAGAAACTTGTAAGTGTTTTCTATTGAGCCGTTCGGTTACAAGTAGTTAAGTACCGTGTTTTACAGTTGACAGGTTTGGTTGAGTTCGTTTTCGAAAATAGATCCATATTGCTACTGCTATCAATACTAATACTATTGCTGCTAGTCCAACTAATCCAATGGCTAAAATTGGTTTACTTCCTTGTTTCCTGCTATTATCGCCACTTGTATCCAAGCCTATCTGCTCCTTTCCTGGAATAGAAACAACACCGATGTGATTATATAGCAGAATCCTTACAAATATATTCAATTTCAATTCTCACAACTTTGCAAGGGAATAAATTTTCCGTCGCAAAATCCGTTGCAAATTAACCAACTTGCAAGGGACGAATTTACCTTCAGAAGTCCGTTGCAGATTGTAAATTTATTGTACTAGTAGTGATCAACAACAAATTCACACAATAACATGAAAGGAACTAGAAAAGGCGAAAACTTTCTTACCTAGAAAGGAGTTCTGGCCTAAAACACAATCGTAAATTGCCTGAACTCTTTTCCTGTCATCAATGAAATTACTAGTCACTGTTATTAGAACAGCAAAACTACACATATCGGTATCAGAATTCGACTCGTCTCCATTGTTTCTTGATAATCCACCAATTTCCTCCCATCTTTCATTACATGAACTACAATCCGAATTCACATACCGACAATCTTCATCTAGAAATTTCTCCATGTGTCCTAGCTTGTCAAGAACATCAACTTTTATGTAGCTAGAGCAGCCACCAAGTCCACCTGTCAGCAACTCGATTCTGCAGCCTAAAACCCCATTCTCCAAATGCTTATTATTTGATGCAAAGCAGTGATTTTGCTCTGTAGAATTCAAGTAAAGTTGTCCGGTTTTGTTGGCCATTAGGCCTAATGCATAGAGATAGTCATTAAAAATAGCTCTGCAACAGTTTCTCGATTCGCAACTGGAATTAGCTATTGAAGAAGAAAGGTTAGAATCAAGTATGCAACTAGAACTAGCTTCTGATGTCTTTGAAAAAATATAGATTATAAAGACTAAGAAAATCATTTTAGCCATGGAAATAGATTGTATTTGAGATGGGTAATCTTGGATTAATAAGCCCACTTAAGAAGTTTGAATCTTGAACTGACAAATGGAGTATAGAGACAATGGATCATATCCCAAAATAACAAAATGATCAAGAAAGATATATTGTTTCCTCAAAATGGCAGCTTTTGACATGTTTATTTTCTCTGTGGTTGAACATGCCGGAGCTTTGTTCCGACTACGTTTAGATCCGACTCGGGTCGTGCACCTGGCTATGGTGGGTGAGTCTCCCAATAAGGCTTTTCTACGTTCACTAGGACTCGAACTCGAGACATTGCTTAAGCGATCCCAAGTCGCTTACCACTTAGACCAGCCCTGATTAGTAGCTCTTGACATGTTTATGAAACAAGACAAAACTGTTGAATTTAGTATCAAGATATTATTCTGGTAGAGCCAATTGTTGATTCCTAATGGTATTATAATGAAGCTGATTCTGTCAATAAATGGATAAATTAATGATTTTTCGATAAATTCATAATAATTGAATATATAATTGGAATAAAGAAATTATGGTGGCCGATAATGTTTAGGTTTGAATGTGTATGACAAATATGTAATGACAAGAGGAAAATTAAAGAAGGTATAGTAAGTTTTATTTATTAATTAATGTCAACCCCACTTTCTATAAGTAAATTTTTTTTTATTTTTTGCATTGTTACGCAGTTTCACGGTCTCTTATTGTAGGATAAATTTAAAAAAAATACTTTGTAATTTCATTTATTTGTAAAATAAAGTTTGAGAATTTCTTTTTATAAAATAGGGTTTGTGGTTTTAAAAAATTTGCAAAAGAGGGCATATGGATTCAGAATAGTGGTATTCCATTGAATATTTTTAATAATTCAATATTCTATTAATTTAACTTTATTATTTAAAATTTTTACGTCATAATTTGAGTAATTTTCGGAGATTTTTTTTTATTTTTTATGAATTTTTAAAGTTTGTTATCATAATTTTAATTAAAAAAATATTTGCACTATTAAAAAATTTCACCAATGTGTATTGTATTTTTAATGACCATCCCGCAAAAATTCAGATAAAAACGAACAAGATTACTTATTTTTGTGACATAATTTAATATTTAGGATCCTTTATTTGTAAATTTTTTTAAACCACATACCCTGTTTTGCTAAAAAAAATTTCTCAGACCTCATTTTACAAATGAGTAAAACCATCAGGTACTTTTTAAAAATTTATCCCTTATTTTAAGACTAATATTAGTTCCGAAAGCGTTACACACAAAGTTTGAAGTTTGAAACAATAAAACTACTTTAATGCATAATATTTTTATCAACTGAACCAACTAGTGTTTTAGTTGCGGTGATAGTCTTATCCCTTGTTTGTAATTTCTGTCAAAACTGATATCACAAAAAGTTGCACTTATAAACTTTTAATAGAATAATATATTTTAACTCTTAATACTAATTAATTAGCAACTGTTTGCTATTGATTTCTGAAATTTGTAAGGAGAATAATTTGAAAAAGCTTAAAAATTAAGCTTTCCATAAAAACAATTTAAAAAAATAATCTCTAAGACCTTTAGCCTAATAACTAACACTAAATTTATAATATCTAGAGGTGTCAAATTGTAATCATTCAGGATAATTGAAAATTTTTTCTATCAGACTTGACTTGGACTAAGCTTAGACATTAATCACAAATTCAACCAAAGGTTCGTCATTGAAATTGATTAATTTTATTTTCCATAGTAAATCTTAATAAACAAAAAAATACAATAAATAATGTAACACTGTTAAATGTATATTATCGATTAATAAATTTTATAAAAATATTCACTGTAAATTCAAAAACTATTTATATGAATCTTTAAATAATATATTTATATACATAAATCAGTGAAAAAAAATTTAAAAAGTGCCGAGTTATGAGTAATAAAAACGCCCCTTAATACTAAAAAATTAGTGGAGCCAAATTCAAATATTTACACAAATTTAAGTCCATTTCATAAATTTACATTCCTCATTCATTTAATTTTAAACTCAAACCAAACGCAAAAATAAATTGCACAAGGCCCGGCTTACAGTTACGGGTAGCCCTACATAATTATTCCAGATAGAGAAATAATATATTGAATGAACCGCACCAAAAAAATAACTCAATTTGATTGCTTCACTTACGTTTCCTTTATTTCATCAAATATTCTACAGTACAAATGTGTACCGTATTGTATTAGAAGTATATTTATTATTTTTTAATAATAAATATAAATTGTAATTCTACTATTTTATTGGCTTATATTATTTTTTTTATTTCATCATTCTTAAATTTAGGCCATTTTTTCTAGTGTTTAAAACTTTATTTTTTTTATCAATTTTTACTTTTGTATTTTTTTTTCAACTTTTTACTTCTATTATTTTGATTATAAGTCATAACTGTATAACTGTGAGAGTTTGATAAATATATTAAGTATACATATCTACTCGACATACAATATTTTCTATTACCATTTACAAAAAGTTTACATTGAATTATAAAATTTTTTACTACAAAAGCAACTTTTTGATCATATTAAGTCCTAAATTAGGTTGAATTATGAAATATATTAAGCCCTAAATTTTTTTTATCATAAGTCATAACTTTAACTAAACATCAACTCGACATACAAATATATTAGGGAAAAAACACTAAACGCACTAGTATGGCAAAAATAACTTCATGTAAACTTTTATCAAATTACCAAAATATCTTAAAGCAAAGTACCACAAACTTAATTACTTTTTATATCACCATTATACGTTGTTCATGACTTTCCATATATTCTTATACATGTTCATGCGTTTAGGGTGTTTATTTTTAATTTTGTTGACTTATTTTACATTTATCTCTCAAATCGTTCATTTTTTTGACATGACGCACTAGGGTTTTTGGTTTGTCACATTTTTATCTTCGAAATGTCATCCTTTGTGATATACTTTTTTCAAAAAAAAAAATTTGACCTGTTACAAACCTAATATATTCCTGTTATAAAACTAATACAAATCTATTATAAGTCTAATATAAGTCTCTTTGTATATGCAATGCTTATTGAACAGTTATATATCTACTATTTTTTTAAAAAAATTTGCCTCATATGGGCTTACAATAATAACAAAGGAAAACCTTATCCCACCCGCCTGAGTGTGGACTCGAACTTGCGACCTCTAGGATCACAGCTATGTTATAAGTCTAATATATGTTATAAGTCTAACATAAGTCTCATTGTATTTACAATGCTAATTGAACAGTCATATATCTACTATATATTAGATATATATCTGTTACAAACTTAATAAAAATCTGTTATAATTCTAATATAAGTTTCATTGTATTTGCAATATTTATTGAATTGTTATATATCTACTATACATATGATATATATATATATATATATATATATATATATATATATATATATATATATATATATATATATGTTACAAACCTAATACAAATCTGTTATAAGTCTAAAATAATTATATATATATGTGTGTGTGTGTTATAAGTATAATATATAAGTCCCTTATAAGTTTAATATAAGCCGCTTTGTATTTACAATACCCATTGAATTGATATATATATATATATATATATATATATCTATTATATATCCGTTATATGCATGTTATAAGTCTTATATTAGAATTATAATAGATATATATTAGGTTTGTAACAGGTCAAAAAAAATTTAAAAAAAGTATATCTCAATAAATGGCGTTTCGAAGATAAAAATGAGACGTACAAAAAACTCTAAAGCGGCATGTTGAAAAAATGAATGGTTTGAGAGATAAATACAAAATAAGTAAAAAAAATTAAAAATATCTTTTCTAGTCGTTCAAGAGCGTGTAAAAGTAAAATAGGAAACTTAAAATAGTCAGAAAGATATGATTTCATGGTTGGGTTATTTTGGTATTTATTTTGGGCAAATGAGTCATAGTGGACAATTTCCCAAAATATTATAGCCCGACCACATTTCGAATAGCCGACCCGACGTGCATGTCTATCTATAGTGCATGGAGTTTAGTGTGTTCAAACAATCTAACCATTCTATACGAATACTCCATGGAACTAATCAACTTCAGGTAATGAAAAGATTGACGACATATGTTGGGTCGCTCTCCAACCAACCATGATCCCAACTGTTTTTGTAATATTTTTAGTTAGTCCATTTCGAAATTAAATTATTTATTATTTAATTTGTTTTATTAAATATTTATTATATAAGAAATTTGTAATGTAAAATCATTTTACTTATAGTATATTTATCAAACTCCTACCGTTATGACTTATGATCAAAATAATAGAAGTAAAAAATAGAAAAAAAATACAAGAATAAAATTTGATTAAAAAAACAAAGATTTAAAGAGTAGAAAACGTAACCTAAATTTAAGGATGATGAAATTAAAAAAAAACAAAATATTTATATTTATTATTAAATAAACTAATGGATATACTTATAATATACCGCAATATATCGTAGTGTACCGTAGAATCATCCCTAGTGAAAAATCCACGTGCGTCACATTCCCATATTAGTATTAATTATATATTTCATATAGAGCTTTATGTCGCGTCAACAATAATTCACAAAATGTTGTCGTTTATCTCTTTGATATGCCCTACTTTTAGTTAGACATGTTCATTGGGAGGACGAAATCAAATCGGGCTTGATCAAACTTTTAAAAATATTAACCCAAGATTGGTCATAATTTAGAATTTTAGGATCGGATCGAATTTATTAAACGTTTCCAAGTCCGATGCATGATCCATATATAATTTGTTTTCTTTTTAATATCTTCGTAAGCTAAATTAAAAAATATTACGATTTATATAAAAAAATATTTAAATTTTTGAATACAATTATATTTTTTAATAAAATTTATATATGCATATATATATATATATTCAAAAATTTATAAGGTTAAAAAGTAAAAATTTATAAAAATTATTGGCTTACATTATTTTATCTTTTTTTAATTTCATCATCCTTAAATTTAGGCCACCTTTTTTAGTGTTTAAAACTTTATTTTTTTATCAATTTTTATTTTTGTATTTTTTTCAACTTTTTACTTCTATTATTTTGATCATAAGTTATAACTGTGAGAATTTGATAAATATATTAAGTATACATATCTACTCGACATACAATATTTTCTATTACTATTTACAAAAAGTTTAGGTTGAATTATAAAATTTTTTACTACAGAATCAACTTTTTGATCATATTAAGTCCTAAATTAGGTTGAATTATGAAATATATTAAGCCCTAAATTTTTTTTATCATAAGTCATAATTTTAACTAAACATCAACTCGACATACAAATATACTAGGGCAAAAATACCTAAATGCACTAGTATGACAAAAATAACTTCATGTAAACTTTTATCAAATTACCAAAATATCTTTAAGCAAAGTACCACAAACTTAATTACTTTTTATATCACCATTATAAGTTGTTCATGACTTTCCATATACTCTTATACATGTTCATGCGTTTTGGGTGTTTATTTTTAATTTTGTTGACTTATTTTACATTTATCTCTCAAACCGTTCATTTTTTTGACATGACGCACTAGAGTTTTTAATTTGTCACATTTTTATCTTCGAATTGTCATCCATTGTGATATACTTTTTTCAAAAAAAAAATTCGACCTGTTACAAACCTAATATATTTCTATTATACAACTAATACAAATCTATTATAAGTCTAATATAAGTCTCTTTGTATATGCAATGCTTATTAAACTGTTATATATCTACTATTTTTTAAAAAAAATTGCCTCATATGGGCTTACAATAATAACAAAGGAAAACCTTATCCCACCCCGCCTGAGTGTGGACTCGAACTTGCGACCTCTAAGATCACAACTATGTTATAAGTCTAACATAAGTCTCATTGTATTTACAATGCTAATTGAACAGTCATATATCTACTATATATTAGATATATATCTGTTACAAACTTAATAAAAATCTGTTATAATTCTAATATAAGTCTCATTATATTTGCAATGTATATTGAATTGTTATATATTAATAAAAATCTGTTATAATTCTAATATAAGTCTCATTATATTTGTAATGTTTATTGAATTGTTATATATCTACTATACATATGATATATATATATATATATATATATATATATATATATGTGTGTGTGTGTGTGTGTGTGTGTGTTATAAGTATAATATAAGCCCCTTATAAGTTTAATATAAGCCGCTTTGTATTTACAATGCTAATTGAACTGATATATATATATATATATATATATATATATATATATATATATATATATATATATATATCTATTATGTATCCGTTATATGCCTGTTATAAGTCTTATATTAGAATTATAATAGATATATATTAGGTTTGTAACAGGTCGAAAAAAATTGAAAAAAAGTATATCTCAATGAATGGCGTTTCGAAGATGAAAATGAGACGTACAAAAAACTCTAAAGCGGCATGTTAAAAAAATGAACGGTTTGAGAGATAAATGCAAAATAAGCCAAAAAATTAAAAAAATCTTTTCTAGTCGTTCATGGGCGTGTAAAGGTAAAATATGAAACTTAAAATAGTCAGAAAAATATGATTTCATGGTTGGGATATTTTGGTATTTATTTTGGGCAAATGAGTCATAGTGGACAATTTCCCAAAATATTACAACCCGACCAGATTTCGAGTAGCCGACCCGACGTGCATGTCTATCTATAGTGCATGGAGTTTAGTGTGTTCAAATAATCTAACCATTCTATCGAATACTCTATGGAACTAATCGACTTCAGGTAATGAAAAGATTGACGATATATGTTGGGTCGCTCTCCAACCAACCATGATCCCAACTGTTTTTGTAATATTTTTAGTTAGTCCACTTCGGAATTAAATTATTTATTATTTAATTTGTTTTATTAAATATTTATTATATAAGAAATTTGTAATGTAAAATCATTTCATTTGTAGTATATTTATCAAACTCCTACCGTTATGAGTTATGATCAAAATAATATAAGTAAAAAATAGAAAAAAATACAAGAATAAAATTTGATAAAAAAACAAAAATTTAAAGAGTAAAAAACGTAGCCTAAATTGAAGAACGATGAAATAAAAAAAAACACAAAAAAAGTGAGCCAATAATATAACTATAATTTATATTTATTATTAAATAAATTAATGGATATACTTATAATATACTACAATATATCAGTGTACTGTAGAATCATCCCCGGTTGAAAATCCACGTGCATCACATTCCCATATTAGTATTAATTATATATTTCATATAGAGCTTTATGTCGCGTAATCAATAATTCATAAAACGTTGTTGTTTATCTCTTTGATATGCCCTATTTTCAGACATATTTGTCGGATGGGTGGAATTAAATTGGGCTTATCAAACTTTTAAAAATATTAATTCAAGATCGGTCATAATTTAAAATTTTAGGTTCGAACCGAATTTATTAAACATTTTTAAGTCCGATGATCCATATATAATTTGTTTTCTTTTAATGTCTTCCTAAACTAAATTGAAAAATATTGCAATTTATGTAAAAAATATTTAAATTTTTGAATATAATTATGTTTTTTAATAAAATTTTTATCTATATATAATTAAAAATTTAATAGATTAAAATATAAAAATTTATAAAAATTATTAAATATAATTTTATTCATTGAACGTTCGAATCGAATTTAAATATTTATATAAAAATTAAATCCAATAATAAAGTTTTGAGCTTTTATAGGCTAAGTTTAAATAAACTTAATAAAAAAAAATAGTTTCAAACCCAATTTATTTAACGGATACTGACTCGGCCTGATGGGTGGCATGCGAACAAGTCACTTTAGTACATTCCATTCTAGTTATCCCATACAACCAGATCCCAGTCCCAGCCACAAAGTTAGTTGCAAGTTCTCCGATCAACGACCGATCAAATCTGCGATGCGTCACGACGGCGATATCACCGACAGCGACCGGGACTGTGAATCCTCTCTCCTCCTACCTACAGGAGCCGCAGCACCAGCGCCGTACATCCCGAAAGACACTTTCCACTTTGCGTACATTATCTACTTCACTCTCGGTGTCGGCTTTCTCCTCCCTTGGAACGCTTTCATCACCGCCGTCGATTACTTCGCCGCTATCTACCCCGGCGTTTCCGTTGACCGCATCTTTGCCGTCGTTTACATGTTGGTGGCGCTTGGCTGCCTTATAGTCATCGTTTTCTACGCTCATGTTTCGGATGCTTATATTCGGATAAATGTCGGTTTGGTCCTCTTCGCCGTTTCTCTTTTGGTTGTTCCGGTGATGGACGCGGTTTATATTAGAGGTCGAATCGGATTAATGGTTGGATTTGATGTTACAGTCGTGGCTGTAGCCCTATCTGGAGTGGCGGATGCGTTGGTTCAAGGTGGAGTGATTGGGGCTGCCGGAGAGTTGCCTGAGAGGTATATGCAGGCGATTGTTGCCGGTACTGCTGGTTCAGGTATAGAATCCTTGTATTTTTCACTATTATTGGAATCGAATTAGGGAATGTGTTGATCGGTGCTCTCATAATTTTGCTTCCATTTGCCGAATTTAGCTTCTTTTCTTTTGCTAGGTAGCTGATGATAGCTCTCTTTGAACTCAATTTCATTTTGCATTTTCAAGTTCTAAATTAGGTTTCCAATTTTTCCCTTTGAGATGGTTATGAAATGGTAATAGAATAGCCTAAGTTGTAGCCTAGATTGTTAGATGAAACACCAATTCATTAGCATCCATAATTGCTTCCAAATTAGATCATTACAGTTTGTTGGTTTCACAAGCCACTGAAATGTAAATAAGCAACTGCATTTAGCTTGATAATTGATCTTTGTTGGTTTACCATCTTAAAGAATATGTATCTAGACTATCTTATGAATTGAGTGAAGCAGTTAACCCCTAATCTTAATAAGGAATTCCTCTTAGCATAATGAGTATGGGGATTGGGAGCTAACTCGGTATACCATCTCATTACGCTAAATAAACCTAATTGAATTGTTGTTGATTTGATTCATATTTTCAAGGAACTTTGAGCTGAGAGTGAAGTCCCAACCAAGCAATTTGAAGAGTAAGCAAAACTACTCTGTGACAACTTAGGTGTGAATAAAGCCTGTGATCTTAATACATAAGTTTAGGAGGACCTAGTGCCAAAATAGTCCTAATTTAGCTTCGAGTTAGGATAATATCAATATGATAAAAGTCCAAATACATCTATAGCCCCCTGAATTTAGCAACTTCCTCCGGATGACACCCTGAACTTTCAAAAAATTCCAATTGACCTCTTGAACTTGGCAAAATTGCACCAGTTTGCCATTTCAACGTCACGTGTCATCTTATGGTTGGTTTGATTTTTCAAAGATGTTGTTTTTCTGAATTTTTCCTCTCCAACAAGAAGCTGATAGTCTATTGATATGTTAGATTACTGCATGTCCAAGCCTTACAAAATTTGCTTATACTTTCTCCTTTTTTGGTTAAAAAATTCAATCTAAGTAAACAGGAATTTTATGCTTGGAAGTTATTGAATGCAGGAGTTCTTGTTTCCTTTCTGAGGATCATAACAAAAGGTTTATTTACACAAGACGAAGCGGGTTTAAGAAAAAGTGCAAATCTCTATTTTGCCGTAGGGATTGTGGTTATGGCCATATGCATTGTCTTCTATAATGTGGCACACCATCTTCCAGTTATCAAGTACTACACAGATTTAAAAAGCCAGGCTTTGAACGAGGAAAAGAAAGAGAAGGGGCCATTAACCGGCTCTAAGTGGAGATCAACCTTGTGGAACATTGTCGGGAGTGTCAAATGGCATGGAATTGGGATCTTGGTCATATACGTTGTTACTCTGTCGATATTTCCTGGCTATATAACAGAGGATGTTCACTCCAAGACTCTCAAGGACTGGTATGCAATTCTTCTCATTACTGGCTACAACATATTTGACCTAATTGGCAAGTCTTTGACTTCGGTTTACCTGATAGAGAATGCTAAGATTGCTATCGGTAGTAGTTTTGCAAGACTGTTGTTTTTTCCTCTATTCTTGGTTTGCTTGCACGGTCCTGAATTCTTTCGAACGGAGATTCCGGTAACGATATTAACTTGTCTTTTGGGTCTTACAAACGGGTACTTGACGAGTGTTTTGATGATTTCTGCTCCTAAAGTTGTCCCGTTACAGCATGCTGAAACTGCTGGGATTGTGATTGTGTTGTTTTTAATTGTGGGTCTGGCTTTGGGGTCAATTGTAGCTTGGTTTTGGGTGATATGATAGCCAACACTCTTGTTGCAGTTGGGGTTGCATTGGTTTATGTTGTTCAATACAGGTATTTAGACTGTATTTTGTATAGCTTTCTAAACAATGTTGTATTTATTATTTTGGTTCAATTCTAGATGAAATTGTAACTGAAAATCCCCCTACCATGGTTTTATAGGTAAAAACACTCGTATCTTAATAATAAATCGGATACTGACTGATTCGAGCTCTGAATAACAGCTAAGTATGACTTGAATTTAAAAATAACATTTGAACAAAATCAATCATTTAAACTGTCTTAAATTTGACCAGATAACAAATTCATATTTGTTAATTGTTATGATAACAAAATATCTGAATTTATCTGGAAATTGTAAAATGTTAGCAGTTGTTGATGCAGCTATAACGAGCAGTTGTTTTTTGAACAATCTAATTCTCGAGTCATCACTAACAGATAAATGATAATATTCTGAGTTATACGAACAAAAATTCTCATCCAGATGAAGAAAAAAACCAAATATAACATCAATCCAGTCATATTACTGCAGCTAATTTGATGTTTCTACAATTACAACAGATTCGATTCAGTTGACGGAACCAGACAACTGGTGCAAGAATTGAATCATTCGTTAGAAACAATAGTAAAAAAATGTCTCGCAGCAATTTATATGAAAAGCATTGATTCACTTGAACTCTAATCTGTGATTAGCTCAACAATACTAAGCAAAGCTACATCTACTAATAGATTACTAAATAGTCGCGCGAGTTTCACTGTTATACCTGAAAAAGCAAAACACGTCGCCATTTTTCATGTTCTTGACCTCAAAGCAAGACCAGTTTCTACCTTCTTAATTTCAAAGATAAGCATCCTCCACATCTTGAGCACAAACATTTCGGCTTCGTCATCTAATATTGACTGAAGCAGCTCCAACATTTGCGATGCTTTCACATGTTCTCGAGTACTCGATACAATATAATCTACCAATGTGGCTTCTTCCTCTCCCAAAAACTCTGTAATCTTCTTTGAAATCCATGGTCTCATTCTCTCATGGAGTTCGTGCTGTAAGAAAGAACAAAAACAGTGTATCCAATTTAGTACAAATGTAAACAATGGCAATATTTTGAGCTCAATTTAAGCATATAGAAGCATCAATTAAGCCCATGTCATATTGAGTCAATTAAACGTTCCAGAAGCAAAGAAATACATAACCACTGAGTATGCAGTTTGAATATCACTGAACATAGTCCTTCCTAAACCCAGCAAACAGCAGATAAAGAACCAAAGTAAATATATACATCCCATACATTTCTCTTTGGCAACTGGGCGTTCATAATTTAAAGAAAACACCAGATTGTCACATATGAACCTTGGAGATTTTAGTTTAAAAGGAAACCCTATATATAACTAATGTATACATAATTTCAGTCAATTGAATGGAACTAATTATAAGAAAACTGAAACAAAAAATCAAGACACCACCAATTGGACATAGTCCAAATGGTACATCCACAAAGTGGGTGGGGAGTTCAGGGTTCGAACCCCAGCTCCTACAAAAAGCTCATGATTAAAAAATTAATCCAAAAAAAATAATCAAGACACCAAAACAAATAAAAATACAGTAGTCAAATGTTTTGGTTAGCCTAATCTTTAGTTTGGAAGTTTTTGGTCTGTATGCAGGAAACAGTTAAATAAACAAATATTAAGGCAACTCCAGAGTTTCAATAATTTATATGTCAAAAAGTTTGCTTTCTGCAATGAAAATCTTTTAACAAGTCTTATATAATATACATAATATATACAACAATTGCACTCAGAGCAGTCAGTGGTGAGGAGGATATTACGCATTTTCTCTCTTTATTTCTAAGGCAAATAGGTGTTCTGGAAGTATATATTGATATGATAACAACTATTAAATTGATGTAAAATAGTTAAATAAATTCAGGAGCATATGAAACTAGAAAAAAAAAAGATCAAGTAGAATTTCTTACTTTGTCGTACACTGCCCAGTTTATCTCATATGAGAATAGCTCATCCTTTGTCTTCGGAATCATATCAATCAACTGCTTCGCATCCAAGAGTTTCTGCTTGTCCGGTATTTTTACTTTGTCCAACCCATGTTCCCGATTCTTATCTCGTTCAAGAATCTTATCCTTCTCATCTCTCAACCTATTATCAACATCATTTCTGTCCCTCTCCCGCTGGCTTGACCTGTCACGAGAACGTCTTCTTTCCCTTTCCGCATCATGTTTCTCTTCTTTAGGAGTACCGTTAGAAATACGCTTGGCAAACTCTGCAGCAGCAGCAAGATTTGGAGGTTGGGCATCAGAAACAGCAGATTGAACAGCCTGCAGCTCCTCAGTTGAATAATCAATGGGAACCAGCGGCCTCATCTTTTTGTCCTTGTGTGCATCATCATCATCCTCTTCATGGAAAACTGAAGGAACTGCTGCTCGTTTACCAGACCCAACTAAACCAAAACCCAATTTTCTTGAAGGTGCATTACCACTGTGCTGTACATCTGCTTCAGCTACAGTTGTTTCAACAGCAGTACCATTATGTAATATCTCATTTCCTGTCAAGTCGAAGTTATAAACAAGTTAAGCCAATAGCATAGTTATCAGAATCTTATGATTCGATTCAACCCCAAATCGATTCAATCTATGGGATGAATCTGAATTCACCCAGAATCTTATGATTCAGTGGCAAATCAGCCATTCTACCGATTCGGTTGATTCATGAACTGTAATATATTAAAGCATAGTAGAAGCATATTATTTTGAAGATGATAAAATTAAAGATTTAACTCAAGGTAGCCAAAGTCGATTGCCCCACCAATTAGTCGTTGGATGGAGGAGGACCCCAACGCCACACCACCAACAATGGACTTAGGGCGATGACTAAGCGGTGGAGCAGTTGAGCACCGAGGCAAGTTACATCTACACATTTCTTTAAATATAGTCTCTAATTTAGAAAAAGTGGAAAATGTCTTTTGGATTTCTAAACTTGCACATCAAGACTAAAATTTAATAATATCTTTAAGTTAAACATTTAAAATGTTTTATTTTATTATTTTATGAACTCAAGCACGAATCTTACGATTCGATTCACGATTCTCCAAATTTGGATTCCGATTCTCGATTCGAATCCCGATTTGACAACTTTGGCCAATAGAAACAGTAAACACACATGCAAGGAATTTCTTTCATACTTTTTACTTTCAAAAAGGATACTACTCGTACAAAATAACCTAGTGCAAAAACAGAGATAGTTTGTTCAGTTCATTACCTGAATCACCTCCGTCATCTTGTTCAAGTGCCCTATCTTTGCTCTCAGTATTTGCTTCTTCAGATGAACCTTTCTTTTCACTTCCATTTGTGATATTATCAGTTGTAAGCATTGATACATCTTTCTGATGCAACTTTTCCTCCTCAGCCCTCCTTTTGGCTTCATCAATTTCTTCCTCTTCTTGAATTCTATCTGCCATGTCTTCCTCTTTTTCCCGCAACCTCTTTCTTCTCTTATCCTCTAAAACACTCCTACGCCACCTTTTTCCCATATCATCATAGTCACCTTCTTCATCGTAAAGGATCTCCTTTCTCCTTTTGCGTTCTCTTTCTTTGTCCTTTTCCTTCTCATACTGCCGTTGTTTCTCTTTCTCTCTCTCCCTATACTCCCAGTCTTTAAGCCGTTCTTCAAACTCGCGCTCTGCCTCCTCAATCTTCCTTTTCTGCTCCCTCTCCTTCCTAATTCGCTCTCGCTCTGCTTCCCGTTCATATCTATCAATTTCCCGTTCTTTTTCCCTCTTCAAATCTCTTTCCTTGTCTCTTTCTCTGCTTCCCCTGTCATATTTTCTACTCCTATCAGGTGAGCTTGTTTCAGGTCTATCCTGTTCACTTGCTGCTTTATTATCGCTAGTTGTTTCATCATCCTTTTTATCTTCAGAAGCATCTACAATATAAATAAGAACAAAAACATTTCAAACTAATAGTTGTTCTACCCAACTGAAAAGAATCCCATTTTTCTTATTTTTTATAAAAAAAGAGCAGCAAATATAAGGCTTCTACCTAAATCACAAAAAATATTACTATATATGATATACAGCATATGGGAAAATCAGAAAGGAAGTTTTGACCTCTTTACAAAGTTACCTTAATTTTTGAACCTCTGAGGAACTTGGCCCTTAACATGTTTGTGTGTGCGCACGTGTGTGATATATATACACATTGAGGAACTATATAAAAAAATTTCCAATATAAAAAAATAAAAATTTCTTCATTAAGAGAGAAAGGAGCAGTAGCTGAGGTAAGAAATGAAGAAAACTATCACCAAAGAGTTGAGGATAATTAGTCAAATTAACTAGGAAAATTTTGTCATGAATGCGACAATATTTTACATTTATATAGCGTACTGCTGAAGTCAACACTAGTTTCTGGCACAACTTGATCATATTAAAATTAAAAAAAATTGGGTTACGTAGGTTACCCTATGCTCTATAATGACAAGATATGTAATAATGTCGCTATAGAGTATTAAATATTTATTCTTACATGCAATGATACATAATTGTAATAATAAAAAACAACAGGAGTACATGTGATCAAATTATCAAATAATCCCAAAAAAAACTCACCATGATCTGGACCCCCATCCCTTGACTTACCTGTCATTTCAAGGTTTGTAGTCACAGAACCATCTGCAGGTGTTCGTGGAGGTGGTGGAGGCGGTGGAGGCGGAGGCAATGGCCTGGTCTTCAATCTCTCTTCCATCATGCTAGTAAGTTTTTGCAAAGCCTCTTTGTCTCCTTCCTTGTCTTCATCAGTCACAATCCCAAAGTCAGCATTATCAGGATTTTCTTTCTGCCCTTTGTCACTGTCAGTGTTTGCGTCTTCATAAGATTTGGGAGGATCAATCTTAGCAGCTAAAGCTGCACCATCCTCCTTATCGTTACCAGCAGCTTGATTTTCTTTGATATTCTTTGAGTTTTCAGTCTTCTTTTCAACATAATGCTGCAGATATTCTCGTGTAGCTTGATTGACATTTAGCTGTTTAACATGCAATCACATCACATACAGGTCTCCAAAAGTCATAGGCATGTGTAAAAAATAGGAAGGCAAAATGTAATTTATAAAAAATGTGAAAAAGGAAAGTCAAAATCTCTCTCAAGGTTTTCCGTTTCTTCTTATTTCAAACAAAATATGATATACTTGATGAAAGTCATGCATAAAGATAATCATGGATAAATCATTTGTTGCCTCCTTAATATTGCTGCTATTATCTTTGTTTCGGAGAAGATCAATTGTATAGTTCAAATAAATGAAAAGACACGTGAAATTCCACTAATTGAGAGTCAAATACTTTGTTCGATATTAATACCTTACATTTTACATCAAGAGAGAAAAAACCAACTCTTAATAATGGAACAGGGTAGATAGGAGAATATCAGGGAATAGAAGGAACAATAGGCTAAATGTTTTCATAAAGAATCCCAACTCAAATCTCCATCACAAGACGGATTTCAATACTTCAATCAAATTAACATGTCACTAAGTACTCAAAATCATGGCATGAAAGAAACTAATAAAATTTGAATGAAAGATACAAATTACACATACCACGAGTTCTTGCCCGTCAATATTAAATTTGCTCAGAAGTCGTAATGCACGGAGAACCCCATCTGCAGATTCAAACTCACAAAACCCAAAGGTTCTAGGAGTCTCATCGGTGGGGACTTGAGCACGTTTCCAACTCTTGACTGGTCCACAAATCTTTATGAAATGCAGAATTGTTAAGATTTCACAAACTAATCAAATCCTAGTGCAAAAGCAGAAACAAGGGCGCAAAGGAGAAGGCCATGAGTCAAATTGTAAACATACAGGAAGGCTAATAAAAGTACCCGAAGGAGAGAAAGCATAAAATCATTATCCACAGTAGGTGCTATCTTGCCAACATAAACAGTAGTCTGTGGTTTCTCTGCTGGAGTGATGGAAGGAACTGCTGGTCTGATGATTGGAGGGATAATTGGGCGTATGCCAGGAACCCCTGGAACAAGAGGACGTGGAGCTGTTGGAAGCATCGGACGAGGAAACATAGGGCGAACCATAGCAGGATATGGAGAAGGATAGCGTTGCATCCCTGGAATTCCTGAAACATTGAGAACAAACATCTATGCAGACGCATCAGAGCAGGTCCACAAAGCAAATACAGAAAAAACTGTTATTCCCATTCCCCACAGATACGTACATGTGAAAAGGAAGAAAATATAATACAAAAAAATAACATCAATAATATCAAATGATGTTACCACACCCCAAATTTGAGATGGCAACATAGGCATCAAGCACACCAGCTGGACAATAACCTGGGGGAAACATAAAGAAAATAGGATCCAGCTCATAAACATGGATATGTTAAGTGAGCTTACCTCACGCATCCATTTGAAACATAGTAGCCCTTTCAAACTATCTCATACACCCATGCATTTTTTTACATTAAGTAGCATGAGATTTTGAACATCTCATGCCAGGTATTGTATAACAAATTATCAACCAATTCATTTGCCAGTTAAATTAATCTCCGCCATTAGGGGTCAAATGTGCAGCATGAAAACAACATAAAGAAATTCAAAAGAAGGTTGAGAGATAGACTGTAATTGAAAGAATTATGATACCTTAGAACACATGCCAAGGAGTACTCAGTTGCTAACATGATCTGCCGCTGGCAATTCATATACCCATGAAGGGGAAAGAACCCTTAGAACTACCAGAAAGAAGCCTACTAAAATAAACATGGCATAACCAGACATAATTTAGAAGGACATATGGAATATGAAGGTTGAATACTGATATTTTCTTCTTATGTTTGAAAATTTCAGATAATTTATTTGGTGCATGAAAAATAATTTCTCAGTATTCTAAATACAATCAAAGAAAACCAGACAAATACGTGCATACCAAAAAAAGGAGGTGTAGTAGGTGAGATACTCTCTTAAGCAATATGAAGCCTTCCAACTTGTTCAATCACGACACTGTAGGAGAAAACATCCCGTTATGGACCCCTTCTCTCAATTCATCTAAACCCCTCTTTATCATAATCTTCATCAGGCAAATTTATAAATAACTAATATCTACGAGTTACCAATTAAAGAACTTCATAAGTACTCGCACATCACTCAATTTCATACAATAAATAACACCTACTCAAAGAAAAACCTAATGCTTCTTTAACAATGGCATCCATACAGATCTGATCTCGCGGTAACTAAATAAGCAGACCCAATTAAATAGTAACATATGGATCAGGGAAAGGAATAACCCACCAGAAGGGGGTAAAATCCCTTGAGGAACAGTTCCAGGAATAGCAGCAAAACCATTTGGCATAGGGGCAAACTGTCTCAAAGCTGGATTCGGATTCTGACCAGGAGCAACCTGATAAGGCATCATCGGAGCAGGCAGAGACACCGCTCCAGGAGCACCAGTAGCAACAACCATCGGTACACTCACACCAGGCGGCTGAACCCCAACGCCAGGGTTTTGATAACCTGGCAGCGACGCGAATTGCGGAATTGGACGGAATGACGGGGCAACAGGAAGCACGGCGTTGCCGGCGATCGCAAGTGGCCCATAGGGCGGGATCCCGGAAGGCAGTGGAGTCGGGTTCGGATTCAATGTAGGGTTAGGGTTAAGAGTAGGATTTATCGCCGATGTAGAAGGTGCCGATTGCTGTGGTAAAGCTGAAGCTGTCGGTTGTGCCGGTAGCGGTATTGAAGAATCGGATGCTGTGTTCACCGATTCGGGCTTAATAAAATTGGAAATCGTAGAAGTGACGGAAGGTGGCGCCGGCGAATCCGCCATAGAAACGCCGAGAGACGGCGGCGGAGAGGATCCGAGGAGTGAGGGTCTATTAATTTTTTATTTTCTTTTGCCCTAGTAATGGTGTAGGCTAGTGAGAATTATATTTGGTGTTTCAGTGTCTAAAGTACACAAAACTTATCTGGAATTTGATTGGAGGAAGATGTTAATCATTCATCATTGACGGCTGAGGACTTATAGATGATTCTCTAAAATAAATTAGAATCTACTCTAATGCAACTATTCCTAGCTAGCCACATTGACGTCATAGTTGTTCTCCTTAAGTCGTTCAGGAGCTTTCCCGTAACTCATTACTTAAAAAAAAAAAACCGATCTCCCCCACCATGTAGCAAAGCTTCAACTTCGACAAATTTCCCTTCGAATCACGCATAACACAACCAATGCTTAAGGAATTCCCAAAGAAAAAAATCCGCAGCTATGTTGCAATTTATCCAATCTATAAGGGTGTCTCCATCTCTAGAGGAGAAATTCATCACAACGAACTTTGAGTTTGTCGCCATTCTAAAAGTGAGCAAATTCCGGGTTGCATGACATGAGAAGCAACTCTGAATTTTTTGCTCCGAACAAAATTGTTGATGAATAGCAAAATAATTTTTACTTTGAAAAAAGCTAAATACATCATTTGCCCTTGAAGATGACACGAAAAGTCGGTGTCACTCTAAACTTTCAAAAGTTTCAATTAACCACTTGAACTTGGCAAAAGTGCACTTGTTTGCTCCATGTATGTCGCGTGTCAGCTTCTGGTTTATTTAACTTTTCATATATGTCATTTTTCCGGTTTTTCTTTCTCCAATCAGAAGCTGTCACATGGTAATAAGATGGGCAAAATGATATACTTTTACCAAGTTTATGGTGCTAGTTGAACCTTTTGAAAGTTCAGGGTGATATCCGGCTTTTCATGCCAAGCTCGAGGGGTCGATGGCAAAAAACAATGTCGTCGTAGCATGCTATTTTATATCATCAATTTGTTCTTGAAAAAATGCAAAGCCCAAGCCCGGCTAACCAAGTCTAGCCACTGCCATGTCAGCAATCCGCTCCATCATCCTTCGAGCAATCAAGATGAGCCGAGGGGATCGCCACGTCAGCTAATCTCTTAGGAATTAGTTAGAGCTTTGGCACCTGAAACACCTTTATCATATAATAACTATAGAAAAATACCATGAAATTTTTTTTACATAAATATTCATATATTGACACAACCATTAATATTTTACATTAACTCTAATATCATTCCTTTATATTACAAACCATAATTATTTTTGATTAGCAAAACCAAAACCCGACCACCTCTATTCTATATGTCTGTCATATGAGGAGAGAGAGCAAGATGGACACAACTGACGTACCTTTCTTCCATGATAGCTACAGGCAAGGACCTTCTAGACCAAAAGTCTATCTACAACCTTGTCAAACTGGAAAAATATAGCAATTTATATGAGTCACCACTCAGTGAATATAAACAATCAATGAATTAACAGCAACATACAGACACACATTAACAAATTCAACATACAATCATACTTACATGTGAATGAATGATCCGATTATTTAATTGTTGTGACAATGCTAGCCAAACTATTGCCCCGGGAACATGTTACATATAACATCTGATTTTGCTAGCCAGCCTGTAAACATGTGGGTGGCCTTTCGGTCCATATAAGCAAGTGATCCATGTGGTTGACCATATAGGTCCATATAACAGAACATGTATTGCAATGTCTGGACAGGTATGTCACAATGCCCTTTTTAAGTTTTCATGTAATCATGTACATATACACATATCTATTCAAGTAGAAATCAAACAAATATTCCAAGTACATGTATCATACAAATCCAACATATCAAATACTATGCTCATTTATACTTGTAACAACTTGCAGGTAGATCATTCACCAATATCCACTATCAACAACAATCATATTTCATATCAAATGTAAGCACGTAACACATATCACCACAATTCAAATACAATTTCAATTCAAACAATTCATATCACTCAATTCATAGCATGACAATTTACACAAATTGTATCAAATTCAACAACATCAATACAATTCATATCATGTTTATACTCGCACAGTATTAAGCTAATTCCCTCAGAAGCGACTTGAATCTTCCTCCGGAATATCTTCACGATTTTGGAATCCTATAAAAATAATTTAAATATCATATACACATATGTGTCATATTTCTTTTCCTACAAGCAAATGTTCACAAAACAAAATTACTTTTCTTATGACCATATTGACTGTAACAATTCATAACTCTCAAAGTACTCAACCAAAAAACCTGATTTAAGTTTCATTTTACTCCTAACACATGATTATATAACATATCCAAATTTCAGAATTTTCCAACCTATGTATGATTTATAGTGAATTTTACATTCACACCATGTATCACTCATGTTTCTCCTAGACAATATCTTAATAAAATAACTATAACTTTTCATACAAAGCTTAGATTGAACTAATTCTTTTTTCTAATTAAACTAGACATATGAGGGTATAACATATCAGAATTTCATAATTTTCCAATTTGTATAGAAATCGCAGCATCAATTTCAATCTGCTTCTGCTGCTGAGACCTTATAACTCTATTTAGTTTGAATTCAAAACAATTAGAGAACAAAACATATTTGTTATAAAATCCCCAAAATTTGCAGACCAAACCCCTAACATGTAGAGCCTCAATTTCTCTTTATTATAACCTCTAATTCTACTTCAAGATCACGAATATTTCAAAGAAAAATAGTTACATACCTTACTATTTCCTTTCCTCTTCCAATTTTTCTGTTTTTGTTCTCTTCTCTCTCTGAATTTCAAAGTTTTGTTTTTGCTTTGTTTTTGGGAGATGAAGACCTGATCTAACTCTATTCTTATCACGCCATACAAAAATCTAAGGGGCAAAAGATCAATTTGCCCTCAATTTCTTTATTTAATACAAATACTAACTATACTAAATACATATACGTATATCTATACCATATTACTAATCCTAATACTAATGCTCATACTTAAATCCTTATGATATATCACAATTTTATTCAACTTCATTTGTTCAAATAATCAATTTATATCTATAACATAACCATACTCCACTTATTCCTTAAAATTCTGTAGCTATATAATTCGGTACCTAGATATTAAATATCGTATTTTATATGGTTAAATTAACTATTATTTTAACTAACCAATTCTAATAAATATAACATGTAAAATATTAAATAGTATAATTTCATGACATGTAACAGATGTGGACAAATGTAAATATAATGCATGAAATGGGATGTTATAGTGCCAAATGCTTTTCCTCTCTTTGTAACCAAAATAAAATGGGCAATTAGCCTTTGTAATCTGTAACAAAAATCATTAAATACGGAGCATTTTTCTTTATGTTCTTGTTACTCTTTTCAGTTCCTTTGTTTGATTTAATGGTATCAGAGCTATAAAATGGCAAGAAAAGGAAATCGATTCAAAGTTATGCAAAATCTCAATAAAGAAAACACATAAGATCGAGATCAAATGGTGACTCATATTCATTCGTAATCAGAAAATCCTGGCTCTTTGATTGTTTTGGCACCATTCAACGGCGAAAACTACCTGCCATAAAGCAAATCCTTAAGGAGAGCTTTAATTGCGAAGGAGAAATTGTCCGTGTATAGGAAGATACACAAATTCCAAAAGCATGAATGGCCAATTTCAATCAATGGCAAATAAATTACCTTATGGCTACCTCGTGAATTTTGAACTCAATGACAAAGGAGTTCTTAGTGGCATTTCTATATGCTAAAAGCGTGCAAGATCTGTGGAAAGAACTAGAAGAAAGGTTTGGAGGCAGTAATGGACCAAGAATATACCAGCTTAAGAGAGAAATTAGTCTCTTAACGCAAGGTAATTCATTTGTCATGATTTACTTTACGCAATTAAAGAAGCTATAGGATGAGCTTGACTTGTTAAGGAAATAGCCAACTTGTAAGTGTGGAACCATGGGTAGTTGCACATGTAATATAAATAAGAAAACAGCATATATCAATGAAGAAGATAAATTGATGCAACTCCTTATGGGGCTAAATGAAGCCTATGACTCTATGAGAGGCCAGGTCTTACTATTAGACCCCTTTTCAAACATAAACAAAGCCTATGCAATGATACTGAGGATTGAAAAATAGAAGGAAGTTGTAGTTGATCAACCAGAGAAAATAGCTAATTATGCTTTAAGATTTTCACAGAAAGGTGGAAATTACAGTGAAAACAAGTCTAGAAACAGGTTTACAAAAAATGGATGGCAAAAAATGTTCTATGTACAATGGCATAAGTCATAGCAGAGAAAGATGCTTCCAGTTAGTAGGATATCCAGATTGGTGTCCTGAAGAAAGAAGAAAAACACTTATCTCACAAGCATATATGATGGAAGGGGATGATGAACACTACAAAGCTGAAGTAAAAACTGAAGAAAGCAAAACTCAAAGCAATTATGGAGGAATGATAACTCAACAACTCAATTACATAGCCCAAGAGATCTGCAAGATGATAAAAGGGAAAAACATAGCTGAAAGTCCAATTTCCTATCCAAACAATGGAGGATTGAATGAGGACTTCACAACTTTTGTAGGGTACTCAGGTAACCTTTCTAATGCTTAAAGTGATTCTGAAATTCAGATCATTGATAGTGGTGCTACTTCTCACATGAGTTAATAAAAGGAAATTTTTCAAAATTTAAGAAAAAGCATTTTTTATCACACTGTTGTATTACCTGATGGTTCAAAGCGAAAAGTAGATCAAATTAGTGGTGTGGTGCTATCTAATCAGCTAGTCTTGAAAAATGTGCTATATATAAGGAATTTTCAATTCAACTTATAGTCTATAGGAAAACTGTTATAAGATCTAAAAATATCAGTGCAATTTTGGCCCGATCATTGCATTTTACAGGACCAAGCTATAAGGAAAGTCATGGCTATAGCTTGGAAGAGTAATGGGCTTTACAAACTGATAAAAGCCTCTTATGATCAACTGTACTTGAAGAATATTGTTTACAGTTTAAGTAGCATTGATAAGAATGAGTCCAATGTTTGGTATAAAATACTAGGCCATCCCTCTAATGAAACTATGTTATATATCCATATTGTAGACATTAACTGTATCAAGGATGATTGTACAGTTTACCATACTACGAAGCAAACTAGATTGTCTTTTATGAAAAGTTGTATTAAAACGACTAAGATTTTGCAAATGATACATGTGGTCTTATGGGGACCATATCATTTAACAAGTCTAACAGGAGCAAAATATTTTCTCACGCTTGTTGATGATTTCTCACGTGTTGTATGGGTTATTATGTTACAAAACCAAGCTCAAATGCAACATGCATTAAAATTTATCATCTAAAATGTTCAGAGACAGTACCAGGAAAAAATACAGGTGTTAAGGAGTGACAAAGGAACTGCATTTGTGAATAATGAATGCATTAATTTGCTTCAATCTAAGGGTATTTCTCATCAGAAGAGTTGCCATTATTCCTTGCAACAAAATGGGGTAGTTGAAAGAAAACATAGGCACCTATTACAAGTGGCCAGGGCATTATTGTTTCAAGCAAATTTACCAGAAAAGTTCTGGGGATAGGCCCTACTAATGGCAACTAGCATAATAAATGTGCTACCTAGTAAATAGTTGATTGGAAGACATGACATGAGCTCCTAAATGTTGGCACTCCACCTGACTATCTCAAATTCAAGGTTTTTGGGTGTCAATGCTTCTACACCAACACATTGCCTCACAAAGGCAAATTTGCAAAGCATGCTACATAAAGCAATCTTTTTAGGCTTTTCACCAGGCTAAAAGAGTTAGAAACTGAAGGATATTAAATGTGGTCAAACTATTATCTTTAGGGATATGAAGTTTCAGGAAGATATTTAACCTGATATTCCTAACCACACAGATGGCAGAATCACTACTGTTCCTACAACACCAATAAATCAGGATACAGCAACAGGAAATGGCATTCAAACTAAAGTTAGCAGGGCTATAAAGTAACCATCATGGTTGGGAAATTATGCTACACAGACAATGAGCATAAAAGTTACACACTTGGCTTTCCTAAGTAAGATACATTTGACTAAGGAGCCTAAGAATTTCCAGGAAGCTTCACAGGATCCTAAATGGTTAAAGGCAATAAATGAAGCCCTAGAGGCTTTGGAGAAGAATAAAACTTGGGAACTTACATGTCTCCCTCTAAACAAAAGACCCATAGCTTCTAAATGGGTCTACAGAGTCAAGTTTACACCAAATGGCGAGGTAAATAGGTTTAAGACAAGGCTTGTAGCAAAGGATTATAACCAACAATATGGGGTGGATTTCTTTTAGAGTTTCAGCCCTGTTGCTAGGACTATAACAGTAAGAATGCTAATAGCAATGGTAGCAATGAAGAGGTGGCAATTGCATCGAATTGACATCAACAATGCCTATCTCCATGGGCATCTAAAGGAGGACATCTATCTAGAACCAACCCGGGGGTATTCAAAGGCCAAGAATGGGCAAGTTTTCAAGCTAAGACACTATATAGTCTAAAACAAGTAGAGAGACAATGGCACAAAGAGTTGACAACAAAGCTGATTTCATATGGATTCACAAAGGTCAGAAAATGACTATTGCCTATTCATCAAGTCAATAGACACTGCCTATTTAGCCCTAGTAATATATATTGATGATATACTGATTAGTGGGTCCAATCTAGAAGAGACCAAAGGGGTCAAAGAGTATCTTCACTCCCTATTTACCATAAAAGACATGGGGGAAGCAAACTATTTCCTTGGAGTGAAACTGAAAAGAACAAATGAAGGGATCACTATTTCCCAAACCAAATATGCAAGAGACATATTACTGGATGTGGGGTTGCTAAATGCAAAAGCAAACTCAAGTCCACTACCACATGGCATTGACCTATCAATTGCAAATATACCAGTCACAAAACCAGAGAAATACAGGAGGATAGTGGGGAGACTACTTTACTTAGGTTTTACAAGACCTAAAATAGCCTATGCTACTCAGCAATTTAGACAATTCATGCAATCAACATATAAAAATCACTACAATGCAATAATTCACTTACTGAAATATATGAAGGGCACGCTATAGTTTGGGCTCTTCTATCCTACTAATAATAACCCCACTATGAAAGGCTACTACGATGTGAATTAGGGCAGATGTAAACTCACTCGAAGATCCATCACTAGGTATTACGTGTTTTTTAGGAAAATCACTCATTTCCTAGAAAATAAAGAAGTAAACAATGGTGAGCAAATCCACTGTCGAAGTAGCGTACAAAAGCTTAAGCCATATAAGGGGTGAACTAAAGTGGATTAGTTATCGCACGAAAGACTTTCAACTGAACATTCCACTACCAATCCAACTCCACAATGATAATCCGGCTGCCATTGCCATCACAAAAACCCAGTATTTTACGAGCGCACAAAACATTTAGAAATCAACTGCCATGCCATTTAAAATTATGTAGAAAGTGGATTCCTTCAACCGGTATATGTTAGATCAAATGACCAATCCGCAAATCTCTTCATAAAGCCAACGACTTTAAATGTCATGTTTCCCACTCTGAAGAAAATGGGATTGACAAACCTAGTCCACGATCAAAACAACGCGTTTTATTGTGAGGAGGGGCTGAAAGAATCCAAAGCCCAAGCCTAGCTAACTAAGTCCAGCCACTAGCATGTCAACAATTCGCTCCATCATCCTTCCAGCAATCAGGATGAGCCAAAGGGATCGCCACGTCAACTAATCTGTGAGGAATTAGTTAGAGCTTTAGCCCCAAACGCTTTCCTCTCTTTGTAACCAATATAAAAGGGGTAATTAGCCTTTGTAATCTATAACAAAAATTAATTAAATACATAACATTTTTCTCTATGTTATTGTTACTCCTTTCAATTCCTTTGTTTGATTTCAACTCTATTTTCATTTTTAACCACACATTCCTGAATGGAGTAAGGGTGCACTTGGGATTAGGGATGTCAATAGAGTGGGGATAATCCGAAAACCGTAACATCCAAACCAATGGGTGTCAGAGGAAAACCCGAAAAGTTTCGCCCATGGGGATGGGGGTGGGGAAAATTTTGCCCCTGGTCGAAAATATGGGTGGGGGTGGTGAAGCTATATCAACCCCATAGGGATCCCCACCCGCTCCCAAAAAAATCCCCGTATAGATCCCCGAAAAATCCCCATTGTATATATAATATTATATATAGATATAGATATAAGAAATTGGAGTTGGTTTTATTGGGCTTCTTTTAAGTTTAAGTCCAACCTGTTATTTGTAAAATCCAACCTAATTTATAAGTATACAAATGACCTTGATTCTCATATCTAACCCTAATTTTCATGAACTTGCCTTTGCCTCAACCTCCAGCAGTCTCATTTCCGAATCATCTTCTCCATTTCTCCTTTTCCGATAGCTTCACCTCTCAGCGTCATTTAGTAAGGTATAAATCTCTTCTTTTTTGTTTTTTCTTGAATTAGTTGAACATAAATAATGATGAAACTAAGAAAGTAAAAACCTTTTAGGATCTAAATCAATGAGAAAGGAAACAAATTAGTGAATAGGCATGGTTTTAAAGTGTTAGGTATGGATTTACATAAACGTGATTCTGGACTTATCATTTGTTGGCTTTCCCCTTTTGGCTATAGTCATTAAAGATGTTCAATTTATATAGGCGTTGATGCATCTGTCTTCCATGGGATCAATTTATATAGCACTGGAATATAGCGAGGGATTAAAATTAAGAAACCAAAATGCTAGGAGTCCATTTAGAAGTTCTAATTAGGAATCTAGAATTTAATTACAATTATCAAATTAGTTTGTGGGTACTTGCTTGGTTGAAAGTGAATAACAATAATATAGGACTGGGATATATAGCGTTGTAAATCTCTATTCCTTAAAATTAAGAAATCAAAATTCTACGAGTCTATTTAGGAGTTCTAATTAGGAATCTAGAATTTAATTTCAGCTGTCAAATTAGTTTGTGGGTGCTTGCTTGGTTGTAAGGGAATCACAATAAAATTTTGCTAAAATATTTGATGGCTGGAATTTTTTTCTATAACATTCCACCCCCTATCTTGTTGAGTTCTGGCTCCGCCATTTGCTTTTAAATTTTGGTTTTTCTACAAGAATGGCTACTTTGAATTCTCAGTTTCATATTAGCTAATTGCAAGTAAATATTACCTAATACCTACATCTCCATAAATCTCTTATTATAGTGCCATTTATTGTTCTATTTTTCAAATTTTCTAGGTGGATAGTTCCCAATTAACTATGGCAGATGTTGAGATGGTTGAGTTAACACAAAAAAATACATATTCTACTGCTAATAGCAGTGTTGCTCTAGTAGAAAAGGGATCGTCATCGACTTCAACGAAAAAATATCAAGAAATCAAAGCAGAAGGTGTTGATGAGTTGACCTTGGAAACTAAACGAGGTCTAAAATCAAAAGTTTAGGAGCACTTCAAGAAGGAAAAAGTTGGTGATAAGATGAAGGCAATATGCAACTATTGCGACAAGACACTTTGCGTGGAGTCAACGGATGGAACCACTCATTTGCATGGCTACACCAAAATATGTACGAAGAAGAAAACTCTTGACTTAAAGCAAGGTCTCTTAGGGACTAAAGTGGATAATAAAAGCAAGTCTCTTGCAAATTGGACCTATGATGAAGAATTTATGAGGAGGGAGTTAGCTTGTATGATTGCATTTCATGAGTACCCATTGGTAACGGTGAAGCATTATTGGTTTCGTAGATTTATGAGTGTAGTTTGTCCACAGTACAAAAATATAACTCGAAATACTAAAAGAAGTGACATTGTGAAGGTATATGAGTTCATGAAGAAAAATTTACAGAATTTGCTTGATAATAATGATAGCAAAATTGCCATCACGACTGATATATGGACTTCAACACATTAAAATAAGGGGTTTGCAGTGATAATGGCTCATTTTATTGACGAGTCATGGACTTTACAGAACAAAATCATGAGGTAAATTTCTCTTGATATTAGATGTGTCAATAGATATTTATTGGAATGTTAAGCCTGATCATATTTGCAACACTTTTCATTTAGGGTAATTTGTCTCTTTTTAAATTTGTTTTATTTGATAGTTTGTCATTCGACTGCAATTTTAGTACACAAATAGATAATAGGGTTGATTGAATTTATTTCATTTAGGATCTTTTTTTCTAAAACAGACTTGGATGTTGAAATGGTTTAGTCATTTCCTAGATTAATTCTTCTCTTTCGTTTTCTAGAAACAGACTTGGACTAAATTAGTCCATAATTTCTATATTCTTATGGCTAAATCATTGATTCTGTTCTTATTGTCTTTGTCTCTTTTTATTTGTGATTAGGTTCTCATACGTGGAGTGTTCGCATACTGCTGTTGTACTTTCTACTATGCTTTACGATAGCTTGATGGATTGGAACATTGATCATAAGGTTTCAGCTCTGACTTTAGATAACTGCTCAACTAATGATGCAATGGTCACTTTACTTGGTAGTAAGTTGCCCCCTCATTCCCTATGGTTGGATGGAAAACTACTGCATGTACGTTGTTCTGCTCATATTTTGAATCTCATAGTTAAGGATGGGTTAGAAATTATTGATAAATTTATTGAGAATGTCCTTAATAGTGTTTCTTTTTGGACCCTTACACCTAAAAGGTATGAAAAGTTTGAAGAAGCAGCAAGTCAATTAAAGATTCACTTGACGAAAAAGATAGCATTAGATTGCAAGACTAGATGGAATTCAACCTATCATATGCTTAATGTTGCTATTTCCTATAGATGTTTTTATGCGTTGGAAAAAAGAGAAAAGGCTTTCACTTGTTGTTCATCAAAGGAAGATTGGGATATTGCTCAAAATATTTGTGAAAAACTAAAAATCGTTTGTGATGCCATAGAGTTTTTTTCTAGGACTAATTATCCTACCGCTAATCTTTTTCTTCCTAAGATTTGTAAAATTAGAGTGAGTTCGAGGCAATGGAGCATATCAAGTCTAGATTATATTAGAGATATGGCAAAAAAAATGATTGACAAATATGACAAGTATTGGGCTGATTTTAATCTTGTTTTGAGCATAGCAACAATTCTAGATCCTAGGTATAAGTTCAAGGTATTGCAATATTATCTTCCTATGCTTCATAGTGAGGCAGTGGCGAAGGTTGAGATGGCAAAAATTAAGACTGCTTGTTATGAGATAGTGGCTGAATATTCAAAGTTATATGCTAAGGGAGACGCCAATTTAGAGTCAGACATGATGGTAAAAAGCACTTTGAATGCTACTTGTGTATCACATTCTGAGAATCAAATAGGTGGGATAAGAAGTTTTGAAGACTTTGTTGCTTCTGAAGAACAATCAATTGAAAATGTTGGAGTTGAATTTGATCATTATTTGGAGGAGCCTTTGTTGCCAAGAATAGAAGAATTTGATTTACTTGCTTATTGGAAAACATTTCTTAAATATCCAATACTACGAATCTTAGCTAGAGACATATTTGCAATTCTTATGTCAACTGTGGCTTCAAAGTCTGCTTTCTTTACCAGTGGTAGAGTTATAAGTGAATCTCGTAACAATCTTAAACCAAACACAGTGGAGGCTTTAACGTGCACACAAAGTTAGTTACATGGTGAAGTAAAAGGTAATGCACTTAGTTTAAATAAATGGTATTATACTGTTAGTTTAATAAATGGATTATTTTAGCCTAAATTACAAATGATAGTTCGTTGCTTTGGAGTGTCACCAAAGACATGGATACACTTCAAGTAATTATTTAACTTATTATTTATTTTCTTTATGCATGTTTGATGCATCTAATGTCTACATTTCATATTGTAGATAGGTGATACAAACCAAACCAAGGGAGCAAAAACAAAAGTAGCTAAATGATTTGGTTTCAAGATAACTTTCAGAGACTTTATTTTATTAGGAACTTCCTAACACGTTAGTTTGGCTATTTTATGTTATTTGTTAAAAGTTTAGACATTTGTAATGTTTGATGGATTTGTTTAATATTTTGGATTGTTACTAATTAAAATTTAAATATGAATTGAATAATATGCGGATGAGGGTTGTAAGTGTGAATTAAAGAGTATGTGGGTGGATGAATTGAACACTTTCAAAATTTAGATATGTTTTGGATTGTAAGTATAATTTATTATAATATATTTCAAACTTTATTATGGGTGAGGATTCCCTGAAACCCATAAAAACCCGCATAGATGCAGAATTGATGTGAAAAAATCTCCGAGACATCAAATAGGGATTCCCCAAACCCGTTCTCGAAAATTATTAAATGTAAAATAAAGGATATATCACCCGCTCTTACCTCACCCCATTAACATTCCTATAAGATTAAAATTGAAGGAAAATCATTTCTCCAAACTCCTTTCATTCCATTTATTTCCATCACCACGGCTGAATTTAAAAGAAAAGAGTTTAAGATTATAGAAACACCTATTTAATCTTTTATTTTATATTTATGCCTTTAATTTATCTAGGGTGTTTGAGTAATTTTACATCTAATTTTCTAGCATTTCCTCCAAATTTTATCCATCGGTTTCCTTTCATTTCCATTCCACGCCTAGAGTTATTAGAAAACACAAGAGGTAAACCCTTGTTTTTTTTTTTACCAATAGCTTGTAAACCCTTGGCACATTTCCAACAACTGGAATCGAATCCGAGCGCTACCTGTCAACGCACTGAAACAGTTCGGCAGCACGGCTCTATGCATGGAAGGAGTAAATTCGAGGAAGACAACAAGCCTTGACTGGGACGCGATTTTCGACGGCGACGACGGCGACCCACCGCAGTTAGAAATCGTAAAATCGGCTATTAAGCCCCCAAAACCACCACCACTCATGAATATCGATCAATCTACAGAGGACGATGTCGTATCATTGACCGATCACCAGCTACTGGACAAGATGAAGAGTTACAGAAACATTATTGAAAACTTGAGCTCGAAATTGCCTGATAACGGGGAGAGGAGTCGTGTCAGGCTTAAAATTCTCGAGGAAGAGTACCGGCGCAGAGAGCAAGTTCGTGCTCAGAAGGTTGAATTTCTTTCATTTTTTATATGTTTTTTTTTCTGTTCAACTTGATTTTGTACCTGTTTGGCTGCCCTGGAATGGCACAGTAGTACGTGCTCTTTTCCCCTTGGTAATTTGCTGGAATTTGGTATTAGTCGATTAACTTTTGCTTGCAGATACTCAGGGAGAATTGGGGAAAAGATAGTGAACATAAGAAATATAAGTAGTGGTCTTTCACCTTTTCCCAAAGAACGTTTTGTAGCATTTTTTATGCTTCTTTGTAGCCGTGGCCAGTTTGGTATTGCTTTTTAAGCTGCTGTCAAAATAAGTTGCTCTCACAAACTTTGGATAGAACTGCATATTTTGGCTTTGAACAACACATTTTGATTCTTCATACTAATTAATTAGGATCTGTCTGATTTGTTTTTTCCAAAATAAAATCTGCTGCTACTAGGAAAAGCTTGAAAATGGAAGCTTAGCCAAATTGGCCCTCAGTCTGCTAGTTGTGTTTGAATTGCTCTCGTGTTATTATTGCTGGCTGATCAATGAAAGATGCACAGTGATTGGACTTCTGATTTGCTCTGAATTTCTTATATCAGCTTGCTTTCGAAATGCAGCCTTTTGTTGCTTTACTTGTTGTGGCATATCTTCATTGCTCCTTGGAAATTGTTGTGACATTTTATCATAAACTTGGCGTATGGTTGGAGGGTTTTCTTTTTTGTTGTTATAGTCTTGTTAATTGATTGTTGGCATTTGATTATATACACAAGTTTTGCTGGATATTGTTTATATGTTTTAAATTGAGTGCTGTTTGCAATTGCTTAAAACTTTTGGGCAAAACTTGTAACATCTTATCATTGCTACTTTCGATACTCGAGAGCTCTTATTGCTGGTAAAGAGTGTATTGGGTGGAAGCCATGTGGGCCAAGTCTAGCTTCATACTGAGTTGAACACCATATAGGCTAAGTCTAGCTTCCTACTATGGTGAAGACCATATAGGCCAAGTCTAGCATCATGCTGCCCAAGCGTCCTAAGTGGACCAGATATTGTTTGGCCTTTGTCGCTTGTACCACTATGCAATATACGGAAAACAAATTAGCGCCTCTTAGCTTAAACTTTTAACTTAGTAATGTTTCCATAAAAGCACATAGAAAATTGATGACAAGAGAATCCTTAATCAAACAGTCTACGTGGCTTGCAATTTGTTCATTATCCTTTATGGAAGTTTGTTCTTAGCATTCAATTTTATTTGAAAGAGTTGCGTTTGATCCCTGGAGTGGAAGATTGAACGCTATTATTTTATTGAATAAGGATATTTGTGATGATATAGAGTTACTGATTTGGTATTGTTCTTGATTACCAATAACAATTTTATTTATGAATGTTGGCATAAGTCATTTGTTGTGCTAGCTACGCTGTACTTTTAATGTGGAAATGAACATGTGATGATTCTTTGTATGCCTTTGGCAGGCGCTTGACCCATGTTCAAATCACATTCAGTTGACGAGACTAGATAGAACTGGTATGTTCTTTGTTATTGCAGGTTTCATTGTATATTCTATTCCGGCAGAAGAAGACATTGGTTGCGCTAATGTGCAGTGTAATTATCACTCTTACTTTTCCTTGGTACACAGTATCTAAATATGATTTTTTGGTTATTCAGATGGCCTTAAACAAGAGAATGCAATTTTGGAGGCAATTCACAGTGTCTTTGATCTTCCTAGTAAAATTTAGGGCAAACTTCAAAAAGTACCCATTGGTTTCACTCATTTGCAAAACAGGACCTGAGAATTATTTTTTGCTAAAATGGGGTCTAGGGTTTCAAAAAATTGACAGAAAGAGGATAAAAAAATATTTTTTTGTTCAGAATAGTGATGTTACAGAAAATATTAATCAATTCAACATTCTCATTATTTAACCTTATTATTTTTAAATTATACGTCACGATTTGAGTCAGTTATGGAGATCTTTTATGTTTTTTTATGATTTTTTAAAGTTTATCATCATATTTTTTGATAAAAAAATATTTGCACTATTAAAAAAATTTCAAAAGTTATCACTGATGTATATTGCATTTTTATTAATCAATCCACAATTTCGGATGAAAACTAACAAGATTGTCCATTGTCACAACATAATTTAATATTGAGAATCCTCTTTTTGCCATTTTTTTGAAACCACAGACCCCATTTTGCAAAAAAAAAATTCTCAGACCCTGTTATGCAAATGAGTGAAACCGCAAGGTACTTTTTTAAGTTCGCCCTAAAATTTATGTTTAAATAAGAAGATAGAAGAGGTTGTGAATTGACTTTAGAATAAGTAGCTCTTGTCAAATGGCTTTAAATCATGTTTAGGTTCCTTGCACCAAGAAAAAACAATAGGTGATAATAACACTGCTCATTTTCCATGATCGATTGGTCCTACAAGAATAGACTATTCTCACTGAAGCGCATCCACGAATACATTGGTCGAAGTGCTTCAGTGAGAATATTCTGTTTTCGTGGAAAGAGCCGTTGATTATAGAATATGTAGTGCTATGATCACTCGTTCTTTTTTCTTTGGTGCATATTTTTGGAACCTAAATGTGATGTATTGGTTCAGCAGATGGCCGTAAACGAAAGGGTGCTTGTTCTGGAGTCAATTCACAGTCTGAATTTGCTTCTCATTTTAATAGGAAGATCGACGGAAATGTAGGCTTCCAGCATTCTACTTTTGTGACAACTCATTTTAAGTAGCCTATGTCACTTAAAGAACTCTAACTATGGCTGTCTGATTTTATTTTCTGTTACAGAAAGGCCATAGAGTAGATACTGCATTTGATAAAGAACTATCAGTTTTGAGGCGGCGCGACCAACAAAAAGCGAGAAATAGGGGAGCCACATTCCAACGTAAAATCAAGAAAGATCTGCCATCATCATCTTCAAGAGAATCACCTTTTCTTTGCGCTAGCGGTCTTTCAGAAAATGGAGGCAAGCGTGATACACATTTAAAGGCCAAAATGTCTTCTACTTCTGAGAGCTTATCCAGCTGTCTAATGAAAAAGTGAGCCTTTTGATTTATATGTTTTTTTTATTTATATTTGTTTCTATTATATGTTTTCCGTACCTTTCACCATATTAGACAGCCACATCCTCTCTTTCAGATAGTAGTATTCTGAAAGACAGCAGCATGGGTTCAATTTTGTGTCACTTTTGCTGTTCACGCTTTAATTTAATGTATAACATGTATTCAGTTTAACACCATTTGAGCTCTTTAATCTTTTTTCATGTAGAATTTTCTTACTCAAGTATAACCAATGATTTAGTTTTGGCCTCTACACATGGCCATTTTATGTACCCTCTAGCAGCAGCAACCTAACAAGAGAAATTGAATGTGTTTTGTGGGAATTTGTGTTATATGTTATGTGTGAATTTGATTATGTGCATTAATTTGAGTATTAAATACATGTATTCTAGTTAAACTGTCTGTCCTCTTAGTATCCACATTATAGGCCATTTTTTATATGTGCAATTACTTCATCAGCTGTTACAGACCTACGCACATTTATTTTCTTTGATAAAGGTTAATGGAAAAAGCAAGTATACCCAGAAGAAAGTTTTAATGAAATCCAAGGATTTGCTCTAAACGAGCCCTTATACTCACCGCAAAATCATACCCTATAGCTAGTTCAAAGGAGGCAAGGACCATAACATGCCTCATTTGTGTAAAAAGCAATAGATAAGAACCCTTGGTTTTGAATTATATAAGATCCACAAATAAGCATACTTCAAATGGACTTTACTTGGATAAATTATTTAATGGTATTTTGACAGTAATCAATCTGATGAAAGATAAGTTTTCATTCTAATCTAGTTTTGCCATATTATAAAATGTTATTCAGAGTATTGACTGAAATTCTTGAGCTTTGTTGTTGGTTTCCTATTGGGTGCTGTCTACAAAATTTGTGGCTCTGACCACTGATTTCTTCCTATTATTAAACATAAATTATGTTTTTGTCAGTAAGATGCTGGTTGAGGGATTGGTTATGCTTCAAAGTCCTTTTGGCTTGTAACTTGTACTGGTTGCAGTGAACTCATTTTCCTTAGCAAACTTGGTATATGTGCTGATATTTTATAATAACATGGGTTATGTACTTTTTGTTGAATTTAATTGACCTCTCGAACTCTATCTTCACTTTAGAAGGGCATTTGTTATTTGTCTACACTCAACTGTTTTTTCCCAGTAAGGACATTGTTGTCCAATGTTGCCTTTTAACACAAGAGGCTTGCTGCATTATGTTCACCATATCAAATTTTTAATTCCTTAGCTCTTCAAAGCCTTCAGCATAGATAGATTGATCCTGATATATCTTTTTTTGTTTTGGTTGAAGGAACAACTATATGCTTTTACTATGAAGAACTATTTTCCTAATTAGTTAACTTCTGTTTTTGTGTTTTTGGCTATAGTAAGTATAGTTCTCAGGCTTCACATTCAAATGGCTCAAGTGGGAAGGTATGCCTTATTTATATTTCCTTGCACTACTGTCGTTATCTTTTGCTTGTTTTTTATCTGCTTTAGAAAAGGTGTGTAGTTTGATTCCAGAGAGAGCTCTTTGTATCGAAAGGTTATGGGAGCATGGAATGGAAGAATTTATTTGTTCATTCATCTTTAAAATGATTATATCTCATCATAAATGCATTTTTTCCTTCTTATAAATGTTAAACTACATTTTTTCTCTCATTATTTTTTTTGTTTTAATTAGAACAATACCATGTGAAACACGTGGAAATTGTAGGCAAAAGTTTGTAGCTGGAATACTGCTTGGGTTGCACCATTGTAGACCTTTTGTTCTGTTGCTCATTAGCATATTGACATTATTCTATCAGGGACAGACTATTGATCTTGTAGATGAGGATGACACTCACGTTTTAATGACGGACCGAGAAAACAAAATTGCTGCAAGGTAAACAAATTTCCAAAAATTATATGTTTCTTCCCATTTTTCAGTTTTAAAGTTTGTTCTTGTTTGATGATTAGTAATTTTTTGTTTGCTTCAGCATGAAAGACAAAGAGATTTATTATCCTTCAAGGTGCTCCAACTAATTTCCTCATGATGCTACAGTATTTGAGTTGAATTGATTTGCAACAAGGACTATCCAAACCCTCTAATCTCTCTACCTGCTTTTATTTATTTTTGCTTGTTCAACCAGGGATGATCCAGAGGCAGTGATAATTTGTTACTCGGATATAGACTGTTTAGCCCCCGAGGGGTTTTTGAAATCAGAGATAATGAACTTCTATATCAGGTAAGCACATTTAGATACGTAGAAGGATTGATGTAATCACAAAGAATATTCATCAGGGCTGACAAGTTTTGATTGGATGATCTAGCATAACATATTCTTGATATTCCATGTTGTGTACTTACGGATTAGGAAGTTGAGATTTGGTAAAGTTGTATAGTAAAATTGTATAGTCTAACCAATAACAATCATCTATTAAATTTGGATGGTTGAGATTTAGTGCATAGTTGTTAAAGGCGATCTACGCAAGGCTTAGTGTCCCGCGCCTCGCCATACCTTAGGCAAGGTAGCGTACCTCAGGCGCGCGCCTTGTGTGCCTAGGGGCGGCTTTTGGTGTGCGCCTCAGGCACGCCTCAGAGACACTTCTATTTTTTAAGGTTTTAACTTTAATATGTGTTATCCATCTATTTTTAAGGGTTTTATCAATAATTCAAGGCTAGATATTAATTTAATTTCTATCAAGGCTAGATACTCCTAATGCAATATGTAAATTTTACATACACATGCACATCTAACAATTCTCATAGTTCTTTTTCTAATACTGTTATTGCATTTACTTCACTTTTCAAGAAAATATTTTTTGCAAATTTTCTGCTCCTAGTGTACCTCAAGCGCGCGCTGCCTACATCTCGCCTTGAGGCGCTCCTAGCCCCCCTGGTGCCTAGGCTGCGCCTAGAGCCTTGACAGCTATGGATTTTTTATTTGAATTATTTTTATGTTGGATTGCTTGTTTCTGCCCTGGGGTCAATCATATCAGGCTTTGTATTTGTACTAGGGAGATTTTTTTGTAATTTTTGAGAATATTTTTCTCTTCATGTGTGGCTTGCAAGTTGCAAGTATTCATTTATTCGTACAATTTATGTCACATTGCTGAATATTATTCATTTATGCATTTGATCAGGTGTTTGCGGCTGCAAATGTCTCCTATGAACAAGGCTTTATGTGATTATCACTTTTTCACTACTTACTTCTACACGAAGCTACAGCAGGCTGTGTCTCCCAAGGTAGTTGCACTTTTTGATGACTAATTTTTGTTCTTGTGGTCTTATTTCATTTATCAAAATTAAAACTCACTGTTGCAATATGCTCTACAATAGCATAAAAGTCCCTAAATGTTGGCTTGTAGGATCAATTTGGTCCAAAATCTAGTTTAGTTTCAAGTTAAAATGACAAATGTCAGCATGATGGAGCAATATGTGTAAAAAACATGTGCCATTTCGGGCTAATTTGATCCATATCTCAATTTAAAGGGCCATATTGATACCGAAATCTGATGTTGGACCAAATTGATCCAATAAGCTAATTTCTAAGGTTGCATTGACCCTTTATCTATATTTGTATTATAAGCTTGTGAAACTTTGAGCTGTCGACCTACCTACCTATATTGCTAGTGCTGTTGCTTATTAGCTAGTCATTCAATCTCTACATGCTCAGGAAATCTGTAATGATTTCATAGATCTTAAGACTGAGGCAAAATTATCTCAAGGGATTAAGAATTATAAAATAACATAAGCAAATGTTAATATGGTTCTTAAGGCTTTGTTGGCTCATGGTTCGTTAAAGTATTGTATGCATGGTACGGTACGGTATAGTATGGTATGGTTTTTAAAAGTTCTTGTTTGGATAAATTGTATTGTATGGTATGGTTTTCTAAAATTTTCAGTTTCATTTGAAATGGAACCATGGTGAACCACCAAATCCGTGGTTCTATTTTCATGGTTCTCTGAACCATGAAAAAACCATACAACTAAAAGAACCAAGCAATCAAACAGGAGATTTAAATTAGAACCATATTGTACCATAATGTACCATGAAAAAACCATGAACCAAACAAGGTCTAAAACTTCCAAGTTTTTTGTAGGATGCATCGTCATTATGTAAATTATATATCTTATGTAAATTCTACTACTTGATAATATGTAGGTAAGTGAGAAGGAGTCCTTTTTTGTCAAGTTCAGAAGGTGGTGGAAAGGTGTCAATATTTTTGAGAAGGCATATATCTTCATCCCCATTCATGAAGAGTGAGATATTTTTCATCCTTTTTACATATTCTTCCTTCACTTTTCAAAGCTGACTGGTTTCATATTCTAGATGATGCATCATATTTGCTCTGGTAATCTATCAATATTCCTCTGGACGAATGATTAATGACTTTGTCTAACAGTTAGTTTATCTAACTGGCCAAATTTTTTAGTTTTTTGAGGGATGAGATGGGATTAATGCCAAAATAGGCTATAGGGCAGTTTCATGAAGCTTGTAGTATTTTAATGAGCATATTGGCCTCCCTGAAATTTGAAAAATAACTACATACTACCCAGAAGAAAAAGTATAACAGTGCGTAAAACCTTAGATGATCTTTCTTAGAATAAAATATCCTGTCAAATGCTATCTTATCTTCTCTCAATGGGATGGTCCCTTGAGACCCTTCTTAAGACTCTCAAGTTGTAATAGAAGTTCATACTGAGTTGAAAGTATTTCAAGTCAACCGACATTCTTTGTTTTGTGAGAGGGTCAAATCTGGTGGGAGGAAAGATGGTGTGTCATGCAAGAGCCAAAATTATGAGTCGTGGTAAAATAAATTAGGGTAAACTTAAAAAACATGTCTAATGGTTTGACGTTTTCGTGAAAAGGTCTTTGTGGAATTTTTTTTATAAGGGTGCCTGTGGTTTCAAAAGTTAGCAAAAAAAGGATTCCCAAAATTTTGAAACCACATTTTGTTTTGACGGGTAATCATGTCCATTTTGAAGTGAAATTTTGCTTCTTATTAGTTAATAAAAATACAATACACCTTAGTGATTAATTTTAGAATTTTTTGAGAAGTACAAATATTATTTTTATTTAAAATTGATGACAACTTTAAAAATATTAACAAAATGAAAAATTTCCCAAACTTACTCAATTTTTTGATATTTTTTTTTGGTAATATTTACAAGTATCTTCGTTGAGATAATCTTGTTCGGGGCTTAGTCACAGTTAAGGCTCCTCACCCCTCCCAACAAGTGTATTTAGTAGGATTCGAACCTTGTTCTCCTCCAACTTACTCAGCCTGCATTGCCAACTGAGCTACACCTTGTTGGTACTCAAATCTTGATATATAATTCTTAAATAATATAGTTAAAATATAGGAATGTTGAATTTATAAATTAATTTGTGTAGCATTAACCGAAAAGCTAATTTTCAAAAACAGACTTGTGCTTTTCCTTTTTTTGCAAACTTTTGAAACCACCAGCACCCTTTTGAAAAAGAATGCACAATGACCTTTTTGCAAAACAGTCAAATCAAAGCCTGTTTTTGAAGTTTACCCAATAAATTAAGGGTGCAAGCAAAAATGTTAACCATTTCTTTTATCAACCTTACTAACATTTACTTGAGCTGTACCCATGCAGTCATCATCCAGTTTTATGTCTAATATAAACCGAGTTCTTTTACACGGGACCGGGTATTTAATACCCCTCCCGTTGGATGTTTGACACATATGCAGTTTATATATTATAATAACAAAAACTGCGTATGTGTCAAGCATCCAACGGGAAGGGTATTAAATACCCGGTTCTGTATAAAATTTGCCAAATTAAACCATTGCACCTGGCAGTGGCTTTATGTTATGGGCCACGTATGCAGCCAGGATGCAGATGTGATTTGAAGTGGATAATTAATAACCATATTATAGTTGCATTTTTATTATTAGTTTATTCTATTCAAGTAGTTTTTCAATTTCCTTATTGTAAGGAGTCGTCCACTTTCAGTCAGTTATTTCCTTTCTTTTAGGGACCTCCATAATGTAGTAGTGGGTCAGTTGATGTAGCAATGATCTGTATAAATTTCATTAACATTAATGAAAAGTTAAGTTTGAAAATCAAATATAGTTTTGAGTACTTCAACTCAGAGGTATTAAGGTTCCCTCTAATCGAGCCTTACGTTCTTTCAAAATAGGTCGTAAGAAGAAATCCATTTCTTCACTGACACAAACACCCTCCATCTCTACTAACAAAAAGCCCCTAACTCGATCCCAATCCCGAGACCGTAACAATTTGTTAATGAAAAGGGGAGCTTGAAAATCAAATATAGTTTTGAGTACTTTAACTTAGAGGTATTAAGGTTCCCTCTAATCGAGCCTTTCGTTCATTCAAAATAGGTCGTAAGAAGAAATCTACTTCTTCACCGACACAAACACCCTCCACCTCTACTAACAAAAAAACCATAACTCGATCCCAATCCCGGGACCGTATCACTTTATGATCAGTAAGCATCCAGAAAAAGTCCCGGCTCTTATTCTTAGCTGAGCTCTTTCAGTAAGAAACATAATTTGTAAAATTTTGATCTTATTTAGTGACAGTTTTCTATATAATGTTCTAATAATAAATTTCTGGCTGATAATAAGACGGGTTTTAATGTGACCATTTATGTCTCAAAACTTGCATATTTTTTATTAGGTGATAAAAGATGGAAGTTTGTTGAATTAGTTTCTGGAATTGTATTTGAACTTCACTCCCTGTTGTCCAGCACTGGTTAACTATTGCATTTTGACTGTTCTATTGTGTTGTGTTTGATGCCTTTGTAGCCTTCATTGGAGCTTGGTTATTATCTGCAACCCAGACAAGGAAGATAAATCTGGACCGATTATACTTCATTTGGATTCTTTGGGATTGCACTCCAGCAAATTAGTATTTGAAGAAATTAAAAGGTGAGATTTTCTTTCCAAGGTATGTTTCCTTTTCCGAATTGAGAATTTCGCTGATGTTTATGCGTTGAAGTATAAGTCTCAACATATTCTAAGGCTATGTTCTTTTCAACTTATAAGTAGCATTACTGATCTGAACTGAACTGCAGCTGAACATAAATTGAAAATTCCAAAAGTAAATTGAAAGAAAATTAATAATATAAATTATAATACATCAAAATATTATTATATTAATAATAACAATAATCTATAATACTTTAAATACTATCATACCAACCAAGTAAAGCCTTAAATCCCACGCTAGGTGGGGTCGGCACTTAATACTATCATATTATAATAAAATTAATTATTAATTATTGATTACTGAAACTGAACTGAAACTGAATGGAAATTGCGAATACCGAAACTAAATTGAACTGAATGAACTATAAGTTGAAAAGAACAGGGCCTAGTTCTCCAAAGTTGGAATCGGAATCGGAATCGGAATCACCCATCTTTTAAGACATTCTCAGGTTTCGTATGTGGGAAACATTGAGGATTTTTGTAATAAGATTTTTAAGCTGTGCCATATGTTTGTATTTTACATAGCCCTAACTAGATGTCTCTTTGAGCAAGTTTTGATCCTGAATTAGTGCGCTGCAGTTTTTTGATACAAGAATGGAAGTACTTGAATGAAGCAGGTTCTCCTCTGGCTCTTCCAATTGATGACCACATATGGGATAATCTACCTCGTAGAATTGACGTGAAGACAATTGAGGTGATATTTGTTTATAAGGTTTTCAAAATTTGGACTGATATTCAGGTAGTTGTGTCAAGTTTGTGTATCAATGTCTAAAAGAGATTTGTTTCATTTCATTTCGTTTCGTTATGGTTAATAATCGGAACAAACAACAACAACATTACCCCAATGCCTAACAAGGCTCCCGCACAAGCGGGTTGGGGGGGTCAGGTGTATGCAACCCTGCCTCAGTAAAAGAAGTGGAGTTGCAACTACAGAGAGTTTGTTTCCAAATAACCCTGAAGTGGAGTTGCGACAGCTATCCGTGACTTCACAATAAAAGATGCCCAGGCTGTTTAACGAGTCATTTTGCTTTAGTCTATTATAATCTAAAGCCAAAGAATGGCGAATCTTTGGCCCCATCGAAATAATTGACAAATGGTAAATAATCGGAACATCTGGAATTATTGGATTAGCCGATGAGCCATAGGCACAGGAAAAACTTGAGGAGTTTTAAGTTTATTCTTCTAAACTCAGGCGGTGAACTGTTGATTAGGATCGGGATGGAAAGAGATGAATGTGGGATGCTTCGGACTTCCCTTTTTTAACGATAGTAACATGTAAAAAAAATTAGGGAAAATGCATAATTCTGTGTATTGTTCATCTTTTTAGTTAATCAGTTATTTTATTAGTTTGGTTATTATGAATATTTAGCTTTTGATAGAAGAGCTTCATGGCATCAGAACATTCATATAGCCGACCCGTCGAGCGTGGGATTTAGGCCCTGTTCTTTTCAACTTATAAGTAGCAGTACTGAACTGAACTTATTTCAGTGTAAATTTATATGTATGACGTATTGATAAGTATTGAACTGGAGTGAATATATTGAAAAGAACAGGGCCTTAAGACGTGCGTGGTTGGTTGGTATTTTGACCAACAGTTTGGTTTACAAATTGCTAAAGTCTGCCAAGTGTTGTTAGTTGGTTGTTTATTTCTCTAGTAAACAAATTTGAACTTGTAATAAAACCTCATTATTTCCTACAGGTGCCCCAACAGAGAAACGATTATGATTGCGGCATTTTCGTTCTTTTCTTCATGGAACGTTTCATCGAAGAAGCCCCCGAGAGACTGAAAAAGAAAGATTTAGCAATGGTAATTCCATGCACTACTGGACCTCAGCGATATAATTAGAAACTACTTTCTTTTACTTCAGTAACGTATTCTATTTTCAGTTTGGCAAGCGGTGGTTCAGACCGGAAGAGGCCTCGGGTTTGAGGGCGAGAATTCGTAATCTACTTCTGGATGAATTTGAAAAAGCAAGTGTGTCAAACTGCATTTCGGAATATTCTTCTCCATCTTCAGACGGCAGTCCACCCTAAGTATGATCCACCTGAGTCGTCTTCTCGACCGGTTGCTTTCGCGTAGATACAAAATCATTCTGCGGGAGAAATGGTGAAATAGAACTAGCTCCTTGTACAGAAACCCCCGGGACATACGCACACTTTGGCCACTCCCCTGCAGATCAGTTTTAGCGAGCTAGGGAAGTTGATAATAAATTCTTCACCAAATGTACAGGAGGATATTGGAACACTGCTAACTGCTGATGACAGTGCTAATGGAATCGTATCCTTTTCGGTTTTCTTTGTTTGCCTGTTGTTGGCAGAAGGGGGAATGTATGGGCAGAAAAAGGATACTTGACAATTGTTCCATTGTTATTATTTAGTAACCATTGGGGCAAAGTTTACCTTCTTCATTGAAGGTCATGGGGATACATTTTATAAGCTTAGTCGTGCTCTAAAATGAGCCGAGTTTATAATTTTAAGAGATCATAGTTTCTGCTAAAAACATCTTGCTAGTTAAATATGAGAAATGTGGTTTAACTATGAACTCGAAATGATCTTAGCTATTTGATCACCACACAAACAAAAGTGGGGCTGTAAATGAAGTAAGCAGTTCGTGAACGACTCGGTGTTTGGCTCGATAAAAGCTTGATTTGATTTATAAATGAACAGTTTGCATACATGAATTAGCCAAAGCTCGGCTCATGAATAAACTTGATTAGAGGTTTGCGAACAATTTCGTGAATTGACTCGATAAATGTTTGTGAACTAGTTCGATTATTATAATTACATGTCACAAATAAAATTTTATAGAATTAAAATAAGGTATATAAAATTAGATTAATACAATAAGTATATATATTTACCCAATCCAATTTTAAGCACACTTTAAATTATGTATTGAATTGTTAATGTTGTTTACGAACAAAACAAATAAGTTTTTTCCGCGAACTATTTAAGAATAAAATAAATGAGTTGTTTGTGAATAGCTCGCAGAAAAACGAACACTTAAATAATTCAAAAACAAACAGAAATTTGAGCTCACATTCAAGCTCGATTCTTATTCGATTAAAAATTAAAACGGGCCAAAATTCTTTGCAGCCCTAAACAAAAGCCTAAATAAGCATGCAAGTAATATGTTGTTTGCAACCCTAAACAAAAGCCTCAATCCATTATTTAGTATTTTTATATTCTAGAAAATCCTAATTAAAACCCTATATTTTACTGCAAAAGATACTTCAATGTATCCTAATTAACTATGCTAAATTTAAAAACATATCATAGTTTGATCATTTTGCCCTTGTAATTTTTTTTTTCAAAAGGATACATATGATTTCTAAAGTTTGTAAGTGAAGGAATATGTTTTTGAAAATCACCTTTTTTAATGTTACGATAGTTATCTTAATAAATTCAATATTTTTAATTATATTATTTAAGAATTATATATTAAGATTCGAGTTAGTTTCGAAAATTTTTTAAATTTATGATTTTTTAGAGTTATCATCAAGTTTTAATTAAGAAAAACATTTCTACTTCTCAAAAAATTCCAAAATTTATCACCAAGCTCTAGTGTATTTTTATTAACTACGGTACAAAATTTCACTTCAATATGGACAAGACTACCCTTCAAAATGTGGTTTCAAAATTTTGAGAATCTCTTTTTGCAAATTTTTGAAACCACATTGAAAAAAAAATTTCACAAAAAACTTGCCGCATTGCATGTTTTTTAAGTTTACCCTTAAGACCATTTGCTAATGACAGACTATACTCTATAACTAGACCCAGTGCCATAAGACTCATATTATTTAACTAATTTACATCCATCTCCACAACAATAATGCTCCACTTAATCACGCATCCATCGGTTCATAATTAGGATAAAAAGTCACATGTTAAACATCTATTAATTCCGATTCTGTTTCCAGTAATACAGCAGCAGGTGAGAATGGTGTAAAAGAATGAAAACAGGATATATGGACTATATACATTTGCTGATTGACAAACCTATATTTTTTTCGTATACTAACATGGTATGTATAGGTTCTTTAAGAGGGATTAGTAATGTCTGTAAGGCTAGTATAGTGAGATTACTGATGTCTGCGTTGTTTTTTCTTTTCAGGTGTAGCATGTACCTGTGCTTTCATTCCATATGTCTTCTCCTGGAAGGTCTCAAAGGCTTCGGAAACAGCTGCAACCTGTAAAATCATATGATATGTCCGTATATTCATTATTCGATGTCAAACCTGCTGATAATAATAATAATGATGATTTTATAAAACTAATAGTATATTTCCACAAACCAGCTCAGGCTTCTTTGCATAAACCCTCACTATCATATCTTGATAAAAAGATGGTAGCAAGTGACTGATGAGATGATCTTGTATTGGGAATTTATCTTGGCTCTCGTAGTCCTGATACATAAATTAGCAGCTATATTAGTCTCCAAAATATGTAACATTTATCCTTCTCAAATCCCCTACATAATCCAGATAATTTTTTTTTCAAAAGTGACCCAGCTATCCGAATATTTGCCTAAGTGCACTCCACTCATCAGATAGCCCTTGCAGTATAGCCTTTAACAACAACAACAACAACATTACCCCAATGCCTAACTAGGCTCCCGCACAAGCGGGGCAGGGGGGTCGAGTGTAAGCAGCGTTACCCCTGTAATTATAGAGAGGTTGTTTCCAATTGACCTTGAAGTGAAGTTGCAACAACTATTTGTGACTTCACAAATAAAGAAGCTCAGAAAGTTTAATTAGTCATTTTGCTTTGGTCCATAATCATCTAAAGCCAAAGAGTGGTGAATCTTTGGCCCCATCGAAATAATGGCTAGTGTATAGCCTTTACAAAGATAAAAAACGGAGCAAGGATAAAAGAATTGGAAAGAAATGTAAGTACCTTGAAAAATTTGACACTGCATGACAGGATACATGCAAAGAAGAGAATGGAGATTATAAGAAGAAAATCCATTGATGAAATTTAAGTAAACAAGCAATTATTTTTTGTGTCTGCTTCATCTCATATACCTTTCCAGCGGATTATTTCTTCCACGAGTTAAATCAATCTTTGTAATGCTCACGGCAACATCTTCCTCTTTTAGTGTAGCGTGCTTACTTTTCTGGTAAGATTATCCTTTTGAGATAATGGTTTCTACTACTCAGGGATAATGAAATAATAAGATGGTATCTTTGGGACCTGAGAGCAAATGATGTCCTGTGGGGTGATGTCACTGAAGTGCTCAAACTTGTCTTTTGGAACGGAAAACTCATTGCAGAACTGCAAACATAACATGTTTGCTTAAGACTTCCAAACATTAAATAATGCATGTTGAAAAAATGAACAACAGTTCTCATGATATAAATGAACATTGAGAAAAATGCTCTAATTATGCTATAAAGTTACAGTAACAAACATTAAACGAACTCTTTCAAGATGATAAATGAAGTTACCTGGTATAGATCTCTTCTCCTAATGCGGAGAACTAAATCTCTCGCTTCTTTGAGCTCATTGCTGGGATTAGTTTCGATAGATTTCAGTATGGAATCATCTAACTGCATTTATATAAACAAGAAAGTAACGTGAATACTTTAAACATAGGATTCAGAATGCACAGTATTAATAGGATTATGCTAACAAAGAAAAAAGTACCTTCCAAAATTGACTTGGGTCATGAACTGCATCCGAAATTCCAAGATAACTATTTGCTTTAGTCAAAGCATCAACAACCATGAGTTCTATTGCCTGATAACAGAATGAAATTCTGTCAAACCAAATTGTGTTCGGTCATACACCATTTGGGCAGTGACATAAATATTTACAGCCCAAAAAAAGGAATTTGCACCTTTACTTTTGCATGTGTATAGACTGTTCGATGCATGTCAGCTCGAGTAGTAAATAACTTGTGGACAGTAAGATCTGTCAATGACATTAGTCATACGCTAAATAAAAAGAATGCATGTAGTTAACAAAACCAAGATAAATACAGAAGTACTGACAATCTTTGGCACGATAGCATATCTCATCATCTACAACACGCATTGCATCCATTAACCTGGATTATCAAATATAAGATGCAATAGACCAGATTTGTTTGAATTCAGACAGTATCATAAAGGGCGAGATTATTAAGAATTTAATCATCCGTACCTCTTGAACTCAAAACTACATCCTAATCCACAAGCCCGGGTGTCGCGTGCAATGTAATCAAACCTGAGAAGCAAAATTGATAGTCAATCTGCATAAGATAATTCCAAAAAAGAGAAATCAGGAGAGGGAAGATTGAGATTAGCTTACTTGTCCACATCTATGCCATTTCTACCATTTGCAACAATATCATATAAAAATTGTTTTTCATTTGCAGCCTAAATCAGAAGAAGAATTTTGAGTTAGGAATGTAGAAAAATTCAGAAACTGGAGAAAAACAGAAGTGACAAGACGGGTTTTTTTTCCGAAATAACACTGAAAAGACTCACTCTATGATGAGCATGTTCATTGCTAGCAACTACCATCTCCTGCAACAAGATCAGAGATTGGCATTGCAAATGAGTACTCAAGTAGATTAAAAAAATAATAATCTTCATAACAAAAAAACTGTAAAATATCATATCGTATATATGGCAGGATAATTAAGTAAATGTTAAAGACAACAAAAGAAAAAGAAACAACCTTTGCCTTCTTTAGGCATTCAGGATCTATGTCAACTTGATGTGTGTCTACAATATAGTCGATCATTTTTATGGACATATCCTCATGAGACCTGGAAAAAAGAATAATATTAAGAATTTGGTTCAAGGAAAGATCCAAGTGTATAGACACTAAAAATTACCGTTCTCTGATGATTTAACGGAATAATAATAATAATAATAATAATAATAATAATAATAATAAAGTTTTCCAGTAGTTGGAAGAATCTAATTAATTCTACAATCAATATTGCCAGGTATTGAAACAAGTTATAGATAGTTAACATGGACATATTCATTACAAGAGCAATAAGAATCTGGAGTAGCTAAATTTTGATAATGTTCTGAACATAATTATCAAATAAAGTTTAATAAGATATATTTAAATCCTATACTATGTCCATGTTTGATGACATTAGTTGCAGAGGTGCAAAATTTAAAGTACATTTTCATGGAATCACTAATGCCCAATGAGAAAAGTAAATTACATACTATATAAGATCCAAATGCAGTAATAAAGAATGAAACAATTACCATTTCTTTTCATAGCTATTATAAAACTTGGGCAGAAAATCGCGTTCAAACAAGTGGCTGAATGGTCCATGTCCAACATCATGCAACAGTCCTAAACAGAAAATTGGGTAAAAATACATTGGCGGAAAACAATAACATCTTTGCAAAGAAATATTAGAATCAAAAGCATACCTGCAAGTTTCACTGTCTTTATATCCATTTCATCAATATCTAGCTCATAGCCCTGCATGGGTTGAGAACACACTAATAAACTGTTTCAGTTATTATGGACAATAATGAGAGCTATCAAACAGAAGAAAAATCCTACTTGGTGATTCTTTATTGAGTGAACCGCCTCACCGGCCAGCCAGTATACTCCTAGTGAGTGCTCAAAGCGAGAATGCACAGCTCCCGGATATACCATATATGTTAAACCTGAATATGATTACATGTTGGATCACTCACCAGACTTGATTAAGGAGAATGTTATGCGAACATCACATCCATGCAGCACAAAGCAATGGCAGTCATCTTACCATATAACAACTGAACCCAAATATGGAATGTGGACAAACGAAATAACTGTTTAAAGTGGATAGAAATTGATCTATTTCATCAACAAAAAGAACGCAATATTTACTGTCTAGTTTTAGCCAACGAAGAGTCGAACACAGTATAAGCCAAAAAATCAGTAAAATAATTGCCATTAGGCCCTGTTCTTTTCAACTTATAAGTAGCAGTAATGAACTGAACTGAACTTATTTCAGTGTAAATTTATATGTATGCAGTACTGAACTGAACTGAACTAAATATAAGTTGAAAAGAACAGGGCTCAAGTTTCATCATGTATCACAGATCCAAATTTTTAAGATCTATAGGTTGAGAAACAAATTTGGAAAGCAGTTTTTTTGTCATTTTAGCATCAGCAAAGACAATAATGGGAATCAACAAAGCAAAAGCAGCGGCTTTTATAGGTAACTGTTCCCAACTCCAGAGTACAGAGGTATGAGAGCTTCAATGCATAAATGCCAACAGAATACTAGTAAAGCGAGAAATGAAATGAGATGAATGTCATCTGCACAATTAAGTTTCACCTTAAACTCTAATGCAAGTGCAACAAAAACTGAAATCTTGTGGACGAGCAACGGCAATTATTGCTTGAACAAATTTAGAAAATTCAACAACTCTCAAGTGATATCATCTCTAATTTCATCTTGACAAATGGACAAGGAGTGCTTTTGAAAACTGCAAATTAGAAAAGTTAAATCCGTTGAAATTCCGAATGCCTTCACTGATGATCTAGAAAAGATAAATGCTCACCAAGTTGCTTCAAGTCTCGGAGTCTGCAACATACAGTGACTTAGTCACATTACAGTCTGAGTTTTGAAATTTAAGAGAAATTACTAGATTGAACTTGCCTTTGAAACTGCTCTGTGTCAACAAACTTCAGGAAGATCTGAAATAATACACCAAAATGTCATCATAGTATGTTACTCCTATAATAGCCATTTAACTGAATAAGTTGAAGGCACAATTTCTGAGATAAAGAAAATTCACAGACGTATACATCTTATAAAAGCTGAAAGGAAGTCATAACATTTTATCGATAGAGTTCCATCTCTTCCAGCTAAAAATGAATTTAGTATGAAAAAAATCAACAACAACCAGACAGAGAACGGCAATGAACACGAGGATCTTGAGTAAATCAGGCAAAGTCAAACCGCCATCGATTATTAGTATTTAATAAAATAATTATCAGCTAATAAGACGAATGCAATCGGCGATCGATATACTAAGTACAAAAACTTACACGACTTCCGCTAACGCTCAAATTGAATACTGTATGTTTCTTATTTCTTAATCGGTTCTTCCTCCACATAATAATCTATTTTCCGGTTCTTCTATTTTGGCATTTTCCTTGTTCGAATCGTTTATTGGTTCTCCTCTATCTTTTACCTTAATTCTCTTTCCACTGCCTTTCCCGATCGATTAATAATGTTTAGTAAAAGAAACGAAAAAAAGTAAGAAGACTTGCACTAAGCAGCTAATAAGAGAAACGCAAACGGCGACCGATATATTGATACAAAAATTTAGATAACTTCTGCTGACGCTCAAATCGAATGCTGTATGTTTCTTATCTCTTCTTCCTCCACACAATAATATGTTTTCTGATTCTTCTATTCTGTTATTTTTCTAACTCTGATCATTCATTCCGATTTCCAGTTGAAAAACATGCATGCCTTTCCCGATTAGATTCACTGACTTTTCCGGAATCAAAATAAACATGAAATCCATGTACCTCAAAGGTTGCTAGTCTCTCAGAGTTATCATTCACACTTTCTCAGCTCAGACGCAGCTATACGACATTCAATTTTCTTTTAAAAAAATCAACGGAGAGAAGAATTTAGAATTCAAATAGCGAGTCAGTAGGCAGTCGTACATTACTTCTCACGACTCCGAAGCACACAAACGAAAACAGAATCAAGTAGACAGAAAAGAACAAAGAGAAGTGAGAATTGAAGGAAGAAGAACAAACCGGGTCCAGATAGATGTATCCATGGACGTTATCGCGAACCTGCTTGGAGAATCTACGGTCCTGGACGGAAGCAGAGTAGGAATGCTGCTTAAAACAAGTTCCCATGGCAAGCCGAGGGAAGAAGGAATCGAGAACGTAAATGAAGACGTGGAGCAGAAAGCTAGGTTCTGAAGAAAGAAGAGGAAGCGGAAGAAGAAGTTAGAGAGGGAAATGAGCGAATATATTCACAACAAAAATGGAGGACAGGAAGAACATAGGCGTAATAAGGAAAGAGCTAATATTCGCTTACGAGTTATTTTGGGCTTTGTACGATTTTTTTTTTTTTTTTTTTGAAGTTATCGAACACTGGATCGATATATTATTGTTTAGACATTGTTTTATTCAATTTTCTTTATTTAGGTACTGCCTAGTTTGATTTTTTTCTCAATTTTTAAAATATCGATACCTATAATAATTATAGTTGTATTTTTTGAATTCAAAAAAGGTAGCACAGTTGGTAAAATTAGTGTACACCAAAATATTCTCACCGTATAATTTTCATTTTAAATCTCAAACCGAAAAATAGTACGATATAAACCAAAAAAAATAAGTAAGAATATTTGTTTTTAAGGAATTAACTTTAATGTTGATGTATTTTTCTATAAAAATTAACCAAGACTTATATTTTTTATAAACTAAACTATATTTTTTATATAATATTATTATATTATAATTTATTTTTAATTAAATTTATACTTTTATCTATTAATAATTATAAAAAAAAAATTATAAATCCACTTAAGCCCTAAATCCCGCTTAAATATTTGAAGCGCGGTAAGCATCTATGGCGTTTTAAGACCTTGGAAAAATGCAGAACGATTAATTTCGTAGAGTAAGCACGTCGAGTACACGATCCAGAGTCCCGCTCTTATTCCAATTAATTAAGCAATTAAAATCTATTAAATGGCCAATTTCATTAATTTTCTACTCATACTTTTGCCTAGTTTAATATAATTAGTTATCTGATAATAGAAGTAGACTTGTTCATGGCCCGAGTACAGCCCGAATCCGTTCAAATGAATTGAGTTTGAGCTTTCATTTTTTTTAAAGTCCGATTTAGGTTTGAGCCTGCTAAAGTCCGATATTTTATGGGTTTAGTTGAGTTTTTATGTAAATACTCGAGTCTAACTTGATGAATAATTATTATAATTAGTATATTTAATAATTATTTTAAATTTTTATATTTTAATCTATTGATTTTTATAATAATGTTATCTATTTATTAAATTATTAAGTAGAAAATGTAATTATATGTAAGATTTGGATATATTAGTATAAAATTTTATGTGTTTTTACTCTTTTAGTATACCAAAAAAATTAAAAGAAATTTATTTATGGGCTCTGATTTGAGCTTGAGAATGATCTCTAAAATCCGGCCTGAGCCCAGCCCGAACCTGAAATTTTTAAGTGTGGATCAGACCGGACTTGATTTAATATTTTTAGTTAAAAGCCGATTAGACCCTGCCCGAACCCTCCCCAGCCGGGACGAACATGTCCAGATAGAAGTGTGTAGAAAATATAATATGAGGTTCGTAATTAATTTAGATTTTGGAGAGAGTAGAATAAAAGGTTGAAACCCCCTCTGAAATTTTGAGCTCCCCCTATCTAGTGATTAATAGTTTTGTTTGAATACATTAAATGGAATCCAAGCCAATTTAGTTTTGTGGTTCTAATTCTTTTTTCTCAAACGCTTCTTTTTTTGTCTTTGAAGGTGAACCTGAAATTATGGTCGACAATATTAAATAATAAAACAATTTAACGTATATGCCCCAATTTTGCCGTCTACGCAAATTCTTGGCACCTGTTAGCCAAAAGTCTTTAGCTCTACGAAAAGGTTATATATTTTTCCTTTCTCGCATGAACTAACTACATGGAAAAGTTGCTTTGGCATATAGATTAATATGTTTTTAAACATTGCAATGAAAACTGACATAGGAAACGTGTAAATAACCTGTCATTTACTCCTGCAAGCAACACATACTCATTTTGAACTCTCTAAATGATAAATTGGGAAAAAAAGAATTGTACATAAAGCTTTGGTTTTATGTCCATTGTTTCAATAGGTCCAAAGATTCACCATTCTTTAGGTTTAGATTATAATGGACTAAAACAAAATGACTCATTAAACTATTTGAGCTCCTTTTATTGTGCACGGATTGCTATTGCAACTACACTTTAAGGTCACTTGGGAACAGTCTCTCTATAATGAGAGGGGTCAGGTTGAATACACCCGACCCCCCCTTACACCACTTGTGCAGAAGCCTTGTTAGGCATTGGGGTAATGTTGTGTTGTTGTCCATAAAGCTTTCTTAAAATAGTACGGTGTAAATTATACAGCCACTAGTAATACATAGTTCCTGGTAAAAAAAAAAAACACTAGAATAATTCTACAAGCCGACACACAACACAAAAGTCGGTGCTAATCATGTCTGATGCATCTCTGTCTGATTCAAATCAAATGGAAACGATTCATCGTCTCCAATTTACTGTCCAACTGTCATCAAGGTTAAGATAGGTCTTGTCAATTCCCACCAATAGTTGGTCAAGAATAGCATTTGAGTCCTCCAGGGCTATTTTCAGGATACATGTGAACCCCTCCATCCAATTAGTCCCTGCAAAACATATAAGCCAAGGCCAAAGTGTTAGCATCGGGTTCGGGAGAAGGACAAAGCGCATTCAGAATGACAAGATCAAACACGTAACACCCAAGAAACAAGAATAAATACTATAGTATATTAACTGACTATCCTGGAAGAGAAAACGAAAAAAGCAATTACAAACAGATATAGTAAGATGAACTAAGCCCTCAAAGGCCTCAGGTCTCAACACCCCGCAAAAGAAATACTTCCCTCTTTGCTCAAGGAACAGAGCTGAACACTTAAAAACTGCTTACTAACATAATTCTTCAAAAAGATATACATACTAACTAAAGCACACTCTCCTAAAATCAACTCACTGGACTCCAACTTGTGTGTCCCTTAATTCTCCCTCCCCATTGGCATAATATCAGAGGGACGATACTTACCATGTAATTCCGGCTTTTCCAGGTGATTCTACAAACACTAATATTGCATCAACTTCGTTTATGTCAAAACTTATCAGCAGAAAAAATATGTAAAATACAGGCAAGGAAAAAGCACTTGACAAAACCAATGGGCCCTAGGCCTACAAGTGCCCAGGTGTTGGTAAGTAACTCGAAACACGGTTGGGTCAGTCAGAGCCCCTTTGATCTTGTGCATTAAGGTTAGTGATTTAAGCTTAGTATCAATTTTAGACTATGAAGCACGGAAACTCCGGTTACATGCCGTTTCGGCGTTTCCGTTTCCGCTTCCGTATCTGTTTCCGTATTCTTTTCCCCACAGTTTCCAAGCCTATATTTTTTAGAAATGGCGTTTCCCAGTTTCCGTTTTCGTTTCCGTATCCGTTTCCGTGCTACATAGCTTTTAGAGCTACATAAAATAGCAAGCCATGATTGAAGTAAACCTAACCCACTGAAACTACTTTGTTCAGACTCATGAAAAAGAAACCCTAGTATATTGTGTGCATTAAATACATGCTTCTATGTATATATTAGATATGTATAAACCTTGCAATCAAAAGTTATAGGCTTAAAAGTTGGTGAGCAGTACAGAACAAAGGTTTTTCTCCAAAACCATCCATGGAACTGTCAAAATTCAAATATTAGTAAATATCATTTCACTCCTAGATTCATAAGACATGCGAAAAAAGCTTGTTCCATTTTATGTATCAATTAAGATCCAATGCACATGGAACATGCATCAAATCAAATCCATTTATGAGCAAACACACACAAAACATCATAAAAGACACTAGATTTGAGCCTAGTGTTATATTTCCTGTGTGACTAAGATGACTAATTTCCAGAATCAATCATGAAATGGAGCTTGGTGTTTTTGTGATGAAAGTGCAAGCTTGGTGTTTCAGACAATAATCTCAAAATAAGTATCGGTTCACATATAAAACAATAAATATCAGTTCTGGATATAGACAAACACACATGCAAGAAAAACCCAAATGTGAGCCTTTGGGCTTAACTCACAAAGTGAATATTATTTTGGGTCTCTCCACTTTATCACATAACAATTCATACTTTTTTAGAAGACATTAAACAGCCCATATTAACAGGAAATGAGGACTCTAAATCCCCTTCCATTGAAGGCAAAGAAAGATATAAACCCGGATACCAATATGGACCAAGTCATAATAGTGTAGCAAGAAGGGCTAAGCTATAAGGCATATATTAATCTATATCAACATCCTATTACTCAAAACGCATAAAATCTTACATGAATTTATGATAACTAAAGAAATAGTTCACTCAAGATATCTTCAAGTATGTTTAGAAGTTAAAACCAAACCAAGTTGAGGAGGCAATTGGACACCAAATAGTTTTCTTCTGTTAGCAAAAGCATTTATTATATTCTGACTTGTTCTTGTTATAAGTGGTAAATATGGGTTCCCCTACTAAACTATCTTACATACATGTCCAAAACTTCAATATATTTTTGGGCATATAAATAGAAAAATGCACATAAATTAACAATGTCAGGATATATGAATCTAAGGCCAAAAAAAACGTAAATTAGCATGAAGTGTGATATGAGACATTACTAACCAATACTTAATGAGGCCATCCCAGCCACAAGTTGCCACTTTACTTTGCTCAAGTGGATGCCACTCACACCCAATACACACTCCCTCGTGACACTTAAGAGTTCTGAAAACTTTACAACTCTTCCAATCCCAAAACCAGCACTTACCCTCACCATCTCCTGACATAACAAACCGCCCATCAGGTGAGAAATTTACTTGGCAAGCATAACCGGCCACAATATGCCCTGCAAACCTCTTCTTCTTATTCAACTGAAACCTTTCCCTAGTACTGTAAATAAGAATCTGGTTATCCAAACTCTGTGCAGCAAGCCAATTCGTGTTGGGATGAACAGAAATCGAAGGCATAGAATGCATGTGTGGTTCACTAATATACTTGATAACAACAGGGATCCCAAACTCCCACACACGAAGTGATTTATCATCACTCGAGGTAACAAATCTCCTGTTATTATCCACAAAAGTAATTGTATTTACAGCACCCAAATGCTGATCATACTCCTGAGTAATCTGCCCTGTATTCATATCCCACTGCACAATTTTCTTATCACTCATACCTGCTAACAATATATTCTGCTTATCATCATCAGGGTTGAGTTTAACAACATAAGGGATCTTCCCAGTGGAAAAGGTGGAGATAACCTGCCCAGTTTCAGTATCCCAGTACTTAATATTCTTGTCATATCCAGCAGTTAAAAACTTAGTCCCATCATTACAAAAGGATATATCCCTAACAGCCTTTGAGTGACCCATGTAAGTTCTCATACACTTGCCTGAATTAAACACATCCCATATCTTCACCTTGGTATCCATTCCAGCAGAAAGAATCAAATGGCCATGTTTGGGGAAAAACCTAATTGCAGAAACCCCCTTTGTATGCCCACTCCATGTATGCACAAGCCTTTTCGGTATATAACAATGATCATTGCTAGCTTTAGCATCTTTAGGCGGAGCAATCCATGATCTTCCCTGATAATCCCTCTCTTCCTTGCCGTGAAAAGTGCTCTTATCAGCAACAATCTCTCCCTTTTCAACTCCTTTATCTTCTTTCTTCTTAGCGTACTCCTCTGCGTATTTCTTCTGCTCTTCAGTTAATTCCGTTTGCAAACCCTCCTTTTTACCAGCCCATGGACTCTTCCTGTTCTTCATTAACCACGCATCTGTAGCAGGATTTTCAACCTCAGTCTTGTCAACATTCAGACCCCCATCGCCATTGCCTTCAGCATCCTCCTCAGCTTCATTTTTCTTCTCAATTTTCCGTCTCTTTTGCTCATGTTGTGGGATGTTATAAACTGAAATACCATTATTTTTCTGTAAAGCATCTAAATCACCGACATAGTTGTTACCTTCAGAGGCAGAGGGATCCGCAGCGTAGCCATACTTGTGAAACGTGTTGTATTGCTCATCGAAGACGAAAGAGTCAATGGCGGCGTCCTCGACGAAGCCGAGCTTGTGGTTGCGCATGCCTTGAGCAATGCCGTCTTTGGCGTAGGGATGAGCGGGGCCGACAATGGGAGCCCAGAGCTGGTCGTAGGTGGGATTGAAGGCGACGGCGTGTTGAACGGGGTCAATTGGGCGAGAAAGAGTCTGATTGGCCTGAGCCACCGTTAGGGCTAACTTAGTGTCGTCGACTTTTGGGGCGGCGGATTTGGAAGGAAGGAGGCGCGGGGGAGACGAATCCGGTGAGGAACTAGGGTTTTCATCGTCGTGTTCTTCCGATTTGTCGCCGTCTCTGTAAGTTCGAAGAAGATCCATGGTTGAATATGAGATTTGGCCGGAGACTAGAGACGGGTAGGTTTTATCGAGATAATTCTGAGTTTCTGTTTAGTAAAATTGATTGTATTCATTCCTTGATGCAGTGCGAAATTTCTTTTTCCCTCCTGTAGTTGAAATTTATAAGTGAAAAATTGGTTAAATAGATGGTCTTTTACTATGCATGGTGTTAAAGATAGTCGGAAATTAGTTATTATAGTCGATGAAAAAGAATTTTTTGCCCTCAATAAAAAAAATCATTCAAAATGATGCAGACTTTTCTGCAAAACGTATAATCCACTGGGAAGGCTTTTTGCAGAAAAGTCTCTACACCGATGGTGGCATTTATGCTCCTACCAGTGGAGGGGCGTAAATGCCAACACCAGTGGAGGGGCGTCCCTTCTATGGCAGGAGCGTTTCTGGAAAATGCCCCTGGTCTTTTTTAATTTTTTTTTTAAATTTTGTATCAGTTAAATTTTTACTGTTAACGATTAGAGATTGAATAAAATTCACAAAATATTATAATAAATAACAAAGGAACATACAAAATGTTAATCGATGGAATATTAGGACAAAATATTTGCTGATTAAAAATTATAGAATCCTATAAGTTTTGCCTGTCTGTATACAAATTTTTCAATTATGAATTGATGACCTGCGATATTCAAGCCATTTATATGGCATAGGGGGGTGGGATACGTATTGGACACATTCAGTCGAATATAGTGATTTAAAGGAGGAATATGAGCTATGCATATTTCTTTAGAGGGGAGCGACTCTCCTTGAGATGCATATAGAGGCAAAATTGTGTAACAACATCCGGTGCTTGTAGCATTAGTTCCGAATCCAATATATATGACGGTGACATTGAAGAATGAAACAATCGAATATAAGTCCTCGAGCACCGCCATCCAATGACTCATGCCGCATCCCCCACTAGTCCAAGAAATACGATTTAAAGCTATATCAATAGAGGAAGTATAGAAATTTTGATACAATTCTCTGTCATTCTGTAACTCAAGAACAGTGGTTCGCCTCACGTATTGCTAATTGTCTTCATTATTAAACATGAAAGACGAAACCACTCTAAAACCACAGTTTCCATCTGGAACTACATCGACGACGCCCTCAATGAAAGATCGAATAATATACGGAATGAAGTCTTTAGGGTCATAGTGTTCGAGCGCGATTCCTAGGGTTCATACAAAGAAAGATAGAGTATTTGTAAAATAATATGAATATTCTATTCAAAAATTAATTAAATACCAAATAAAAAAGGAATTACCATTTGTTGAAGCTTTATTAATAGATGTCATCGATTTACGAATTTGACCTTTTTTTACGATGTTTTTGAGAGTTGTTGTAGTGCTTTGTTTACATATTGATATCCGCTAGGATCTCGCTTTGTTGACTTTTTTTCTTTGGGTCGCCTTTGGTATTATCTTTGACCTCAGGTTCAACTTAGTTAGCATATTCAAGGTGAATTATTTCTCGAACGACTAAACTGACCTTTTTAACTACTGCAGGGTTGTGCTCTTTGACCTCCTCTATAATAGATTGAAAGAAGCGGTGATCCTCAGAAGGGTATTCGGGATCAACTGTTTGCTGACCAGATTGTCCGTTGATCTTGAGTGTTTTCCAAAATGGATGAATACTTGTAATACTGATCGAACTGTTTGACCTAAAAGCCTTTCTCAAGTCACATGCTCAAGGAATCCCGTGTTTTTTGTAGTGCACATCCACATTTAACATTTACATCATCCCCCAGTTTGAACATTCGATTCAGCTCAGAGTTCAACACATCTAACCAGTGATAGGAAACACGGCAAGCAAGATTCTGCAGTGTAAATGTTGTCGTTAACATACGCTTCTTGTTTCTACAACGTTCCAAAGCGCACTTGAAATTATAATCATATGCATTGTATATTAAATTTCACAATCATAAATAAAACATTGTATAATATGAACAAATTGTATGAAGGATTTACCTTATTTCAATCTCTTGTGACTCCATTTCTTTATGGAATTTGATCCACATTGTGTCGAGAGCTCTAGTGGATTTGAACAACCATTTCTTCAACGAAGAATGTGCCCTCCCTACACGATTATTTGTTACTTTTCCAAGATGTAGATAATTATTGGTCCAAGCTGGAATGAATTTTTCCTTATGACTGAGCCAAGTGCCTTAGAGATAGTTAATCAGTTTAGTCTGATTACCAAAGCCGTGGTCAAATTTTGTAATAGCAGAAATGTATTTCTCGAATGTTTGCACATGAAATATCTTGTTCCATGCAGTCATAACATTTTTTCCATAAGTAGACTTCTTATAAAGTTTGTTAACATAGGCTTCAACATCCTTCTGTATGTGCCATCTACAAAGTAAATGGTCTGTGTTAGGAAAAACTTCTCTTACTGTGTCGAGAAGGCCTCCTTCCTTATCAGTAACTATGACAGCAGGCTGAGCATCTCGTCCCATCATCATCTGCAATCTCATTAAAGCCCATCTATAGCTTGACTTTGTCTCATCTTTCATAATTGCATATGCAATTAGAAATTATCTATTTGTTGGAGTCACACCCAAGAACTCAACAAACGGATACTTGTACATGTTGATTTTGTAAGTGGAATCAATTCCAACATACCAATGAAATATGCTGAACAAGTTCATAGAAGATGGACTAGCCATGAATAAATGGGTAATCACATTTGTTTCGGGATCAACCTCTGTGAAATGAAAGTAGTTGTTTGAGGTTGCAAGGTGATACAACTGACCAATTTTGTCTCTGTCACCAAAAGACACAATTCGCAGTTTGGTGCGTTGATTGTATATCTGTCGAACAACGGGATTAGTGTCTGGAAATTTCACCTTCAAAGAGGCCAGTATGGAATTTGGCTTTGCATGAGCTTCTAACATCTCTCGGATATGTTCCTTGGCCTCCTCCGTCAATTTGGAATGTTGCAGATTACCTTTGTGAGACCACATCAATGGATGGTTGTGGTAACCACACATTCCAGCACCAACTGTTATAATTTCCCAATGGCCCATATTAATTTGTTTAGTTTTCAACTGAAATGGGCAATCCCAGGATCTTGTTGCTGTATTCTTCCTTTCCGCATCAGCTAAGTTTCTATTTTTTCCTTTGTGATAGATACCTCTGTTACATTTCACATACTTTTGAGTTCCAAACTCTTTAGATGAAGTAATGATAACCTCAAACATCAGCCGGTTGGCAATGTCCTTTATAAATGAAACTACTTCCTTATATGTTTCAAAACGTTAATCTGTCACAAAATACCCAGTGTAGTCGATGCCATCCCCACCAAATTCTTCGAATGTTTGTGATTCTTCAAAGGTTGGTTGGAGTCAAAATCAGGATAATAGGATTGATCAGAGAAATAGGTATTATAAGATTGATTCGTGTCATTTGGATAGGAAGATTGATTAGGGTCATTTAGATAAGAAGATTGATCACCCTCATAAAAAGGATTTATATTAGAGAAATCCATTTGACTGAAATAAAATTTATAGAGAGTTGAAAGAGGAGTGTAGAAATGTTGAAAGAAAGGTAAGTGTGAATTGAGGCTATTTAAGTTGTGTTTATATAATAGTTGAAGTCATAAAAGGTATAGTTGGAAGTAAAAGAATTCAGTAAAATAATAGTTAAAGTAAATGGTTCGGATTGAGAAAGCAACACACTGAATTGAATTTATTATCAGTTAAAAAATTAATAATTTTGTTTGTACAAATTCAGTAAATGACAAAGCAATTTGTATGTGTGTAAAAGGAATCGTCTGAAAGTAAAAGGGTTCAGTAAGATAATAGTTAAAGTATTATTTAGCTTGTACACATTCAGTAAAGTAAAAGAATTTAGTAAAATAATAGTTAAAGTAAATGGTTCGGATTGAGAAGACAACACAGTGAATTGAATTTATTATCAGTCAAAAAATTAATAATTTAGTTTGTACAAATTCAGTAAAGGACAAAGCAATTTGTATGTGTGTAAAAGGAATAGTCTGGAAGTAAAAGAGTTCAGTAAGATAATTAGTTAAAGTATTATTTAGCATGTACAAATTTAGTGAAGTAAAAGAATTCAGTAAAATAATAGTTAAAATAAATGGTTCGGATTGAGAAGATAACACACTGAATTGAATTTATTATCAGTCAAAAAATTAATAATTTAGTTTGTACAAATTCAGTAAAGGACAAAGCAATTTGTATGTGTGTAAAAGGAATAGTCTGGAAGTAAAAGAGTTCAGTAAGATAATAGTTAAAATATTATTTAGCTTGTACAAATTCAGTAAAGTAAAAGAATTCAGTAAAATAATAGTTAAAGTAAATGGTTCGGATTGAGAAGACATCACACTGAATTGAATTTATTATCAGTCAAAAAATTAATAATTTAGTTTGTACAAAGCACTAAAGGACAAAGCAATTTGTATGTGTGTAAAAGGAATAGTCTCGAAGTAAAAGAGTTCAGTAAGATAATAGTTAAAGTATTATTTAGCTTGTACAAATTCAGTAAAGTAAAAGAATTCAGTAAAATAATAGGTAAAGTAAATGGTTCGGATTGAGAAGACAACACACTGAATTAAATTTATTATCAGTCAAAAAATTAATAATTTAGTTTGTACAAATTCAATAAAGGACAAAGCAATTTGTAGATGTGTAAAAGGAATAGTCTGAAAGTAAGAGAGTTTAGTAAGATAATAGTTAAAGTATTATTTAGCTTGTACAAATTCAGTAAAATAATAGGTAAAGTAAATGGTTCGGATTGACAAGACAACACACTGAATTGAATTTATTATCAGTAAAAAAATTAATAATTTAGTTTGTACAAATTCAGTAAAGAACAAAGCAATTTGTATGTGTGTAAAAGGAATAGTCTGGAAGTAAAAGAGTTCAGTAAGATAATTAGTTAAAGTATTATTTAGCGTGTATAAATTCAGTAAAGTAAAAGAATTCAGTAAAATAATAGTTAAAGTAAATGGTTTGGATTGAGAAGACAACACACTGAATTGAATTTATTTTCAGTCAAAAAATTAATAAAAGTTTCAGTTGATGTAAGTGAAAAGACAACATACTGAAATTACTTGAACGAGACAAAAGAATAGTTCATGTTGTCAATTACCATGCAAATGTGAAAAGATTAAACAAACTTAAGTGACTACATATTGTGTTGGGAACTGACAGTCAAATTGAACATGCATAAGAGGCATGACGGAAATTCAAAATTTTGTCCCTCTCCCAGGAACTCCTATTAATTGCATATAAATTAAATAAAGCCTTAACTAAATAATTCTCTACCTAGGTTAGCATGCTAAAGGACTAGGCATACCATAATTCCAAATTATATCCTAGTATATTTATTTTATACTAAACATGTTATAACTCTAAGTTATAACCTAAGCATAAAATAAACTAAGCATGTAAAATAACCTAAGCATAATTATTAAGTCTAAAAACGCTTAAAAAAAAGACTTAATAATTAAAAGAAAAAAAAACTTACCAGTTGAAGCGTGCTTTAGCAGGACCTTCTTGCACAAGCCTCCAATAGTAGAATAGCCTCTATCAGTATCCACACGAACCCCACCAACCAAAACCTCCCCAGGAGGAAGAACTAAGAAGCCTCGAGTAGTTGCTAGACCACTCTAGAAGCCTCACCCAAAAATATAAACTAGCGGTGCCCGAATAAATTCAGGCTCCACAAAATTAACTTGCTCAAGTACCCGAGAGATTAATTATCTCGCTTAGGATTTATGCTTTGAGCTTGGTACATTTTGAAAGGAGAAGAGATAACCTATATATAGGCTTGGGGAGTAAAAATTTGCTCCCCAATTGACTATGTGGGATGGGAGTAACACATGCCACATGCACGTGCTGCATGTGGCATTCATGGGCTGCCTTTGTGCAGCCCATGAATATGGGCCACCGAACACTGCCCAGCAATGTTCGCGTACCTTTTGGTGTATTTCGCGCAACCGAATATTGTACAAAATATTTTATACTTTTCGGTTTTAACTCGTCAATGCAAAATCCCCTTTAAATCCTTTCAAATAAATATTTATTTTTGACTCTAATAAATTAGTTATCAGTCAAAATAAATTTCTTGGTCCAACCAAAATTGATCTAATCAATTATAATTTATTTATGACTCTAATTAATTAGTTATCGGTCAAAATAAATTCCTTGGTCTATCAAAAATTGATTTAATCAATTTTAACCAATCAAATAATAATCCAATTATTATTTATGTTATATTCTTGTAATAGAATAAATCTATTAGTTCTTTACTTGGTCCGATGAAGGTCCAATGTGTGTGACCTTATAGGATCCCGAAGTATTGAGCTGTTAAGGCTTAACCAACCCTTGTTCTAATGGAACCATTGGCTCGATGCTCTAGACCGTAAATAGAACTCGATTACCTTAAACGACTGTAGTACGCCTCTAGCAAGGGTCTACCATCCCCCATTACTTGGAACGTCATTCATGCTTATGACTTAATCCCGGTTAATGCAATAGTTATCCAGTGCGATAAATTCCTTCCATTCTTTAATATTAGTACCATCTGGTTTATTGGGTTCAGTTAAAGTGTTAACCCACTAATAGCAAGGTTGCTCCAAGCTATCCCAGTTATTTACTTGTTACCGAAGTATATTGCCTTTTACCATAGTGTGTTTGACTAGAAACCATTTCTATCAAACACATACTCTGATCAGAGGTTTATGGCAATCATCACTTCAACAAGAGGCCAGGTACAACTCCTTAATATATCTGGAGCGATGGATTCTTTCCGACTACTCAGTCTACCAACGTGTTGTTATCACTATACCCGTAATCACCCGTAGCATCCTAAATTAATGAGTGCATAGCAATGACCCAAAGTATAGCAATAGTACCACACAAGGCAACTAGCATCTTAAGTATGAGGACATTCGCAAAGCTTATTGCATGAAGATAAACACTAACACATTGATATTTATACCAAGTGTTTATCTTGCTGCGGTCTCCAATATATCTCCCAGATATATCCATGTGTCAAGCTTAAAGCACCACCTTCAGTATTTAGGAGATTAACTGCTTGGACCCTTTCCAAGAAAATTGACCACATGCTAGTCTTTCCGTTTCATCAATATCCTTTCTTGATGACACTGTGACTAGGGATAGTTTAGACATAATCATAATTGCACATGAAGTAGGTTCCACCAAATATAGTCCAACTATAATTTCTCTGACTTCATGCTATGATATGTCAAGGACTTTTGTATACATACATCAATGAATATATTTTAACCAGCTATAATATATATGTATAAAAATACATTGATATAAACAAAAGAACAAATGCCTTTATTGATTAAACAAATTATTCGTACTATTACATAATTAAGATATATCGCCCTAATTGCCTTAAGGGCATACATCATATCCAACAAACTCCCACTTGCACTAAGGCCAATTAGCCATATGTTTTAATCCATATGCTTTAACATGCTGGTCATGTTTGACTTGAGTCAATGGCTTTGTCAGGCCATCCGCGAGGTTCTGATCAGTGGGTACATATTCTAATCTTATTATCTTAGCATCAACAATCTCCCTGATTATATGATACTTTCTGGATACATGTCTATTTTTCTGATGAGACCGTGGTTCCTTTGCCTGAGCTATGGCACCATTGTTATCACAATATAAAGTAATTGGATCAATAGCCTCAGGCACCACAAAGAGATCACCAATAAATCCCTTTAACCAGACAGCTTCTTTTGCTGCTTCGCATGCAGCAATGTATTCAGATTCTGTGGTTGAATCAGCAGTAGTTTCTTGCTTGGAACTCTTCCAGCATACTGCCCCTCCATTTAACACATACACAAAACCTGACTGAGACTTAAAGTCATCCTTGTCAGATTGAAAGCTTGCGTCAGTGTAACCTTTGATAGTGAGATCACCTTCTCCATAAATCAAGAACTCATCCTTAGTCCTTCTCAAGTACTTAAGGATTGCCTTGACGGCCATCCAGTGTTTTTCACCTGGATCTGACTGATATCTGCTCGTAAAGCTCAAAGCCTGAGAGACATCCGGCCTAGTACATATCATAGCATACATGATGGATCCTATCGCGGATGCATAGGGTATATCCTTCATACGCATTCTCTCTTGAGCTGTCTTCGGACACTCAGCTTTAGATAGGTTAATCCCCTTTGACATTGGGAGATAACCTTTCTTAGAATGCTCAAGGTTGAACCTATTTAACACCTTGTCTATATATGTACTTTGAGAAAGACCTAACAGCCTCTTGGATCTATCCCTGTAGATCTTTATACCTAGTATAAATGCTGCTTCACCAAGGTCTTTCATGGAGAACTTTCTTGACAACCATACTTTAACATTTTGAAGAAGAGAAATGTCATTTCCTATTAGCAGAATGTCATCAACATACAATACTAGAAAAACGACTGCACTCCCACTAACCTTCTTATAAACACAAGGCTCATTTGCATTTGGGCAGAAATCCAGTTCCCGGATTGTCTGATCAAATCTTATATTCCAACTCCTTGATGCCTGCTTAAGTCCATAAATGGATCTTTGTAGCTTGCATACCTTCGAGCCATTCTGAGATGTAAAACCCTCAGGTTGTGTCATATACACATCCCGGTCTAAATCCCCATTCAGGAATGCTGTTTTTACGTCCATCTGCCAGATCTCATAATCATAATGAGCAGCAATGGCGAGGAGTATCCTTATGGATTTGAGCATGGCTACCGGTGAGAAGGTTTCATCATAGTCAATACCTTCCCGTTGACTATAACCTTTCGCAACTAACCTTGCTTTATAGGTAATTACATTACCATCCATGTCTGTCTTCTTCTTGAAGACCCATTTGCACCCAATTGGTCTAACCTCTTGCGGTGCATCAACCAAATTCCAAACTTGGTTCTCGTACATGGAATCCATTTCTGATTTCATGGCCTTTTGCCATTTATCAGAATCTGAGCTTTTTATTGCCTCATCATATGTCCTTGGTTCATCATCCTCCATAAGATATAGTTCCTTATCATTAGTGATAATAAACCCATATCGCTTGGGACCCTTATGAACACGACTTGATCTTCGCAATGATTGTGTTTCAACAGTTTGTTCTTGGATCACACTCTCTTGTGTATCTAGAACGGGGTCAATCAGTTGATCGTCTGTTTCTTCCTGTTGAACTTCCAGTTCAATTTTGCTCCCACTGACCTTTTCAAGTAAGTGTTCCTTTTCCAAAAAGTGAGCATTCCGAGACACAAATACCTTTTGTGCTTCGGGTTGGTAAAATAGATATCCAATTGTTTCCTTTGGATATCCAATGAACAGACATTTGTCAGCCTTGGCATTTAGCTTATCTGACGCTATCCTCTTCACCATAGCAGGACAACCCCATACTCTTAAGTGATTTAGAGATGGCTTTTTGTTACACCATCTTTCATAAGGTGTAAAATCAACTGATTTAGAGGGCACTCTGTTTAAGATATAAACCGCGCTCTCAAGTGCATATCCCCAAAAGGATTTACTAAGAACTGCATGGCTCATCATGGACCTGACCATATCTAATAAAGTCCGATTCCTCCTTTCTGACACTCCATTATGTTGGGGTGTATAAGGAGGGGTCCACTGGGGAACTATCCCATTTTCCTTTAGATAATCCTGAAACTCCTGACTTAAGTATTCTCCACCTCGATCCGATTGAAGTGTTTTAATACTTTTCTCAAGCTGTTTCTCTACTTCAGCTCTGAATAGTTTGAATTTTTCAAAACTTTCAGACTTGTGCTTCATCAAGTACAAATAACCATATCGTGAGTAATCATCAATAAAGGTTATGAAGTAGGAGTATCCTCCTAGTGCCTGAACACTCATTGGACCACACACATCAGTGTGTATAAGTTCCAATGTACTCGTGGCTCGTTCACCCTTTCCTTTAAAGGGTAACTTTGTCATTTTTCCTTTTAAACAAGGTTCGCAATCACCATAAGACTCTAAGTCTATTGAGCCCAAGTCTCCACGCTTATGCAACTTGGTTAAGCGATCTTTGTTTATGTGGCCTAAACGGCAATGCCATAAGTAAAAGGAATTCTCATTATCTAATTTAACTTTCTTCACATTGTTTATATTGAAAACTTCTGTTTTAGTATCAAGAATATAAATGCCACCTTTCAACATTCCATAACCATAAAGAATATTATTCAAACGAATCTGACAATTATTATTCGAAAATAAAATTTCAAATCCCTCTGTTGCTAAACACGCAACAGATACAATATTCTTAGTAACACTTGGAATGTAATAACAATTATTCAAAACTAAAACAAGTCCACTTGGCAAAACAAGACTAAAGCTCCCTACGGCTAATGCAGCAACTCTGGCTCCATTTCCCACACGTAGGTCCATCTCCCCTTTTGCAAGTTTTCTACAGTTCCTTAGTCCCTGCACAGAAGTACAGATATGAGAACCACAACCAGTATCTAATACCCAAGTGGATTCTTGCGGAAAAGTAGCAAAGTTTTCAATTACAAATATACCTGAAGTAGATGCCTCTGTAGGCTTCTTCTTCAAATGCTCAGAAGCAGGAGCTTTGCAATCCCTCTTCCAATGTCCCGGTTTCCCACATTGGAAGCAGACATACTTAGATGCCTTCTTTTCATTCTTCTTCTTACTGATTCTTTTCTTGGCACCCAGTGCCTGCTTCTTTTTCTTAGAAGCCTTGCCTTTTTCAACCAACAGTAGAGGTTTCTGATCTTTCTTGATCTGAGGTTCTACTGTTTTCAGCATGTTAATTAATTCAGGGATAGTTGAATTAATCCTGTTCATGTAATAGTTAGTTACAAAATTTGAGTAACTATCTGTCAAGGACATCAACACAAGGTCAATGCTCAAGTCATGATTCATCTCGAATCCCAATCGATTCAGCTTCTCAAGGTATCCCAAGAGTTTTAGTACATGCTGAGAGGCAGAGGTGCCAGCCTGCATCTTGGTCCCGAAAAGGAGTTTAGAGGTCTCATACCTCTCTGTCCTCTCCCTCTCCGAAAAGAGTTCTTCAAGATGGAGAACCATATCCTCCAAGGGCATGTTCTCATGTTGTTTCTGAAGCTCAGAATTCATGGACCCCAACATAATACACATGGCAGTCTCACGATCTTTCCTGTGCTTTAACCAGGCATCATGTTCCACATGATCCTCAACATCAGGTTCTACAGGGAAAATTTCACTTAGGACATAGGCAATTCCCTCAGATCTGAGAACTATTCTCACTGCTCGGAACCAATCAGAAAAGTTCGAGCCATTCAATTTGGTGTCAAGTAACATACGGAGATTAAAATTGGAAGCCATTTTCAACCTAAGACATAAGAAAAGAAAAGTGTTTAGATATTAGTTTAAGTACATGTATTTAATATGAGGACTTTTAATTAAATACATTTTCCTACTATTTTCTTCGAAATTTACAATAGCCCATTCTATTGAATTCGTGAATTTTAGCCCAGCTAAATTTCCTAGTAGGTAGCATCTATAACTAGTCTACTACAACCCCCAATTTTATGAGTCAAGTCATAATAGTCAGTCATAGTTGGAATCCAATTCCATTTGCATCGCATACAATTGCTAATTCATTCAAGTTCCCTAATCCCAAGGGACGTGTGCTCTTATATTAGCATCTCCTTGAATATGTCTCAGATCTGGGCCTAGCCCCCAATTTTATGGTGGACTACCCCAGCTCTGTTAAGGCAGACCCTATCTCAAACTTTACAACCAATCAATGTGGACTAGAAGGAACGCTTTGCGTAGCACTTTGATAGCCCAAAAAGACCGTATTATAAATTTGAGTAAGGAAGACTATAACTTGCCTTAATATATTTACTTTGGGATTTTATTGGTGTTAAACGTCTCACCCAATCTAGGATTTTATCAGATGGACAAAATTATAATTACTTGTATTAATTCAGGGAATTTTAGAATTAATTTATAAGGTCTAACCTTAGGTGGGTTCAGCTCTTTATTATAATTATTCCATCAACCTAGATTATATGCAAAATAATTAACGCTTTAATTTGTTATATTTATATTGCATTTCCTTTAAGCTTTTATTCAATAATTTTAATTTTTTACTTTGTTATAGAAACACATATAAGCACCATCTTATATACTAGAAATAAATTAGTTCATATTAATCCCCCGATTGGTCAATTCAAATTGCACTGATATAGGTTCCCAGGTAGGAGAGGTGCCCTATGAGGAGTAGACACCAAGTCCAATCCTTAGCCAGAACAAATACGGGCACAAACTTGAAGACCAATGGATTCTCTTGAACTAATAAATTTCGTTCTTCCAATTTATGTAAATTGGGAGCATCTATAACCCATGTAATTTAAATAAATTATTGACACTTGTATAATTTGAGTAAGTTGAGCAAGCTTATTCAAAATTATTCATAACTAATTTCTAACCTTGAAATGAAAGACAGAAGTTTATATATATTGTTCCAAACAATTAAATAAACAAATCATTTCATTTAGAAAATAATATTTAGTTTGCTTCTAACTTAATTATGCACTAAATAGGTAGGCTCTGATACCACTGTTGGGAACTGACAGTCAAATTGAACATGCATAAGAGGCATGACGGAAATTCAAAATTTTGTCCCTCTCCCAGGAACTCCTATTAATTGCATATAAATTAAATAAAGCCTTAACTAAATAATTCTCTACCTAGGTTAGCATGCTAAAGGACTAGGCATACCATAATTCCAAATTATATCCTAGTATATTTATTTTATACTAAACATGTTATAACTCTAAGTTATAACCTAAGCATAAAATAAACTAAGCATGTAAAATAACCTAAGCATAATTATTAAGTCTAAAAACGCTTAAAAAAAAGACTTAATAATTAAAAGAAAAAAAAACTTACCAGTTGAAGCGTGCTTTAGCAGGACCTTCTTGCACAAGCCTCCAATAGTAGAATAGCCTCTATCAGTATCCACACGAACCCCACCAACCAAAACCTCCCCAGGAGGAAGAACTAAGAAGCCTCGAGTAGTTGCTAGACCACTCTAGAAGCCTCACCCAAAAATATAAACTAGCGGTGCCCGAATAAATTCAGGCTCCACAAAATTAACTTGCTCAAGTACCCGAGAGATTAATTATCTCGCTTAGGATTTATGCTTTGAGCTTGGTACATTTTGAAAGGAGAAGAGATAACCTATATATAGGCTTGGGGAGTAAAAATTTGCTCCCCAATTGACTATGTGGGATGGGAGTAAAACTCCCATCCCACACATGCCACATGCACGTGCTGCATGTGGCATTCATGGGCTGCCTTTGTGCAGCCCATGAATATGGGCCACCGAACACTGCCCAGCAATGTTCGCGTACCTTTTGGTGTATTTCGCGCAACCGAATATTGTACAAAATATTTTATACTTTTCGGTTTTAACTCGTCAATGCAAAATCCCCTTTAAATCCTTTCAAATAAATATTTATTTTTGACTCTAATAAATTAGTTATCAGTCAAAATAAATTTCTTGGTCCAACCAAAATTGATCTAATCAATTATAATTTATTTATGACTCTAATTAATTAGTTATCGGTCAAAATAAATTCCTTGGTCTATCAAAAATTGATTTAATCAATTTTAACCAATCAAATAATAATCCAATTATTATTTATGTTATATTCTTGTAATAGAATAAATCTATTAGTTCTTTACTTGGTCCGATGAAGGTCCAATGTGTGTGACCTTATAGGATCCCGAAGTATTGAGCTGTTAAGGCTTAACCAACCCTTGTTCTAATGGAACCATTGGCTCGATGCTCTAGACCGTAAATAGAACTCGATTACCTTAAACGACTGTAGTACGCCTCTAGCAAGGGTCTACCATCCCCCATTACTTGGAACGTCATTCATGCTTATGACTTAATCCCGGTTAATGCAATAGTTATCCAGTGCGATAAATTCCTTCCATTCTTTAATATTAGTACCATCTGGTTTATTGGGTTCAGTTAAAGTGTTAACCCACTAATAGCAAGGTTGCTCCAAGCTATCCCAGTTATTTACTTGTTACCGAAGTATATTGCCTTTTACCATAGTGTGTTTGACTAGAAACCATTTCTATCAAACACATACTCTGATCAGAGGTTTATGGCAATCATCACTTCAACAAGAGGCCAGGTACAACTCCTTAATATATCTGGAGCGATGGATTCTTTCCGACTACTCAGTCTACCAACGTGTTGTTATCACTATACCCGTAATCACCCGTAGCATCCTAAATTAATGAGTGCATAGCAATGACCCAAAGTATAGCAATAGTACCACACAAGGCAACTAGCATCTTAAGTATGAGGACATTCGCAAAGCTTATTGCATGAAGATAAACACTAACACATTGATATTTATACCAAGTGTTTATCTTGCTGCGGTCTCCAATATATCTCCCAGATATATCCATGTGTCAAGCTTAAAGCACCACCTTCAGTATTTAGGAGATTAACTGCTTGGACCCTTTCCAAGAAAATTGACCACATGCTAGTCTTTCCGTTTCATCAATATCCTTTCTTGATGACACTGTGACTAGGGATAGTTTAGACATAATCATAATTGCACATGAAGTAGGTTCCACCAAATATAGTCCAACTATAATTTCTCTGACTTCATGCTATGATATGTCAAGGACTTTTGTATACATACATCAATGAATATATTTTAACCAGCTATAATATATATGTATAAAAATACATTGATATAAACAAAAGAACAAATGCCTTTATTGATTAAACAAATTATTTGTACTATTACATAATTAAGATATATCGCCCTAATTGCCTTAAGGGCATACATCATATCCAACATATTGTTCATGCATAAATCATAATAAAGTAAAATATAATCAGAGAGCTGAATTATATTCCCTCATCAGCTCTTCAAACTTAACTACTAACTAATCAGCTTTGTCTGAATTACACACCCTCAACTCGCTCACTGATTCGCGCCCCCATTCTGCATATCTGTTTAGCCACTAGAATAATGAAGGTATAAATAATAGTTAGTCAAACTATTAAATGTGTTATTACAAACTATTAAATTGTATATAAATAATAATTAGAGGGATGGTCGGGTTTGGGTTGCTTATTTTTTAGCGAGGCCAAACCTAGCACAGCTCAGATCTATTAAAAACCAACATAGAATAAAAATACTTACATAATTGACATTAGAGCGAGGTGGTGGTCCATGCTCCGGAATGTCTGCTAACAGGTGTGGATGAGAGTTTCGACAATACCATCTCATGTACCCCTCAACACAAGCTCCATTGTCCACGAGTGCTCGTTGTAGATGATCTACAGCTAACATACCCATATGCGGAAAAGATTGCCATTCATTCTCCGAATCCAATGCCTTGAACGTTACCTTATATTGGAGCTTGGCCCATGGCCTATTAGCTGTAATCGGCCTCCTGATCGGTGGCAGGATAATCTGTACAAAACCTAACTGTCAAACACACAGAATAGGCATGTATGGCTCGATGATATCTTGGTAGCATATCAGCCCCGTGTACAGAGTCCTCAGCATACCAAATGCAGGATCAGGACCATAAGGCAACCATGTAACCTGTAAAAAAATAATTAGTACTTTACGTGGCAAATAATTAGACCTGGGCAAATAATTGTGTGTTACTATGATTTTAGTGTTTTAATTAGCATACAATTTCGGCACTAATTTTTTTTAGTAATGTAAACAAATTTATAATACCTCTGCTGTTGTCAACTGATCAACACGCACTTGAAACAGTGACAATCGATTGATATCCTTATCCTCCTTGCAGGGTTTCCATGCTACGACTATGCGATCATTAGCGGCACTATCTAACCGCTCATGCGGACGAAAACAGGGAAAATACTCATACATCCAACACTGCAAAAGTGTAATACATCCACATATACCCTTGGCATCACCTCGAGAATCCTCGCCAAGCTGCCGATACAAGTTAGCCAATGTGGCTGAACCCCATGAATAAGCATGCACTGAATGCACGTCATCCTTCACCTCTAACATACAAGCAACACATACCTTCATACCACTCGTATCCACAAACAACATGGATCCGAACATCACTATTAACCATCCAGCGGCCTGGATCTCTGCTGCAATATCGTTACTAAATAACTTACTAGCAGCTTGACTAGCATGTACCCCTCCTCCACTGTACCATGCGTCCGCCAACTCCTCTAGTGATAAACCGAGGAACTCAGCAGTAGAAGCCTTAAGGTACTCAGGATCACCATGCTTAATAGCCATCGCTCCATCTACGGGGATCCCTAGAATGTGGTACACATCATGCAACAATATGGTCATCTCCTAAAATGGCATGTGAAAGCTATTCGTATCCGGTTGCCATCTCTCAACAAATGCACTAATCAACTGACATTCCGCATACGTAAACATCGAATCAGGCAGGTGCGCTAGACCTGAACTATCAACTATAGCCTTAACATCTGGATTCATCTCTTTATACCACACACCCAATGACTTGCTTATCTCGGGCCGGGAATCACATTTCAATATAGGACGTTTTTCCAACGAATCTATACGGGAAGCTATATGACCCCAAAAACTGGGTATGGTGTGGCAAATAATCGGTCCACCAGCTACCAAACCTGTAACTATCCATTTATCCTTATTACTCCGACTCCTACTCCTATAAGACGAAGGATCTGCAATAAATTTACCGCATCGCCCCTTCCTCACCAGGACTTGCAACATCGTGTAATCCTTCCCCTTACTCTGTTCATCCTCTACTACCTCATCCTCATCTATATCCTCCAAATTGAAACCAGCCTCAAGAACATCATCATGAAAATCAGGAAATCATCATGTGGATCAGGAAAATCATCACTAACACGCTGTGTCTGTCTGCGAGAAGAACTGGTGGGCTTAAATGCCTCCAATGGAGTTGTATCCATAACACGTTGCGCACCTCCAACAATTGCAGTGTCTTTTACCATAATCATCAGCAACTAATTTGTTCTCCATAATTTATCGCCGCTCACAGAAAAAATTCATATCTTTATCCGACCCTCAACCCTATATCACATTATAACATCACAAACATTAACATTAACATTACATTAATCAACAGAAATTTAAAATTATGAAAATTAGACCTAAACCAAAAATTTTACTTAACAAAAACTAACATTTAATTGAAACTAACCCTGACAAATTAGACATTAAATTCAAACTAACCGTAACCCTAAACCCTAAATTTACTTAAAGAATTTAACATTAAATTCAAACTAATAAAATTACTTAAGCCCTAATAAAATAACATTACAAAACAATCAACTACCATTATATAGAAATTAATACTAAAATTTTCACAACCTATACACTAAGAAATTTAATATTATAATTAAATTAACAATATATAAATTTGTCATTGAAATTTTCTTATGCAACTACACCTTAACCCTATTAATACATGAAAATTCAAAAAATTTAATAATAAAAAATAAAATTGTCGCCGGCGTTATGCTGCAAAACGCCGCTGGCGTTTTTTCGGTTTTTTTGTTTGATTTTTTAGGGTTTTCAGTTTTTTTGTCAAATTCAGTTAAAATTAGTTAAAACACATACCCGATTATAATTTCTACCCTCCATTGAAGCCAACTTGTTATTTGATTTGTGTTTTGAATGGTGAAAGTGGTTATGAATGATCTTTTAGGGTTTATGGATGTTTTAAAGGCATTTTACTAATAAGGGCAAATTTTTCTTTTATTCCGACTGTAACAAGTAATTTCTGACTGTCTTTAACACACTAGTTCCACACTAACCTTCAGAATATGTGTCAAGGTTTGTCCTTTCTCGGAGATGATGGCTGCAGGATAGAAATTATGTTAAATTACAATCTAGTTAAATAAGGGGATTTAAGGGGATTAAGTGGATATCTCCTTAATTAGTTGAAAATTACAATCTCAAATCCGGATTTAAGGGGGATTCTACAAAATCGACCACAAAACCATATTAAAACAACATTACCATAAAGGTTTGAGAATTAATTTTCAACTCGCTAATCCCCTTGGCGAGTTGAAAATTATGATCTCAAGCCCAGAAGGGGCTTTGAGGGTATTAATTTAATATAAGTTCATGAAATCGTTTATTTTTCGTAGTTTTTTTTGAAATATAACATGAATTGAGCCCCGTTTATGTTTTCTTCCTCCATTATTTTCATTTGTAATAATTTTTTAGGTTGATTTGGTTGAAATGTCGAGATTTATAAGGTATGGATTTTCAATTCATTTTTCATGGAATTTCGAAAATAAAACTTTAGCTAAGAAAGATTGGTATTTTTTTTTGTTCTAGTTATGTTGCTTTATCATGATTTCGTTATCGAATTTGTTGACAGATTGAGGTTTAAAAGGATCGAAAGTAGAGATTTAAGAGAATTTGAAAAGGGGAACAAAAAATGAGAGGGAAACATATTGTGGGAGGACAAAAAAGGAAATTGAGGGTTATATATGGGGCGGTAAGAAGCAATTTGGGGTGGCATGAAGTATCTCACTTTTTTTTATTGATGACTTCATTATACTACTTCTAATATTATTTTGCCTATGCTCCCAAACTCTAGATATGTTAAAAAAAAACATAAACCAAACTCATCCCGGTTCTTATATTTTGATTTCTTATTTATTGAACAAAACTATATTACATATTTATTTTTATGATCTATTACTTGACTTCAATAATGTGTCATAAACTCAAACTACAATAGTTCTATACTTTAAAGGTTGTTTTAAGCATATACTCACTTACATTTGACCATCGATCATGTACACTAGAAAGAAGCTTCAAATCCATTAAGAAAGAACCTCAAGATCTAGATCTTGTTAGCTTTATAAATCTTCAATAATTAGTAAAAATAACTTTTACTTGTGCTAGTTTTGGAGTACACATTTAATTCCTTACTATTCCATTCTATTCTGAGGAAATGCCATAAAAAGTTCAAACAAATATGTAATTAGTGTACTCTTTTCCTGTAAGAAAATAATAATTCAAGACACTAGTAAATGCAAGTGTTCTAACGAATCAGCTCAAATCCATATAGTACAAATCAGTGTGGAACTCAAACAATGCCTGAAAACAAATTCAAGCATTATAATTTGTCAAGGATTCTTCATCTTGATCCTCAGTTTTCTACAAATCTGTGCAGCCTTAGGATGAACTGGCCTCTTACTGCTATCACGTTGTTCTGCTTCAACCCAATTTATAACTTTCAAAATCAAACACTGTGGAACTTTCTCTGTTCTTCCGTTACTTCCTTTACCTTCCTTTACCCCATTTTCCACTGCTTTCTCCAAAAACTCCATAAACCAAATCCCGGTTTCCGCTTCGATTTGCTTCCCCAATTTGATAGTGTTGCTTAAACCGCAACAAAATCCCGGAATCTTGTTTTCATCATTCTCATGGGCCAACTTCCCTAATGGAGTCGATGACCCTTTCTGCGACGCTTTCTTTAGTACTTTCCTCGAATTCGCCTTGTGTTCTTCAATTTTGTTGTTGTGTATGAATTCGTGTAAGACGGGGAATTCCTGTTCGGGTTTTTTGTTGTTAGCAATCTCGGTAGCTGCTTCAATGGCTACCATATCGGTAACAGCTTGAACAATTTGGTGATGGAATTCGAGGAACTGATCGAAACAGTTTGCTGGAGCTTCGAGTCTAGCCGATTTACTCAAGTTCGAAAACATCCTAAAATGGCAAAACACTCAAATTTCAAAATACAATACCTTGATTAACAAAAACAAAGAAGATATAGGGGAAATTTTAGTACCTGAGAGATCGAACTATAGTTTCGGTAGCATTAGCCTCTCTCAATGCCTGTAGGGCTATCTTTTGAGCTGTTTCTCTCTGCTGTAGAGCTTCCTGTTAAAACCAATAGTTAGTTACAAATCAATTAGTGAACCTTCATGTTGAATAGCTGTTGTTAAAGACAGTCGAAAATTACTTGTTACAGTCGGTAGAATAAACATTTTGCCGCCCTTAAAAATCAAAAGAATTTGGCTCGGAAACATCTGCGCCACTGCAGAAGCGTTTCATAGAAACGCTTGTTTTCTAGAAATGCCGATGCACTGATGGTGGCATTTTCTGAAAACACCGACTCTAACAAGGAATTTCTGACTGTCTTTAGCAATCCAGAAGCTGAATTTACCTTGGCTAGTGTGCTTAGTTTTCCGGGGATTTCGATGGGCAGAGTGGAAGTAGTGTCTGAAACTGGGCTAACAGATTGAGATTGTGATTCAATAAGAGGGTTCGAGTTGTACGATGTCTTCTGTGTTGTGTCTGAGCCCATTTGTGGTGGTGTTGAGCTCCTTTTCTCCTATAAAACACAGCAATGGTTGAATTAATCACAGTTTCGAACATGATTAGGGCAATCGAATTGCGAAAAAAGAGGGGAAAATGTACCTACAGATGAGTTGAAAGGGCTAATTGGGATTTTAACTTCTCTTTCAGACACACTTTTGCTCCTTGTGAACTTAGAAACACAACTGTGAACACAACTTTTTCTAAGTAAAGCAGGGGACTCTGTTTTTCCCTCCACTATTTTAGCCAGAAGACCACCGCCAAACGAACACCGGATTCCGGCGCTCCCTCTAATCAACGGCGAAGCTGTCTTTACACAATTGACCGTCTTTTTCACCGGAGTACACTGATCAAAATCTAAAGGAACCGGCTTTAACACATTTGGGGACGAAACCGAAACCCTAGTTTCCCCTGTTCCCCAGGAGCCTCGTCTATGCCCTGAATTTCTTGAAATTGGGTGTTTTGCGCCCATTAATTCCGGAGTACCAACCAACGGGTGTCTCCCTGGAAGTGGCTTTGCGCCTTTAACAACCGGAACTGGAGACCCTGGCTCTAATTTATCGACATAAATGTACTGGCCGAGCTGCATTTTATTGCTGAGAACAAAATCGTCTTGCTCGGAAGGAAGGCTAACATAAATCGAATGGGAAGAATCGGACACTTTGATGAAGAATCCATGTTTAGGCCAGAGGTTTTTCTCGTCAAGATCGGCGGGGACAATATCGGTGACCTGTAAAAGCGAGCTCCGGTGTTCGCCGGTGGGTTTTGTACCGGTGTTCATGCCATTTAGAAGGTTTAATAGAGTTCCGGGTGCTAATGCCGCCATACCCAGATCAAATTGAGCCGAGAAATTATCAAGATCCAAAAAATAACAGAGAAAGAACAAAAGATTGATGCTTTATTCTAATGCCGCCATACCCAGATGAAATTGAGCCGCGAAATTATCAAGATTGGAAAAATAACAGAGAAAGAACAAAAGATCGGGACTTTATTGGAAAAAGAAACGAGGGGAATGTTTGGGGATTTAGAATTTGGATGAATTCAAGGGTGGTAGGGAAGAACAAGAAGAAGGGAGGTGGGGTAGGGTTGCAACGGTAAGGAGAGGCCAAAAGGGTTGAATTTTTTTTGAAAAAGTTGGGATTTTTGTTTTTGGAACGTTGAAGACAACGGTCAATTGGGTGGATGTGTAGAGGGTTAATGAATTTCGAATTGTGATTGGGAATATAATAATAAATATATTGTCTTTGTTTGGCTCCTATCGTGTATTTTTGCTCGTGAATTAAGTAATGGGAAGGTGTAACAATAAATGTATTTTCTACCGGATTTAAATCTTTTGTCCTTAAATTGGTGTTCTCTTTTACGTTTCTCTATTATTTGATACATAGCATATTTATAGGAGTGATAACTTGAAAAAGAATAAAATAATATTGAAAACAGACAAGTGTCAATATTTGAATAAAGGACATGGAATAAGACACCAGTCTAAAGACAACAAATTTGAATAATGTGTGTAGTAAATATGTTTATGAATTCAATTTTTAGGCTCCCTCTCGAAGCTAGAAGAGCTTGAGCAAATAAAAGTCTCGAGTAATTTTGATTACATACTCGTTCGTGAATAAGTTCATAAACTAAGTCAATAAAATCTCGAAGTAAAGTTTAATTCTAAATAAAGTTTACATAGGTATGTAAGTTTAGATATTTATCTTAATGCATTTATGCTTTAATTAAAACTTTGTGCATTTTAACTATTTATTATCTAATGATAGAAAGATATATTAAGTATATAATATAAGTTTAATATTATTTATTAAATTATGAGCACGTTCACAAATAAATAAACAAGTTACACAAATAAATGAATTAAGCTCAAACAAGAATATTGAGTTCAAGCCACGCTCGAGCTTGCTTGTCAAAAGTTTTTGCATACCATAATTGAAAATGAGAACTTAGAAAATGGAAGAGTCATTTTTCATGATGTCATAAAACTGAAATTTTTTGTTTCCTCTTCTATTCACCTCAACAAATACAACAAAGCTTACAAGTTACAACTACAAATCCAACATAACCCAGAAGGAAAAGAGCTAATATTTTCATTCGGAATTTAAAAAAAATGCCGTAACTTGTTAGCGGCCATAACTTGAGTTCACAGGCCATGCCATAGAGGTGTGGCAAATCCTGAAAACACAATAAACAAACATTTCAGTGTCAATTGTCAAAATCTTTTCATTCGTTTCGATGTTCTATGCTACAGAGGTTCACTCACATAAGGTTCAACAAAATTCAGGGACTCTTAAATTTGTGCCAGAAATAGGTTGCATTCGGAAAATATAATTTGCTAAGCAAAACAGATCCTCGAATTTCAAGTTAAAAGTCCTTTATCAGGCGAAAGGAAAGCATGGCGCCTAAATGGAATATGCACTATACAAGATTCAAAACTCTTCAGCAATTGATAAATTGTGTAGCATTTTCAAGATTGGATTTCATTCAAAAGTTGAGTTAGTTGATTTAGAAATAAACATAGATTATATGTCTCTTCACAAAAGGAATTAGGTCAGATGTATAGGGGTAAAAGTGTCGATAGTTATCGAACTTAGAGGGTTAGTAGTCTGAATTTTTCCACAAAACTTCCCTTTGTGCAAAATTCAACCATTGAACTTCAAAGACTAGAATATATTTCACAAAAGCCAAACCCTGCTTAACTTCCAACAACTCCTCCCGAGTTTGCTGACTTAATACCCTAGTAAATTTAGCGATTAGTTTCGAGTGTATGTGTATAAGAAATGTCAAACCAGTTATATGACAAGCAATCAGTCGAATTTAAATCGACTAAAAACTCTCTCTAACATTTTGTGGTTGTCAACACCTTTACCTAGAGATACAACAAGACCGGCATGTGCAAAAGCCTACAGCATTTACACAAAAACGCCTATTAATGTTGTCTACTAAGTCCTTTTTGCAGCAAGCCACACAAGTCCCCAAGTAAGCAAAGAACAAGCAAATTTACAAAGATAATTAAAAATGGCTTATTTGAGGAATACCTTCAGAAAGACATCCCCAAGTGTTGTGCAGCGATAGCAACGAGGTAAACAATGCCGAGGCTGTAACACTATGAAATGGCATCAAAGAAAGTGCACCCCCTAACTCCACTGGAACCCTGCATCAACCAATGCACTCAATCCTCTTTACATTACAATAAAAGAGTACACAATATCCCAAAAACATTCAAATAAAATTCATAACATTGGATCAACATCAATTATATTGGGAGTAAAAAGTAACAGTCAATAAAAGAGCAATCATATGGAATCAGACTAAGGCCTTATTCTTTTCAACTTCTGAAAGCTGAACTGAAGTGAGTTGAACTGAACTTATTCCAGTGTAAATTTATAAATAAGCATAGTTGAACTGAATTGAATTGTAGTGGATTGAACTGAAGTGGTCTGGAGTCCAAAAGAACCGGGCCTAATATCAAAAGAACAGGACCAACGAATGTGAACTTCAAATTCAAACCCTGCAACACCTTTGCAACATATCTCACTCAATGACTGTAATTCAAGTGTCCAAACAATCAAAATAGCACTAGCAACAGCAATTTTACATCTCTCTGCAATTATAGTTACAATCAGAATCCATAAAATAACAAATTAAAGAATAAATTAGGTAAAGAATGAACAAATCAAACGCCTTATAAGCAAAGGAAGTAAGCTGACCTGCTGATTGAAAATCGATTAGCAGAAGCAGATTTAGGAGAGAGTCCATAGGTTTTAGAAGCAAAGGGGGAAATTTTGGTCTTTGCTGCAGCAGAAGCTGGATTGCTGAAAAGGGTTTTTGCAGTAGCTGAAGAGAATTGGAGGGTTCTTCTAACCCCATTGGCCGCCATTTTCTTCCTCTTTGCAATGGAGCAAAGCAGAATCCCTTAAGGGTTTTGTTTGTGGGCTTTTGGAATTACGGGCCTTGGCCAGCTCAAATAGGCCCATTGGACACCTCATCTTTTGGGCCACTGGGCCTTAGTTTTTACAAGAAACAAATTCCCTCTTGTACTATGCCGTTCATGGTAGTAAGGCCTCGAAATAAAATCTGTTAGCTTCTTAATATATAATTTGAAATATAAACATTAATTGAATTTAAATCAAATGATATTTCTGTTATTGAATTTGGTTAAATGTTGTAAGTTCAATTCGTAGTGGCAAAGGTTTAACCTAGCGGCTGAGGCTTGAATCTGTGGTACAAGAGGTCACAGGTTCGAGTCCACATACGGGTAGGATGAGATAGGGTTTTTCTTTGCTATTATTGTAAACCCAATTAAACAATTAAAAACATTTCATAACAAATTGAAGGTTTTTACTACTTTCCATATTTATTTGCCTAATGCGTTAAATTATTAAGGCCGAGTGTCCTCGTAAGAAGGACCCCAATTTTTTTATCCACTCATAGCCCAACTAGTTAGGAACCAGCGTGCTTCTACCATTGTGTCATCTCAAACAGTGTTTCCGAGTATTAATCAAATGGACCGGAAAAAAATATTAAATTTCGAAGGGAGAAAATGGGGATCTAGTTTGAGGAGAAAGACAACACAATTAACTAGAATAAATTAGCAATGGACCCAACATAAGGTGTTTATGCCTTCAATTTATGGACATTGTCACATTGGCATTTATTTTGGCATTTTCATCCCGCCACAACAAAACAACGTATGAATATCTTGACAATTAAATAGGCCCATGGAATACCAATAAGTGTCGGTTAAAGTAGTAAGCGGTTTGATATTGTTTAAGTAAGGTTTTGAGTTCGAATCCTAGCGGATGTAAAAAATTCTTATTGGGAGACTCACCTACCACAACCAGGTGCCCGACCCAGGTCGGATATAGATGTAATTGAAGTAAAGCTCCGATGAACCAAATGAAAAAAAAAAAGCCCCATGTAACAACTAAGGGCGTGGTTGGTACGCTATGTTTTGTGTATATTTTGTCAAAAGAATGATTTTACATTGTTGGTGCTTTTTACCTTATGCTAATAAACATTTTTTTATTTATAAACAATTTAAAATTAAGTAATTATTTAAGTGTTTCTTAAAGTTGGTTTACAAACAGCTTGTAAAATGACTTATAAATAATTTATAAGTTCTATAAATTATTAGTCACGAAAAATAATATAGTAAAGAAAGATATACAATTTATTAATTGAATTGTAGCATTTTTTTTCTTTGATTTGTTCAAACTTTAAATGCTTAGTCATTGAAACTTAAACTGTTGAGTGGTGTCTCTCTTATTGTGGGACCCACTGATTAATTAAAAAAAATAAAAAATAAAGAGGCGGCAAGAAATATTTCGGCTATACGCGTTTTGAATCTCCTATAAATAGAGGAGTGTTTTGCTCATTTGAAGAGCAGACCAACACAGAGAGTAATAGAGAAGAAACACAGATAAAAATGTAATCTGTGTAGAGAGCCTTAGGAAAAGGGTTCCTAAGAGCTGGGTAAGAGAGAAAATAGTGAGGTTTTGGGAAACACTTGAGTGCCACTATTTTGTAATCTCTTGGTGTACCTACTATTATTTTATAGTGGAAGAATTATTCGGAGTTGGTCCCGTGGTTTTTCCCTAATACATTTGGGGTTTCCACGTAAAAAAAAACTGCGTGTCCTTTATTATGCTGATATTATTTTTTCTCGTAATCTATTATTGGGCCTAACAAGTGGTATCAGAGCTGAAGGTTGTTTTATCAGTAAAATCCGTGGATATATTTTTCAAAAATAAATATACCACGACGACGAGAAAATTACGGGGAATCCGGTGGCGCAATCCGTTCGAAAAACCGTCGCACATAGGCAATTTGGATGAATAGTAAAATAGTAAATTGAGTAATAGTGTTCATATATAATAACTATTCATATTCGGCCATCTTTTATGAATAGTATTATATAAGTATACGGACATACTGTTACTATTCTAATATACAAGTATTATTTGGGTATACGGTACTATTCACATATACAGTCACTATTTATGTGAATAGTGAAATTCGTGAATAGTAAAATTTTGCCATTTTTAAAGTTTCGACATGGCGAATAACGGTGTAATGATGAAATTGACGGATACAAATTATTCAATGTGGAAATCCAGAATGGAGGACTACCTCAATTGCAAAGATTTGTACGATCCAATTGAGGGTGACGACGCAAAGCCGGAGGATATGAAAGATCAGCAGTGGATAAAGTTGAAGAAGCAGACATTGGGTACAATACGCCAATGGATAGATGCTAGCCTGTACAACCACGTGAGGAATGAAACAGATCCCAAAGTTCTCTGGAAGAAGCTAGAGGATATGTACGAGGCTAAAAATGCTCAAGGAAAAGTGTTCATGATTCGCAAAGTCATGAACTTGAAACTGACAGAGGGACGATCAATCACACAACACCTGAACGACTTTGAAGGATTCATAAGTGAGTTAGCAGTCACCGGTATGTCCTTGGATGATGAGATGCAAGCATGTCTTTTGATGGGAACTCTACCAGATAGCTGGGATACTCTTGTTGTATCACTGAGTAACTCAGCTCCAAATGGTGTGGTAACAATGTCTATGGTAAAGAATAGTCTACTTAATGTAGAGCTTCATAGAAGGGAAGTTGCCAATACCAGTTCACAAGCCCTTGTCACAGAGAATAGGGGCCGAAGCAAGAGTAGAGGTCGTGGGAATGGAAAATCGAAAGATAGATCCAAGTCCCGAGAGAAGAGGTCATGCTACCACTGTGGAAAGCAGGGTCATCTCAAAAGGAACTGCCGTTTCCTTAAACAAGAGAATGCAAACCGAAGTCATGATGATGACAAAAACACATCTGCTGCAGTCACAATACAAGATAGAGAGGTGGCTTTAGTATCTCATGATGCAGATTATTGTCATGTTGGAGATGCAGATACCGAGTGGATTGTGGATTATGGTGCCTCATACCACTGTGTTACAAAAAGGGAATACTTCTCAACCTATAAAGCGGGCGATTATGGTACTATTAAAATGGGAAATAATAGTGTCTCGCTAAAGGTGGGAATCGGCGATATCTGCGTGAAGACAAGTGTCGGATGCACATTAACACTTAAAAATGTGCGACACGTTCCAGATCTTCGGTTGAACTTGTTGTCTGTTAGTGTATTGGACAAGGAAGGTTATCACAATCATACAGGCGATGGAAATTGGAAACTCACCAAAGGATCGTTGGTGGTGGCGAAAGGAAGATTGTGTTGCTCGCTATACAAAACACAAGCAATAGTATGTGCGGGTCAACTGAATACAGTTGGAGATGATGCTTCACCAAATTTGTGGCATAGGCGACTGGCGCATGTTAGTGAGAAAGGGTTGAATATACTGGCTAAGAAGTCCCTCATCCCACTAGCCAAAGGAAAAATTAACCCATGTGATCACTGTTTATCTGGGAAGCAACATCGAGTTTCATTTCAGAAAAGCTCTAGAAGGAGAAATAATAAGTTAGAGTTGGTACACTCTGAAGTTTGTGGTCCCATGAATACAGAATCCATTGGAAGAAGAAAATACTTTCTTGTATTTAATGAGAATGATATCATCAGTGAAGGATCTATAAGTGATGGTGTTATCGATATTACACCAGAGAGCATTCTATCAGATGATGCCACAGAAAGAAGAATGCATCAATCAGAACAAGATGGAGAAGAAGAGCCAGTTGTGAGGGATCAAGATGCGATTGTAGATGAAGATATGAATGAAGAGGGTATTGAGCAGGGGGAGCCAGAGAACCCCATTCTACCAGAAGAAGAACCTCAATTAAGGAGGTCAGTCAGAGAACGCCAACCATCTACAAAATACTCCAGTTCTGATTATACTTTAATCACTGATGAGGGGGAGCCTGAAAGCTTCCAAGATGTGCAATCTTGTAAAGAAAAAGATTGTTGGATGAAGGCCATGCAAGAGGAGATGAATTCTTTAAAGAAGAATGACACGTACGAGCTAGTAAAACTTCCTAAAGGGAAGAGAACACTCAAGAACAAATGGGTGTACAAGCTGAAGAAAGATGATGGAGACCTAGGGAGATACGAAGCTCGATTGGTTGCCAAAGGCTTTACTCAAAAGAAAGCCAGCTTGAACCTTGAGTTAGAACAGCTTGATGTAAAGACCGCGTTCTTGCATGGGGATGTAGAAGAAGGAATTTATATGGAACAACTAGAAGGTTTCAAGGTCAAGGGAAAGGAGGACATGGTTTGTCGCTTAAAGAAAAGTTTGTATGGGCCAAAACAAGCTCCGCGACAATGGTATAAAAAGTTTGATTCCTTCGTGGTGAATCAAGGATACAGGAGGACAGAAGCTGATCTATGTGTATTCGTCCAGAAATTCCCGGATGGAAAATTTATCATTCTTCTCTTATATGTTGATGATATTCTAATCGTTGGACCAGATACCAAAATGATTAGTAAGTTGAAGTGTGATTTGTCTAAGGCGTTTGACATGAAGGATTTGGGACCGGCAAGGCGAACTCTCGGAATGGAGATTACCCGAGATCGAAGGTCCAGCAGGCTGTGGTTATCGCAAGAAAAATATATTGAACGGGTACTAGAAAGGTTCAATATGAAGAATGCTAAACAAGTTAGCACTCCACTTGCCGCTCATTTCAAGTTGAGTAAGAAATCCTACCCTTCAACAAAGAAAAATAGAGAAGATATGTCAAAAGTTCCATATTCTTCAGCGGTCGGTAGTTTGATGTATGCAATGGTGTGTACGAGAACAGACATCGCTCATGCAGTTGGAGTTGTGAGTCGATTTCTGTCTAATCCCCAGAAGACACATTGGGAAGCAGTAAAATGGATCTTCAGATACCTGAGAGGAACTTCAAAGTTATGTTTAACTTTTGGAGTTGAAAAATCTGCACTTGCTGGTTACACGGATGCAGATATGACTGGTGACCTTGATGAAAGAAAATGTACATCGGGTTACTTATTTACATTCTCAGGGGGAGCTATTTTATGGCAGTCACGGTTACAAAAATATGTTTCTTTATCAACAACCGAAGCAGAGTACGTTGCAGCAGCGGAAGCAGGAAAGGAAATGCTTTGGTTAATGCAATTCTTTGAAGAATTGGGTGTGCAACAAGAAGACTACATAGTTTATTGTGATAGTCAAAGTGCACTAGACTTGAGCAAAAATACTATGTATCATGCACGGACGAAACATATTGATGTAAGATATCATTGGCTCAGACTTGCCATTGAAGAAAAAGAGTTCAACCTGCAGAAGATTCATACAAGTAAAATGTTGCTGATATGCTGACGAAGCTCGTACCAAAAGAAAATTTCGACAGTGCGTTGAAGCAACCGAGATGGAGAGTCCCACAATGTAGTCGGGAGGGGGAGATTTGTTGAGTGGTGTCCCTCTTATTGTGGGACCCACTGATTAATTAAAAAAATAAAAAACAAAGAGGCAGGTCGGCAAGAAACATTTTCAAAAAGTGCACAGTAAAATTACTGTGCATATTTCGGCTATACGCGTTTTGAATCTCCTATAAATAGAGGAGTGTTTTGCTCATTTGAAGAGCAGACCAACACAGAGAGTAATAGAGAAGAAACACAGATAAAAATGTAATCTGTGTAGAGAGCCTTAGGAAAAGGGTTCCTAAGAGCTGGGTAAGAGAGAAAATAGTGAGGTTTTGGGAAACACTTGAGTGCCACTATTTTGTAATCTCTTGGTGTACCTACTATTATTTTATAGTGGAAGAATTATTCGGAGTTGGTCCCGTGGTTTTTCCCTAATACATTTGGGGTTTCCACGTAAAAAAATCTGCGTGTCCTTTATTCTGCTGATATTATTTTTTCTCGTAATCTATTATTGGGCCTAACATAAACACCACTTGATGCAATAGCACTTACAAGCCGTTGCATCTCCTTATGTTTTGGAGTCGTTTGAGGCTTTGTTTGGGAGCAAAGTAAGAATCATGAAGGAAATGAAAATAAAGGTTTGTAAGTTAAATGATGAAATTATGAAGGATGAAGTAATATTGTGTTTGGGAACTACTAAGGTATAACTCAATTGGCAACGCAGACTGAACAAGTTAGAGGAGAACAAGGTTTGAATCCTACTAAATACAATTATTGGGAGCGGTGAGGAGCTTTAACTGTGACTAAGCCCCAAACAAGATTATCTCAATGAAGATACTTGTAAATATTACCGAAAAATATTGTATTTGAGAAAAAATGATGAGTTTTAAAAGTAAAATAGCAGTGAAATGACTTAAATAACCTTAAAAACAATAAAATTACTAAATTAATAAAAAATGGAAGGATAATAACCTAAATTTACACATCTTCCCCTCTAATCCCACCAATTTAATGAGATTACATTTGTTGGAAGTGAGAGAAAGGGTCTCTCTTCGGTTCGTCCAAACTATTAAAATTCTTTAAAACAAACACTGAAATCTACTTCACAATATTCTTTACATTCCTCGCTGATCCCATTTCCTAAATAAAGGAGCCAATTCTCTATATGTGGCTTAATTGTTGGTTCATTACTTATCCATTTTGATGGTATCATATTTTTGTTGAAATTAACTCGATTGTGCATTTGATTTAGTTAAATAAAAAGTTGTTTAGGGGTGTCCTAGTCCTTAGGAGATTTATAGTTGTTGGTGGTTTTTTGATTGTTAGTTTCTACATTTTTGTTTTTTTAATTTTCACATCAGTGTATTTAAATGTTGCTCCTGCCATCAATAAAATAAGAATTACAGATCCATTCTTTTGGTTTTTATCTCTTTTATATTTATGCTAATAAACACAACATGATATCGGAGCCATTTTTCCTAAGGGATTTGTAGTGAGCCAATACAAACCTATCAAACAACCAAAACAACCTTAACGTTCTTATTGATCCAACATATGGATTCTTAAACACCTTTTACATCATTAGTCCCACCAATATTCAGGGTGAAAATTATCATTTATGGGCAGCAAGAATGGAAGCCCACTTAGAGGCGAATGATCTATGGGAAGCTGTGGAAGAGGACTACGAAATTCCTCAATTACCTGTAAATCCAACGATGGCTTAAATGAAGAATCATAAGGAGAAGAAATCCAGAAAATCGAAGGCAAAGCTACCCTGTTTGCTGCTGTCTCACAACAGATTTTTACAAGAATCATGAACCAAAAATTAGCATTTGATGTTTGGAATTTCCTAAAAAATGAATACGAAGGAGATTAAATAGTGCATTACAGGCTCCGAAACAAAGAAGACGTATGAGGGAAGAAGGCACAATTGAAGGTGCTTTTCGAGCAAAATTAGCTGCTGAAAATCACAAGGCATGCCCACATTGCAAGAAGACAAACCATCCACAATACAAGTGTTGGTAGAGACCGGATATCAAATGCAAACGATGTGGAGAAGTTGGTCATATTGAGAGAGTTTGCAAAAAAAATTGAGGCTAAAGCAACCATGAACACTCAATAATAACAGGAAGAGTTATTTTAACTTCATGACTCATGCCAATGACCCATAACTATGACCCATGCTTATGACCTATATCAATGATTCATAACCATGACCCATGCCAATGACCTATAGCATGAACCATAACCATGACCCATATTTTAATAGCTTTAGAGTTAAGGAGGAGTGTTTAAATTAACTCTAAAGCTGATTGAGCATTTGATTTAATCAAATAAAAAGTTATTTAGTGATGTCCTAGTTTTTAGGAGATTTATAGCTAGTTTTTTGGCAGTTAGTTCCTATATTTTTGCTTTTTCAATTTTCACATCAGGATATTTAATTGTTGCTCCTGCCATCGATAAAATAAAAATTGTCGATTCCATTCTTCTGGCTTTTTATCTCTTTTATATTTATGCTAATAAACACAACAATTTTATTTAAATATTTCCCAAGAAAAATAAAATTGATGTATTGTAAGATGACTTTGTTGTTTAAAAATAAAACTCACTTTACTTTTTATCATCATTAAATTAATAATGTAATATTTAATTTAATAATAATAATGATTAAAATAATCTTTACTTTATAAGAAACAAACTCACCCAAAGCTTTGCAAAATTCTGACAAGAACGTATTACTAATGGAATTAGCAATATATAATCAAATCTTAGGATTGTGGGTAATTATTGTCTAATTATTGTGTACACTAAATAGAGATTATTATTTTGTACATATCCAAATGGTTTGCCCAATTTGAGTATGATCATACTTGTGATTTTTGTTTGCATTTTGAATTTCAAAGTCTGAAATTGCAGATTTGTTTGTACTAGGATTTTGACCCGACCACTTGTAAGTTGTAACTCCTACTTTTGTTGTTTTACTAACAGCATGACCTCATCATATTGAATCTTGATACTTGTAAGAGAATCACAAAATAACAACTTACAGTTTCTTCTTCCATATATACAGAAAAATATTATTACAAAAAAACTCAGTTTGTGAAATCCAAATAAAACCAATTTCATAACAGAATCTGACGATATTTGCCTGTGAAAATTCCATTCCATCCACCTATTTAATTTGGTAACAACAAAATCTTACATATACGATCCTTCTTACATGAGACAAAATGTCATATGTAGCTTCATATCATTTATTATTACTGTCACAGTTATCATATTAAAGCCTACAATTTTGTCTTGCTTATATATGATTAAGTATCCTCTAGACATAACTCTAAGAAATGTACAAAACATTAGAGTTGATCACTAGTTAGTGAGATCTAAATCATATTAATGCAATCACGAGATAATTACTAAATGTGACAGTGTCAAGTATTAACAATAACATAATCAAACATGAGTTTTTTCCGGTTGGATTTGTCGTCACTTGCTTACTTCATGGAATTTACTTTCTAAGATGCCACTTATCTTGAAGACAAGCATGCCGGACTTTAGAGTTTTCGGGATAAGCCACGAAAACAAAGATATGTCTTTTTTTATTATTATTGAAATGAGTTTTTGTAGCGGATAGTAATTAAGCTCTGGTGTGGATTCACCAAATATAGCTGTAGAGCCGGCCTTAGGGTACCCAGGAGTGCAAAATTTGTTTAATTTTTAATGTGTAGAAATAAAATTTATTGTAGTTTTTTTAAATTGAACGCTCTTATTTATTTCTTAACATACCAGTATAAATTTTAATTATTTTACTTCTTATTTATCTTTTTACTGGCATAGTTCTGATAATTATTGCGTGTAGTTGATTATAATTAATTTTTATTTTCTACTCAATCAAATATTTTATTTATCATTATACAATAATTTTTATTAAAGTTGGCTCAAATAATTTTTGGCTACCTCTAACTTGTAAGTGTGACACTTTACCCCCTAAAGTTGGCAAAACTAAATAGTTTGCCCCCTCAATGTCACGTGTCAGCTTCTGATTGGAGAAAAAAACAAATAAAACGACATCTTTGAAAAGTCAAACCAACCTTAATCTGACACGTGACATTAAAGGGGTAAAGGGCGGTTTGAGCCAACTTTACGGGGCTCCATATGTGTTAGGCCTTTTATTAAAGGATGGCTTTACTTTCCAACATCCCCCTTAAACCAAGGACCACAACTCGTGCATCCTGGACACATTGAGAACTTCCACCCTGCAATCCGCTCCTTTTTTTTGCCAATTCCGAACTGTGGCTCAGATACTATGTTGAACCCCGAGCGGCGCCACCTGAGACACCGCATTAGTATGATATTTTCCGCTTTGGGCCGAGCCCTCACGATTTTGTTGTTGGGGCTTCATCCTCCAAAAGGCCTCATACTAATGCAAGTCTTTGTGGACATTTATATTTTGGTGCAAGCTCTCCAAATCTTCTAATGTGGGACTTGGCTTTACTATCCAACAAATAGTACAATCTTAAAATAGACAATGTCTAGTTTAGACTCAGTTCATTCTTGCTCCCATCAACATCCTTCATGACTGGTCATTGCTCTTAAGTCTTCTACCCCGACACCATACAAACTTAACATCGCTATATGGAATCGTAACAAACTTAGCATCATTTGCATAAGATTGATGTATAATACATGTTCATTAGTAGTCTATTTTGGTGCAATAACAGGATACATATCTGAAATGTTTTGTATGCCATGTTCGGACATTAATGAATTGTACAGTATGGATAAGGTAGTTGGGGTTAGAGAGGGATGGGAATATATATGATATGATGTATACATAGATACAGAGGAAGTTCAATGTTATTCGAAATGTTCAAATTTAGGTTAGGAACAACTTTAATGGCGATTTCAGCCACCAATATTTATGCTATGGCTATGGCCATGGCCTATACATGTTCTTGTCTGTGGTCCAATTCTAGTTAGTTAGAACAATCCCATTATACTTGTGGGCTTCTCTTCTTCATGCATTAAACAAACTCAACCTCTCAACGTAATTTTTTTGTTTGCCCGTATGGTTCATTGGAGCTTTGCTCCGACTACATCTATATCTGACTCTGATCGCACACCTGACTGTGGTAGGTGAGTCTCCAAATAAGGATTTTCTACATTCACTAGGAGTCGAACTCGAGACCTTGCTTAAGCAATACCAAACCCTTACCACTTGGACCAACCCTTATTACTACCTCTCAACATAATTTGTTGTTTTAGAGATCAACTAAATAGGACTCGGGGCTAGTACGTCAACTATATGACAATACACTAATTCGCTCAATCTGTTTAAAAATTTTTGATGAGATACTTGAATTTATCTTTCTCCTAGTTATAATTTTTTTCACATGTTAAATACAAACTTAGTTTAGGGATATCCATAAATTAACTTCAAGTATATTATTTTTGTTTCTATGTAACTTCATTCCAGATATATTCGATACTATTATGTTGGTATTAATGTAGATTAGATCTGATTTCCCTAAGTTATTTTCTCATAAAATTTAGAGAGGGATATAGACAAAAAAAATATGAGCAGTAAAATTGAAAATAACACGTGGTAACATATTATTTTCCTTTTCATATTTTGTATTTATCAATCGAAACTTCAAACTATTTCAACTTTAGAGAATAATTACCATTACATCATACACATCATAAGTGGTTGTGGCCTAGTTAAATTTTGTAATAAGCTTCACTAAAAAGAAGTATAGTACACTAAATTTTAAATTTAACGACGGTGGGATTAGTATAGCCCTTGGAAGAATTAAAAAATTGTTATCACGAACTCCGCTCTAGATATTTTAACTATTTTAAAGATAAAAATTATATGAACCAACAAATGCTATTAGCAGCAGAATCACATTAACAGATAGTAGCAACTAAGTTAAAGGCTTTTTGGGTTTAGTTGTTAGTGTTGCCTATTGATATTTTTTTTTTTATTTGAAATGCATACAAATAGTCACAACAAGACGCTCATAGTCATAGATGATCAGTTTAATATTTAATATTTAAAATATTTCATTATTTATGAAAAGTACTCGTAACATTTTAATGCCAAAAATATAAAATACAACTGAAAAAGTTCTTAAACACCCATTAAGTGAGGCTTATATAGCTTACGTACATACATGTAGAGCGTATATTTATAATTTTGTATAACCAAAATGGGTGACCAGCTAATGAAAACGCGTATGTTGATAAGGTATTGATTTTAATATTATCAATTGTTTGGGGTATAACTCTACAGACTACAGTACTTGTGATACTCCCAACTCCCTTGCTTTTTGGATTCAAGCCTCTTCAAAATATTCCCTTGATAAGCTAATCACATTTTTTTATAAATAATTAATATTTTAATCCTATATTTTGTTGGTTAATTTTATACATTTATTGGCATCTAAAGTTTAAATTCTCTAAAATTGTAAATTTTAGTCAATTTCAGTCATTTATTGAGTTTCAATGGTTCAGATTCAATTTTAGTGGTTTGTAAGGTCCACAGTGCAATAAAATCTGAACCATTATAACTCAATGGATGGTTGAAATTAACTGAAATGTACAACTTTAAAGAGTTTGAACTTTAGAGGATCAAAATCCAAACGGATGCCATGTGTAGGCATGATTAAGGTATCGCTAACATTGATATCGGTTCAAAACTGATGACAAATATAGCTTAATAACCGATTTTATGTCATCAAATTAAAATTCTATAAACATTTGGAATTGGCTTATAGCTAGTAGGAATTTGAGAAACTTGAATTCTTTATTAGTTCCATTAGGTTTATTCGTTATTATTTGGTGTATGGCTCCCAGTATTTTAGCATGAGATAGTGTCATTACATACAATAACTGACACAAGTCTCATTATATAGTAAAAAAAAAATGGAGATAATGAAACATGTGTCAATTGCTCTATGATCTATAGAGTGACACTAAATATCGTGACATGTATAAAAGAACTCTACTTATAATTTTTTTATCGTTACTAATAATATTATTTTTCTAAAACAAGAGGAAATATGATGTATATAATACAAAATACACTTTTTTTTTAAAAATGACTCATATGTTCTTACAATAATAATAAAGAAAAATTTTATTTTTCCCGCCCAAGTATGAACTCAAACCTATAATCTTCAAAATTACAGCTTTAAAACTCAATCATTAAACCAAACCTCTCCCTCGTAATACAAAATGCACTTGTCGATAATTTAGAAGGAAAAAAGTGGAGGGCTCTCATCCATTTTGGAAGTGGAAAGGACTCATCTTCTAACAACTACAATCCACAAATCTTGTCTACCACTCGTGACTTTGCTTCACTGCTATTTTAGCCCCACGTTTTCTCTACGTTTGTTTTTTTTTTCCTTTTCATTTTCTCTATGATATGCAAAATTATGGTAGATCAAAATTCGGTTTGGTTCAAAAATTAAACTGAACCATACTAAAAACTATTAAGGGGAAAGTAGAAATCGAAAACTAAACCGAAAAAATTTGATTCGATTTGATTTAATTTGATTTGGTTCAGTTTTTCAATTTGGTTTGATTTTCTTTCCTTTTTATTCCATTTGTCTAAAAACCGAACCAAAACAAGACCAAAAAGTACAAATTTCATAAACCAAAACCAAAACCAAACCAAATATATTTAATTCGTTTTGGTTTGATTCGGTTCAGTTTAGTTTGGTTTTTAATATTTTTCTCTCCCCTATGCAAAACTAATTACTTTTTTGTACATATATTTGCATTAACCATTCCACAATTATTTTTTATTTTACTCAATATCCATAATTGTTCTAAACCTAATTTATTTAATAAAGTAATATATATAACTTTAGTGAAATATATTATATATGGATTAAGATTTTCTAAAGTTTAAAATTAATAAAGTTGTACATTTCAGTTAATATCAATCATCTATTGAGTTTTAATGGTTCAGATTGAGTTTTAGTGGATTATGGGGTCCATAGTGAAATTGAATCTGAACCATTAAAATTCAAAGGATGGTTTGAAATTAACTGAAATGTACAACTTCACCAATTCTCAACTTTAGAGAATCCAAATCCTATTTTATATATATATATATGTATGTATGTATATTTGGAGAAAGAAAAAACAAATGTTTATGAGACGATCACATCAAAAGAAGGAATAGTGGAAGTTTTATATAAATTTTTTATGCACATTTGTTACAAAGAATTTATGTTAGTAATCTGTATTTAATTGAAAAGTTCATTTGAAAAAAATTAAAATAAATTATATTGAAAATACTTATTTAGCATCTAGTGATAACATTAAAAAAAACAATCCATTTATGGTTTAGTAGTAGCGAAATCTCTCCAAAATTGAGAGGTTTGAGATTATAGTTTATTACACAAATGATTAAAAATAAAAAAAACATTAAAAAAATACAAATTAGAATGTAAATGCCGAAAATTTTAATCTTTTTTTTTACTAAAGTATTAAACAAATTCACTTAAAATTTTTTAAAAAATTATATACATCACAAAACTCATTATAATTTTAACTAAAACACAATTATAGGATCCACATTCAATTTTTTTAAAAAAAAATATGAACTCAAAAGCTTGGTTAAATGATCTTAAACGGTTTGAAGCCAAGTTTAATTTATATAAAGCCATGTTTTTTTTTTATGAAAAATAAAGCCATGTTAAATACTCTCTCCATCTACTTTTAGAATTCCTTTTAATCTTTTATTTGGTCCTCTTTTTACTTTATATTTAGATTATTAATACATTTTTTATTATTTTTTTTTCTCGAATTTACTCTTATATTAATTAGGAGAGAGATTATAATTGATGAAATTATAGGTGAGTAATTAATAAGAAAGAGAATATACTATAAGTATTTAAACAATAAATTAATCATTTTAATAGTGTAATAAAAAATTTTATTGATTATGATGATTCGGTTAAATGGATAACTAAAACTAGATAGAGGGAGTAATATTCTATCACTACTCTAACAAGTTAATTAATATTAGCGAGTTTTGAAAAATAATTAAATTTTATTTATAATTGTTGATGATTCCAACTTTGAATATATATAAATTTTTTAAGTTGATGATAGTTCAGTTTTATAGGATGGCATAATATATGTCTACAGAGGTTATTCATTTTGTAGCAACTGATTCATGGGTTCAAATAATCAATTTAAGATTACTATTATTGTCCTTTACATATATATTATAAGTATCCTATGTTTATTGATTACGATTAGAGACCAAAATATTGACTTAAAATAGTGTGTTTGGAAGTATTTCAACAAAAACAATTCTCACATAAACTTAGTTTGCAATGTATATTTAAATAATTGACATTTAATGTGATAATTATTTTTTTTGGATTATTAATTGATAATCAATTTAAAATTACAAACTGGACAAATACATGAAACGACATTCTAACCAAATTGCAAAATATAATGATGATAATGATAATAATGATAATAATAATAATAATAATAATAAACAGATTAAAATTTAAAGTGTGTGACAACCATACTAGAAGAAAATCAATAATGGCATGACTAATTGGCTTCTGCATTACTTTTATTTTTATTTTTTTATTATTAAAACAAGTCTAAATATAATTAAAGTCAATTACAACCATAATAAAAAGTGGACAAGTATTATACCAACTCTCGAAAAATCAGAATTAATTGCACGAGCTAATAAATGCATAGCTTAGTTTGTAGACATGCTAACATAAAACTACTTTAACATTCGGATTTGGATTTTCTAAAGTTAGTAGGTGGTATAGTATATTTTAATTAATCTTAGCCATTTATTGAGTTTTAATAGTTCAGATTTAGTTTTAGTGATTTATAGGGTCCATAGTACAATTAAATCTGAACCATTAATACTCAATGGATGATTGAAATTTACTAAAATATAAATTTTACCACTTTTCAAACTTTAGAGAATCCAAATCCTTAATATTCTGACACTATTAAATGATTTTAACACTATTATTTAAGTTAGATATACTAATTTCTGTAATATTTAATTTTTGCAATCTACATTTCAAACATAAACATCTTAATACACAATGATAAGATAATTTTGAAATTTGAATTTTGAAATTGAATTTTGTTCATCACCATTGCATTTCCTTTTAAATTGGTGTATGTGTAGCTGTATTAAATTCTCATACCAACCAAAACCATAGTAGTATTATTATTGCTATTAATTACAACATAAAGCAATTTCAGAGATCTGCAAATATTACCTGTGAGTCCCTCGATTTGGTCGACTATGTTGGTATATAAAATGGGTACAATCTCTTTCCAATTCATACATAATTAAATTCTTTAAAATTTTTATTTGAAAACATAGTAAAATGCTGGAAATATCATAATATAAAATTAATGAAATGACACAATTTTTAGTCCTTTGTATTAAAATTGTTTTGAAATTCAGAGTCTTTTTTATTCCATTCGCGTCAAAATTCGAAGAGTTTGGAATTCAATCCAAATCCATGCCGATCCATTTACATATAAATATTTTTTTTCTAAACTTTACAATTATTTTCGGTTCATAATTGAAAATTTAGTGCTCACCAGTATATTGTAGCTGGAAAGTGGTAGAAATAGTTGCACCCTTTATATCACAGACAAATAAGTTATAATTTATTTTTTCCATCTGTTTCACCCAAAATTTGACTTTGACTACTTTCAAATTTAATCCAGATCGTGCACATAACTGTGGTGGGTGAAGATTTCAATAAGAATCTTCTACATTCACTAGGATTCGAATTTAAAACCTTACTTAAGCGATAAGCAGTACCAAATCACTTATTATTTGAATCAACCTTTAATAATAATAATAGTTACAGCTTGTAACATCATAAGTATGAGCAAGGAATTTTTTTTTAAAATAATAAAAAAAAAATTTAAGAATCAAATATTAATCCCTGATCATCGGCCCAATGAGTATACCAATTTTAACATCATAAGTATGAGCAAGAAATTAGTTGGATTTGTTTGACTTGGCCAGTGAGAATGGAAATTAAGTCAAAGCAGGTTTTGCATTTCATATACCGACCCACCAATATACTTCCAACAAAATAACAAAAAACATACTAAATTTGTAATTTCTAGAGCATACACAATATGTTGGATAATATATCATTATCATAATTATTCTGAATAATTTTATTTATATTATGCAAGTTAATAAAATTTAACAGGAGAATTTCATTTCACAAAAATAACATGTAAAAATTTATAGTTATATTATGTAAAATTAAAAATAATGTAGATATTTTTATTGCTTGCCATAAAAAATATTTCTAAATATTTGATATATTTTACTCTTTGACCAAAAAGAAAAATGTATCATAGTATATAATTGAATTCATCATTATATATCACATATATAAAAGGGTAAATTTAAAAAATAGGTCGTTTTATAAAAAGGTGTTTGTGGAATTTTTTTTTCCAAAAGGGTGTCATGTGGTTTCAAAAGTTTAAGAGGATTTCCAAAATTTTAAAACCACATTTTGAAGGGTAATTTTGTCCATTTTGAATTGAAATTTTACAGTTTAGTTAATAAAAATATAATACACCTTTAAGATAAAATTTAGAATTTTTTTTGAGAAGTATTAATATTTTTTTTAATTAAAATTTGATTATAACTTTAAAAAATCAAAATAAAATGAAAATTTTCTGAATCTTACTCAAATTTTGATATATAATTCTTAAATAATATAGTTGAAATATAGGAATGTTGAATTTATTGAAATAACTGATATAGCACTGTAATTTCAAAACCACAGACACCCTTTTGAAAACTTTTGAAACCACAAACATTCTTTTAAAAAAAAATTCATAAATACTTTTTTATAAAATGATAAAATTACGAGACATAATTTTTAAGTTTAGTCGGTATAGAAAGAAAGAGAAGACTAGAATTTTTTTTTTTTCTGATCTCAATCATCAGTGAAAGTTATATTATTGATGTGAGACATAATATAAACCATCTTTTTCTTTCTCCAAAAACAACAAGATCCTTGTCTAACAAATAACATACCCACAACTTATATATAATCATATGAAACCAATATAAATAAAAAAGATAGGCTAATTGCAGCCCTTCTCTGACCCCCGTACCCGCGGCTAACTTGTTTTAGCCGTCGGTTCAAACCTGACCCGAAAGAAATCGGTTTATACCTTTCGTCTCTAATCGGCAATGGTCCAAGTCAAATCATTCTCAAAAATCCAATGACACACTTCAATTTTACCCGGTCTAGAACCCAAAGCCAAGAAAGCTCCATGGGTCGGGCTCCAAGAAGAGGTATCCAAATGACAGATGGCAACACCATGGTTAATCTTACTCTTACTATTCGGATCCAAAATATCCGCTTCGTATACCCGGACTTTAGGAACCGAATGGCAGTAGTAAAGAAGGTAAGGGTACAAACTCTGATGGCAAGATACTGACTTGGTCACTTTTCCACCGTTGATTCCCTTGACCGATCCAATCATGATTTTCATCTTTGATCCCTTGACACTCTCCGTCGTACGCGCCGCCACATTCCGGCCGAGTACAGAGGTGGCAAAGTCGATCATATCCTCAGCAGACCCAACGCACCGTTTTGTCTCGCCGGCGCTTGGGGCTCTCTCGCACTCCTTGAGCGCGTCGGAGATAATCGTCTCCATTGAGGAGTTATCAAGCGCGTGGAAAGTAGCCTTCAGTAGGGCAAGATTAGAGGTAGAGAACGGTAATTTGGATGTAATAGCCCGGGGCAAAAACGACCTTTTGGGCATTTTATCTTGAATGTCCGGCATAAGCATCACTGCACCCTTCTTCAGATTAGCTTCCCTGAAGAATTTGCCTGGTTCGACCCATCTATTTACGGAACTGCCACTGTCCCTGATTTTGAGTGTTTTTGTGTCTGAGACTGAGCTTATGTTCGTATACTTTGCAAAAGAGACTCCATTTTTGGCATAATCTTTGAATGTGTTGTTAATTCCATACCCTTTGAACTCAATTTCATGCCCCTGTGCCGATTTGCCGTACCCAGTGAATTTATCGGTCCCTTCATTGAATGATTTGCCGTAATTGCTGAATTTCAATTTCTCCGAATTTGAATTTTTTCCATACGAATCGAATGAATCGTCTCCCACATTTGATTGATCTCTGTAAGACGAGAAGCTCTCGAGATTCCCATTCCCGCCGGCGCCGTAGTTCTTGAAGGTGTTCTGCGGCACATTTCCGTTGAACCCGTATGAAGTGAAATTATCCGAAGCCCCATTTCCATTCTCGCCGTAGTTCCCGAAATCCGACCCGATTACATTCGAATTCTCGCCGTACCCGGTGAATTCGTTGGGTACTCCGTTCCCGTTTTTACCGTATCCTTTGAATGATTCGCTGCCGGCGTTTGTGTTCAGTGAGTAACTGGAGAATTTCTGGGCTTTTCCGTTGCCGCCGTCGGAGTATGTGGTGAATCGGAGATTTGGGACATTCACTTGCTCGGCGTACTTCTTGAAATCGCCGGTGCCGCCTGTTCCGCCGGTGCCGTACGTGTTGAAGCTCTCGTCGATGACATTCCCGTCAGGGGCATAACTGGAAAATTTCTCATTGCGACCGGCGCCATTGCGGCCGTACCGGCGGAAGGAGTCAACCGGGACATTGTCGCCGTCGGAATAGTTCTTGAATGAGTCAGTCCCGCCGGCCATTTCGTTTCCGTAATTGGTGAAATTACGGTTGAGATAGGATGCAAAGTTGACATTTTTGTCGTGTTTTTCAAGGCTGGGGGACAAATCGGGGAAGCAGAAGAGCTTAGCGGCGGAGCAGAAGGCGGGGAGTTTGGTGGAGAGGGCGTTTTGGGCGGCGAGTTTGGAAAACGCGGCGGAGTCCACGGCAGTTAACGGCGAAACTTTGGATAAGAAGAATGACGGTTTCGGTAAACTGTTGTGGATCTCTTTGTCCCAGTACCGGAGGAAGGACGCCTTCGGCGTCAGTGGGCTCTCTCCGGCCAAAAGTCGCCGGGAAGTTACATAATTAACCTGCATTGTTACAATTACAGAGCAATTAACATTTAATTAAAGGGGAAAGATGCGATTTTTATGAAATAAATTGGGAAATAAGTGAGATTTGGGACTTACATTGATAGAGAATGAGATACAAAGGAAGAAGATGAAGAGGGGAAAGGGGTGAGACTCCATTTTTGGGTTTAATTTAGTTTTTTGTTTCCTCAAAGAGTGAGAATGTTGGCGTCTTTGTTGGGTTGTGAGGCCAAGTATATAACGCTGCAGAAAGATAGGGAGTGAGAGATGTTTTTTATTTTTGCTTTTTGTTACTTACTTAATTTTATTAGGTAAGTTTTTAATAAAAAATTTTTATATTAATTCAAGACCTTATTTAAATGATATCAAGTCGTTTACCATTTATACCAAGCCTTATTGAAATTGGTTGTAAATTATTGCATAAATGCCATAGGAAAACATTGGGAAAGGTAATTAATTTAGAGTACGAAGAAGCAAAATGGAAGACAATAACAGTGACAATGGCATTGGCTACATCTATTGACGCTAAACTATGTCTTTGGGGGGCGGATTTTTGTTTGGCATTCTTAATTAGGAGTCGCAATTAATTAATCTCTTGATCTTTTCAATGAACGCTAATCAACATCAATTAAACATTAACTGAATCATTTAAATGGCTGATGTATTACTGCATCTCCACTTAAACTTTTCAAATTATTTTTGGGAAAAGTTTCAAAAATCAATAACAAACAGTTTTAAAATATTATTTTATTAAAAATTTATAAGTGAAACTTTTTATTATACCAGTTTTGATAGCAATCTCAAACATCCTCTTAATATACAATTTATGTTTACATTTTTCTTTTTTAGCCTCAGTTTTAACCTTCTATTGCCACACTCTCAAAATATTCTGTTAAATAATTTTATTTGATACTTTAAGCGTTCCAAAATAATTAAATAATTGTCATTTTCCATCTTGTTTATTTTTATTTATTAATGCAGATTATTAAAGGTGGAAAAGAGACCTATATATATAAAGACATAAATTACAAGGTATCTAATAAGAGCTCTTTTATTGAGCTCTTAAGTGAAATTGGGTTATTAGTAACATCATCAACAAGCACCTACCACTTCCATAAATCTAAACAAGCAAATAGTAACATTTTATTCCTTATCATAAATTTGTTGCATTCCATTTTAATAACTATAATTTCCTCAAGTACAACTATATTCCTCCTTTTTATGCTCAAGAAACAAAACATTAGACCCTAATTTTATATGAAGGAAGACACTCCGTTACCCACTTATATGTAAAAGAAGCATTAATTGATCATTAAATAACCACAAGGCGTAGGATGGTAATTGCAAACTAGGTTGAGAGTTCGGCCTATGATATTGTTTTTTAAATTATTTTTTTAATTAATTATTCTCGTAAATTTTTATAAAATTATATATTTTAATTTTAAATAATATATTTTAATTCTTTATATTAATTAATTAAAAATTTTTAATTTTTTTTTAATCAATGCTGCTCCTTATAAAAAAAGTTTAAAAATAAAGTTTTTTTAAAAAAGAAGTTTGGGAAAGTATAATCAAATTACCTATTTATATTACCATATTGTAACTTTCACTTGTTTATAAGTTTTTTTTGCTCGTAGCACTATCTTTGTGTGCAACAACACATATAAAAACTGAGTATCCCAACAATAGAATTCCCCTCCATATATTCGATTGATAAATTTTTTTTACAAGTGGCAACTAAACTCCTAATCAGTCTAACTGTCCATTTAACGTAAGTAACGATGATCATTTCTCTTTGGGAGTTTGCTTAACTCACTGAACAAATAAAATGCCTTTCGACATATGAGTCTTATTGCTTGTGTCGTTTTTAGTCGACCCGTGGTTAAAATCTTACATCATCTAGTTATGAGCATAAAATATTCATTATATTAATGAAGCAATTTTAACCTCACCCTAACACCTTTTGGTGTTATATATATAAACGGTTACACTAGTGAACTTGTAGCAGCCGGCTCAAATTTCTTGTCCTTTTCATCGTCATCTTTAATGGTTGAGAAGAAGATACTGGTGAGTCTTAGGTCATCTCTAACCCCACGCTATAAGTAGGGTTGGAGTTGAGATTTGGCTCCAATGGGCCGCCAAATCCTGGAGGGTGAATAGTATCTGGCGTGTGGCACTGTTCACCCTCCATTTTTTAATTATTTTTTCACTTTTTAATTTTTAATTAATTTTTGTTGGAGTTTATTTTATAGAAATTAGGTAGAAAGTTAGGTAAAAATGAATAAAATAATAGTATTATAGTTTGGAGTAAAAATTTGGATTGAATGGTTGAAGATGTGCACACTGTAGCAACACCAAAGTATAGGGATTTGGTGTGAAAAAGAGGGTGTGAGGTTGGAGATGACCTTAGAGAGATGTTTTATTTGCACATAACCAAACCATGATCTAATCAATAAGGGTTACCTAGGCGCTATTTTGAGGCTCGCCGCCTGACTTTTCATTCCTCGGGCGCTATTTTGAGGCTCGCAGCCTGACTTTTCATTCCTCGGGTGCTATCAGGCGTTGGACCGACATATTGCCGCCTAGGCACCGCCTAATCCGATTTTTTTCGCCTAGTCCGATTTTTTAAGATACTGATACCTATAATAATTATAGTTCAATTTTTTTCAATTAAAAAAAGGTAGCACAGTTAGTAAAACTAATGTACAACAAAATATTCTCACCATAAAATTTTTATTTTGAATCTCAAATCCTGAAATACTACGCTGCAAACCACAAAAAAAATTAGTGAGGATATTTGTTTTTAAGGAATTGATTTTAATGTTAATGTATTTTTAAGTCAAAATTAACTAAGACTTATATTTTCATGTTCCAAACCATGTTTTTTTTAACTATTATTGTATTATAATTAATTTTTTTTGTTGAATTTATACTTTTATCTATTAATAATTATAAAAAATATTAAATTTATAAATCCATCTAGGTCCCACCTAGGCGTTCGAAACCTTGAATAAAACCAAACCATGATTTAAGTGAAATAAAGTGTTAAAAAAATTGTGATTATAGTTACTATAAGCAAAAAGAAAATAAGAAATAAAGGAACGGCAGAATGGTTTTTGTACCGTTCACAAAGGAATCAATAATTTCAGTAACAAAAATAAAAGGATTCTTCAACTCAATTTCCCATAATATTTTTGAGCTGTTGGAGTACTTTAGGACACTAAATATTCTAGAAGATAAACGATAATAATTCACTTAAAATAAACATTAAGTGGGCACGATAATCCCATTTTCAAATTTGTATATACATATATCATTTTTAAAAATAATAAAATTGGTTAGAAATTAACATAACCTACCCCAATAATGACAAATATAAAGAAAGGAATTGCAAAATTAAATTAAAGCAATTGGTAATACTTTATCAATATATCATTCAAAGGAAACAAAATAAGTCTGACAAAATATTTATATACTAATTCTTTTATCTATTTTCTATAAAAACTATCTAATATTAGTTTTTTATTAACTATGATTTATGATTTAAATTGAATTTATAATTTAATATAAATCTTATTAATTTTCATATAGACCTCATTAATCCCTCCTTAAGAAAGGAGACTCTGGTTGTTCAATTAGCGTTTTTTTTTTTTCATCTGGTTCATCAGAGTTTTGTTCTGACCACATTTAGATACGATATGGATCGCACACTTGACCGTGGTGGGCGAGTTTCTCAATAAATTTTTTTTGTATTCACTAGGACTCGAAGTCGAGACCTTGCTCAAGCGATACCAAACCGCTTACTACTAACGTTTAGACGTTATTTGAAATACATGGTAAATTTAGTGTATATCGAGGTGTTGATAATAAAAAAAATTTCAGTTTTAAATCTCAAACACTGTAAAGAAACATTTAAAAACTTTGCGACTGTTAGGATTGAAATCTCACATCACTCTCCGTGTATCCACTGAGCTTGTATATGAACAGGGTTCTGAAAGGCCTTAACTCGAACGACGCGTTTTAAAGCCGTGAGGTTGGCCCTGAAGGCGCCAAAGCGGACAGTATCGTTCGAGCTGTTTATAATACGTTATCAGCACGATCGCGCTGAGGGGGTATGTTAGGATTGAAATCCCACATCGCTCTCCGGGTATCCACTACTGAGCTTGTATATAAACAGGGCTCTGGAGGCCTTAACTTGAACGACGCGTTTTAAAGCCGTGAGGTCGGCCCTAAAGGCGCCAAAACGGACAGTATCGTCCGAACTGTTGATAACCGTCACGAAATGTAGTATGGAGTAGACTTCTGAAAAGATGGGGTCCATGAACCCAAATCAAACAAAACATAGCTCTGAAACTGTAAACAAGCATGAATTTGGAAATTGTGAAATGGATAAAATTGAAAGCATAATAAGTGCAAAACAACACACATGTGTTTTGAGCACCATTTCATATTTTAGTTATTATTCACTCACAGATAAGCTCCTAAAGCCGCGTGGGTTTACAGGTGTCGTGCCGTGATTGGTTGCTTGTCACTGTTAATCTGGATTTTGAACGCGTTAAGCCGCTCTTAATTTTGTTTTACCATGCTTAATATTTTGGAGCTTCTTATTAAGTACCTTTTCGTGATTGCCTTTTCCAACATGCATTATTTTAATAGGACAGTGACAAGGCTTGTAATAAATAGTACAATTAGCAATTTCATCTATTTATAAGCCCTTTTTGGTAATTTGTTGGCTTCACCAAAATTTTTAGACTTATTCAATCCAACTCGTGATTAGATTATTGTCGGTAATGACTACAAGAGCCCAAGGGATAAATTTCTTACAAGGGAAAGGTAAATTTCAGAGAAAATAATTAAAATTAGAAGAAACTAATAGCAGGTGAATTTATTTATAGTAGTATTGAACTGAATTAATAAATATTTATTTCAGTATAAATTTATACGTATATAGTACTGATAAATACTGAATAGAACTGAACTGAATATAAAATGAAAAGAATAGGGCCTCTATCCGATAGAACAAGGTGCTATAAATGTTTTTAGAAAGAAAGCTTTGAAGCATGGGCAGATCGAAGGGTCATGGTGGTCAAATGACTATCGAAAAATATATCTACAAATGATACTTTCGCCGCTTAAAAGTCTTGGGTAAATTTTTAGCATTTAGCAACAAATATCGTGACGAAATTTTGTTAGTAATTACAAATATTCCAGTTGTGTCGTTAATCTAACGAATTAGATACTGACCAACAAATTTAGTTGGTATTGTATATTTTATAAATAAATTTCAAGTTTATCCTTTAATTTTTCTATCACATACCTTTGTTATTTTTTAGCTTTTGACCCCCTGTAATTAGTACTTAGCTCCGCTAATGCTATGGCAAAGGGTTCCTCGCACTTGTGAAGACCCAAAGGATATGTGTGTGTAAAATTCGTCTACTATCTTGCAGATTGATTAACAAAAATCGTTAACCAATGATTAGTACATAGGGCTAGCTCTGTCGTAGCTTTGAAGGTCTGCAAGAGGTGTCTCGTACCTATGAAGACACAAGGAGTGTGTTCTCGTAAAATTTGTTAGCTACTTTGCAGACCGGTTGACAAATTTGGTAAAACCGGGTTTAACGTTTTCTTACTTTGAATTTGACGAAATTAATCAATTTGAATTTAGTAGTATGATGCTGTGAATCACAAAACATATGGGAGACTAATATACATGAATGTATTATGCTTCAAAATGGTTGCATCACTCGTAGATTTAACATAAACAAAGTTGTTAAAACTTCAAAAGTTAATCGGCAAATTTAACATGTGATTAATTGATAAATTTGTAATGATGTTGTCCATGAATATCATATATCAGAAGAACAAATTAATTGAATATAGTAATAACTTCTTTTATCTTAATTAAAGTGAAAATTCCATGATTGCAAATATTGGTGGATCGATGAACTTGTTTTAGATGTGTCAAATGCTAACATCATTATGATTATTTTCATTTCCTTTTCTTAGTGGATTATATAATATTAGAAATTATGTTTCATCAGTGTGCATATAAAAATCGTTTGGTTCCACCGACTATCGCCTAGCGATAAGCAGAACTTTGAATGAATAATATGTGTTCTATCGAATTTGAAGTATTGACCTGGAAATTATATATGGATGGAGTAATGATTATTTTTTTATTTTCATCACGAAGTGGTTCTGGATGGGTTCCAGCCGTGGACGGTACCTTTAAATCATATCCACATCCAGATTATTCCTCGATCGCCAATTTACAGGTGCCTCGATAAGCAAGATGGATGATCCCGAGATTTAAAGTTACTCCGTATACATTCCAATATTCGATCGTTGATAAATGCTCAAAGATATACTTTTACCTAAACTAAAAGTTGGAGTAATGTTTATTTGAAAATTAAATCAACGCAGCCTACATAAATATTGTGGAAAAAAAATAAAAGTATTTATATGTTGGTTCTAGAAAAAGGATCCCAAAAACCGTATAAATTATGTTGTGAAAATGGGCCTTACCAATAGGCTCCTTAGCAATGAATGATTTTATTTTATTTTACTTACTTTTTTCAAAGGATAATAGAATTTTGGCAATGGAAATGCAAAATAGATTAGAAGAAAAATAGCGGCCCAAAAACAATAACTTAAGATAAGACACAAAATAATTTATGTTATTGATGAAAGTATTTTTTAAGAAGTAGGATTTTTTAGGAGTTGGGGTTTAATTTTTAGTTTTTTTTGATTTAAATTAGTGAATATATTATTTGATCAAAGGTTAATTGGTAAAGTTTATAGGTTACTTTTTAAGCACTAATATAAAGCTAATTTATTTTAGTGGTTGTTGTTTGATGTTTCAGGAGTAATTTTGCTGGTTGCACAATAATTTTAAATTAATACTAAAAATTATTATATAATAAATTGTTAAAGAATCTATAAAACATTAATGTAAAGTCTAGTGCTTAAATGAGCACCAAAATTAGATTTTATTAATGACTTTGCATAATTACAAAGGAGAACAATAAATTGTTTTGTCCTTAAAAGAAGTAGACCATTGATATTAGCCAACTAATACAGATGAGATGAAAAACACACTATATTTGATAGCTCATGCATTGTGCATGAAAATTTTTAGTTCATTGTTTTTGAATGAAAAATTAGTGTTTTTTTTCCCATTTTTTCTTTGCGCAATTACCACAAAAAAAAATCTCGATTTTATCCTAAGTAACTTGAATCGGTTGCCTCTAAAGTTATAAAATCAGTTTTAACGACTAGACTAATAGATTCGACACAACGCTATTTCCATTGGGAACCATTTTTTTTATTAATGAACAATTTATAAAGTCAATAAACAAATATCCATCAATTTATTTGAAATAAGTTATCTGAGAATGAATTAAATATGTGTAAATACTTTATTCCTATTTTAGCAAATCTGACTTTTTTCTGATCTCTAAAATTGATGCTCTAAATATATGTTTCTTCATAATGATCAATTTTAAACATATCCTAAAATTATCTATAAACTTATGCCTTCCACTAAAGTGAACATGGGTAAATTCTTAGTAACATTTGTCCTTTCTTTCAAAATATCCCAATTTGATAGTTTTATCTTGTTTACCGAGTAGCTAATTAATAACATGCATTAATGTATAATATGGTGGATCCATAATATATAATGTTTGGGTACATTTTGTGTGAGCTTTAGGTTAAAATTGTTTGATAATTATAACCAAACATTTAATTGTTTTAATTAAAAGTAAATTTTTGGTTGAATTTTACTTTTAAAACAACAATTATTATGATTTTGTCACGTTGAATACAACACTTTTAAATATAGAACACAATTTGGCATAATATGCAATAACAATCATATTTATTGAATCTAGTTTTTTTTTTAAAGTTCAAATATAATTTCTTTTTTCAAAAAAAATTATGGAAGGCTCCCATGTTCATCATTTGACTATGATAACATTATTATAGAATACGTACAATAATTATTATACTAAATTTTATTATTGTTTTGAAATTAATAAATAAAATTTATTTCTAGGAGCTTGTGTGCTTCACATGGAAGCAGCTGATACAAGGACATAACATGAACCTCAATTGAATTGATTTCAATGGTACATTTAGTATTTTTTGCTAGACAACTTTGTACCTAATGGCCACACTACTTTCAATTTAATTCCATTCATAGAACAAAAGTAAAAAAGGCAAAGCTATATGTTAAGGATAAATAAATCCGGTTCGGTGATATAATTTTTTATTTAATTACATACCATGAGCTCGAATTACATCTAACAAAAACTCTTTATGGTAGTAAGTAATTCCATTCAAATATTTATAATTCACTTGTCTTAAAAATTTCTGGTGCGAGAAATTTCAATTCTGCACTTTCCACCGCTATCCTTTTGAATTGAACAATTATAATTTAATTTCGCCATAAATAACTTTTGTGGTATAGTTTTCGATAATTTATTAGCCCCTATAACATATAAACCATCAGCGCATATTTTTCTTTCCATGTTAATAATTCTCTAAAAATTGCAAAAATTACACATGATATATATATCAGGTGGAAAATTTATAAATAAAAGAATTTTTTTTAAAAAATAAACTGGACCAAAAGCCAACTTCACATTCATAGTTTATTTAACAAATTAAAATCATGGAAATTAGAGATATAAATCAATTGAAGGAAAATTATAATTGAATAGAGTTTTTCTATAGTTACTTTATTTTGTTATAAAATATGAAAATACTTATTATTTTGATATTTTTTTTAATATTTACAAGTATTTTCGTTGAGATATTTTTATTCGGGGCTTAGTCATAGTTAAGGCTCCTCATCTTTCCCAACAAGTGTATTCAGTAGGAATCAAACCTTATTCTCCTCTAACTTATTCAGCATGTATTATCGACTGAGCTGCACCTCATTAATATTATTTTGCTATTTTATATCATTAGATGAGTATTGTGAGATTTGATCCAGCCATAAAAAGTAATAAAGTATTGGTTACTTTGTAATTATTTGATAATTGTAAGCGAACAGTAACAAATACTCCCTCCTGTTCTTTAATTTTCTATTAAATAAAATAATTAAAATAATAAAATTAATAAAACATTTATTACACCATACAAATAACTATTTTATTCTTTATATTTTATACTAAAATTTATTTTTTATAATTTTATTATTACATTACATTATTTAACGATAAATAAAAGAAAAAAATAATAAAAATTACGTAAATAATCAAACTTTATAATAAAATAAAAGATTTAAGAGAGAACTAGAAACATTGAAGGGAGTATAACCCAATGTTGAAAAGTAAAATACAAGTGTTGGAAAAAAGAGTTCCATAAACTGTTATTTTCTTCCTACCTTTTGACCAAATTCTTGCCTTGTAGTTATAGAATACTGACATTTGAGTTATAAGTTAAATATATTAATTTATAATATGTCAGAAAAATAATAAAGATGACAGAGAGATGATCATGGCATGGGATTGGGTATGTCTGTCCCCATGTGAACTCAGTTCTAAAGTCTTCCCCTTATAAGACTTCAAATAACCCTTAATTACCACAATCATTAGTACACCTCTTTTCTCTCTCTCTCTCTATGTGTATATATATTGACAAAATGCATGTAAATCTTTAAAATTTCAGGCCTCTGATCTGTTTTCCAATACATAATTTAGTTTGATTGTTATAAAATTTCTTTCTAATATGAATTGTGATATGTGTCATATTTACATTTAAAAATATGGTAAATTTTTTTTAAAAAAAGTACCTTCTGATTTCAATCATTTACAAAATGAGGTGTGGGGATTTCTTTTTTCAAATGGAATCTATGATTTAAAAAAATTGTTAAAGGGGGCCTATGGATTAACAATAGTGGTGTTATATTGAATATTTTTAACAATTCAACATTCTAATAATTTAACCTTATTATTTAAAAATTAAACGTCATGATTTGAGTACTTTTCGGAGATTTTTTTATTTTTTTTATGATTTTTAAAGTTTATTATCATAATTTAATTAAAAAAAATATTTGCACTATTCAAAAAAATTTAAATAAATTCACCGATATGTATTGTATTTTTAATGACCATCCCACAAAAATTCAAATAAAAAAGAACAAGAATACTCATTTTTGTGGCATAATTTAATATTGAAGATTCTTTATTTGTAAATTTTCTGAAACCATAGACCCTGTTTTGTAAAAAAATATTCCTTATACCCCATTATGCAAATCACACGATACTTTTTTTAAGTTTACATTTTTAGTTGATTGGGGATAAAATTGGTCTTGCAAATAAAAGAATAAATTTTCAGTAAAGAAAAAGATAGCTTATATGTTTAAAGAGGGATGCCATTCAAAAGAATTCCACTGGAAAATGAGTGGGGACTATTATTCCTCTGCAGACACTCGATTCCACTTTAATAGGAGACTTTGAGTTTAAGCCAAATCACATATAAATAAGAACACTAAATTTAGCACAATACCCTTTAGAATACTTTTTTTTCATGAAAAAAGAAAAAGTATAGACAAATATTTTATTCAGATCCAATGATACTTTTTAAAAAATGCTTTAAACCTTTTTTTTTCATTTCCTTCTTAAGAGTTTTATTCTAATTACGTTTAGATTTGATCCGGATTGTTTATCTGGTTGTGATGGGTGAGTCTCCCAATAAAGATTTTTTACATTTACTAAGACTCGAATTCGAGACTTTACATAAGCGATATCAAGTCGCTTACCACTTATACCAACCCTTATTGGTGCTTTACTCCACTTTTGATTTATAATGAAGCGTTTTTTTCTTTTATTTCAACATAAATTACAATCATATTAGATTATGCTAATTATAACCAGAGTACTTAATACATCAACAACATCCTCAACTTGTCCCTAAAATTTTGCTGACTCCCTGAACTTTGAAAGTGTTCCTGCAGATACCTCAACTTTTAAAAGGTGCCCCACTTTGCTCCCTGAATGCCACGTGTCAGCTTATGGTTGGTTTGAATTTTCAAAGATATTATTTTCTCAAATTTTCCCTCTCCAATCAAAAGCTGACTCGTGGCATTTAAGAAGCAAACGGACGCAGTTTTTGAAAGTTGAGGTAGCTGCGGAGACACTTTCAAAGTTCAGGGAGACAGTGAAATTTTGGGGATAAGTTGAGGATGCCGTTGATGCATCAAGTCTAACCACGACGACGATGTTTATGTCAATGATCAAGATTAATATCTTCATTAACCACATTGATCTACTAGTTTTATACTAGCTTTCATATTTCATTTTAACTTAGCATCGGAGAGCTTTGAGTTTTTACCAAACTTAAACCACCCTTGTAAAGGCCTAACTTGTCTCATAGACTATCTTATCACCAGCCTACATTGTTTCCGGACATTACATATGCCATTGATAATTTATTTACCAAATTCTCGGCTCTGCAAAATTAGGAGATAATTTTTTTCAGAAAGATTAGCTTCGTAGAGGCATGTGGTTTCACATGTAATGCTAAAGGGACAATTAGATATTTACAATAATAATAACAATAATGTAGATTTAAGAAACGAAAAATTAAGAAAGATTCTAACAACCACAAGGCCTATAACATATATTAATGTCTGTTTTTGTGTTTTGAAGAGAATATCTCAGTTTGTTGTTGTCTTTACTTGTAAGAAATATGGTATTTTTTTTACAAAAACAGCAGCCCATTACTGTGTATTGATTTTATTTCTTAATTAAACTAATTTATCCTTTGAACTTTCAAATTAAGGTCAGTTCTTTTCAACTTATAAATAGTAGTATTGAATTGAATTGAATTGAATTTATTTCAGTGTAAATTTATATATATACAATATTAAATTGAACTGAACTGAATTGAGCTGAATATAAATTGAAAAGAATAAGGCCTAATTATACAATTTAAAATTATCAAAAAAAATTATACAATTTAAAAGAATTATATCAGAAATTACTTCCACCTTATTTGGGGAAAATAAGAAGACTTGCAAATAGCTCCATACCTATTGATCGCAACTAATTAAGTACATTGGCCTATTTGAAATTGATTAGAGTTATACTACATGGTTTCAATTATTTTAAAAAATAGAATCATAAATATTTTTATTTTGAAATGTGATTTTAAAAGTTAGTAAATAAATGATAAAAAAAATTTTTAATTTAAAATTATGTCACGAAAAAGGGTAATTTTGTCCATTTTGATCTGAAATTTTTCAAGTTAGTTAATGAAAATACAATACACCTTAGTGATAAATGTTGAATTTTTTAAGAAGTTTAAGTATTTTTTTAATTAAAAGACGATAATAATTTTAAATAATCATAACAAAATGGAAAATATCTAGAATTTATCCAAATCTTGATATATAATTCATAAATAACATGGTTAAATTATAGGAATATTGAATTAATTAAAATATCATTTGTAGCATCAGAAAAGAGACATTTTATGATTTTTTTTCCTTTATTTACTAACTTTTAAAACCATAGTTCTTCTTTCAAAAACAAAAATTTATAATCCACTTTTTGAAAATGGCAAAAAATATAGAGTATTTTTTAAATTTATCCTGTATTATAATCTAATTTTTTTGTTTGGTAGATAATATTTCACCTATTATTTACTTGCAATATAGCACGGTATAATTTATAAGTTGCACACATTTGCCAATTTTATACGTAATTTGAGTTTAAAATCAAATGTGGTCCGTTGTCAAGAGCCAAATGATCTATACGTTTTTATAATAAGAATTTGCTATATTAATAAATTGATTCCGAGTCGAAGTTACACATGTTGGTCTGTTGTAATAGATTAAAAGCCAAATGGGCTTAATTAATATATAATGATCAAGCGGTAAATTGACACATAGTAGGGACCAAGAAGTTTTTTGCTCCATATTCTTTGCTTATTTTATGTATTAACTATTAAATCTTTATTAATGAAATGATCACTAGCACTTCAGATCAATTATATAGAAGAAATACAACAAAGGAAAAAGATAATTTTTTTTTGAAGAAAAAGAAAAAAAATATTGAACACGTTTCTTTTATAGAAGATATACATAAAGAAAAGCTTTTCTATTTTGTAACTATAATAGTATTTTTTATATCATTAGTTAAATAGTATGAAATTGATGCAATAGCATATATAAAGTAATTTTTACTACAAAATGAATTTAATAACAATAACAAAAAGCTGAATATATCAAGACTCTTTAATTTATTTCTAAATATTTATTTACTTTTAAATTTTTAAAAATTTTAAATAACCCCTTGAATTTATAAAAAAGTTTAAATAATATTATGAACTTGTAAAAATTGAACTCATTTGCCCTCTAAATGTTACATGTCAGATTTTGATTGGTTTGACTTTTCAAAGATGCCATTTTCTCTCTTCAATAAGAAATCGATACGTGGCATTGAGGGTAAACCGATTCACTTTTTATAAGTTCAATAAGCTATTTAAAACTTTTTTATAAATTCAGAGGTTATTTAAAAATTTTAAAAATTTAGGAAAAAAATAAATATTTAAGAACGAGATTAATTTTATGTATTAGGCTAATAAGAAAAAAGAAAAGAAAGCAAGAATCATATGATAAGTGGGGTGGACATGTATGAGTTGCCCTGGTAAGATATTTTTGATTATTATAAATATATAATGTACAACCACGTGATCTAGTTGAAGTATGTTGGTCTTTTAATTATTCACTTATTTTCTTCAAATTAATAACTTCTGCAATTCAAAAAACAAATTGTCCAAACAAACATTTTTCCAGTATTTTTTTTTTTGAAAAATCAAGGAAATAATTAAGTTCATTTGTGATTTCATAAGATAGAACAAAATATAATTCTTCAATAATTTTTTTTATTTCCATTTATTATAGAAAATGGTTAGTATGAAAATTATACTTACCACAATTTTTAATATAAAAAAACCAAAGCCTGTAAAACAATGTTGGCATAAGATAATCGAACGTTTTTTAATATTTGCTGAGTTTTGATTTACCGAATAATTTCTGATTAGTCTTAACTTCTTATATCAAATTCCTTAATACTATTGAAGATTTTCAACATTGTAGTTAATAGGTTAAAAAAAGTTGATGCGGGATAGACCTGTTCAATTAACCCGAGGCCCGCCTAGCTTGTTCATATCCGTCCTTTACTGGTTGGGCTTGGGCTTGAGTAAATATATTATGTAAAGATATGATGGGTTGGACTTTGAATTAGTATGAAAATCAAGCCCGGTCCGGTCGAATTTATATATTTTAATAAAAATATATGTTTATATATTTATTAAGTATAAAAATATATATAATTAATATTTTTTAAATAATATAAAATATATGGACGGATTGGGCCGGACTTGAGAATGGAGTTCAAAAGTTAAGCTGATCGATCTATGTATGTTTTGATGCCGGCTGGGCTTAGACATAACTAATTTCTTGTCGGCCCTACCAGTAGTGGTGTAGATAGAGGGGGTGGGGGGTGCACGTGACCCACCGCGGGAACTCCTCCCTACTTTCATGTCTTCAGTCTGAGTTTTTTGGGGAGTGTAGCAAGGGCGGTTACTATTTTTAGCTAAAAAACCCTAATCTAAAGGAGAAAGATGACTCCTTTATATTAATTATGAAGTTGATAATTTATTCTAAGTTGAATTTAATTTTTTATACACAATTACAATCTGTCGGATATAAAATCCTGACTACACTACTGCCGACCAAATCCAATCCTAGCCCGACTGGGTCCATTGAACAAGCCTATGTAGGAAGCTCGAAGTTATTTTATTTATATATATATATATATATATATATATATATATATATATATATATATATATATATATATATATATATATATATATATATATATATATATAAAGTAAGATTAAGGCTCTATTTTTTTACATTATAATTTTTTTAATTAAATATATTTTAATATAAATTTATAACTACACATATAATTTAACTGAATTATAGTTCAAAAGAACATGATATAAATTTGGTGCATTTGTTATTTTTTCCCTTTAAACAAGTAAGTTTACGCTCATATGACGTGCATCACTCGTAGGAAAGTTATAACATTTGTCTCATTTTTGTTGGGCTCTCTCTTCTATTGTCCTTTATTTTAATATTTTATATATTTTTTGTTTATTTATTTTAGGCATTATTGTGAAAAAAAAATATCGCTCGAAATTATACATGGTAGTGGCATGTATTGGTTGGTAGGTCCTCGAAGAAACTCTAGAAAAACTAAACATATTCTTTTAGGCTCATGCCCGTTTTATAATTTTATAGTGCTTTTGTGTTCTTTTTCAAAGAAAAAGGAATATAATAATGCTCTTGAAAGTTCATATATTTTTTCTTTTTTAGTGAATCTCAGGAATCCAATATTCGATCTTGTTGCTCTACCACACTTCTGACTTCATCTATGCGTATTAATTATGTCATTTCTATTATAATTTTTTTTACGATAAATGACGAATTTACATATATCAATTAACGAAGTACATTTTAATTGATATATACATTGATTAACCAAAACAAATAAAATATTATACTAAAATCAAAATAAAATAATAAAATACAATACAAAGTTACAACATATATTAAACTCAACTTTACATTATCAGATATCAAAAAACATAACAAAAACATAAGAACTACTGTAATTTTGCATATCATGCTTATATATCTATATATATGACAAGAAATATATATCCAACAATAAATTTATTAAAGTCATAATTCATACTTGAAGAAGAAAATGATGGAAAGTAGGCTCTATAAATTATTGGGTGTAGATTATCTTACAAAAAAAATTAAAAACATATTGATTCCAGATTCGAATTACATTCGAGATGGGTGAAAATTTTTCTTTTTATATAATGTAAGTACGCGAATAAATTAAAAAAAATTAAATTAGTTGGAGAACTAGAAATAAACTTGATCTTGTTGGTAGTATTAGTTGGGCTTTCGACAAAATACAGTTGGGCTTCGTCAATAATTTGTGTTATAGTTTGAGCCTTTTAAGATATGGGCTTATGGGTTGATCTTGATTTTCTCTCCGTAATACTTTTATTTAATTCTTCTACTGAATAAATACATAATTTATTTATATTTTTTTATTTCACAGTGCTCTTTTGGTGTAATAGTTTCTTCATTTGAACATTATCCATCATCATATACACCATATTTATAATGTTGTTTTTATTTTGGGTTCCCCATCTGGTTCAACGGAGCTTTACTGCGACTGCATCCAAGACCCGACTCGGGTCGCGCACCTAACTATAGTGGGTGAGTCTCCCAATAAGGATTTTCTGCTTTCAGTATGACTCGAATTCGAGACCTTGCGTAAGCGATACTAAGTCGCTTACCACTATGAACAACCCTTATTGGTCCAAGTCTATAATGTTGTTTAATGCATGCTGATTAGTGATGAATGAAAAACATACAAACACTTTATTTTCCCGTTGTTTGGTTAGCAAAATGTAATAGAATATAGAAATGAGTATAGTAGGTATTTATTGACCCCTTAAGCTTGTGGACTTCAAGGATAATTCGAGTATATTTCACTCATATTCTTTTCTTATTGGAAAAATGATACCAATCAATTGAGGGTTTCTTGAAAACTGAGATATTTCGTGATGGCCTGATCAACTTTGTTACAACGCCAACACGGGAATATATAAGTATGACATAAATGTCACAATAACGGCTTATATTCACAGGTTGTTATAAGGCTCATCAATTTAAAATGGAAAATTCATTTTTCACTTCTTATTCCTGGACCTCATTTTGAAAACTTTATGTTGATCCAATTAGTGTATTAAGAACAAACCTATGTTCTTGAGTTATTTTATGATGAAATTTATATTAGCTAGAGTTAAATATCTTGAGAGGTATATATTATTATATTTTTATTAATAAATATAGTATGTTTCTCATAAATTTTATGAGAATTTGTTATTTCATAGAAGTATTGGCCTATGATGCGTATGAAATAATAGGAAACATTAGAAAATTTTTGCATTTTCTAAATCTTATGTCATTAATTCTTATCATATATATAACAAATATATAGCATTAACAATGTACGGAGAAAATATTGTTTAAAGAATTACAATTGGTGTGACTTAGAGATTAGGAGTTATTGTAAATTTCTCTATGAAAGCTCTTTTATACACCTGAACAACACAAGACCATACTACAATATACACTTTTTAGCTACTACCACACAGATTCTCAATATTTGAGTTTGCATTATCCTATTGCAACTTCTTTATAAAATAATTTCAATTCAAGTATGTACAGCTATATATCTATACTGAAATAAGTTCAGTTCAGTTCAATTCCTATTAGTTGAAGGATACACTAACTAAATCAATTGAAAAGAATACATGAAATCATTTACAACTATATATGTTTTTTTCTAGAAAATTTTCTCACTTCATAGAAAATTATATGGCAACAAATAATAAGTTGATCGTTGTGATAAGAAGCAGAATATCATTACAAGTTTAGTTTCAAATTATTTTTAATTAAATTAATATATAAATGCTATTTTCAAATTATATCGAGTGTATTATTTAATATATGGTGTTTAAATTTTTTTGACTGAAAACATGTCAATGATATATGAATCAAATGCAATTACAGATATAATCAAAGATGAACTTGAAACATTTAAGTCCCCATACTTGTTGAATAACTTGTTGCTCTAGCTAGCTAGTGCGCGACATGATTCTCAAACCTATTAACAAACACAATTTAAAGAGAAGAAAAATGTCTGATAAGAGATTTACAGTCAGAAAAAATAAGACCTATCACGAAAGATGTTGAAGATCATTATTCAAAGCGTTAACTGCGTTGAAAGCATCATATTCAAGGACAATATGATCAAAGTTGTTCCCCTACAATCAACTAAGAGCTTAATGTTATGAATTTGTTTAATGAATTCATAATTTTTATATAATATATGTTGAAAATCAACTATTAATATAAAGAAATTGTAACAAGAATAGAGAGAATTAAAGAAGAGAAATTTTCTTATTATTTTGTTGGTGTATGGAAGAAGATAAAGGGTTCCATATTTATAGTAAAAATTGGGGATAAATTATCACATAAGGTTAGAATACTATTCAAATGGTGCTAAGTAACTATTTAAATGGTGGCTAAGTAAAAGTTCAACAATAATTCACATCAATTTTACATCAAATTTTAACACTCCCCCTTTGATGTGGATTATTGCGAATGGGGCACTGCCTCATTAAAAACCTTACTATGGAAAAACCCCGTGGGACAAAAACCATAGTTAAGGGAAAACGAGTACAATGTTTACTCCCCCTGTTCGCAAGTTGACTGAATGTCTTTAAGACGACGCATTCCAATGCCGTAGACCAATTTCTTGAAAGTTGAGGAAGGTAAGGACTTGGTGAACAAATCTGCTAAATTGTTACAAGAGCGGATTTGTTGAATACTGATTTCACAATTCTTTTCCAGATCATGAGTGAAGAAGAATTTTGGTGAAATATGCTTTATTCTATCTCCTTTAATGTATCATTCCTTTAATTGAGCAATGCAAGCAACATTATCTTCATATATTACCGTCGAGTTTTCTTTAGTCTTTACTTTGCCACATGATTCTTGGATATGCTTAGTTAATGATCTCAACAATACACATTCGCGACTGGCTTCATGAATCGCAATTAATTCAGCATGATTTGAGGAAGTAGCTGTGATAGTCTGCTTTGTGGATTGCCAAGAAATAGTTGTTCCCCCATATGTGAATAAGTAGCATGTTTGAGATCGATCTTTGTGTGGGTCGGATAAATAACCCGCATCCGCATATCCAACTAATTTAGACTTAGATTCATATGGATAAAATAAGCCTAAATCAGTAGTTCCTCGAAGATAGCACATTATGTGCTTAATTCCACTCCAATGTCTATGTGTTGGTGCTGAACTATATCTTGATAATAAATTAACAGAGAAGGCAATATCCGGCCTTGTATTGTTGGCAAGATACATTAATGCACCTATTGCGCTAAGATATGGTACTTTCGGACCAAGAACTTCCTCACTATTTTCTCTAGGACGAAATATATCATTTTTCACATCAAGTGATCGTACAACCATTGGATTACTTAATGGATGTGCTTTATCCATATTAAATCGTTTCAGGATCTTTTCTGTATAATTTGATTGATGCACCAATATTCCCTTTTCCAGGTGTTCAATTTGTAAACCAATACATACTTTTGTCTTTCCAAGATCCTTCATCTCAAATTCTTTCTTTAAAGAATCTACCGCATTTGGAATCTCTTCTAGAATTCCGATGATATTCAAATCATCAACATAAATAGTGATGATAACAAATTCCCAATTTTCTTATGAAAATGCAAGGACAAATTTGATCATTTTTATAACCTTGCTTTAATAAATATTTACTAAGACGGTTATACCACATGCATCCAGATTATTTTAATCCATATAGAGACCTTTGTAATTTTATCGAGTAAAGTTCTCGCTGACCATATTTTTCTGGCAGTTTTAATCCTTCAGGGATTTTCATATAAATATCATTGTCTAGTGAACCATATAGATAAGCTGTAACAACATCCATTAAGTGCATTTGCAAATTTTCTTGCGCTACCAAACTAATAAGGTATCTAAAAGTTATTGCATCCACTACAGGTGAATATGTCTCCTGATAATCAATTCCAGATCTTTGAAAAAAACCTTGTGCAACAAGTCTAGCTTTATATCTTACTACTTCATTTTTCTCATTTCTCTTTCTTACAAAAACCCATTTATATCCCACATGTTTTATACCTTGTGGCGTTCGAACTACAAGTCCGAAAATATTTCATTTTTCGAGAGAATTTAACTCTACTTGAATCACGTCTTTCCATTTAGGCCAATCATTTCTATTTTGGCATTCTTCAAGAGATTTTGGTTCATAGTCCAAATTATCATTTTCAATATTTATTGCAACATTATATGTGAAAATAAGATCTATAACCATTTTATCCCGATTCCATCTTCTTTTATTACTAATATAATCTATTTGAATTTCTTCATTTTCAATAACTTCAGGTGTTTGCACTTTAGGTGATTGCACTTCAAGTGTTTCTACTTCTAGAAGTGTACTTATATTAGTATTTGAATTTTCAATGAGAGTGTCCTTATTATCATTAACTCTCCTCTTTCTAGGATTTTTATCCTTTGAACCGATAGGTCGTCCATGCTTCAGGCGTATTATCGTATTATTATTTGGTTGTTCTTCAGGAATATCAATAGGTCTATGTGCATTTTCAGCTGGTATATGCGACTTGGTTACTCGTTTTGGGTCAGCAAGTGCATTAGACAACTGATTTGCTAAATTTTGAAGATGGATTATATTCTGAACTTCTAATTTAGAATCTTTTGTTTTAGGATCCATATGAGAAAGTAACGAAGCATTCCATAAGATTGACTTTTCCAAAATTGCCTTTTTGCCTTCTCCCACTAATTTTGGAAAAGTGCTTTCATCAAAGTGACAGTCTGCAAAACGTGCAGTAAACATGTCTCCAGTTAATGGTTCGAGGTATTTTATAATTGAAGAAGACTCATACCCAACATAAATTCCCAATCTTCTTTAAGGACCCATTTTGGTTCGTTGTGGTGGAGAAATTGGTACATATACTACACAACCAAAAACTCTTATATGAGAAATATTGGGCTCATGACCAAAAACTAATTGCAAGGGGGAATAATCATGATAGCTTGTAGGTCTTAAACATATAAGAGCTGCTGCATGTAATATTGCATATCCCCATACTGATGTAGGAAGGTTTGTTCGCATAATCAATGGTCGTGCAATTAATTGCAGTCTTTTAATAAATGATTCTACCAGACCATTTTGAGTGTGAACATGTGCTACAGGATATTCCACTTTTATCCCAATTTACATACAATAATTATTAAAAGTTTGGGAAGTAAATTCTCTAGCATTATCAAGACGAATCGATTTGATTGTGTAATCGGGAAATTGTGCTCGTAATCTTATAATTTGAGAAAGTAATCTCGCAAATACCATATTGCGTGATGATAATAAGCATACATGTGACCATCTAGTTGAAGCAACAATTAGAACCATAAAATATCTAAATGGTCCACATGGTGGATGAATCGGTCCACATATATCACATTGTATGCGTTCTAAAAATGCTGGTAATTCAATTCCAACCTTAAGTTTTGAAGGTTTTATGATTAATTTTCCTTGCGAACAAGCAGCACAGAAAAAGTCATTATGTTGAAGAAACTTCTAGTTTTTCAATGGATGCCCATGTATATTGTCTATAATTTTTCTCATCATTATTGAACCAGGATGACCCAGTCTATCGTACCAAATTTTATATGTATTCGAATCTATAAACTTCTGGTTTATAGTTAAATTGGCTTCAATTTTATTTATAAATGTGTAGTACAGGCCAGATGGAAGAATATAAAATTTTTCCAGTAAGCACTTCTTCCCAAAAGTTATGCTTGTAACATAAAGACATTCTTTACCGTCTTCATTTACAGTTTCAATATGATATCTATTTCTGCGAATATCCTTAAAACTTAATAAATTTCTTTGAGAATTTGGGGAAAATAATGCATTGTTTATTGTATCTATCGTTCCCCTTGGTAAAGTAACATGAGCTCTTTCGGAGCCTTTAACAATTTTCAAGTTACCCGTTATTGTGGTAACGTCTGTCTCACCCTTTTTTAATGTGGAAAAATATTTTGAATCTTTAAGAATAGTATGGGTGGTAGCACTATCCACAATGTATATATTTTCATTAGCCTTGATGTCAATTAATACCGAGAAAGAATTCGTTTTCTTTTTCTTTGACTGATAGTGCAAGCTCGTGCTGATAACGTGTTGAAAATCAACTATTAATACAAAGGAATTGTAACAAGAATAGAGAGAATTGAAGAAGAGAAATTTTCTTATTATTTTGTTGGTGTATGGAACAAGAGAAAGAGTTATATATTTATAGTAAAAATTGGGGGACAAATTATCACATAAGGTTAGAATACTATTCAAATGGTGGCTAAGTAACTATTCAAATGATGACTAAATAAAAGTTCAACAATAATTCACATCAATTTTACATAAAATTTTAACAATATCAAATTATTTACTTAATATAGAAAAATATTGACTTTTTTTTATCTTATTTATAGTTATTTAATTCTAACTAAATTCGATTCCCATTCACTGATTTGATTACCAATTCAAACTTAAGAATCATTATCTAATCTTGATATACATGTTCACGTGGTTATTTTTCTTCTAAGCTTAATAATAATTAAGGGTCCTTATTTCTTTCAATAAATATATTTAATAAGATTTAAACCTTATTTTCTTTTAACTTACTTAACCAACTGAGCTACACGATTAGAAAATTAGTAGCTTAGTTAATTAATTAAAGCTTGATTTACATGTTGTCATTATGATACATCTTGATTCTTGACTCATCCTTCATGTGCGCCTCCCATCTCGAGTATTAGACTGTTAACGGGCAATTTTTAAATAATTGTATCCTCGTGCTAAAATTTATATTTTCTATTGCATGAATGAACATTTTTTTTTTTTTTTTTCATCCGATTTATTAATCTTTATTTTGACTACGTTCAGATCTGATCTGTATCTCATACCTGACTATGGTGGGTGAGTATCCCAATAAGGATCTTTTGCATTCATTAAAACTCAAATTCGAGACCTAACTTAAACGATTCCAAATCTCTTACCAATTAGAACTGTGTATTGCATTAATCAATTAATAAACTTCATTTCCTACAAAACTTTAAAGAATACGAAATATGGAACCGATTTCTCGGAGATTTCTTCCGAACCATTTTTTCGATAGGATTCTTCTGATCCATTTACAAAATGAAATTGCATCGTATACGTCTGTTGATATACCTATTTACCATACCATACCAACTAAACCTTAAATCTCCAGTTAGGTGGGGTCAGCTATATGAATCTTCCGACGCCATTAAATTCTATCAAAAGCGAAATACTCCATTTTATCCAGACGGCGATAAGATGAAACCCCTTGCTCACTTGTCACTACACCAGGTATACCTATTTCTTTAATTAGATTTATAATATCGGTGTGATTATTATATTTTTTTATAATACATTGTGATTATTATATGAAATGTCATTCTAGTTGAATTTAAATAGAAACCAAATTCAAATGTTAAATTCTATTTCATACATTATTAATAAAAAATATGTAAAATTAAATTACTTCCCTCTATTCTAAACTCTAGCAGCTTCGCTATCCTCTCAATTTTTTAATAAAATTTTATAACTTTATTGAGATATAATTGAATATAGGTTTCCTATCGTATACTCAGTCTGCATTGCCAACTAAACTACATATGGTAAGTGAAGAAAAAACTGTTGCACATTATATTTACTCTCATATTTTTTTTGTTTTTTGTTTTATCATTTTTAGGTATAGTATTTTTTGTTTTGTTTCTTATGATAAAGGATTGAAATTCCATAATGCGACCGTTTGTTTCATTTATAGATCCATTGCTATAAATGTAGAAAATTAGTTGCTTAATTGATTTATTAATTACCCCTTCAATGGTTTGATTACCAATCCAAGCTTAATAATCATGATCTAATCTGGATAGGTTCACGTGATTATTCAGGATTTTAGTGATATCCCCGCGGTGATCCTGACCAGCAAACCATTTATTTATATATTAGTACATTTTGTAACACAATTTAAATGCAGAAAATTAGTTGCTTAATTAACTAAAGCTTTAATATCCATATTATTTTTATTTACAGATGGTACATTTTGACATAATTGGACCTTGTACTCATCCTACATGTGCGCCTCCCATCTCGAGTATTAGAAAAATGAAATTATTAACGGGTAAATATTTTTTAATATTGTATCCTTGTACTATAATTTATATTTTATGTGACAATATTAAATTAATAGAAAATTTCAATTTAAAAAGATTCATCTATTATAGTCTGGTACATGACTCGGGTCAGATCTAAATATGGTCAGAGTATAATCCGGTTGAATCAGATGGACATAAAAGAATTTGATCAAATGCACTTAAATAATTAAATATGAAGGAAAATCTTCATCTCATTCTAAATATAATTTAAATCTATACCCTTTAAAATAACAAATTCAATCTTTACCATTAAATTAAAGTATAAACCACTATTTTCTATAAATTATTTAACTTTAAAGAATATGAAATTTGAAGGAAAGATTTTTTTCCCATCCATTTACATTGTATGATAAGAAGCAAAGAAGGATATGACAAGCGGGCCATCTTGACTAGACATGTTCAATAGCCGAGCTTGTATTGGATTTGGTTGGACCGATATTAATATTATTTGGCCTAAATTTAACTCAGTCTACAGAATTTTGATATGCAGATCAGGTCAGATTGGACTTAAATTTTGAACTTCATTTTTAAATCTGGCCTAATTCGTCCATAAATTAATAAATACTTTTAAATATATATATTTTTATTTAAAAATTAAAAATTATATATATTTTATAATTAATAAATAATTAAATATATATTTTTTATTAATATAGATCGGGCTAGGCCGAACTTAAATTTTCATATTAAATCCAAACCCAACCCAATATATCTTCGGACTTTGGTGAGCCTGAATCGGGCCGGACTTTTTATATAATATATTTGTCAAGCCCGACCTATAAAGAACGGATCTAAACGGGCTAAACGGGGTCGCGGATTTTTTGAACATGTCTAATTTGAGTGGGGCCAAAATAGTTCCCTTTGTAGAAACCCTTAAAATTATTACTATACTTTTGTTTGAGGTTATTAAGTTACAAATACAAAACTTGCATTGTAAAATTTCATGTATATTTTTGCACTACAATAACTCATTTGCCCTTATTCCTTCAAATAATTTTCCAAAATTGATATACTTAATAGAGAATAAGAAAGAAAAAATCAGTTATCATCAGCTCTTCAAAATGTCAACAACACTATTTATTAATGTACTTCTCGTTATCCTTATTCTCCAAATTTTGAAACTCATTCAATTTAATAAAACAACTCTAGTTCATTTTCAATCCAATCATTTAACCCTTCTTCCATATCTTCAGTAATCATTCAATTCCATTTGTGTAGGTTCTAACCTTAATTACTTTAATATTGTAATTTCAAATTTGTAATTCTATGATTTTCTTTAATCTATCAATAAGTATAATTAACAAAAAAAATACTGTAGTTTATTGATTGGAATTTAAATTTTTGCAGTTAGCCCCCTTTTAGTGTTCAAGGTTAAATACTATTTCATATATTGCAAATATAAAATAATTAAATTACTTCCTTTCATTCTAAACTCCACTTCTTTCTCCTCTCTTTTATTTTAATAAAATTTTCAATTGATAAGGTAGAAGCAGTTCTCTTTTTTTTTTCAGCTTACAAGTAAATTTATTGAGATAAAATCGAATTTATATTTTCTATCACACACTCAATCTGTGTTATTAACGAACTACATCTTATAAGTGAAGAAAAAACTCTATTGAACGTTCTATTTTCTCTCATAATAATTTTTGTATTTGGATCGTTTTCTTATCTTTCATTTTTGTTTCTTATTGAACAGTACAACTTCCTAATGTTGTTTTCTTCATTTACTGACTCATTGTTATTCAACATGATTTCGATAGTTGTACTAATGAGATGGACGACATATGTTTCTAGCATAACATACATGTTAAATTTTTAATTTTTGGACTCAAAATCTGTTTCTTTAAATAAAGATTAGTTCAAATCTACAAAGATGGCTACCGATGATGCATGATCAATGTTTTTTCCAAAAAATATATAGTGATAATTATTTATAAATGTTACTATTAATAACTATTTTCGACAAGTAAGATTATTATAATCCTTACTATTATAAACAGCTTGACACCCCTCATTGCGATCGTGCTGATAACGTATTATAAATAGCTTGAACGATATTGTCCGCTATGGTGCCATTTACGGCCAATCACACGTCTTTAAAACGCGTCGTTCAAGTTAAGACATTCAAGACCCTATTTATATACAAGCTTAGTGGATCCTCCAAAAGCGATGTGGGATATTCATTCCTAACACTTATAATAATAATTAACATTATTATTCGCTAATATCATATTTATTAATTTTTTAAGTATTTACAAGTATCTTTATTGAGATAATTTTGTCTGAGGCTTAATTACGGTTATGACTCCTCATCCCTCCCTACAAACGTATTTAGTGGGATTTGATCCTAGTTTTCCTTCCACTTATTCAGTCTGCATTACTAGAGGAGTTACACCTAGGGCAGAGCAAAATTTGGTTTGGTTCAAAAACCGAATCAAACCAAATCAAATCGAAAACCAATAAGGGAGAAAATAGAAACCGAAATAATTTGGTTTGGTTTGGTTTAGTTCGGTTTTTTGTTTTCTTTCTTTTTTATTCTGTAATTCCAAAAACCGAACCGAACCGAACCAAAACCAAAAGTCTCAAATTTCATAAACCAAAATCGAACCAAATATATTTTGTTTGGTTTGGTTTGGTTTGATTCGGTTCAATTTTTCGGTTTGGTTCAATTTTTTATTTTTTTGCTCTGCCCTAGTTACACCTTGTTGGTATATTATATTTATTACAAATTATATACTTATAATTTTTCTTTATTATTAATATTTATATTTATTAATTCTAATTATTAATAATTATCATTTATGATTCTTAGTCTTAATTAATAATATTAAAGTCTAAATTGAACTAATTTAATTTGATATAAACTGAACTTAACTTAACTGAATTGAATGAACTTGAACTAGATTGAAATAATATGTGGAAGTGTAGATTATTCAAAAAAATTTATTTATTAAACAAATTCCAACTATGCACTATGAAAACAAGTTCTCTACATTAAAAAATAACAAAAATGGCTTCAACTTTAACCTATTACAACTATATAAAGATAAAAAAAGGAGCCTATTTGTGCACTCAAAAGTTTTGAAATATGCATCAATATTCCATTCCTTTTATCTTCTTGCTTTTCCTTTTCTCATTCCTTCATGAGGTGAGCAATAAAATTAATTGCTATTATATATTTTTTTTTTGATAATAATCGATTTTTGAAGAGGCTACTTTTACCCTATTGTTTTCATATTACACTTGTTAATTTGCCTTTATAAACTAATTTTACTTATAATTTGCTAAATGCAGGTTGAAAATGGCAATGCAGCCATGGAGAATCCATTAACTCCAAAAGCATACTTGAACCGTTACTGGAAAAACCATGTCAGCACCTCTTCAAACTTGCCGCCATTCCTACTTTCAAAAGCCTCGCCGCTAAATGCAATAAACGCTGCTACTTTTTCCAAACTCGCCGCTGAAAACTCCCTCTCCACCCAATTACCCGCCTTCTGCTCCTCCGCCAACCTCTTCTGCTCGCCGGCATTATCCCCCAGTCTCGAAAGCCACCCCAAAGACTCCAACTTTAACACCTACAGCAACCAACCCAATTTCACCAATTACGGCACCGATCGCGGGAGCGGCGTCGATTCCTTCAAGAACTACTCAAAAAACGAGAACGAAGCAGCCGACACTTTCCGCCGGTACAGCCGAAACTCAGAATCTCATGACGACAAGTTCTGCCTGATTCCAACACCGCAGTCGACAATTTCAACACTTACGGCGGCGGCGCTACCGGCGGCAAAGGCGAATTCAGCAACTACCACGATCATGTTAATGTAGAAAATGGCCTATTCAATTCTTATTCCGATCAAGGAGAAAGCAGATCTCAGACCTTCTCCAATTATGTACAGGGTGGAAATGTTGGTGTTGAATGGTTTGTAAGTTACAGTAAGAATGCTGATAAATCCCCTAATGATTTTACCAAATATGATGCAGCAAATTGGGCAGAATCTAATTTCACAAATTATGGAAAAAATGAAGGAGAAGGTAATGATAATTTCAAGCTCTATGCGTGGGAGGGAAATATTGTAACAAGCTCATTTCAAAGCTATGGCGATGGGGGCAAAACTGGTAAAGAGACTTTCACTAGTTACTCTGAATCCAAATCCAACGGTCCGAGTACAGATAAATTCAAATCATATGGGAAGAATTCAAACGGAGAAGAGATCAATTTCGCTAGATATTCCGGCTCATCTTTTTACTTCGGCGATAATTTCACCGGCTACGGCGAGGGAGCTGAAGGGCAAAAAATCAAATTCAATACATACGGGGACGGACCCACAGATTTCAAGAAGTACGCCAAAAACGGCGTCAATTTTGCCAAGTACAACGTCATTTCACCTCCTCCGGCACCTTCATCAATGGCGTCGAAATTGGTGGAGCCTGGAAAATTCTTCAGAGAATCGATGCTACAAGAAGGGAAAGTGATGCCAATGCCTGATATTAGGGACAAATTGCCTAAACGGTCCTTTTTACCTCGCTCAATCGTCTCTAAATTGCCGTTTTCGTCCCTAGATTTCGGTATAATCAAAGGAATCTTTGTTGACCAAGCCATGGAAACCAAGATTCTCGATGCGATTCAGGAATGTGAGAGAGTGCCGAGCCGTGGCGAGACTAAGCATTGCGTTGGATCTGCTGAGGACTTGATCGATTTTGCCACGTCGGTGCTTGGACGGAGTGTGGTGGTCCGTACAACGGAAAATGTGAACGGGTGGAGCAAGGATATAATGATTGGAAAAGTGAAGGGTGTGAATGGGGGTAAGGTGACGAAGTCTGTGTCTTGTCACCAAAGCTTGTATCCGTATTTGTTGTATTATTGCCATTCGGTTCCTAAAGTTCGGGTTTATGAAGCGGATATTTTGGATGTGGAAAGTAAGGTGAAGATTAACCATGGTGCGGCTATATGTCATTTGGATACTTCGGCTTGGAGCTCCACCCACGGGGCTTTTGTTGCGTTGGGTTCGGGTCCGGGTTTGATTGAAGTGTGCCACTGGATTTTTGAGAATGATATGACTTGGACTACATCTGATGAATAATCAAGTTGTCAGCGACATCGTTTTGTTGCCTGCTGTGTTGTATTTTTTTGGTATTGTTATAATATTGCTCAAACTGTGTATTATGATCCATTAATGACATATTCTATGAAGAACAACTAGATGTATAGGTCAGTGGGTAATCATGATGTTTAGTTTTCCATGTCTGAATTCTAGTGCATTATGCATATCAAGCTGTATGCCACGAAATTATGTCCCAAATGAGATTAAGGAACTCAAATTTAAATTTTAGAACGGCAATTAGAAACTTTTACTTGGATGAAGGGACTGTACTTATATACTAGTAGTATTTGCATCAGATTTTGGAATTTAACAAAAAGTTATTGAGTTTGATGTTGTATGAGCTCAACTCCACTGAAAGACTTAGATGTTGAGGCCAACACTTTTGGTCAAAAGATTCTGAATCATAAATAAATAATATTAAAAAGTGGTATATAAAAATAGAAGAGATTGAATTATGCTCATTCAATTTATTAAACTCTTCACTCTTGATACACATATTCTCTATAATTCTATTCGTGCCTTTGATGCATATTAAACACATTAGTTAAAGAATCAAGGCTTAATATATTCATACTTAGCCCCCTCAACCTGATAACTTTTATCACTTAACGTCTTAAACTTACAAATATCTTTATCAACTCCTTGAACTTGATAAAAGTATTCACTGTATTTCCCTCAATGTCACGTGTACCTTCTGATTAGAGAGATGAAAATAAAAAATAAAAAGTTTTACATCTTTAAAAAGTCAAACCAATTACAAAATGCACGTGGCACTTGAGGGTTACAATGAATACTTTTACCTAATTAAGGGGATTGATAAAAACATCTATAAATTAAAGTCACCAAATAATAAAAATTATCATTGTAAAATTTTCAAATATGTCTTTCCAATCTAATTTTAATTGTGGTATTTGAGTAAGTGTGAAACCAAAATTTTTCTAGAACACTTTTTTTAAAAATTATTTTATGGGGCTTACAAGAATAATAAAGAAAAATTTCATCCCACCTCATTCATAAGTGGACTCAAACATATAATTTTTAAGATTAAAATTTTAAGGCTCAACTAATAGATCAAGTTTTTACTAGTTTAAAAACACTTTGATAAACAATAATTTTACCAACTAAATTAACCATTTAAATGTAATGTAAAATTTATATAATTCCTCGTGCTTACATAAAAATTTATTTTAACTAATTAATATATATATTTCACTAATGCCACCAAAATTGAAATTAATAAATCATATTTCTTAAGAGCAAATTGGACTGTGGGGGTATTTGACCTTATCCATAACCATAAGACAAACATGCATATATAATAAAAGTATAACAATCTACTAACAATCTTCTTATTAATGATTGAATCCAATTGCACACATTCAAATAATTTCTCATAAAGTGCTTAATTGAAAACGCCACCGTATAAGTACACCTAGACACCCTAACCAGCACATTTGTAAGTGCGTTCTTTCCTACTTATTTGAATGCAATGCAATTTATAACTATAGTTAATTAACAGAAACAAAATTGAAATTAACTCGAAAAAAACAGAGCTCAAGAGAACAATAATGATACATCAAGCTACACAGCAAATGACCAGCAAAATAAACATTGATGACACTACAGAGAATGGCCAGCATCCCTCAAAGCAAAGCAAGTTTTGACATATAATTAAGACATTGTGGGCAACAAGATTACTTTTGGTATATAGAACAATCAGAAAATAGAACTCTAGCATGCAATTAATTTTGAGTTAAGTTTTAACATTTCCATGATCATAATTAATAGTTATAAATCTATAGAGTATGAGACCTTGTTCTCTTCGACTACAATTTCATTCAGTTAATTATTTAAGACCACTTCAGTTCAGTTCAATCCACTGCAGTTTAGTTCAGTTCGACTATGCGCAGTTATAAATTTACATTAAAATTAGTTCAGTTCAGTGCAGTTCAGCCCATTTCAGTTCAATTCAGCCCATTTCAATTCAATTCAGGTGATAGGTTGTATTTGTTGAAATCTGATTCAAAATCAGTAAAAACATATTTTAGATTATTATTTAATTTGTTTGGATGAGATTTGATTTATTTGAATCTGAATTCATATCTATTAGTTTTCATATCATTTATCTTATAAGCCTATAAATGGGTCACAATATCTCATTAATAAGAGGTGCCAAGGGGTGTCAAGGTTAGTGTATCTTGCAGTATTCCTTTCCTCAATTTCTCATTCTCTTAAAAAACGCTATCAGTGGTAAGGGACATGTGAATGTGACATTTTCTTTAAATGGCAAGCTTATGGAGAGAAGGGCTCCAATAGGCAAATGTAGATGAGAAGGGCATCAACATGTTGAATGGTGAGAAGGGCATCATGTTGGGAACTGACAGTCAAATTGAACATGCATAAGAGGCATGGCGGAAATTCAAAATTTTGTCCCTGTCCCTAGGAACTCCTATTGGTTGCATATAAATTAAATATAGCCTTAACTAAATAATTCTCTACCTAGGTTAGTATGCTAAAGGACTAGGCATACCATAATTCGAAATTATATCCTAGCATATTTATTTTTATACTAAGCATGTTATAACTCTAAGTTATAACCTAAGCATAAAATAAACTAAGTATGAAAAATAACCTAAGCATAATTATTAAGTCTAAAAACACTTAAAGAAAAAAACTTAATAATTAAAAGAGAAAGAAAAAGAACTTATCAGTTGAAGCGTGCTTTTGCAGGACCTTCTTGCACAAGCCTCCAATCGTAGCATAGCCTCTATCAGTATCCACACGAACCCCACCAACCAAAACCTCCCAAGGAGGAAGAACTAAGAAGCCTCAAGTAGTTGCTAGACCACTCTAGAAGCCTCACCCAAAAATATAAATTAGCGGTGCCCCGAATAAATTCAGGCTCCACAAAATTAACTTGCTCAATTACCCAAGAGATTAATTATCTCGCTTAGGATTTATGCTTTGAGCAATTTGAAAGAAAAGAGGATAGCCTATATATAGGCTTGGGGGGAGCAAAATTGCTCCCCCTTATTCGATGTGGGGTGGGAGTAATTAATTACTCCCATCCCATGTGCACACAGCGTGTGTGCCACAAGTCAACATGGGCTGCTCATGTGCAGCCCATTTTCATGGGCTGCTACGAGCAATGCCCAGCATTGCTCGCACACCTTTCGATGTACTTCCGCACACTCGAGCCTGTACAAAATACTTTATACTCTCTATCCAATTAAACTCGCCAATGCAAAATTTCCCTTTTAATCCTTTTTCAAATATTTATTTTCTGACCCTAATAAATTAGTCACCAGTCAAAATAAATTTCTTGGTCCAACCAAAATTGATCTAATCAATTATAATTTATTTATGAATCTAATTAATTAGTTACCGGTCAAAATAAATACTTTGGTTTATCCAAAATTGATCTAATCAATTTTAACCAATCAAATAATATTCCAATTATTATTTAAGTTATATATTTTGTAATAGAACAAATCTATTAGTTCTTTAATTAGTCCAATGAAGGTCCAATGTGTGGAACCTTATAGGATCCCAAAGTATTGAGCTGTTAAGGCTTAACCAACCCTTGTTCTAATGGAACCATTGGCTCGATGCTCTAAACCGTGAATAAAACTCGATTACATTCAATGACTGTAGTACGCCTCTAGCAAGGGTCTACCATCCCCCATTACTCGGAACGTCATTTATGCTTATGACTTAATCCCAGTTAATGCAATAGTTATCCAGTGCGATAAATTCCTTCCATTCTTTAATATTAGTACCATCTGGTTTATTGGGTTCGGTTAAAGTGTTAACCCACTTCTAGCAAGGTTGCTCCAAGCTATCCCAGTTATTTACTTGTTACCGAAGTATATTGCATTTTACCATAGTGTGTTTGACTAGAAACCATTTCTATCAAACACATGCCCTGATCAGAGGTTTATGGCAATCATCACTTTAACAAGTGGCCAGGTACAACTCCTTAATATATCCGGAGCGATGGATTCTTTCCAACTACTCAGCCTACCAACGTGCTGTCATCACTATACCCGTAATCACCCTAAATTAGTGAGTGCATAGTAATGACCCAAAGTATAACAATAGTACCACACAAGGCAACTAGCATCTCAAGTATGAGAACATTCACAAAGCTTATTGCATGAAGATAAACACTAACGCATTGATATTTATACCAAGTGTTTATCTTGCTGAGGTCTCTAATATATCTCCCAGATATATCCATATGTCAAGCTTAAGGCACCACCTTCAGTCTTTAGGAGATTAACTGCTTGGACCCTTTCCAAGGAAGTTGACCACATGCTAGTCTTTCCGTTTCATCAATATCCTTTCTTGATGAAACTGTGACTAGGGATAGTTTAGACATAATCATAATTGCACATGAAGCAGGTTCCGCCAAATATAGTCCAACTATAATTTATCTGACTTCATGCTATGATATGTCAAGGACTTTTGTATACATACATCAATGAATATATTTTAACCAGCTATAATATATATGTATAGAAACACATTGATATAAACAAAAGAACAAATGCCTTTATTGATTAAATAAATTATTCGTACTATTACATAATTAAGATATATCGCCCTAATTGCCTTAAGGGCATACATCATATCCCACAAACTCCCACTTGCACTAAGGCCAATTAACCATATGTTTTAATCCATGTGCTTTAACATGCTGGTCATGTTTGACTTGAGTCAATGGCTTTGTCAGACTATCCGTGAGGTTCTGATCAGTGGGCATATATTCTAATCTTATTATCTTAGCATCAATAATCTCCCTGATTATATGGTACTTTCTGGATACATGTCTGTTTTTCTGATGAGACCGTGGTTCCTTTGCCTGAGCTATGGCACCATTGTTATCACAATATAAAGTAATTGGATCAATAACCTCAGGCACCACACCGAGATCACCAATAAATCCCTTTAACTAGACAGCTTCTTTTGCTGCTTTGCATGCAACAATGTATTCAGATTTTATGGTAGAATCGACAGTAGTTTCCTGCTTTGATAGTGAGGTCACCTTCTCCATAAATCAAGAACTCATCCTTAGTCCTTCTCAAGTACTTAAGGATTTTCTTGATGGCCATCCAGTGCTTTTCACCTGGATCTGATTGATATCTACTCGTAAACCTCAAATCCTAAGAGACATCCGGCCTAGTACGTATCATAACATACATGATGGATTCTATCACGGATGTATAGGGTATATCCTTTATGCTCATTCTCTTTTGAGCTGTCTTCGGACACTCAGCCTTAGATAGGTTAATCCCCTTTGTCATCGGGAGATAACCTTTCTTAGAATGCTCAAGGTTGAACCTATTCAATGCCTTATCTATATATGTACTTTGAGAAAGACTTAACAGCCTCTTGGATCTATCCCTGTAGATCTTTATACCTAGTATAAATGCTGCTTCACCAAGGTCTTTCATGTAAAACTTTCTTGACAACCATACTTTAACTTTTTGAAGAAGAGAAATGTCATTTCCTATTAGCAGAATGTCATCAACATACAATATTAGAAAAGTGACTGCACTCCCACTAACCTTCTTGTAAACACAAGGTTCATTTGCATTTGGGCAGAAATCCAATTCCCGAATTATCTGATCAAACCTTATATTCCAACTCCTGGATGCCTGCTTAAGTCCATGAATGGATCTTTGTAGCTTGCATACCTTCGAGCCATTTTAAGATGTAAAACCCTCAGGTTGTATCATATACACATCTCGATCTAAATCCCCATTCAGGAATGCTGTTTTTACATCTATCTGCCAGATCTCATAATCGTAATGAGCAGCAATGGCGAGGAGTATCCTTATGAATTTGAGCATGGCTACCGATGAGAAGGTTTCATCATAGTCAATACCTTCCTGTTGACTATAACCTTTCACATCCAACCTTGCTTTATACGTAATTATATTACCGTCCATGTCTGTTTTCTTCTTGAAGACCCATTTGCACCCAATTGGTTTAACCTCTTGCGGTGCATCAACCAAATTCCAAACTTGGTTCTCGTACATAGAATCCATTTCTGATTTCAAGGCCTTTTGCCATTTATCAGAATCTGAGCTTTTCATTGCCTCATCATATGTCCTTGGTTCATCATCCTTCATAAGATATAGTTCCTTATCAATAGTGATGATAAAGCCATATCTATCGGGACCCTTATGAACACGACCTGATCTTTACAATGATCGTGTTTTGATAGATTGTTCTTGGATCACAATCTCTTGTGTATCTAGAACGGGGTCAATCAGTTGATTGTCTGTCTCTTTCTCTTGAACTTCTAGTTCAATATTGCTCCCACTGACTTTTGCAAGTAAGTGTTCATTTTCTAAAAAGTGAGCATTCCAAGACATAAATACCTTTTGTGCTTCTAGTTGGTAAAACAGATATCCAATTGTTTCCATTGGATATCCAATGAATAGACATTTATCAGCCTTGGCATTTAGCTTATCTAACGCTATACTCTTTACCATGGCAGGACAACCCCATACTCTTAAGTGACTTAGAGATGACTTTTTGTTACACCATCTTTCATAAGGTGTAAAATCAACTAATTTAGAGGGCACTCTGTTTAAGACATAAATTATGCTCTCCAGTGCATATCCCCAAAAGGATTTACTAAGAACTGCATGGCTCATCATGGACCTGACCATATCTAAAAAAGTCCTATTCCTCCTTTTTGGCACTCCATTGTGTTGGGGTGTATAAGGAGGGATCCACTGGGGAACTATCCCCATTTTCCTTTAGATAATCCTGAAACTCCTGACTTAAGTATTCTCTACCTCGATCTGATTGAAGTGTTTTAATACTTTTCTCAAGCTGTTCCTGTACTTCAGTTCTGAATAGTTTGAATTTTTCAAAACTTTCAGACTTGTGCTTCATCAAGTACTAATAACCATATCGTAAGTAATCATCAATAAAGGTTATGAAGTAGGAGTATCCTCCTAGTGCCTGAACACTCATTGGACCACACACATCAGTGTGTATAAGTTCCAATGTACTCGTGGCTCGTTCACCCTTTCCTTTAAAGGGTAACTTTGTCATTTTTCCTTTTAAATAAGGTTCGTAATCATCATAAGACTCCAAGTCTATTGGGCCCAAGTCTCCACCCTTATGCAACTTGGTTAATCGATTTTTGTTTATGTGGCCTAAACGGCAATGCCATAAGTAGAAGGAATTCTCATTATCTAATTTAACTTTCCTCACATTGTTTATATTGAAAACTTCTATTTCAGTATCAAGAATATAAATGCCACCTTTCAACATTCCATAACTATAAAGAATATTATTCAAACAAATCTGACAATTATTATTCGAAAATAAAATTTCAAATCCTTTTGCTGCTAAACATGCAACAGATATAATATTCTTAGTAACACTTAGAATGTAGTAACAATTATTCAAAACTAAAACAAGTCCACTTAGCAAAATAAGACTAAAGCTCCCTACGGCTAATGCAGCAACTCTGGCTCCATTTCCCATGCGTAGGTCCATCTCCCCTTTTGCAAGTTTTCTACAGTTCCTTAGTCCCTGCACAGAAGTACATATATGAGAACCACAACCAGTATCTAATACCCAAGTGGATTCTCGTGGAAAAGTAGCAAAGTTTTCAATTACAAACATACCTAAAGTAGATGCCTCTGTAGGCTTCTTCTTCAAATGCTCAGAAGCAGGAGCTTTGCAATCTCTCTTCTAATGTCTCGGTTTCCCACATTGGAAGCAGACATACTTAGATTCCTTCTTTTCATTCTTTTTCTTACTAATTCTTTTCTTGGCACTCAGTGCCTGCTTCTTCTTCTTAGAAGCCTTGCCTTTTTCAACCAACAGTAAAGGTTTCTAATCCTTCTTGATCTGAGGTTCTACTATTTTCTGCATGTTGATTAATTCAGGGATAGTTGATTTAATCCTGTTTATATAATAGTTAGTCACGAAGCCTGAGTAACTATCTTTCAAGGACATCAACACAAGGTCAATGCTCAAGTCATGATTCATCTCGAATCCCAATCGATTCAGCTTCTCAAGGTATCCTAAGAGTTTCAGTACATGCTAAGAGGCAGAGGTGCCAGCCTACATCTTGGTCCCGAAAAGGAGCTTGGAAGTCTCATACCTCTCTGTCCTCCCCCTCTCCGAAAAGAGTTCTTCAAGATGGAGAACCATATCCTCCAAGGGCATGTTCTCATGTTGTTTCTGAAGCTCAGGATTCATGGACCCCAACATAATACACATGGCAATCTCACAATCTTTCCTGTACTTCAACCAGGCATCATGTTCCACATGATCCTCAACATCAGGTCCTACAGGGAAAATTTCACTAAAGACATAGGCAATTCCCTCGAATTTGAGAACTATTCTCACTGCTCAGAACCAATCAGAAAAGTTCGAGCCATTCAATTTGGTGTCAAGTAACATACGGAGATTAAAATTGGAAGCCATTTTCAACCTAAGATATAAGAAAAGAAAAGTGTTTAGATATTAGTTTAAGTACATGTATTTAATATGAGGACTTTTAATTAAATACATTTTCCTACTATTTTCTTCGAAATTTATAGTAGCCCATTCTATTGAATTCATGAATTTTAACCCAGCTAAATTTCCTAGTAGGTAGCATCTATAACTAGTCTATTATAAACCCCAATTTTATGAGTCAAGTCATAATAGTAAGTCATAGTTGGAATCCCATTCCGTTTGCATCGCATGCAATTGCTAATTCATTCAAGTTCCCTATTCCTAAGGGACGTGTGCTCTTATATTAGCATTTCCTTGAATATGTCTCAGATCTGGGCCTAGCCCCCAATTTTATGGTGGACTACCCCAGCGCTGTTAAGGCAGACCCTATCTCAAACTTTACAACCAATCAATGTGGACTAGAAGGAACGCTTTGCGTAGCACTTTAATAGCCCAAAGAGATCATATTATAAATTTGAGTAAGGAATACTATAACTTGCCTTAATATATTTACTTTAGGATTTTATTGGTGTTAAACGTCTCACCCAATCTAGGATTTTATCAGATGGACAAAATTATAATAACTTGTATTAATTTAGGGAATTTTAGAATTAATTTATAAGGTCTAACCTTAGATGGGTTCAGCTCTTTATTATAATTATTCTATCAACCTAGATTATATGCAAAATAATTAACACTTTTATTTGTTATATTTATATTGCATTTCCTTTAAGCTTTTATTCAATATTTTAATTTTTTTACTTTGTTATAGAAACATATATAAGCACCGTCTTATGTACTAGAAATAAATTAGCTCATATTAATCCCCCGGTTGGTCAATTCAAATTGCACCGATATAGGTTCCCGGGTAGGAGAGGTGCCCTATGAGGAGTAGACACCAAGTCCTATCCTTAGCCAGAACAAATACGGGCACAAACTTAAAGACCAATGGATTCTCTTGAACTAATAAATTTCGTTCTTCCAATTCATGTAAATTGGGAGCATCTATAACCCATGTAATTTAAATGATCTATTGACACTTGTATAATTTGAGTAAGTTGAGCAGGCTTATTCAAAATTATTTATAACTATTTTCTAACCTTGAAATGAAAGGCACAAGTTTATATATATTGTTCCAAACAATTAAATAAATAAATTATTTCATTTAGAAAATAATATTTAATTTACTTCTAACTTAATTATGTACTAAATAGGCAAGCTCTGATACCACTGTTGGGAACTGACAGTCAAATTGAACATGCATAAAAGGCATGACGGAAATTCAAAATTTTGTCCCTGTCTCCAGAAACTCCTATTAGTTGCATATAAATTAAATAAAGCCTTAACTAAATAATTCTCTACCCAGGTTAGCATGCTAAAGGACTAGGCATACCATAATTCTAAATTATATCCTAGCATATTTATTTTATACTAAGCATGTTATAACTCTAAGTTATAACCTACGCATAAAATAAACTAAGCATGCAAAAATAACCTAAGCATAATTATTAAGTCTAAAAACACTTAAAGAAAAAGACTTAATAATTAAAAGAGAAAGAAAAAGAACTTACCAGTTGAAGCGTGCTTTTGCAGAACCTTCTTGCACAAGCCTCCAATCATAGGATAGCCTCTATCAGTATCCACACATATCCCACCAACCAAAACCTTCCCAGGAAGAAGAACTAAGAAGCCTCGAGTAGTTGCTAGACTACTCTTGAAGTCTCACCCAAAAATATAAACTAGCGGTGCCCGAATAAATTCAGGCTTCACAAAAATAACTTGCTCAATTACCTGAGAGATTAATTATCTCGCTTAGGATTTATGCTTTGAGCTTGGTATAATTTGAAAGGAAGGGGGGTAGCCTATATATAGGCTTGGGGGAGCAAAATTGCTCCCCCTTATTCGATTTGGGATGGGAGTAATTAATTACTCCCATCCCATGTGCACACAGCGTGTAGCATGTACACACTGTGTGCCACAAGTCAATATGGGCTGCGCATGTGCAGCCCATTTTCATGGGCTACCGCGAGCAATGCCCAACATTGCTCGCACACCTTTTGGTGTACTCCCGCGCACTCGAGCCTATACAAAATACTTTTATACTCTCGATCCAATTAAACTCGCCAATGCAAAATTCCCCTTTTAATCCTTTTTTAAATATTTATTTTCTGACCCTAATAAATTAGTCACCAGTCAAAATAAATTTCTTGGTCCAACCAAAATTGATCTATTAATTATAATTTATTTATGACTCTAATTAATTAGTTACCGGTCAAAATAAATACTTTGGTTTATCCAAAATTGATCTAATCAATTTTAACCAATCAAATAATAATCCAATTATTATTTAAGTTATATATTTTGTAATAGAATAAATCTATTAGTTCTTTACTTAGTCCGATGAAGGTCCAATGTGTGTGACCTTATAGGATCCTGAAGTATTGAGCTGTTAATGCTTAACCAACCCTTGTTCTAATGGAACCATTGGCTCGATGCTCTAGACCGTGAATAGAACTCGATTACCTTAAACGACTGTAGTATGCCTCTAGTAAGGGTCTACCATCCCCCATTACTTGGAACGTCATTTATGCTTATGACTTAATCCCGGATAATGCAATAGTTATTCAGTGCGATAAATTCCTTCCATTCTTTAATATTAGTACCATCTGGTTTATTGAGTTCGGTTAAAGTGTTAACCCACTAATAGCAAGGTTGCTACAAGCTATCCCAGTTATTTACTTGTTATCGAAGTATATTGCCTTTTACTATAGTGTGTTTGACTAGAAACCATTTCTATCAAACACATACTCTGATCAGAGGTTCATGGCAATCATCACTTCAACAAGTGGATAGGTATAACTCCTTAATATATACAGAGCGATGGATTCTTTCCGACTACTCAGCCTACCAATGTGTTGTTATCACTATACCCGTAATCACCCGTAGCACCCTAAATTAATGAGTGCATAGTAATGACCCAAAGTATAGCAATAGTACCACACAAGGCAACTAACATCTCAAGTATGAGGACATTCGCAAAGCTTATTGCATGAAGATAAACACTAACACACTGATATTTATACCAAGTGTTTATCTTGCTGTTATCTTTAATATATCTCTGAGATATATCCATGTGTCAAGCTTAAGGCACCACCTTCAGTCTTTACGAGATTAACTGCTTGGACCCTTTCCAAGAAAGTTGACCACATGCTAGTCTTTCCATTTCATCAATATCCTTTCTTGATAAAACTATGACTAGGGAGAGTTTAGACATAATCTTAATTGGATATGAAGCAGGTTGCACCAAATATAGTTGTGAGCGGACGACGTTTCACGCGACGGCAGTAGAGCTGGGCTGGTGGGCCGACCCCTTAGAATGATGGGGGATGATGAGTGATGTGATTGGATGTAACACCCCCTTTATAGGGAGTGCTACAGTAACTATAATCAGCCAATAAACAACTCTACTCCACTATATAAAGTTAATACTTATATATTTAATATGTACAAATACAAATATAATGTTTCAAATTCTCAATTATTCTCCAAATATTTCTCAATGCCACTTTACATTTCTCACACTATCTAGTACGTGCCATTATTTTACAAACCATAATATTATATTAAAATACAAATCCACCTCGAGTCTTTCCTTATATACTCTTCAAACTGATCCACTTATACCACTTTGGTCCAAGCTATCTACAAATCTCCACCTACGTGTAGAAAAACAACTACATGCTAAGCAATTTCCTTAGTGGTGTCCATAAAAGAAATACACCAACTTTGAACATTTTTAACATTTTAAAATAGAAACAAAGTATGTTCATAAGTCAACCAATTAAACAACTTTATAAAACCAAAACACAAATATTATAAACCTTTCAAAATACAATCAAATTTATATCCAATCTTTCCAAATACATTAACCATATATTGCCCAAAGTAAACAAGTCATGAATAACAGTAAAATGGATACGGGAGTGGACAAGCCTGAAGCCGAAGCTTCAATATCAATGTATTGGTCAAGCCCGAAGCTGAAGCTTCAAAATCAATATATCGGTCAAGCCCAAAGTCGAAGCTTCAAAACCAATATATCGGTCAAGCCCGAAGTCGAAGCTTCAAAATTAATATATTTTTATCAGAATATTGGCCAAAGCCTGAAGCCAAAGGTTCAATTGTTTGCACAGTACTGTACCCCCCTTTATTGGTGCCAATCTACCCTGACCCGTATTCTACTCGTTTAATAAGGGCAATAAATCAAAGTAACATTTAAAAAATTCTAGTATAAACCATCAAACATAATCCAACATAACTTCAATAATCAATTAATTCAAATTAGAAATTTTAAAGCATCAAACTTCAATTAAAACACAATAAAATCAATATTCATATTTTCCAGATTTCCAGATTTCGTGATCTAACTTCCCCTGCATTTTTCACTATTAAATCATCATCAAATCGAAGAACTTTCTTCTAAAGATAATTAGCCACATATCTCAGAATTCCAAATCCACCAGAATTACAGAAATCCAAATTGTATAACCAAAGTTATGATCAAAAAACTAAATAGTGTACAAAGATGGGATTTTCCGAAAACAGATTTCATGACTCAACTTCAAACGAATATTTCGCATTGAAAATGAATGAAATTCAACAAGGTTTTTTCTGAACATATATTTCTTAGTTTCTGAAGATATCAATAGAATTAACAATCATTCAAATTGGATTTGTATAACAAGAGAAAACATTAAAACAAAATAGAGATACAAATCTGGAAATTTTTCTGAAAAACCGAGAAATCGAAATTTGAGACACAAACCTTTTTTTAAGCTCTTTCTAGCTCTCTTCTACCTCTTTTGCCTTTGATTTGCTTGCACTAGCTTCCTCTGCGACAACCACATATAATTCTATCAAGATATTGTGTAAATAAAATTCCTAATACTATAAATATGCTTAATCTACCATGAATTCTACTAATTAAGCTTAAATTTCATCAAAAATTACTCACCTCAAATTCGGATTACTGTTCATCTGGACCTTCAAATCTGAAGTCCTCTTCTTCTAACCTTGATTCACTAAAATTGATGATGATAGAGGCCTTAAGGATCGATTTCTAACAAGAATTTGAAGTTAAATCAAAGAAATCGAAAACTTTTAAGTTAGGGAGAATTTGGATGTGGTAAAGATGAAGGAGTAGGAGTAGATGATAATGGAGGAGAAGAAGAAGTAACTGAATATATGATTTTCCTTTTTTTTTAAAATTTCCAATGATGCCCTTCAACAAATAATTAAATGCCTAAATCGTCCCTCTTAGTTAATTAACTCTTATTTCCTCATGTCTTATATCCAATAATAATAATAACAATACATACAAAAATAATTTCCATGATATTTTAATTCCATAATAATTTATTGTAAGTAAATTTTGAAATTTTAGGTCGTTACATTGGAAAATGGTTTTGCATATTTTAATGCCCCAAAGATACGAGATCGAAATCCCGTAAAACAGAGTCGCCACCCGGTTCAGCTCAACCTGGAAATTTTGGTACAATTTTTCCACCGGGTGGTTGGACCATACCTTAAGTAGAGATTCCGAGTTCGGATGATGTTATCTATTTTTCATTAGGCCAAGTTAAGATACTTCATTCCTTCTTAATCTGTTTAATCCATCCTATTTATTTGTGTTTTCAGTATTTTATTGTTTTCGCATTTATCAAGCGATCGAAGTGATGAATAAAATATTTACAGTTGTTCAAAAATAAATGCATAAAATAAAATTATTACAAGGCTTCCAAGTCCTGTACATTTTTCTATGCTATAAATAAAATACCCAAATGTCTGATATACATCTACCATAGAAGTTAGTTAGCATGAATATGGCATATTTTATTTACAATATTACAAAGCCCGGTTAGATGGCTAAAATGAGATTTAAACGGCGTTTGCAAGGAAATTCCATTTCCAAGCTGACTATATTAACGAGAATGGTTGAGTGATCCCTAACATCCCTAGCCTTTAAGAGCAGCACCAGTAACGCCTACTCCTTTTGTGTCCTCGCATCTACAGGAATGATACGATTGAGCATTATAATGAGCAAAGGCTAGAGGAGGAGAAAAGCGTCTCAAGGGTATTATGGATGTTGATGAGGAAGATGAGGAAGATGAGGAGCTTGAAGGTGATGTTGGGATTGAGCCAGAGGGGGACACTGATGCAGGCACGGATGTAGCCGGCATGAGTGCGCCAATGTCCCAAGGGGGGCAGCGCTCCTTTGAGGTATGATTGCGCTTGATTTTCAATCATTTAGGAATGTTGTTTATGTATATCTTTCGTGTTTTTCAGGAACCTATGAGGAAGCGGGGTCGGGACAACCAGAGTGGGATGCGGTACTATGGTGTTTCGGGGGGTATAAACTCCGTGGAGGGGCATTTGGTCAACCTGATGGAAACCACCTTCCCGCTGATGAATTCTCGGGATGAGTTCCTCCCTAGGAATATAGGCTTGAGCCTGCAGGCTCCAATCTTTATTCCAGAAGACACCACTTACGTAAGGCTTGATAATTGTTTTCTTATTTACCCTCGGATGCGGGTGTCTAATTATTTGCCTTTTGGATTTTTCAGGTGGCGCGAAGCGATGTGGAGCAGCTTGTGAAGAACAACTTTGCTCTCCGGGATACGCTTATCGGGCAATCGCTCCTTGGTCAGGTACATTCCCTATTTATGCCTATGTTAAAATAAGATAAGATGCATGTATGGATGCTATGAATGATGTGCATTATTTATGTTTTTCCTCGGCTTGCAGGATTTCTTGGCCCTTTCTTTGTCTGATATCGATGCAGCTCGACAGAGATATGAGAAGAAGACTGTAGGACTTCGGTGTCGCGTGAGAGGAACGGAGGAGCAACCAAAACCTGGATCACACGCACCCCGGTAGCACCAGTTGTAGGGGAGTGAAGATGTTTGTTGGCCATCGTGCGTTTGCTGCAATTGAGGAGTCCAGCGGTGTTTTGATGACAGAAGGTGGGAAGGAGGATGAGGATGAGGTTGGTGACTGGCTAGTGAGTCCCAAAAATATTTCATCTCGCCCGGCCGACAGTGGTGGGCATGCCTAGCTTTATATTTTCATTTTGCTTTTTTATTTCTACTTGTACCCTCGATACATTGGGGTTTGTATAATTTGGTTTTGTTGTAGGCTAGATGTTTGGGATATTTAAGTGGTTTGCGCCTTCGGGCTTTTTACTAAAAAATGGATTGCTGTTTGAAAAGGCATTGGAAATGTAGTATAGGATTATTTTCAGGTTCTGTATAGGTCTGAAACGATAATATTGCTTCTGATGCCACCCAAAAAATTAACTCCATGCCGCCGACAGTATCATTCATATCGCTAGGTGCATCGCCTCCAAACCGCCTATATCCACATCACTGGCGGCATCAACTAATATCGCCCAAAATAATCCATGTCGCCGGCGGCATTGCTCATATCGCCGGTGGTATCAACTTTCCAGAAACGCAGATTCGGCCATTTCTTCAAATTCTGCTACGTTAAGCCATACTTAACAGCTATGGGGCTTCCTACGGAGCTTGAGGAATGTAGATTGGAGGGAACCGGGGCAATTCGGGCTCCAACTTGACTCTATCTTTTGCATAGACTATCCTTTTGAGTTTTTGACCTAACAGACATATTCTGACTTTTGCATAGACCAAGATGTTTTCAGTCTACCCGAATTTTTTTTTATGAGCTCGGAGCTTCTTCGATTAAGCTTACTTGTGATGTTTCCATCACTTGGTCGCTAGACATTCATACAATAACAAACACAGAGGTTTTAGTATGAAAGACACTTTTATCTAGTGAATCTTATTTGAGTACAAGATGTTGGCAATCATTTCCATTAATAGAATCCCTGCTGTTAACCAGCCTTTACAGGTTTTCAAGTTATCATCTCACTATTTTTCTCTTGTGCCCTAATTTTTGCCTGAATTACCCTTTTCGGGTTTTCAGTTCAGTATGCGATATTGACTTATCCCCTAATTTTTATACTGTTGGTTTATCGGATACCGACCATCGGGTGTCACCCTAATTTTTGTCCGATCAGTAGAAGACCGAAACGCAGGCAAATATTTTATATATATATATATATATATATAATGGTGTGCCGCTTTTCTGATTTATTTCTTTTATTTAGACCTGATAATGCTTAAGCCTATCCTCGTCGACTAGATCGATGAACTCGCTCTTGCCTATGCTCATGACTTTAATAGCCCCGCTTATTCGGTACCATCTTCGGTCACATGACGGCCTCCTTGATCTGAACTTAACATCAGTATCGAAAGGTCTCAGATGCTTCAGTGCCGAGTCTATGACTCTTGATAAGGGCGTTGCTTGGTTGTGCCTTTTCAGATTCTCCAAGGTCCTTAGTGTCCATTCGATTTTTGCCTGGATCACCCATTTCATTCTGACCTTTAAAGTTATATCGGGTAACCTTGTTTTGATTCTGGTGGACCACATTGCAAGGAGTTTAGTTTATGGGGGTTTTGGCGCTTACAGAGAGCCTTTTTGATTAGTTTGATTATCGTTCTGATTGCTCCTTCAATCTGCTGTTCGTACAGCCCTTCCTGTTTAGGCCTGAATTTTCCCCTTGCACCGGTGATGGAGGGTTTTGACCAAGTGATATTTAGTTTGAGGGCCTTTTATTTGGTGCCTTTGAGAGGTAAAATGGTAGTTTATTTTATTGGCTTATTTGGCAAGTTGATTGAGACGTCGGATGTGTGCTCATCTTTGTGGTTTGTGGGATGAAGGTGCTTGCCTTTGTACTTCATGCTCTTAGGGGTGGATGTCCCCTAATCTTTGTTGGTGAAGGGGTTTGATGCGGGTTAATTTGTGTTGGATGAAGATGTGTTTTTCTGTAAATCTGGTCATTTCCTTGGCGGTGACATTGGTTTGAGATTTGGTTACGGTGTTTATTTGATGTAGGTTGGGTTTCATCCGTTGTTGGTAGGTGTATGCTACAATTTCCCATTTCAGGAGACCAGTTGATACTTCTTTGGTAGCTTTAAAAGGTGTATCGTTGCAGGGTTGCTGAGTTAATTCTAAAAGAGACCCATGGTGTTCAATAATCTGACTATTGATCTCAGGACTAAGCAAAAGCATTATCGTGGTCTTTAAGCACTTTATTATCTCACATGTGTTTAATAGGAGTTAAATTATTGGATTTGATTACCACATAAGAGCCTACATCTGTACTCAGCTTAATTTCATTCAATAAAATATCTTGCATACTGAAAGCATCGTGTGTATGCTCATATGAAGGCGTGGATTAAATGATAGAGACATGACATAGGTAAGAAAAATGGAAGTTTCTCATGGAGCTAAGAAGTCTAAACTCTAAGGATTGCAAATCAAGATTCTTCGTCCTTGCTGTCAGAGCGAGACTTTCCTCTACCATTGGAGTAGATGGCCTTGATGAGATCTTACGGCGCATTCCTTTGTTTATAAAAGCTGGGATTAATCGTCTATATCTGGTCACCAAACTCTAGTAAGGGACTGGATGCTCTCTCAGGGTTGATAATCTTCTTATCCTTCACCAGACGTTGGATGGTGCAAACCAAAGCTTTGCATTGATTAGTGTGGTGACCTGACATCATGTGATATCTGTAAAAGCTTTCCCTTCTTCCTTCGTGGGAGGATTGAATCCGCGAAGAGGTTTGAGAATGCCAGCTTTCCTTAATCTGGTGAAGATTACATTAAGCAGCAGTTTCCAAGGATTTATGCTACACTTAAGACCATATTTGGCTGAATAATGGCAGCTGGTGCCAATTTTTAAGGGGTCTCTTGGTCCACCATGATTTGAGATAGGGGTATAGGTGAGTCAGTGTTTCGAAAGACCTGGTTCTCCTCTGATTGAATCCTCCACTCTTCCTGATTACAGCCTGCTGTCATCAATTGATGCAAGAAGTCTTCAATTTTATGTTGCATGACCTGGTCATACTGAGAAGGCATTGGGGTTTCAGGGATCTTAAACTATGATGGAGTGACCAATGCCGGAGGCAAGGTATTAAAGAATGATGGAAGAATTGGACTTTGGGCTCCTTCCCTTTGTCCACGGTAAGCAGTCGGCGATGATTGCTAGAGTGTATTACTCTCAGGTGTCATGCCCGGAGATTGTATAACCTGGTCGAGATTCTGACTTCCTAGGGCTTTCTTGATGGATACACATACTAGTTCCTGAATGATGTTTCGGAACTGATTCGAGTTTAAAAACTGGATGATAGTGGCGGTGATCTCTGATCCAAGAGACGGAGCGTGAACTGCTGCTCCTGAGGTGGGGGGAAGACTAGTCTGTTCTCTGGGTGAGGCAGAGTTTTCATTGCGTGGAAGAGATATGGTGAAGGTTCGAATTTAGGAGGAAGACTGTTTAGGATCACGAACCATTGGTCAGGCCATGAATGAGTTATAAATGGTATGGATGGTATGTATGATTTTTTTTAGGAAGCAGTGCGTGATATGTATGGCTGTACGTAGATATGGTTAGAGATGATGCGATAGCTTATCCCTTCAACATACGTGGGACGTTTGTATCTCACGCCACTATAGTGATATGTGGTGAAGCAAGAGAGGCACAAGAGAAGTCTTATGTATGTTGCTAAACTTCTTCTATGGGCGGAAGTAGTAAGGGTAAGTTGATTCATTTCCCGATGCATGGGGGTGCATGATTACGAAGTATATAGCACGCAAATTTTCCCTCTTCCAACCTTTTGACTCCCGTATAATGCCTTTTTGGAAGGATGGAGTTTGGCTTCTTCACCGGTAATGGCGAAAGAAGCGCATCCTAATTATTTTATTTGTTCTAATGACCTTAAGGGAATGATGTGCTAAGGCTTTTTCTAGCGCGGCTTTGGTATAGGGTTGTTGATGTAGAAGGTTCTCATTTACCTTGATTCTATGTTACTCAACCACTCCCAAATAGGTGTGATCATAGGAGTTTATGTGTTGGTTAAAATGAGTGATCCACCCACTAGGCATCCTCAATTCCAATAGGGCATGAGTGACACTTCGTGAGCTTCTCGGGTAAAATGGGGCACCTAAAAATTATCAAACTATCTACATGCGTGAGGATAAAACGTTAAAAAAAGAATGAAATTTTAATTTGGCCAATGATTTTAATACATCATCAATATCCTTCAAAATTTATGAAAAGAAAGTTCAAGTTTAAAGAGATAGTCCCCAGCAGAGTCGCCACTGTGAGCGGACGATGTTTCGCGCGACGGCAGCAAAGCCGGGCTGGTGGGCCAGCCCCTTAGAATGACGGGGGATGATGAGTGATGTGATTGGAAAATGGTTTTGCATATTTTAATGCTCAAAAGATACGAGATTGAAATCCCGTACTTAAAATAGAGTCGCCACCCGGTTCAGCTCAATCGGGAAATTTTGGTACGATTTTCCCACCGGGTGGTTGGACCATACCTTAAGTAGAGATTCCAAGTTCGGATGATGTTATCTATTTTTCATTAGGCCAAGTTAAGATACTTCATTCCTTCTTAATCTGTTTAATCCATCCTATTTATTTGTGTTTAAGTTATTTTGTTATTTTTGCGTTTATCAAGCAATCGAAGCGATGAATAAAATATTTACAGTCGTTTAAAAATAAATGCATAAAATAAAATTATTACAAGGCTTCCAAGTCTTGTACATTTTTCTGTGCCATAAATAAAATACTCGAACGTCTGATATACATCTACCGTAGATTTTGGTTAGTACGGATATGACATATTTTATTTACAATATTACAAAGCCCGATTGGATGGCTAAAATGAGATTTGAACGGCGTTTGCAAGGAAATTCCATTTTTAACCAAATTTTAGATTCGATCGTTGCTTTAACCGGATTATAAGTGAAAATGCCACACATTATAGGGTGGGGTCTGTTTTTAGGAGGTTTTGAACCTCCATCGTTGCATTATACGTTCTAGCTTCGGAAAATAAGTTAGTCCGGGAACAAATGAAAAATAAAACTACTGTCCAAAAAGTCATGCCGCTGTCGAGGAAACTGATGCCACCGGCGACATGGTTGATGTCTCTGGCGATATGGGTGATACAGCCAGCGACATCATATGTCCCTGACGACCTTAATTTCTTGCAGCAGCAGCGGGCAGCAGTCAAAAATGACCAAAAACCCAAAAATTGAATACGAATCAATAAGAATCAGCACAAATCAGTAATATTAATGCCAAAGATCTATGAGACTTAGAATTTTCACCTCAGGGTCGTGGATCCAACTCTTCGTCAACTGAACAGAAACACCTCCGGGGAGCCTGTAACGATGATTTAGTAGTTAATTTAAGAGTTTTAGGTCTCCAAATCCTATCAAGTTGATTTTAACTTAAAGACCCACTGATTTTAAGCTTACAATCAGAGAGTTTAAAGAAGAAAAACTAGGAAAAATGGATTAGAATCCTTTTTCCTACCTTTTCTAATTTTTATCTCACTAAAATCTATTCTCTCTTAATTTCAGCCTTATTCTCCCAATTTCAGCTCCTAATTTCCATCCCCCTATTTTCAATTCAGCCTAAGGTGTGTTTTTATAGGCAAATTGGGGTGTTTTTCGAGACCTTTTTGACTAATTCAGCCGAAAAGGCTGTCTGTGAAGGGACCCATTTTAGGCCATGCCGTCGGCGGTATGGTGATGCCGCCGATAGTATGGATGATGCCGCCGGCGACATGGTAGGCCTAAAAGCCTAAAAAGCCGTAAAAAGTGGTGAAAAGTGGGTCAAAAGGCATCTTTTTAAATTTTAATTATATTTTAATGGGTATATTTTAATTTGGGTGTAAATCATAGGTTCAAGCTCCTACCGGACGCGTTATTGGCCACGCCGAACTGGATTCTACCAAGTATAAAATACAAAAGAAATATTATATTGGTAATAAAAATTCTAAAGGGAACTTTTATTTTGAGGTATTAAAACCGGGTACACGTCATCATTGTCTCGCGAGAGGGACTGCAAAGTGCTCACAATAGTCCAACTATAATTTCTCTGACTTCATACTATAGTATGTCAAGGACTTTTGTATACATACATGAATGAATATATTTTAACCAGCTATGATATATATGTATAGAAACACATTGATATAAATAAAAGAACAAATGCCTTTATTGATTAAATAAGTTATTCAACTATTACATAATTAAGATATATCGCCCTAATTACCTTAAGGGTATACATCATATCCAACACATCATTCATTGAAGAGAATGGCTCCAATAATTTAAAGTTGGTGAGAAGGGCATCAATATGTTGAATTGTGAGAAAGAAATCATTCAAATTGGAGAGAAGGGCTCCAAAAATTCATGAAATGGGATGAGTGCTCCATCAAATTTTCAATAATTATATTTTATAAGTTTTGAATCAGGAGGCAGTGTTGAAATCTAATTCAAAATCAGTAAAAATATATTTTAGATTATTATTTAATTTGTTTGAATTAGATTTGATTTATTTGAATTTGAATTCATATCCATTAGTTTTCATATCATTTATCTAGTAAGCCTATAAATGGGTCACAATATCTCATTAATAAGAGATGCTAAGGGGTGTCAAGGTTACTCTATCTTGTAGTATTCCTTTCCTTAATTTCTCATTCTCTTAATTAACACCAACAATATTTCCAACATGTTTACATGCATATTTTCCTATCCTTATGACCATGTTATTAGTCTTCTTGGACGATATTACTTCATTTTTTTTTATCTTTTTAGGTTTTTATGATGATTTGGAGAAAAGATACATTTCTGGGTAGAAAAGGTTATCGAGACTCCCGATGGATGCACCGAAACTAGTCTGGTTCCGGTGACATGGAAGCCTTCTAGAATGTACAAAAGAAACGAAAAGAGGAAGTCTTAGTGAAACGTCAGAAGTCACTGAGATCATGGCGTGCTGACCATGACTGACAAGGTCCCAATGACGTGGCAACATTCTGGAACGGAAGTCACAGTCAAAAGTCAAAGATGCCAAAGTTGACCAGAGCCTAATTGAGAAAGGAAGTGGCCTGGAATTTTTTAATTAATTCCTCTTTATCCTAAAGAGGAATCCTTGTCCTTCAAGGAAAGAGGCTTTCTAAAGAGCCTAATCTAGAAGAATCCTAATCAAGCAAGAAGTACTCAACAAGTCACATTTGAAAAGGTGGAACAACTCTATAAATATCCATTGGAAGCCACATTTAAGACATTCAATCTTACATTTATTCTTTATATCATAATTTAGAGTAGAGAAAAGTGGAGGGAACTCATTAGATTTAGATTTACTTTATTCTACTGCTTCTAATCTTTTCAACTTTAGTTTTATGTTATGTTCTTCGTACTACTTTAGTTTTATTCGATTTAAGTAGTTTTCCATTCATATCTCTTGTCTCTTAACTTTTATCCAATTTACTTTCATGTCTTTTTACTTTTATTCACACTTTACTTTTACCATGAATAGATAGTTATCTTTATGACTTAGCCATGGAGTAAGAGACTTAACTATTATGGTCTGAGGAGTCGGAAGTATAATAAACAACATCAAGACTCATTCATCAGCCTCAGTACTTAAAGGGTTTTAGAAGAAGATTGTTTGTATTGGAGTTGGTTTGGCCAGCCAATTGGTAAGTCTTTGTTATCAATAGTTAGTTCTGATCTTGCAACCGTAATACTGCCTATATAAGAGCGAAGTAACGACGGTCTCAGTGAGATCGTGAGAGCGATTGATCCAATGCATGTTGGGAGTGCGTCACTACCTGTTGGTTGGGACATGGGTCTTTCTAGAACTTAATGTGGCACCGTTGTTGGGGACTAATGCTAATTATTTTTATTTGTTCTGATGACCATGTTTGATCTTGAGTGTAATGCTTCCATGACACTTGAAGATATATTAGCAGCATTAGGAAGAGCACCACCTGTGGTTTCTTGTCAATTTTGTGGTGTTAGTGGACACATCCTTGATACGTGTCCATTACTTACCGAAAGTATTTTCAATCAAGGTAAGTTGGAGAGCTAAGGTAATGTCCCATCTTAAATTGAATTTGAACCAAAAGAAAATGTTTTTGCAATAACGCTTCAAAGTGAAAAAGAACTTATCGATAATAAATCTAAAAACGTCATTATTAACCTAAAGTTGAGGGTAAACAGTTTTGAAAATTTAGATTTGAATTTAAAGACTAATTCAGAAAAGGAAATAATTTCTAATGTTAAAAGGAATCAAATCTAAATATTATAAAGTTAAAAGTCCATCAACTCCCTTTTCCAAAAAGGTTATCAAAAACCATCAACTCCCTTTTCCTTGATTTTTTTATGTGGATAATATTGCAAAGGGTTCATTGTTTATGCTTTCGGAGATATTTTGGTTGATGACATTAATCTCTCTTATCTTTTGTTTGCTATTGAGCTGAAAGGAACTATCAAAGGCCTTGGCGTAAAAGAGCTTGGTTCATAAATAATAGCATGGGATCCTGGTTGAACGAAATAGGTGTCGAGCTAAACAACGTTAAATAAAAGCGCTTTTTATGAGGCAGCCCAAAATTTTTATTTTTCTGTTTCTTTTTCTTTTTAATTCATTTTTCAGATTTTTGTTTCAGTTTATTAGTTTTTATGTTTTAGGGACATAGATGTAATTTATATATTTGTCTTCAACCTCTTATCTGAAGAAAAATTTTCACTTTGTGCAGGTCTATAATTGATCTTTCATTGAGGATGTTCACATGATGGGTTGAATAGACAAACTGGAAAGATTCTGCATTTCAATATTGAAGGGTTGGACTTTGATCAATTCTGCATATTTTGGTTATAACTTTTTCATCCGATGTCAGATTGATGCGATTCAAAATGTTGAGAAAATCTGAGAGAACGCTCCATTATTTTGTCCTTAATAGTCATCACCAAATTCGGACTATATACTAGTCAAACATTGGATCGCAATTACTGCTGATGTAAGTAGTGGATATGCTTCAATGGTACAATGATTTTTTGTGCTAGCTCGTAACTTCTCAGAATATTGTTTTCGACCGAACTTCATGTGAATAAGTAGAACCTTAACCACCACTTCCAGGCCGTTTCTTTCTTGATCTCCATCTTTATTTTTTGTTTCTTCTTGTGCATAAATGGGACATTTATTATTTTGCTTGATGTGAAAATTGACCTAAAATTTTTGAAATTTTGCTTGTATCTTATAAATTGGCCAAATATTTGTTTTTAAACTTTGTTGACTATCTTGCTAAGTTAGTAAATTTGAGAATTTGGATAGTTGAAATCTTTTAGTCAATAACAAAGATGCAGAATGCAATGTTAGGCTTTGTGAGAAATTTGAAAGAGCTTGATTGTTTATAACCTGTTAGGCATTCAAAGTTTGAAATTTTTTAATTTTACTTCAAATAAGTAGCTAGAATCAGTAGCACAACCCTTGCTTGGTAAGAATTTGAGACTTTTCCTTACATATATTATTCAATTGATTTTTCTTGCTGAGAGGGCAAAACCTTGCTGTTTTAGCTAGAACTTGCCATGGGAAATACATGAAAAGCTTGTATATGTTTTTGTGTTAGTCTTGTCAAGACCATGGTTGAAATCTTATATTGGATGATTAAGACACTTAGGTTTTTACCCTTCTAGCCAAAAGCCTACCCTTTACATTATCCCTTAGATAACCCCTTTTGAGCCTTAAGCCATTTCTTTCATTACACACATAACAAGCCTATTCCCTTCACTTTGATTCCCTTAAAACACCATAAGATCTTTCGGTAGAAGTCATCATTATTTCAAGCAGCTAGAACAACACTAAAAGAAGATTATCATCATTAAGGAAGAACAATACAGAGAGGAACAAAAGCTTCAAAGACAGAAGTCAATTCAAGAGCACAATCTTTGCAATGTCAATGTATATAAGCATAGTTTGTAATTTTCGTTATTATTATTATTTTTAGGAAAAAGAACAAAAAATAAAAAACAGAAAAAATAAGAAAAATAAGAAAAATAAAAAAATACAAAAATATAGAACTCAGTTGTACTTTAGGATCAGCCAAGAGATGATGTTCTTTTGCTGGAATTATAACTTATTAATAGACTGAAGAAAGTAAAAAATCCCAATTAAGCTAAAAAAGTAGTCTCCTAATTGAAAATTAAAAAGGGTTAACATAATCCACTAAAAAGGTAAAAGATAAATAGAAAACTAAAAGGGACAGCTAATGAGGTATTTGTCTTTAAATAGGAAGCTTCAAATCTTTTAATTCCAGTTTTCTTCAAAAATTCCAAAATTGACAGCCCAACTCGTAATTCAATAGCCTAGACTCCAGGATAACTTTCAGAATAGCCCAAAAATGGGTCAAAATGCTCCAAACTTGCCAAATCAGCCAAAACACTTCCAAAACCTAATTAGGAACAAATTTCACAATAAATCAGTAGCAAACCATTCAATTGACTAAATAAAATAACATAAAAAGATATGTATAATTTGCACATTATCATAATGCTATTTTTTTGGCGAGCTCTTTGGCGTGACTTCAAGAGTCATGATATGTAATAAGGTGGTCGTAGAGCGAAGTCTGGTCCGAGTACAAAGTAAGGAAGGATTTCTGGTGTTGGACCGTGTGAAACATCAATATAACCAAGTTTGGGTCTCGGTGTGGTTTATCTTTAGTCCTGTGATCACTGTGAAAATTGGTTTCCCTCCTTTGATTAAGTCTGTCATTAGGAGTCGGTTTAGTCTTTACATTGCTTTAATTTTTAGTCTTTTTAATTCACTCATTATCATTGAGACTTGTTAGGGTAAGGTCATTCAAAGTGCTTACCACTATCTCAATCTTATTTTATAGGGATTATTCTTTGTGGTCTTAATAACTATTATCAATCAACTTTAATTTAATTTAATTTAGTTCAATGCTAAAAAAATTGCCTTAATTTATTCAAATAATAAAAGTCTATCAATCACATTTCATCGAGGCTAATAAATCTCCACATTCATCAAAATCAGGCCAAAAAATGTCAGAGCCATAAACGCAACATTGACCAATTACAACTACTTATAATCATATTATAAGTTAGTTTAGGTTTTAAATTTTTAATTTAAGTATTTTTAAAAATTTATTTTTAATTTATAAGAGGTTTTAAAATTAATTTTTTTTTTAAGTTTGGAGCTTTTTAAAAAATTAATTTATAAATTGACTTTAACTTAAAAATTAAAAAGTCAAAACATCAAAATTTCAAGCCATCCAAAACTAATATGTGACGGCTACTCTAAATCTCAGTTGAAACCATAGTTCAAATCTTGGATTTGCAAAATAAATAAAAAAATTGGAAAGTGCGATAGATCAAATACATTTTTTTCCTTAGATCAATGTAAAAGAAGTTAGAAACTCCTTTCTCTAAACTTCATCTCTTCCATATTAAAATTGTAATTCATGTTTGTTTGAGTTATAGATAGGTTAGTTTATTATATATAAGGAGAGAATACTTCCCTATAATGGATTTGATTTGGGGTAAACTTACAAAACATACCATGTAGTTTGGTCATTTTGAAAAAAGATATTTGTAGAATTTTTTTTCAAAAGGGTGCATGTAATTTCAAAAATTTACAAAAAAAGGATTTTCAAAATTTTAAAACCACATTTTAAAGGGTAATCTTGTTCATTTTGAAGTGAAATATTGCAGCTTAGTTAATGAAAATATAACACACCTTTGTGATAAATTTTAGAATTTTTTGAGAAGTATTAATAATTTTTTAATTAAAATTTTATTATAACTTTAAAAAATTAAAATAAAATGAAAATTTTCCGAATCTTATTCAAATTGTGATATATAATTCTTAAATAATATATTTAAAATATAGGAATGTTGAATTTATCGAAATAATTGATGCAACATTGTAATTTCCAAACCACAGACACCGTTTTGAAAACTTTTGAAACTACAGGCACCCTTTTAAAAAAAATAATTCTACAAGCACTTCTTTACAAAACGATGAAACCACATCACATATTTTTTAAGTTTATCCATTGATTTGTAAAGTGTTATTCTCTACATGTGAAAGAGAAACAACTAAAATTAAAGCTCAACAAAATGCATTTTGGAAATTTAATGTAGGATAAGTCAAAACCAATATATAATATTGTAATCTCTAAATCATCAAACTCTGTTGTATATCTTGTATGCCCTTTTCCCGCACATCGTAAATTTTTTAATCTCTCTATACCATACACTGTTTTGCCTTTGCATTAAAAAACTCGAAAAGATATGAATTTTTTTTGAGAACTAAAAATTTTAACGCTAAAGTAGGCTATATGTGTAATATGATTTCTATTACCTTACTGAAGGATAAGAAAATAAACGTTATGCCATTTTAAACGCTTTTTTTTAAAAAATGAATAGATAAAGTTAAACAACCATTTATTGAAAGAAAAACTTTTTTATTCCTTGTGATAATCCATTAACCATTTATCTTGCTTTTTTTTTTCTTCATTATATGGATCATATTACACACATTGAGCAACACCTTAACAATTGAAAAAAAGCAACACGTTGTCCAACAAAATCACAAAACGAAGTCGTCTCCAAGTTTTTTTATTCATTAGAAGTAGTCCAAGTCATATCATTCTCAAAAATCCAATGGCACACTTCAATCAAACCAGGACCTGAACCCAGGGCGACAAAAGCCCCATGGGTGGAGCTCCAAGCCAAAGTATCCAAATGACATATAGCCACACCGTGGTTAATCTTCGCCTTACTATCCACATCCAAAATATCCGCTTCATAAACCCGAACTTTAGGAACCGAATGACAATAATACAACAAATACGGATACAAGCTTTGGTGACAAGACACAGACTTCGTCACCTTTCCCCCATTCACACCCTTCACTTTTCCAATCATTATATCCTTGCTCCACCCGTTTTCATTCTCCGTTGTACGGACAGCCACATTCCGGCCAAGCACCGATGTGGCGAAATCGATCAAGTCCTCAGCAGATCCAACACAACGCTTAGTCTCGCCGCGGCTCGGCACTCTCTCGCATTCCTGAATCGCATCGAGAATCTTCGTTTCCATGGCTTGGTTAGCAAAGATTCCTTTGATTATACCGAAATCTAGAGACGAAAAAGGCAATTTGGAGACGATTGAGCGAGGGAGAAAGGATCGTTTAGGCAATTTGTCTCTAATATCAGGCATTGGCATCACTTTCCCTTCCTTTAGCATCGATTCTCTGAAGAATTTTCCGGGCTCTACCAGTTTCGACGCCATTGATGAAGCTTTAGGAGGAGGTGAACTGACGTTGTACTTGGCAAAAGTGACGCCATTTTTGGCGTACTTTTTGAAATCTGTGGGTCCATCCCCATATGTATTGAATTTGATTTTTTGCCCTTGAGCTCCTTCGCCGTAGCCGGTGAAATTATCGCCGAAGTAAAAGGATTCGCCGGAATACCTAGCGAAGTTGATCTCTTCTCCGCTTGAATTCTTTCCATATGATTTGAATTTATCTGTACTTGGACCATTCGTTTCAGCGTAGCTAGTGAAGCTTTCTTTACCTGTTTTGCCGCCATCGCCATAGCTTTGAAATGAGCTTCTTACATCACTTCCCCCAAACGCGTAAAGCTTGAAATTATCATTACCTTCATCTTCGTTTTTGCCGTAATTTGTGAAATTTGATTCAGCCAAAAATGCTGCATCATACTTGGTAAAATCATTAGGTGATTTATCTGCATTCTTGCTGTAACTAATGAACCATTCGACACCGAGACTCGCCTTCTGTGCATAACTGGAGAAGGTCTGAGATCTGTTTTTCCCTTGATAGGAATAAGATTTGAACTGAGCATTTTGTAAATTAACGCGATCTTGGTAATTGCTGAATTCGCCTTTTCCGCCGGTAGCGGCGGCGCCGTAAGTGTTGAAATTGTCGATTGCGGTGTTGGCATCAGGGGCGTAGTGGGAGAATTTGTCGTTGTGAGATTCTGAGTTTCGGCTGTAGCGGCGGAAAGTGTCGACTGCGTCATTCTCGCTCTTTGAGTAGTGCTTGAATGAATCGGCGCCGCTCCGGCGATCGGTGCCGTAATTGGTGAAATTCAGGTGGTTGCTGTAGGTGTTAAAGTTGGAGTCTTTGGGGTGGCTTTCGAGGCTGGGAGATAATTCCGGCGAGCAGAGGAGGTTGGCGGAGGAGCAGAAGGCGGGTAATTGGGTGGAGAGGGAGTTTTCAGCGGCGAGTTTGGAAAAAGTAGCGGCCTGAAGTGGATTTAGCGGCGAGGCTTTTGAGAGGAGGAATGGCGGCAAGTTTGAAGAGGTGTTTACATGGGTTTTCCAATAACGGTTCAAGTATGCTTTTGGAGTTAATGGATTCTCCATGGCAGCACTGCCATTTTTAAGCTGCAATCACCAAATGATTAACCAATATTAGCTTGCAATGACATAATAAATTGCGGAATAGTAATTCTATTAAGTCATTTTTTGATACATTAGGCATATAAAACGATGAATTAATCAATTGCCTATAGTTCAATTGGTACACCACTCAATGTTAGCGGTGAGAGGTTTTAGGTTTAGTACCTAACCTCTTCAAAATTCTTAAAAAAATAAAACCATAAATTTGTTTGAAATCACTATATTTGAAAAGAGAAATGAACGGAGTTGTTGCTCACTTGGTGAAGGAAGGAGGAGAGGAGTAGAAAGAGAAAAAGAATGGAACTATTGTACATCTTTAAACACTGTATGCACACAAATAATTCTGCCATTTGTGAGTTTTCCTGTAGGATTTATATACAGGTAGAATAGGATTTGGATTATCTGAACTTAAGCAATGGTAAAATTTTCGGTCAATCTCAATCATTCATTGAGTCTTAATGGTTGGGATATTATTTTAGTGGTTTGTGAGGTCCACAGCGTTATCATATCTCAACCATCAAAACACAGTTAATGATTGAGATTAACCGAAATGTATAACTTTAGATAATTTCAACTTTATAGAATAGGTTAAAAGGGTTTCACTATGGTTTTCATCATAAAGTTTTAGACTAACGCATTATTAACTATCTAAATTTGTTCCAAAAAATTAGTTGTCTCCCTAAATTTTTAAAATGAACTTGTAGCTCCCTCTACTATTAAAATTTGTACCACTTTGCTCCCTAAATGCCACGTGTCAGCTTTTGATTGGTTTGGGTTTTTAAAGATGTCATTTTAAAGATTTTCTCTCTCTAATTAGAAGCCGACACTTGGCTTGTGGAGTAAAGTATTGCACTTTTTGAAAGTTGATGGAGCTATGGTCAAAACCAAACTAAACTGGAATTGCCGGTTCAAAGGTAGATAAGGTTTAGGTTTATAGAATTGTAAACCGGAGAATCGAGGTGAACCGGCGGTTCGAACCGAAGGTTCGAACAGAAGATTCAAATTTAATTAAATCTTATATTAATTAAAATAAGAAATATATGTTTTTAAATATATGCGAGAAAATATATTCTTTTGTAATATATACTAATGTTAACACAAATCAAACTCAAATATCTAAATAATTAATATTAATTAAAACTTAAATGTCTAAAATTAAATATCTATCATATATCGAACCGAAACCAAATCCGTTGGTTCCACCCTATATAAGACTTAAGCTAAGGTTCATGAAAACTACGAATCGGAATCGATAGTTTGTTGGAAATCTGGGATTGCTTGGATATTTCTGAAGTCGCGAAAAACACTGTCAGATTGAAATTTATTTGGCCGGTTTACCAAATTTTTCAATCGGATAAAATCAGAAAGTGAATCAAGAACAAGAATTCGTTTGCAATGAAATTCCAACCGAGTTTTTCTGTATGTCTAGCCAACATCGTTTTGGTGAATTAAATAGCCAAAAACGTCAACAGACATGCTGTTTGAGCAGTCATGTCCAAAAGACATGTTTCTTCCGAAATTCAGTTGTGTCCAACAGACACACTGTTTCGGACAAAATTCATTTTCTGTTGAATTTTTCCAACAGACCCCAGCCCGGGGCGCTGCCCCAGGACCCTGCCAGGGGCTGCCGCCCCTCGGACCCTGCCTAGGGGCGCTGCCCCTAGACCTCGCCAGGGGCTGCCGCCCCTTGGACCCCGCACCCGGGGGCGCTGCCCCCAGACCCCCAAATCGTAAACAGTATCCGAACAAGTGTGCACTCCGCACTCTCCATACTTATTCGGTGAAATGTCACGATCGCATTGATCAACTTAGTTGATTCAATTACACTAAAATATTAACATAGTTTAGGAACTAGAACCGGCGGTTTTGAAACCATGGCCATGTCTGGATATACTCAATTGCTTCTAGTTTATAGATATAGGATACCTGCATATTTCTCGGATGCGTTTTCTATTTTTTATTCTTTCTTTGTCTGAGTAGTGTTTCTCGTTAATGATGGTTTTTTTTATGAAGTTAATGATGGTTTTCAAATTATATTTATAAGCTTTATAAGAAGCTTTAAAATATATCATGCTTGGTTGGCAAAACTGATTCTTAATTATATGATATGTAGTTGAAACTTAGTTTTGATTGTCCATAAATCATTGTTTTAAAAATCCACTTCTACGCCCACAAAAGCCGCATTTTGCAGTTGTTTTATGACTTTATGGATCTAGATTTTATTAGCCATGGAACCGATCTATCGCTTGAATCGATTTTTTAGTTTAGGCAATGCATAGATACGTAATTTGAGGTTGGGAATTTATCATAATAGTTTAATATTTTTAAATATTTACACTTTTATTATAGCATATAAATGTTTTTCACTTAAAATATTTTTACCTAATTATTTACATTATTACATTATATTTAACAATAACTTCTATCTGCGTTTTGTGATATGCTCTTTGCTTTTTTTACGCGATCTCGTTCTTATTTCCTCTTTGATCTTCGTTTATTGCTTTCGTTTTCAATTCTACATTTTTCTTCTTCTTCTTCGTTTGATTTTCCGCGTATGGCTGTGTTTTTGTTTCGTTGAATTCTAATTGAAGTTGTTTCGTTCTATTTTCATTTTTAGATCATTCTTTTGATTTCGAGATTTGTCGTTCATTTTGTTGTCAAATCTGGTCAACATTCTTTTGATTTCGTTTTTTATAGTTCATTCTGTTAGTAACTACTGAATCATCCAATTTAATGGAGGATTTGGAGTTCATTCTGTATTTTTTATAACATTTTATCTGTTGAAATTAAAGTGCACACCATATATTTGATAAAATGTTAAGCTGGTTGTTTTGATGTTAGACATCTATACAAGTATATATTAATTTTCGGTTGTCACTTATTTTGAAGTTGATATTTGACATTTGTACAAGTATGTCTAATTAACTTGTGTATTTTAAATTGACGTTTCAATAGATTTCTAATAGATTGTTATATGATACTTTGTATATTGAATATTGATCCTTTTTAGCTATTGTTTCTTTTTTTTGTTGGAAAAAGTGATTTACATTGGTTGTCTATATTATTTTGTTAGATTATTCTGGATGTTTCACTAAAGCAAAATGGACTAAAGCAAAATGATTCATTAAACTGTCGGAGCTTCTTTATTTTGAAGTCGCGGATAGCGTTGCAACTTGATGGGTGTCTAGATCACCAAAAACAATTCCCTGCGTAAAACAAACTTGTAGTTAGCAGTGAGCGGGAGTCGAATCCACAAAGAATGGTATTTGACAACGTTATTCTAAGAAGACGACACACAGCGTGACCTAAGAACTCTCTTGATAGGAATTTGTAGATTAAAGCTAAATAAAGCAGGTGATATAACAATGGGAAACAATGGCTCAACCAAATTAGAACAAGACTGTATATCATGGTGATCATGGGACAAGGAATTAATAACACCAAGACCTAGATTTAGTTATACTGGTATTCATGCACCGTACAATACTAGCAACCTTTCCTTACAGTATATAGAGATCGGACTTCACACCACGACCTCCTTCTTACTCAGTGTGTCTCTCAACTTTGCACCAGAGAGCCCGCCAATGAATAGCAATAAATAATAGAAAAGCCTAAATCATTACCGATGGGTAGTGAAGCACTCCCAACAGGCGTAAGATTACCTTTCTCCAGTCTCGATGGTGACAATAATCACAAAGACTTACCAAGTGGGTGATCAATCCAACAATGAGACTAAGTGATACTCTTACCATAAAACCTTATAAGCACCGAGATTGGTAAATAGGTTGCCTTGCATATTTCTATATTTAATTGTGGTCCTCACACCATTTAAACACAACCTTGACCATTATTTGGTCAAGCCATGAGTAAATTAGCCAGACATGACTAAATTTAAATGTGCGAAAATGTAAAGAGACTGAAAGCAAATCATACTTGAAATATAAAGACTTAAAATTGAAATAAAGCAATAAAACTGAAATGAACTTGTAGTCTTGGTCCTCGAATGGTAGTAAAAATCCCTACCCTGATGGAATAAGGAAAGGGATCGAGCTTCCTTGAATCAGACTCTTCCTTAATAGGACTTGCTCGAAATAGGTGATCTCCAATTCTGGACATTTTATGCTTCGGTATTAATGTTGTCTTGATCATTCTAGAATTCTCTGGAATCACGAGGACCAACTATCATTCCCACTGTCTGCTTCAGCATGTTGATATGTCATCGGGACCTCGTCAGTCGTGGTGAACACGCCATGATCTCGGTGACTGCCAATTTCTCAGCAAGACTTCCTCTTTCCATTTCTTCTTATATCTTAGAAGGCTTCTAGGTTATCAAGACCAGACTAGTCTCGATACATCCATCGAGAGTCTCCTAAATTGCTCGTTTTCTGTCCAGAAATGCATCTTGTCCCCGAATTGCCATAAAAACCTGAAAAGATAAAAAAGGAAGTAATAGCGGCCATAAAGACTAAAAACATGGTCTTAATGATATGGAAATATGCACAAATACATGCTGAAAATACAACCCATCAAATCTCCCCACTTATTCCACACTTGCCCTCAAGTATGCATCAAGAATCAGGAAGACCGGAAAATTGTGCAAATAACCTTTGAATAGCTAAACAGAGACCAAATTCTTTCACCGAGACTTATATCGAGGCCTCTCATTAACCACTGATCATTCCAATGTAAGATTGTCATCAAAAAGACCTTGTTCAGAACTTTACCCGAGAGTATTTACCAAATTAAAGCATAGGACATAAAATATTGTTATAGTTTATTAATACCTATATTTAGATTTAAGTACATCCCGGTGATCATAAGATGACTCCATCTACACCTTTTATTTATTTTGGCACATTTTTGCTTGGTGGGATCCTTAGGATTCAACTAGCTAAATTGCTGGGATTTCTTCGTGAATTTAAACATATTTTGCTAGCTTTTGCTATTAGATTTTTCTTTAGATTTTTCAACCGATCATGCATTTTGCCAATTTTTCTTAGGTCCTGTTGCATTCTTATCATCCCTCAATTCCTATGAAAGAGTCTTCACCCGGTTTTTAGCCGTGAATAACTCCTTCTTCTAACTCTCTGTATGAAAGAATCTTCACCCAGTTTTTAGCTGTGGATAGCTCTTTCTTCTATCGGCCCTATAAAAGAGACAAACAAGGTTGTGAGCCAAGTAGGTCTCATTTGTCTAACTTCCGGGTTTACAGCAGAAGGCAACCACCAAGTCTATCACCAATATAGTAAGGTCTCGAAGGAGGATCTTATGATGCAGGGGACTAACTAAAATCAAATCAAGGCCAGATCAAAGCACTTTAAATAATAAAATTATGTTACACGTTTCTGCACTCATCGGGATTTAGAAATTTGTAAGGTGATCATCAGAAGTCTTATATTAGAATATCAAAGTTCAACTCAGGTCTCGGTATAAGTTTTAGTGAATCGAGATAGTCCTGTTAGTCATTCTGTTAGTTATTTACACAACATTCCTAATCTTGGTTATCATCACGTCCCAATGACAGGTTAGAGAGCAAAATAAGGTCAATGGAGGGGTAAAATATGAAGCATGAGTCCTTGTTAAATCTTTTTCTTGAGTGAAAAAAAAATAAAAATATATTAGAATTAAAAAGATTTCATTAGAAGAAGCCAAAATATAAAAATCCCCTCCCCACACTTAAACTTTGCATTGCCCTCAATGCAAAACAAGAAAACAAAAGAAGAAAAAGAAAAGAAAAGAAAAGAGAGGGAAAATTAAAACGTTACTGTCTTGGTGGAGGAGGAAGGAGGCAAAAGAGACTTAGATAGTCTTGCTACATCTGCTGAATCCTGAGCTGCTGGATGATGAGGTTCACGTTTAATTCCAGGGTGTTGCAGCGAGTCCAGAGGTCATGGTTCTTAGCTCCAAGCTTGATGGTGCTCTTGAAGAGGTTTTTGTACTGGTTCCTCAGACTTGTGATTTTTGGACGAGCTCGGTGTAATGTTTTGACTCCCAGTAGTGTATTGAGACCTAAATCTATAACAAGAAAATAAATTCAGTCCTAGTCTAGACACAGCTAAAAACTAAAAGAAAAGAAAAAAAGGGATAGAAATGCTTGGGCTACCTCCGAAGAGTGCTTTGTTTAACATCGGTGAGCTTGACTTACCACACCGAGAATATGGTGTGGTACCGGTGGTCTCTAAGAGAGCGATTTCCTCAGAGTGATCTTGGAATCCTTTATAGTAGGGCTTAATTTGATTTCCATTGACTTTCAAAACTTTGCCGGTCTTGATACTCTGTATAACGACTACTTTGTGTGGAAATACTTTGGCAATGATGTACGATCCAGCCCATCGAGACCTCAACTTTTCGGGAAATAGGTTGAGATAGGATTGGAATAGAAGGACTCTCTATCCAACTTTGAAAGTTTTTCGGGAGGTAAAAAGGTCATGGTGGCGCTTAGTGGTCTCCTTGTAAGCTTTGTTTCTTTCATAGATGTCATGGCAGATCTCTTCAAGCTTATGGAGCTGTAATCTTCTGTGTTCCTTGGTCGCATTGAGCCTGAAGTTAGTCTCTTTAATGGCCCAATATGCCTTATGCTCGATCTCGATAGGTAGATGGCATGATTTCCCATAGACAACTCTGTAAGGTGACATCCCAATAGGGGCATTCCATGCTGTGCGGACTGCCCAAAGAGCTCCAAAGAGACAGGCACTCCAGTCTTTCCTGTTGGGATTGATTGTTTTCTCTAGGATGAGCTTGACCTCTCTATTGCTCACCTCAACTTGTCCATTTGTCTGTGGGTGGCATACCATGGAAGTCATGTGCTTGACTCCCCATTCCATCAGTAACATCGAGATTATCTTGTTGCAAAAGTGTGTACTGCGATCACTAATGAGCAGTCTCGGTGTCTCATATTTGTAGATGATGTTATCCTTGATGAAGTCTGCCATGGTCTTTCCATCATCATTCCTAGTTTTCCTTGGCTTCTATCCACTTGGAGACATAATCAACTGCTAGGAGGATGTATTTGAACCCATAATAAGAAGGAAAAGGACCCAAAAAATTGATACCCTAGACATCAAAGATCTCGACGACTAGAATAGGAGTCAACCGGAGCTAATCTCAATGTCTAAGATTACCAATTCTTTGACAGTTATCACATGCCTTACAAAACATATAGGAGTCACAAAAGATATAGGGCCAATAAAATCCGCACTCAAGAATGCGTTGTGCTATTCTCCTCAGCCCACCGTGACCTTCACAAACTTCAGAGTGACATGCTTGTAAGAGTCTCGGTATTTATTCCCCGTAAACACATCTCCTCAAAACCAGATTATTCCCTTGTCTCCATAGGTATGGATTGTCCTAGAAGTACCTGCTAGCTTCCCTCTTTATTTTCTCCATGTCATTGTGCGAGAAATCTTCCAGAAATCTCCCGATGGTAAGGAAATTGATAAGGTCTACATACCATAGAGTCTCTATAATAGCAAAGAGACTTTCCCCTGAGTATTCATCTTGAACTTCCTTTGGTTCTTCTGAGTTGGTCAGCTTGCTAAGATAATTGGCAACCAGGTTCTCTGTCCCCTTTTATCTCTGATCTCGATGTCAAATTCTTGAAGCAAAAGGATCCATCGAATCAATCTTGGCTTGGCATCCTTCTTAGTCATTAGGTATCTCAAGGTAGCATGATCTGAGTATGCAATGACCTTGGAACAGAGAAGATAAGATTGAAACTTCTCTAATGCAAAAATGATAGTAAGGAGCTCCTTCTCAGTTATGGTGTAGTTCTGCTAATCTACATCAAGAGTCTCAGAGGCATAATAAATTACATGAGGATCTTGGCCTACTCGTTTTCCCAATCTACTGCCTTATCGCTTGCATCGCACATGATCTTGAAGAGTTGGTCCTAGCTGGGTGCTTGGATAATAGGCGCAGAGACCAACTTCTTCTTGATAGTGAGTGTCAAAGGCTTCTTTATAAGGATCTCCAAACTTATAGTTAGCATCTTTCTGAAGTAATCTATATAGGGGCTTGGTGATCTTTAAAAAGTTCTGGATGAACCTGTGATAAAAACCTGCATACCCAAGAAAAGACCTAACTTCCTTTACAGAAGTAGGGTAAGGTAATGATTAAATAACATCAATTTTAGCTTTATCTACCTCAATACCCTTCTTAGATACAACAAGACCTAATATCATGCCCTGGTCTACAATGAAGTGGCATTTTTCATAGCTAAGTACTAAATCAGACTCAATGCAATGTTTAAGAATCTTACCAAGGTTATCGAGACATGCATTAAAAGAATCACTATACATAGTAAAATCATCCATAAATATCTCTATGATGTTTTCTACGTAATCAGGAAAGATACTCATCATGCTCCTTTAGAATGTGGCGGGGGCATTGCAGATGTGAGCACGGGATTTTGCAGTCCTTCTCGTGAGACGATGATGACGTGTCCCCAATTTTAATGCCTCACAATAAAAGTTGTCTTTAGAATTTTTATTACCAATATAATGTTCCTTGCGAATTTTATACTTGGTAGAATCTAGTTCGGCGTGGCTAACAAAGCGTCTGATAGGAGCTTGAACCGATGATTTACACCAAAGTCAAAATAAATATCCATTAAAATATCATTAAAATTCAAAAAGGTGCCTTTTGATCCGCTTTTGACCACTTTTAGTGACTTTTTGGGCTTATGGGCCCGCTGGCTGTCGGCTTGCCAAAAGCTGATGCCACTGGCGGCATCAGCCATACTGCCGGCTGTATCACCATATCACTGACGGCATCAGCCATATCGCCAGCGGTATCACCATGTCTCCAGTAGCATGGCCCAAAATGGGCCCCTGCACAGATAGGTTTTTTGCCACTTTCGGTGGAATTGGTCAAAAAGGTCTCAAAGACCACCCCATTTTGCCTATAAAAACACACCTTAGGCTTTGGGGGGAAAGGGGGATCCATCTAAGATTGGAGAAAGAACAATTGAGAGAAACTTGATTTTAGAGTGAGAAAATAGATTTTAGTGAGATAAGAAATAGAGAAGGTAGGAAAAAGGATTCTAATCCATTTTTCCTGGTTTTTCTTCTTTGAACTCATTGTGAGCTTAAAATCAGTAGGTCTTTATGTTAAAACCAACTTAATAAGATTTAGAGACTTAAAACTCTAAAATTCACTACAAAATCATCATTACAAGCTCCCTAGAGGTGTTTCTTGGTTCATGAAGAGGTGGATTCACGACGCAGAGGTAAAAATTCTCAGTCTCATAGCTCTTTGGCGTTAATATTGTTGGTTTGTGATGATTTTGGTTGATTTGTGTTCGTTTTTGGGTTTTTGATCATTTTTACTATTTTCTGTTGTTGTTGCAAGAAATTGAAGTCACCGGAGACATGTGATGTAGCCAGCGGTATCACTCATGTCGCTAGATACATCACATTCCCCAGAGACCTCACTTTCTTGTAGGACCCTTTCTTTATGGTACTTAGAAAGTCAAGCAACCTACTGATAAATCGATGCCTCTAGCGACATGATTGATGCCACCAGTGACATCAGTCATATCGCCAACGACATCAGTCATGTCACTGGTGGCATCAGTCACGTCGCTGATGACATGAACTTTCTGGATAGTTGTTTTACTTTGTTCATTTTCGATCTAGTTTATTTTACAAAGTTAGGATACACAGTGCAACGATGGAGGTCCTAAACCTTCTAAAAATAGACCCACCCCATATCATGTGGCATTTTCACTAATAATCTGGTTAAAATAACGATCGAGTCTAAAATTTGTTTAAAAACAGAATTTTCCCGCAAATGCCGTTCAAATCTCATTTTAGCCATCCAACCGGGCTTTATAACATTGTAAATAAAATATGCCATATCCACGCTAACTCGGGTCTTTTTTGGTTTGCTAACTATACACGATTCGTGAGATATCTCGTACAACATGCCGCATTTTTGCTAACTGTTTTGTGCAGGTAGATTTAGGTTAGATGCATGTCTAGGCCTTCGGGTATTTTATTTATCGCATAAAAAATGTATAGGATTTGGAAGCCTTGTAATAATTTTACTTTTATCTTTGGATAACTGTAATAATTTATTCACCATTTCAATTGCTTGATAAACACAAAAACAACATAATAACCAAAAACACAAATAAATAGGATGGATTGAACCGTTTAAGAAAGAATGAAATATCTTAACTTGACCTAATGAAAAATAGATAACATCTTCGAAACTTGGAATCTCTACTTAAGGTATGGTCCAACTAGCCGATTGGAAAATTGTACCAAAATTTCCCGATTGTGCTGAACAGGGTGGCGACTCTGTTTTAAGTACGAGATTTTGATCTTGTATCTGTTGAGCATTAAAATATGCAAAACCATTTTTCAATCATATCACTTACGTCCATTATTTTAAAGAGACTGGTCCTCCGGCCCGGCTTTGGAGCCGTCGCATAAAACGTCGTCTGCTCACAGTGGCGACTCTGCTAGGAACTAATCTCTTTAAACTTGAACTTATCTTTTCACAAAGTTTAAAGGTTTTTAATGATGTATTGGAATCATTGGCCAAATTAAAACTTTATTCTTTTTTATAACATTTTATCCTCACGTATGTAGATAGTTCGATAATTTTTAAGTGCCCCATTTTACCCTTGAAGATCACGAAAGTATCACTCATGCCCTATTGGAATTGAAGAAGCCTAGTGGGTGGATCGCGCATTTTAACCAACACGTAAACTCCTGCGATCGCACCTATTTAGGGAGTGGTTGAGTAATGTGGAATCAAGGTAAACGAGAACCTTCTACATCAACATCCCTATACCAAAGCCACGCTAGAAAAAGCCTTAGCACATCATTCCTTTAGGATCGCCAGAAGAAATACAATAATTAGGACACTCTTCTTTCGCCATTACTGATGAAAATGCCAAACTCCGTCCTTCCAAAGAGGTGTTACGCGGGAGTCATAAGGTTGAAAGAGAGACGATTCGCGTGCTATGTGCTCCGTGATCGTGCACTCCCATGCATCGGCTTCGAGAGCCAAAAATGAATCAACTTACCCTTACTACTTCCGGCCATAGAAAAAGTTTAGCAACACACGTAGGAATTCTCTTGTACCTCTATTGCGTCACCATATATCACTATGTATGACGTGAGATACAAACGTCCCACGTATGTTAGAAGGATAAGCCATCGCATCATCTCTAACCACATCTACGTGCAGCCATACATATCACGCACCTCTTCCAAAAACAAAAGGCATGCATACCATCCATGCCATTTACAAACCCATTCATGGTCTGATCCACTACCTGCCATTTCAACTAGGTGGAGGCAAACTGATCATCACACCCCAGTTTGGAAAAGGGTAGAACACCATTTGATTCGTCGTCCTCTCACCCTGATTGTCACCATGGAAGTCGAAGGGATTCCATACACCGATTCCAGCGAAGAGTCAGATTCAGAACTAGAACCCCTCTCAGCCAACCAGTTCTTTTCCAAGAAATGAAGGTACCCCTCCTCCCAAAGAACACTCCGGCCTTACTTCCAGCAAAGGAATGGGATCCCAGACACTGTCTGGCTTCGACTTTGCCAGTGCTATCACGCAATTCCTAAACTCGATTACTTTTCGGGCTTCTATCCAGACCATTATTCAGGCTGTCGTTAAGCAAGCTCTCGAAGATAGAAATTTCGATCAAATATCAACATTTGATATCCAGGCCCAGAATGGTTCAGCACAGATGTTGATCGGTCCGATAGGGACAAGACCTGTTGCACGTATTTTTCAATCAACCCAGCCTATTGCAAGCCCATTCTAGTTTGGGCAAGCTTCGACTTTTCTATCAACTTCAACTACTCCATCAATTATGCCTTTTAATCCAAGACCTCTCGCTCAAAGCTCGGCTCCTCCGATATTTACTCACCAATGCCCAGCTTCTCAGCCACTGCCCTCTTTCACTCCTCTGCAGTTCATTGTAACTCCCAAGGGTACCACTTACCCTCAGAATCCTTTTACTAGCCAGCGGACCATTCATCCCTGCTATCTCTAACACTTAACGACCAGATCATGCAACCGCCGGGCGTGAAACCCGAGGTAGCCGCTTTTGTTCAACAAATGATGGCTTCTCAGACTGTTAATGTCCAGGTCGCGTATTCTCCGGACGTGACACCCAAAGCCCTAGCTATACCTCACAAGCCGGTCAGCGACCAAGTCACGCAGCCTCCAAGCGTGACACCCAAGCCCAATCCTACATCAACTGCCTCATCGCCGCCAAAGAACCTAACAGAGATGAAGACTGTGTCCCCCATAATTTTACTATGCCAAATATGGCTCAATATGATAGTTTTGGAGCACCTGCCTCTTACATTATAATGTATGAAAGAATAGTGCGCATAAAGAAATTAAGTGATAAGGTGCTTGCTGAAATGTCTCCTTGCTCCCTTCGGGGCCCTGCCCTTGAATGGTACCACACCTTGAAAGTGCATATTGTCGCTGACTGGAATCTTTATCTGAGGCATTGAAAGTGCATTATGGTTTTAATACTATGATGGAAACAACCCTCCAACATCTTGAGAGGGTCCGTCAAATGGCCAATGAAACCTTTAAGTAATACTTTAATCGGTGGATTCAACCCAAGTCTTGATGAAATCTAAGCTAAGTCTTGAGGAAATGATCGTCAAACTCCTCGAGGGGTCTCTTCCTCTGTTTCGTAAAAAAATGGCTACTGATTCTTTTCTGTCCTACAAGGCTGTATTCGAGAAAGCCAAGAAGATCGAGCGCGAGGTAGAGCGAGAAAAGGCCGAAAAAGTAGGAAAGCCATGGTTCAGGAAAAATAATAAAGCTCAACCCTCAGCTACACCACCAGCTAAGCCTAAAGCACCTGCTGCGATTCAAACAATTTCTCAAACCCTTGCTACGCCCCTCGCAATCACTCCAGCTTCGCCTACTGCTGTGGCAATCCAGCCACCTCTCCTTCCTTTATCTTGGCTAACCCTTATAAGTTGCCTTTACGGGTCGTCTTTCAATGTTTGAGGGAAGCAGGTTTCATCCAGTCCCTTCAGGAATATAAATCGCCTAGACCCGAGGATAAGAACAACTTCTGTAATGATCGTGTTCAGTTAGGACACCAAACTAACAATTGCAAAGCTTGCTCTCAGCAATTCAACGTTTGGTTAGTGAAGCAAAGATCACTGAACCTGATAGAATTCTGAGTACTTTGAATAATCCTTTCTCAAATTTTGGGAACAAGGTGGGCATGGTCCAATCTAGTTATCTGAAGCCACAATCTTCGATCTCCTTGCTCGAAGGCCAAACAATAGTAACTCTATCCTGGTCATCGGTTTGGGTCTCCCGTCTTGCTCAGTTTTTGATCTAATCAATTAAGCCAACCTAGGGGTCAACTCTGTCTAGGGGATGGAAGTTAATCCAAACCAGCTAAAGCAGCAAAGCCACAGGTCTCAGCCATAATGGTAAAAAGAATAAGAGTTGAGAAAAAAACTATTGTTCAGCGTAGATTCCTTTGTTTCAAAGGAGGACTACTCTGATGATGATGAGGGAGTAGCTCGAGAGACCAAGGTCGTATGCACCAAATTATACAAGGTTGATTCCCCTACCAAGGAGATACCAAGTGAATTATTCAAGGTTGATCAAAATGAGCTTCTCGGCGTAGATAGGTATGAGTTGCAAAACCTAGATTCGAACTCTGAGGAGCAATACTATCTATTTAAAACACGAGCCACTAATAGTGTCTTGCTCAATGATATTCGTAACATTACTCGGAGTAGCAGTGTATATCAACCTGAAGACCAATATCTCTGATTAAGCAAAGACTCGGTTTCTAGTAGGGTTGGAACTACCGCGAGACCCCCTGCTCCACCTCCGCCTACCCTAACCAGTCTCGAGGTTGACCCTCTCATTACCCAACTAAAAAACACTCAAGCCCGATATAGTATCTGACAGGGCATCGCAAGGGGTTGATTAAGCGACTCCTCGATTTATAAGCTAACCCGACCACCTCGGTCATTGAGATGTGCACTATGGTTAGAGAAGGCATTCCCCTAAGAAAAATGCCTCAGATTGTGTTCGACCATTTTGATCTTCCACTGGAGGGTAAGGATCACAACAGGGCTTTATTCATCCGTATCTAAATCCTCGATAAGGTTATCCTGTATGTCATGGTGGACGATGGCTCCGCTCTAAAACTATGCCCTCTAAAAATCCTTCCTCATTTGGGACTGTCAGAGGACATGCTTGAAAAATCCAGCACTATTATTAGAGCTTATAATGATTCAAAGCGCAATGTAATTGGGACCTATAAGGCAGAAGTCACTGTAAAAGGTATGGCAAGAAATGTATGCTTCACTGTACTTGACATTCCTGTTACCTATTCTCTGTTGCCCGGTCGACCGTGGCTTCAAGCTTTGGGCGCCGTCCCCTCCACTCTACACCAGACTATAGAGGCCGATCCTGCTTCCATTATGGCTATTATAGAAGCTAAAGCTAGTTAGAAGGAGGCCTTCAGATTGCCGTGATTAGCAAAGCTCAGAAATCTACTCCCCTTTGGCACAGCTACCTTCATACTAGTATGGGTAAACTGATGAAGAAATCTGGTTATAAGCTTAGTAGAGGTGGGGGAATTTATGAGCAGGGAATCGTTGAAGGATTGGAGTTGAAAATCCTTACCCATCGAGCTGGATTGGGATACAAGCCTAGAAAAGCCTATCACCGCATCCCCTTCTGCTAATGCCACATGGTCACCATTTGTGAAATCCAGGGTAAAAGGCCTTACAAGGGAGAGCCTAAGTTGATCAAGTATGGTTGAAAAATGTGGCCTAGCTTTGAGATCTTTAAGGATGTCTACGACTTTGAGACAGGTTGCACGATAGTTTCGGCCGAACCCAAACCCGCTGAGCCTGTTACACCTATCAATGTTTTTTCTAATGAGGCTAAGGGAAAGGGTAAGATGCATCCCAAAGATGATCCTGGAGGAAGTAATGAAGAGTCTATTGATCCAAAAATTGAAAATGTTGTGGTAGCCACGACTGAAGCTATGGTGCTACTGATGAAGAAGGGCTGGAAGGGTGAGAGAACTAGGGAAGAAGATGCTATGACAATGATAGTAAGCAAGCTCGCTAGGGCCCTCGTCGAGAAAGCTAACCTGTTCGGGGGGCCATCGCTCACCATTGCCCAAAAGATTGCTCTGGAATACAATTTGGGCGCCATTCTGACAAACAATACAGAGGATGCTCCTCCTATTGATATTACTACTGAAGCCTCTTCGCCTATAGATGAGGATATGGATGATGTAATTCTTAACATTTCTGATGTTTTTAATGCGAACAATACTGCTTACAAGGCTTTTAATGCAGTGAATAACTCTCTTTCTGCTTACTTGTTTGATGTCTTTCCTGATGGATCCATGTATTCACATAAAAATACACATAATGTTTTTGGCATTAGTGATATATCATTAAGTGAAATAAACCTAAGTACAAATGACAATCCTAAAATGGTTACCATTTCTAAAGATTTAACTCTCGAGGAAAAAGTGAGATCATAAGAGTGCTTAAAGATCATGTTAATGCTTTTACCTGGTCATACAAAGACATGCTTGGGGTTGACCGATGAATTACCGAACATAGAATCCCAACTAATCCTAAATTTTGGCCTGTCAAGCAGAAGCTCCACCGGTTGAGACCAGAATAGGCAGATCGAATTAAGACAGAGGTTTCAAGGTTGATTGAAGCTCGATTCATCTAAGTTGTGGAATACCCGACTTAGTTGTCCAAAATAGTCCCAGTTCCAAAGAAAGATGGTAGGGTCCGGGTCTATATAGAATTTTGAGATCTCAATAAAGCCTCACCGAAGGATGACTTCTCACTCCCTCACATTGATGTCTCGATTGATAGTACCGCCAAGGCAGCTATGTATACATTCATGGATGGATTCTCGGGGTATAATCAGATTCTGGTTAATATTGTCGATAAAGTCAAAACAGCGTTCATCACTGAATGGGGGTGTATTGCTACAAGGTAATGCCGTTTGGGTTGAAAAATGTTGCGGCCACTTATTAGTGTACCGTAGCCGCCCTCTTGCATGACATGATCTATAAAGAAGTGGAAGTGTGCGTGGATGATATGATTATGAAGTCCGCTGCTTGGGAAGAGCACCCTGCTATTCTTGACAAGTTCATGACGTATTGAAAAATATAACCTTCGCCTAAATCCAAAGTAGTGCATGTTTAGGGTTACTTTAGGCAAATTGTTAGGGCACGTGGTTAGCTAGAATGGAATCAAAATGGATCCAGAAAAAGCTAAAGTGATCAGGGACATGCCTCCACCTAAGACAGAGAAAGAAGTCCGATCATTTTTAGGGTCCTTGCAGTACGTTAGTCGGTTCATTGCTCGCCTCACTACTATTTGCGAACCCATCTTTAAGATGTTAAGAAAATAGTAACCTATAGTATAGAACGATCACTTCCAGGTGGTGTTTGATAGAATCAAGGCGTATCTTGTTGATCCACCTATTTTGACACCCCTCATCCCAGGAAAACCGCTCATCCTTTACCTGGCTATCGAGGAATCTTCCATCGGGGCCATGCTTATCTAGGAACATGCTAATAAGCGTGAACTCGCCATCTACTACTTGAGTAAGAAGTTATTAGATTATGAAACCCGGTATTCGACTGTGGAAAAGACCTGCACTGCCATGGTTTGGCTCACTAAAAAGTTACGACATTATTTCCAATCTTATCATGTCTAAGCTGTGGCCAAGATTGATCCAATAAAGTTTCTTTGTCAATCCCCCACTCTAGCCGGTAAATTGTCCCAATGGTCACTTCTCTTATCTGAGTTCAACATTGAGTATGTGACCCCAAAAGGTCATTAAGCGACGGGTCATAGCCTAATTACTAGCTAATCAACCCCTCAGATCTGACTATAAGGAAAATTTAGAGTTTCCTGATGAGCAGCTCGCCTCTGTTATAATCATTGACAATATCTAGACAATGTACTTCGATGGCGCTGTGAACTGCTGGGGAGCAGGTCTAGGGGTCATCATCATACCACCGGATAATGAGATAACCCTATTGTCCAAATGCTTAGAATTCACTATCACCAATAATAGTGCTGAGTATGAAGCTTGTCTATTCGGTCTTGAGGCTCTTCTTCAGGTTTGGGCCCGCCATATATCTGTCATCAGGGATTCGGCTCTGGTTATCCGTCAGGTTATCGGAGATTAGGAAATTAAAGAGGAATCTCTCCGTCCTTACATCGAGGCTGTCCGCGAATTATCTGAGAAATTCACCTCGTGCTTATACCGCCATGTCCCTCGGGACGAGAATTAAATAGTTGATGCTCTTGCCACTCTCGCATCCATATGGGAAGGGCCTCATCAGCAGCCTATCTACCCTTTGGTTATGATGTCCACCAAGATCCTATACCACGTTCAATCGACTCCTCCAATCCTCGCCATCTCATCCAAACCTTGTTGGTATTCTGGCATTTTCTTGTTCCTTCAGATTGGCTAATATCCTACAGGGTTCTTCTGACCTGGACCATACCATCATACGGCGACTCGCTATCTAGTTCCATATTATAGATAATGATCTATTCAAGCACACCAGCGACAACCTGCTTCTCCATTGCCTTACTGACTCCGAGGCTCAGAACGTAATGGCCCAAGTACATGCCGATGACTGTGGCCCTTATATGAAAGGTCTTACTCTCGTAAAGAAAATCCAGTGGTTAGGATATTTTTGGCTCACTCTTACAGCCAATTGCATCGCCCAGGTCAAATAATGCCACCAATGCCAAGTTTATGGGGATATGCAGCATCTGCCGTCCACCGAACTCCATCATTTATCCATCCCTTGGCCATTCTTGGCATGGGGAATAGACATAATTAGTGAAATCTGTCCTTCTTCAACAAATGGCCATAGATTCAATATGGTAGTAGTAGATTACTTCTCAAAATGGGTAGAAGCCGAATCCTTCACCAATGTCACCGCCAAGCAGATGGCCAAGTTTATAGAGAAGCACATCTTTGCTCGGTATGGACTTCCTCACCATATAGTCTGGGACAATGGGGTACAATTTTAAGGAGCAACTGCTTCTCTAATCGAGAAATACAGGATCGAAGTCCATAGATCTTTCACATATAGACCGCAAGCTAATGGAGCTGTTGAGGCAGCTAATAAATCGGTAAAGATGATTCTTTCTAAGATGATAACCGGTTATAAGGATTGGGCAGATAAGCTACATTTTACTATTTAGGGATATTATACCAGCATTCGTACCCCGATAGGCCAAACTCCATTCTCCCTGTCTACGGGATAGAAGTGGTCTTGCTAGTTGAAACTCAGGAGACCTTCTTAAGAGTCGCCCTGGAGGCTAAGTTAAAAGAATCTGAATGGACCCAAGCAAGATTTGAATAGTTGAACATGATGGATGAATAGAGATTAAGGGCCCTTGACAACCTCCAAATGTACCAGTAAAGTATGGCTCATGCATATAATAGTCGGGTAAAATGCCAGAAGTTCCGCCTGAAGACTGGTGATCTGGTCCTTAAACAGCCGAAACATTCTACCACTGAAGCGAGGGGTAAATTCAAGCCAAATTGGGAAGGACCATACGTAATAAAGAAAATGCTTATCAAAGGGGCAGTTAAGTTTATGGACATGGATGGGAATGAGTTTGTGAATCCCATAAACCAAGACAGGCTTAAGCGTTATCATATCTGATTCAAAAGAAATAAATCAGAAAAGCAGGACACAAAAAAAATCACCCGCCTTTCGATCTTTTACTAATTGGACAAAAATTAGGGTGACACCCGATGATTGGTATCCTGTAAATCGGCCGTACAAAAATTAGGGGATAAGTCAGACTCGCTAGATTAAAAACCCAAAAAGGGCTATCTAGGCAAAAGTTAGGGTATGTGAGCAAAGAGCGGGTGCCTTCTAGAAAACCAATCTAGGCTAGTTGCCACCGGGAGTTAAATCAATGGAAATGCCAACCAAACATCGTGAACTTTTATCTCAATTAATGAAAGTATCCCTTTTATTGAATTCTAAACGATTATTCTTATATGAATCCTATATTCATAGGATTAAGACAGCTCCAGCAAGCTTAGGACAGAGTTTATTTTATTCCATATCGAATGAACAATATATATATATATATATATATATATATATATATATATATATATATATATATATATATATATATATATATATATATATATATATATATATATATATATATATAAAATTTAAGACAAAGTCCAATAGGTCTGTCACCCCGACTAACCTATGCAAAAGATAAAACTGACAAAAGTGCCTCTCAAATCGAGCTTCCCACGTCATCATCGTAGTACCTAGAGATCAGCCTTGATGTGGTAATAAAAAGGGGCTCCTCCCCCTACTCTGCATGCTTCCCCTCAAAGCGGCTTACGACCACTTTCGATGGGTTGTTAAGCGTCTTATCTCAGCAAGCCATTCTCTGTAATGTATGTCGGTCTCGATGGTCTCCACATGTTCATAATCCAGAATCTCAAATACAGCTACCCTGGATCACTTCTCTCGGATATAGTTGACCTACCTAGCCTTGTAGATTTTGATCTGATTATGGGGTAGCTTGATTGGGGTCCTTTGCCTCTTGCTATACTGATAGTACAACCAGTGAGGGGTGTAGAACGAAGATCTCTCCAGATCTATCAACTGAACACAAGCTCCCTAGGATTCCACAACCACGTCCTGATTCCTCCACCATGGACTAACCCATTGAACCTGTGCATCAGTATACCCCCTCAAAATAGGCCCCCAATCAACATATGTCAGCTGATCAAAATCATCCCATATAAGCCCTCTCTCCTTCAGATGAACGGGTAGGTACTTCTTCGGATTCCCTTATGGCGCTTCCCTCAACCTCAGTTTCTCCATCAGCTATACCTATAATTTGAATTCAGGTAAGGATTAGGCAAAGAAATGCATAAAATTGGGAAGAACAGAAGGTACCTGTAGTAATATAAGTTGATCTCCGATAAGTGTTGGATCAACGGAAGCTGCATCCATGTTCAGCAAAAGATTGGCCAACCGCATAGCCATAGGAGAAGCCCCTGTCGATATGGGGCTGATGAGTGAAATCAGCCTAAGCAGAGCAATTGGGCTCACTCCATACATAAACTCCACCATAAGTAGTAATGCCACCATAGATGGCCAAGCAAGGTGAGATCGGGGCACACCAAGGCACCATACTAAAACTGCTCTGAGCTAAAACCCAGGTTTGTCAGGCAACCGAGATAGAAATGGGTCCACAGTCTAAATTCCATAACCCTCAAGGAATTCCTTCTACGCCAAAATGAAATTCTGGCAGTGCTAGGGTCATGCATTTAGGATACGGTACCCCCAATATAGCGTGGAACTCTTCGAGCAAGGGGCATAGCTCAAAAGATGAAAATCGAAAGACGTGGTCTATTGGATCCCAAAAAGATAAAGTAGCTCAATGGAACTCACAGCTTACAGGCCATGCCGCGATATATTGAATCCTCCAAAGCCTGAATTTTTTAAGCTTCTTCCAATTCGCATTTCCCAGACTTTACAGAAAACCCTATAGCTGTTGTTTATGGGTTGCCATGACAGGGATTGGCAGATTGGCTAGAATCTGGTCTTTAGAAGGTGATACCACCGGCGATATGAGTGATGTCGCCAGCGATATAAACCAATTTGGGCAGTATCAACTGATACCGCTGGCGATATGAGCTTTTGGCGGCCTCTTCTATATTATTTTAGCTGTTTGGGTCTGGACGATATGGGTCTTGCCGCCAGCGATATGGAGTTAATTTTCAACCGCTTCAGAAGTATGTTTCTCATTACAGACCTATACAAAATCTGTAAATAATCCTGTAATCCATTTCTAATTCCTGTTTAACTGCAATCCATTTTATTCAAAGTAAAAAGCCCGAGGGCACAAATCATTCAAATATCCCGAATATCTAGCTTACCAAAGCAAAACCAAACAATAAATCCAAAATTATTCAAACCCCGATGTATCAAGGGTACAAACCAAAATCTGAAACAAAAAGCAAAATGAAAATATAAAGCTAGGCATGCCCACCACTGCCAGCATGGCGGGATGAAACATCCTTGGGGCTCACTAGCCAATCATCAACATCATCCTCCTCTCTTCCCTCAGTCATCGGGACACTGCTAGACTCCTCGACCACAACAAATGGGCGTCGACTGATGGACATCTACACTCCCTTACGATTGGTGCTACCGGGGTGCGCGCAACCCAGATTTTACTTGATCCTCCATTCTAGAATGGTAGCCTCCAGCTGACCCTCAAGGTAGCTCACACGACGCCGGAGTTCTGTAGTCTCCTCCTCGTATCTCTGCCTGGGCGCATCAGCATCCGATAGGGAAAGGGACAAGAAATCCTACAAACCAAGGAAAATGTCAATAAATGCACTTCATTCATAGCATCCATACATGCATCCTATCCTATTTTGGCATGTCATAAATAGGGAATGTACCTGAACAAGTAGCGATTGATTGATAAGCGTGTCCTAGAGAGCAAAATTGTTCTCTGCTAGTTGCTCCACGTGACTCCGCGCCACCTAAAAAATCCAAAAGGCAAATCATTAACCACCCGCATCTAAGGGTAAATAAGAAAGCAATTATCAGGCCTTATATAGGTATTGCTCTCTGGCATGAATATTGGAGCATCCCGGCTTGGGCCTATATTCCTGGGATGGAACTCGCCTCGGGAATTCATCAATAGGAATTGGGTTTCCATCGGGTTGACCAGACGCCCTTCCACAAAATTTATACCCTCCGGTACACCATAGTACTACATCCCACTCAGGTTGTCTCGACCTCTCTTCCTTGCAGGTTCCTGAAAAGCATGAAAAACATACATAAGCGACATTCCCAAACCCAAAGAAATTGTAAATCATGCACATAAATGCAACCATACCCCAAAAGAGCGGTACCCTTCTGGGACATCGGCACACTACCGCTTGCTACATCCACTCCTATCTTATCCTCCCCCTCAGGTTCGTTCCTAACATTGTCTTCAACTTCCATCACGGCCTCCTCTTCCTCTTCTTCTTCCTCCTCCTCAACATCAACTATCCCTTTGAGCTTCCTGTTCTCCTCATCCATCTTTTTCTTGTTGTGAAACTCGAACATATCATTATCCTTGATTTGAGCGCAAATGGGTAAGAGGCGCTGTTGGTGATGCTCATAAAGGCCAGGAACGCTAGAGATCACTCGGCCGTTCCCCTTGACATAGTCAGCTTTGACAGCTTTAGATGTGATCACCAAATGGGGCCACCATAAACCCTTGGGAGGATCAGCGGGCACTGGCCTAGCAGTGATGGGAACAAGCCTCTAGCCCCGAACGCGCTCCCCCAAGTACCACTGCTGGGGTAGAGGGCACTCAATCACAAACCGACGGTCATCCACCCTCTTCCTGACCCTCGCGACTTCCAACAGATTCTCCACCCCATCAAACGGGTTCAGGACAAGCTATACCAATAATCAACCAAAACAATCAATGTAAGTATAATGTAAATTCATAAATGCATGAAACAAGAGTCTAAGTGAAAGTATAACATACTGAGCTAAACCGCGCAAACCTCAACGACTCCCAATAGCTGGTAGAATACTTGGCCTTCCCACCAATACCACCGTACCATCGGGCGAGAAAATGGGAACTCAGGGGCACGGTAGTCAAGAACCTAACCAGAGGGAGGATCTGATGCTCAAACGCCTAAGTGTACACAAGCAAACAACCAATCAGTCCAAAATGGCCACAACAGATAAAGTGTTCATACCAAATAGGGAAAATCAAGTAAAACGCTTCCAAGAAAGGTATACCTGCAACAGCAAATGGCTGACTTGGAGAGCCTTTATCTTCTTCCGGGCTCCCGTATCTAGCCCATGATACATCTGAACTAGGATAGCACGTGGTCAATTCTTCTTCCCGATGCCCGCCACATCCTCCTCAGCGGATATCAGCCTGTAGTTGATCTTGCTCCCCAAGACCGACAAAAATAGCACAGTGATCAAAGAAATCGCGAAGGAGCAGACGCAAGCATCTCCCTCAGCCTCAGGCACTATATTTGCCCTAGTTCAGTGTTTGTGCAGCTTACCATAAGATAGCCGCCCTGAGACGGGATTCAAACCAAACAGCTCCTTCATTCGCCTCACCACGGGCCTCTCGATGTGATATTTGTCTATATAAGCATCAAAGTGAATGACCTCATCCGTCCAGGAGGGCTCGATTATAGCTACAACATCAGAAGACGTAATCGTCACTTCCCCAAATGAGAAGTGAAAGGTATAAGTGATTTCAGACCATCTCACTGTAAGAGTTGTCATAGCCGAATCCGAGAGCTTTGACATTAACATCGGCATAATTCAGGCCAAGCCCCCGAAGTTTATCTCGTTGATGGCTAGCATAAGTTTAGGGTCCTTTTCCGAAATATGGTGCCACCACTCGCCGATGGTGCCCATACCTCCAAGATAAGTTAGTCCGTATGGCTATAAAAATCAGAAGCAAAATAGATAAGTCCTTGTTCATTTTCTCATCAATGGTACCTAATTGAAGGCTACTGATGTCGCTTCTGCCAGATGCGATATTGTCAGCGGTATCATCCATACTGTTGGTGGCATGGATGATGTCGCTGGCGGCATCACTTTAATAAAAAATAACATCATACCTCCCTAGGCCTTTTTGCAAGGCCTGATGCCGCTGGCGACATCGTTCATATCACTGACAATATCACAACCTGCCGGCAGAACTTGTTTTAGCCAAAAGTTACACCCATCATGCCAAAACCATAACAAATCATAATTAATCAAACCTTAAGCCTACAAACTGTGAAAATTGAACCTAGAGCAGAGTACATAAGTTTTTAATCAATCTATTTTATGCTTATAAACTCCTATCATAGCATGATTTTGAGCCTAAGATTGAATTGAAACTTAACCCAAAAAGAAGAAATTCGAGTTTTACTGGATTACCTAGACATAACAGAGGTGCTTTTCCTTCTCTGGGGTCAGATTGGTGATGGGGGAATTGATCCCGCACCCATACATTCTTGGTTGTCTCCTTCAAGCCATAAGCAATAGGAACTGAAAGAAGTTTCAGCCCCTCGATAGAGGAATCAGGTAGGTTCTCCCTAGACTTAGTAGATTTTCCCTTAAAAGCCTTGGCAATTCTCTTCATGGTTGGAATAACGGAGAAAATTGAAAGATTTGGAGAAGAATGGAGCAAAGAGGTACGATTTCTACAGAATGAGGAAGAGAAAGGAGTTTTACTTCCTTTTGAAACTGCCCGATTCATGTTGCCAGTGGCATCACTCCATATCGCCATCGACATCACCCATGCTGCCAGCGACATTGCCTCCTTCAACTTAAATTTTGAATTTGTTTGACTAGTTAAAGCTGCCACATGGCACTTATACCGCGGGCGATATCATCCCATGCCGCCAGCGACATAATCCATATCACCGACGATATCATCTCTGTCCATGCCTTTTTTTCAGCCATCCTCGGTGAAATCCCGGCTCTAACCTCGACATCCCAGAACTTGCATAAAGCCATAAACCGTAAACCCAATATGCTCATTCTGCATGCTGCCTAGAGATTACGATATGACCTGGTACATGTCAATCTTTGGGTTCACCCCTAGAACGCCAACTGAAGGTCCCTGGTACAGCCTCTATACATATCACCCTTTCGGTTCGCCCTTAGAACGCCACCTGAAGGTCCTGGCATGACCCTGTACATGTCACCTTTGGGTTCACCCCTCCAAGATTATAGCATGACCCCCTATATGCTACTTTCAGAACTACACTCCACCAATCCATAAAGCATAAGTTCGACCAAGGGATAACCACTCTGCAAAGCATAAGTCTGGCCAAGGGACAACCACTATACAAAGCACAAGTCAGACCAGAGGGCAATCTCTTTGCAAAGCATAAGTTCGACCAAGGGACAACCACTCCACAAAAGCGCAAGTCCGACCAAAGGATAATCTCTCTACAAAGCGAAAGTCCGACTAAGGGACAACTGCAAAGGATAAGTCCGACCAAGGGATAACCAATCCACGAAGCATAAGTCCGACCAAGGGACAATCTCTCCGCGAAGCACAAGTCCGACCAAGGGGCAACCTCTTTGCAAATCATAAGTCTGACCAAGGGACAATCTCTCCACAAAACACAAGTCCAACCAAGGGATAATCTCTCCATGAAGCATAATCCTGACTAAGGGGTAACCACTCAGTAAAGCATAAGCCCGACCAAGAGGCAACCACTTTGCAAAGCATAAGCTCGACCTTGGGGTAACCAATCCATAAAGCACAAGTTCGACTAAGGGGCAATCTCGCTACAAATCACAAGTCCGACCAAGAGGCAACCACTCTGCAAAGCATAAGCCCGATATATTGAAAGTGGCTATTTACCCGTTGATCTCCATTGTAAGAGAACCATTGTGTACATCGATTTTGGTCTTGGCGGTACTCAAGAATGGTCTCCCTAGCAGCAAATCTGAGTTCCCTTTCCTATCTACATCGCACATATCAAGAACATAAAAGTTAGCGGGAAAAATAAAATCATTTACCTTGACTACTACGTCCTCCAAGATTCCCTCAGGGTAAACAATAGGGCGATCCATAAGTTGTAAGACAGTCCTGGTCTCCTTAAGAGGCATGTTGCGGTTTACAAATATCTGCTGGTAGTTAGAAGAAGGCATGACATTTATGGATGCACCTAGATCACATATAGCCTTCTAGATTCTAACTTGACCTATAGTGCAATTGATCTTGAACATTCCCTGGTCTTTAAGCTTAGGGGGTAATTTGTGTTGGATCACGACAGATACATTTTCCCCCATCACGACCTTATCCAAGTCTTGATGCTTCTTCCTGTTTGTGCACATCTCCTTGAGGAACTTTGCATATTTGTGTATATATTTGATCATATCAAGTAGTGGGATGTTGATCTCGACTTTCCTCAAAGTCTTGAAGATCTCTTTCTTTTCTTTCAGCTTCTTGGTCTTTTCTAATCTTTCTAGAAAATAAGGTTTGGTCTCGGTAGAAATCACTGGTTCCTCTGGGTCATCAGGAATCACAATGACCTCATCCTTTATTTCTGCTCTCTGTGGTTCCGATTGAGTCTCTTTCTTTCCCCTTAGTGAGATCACACTGACATTCTCTCTTAGATTGTCCTCTATTTAAGATAGAAGTATCCCCATTTTCTCGATTTTAGAGAGAGTATTAGCTATCTGGGCCATCTGTTTTTCCAAGTTTGAGAAGTTACCATGTAGTCCCTGTATCCTATCATCTACCAGCTCAAATCTCTTATTGGAACCCTCAATGAGAGTAGTAAAAAGTTCATAAGGATTATATTGTGGCTGCTGAGGTGGGTTGGGCTAGACCTATTGAGGAGGTCTCGGTACGATCTTATTCTACTAATTTCTCACCACGAGTTAATTCTATAGCTCATATGGTTGTTGGCGGTCGTTATTTCCCTAAGTGAGTACTGGATGATCTCGCCATCTTATTCGATTCCTCTGTGGTGGAAGAATGTATGGCTGCTTGTTCCCCTGATTAACATAGTTACCATAGTTACCATAGTCCCTATAGTTACTATAATTGTTATAGTTGCCACAGTTCCCCATAGCATGGACTTCCTCGAACTCAGGGTCTCTTATGCGAGGACATTCATCTGTAGCATGAGTAGTCTGTTTGCATAGATCGCACTCTTTCACGACCTCTGTCTAGACAGTTATCTTATGCACAAGTTTAATGAGTCTTTCTATTTTGAGATCATAAGAGTTAACCTCAATGATAGCTCTCGATGTAGATTTTCCCTCATGAACGCCAAATTATTGAGCAATTTCAGCTATAGTCTTGATGATTTCCCAAGCTTGAGTTGGGGTTATGTTGATAAGAGCACCCCCACCAGCGGTGTCTAACATGAACTGAATAGAGAGTGGGAGTCCTTCGTAGCACGTTTGGACTAAGGCTTGATCAGTGAATCCATCAGGTGGGCAGACTGCTAATAGGTGTTAGAATCTTTCATAATACTCATGGAGACTCTCTGTGTCTTTCATCGTAGCTGAATAGATCTGTGTTTTCAAAGTGGTAACTCTCGATGCTGGAAGGTATCTATCTAGAAAGACTCTCGACATCTATTCCCATGATGTTATCGATCCTAGTTTTAAGTGACAAAACCAGTCATTGGCCGAGTCCTCTAGAGAGAAAGAAAAGGACTTCAATTTTGCAAGGCCTGGATCAACCTTGGGTGGCTTCATGGAACACACCGTCAAATGGAATTTATACAAGTGTTTGTAAGGGTCATCAGTGGCCCTTATGGCGAATTCGGGTAAGCTACGGACAAACCGAGATCTTATCTCGAAATTGTTATCTTTAGTTTTGTCCGGATAAGTGAATAAGAAAGGATAGTGGTTCACTGGGACTCGTATGAGGTCTCGGATTGACTGCTCTTCGTTAGCCATGGTCACGGTGGCTATTTCAGATTCTGATTCTGAGTCAGTTGAATAGTCAAACAATCCTTCTATAGTGATTTGATTATCGTTGGGTCCGTTTGAAGTCTTTGCCTGGTGTTTTGAATCTCTACGTTCTCGGACACGCTTAGCACGAGCTCTGTTGGATCTTTCAATTTCTGGATCGTAGAGGAATTCACTGCCATGACCTGTGGCCCTAGTCATCCACGTTGAACAACTCGTAAATAGGAATCGCTCCCCGGCAACGGCGCTAAAATTTGATGGGTGTTGATACCACCAAAAATAAATCCCTGCGCAAAACAAACTTATAGTTAGCAGTGAGCGGGAGTCAAATCCACAAGGAATGGTATTTGACAACATTATTCTAAGAAGATGACACACAGTATGACCTAAGAACACTCTCGATAGGAATTTGTAGATTAAAGCTAAATAAAGAAGGTGATATAACAATGAGAAACAATGGCTCAACCAAATTCGAACAAGATTGTATATCATGGTGATCATGCGATAAGGAATTAATAACACCGAGACCTAGATTTAGTTATACTGGTATTCATGCACCGTACAATACCAGCAACCTTTCCTTATAGTATACAGAGATCGGACTTCGCACCACAACCTCCTTCTTACTCACTGTATCTCTCGATTTCGTGCCGGAGAGCCCGCCAATGAATAGCAATAAGTAATAGAAAAGCCTAAATCCTTATCGACGGGTAGTGAAGCACTCCCAACAGGCATAAGATTACCTTTCTCCAGTTTCGATGGGAACTATTTTCACTGTATCTTTTTTCAGGCATAATTACGGATGCAAGAATCAAGATTGATAATAATCACAAAGACTTACTAAGTAGGTGATCAATCCAACAGCGAGACTAAGTGATACTCTTACCACAAAACCCTTTAAGCGCTGAGATTGGTAAATAGGTCGCCTTGCATATTTCTATATTCAATTGCGGTCCTCACACCATTTAAACACAGCCTTGACCATTATTTGGTCAAGCCATGAGTAAAATAGCTAGACATGACTGAATTTAAATGTTCGAAAATGTAAAGAGACTGAAAGTAAATCATACTTGAAATATAAAGACTTGAAATTGAAATAAAGCAATAAAATTGAAATGAACTTGTAATTAAACTTAAGAGAATCCGAAATCAAAACTGAATTGAAACTAAGAACACTAAGACTAAAATCTAAACTAAAATGACTGAATTGTAGAATGATAGGATTGAGAGATTATGTGATTGATGATCCCAAATGATGTGCCGGCCTCGGTATTTATAGTGAATGCCTCCCCTTATGCTTCCCATTTAGTGACTGAATATGACTCCTAGCATTTATCTCCTTGGATTTATTTCCTTTTAGTCTTGGTCCTCGAATGGTAGTAAAAATCCCTGCCTTGATGGAATAAGGAAAGGGATCGAGCTTCCTTGAATCGGACTCTTCCTTAATAGTACTTGCCCAAAATAGGTGATCTTCAGTTCTGGACATTTTACACTTCGGTATTAATGTCATCTTGATCATTTTGGAATGCTCTGGAATCATCGAAACCAGCTATCGTTCCCGCTGTCTGCTTCAGTATGTTGATATGTCATCGGGACCGCGTCAGTCGTGGTGAACACGCCATGATCTCGGTGACTGCCAATTTCTCAGCAAGACTTCCTCTTTTCATTTCTTCTTATATCTTAGAAGGCTTTCAGGTTATCGGGGCTAGACTAGTCTCAATGCGCCCATCGGGAGTCTCCTAAATTGCTCGTCATATGTGCAGAAATGCATCTTTTCCCCGAATTGCCGTAAAAACCTGAAAAGTTAAAAAAGGAAAGAATGGCAGCCATAAAGACTAAAAACATGGTCTTAATGATATGGAAATTCGCACAAATACATGCTGAAAAGCAGGGGCTTGGGTTTTTCCATGTGATTATGGAGATAGATAATAGCATTTTATTTGACGCTTTACAGACTATGGATAGTGGTCTGGCTTATTTTTCTTAAATTGTTTCGGGTTGTAAAGATTTCTCAACACAATTTGTGTCATGTGTCTTTAGTTTGGTGCCGCTTGGTGTCAATGATATTGCTCATAATTTGGCCCATGCAGTCTTTTTTTATGAGGTAACGGGTGAGTGACTGTGGAGTCCACCGCAATTTGTTGCCCATCTTCTAATTTAATATATACAACATTTATTTCCTAAAAAGAGTCAATATATATATATATATATGGGATTGGGGTGGGGTCCTGAATTACGGCTTCAATTAAAAACGTATACGAAAATTATCAGATTCAAGTAAAATAATTGAAGTTAATTCAAGATTATAAGATTTTATTTCAGATTCTAACTTTTCTCTAGTAACTCTAAGTTGAATTATTCTAGAAGTATATTCTTTTATTCTTTGTTTATGCCAATTATATAATTCAAAATATCCTTTATAAGTTATAAGTTCAGTATTATAAATTTCTAAACTATTCTGACAAAATTCATAATTATTATTTATTCTCACTAATCTTTCTGTGATTAATTCTATCTTTTGTCTAAGTTCTAAAATTTTATTCATTAAAAAATTCTATAAGGTATATCTTCACTTTCGGATAGAACTAAAGAAGTTAATTCTAAATTTAGTTCTTGTATCTCTTTTTCTAAAATTGGTATTCTTTCAGTATAACGAGCTAATTCTTCTGTATATCGATCTATTGTCTGTCTCATCCAGTTTAATAATATAGAATAAAATCTATAGATTCTTTCTTCTCTCAGTTCTTCAGTATGAATTTTTATCCTATCAGTATAAAATTTTATTAAAATTTTAGATCTTTGTATTTCTAATTCTTTTCTTTCTAATTTGTCTTTTATTTCTAAAATTCTATTCATAGTAAACAGATTTTTCTCGTCACTTATCTGAAAAGATCACTCAAAGTGTAGTTCAGAAAGGAGAGGATACTTATATGAATATATGAACAGAGTATTAAATTATACCTCTTCAGCTTTTGTTTCTCAATATTGGCTTGCTTCTGCAATCTAGAAATATTTTTGAGTTTGATAGTAGGATGTTATGTTAATGCAGAGAGCTTAGTCTTTATTTATAGCTGAAAAAGAGGATGTATACCCTAACTTATTGCTTACCGAATCTTTTTATGTCGTCATTGCTTACGTTTTAAGCAATTGTATTATTATTACTTTGTCTGTAAGTATGACTTATTTATCTTTAGTCTCTGTCTGAATTATTATGTTGGTTATATCGTCATGGCTGGCGTCATAGATGTTTATTGTAATTTTGTCTTTAATCTCTTTCTCTGAATTATTATTATTGTAAGTATTTTAAATTATTTCTTAAATATAGAAAAAGTATTATTAGTTTATCATCTTGGCTTTAAACCTTACTGAAATTTAAATGCTTTATGGATTTTTCAAAGAAATTTATTGAAAACACCTAACCTGAATTTTTTAGATAACCTTCTAAGAGATTTTTTAATAAGGAATTTACTTTTCAATCTCAAATTTCCTATTAAATCCAATTTATCATTTAAAATCAGTTGTTAATCTTACATCTGGATTCATTTAAAACTTAAACAATTTTTTATGTTTTAGCTCATCCAACTGGTACTTTTTGAAAAGGGACTTACAACTTTTGCCCGAAAATTTCCCAAGGCCTTTTGCTATTCTATATTAAAATTTTTCAAATTTGAAGAAATCCTTCTGTAAATTAAAATTTACAACCGAGCCAACGAGAATTATAAAATTTTATTTAAAGTATTATAGTATAGTATAACAAAACTATAGCAAAATTATAACAAACTTATAACAAAATTATAACAAACTTATAACAAAACTAGCGGAAAGCTTAAGTTGCCAACCGCTACCAAAGTATTAGAATTCTATAATATCTTAAGTATTGAGGCTTGAGACCTTATATATATATATATATATATATATATATATATATATATATTGATAATTGGGACCCTTTCAACCGTGAGCCTTATATCATCGTACTTCTAACCTATGATCAGGGCCATTAATGATAACACACTTTAAATGCAGAAAATTAGTAGCTTACTTAATTGATTAAAGCTTAATTTACATATTCTTTATCTTTACAGGATGATACTTCTTCACTCTTCCTTCATGTGCGCCTCCCATCTCGAGTATTAGAAAACTGAAATCATTAACGGGCATAAATTTTTTTTTCTCTCAACTGGTTCATCGGATCGCGTACTTAGCTGTGGTGGGTGAATTTCACAGTAAAGATTTTTTGTATTCACTAGAATTTGAACTCAAAGTCTTACTTAAGCAATCTCAAGCCGCTTATCACTTAAACCAATCTCTATTGATAATTGGCGAATAATTTTAATAACTGCATCTTTCTTACTATAATTAATATTTTATATTGCATTAATCAATTAATAAACTTCTTTTTCTACAAAACTTTAAAGAATATGGGACATGAACCCGATTTGTCAGAGTTTTCTTCTGACCCATTTTTTTTATATGATCCTTCCGTTCCATTTACAAAATGAAATTTCATCGTATACATGTGTTGGTCTTCTTAGTTTCTTATTTAGATTTATAACGTCGGTGGGATTATAATTTTTTTTAATACAATGTGATTATTATTTTTATTAATAAATATAGTATGTTTCTCAAAAATTTTATGAAAATTTGTTGTTTAAAAGCATTGGCCTATGATACATATGAAATAATAGGAAACATTAGAAAGTTTTTGCACTTTCTAAATCTTATATCATTAATTCTTATGGTATATATAACAAATATATATCATAGACAAATTTACATATTCCGTTGCTTTGTATGGAGAAAATACTATTTAAAGAATTACAATTAGTGTGTCTTAGAGATTAAACGCGTTATTGTAAATTTCTCTTTGAAAAGCTCTTTTATATATCTGACCAACACAAGAGCATACTACAACATAAACATTTTAGTTACTGCCACACAGATTCTAAATATTTGAGTTTGCATTATCCTGTTGCAACTTCTTTATAAAATAAGTTAAATTCAAGTACGTATAATCATACATTTACATTGAAATAAGTTTAATTCAGTTCATATAAGATGAAGGAGACATTAACTGAACCAATTGAAAAGAATCCAAGAAATCCAGCTATACATGTCTTTTCTAGAAAATTTTCCCATGTCATAGAGAATTATAAGGCAACAAGCAATAAGTCGATCCTCGTGGTAAGAAGCAAAATATCATTACAAATTATAGTTATAAATTATTTTTAATCAAATTAATATATAAATGCTATTGTCAAATTATACTGAGTGTATATTATTTAATATATGGTGTTTAAAATTTATTTAACTGAATAGGTCAATGATATATGAATAAAAGATAATTACAGCTCGCATCAAATGTGGACGTGAAATATTCCATACTTGTCGAACTATCTATTGCTCTAGCTAGCTGGTAAGGATAATCTGATCCAAAATTGAAGAGAGGATGGGGTACAATGGGACACATGCACGCACTATCGATCGCCGGGATAGGTGGTGTACATATAGTAGTTTTGTAATTATATTATATATAATATATGTGTAATATTGATACTATAAGGGGGCGTGCTCCAGCGGCTTAAGGTGCAAAATTAATCATAGAATGTAGATTAACGTTTGAAATGCCATGCCGCCCTTCGTTTTTTTTTAAGTATTTTTCCTTTTTTTTTCTTTTCATTTTAATATTTTATTTATCTTTTATCCATTATATTTAGGGTTTTTCCCCTAAATTTATAAAACTTCTTATTAAATGTTATTTATATTAAAAGCCCGTATAAATATATATACTTATCATTCTTTTTTCTTTCTGAAGTTTCATGTTTTCATTTTATCTCTTATATATCATAATGATTGTTTTTCCTTTTTTTATTTAAATTTGTACACAATATTCTTCAAAAACAATAAATTTCTTTCAAACGATTATTAATTATATTTTTTCTTTTTTCTTTTTTTAAAAAATAGCATGTTTTTAATGTATCCCTTTTCATTTTTATGATTTTCATTTCCTCTTTTGGGAATGTTTACAACTAAAAATTCTGATGATTGGCAACATTTTAGCTAAAAGTCGTATCAATAACATTGTGTCAAGTTAATGCATATGTTCTAGATATTATTACATATAAATGATTAAAACCACTCTCTTTTTTTTGTCCAAAATCAACAACTATTATCATCGTCGGTGTCGTTACCTATCTTCGTATGTCTGAAATCGTGCCCCCTCAAAACTCGGGTCCTGGCTCAGCCACTAATTCAATCACAGTTGTTCTCCTTCAACCAACTAAAAGCTTAGTGTTATAGATTTGTTTAATGAATTTATGATTTTTACATACTATAAAAAATATTAACTTTTTTTAATTTTATTTATAGAATATCTTTAAAGTCCAAATTAAATACGATTTGAATTAATGACCCATTCAGTGGTTTGATTACCAATCCGAGCTTAATCCTAGCTTAAGAATCATGATCTGAGTATTCTTGATATATATATTCACGTGGATGTTCAAGATCGTAGTGATATGCCAGTGGTGGTCCTGACTAGCAACCCATTTATTTATATATTAGTACATTTGTAACACACTTTAATGGCAGAAAATTAGTAGCTTAGTAAATTAATTAAACCATAATTTACATATTCTTTATCTTTAGAGGTGCTACATTTTGACATAATGATACATCTTGACTCATCCTTCATGTGCGCCGCCCATCTCGAGTATTAGAAAATTGAAACTATTATGGGGCAAATTTATAAATAATTGCAGATCAAATATATACAAATCCCCGTAGAGTTAGTTTTAATTGTTTTTGATTATTTAAAATTTTTAAGTGTGACACTTTACTCTTTAAGGTGGGTAAAAGTGATACAGTTTGTCCCCTAAATGTCACGTGACAGCTTTTGATTGGAGTGAAAAAATTAGAAAAATGGCATAGGTGAAATGTCAAACAAACTAGAAGCTGACACATGACATTAAAAAGTTAAATAGTTTCAATTTTACTGACTTGAGAGAGTAAAGTGTTACGCTTAAAAGTTAAAATTATCAACGAGAGTTAAAATCAATTTTAGGGATTCATATGTATTAGGCGATAATTGTATCCTATCAATTAATAAACTTCATTTTCTACAAAACTTTAACGAATATGGAATATGAACCCTATTTGTTGGAGATTTCTTCCATTTTTATTTTATGGATTTGGATTTTTTAAAGTTTTTTTTTGAAAATTTATGAGTTTTACAGAAGAAGTTGGGGATTGAACATATGACCTCCTACCTCTATTTTGATAGGTGTATCAATTAGACTAATCCAATTGGTGATTTTCTAAAGTTAGAAAATAATAAAGCTGTACATTTTAATCAATTTCAACTGTCCATTAAATATTTATAATTGAAATTAATTTTAATGATTAAAATTATTAAAATTTACTGAAATACACGACTTTAAATCCATTTTTTAAAGGATTCTTATGATCAATGTGCAAAATGAAATTGCATCGTACACTGGTGTTGGTATTCCTAGTTATTTTTAATTAGATTTATAATGTCGGTATGCTTATTATAATTTTTTTTTTGTAATATATTGTGATTGTTATATGAAATGTCATTCTAGTCCAATTTAAATGGAAATAAAATTCAAATGTTAAATTCTATTCATATTTTATAAATAAAAAAATGTAAAATTAAACAACTTCCCTTTATTCTAAACTCTAGCAGCCTCTCAATTTTTGAATAAATTTTCATTTGATGAGGTAGAAAAAATTCTTTTTTTCATTGAGATAAAATTGAATACAGATCTCCTCTCGTATATTCAATCTATGTTGCAAGCTGACTACACATTGTAAAGTGAAAAAAAATGGGTTGAACATTATATTCACTCTCGTAATTGTTCTTTTCTTGGTATTTTGATTATTTTTAGGTATAGTATATTTTGTTTTGTTTCTTATGCTTAACAATTGAACTTTCATAAAGCGATTGTTTGCTTCATTTATGGATCTGTTGCTACACAATACGGTTTGATAGTTATACTACTAAGATAAGTACTTATTTTTAAAAAAAGATACTTGTTGATCTTTCATCTGCGAACTTAAATCTATTTCATTTTAACAAGATCAGTGTAAGTTTACGAAGTCAAATACTATTATCGACTCCGCAATATTTATAATGGTTGTTTATCCCCAATCACATGAAAAGATATTACTGGGAGCAGAATTATTATGTCTTTCATTGTTGTTTTTATAGTTTTTTGGTAGAAGGTTTTGTTTTATTTTTGTGATGATATATTCCATATTTCAATAATATGAAATCATTTTTAAAAAATTTCTACTTCAGTGTGGAAGTGTAGATTCTTTAAAAGATTTTATTTATTAAAAAATTACACCAATGCACTCTAAAAGCAAGTTCTCCGAAAAAAAAATAGTAAAAACGGCTTTAACTTTGACCTGCTCTAGCCAATCTTATCAATATCTTACTACACCGGTTGGTATTATCGATTTTATTATAAATTAATAGTGGTTACAGTATGATATAATTAAAAATCGATTTTAGTAAAAAATTAAAGGAAAAAATAGGTAAATTGGAGTAGCGGTTTAAATCCAGTTTTTTCAAAATTCTTCTGACAATATTGAAAGTGTTACTAAAGACACATAAAAACGTTGCTAGAGACTTAAAGCGTCGCTAAAGACACAAAAGAGTTGCTAAAGACTCGAAATAGCGTTGCAATAGCTACTAAAACCTAAATAATATATATTTCTTTCCAAAACCCCTTACAACAAGCGGAAGTGTTACAAAAGACTTAGAAAGCGTTGCAATAGCCACTAAAAACCATATATAATATATATTATTTAAAAAATAAAATATCAATAAAACCACTAATAATACCGATAATACTGGTCATATCGCATATCATTAGCCTCGCCGGTATAATTCTGGTCCGGTATTGATGAGATTGATTCTAACTATATATATAGATCATCTAAGGAACCTATTTATGCATCATGCATCCAAAGTTTTATAAGATGGATAAATATTCCATTCCTTTTCTCTCCTTGCTTTTCCTTTTCTCATTTCTCTGTCCGGTAAGCCATAAAATTTAATTTTGCTTTTTGCAGTAAAATTGAATAAGTAACTTTTTAATTTCGTTCTACCCTATTGTATCTCATGTTATATTTATTTCACCGAAATAAATTCGATGTTAATTTGTCATTATAGGATTCAAATCTGATGTCTTCAAATTGGTGTCTTCTTCCAAATTCCTCATTCAAATATTGACACGTGTTTGTTTTTATTATTATTTTAGTCTTTTTCAGTTTAACTCTCCTATAAATATAACGCATATCAAATGATGAATGGAGGGACATGGAATGAGAAAAATTTGGGGACAACAGATTTGAATCCGTCATTACGAGGTAATAGTTTTTATAATTTGCCATTATAAACTAATTTTACGTATAATATGCTAAATGCAGGTGGCAATGCTGCCATGGAGAATCCATTAACACCAAAAGCATACTTGAACCGTTATTGGAAAACCCATGTAAACACCTCTTCAAATTTGCCGCCATTCCTCCTTTCAAAAGCCTCGCCGCTAAATCCACTCGACGCCGCTACTTTTTCCAAACTCGCCGCTGAAAACTCCCTCTCCACCCAATTACCCGCCTTCTGCTCCTCCGCCAACCTCTTCTGCTCGCCGGCATTATCTCCCAGTCACGAAAGCCACCCCAAAGACTCCAATTTTAACACCTACAGCAACCAACCCAATTTCACCAATTACGGCACCGATCGCCGGAGCGGCGTCGATTCCTTCAAGAACTACTCAAAAAACGAGAACGAAGCAGCCGACACTTTCCGCCGGTACAGCCGAAACTCAGAATCTCATGACGACAAGTTCTCCCACTACGCTCCTGATTCCAACACCGCAGTCGACAATTTCAACACTTACGGCGGCGGCGCTACCGGCGGCAAAGGCGAATTCAGCAACTACCACGATCATGTCAATGTAGAAAATGGCCTATTCAATTCTTATTCCGATCAAGGAGAAAGCAGATCTCAGACCTTCTCCAATTATGTACAGGGTGGAAATGTTGGTGTTGAATGGTTCGTTAGTTACAGTAAGAACGCTGATAAATCCCCTAATGATTTTACCAAATATGATGCAGCAAATTGGGCAGAATCTAATTTCACAAATTATGGAAAAAATGAAGAAGAAGGTAATGATAATTTCAAGCTCTAAGCGTGGGAGGGAAATATTGTAACAAGCTCATTTCAAAGCTATGGCGATGGCGGCAAAACTGGTAAAAAGACTTTCACTAGTTACTCTGAATCCAAATCCAACGGTCCGAGTACAGATAAATTCAAATCATGTGGGAAAAATTCAAACGGAGAAGAGATCAATTTCGCTAGATATTCCGGCTCATTTTTTTTAACTTCGGCGACAATTTCACGTGAAGGGCAAAAAATCAAATTCAATACATACGGGGAAGGACCCACAGATTTCAAGAAGTACACGGCGTCACTTTTGCCAAGTACAACGTCAGTTCACCTCCTCCGGCACCTTCATCAATGGCGTCGAAATTGGTGGAGCCTGGAAAATTCTTCAGAGAATCGATGCTAAAAGAAGGGAAAGTGATGCCAATGCCTGATATTAGGGACAAATTGCCTAAACGGTCCTTTTTACCTCGCTCAATCGTCTCTAAATTGCCGTTTTCGTCCCTAGATTTCGGTATAATCAAAGGAATCTTTGTTGACCAAGCCATGGATACCAAGATTCTCGATGCAATTCAGGAATGTGAGAGAGTGCCGAGCCGTGGCGAGACTAAGCGTTGCGTTGGATCTGCTGAGGACTTGATCGATTTTGCCACGTTGGTGCTTGGACGGAGTGTGGTGGTCCGTACAACGGAAAATGTGAACAGGTGGAGCAAGGATATAATGATTGGAAAAGTGAAGGGTGTGAATGGGGGAAAGGTGACGAAGTCTATTTCTTGTCACCAAAGCTTGTATCCGTATTTGTTGTATTATTGCCATTCGGTTCCTAAAGTTCGGGTTTATGAAGCGGATATTTTGGATGTGGAAAGTAAGGTGAAGATTAACCATGGTGCGGCTATATGTCATTTGGATACTTTGGCTTGGAGCTCCACCCACGGGGCTTTTGTTGCGTTGGGTTCGGGTCCGGGTTTGATTGAAGTGTGCCACTGGATTTTTGAGAATGATATGATTTGGACTACATCTGATGAATAATAAAGTTGTCAGCGACATCGTTTTGTTGCCTATTGTATTGTATTTTTTGTATTGTTATAATATTGCTCAAACTGTGTATTATGATCCATTAATGACATTCTATGAAGAACAACTAGATGTAATGGTTAGTGGGTAATCACGATGTTTAGTTTTCCATGTCTGAATTCTAGTGCATTATGCATATCAAGCTGTATGCCATGAAATTATGTTCCAAATGATATTAATGAACTCAAATTTCAATTTTAGAAGGGCAACTAGAAACTTTTAGTTGGATGAAGGGACTCTACTTATATACTATAGTATTTGCATCAGATTTTGGAATTTAACAAAAGTTATTGAGTTTGATGTTCTATGAGCTCAACTCCGGTTGAAGACTTACTTTTGTCGATGTCGAGGCCAATACTTTCGGTCAAAAGATCTTAAAGGAGAATAAGGTTCGAATCCCACTAAATACACTTGTTGGGAGGGGTGAGAAGCTTTAACTGTTACTAAGCCCTGAACAAGATTATCTCAATAAAGATACTTGTAATTATTTAAAAAATAAATAATATTAAAAAGTGGTACATAAAATTAGTAGCGATTGGATCTCTAACATTCATATGTTCACTCAATTTAATACACTCCTCACTCTTGATACACATATTCTCTATAATTCTATGTGTGCCTTTCATGCATATTAAACACATTAGTTAAAGAATCAAGGCTTAATATATACATACTTAGCCCCCTCATCCTGACAACTTTTATCACTTAACGTCTTCAACTTACAGATGTCTTTACCAACCCCCTAAACTTGGTAAAAGTGTTCACTGCATTTCCCTCAATGCTACGTGTACCTTCTGATTAGAGGGATGAAAATAAAAAATAAAAAGTTTGACATCTTTGAAAAGTCAAACCAATCACAAGATGCACGTGGCACTGAGGGGGTGCAGTGAACACTTTTACCTAGTTGAGGGGGTTGGTAAAGACATCTATAAGTTGAAGGAGCCAAATAATAAAAGTTGTCAAGTTAATAGGGCTAAGTATGCATTAAGCCTACTCATAAAATTTTCATATAGTTCTTTGCAATCTAATTATAATTGTGGTATTTGAGTACTTAGTGTGAAACACAAACTTTTCCTATAAGAACACTTTTAAAAAAATTGTTTTATTGGGCTTACAAGAATAACAAAGAAAAATCTCATCCAGCCTCACCTATATGTAGACTCGACATGTAACTTTTAGGATCCGAATTTTAAGACTTAATTAATAGACCAAGTCTTTGCTAATGTAAAAACACATTAATATACAATAATTTTATCAACTAAATTAACCATGTAAATGTAATGTAAATTTATATAATTCCTCGTGCTTACATAAAAAATTATTTTAACTAATTAATATATATATATATATATATATATATATATATATATATATATATATATATATATATATATATATATATATATATATATAGTTTTATTATTTCACTAATGCCACCGACATTGAAATTAACAAATCATATTTCTTAAGGGCAAATTGGATTGTCGGGATCCATAACCAGAAGACAAACATGCATATATAATAAAACTATAACAATCTACTAACAATCTTCTTATTAATGATTGAATCCAATTGCACACATTCAAATAATTTCTCATAAAGTACTTAATTGAAAATGCCACCCTAACTAGCACATTTGTAAGTGCGTTCTTTCCTACTTATTTGAATGCAATGCAATTTTTAACTACAGTTAATTAACAGAAACAATATTTAAAGTAACTCGAAAAAAACAGAGCTCAAGAGAACAATAATGATACATCAAGCTAAACAGCAAATGACCAGCAAACAAAACATTGATGACACTATAAAGAATGGCCAGCATCCCTCAAAGCAAAGCAAGTTTTGACATACAATTAAGACATTGTGTGGGCAACAAGATTACTTTTGGTATATAGAACAATCAGAAAATAGAACTCTAGCATGCAATTGATTATGAGTTAAGTTTTAACATTTCCATGATCATAATTTATAGTTATAAATCTATAGAGTATCAGGCCTTGTTCTCTTCGACTACAATTTCATTCAGTTAATTATTTAAGACCACTTTAGTTCAGTTCATATCACTTCAGTTCAGTTCAGTCCATTGCAGTTTAGTTCAGTTCGACTATGCGCAGTTATAAATTTACATTAAAATTAGTGCAGTTCAGCCCATTTCAGTTCAATTCAGCCCATTTCAATTCAATTCAGCTGATAGGTTGTATTTGTTGAAATCTGATTCAAAATCAGTAAAAACATATTTTAGATTATTATTTAATTTGTTCGGATGAGATTTGATATATTTGAATTTGAATTCATATCTATTAGTTTTCATATCATTTATCTTGAAAGCCTATAAATGGGTCACAATATCTCATTAATAAGAGGTGCCAAGGGGTGTCAATGTTAGTGTATCTTGCAGTATTCCTTTCCTCAATTTCTCATTCTCTTAAAAAACGCTATCAGTGATATTAGAGCTATATTCTTAAGGGACATGTGAATGTGACATTTTCTTTAAATGGCAAGCTTATGGAGAGAAGGGCTCCAATAGGCAAATGTTGATGAGAAGGGCATCAACATGTTGAATGGTGAGAAGGGAATCATGTTGGAAACTGACAGTCAAATTGAACATGCATAAGAGGCATGGCGGAAATTCAAAATTTTGTCCATGTCCTCAGCAACTCCTATTAGTTGCATATAAATTAAATAAAGGCTTAACTAAATAATTCTCTACCTAGGTTAGCATGTTAAAGGACTAGGCATAACATAATTCCAAATTATATCCTAGCATATTTATTTTATACTAAGCATGTTATAACTCTAAGTTATAACCTAAGCATAAAATATACTAAGCATGCGAAAATAACCTAAGCATAATTATTAAGTCTAAAAACACTTAAAGAAAAAGACTTAATAAATAAAAGAGAAAGAAAAAGAACTTACCAGTTGAAGCATGCTTTTGCAGGACCTTCTTGCACAAGCCTCCAATCGTAGGATAGCCTCTATCAGTATCCACACGAACCCCACCAACCAAAACCTCCCTAGGAGAAAGAACTAAGAAGCCTCAAGTAGTTGCTAGACCACTCTAGAAGCCTCACCCAAAAATATAAACCAGCAGTGCCCGAATAAATTCAGGCTCCACAAAAATAACTTGCTCAACTACTCAAGAGATTAATTATCTCGCTTAGGATTTATGCTTTGAGCTTGGTACAATTTAAAAGAAAATGGGATAGCCTATATATAGGATTGGGGGGAGTAAAATTGCTCCCCCTTATTCGATGTGGGATGGGAGTAATTAATTACTCCCATCCCATGAGCACACAACGTGTACACGGTGTGTGCCACAAGTCAACATGGACTTTGCATGTGCAGCCCATTTTCATGGGCTGCCGCGAGCAATTCCTAGCATTGCCCGCACATTCGAGCCTGTACAAAATATTTTTATACTCTCTATCCAATTAAACTCGCCAATGAAAAATTTCCCTTTTTAATCCTTTTTCAAATATTTATTTTCTGACCCTAATAAATTAATCATTAGTCAAAATAAATTTCTTGGTCCAACTAAAGTTGATCTAATCAATTATAATTTATTTATGACTCTAATTTATTAGTTACTAGTCAAAATAAATACTTTGGTTTATCCAAAATTGATCTAATCAATTTTAAACAATCAAATAATAATCCAATTATTATTTAAGTTATATATTTTGTAATAGAATAAATCTATTAGTTCTTTACTTAGTCCGATGAAGGTCCAATGTGTGTGACCTTATAGGATCCCAAAGTATTGAGCTGTTAAGGCTTAACCAACCCTTGTTCTAATGGAACCATTGGCTCGATGCTCTAGAACGTGAATAGAACTCGATTACCTTAAACGACTGTAGTACGCCTCCAGCAAGGGTCTACCATCCCCCATTACTCGGAACATCATTTATGCTTATGACTTAATCCCGGTTAATGCAATAGTTATCCAGTGCTATAAGTTCCTTCCATTTTTTAATATTAGTACCATCTGGTTTATTGGGTTTGGTTAAAGTGTTAACCCACTAATAGCAAGGTTGCTCTAAGCTATCCCAGTTATTTACTTGTTACCGAAGTATATTGCCTTTTACCATAGTGTGTTTGACTAGAAACCATTTCTATCAAACACATACTCTGATCAGAGGTTTATGGCAATCATCACTTCAACAAGTGGCCAGGTACAACTCCTTAATATATCCGGAGCGATGGATTCTTTCCGTCTACTCAGCCTACCAATGTGCTGTCATCACTATACCCGTAATCACCCGTAGCACCCTAAATTAATGAGTGCATAGTAATGACCCAAAGTATAGCAATAGTACCACACAAGGCAACTAGCATCTCAAGTATGAGGACATTCGCAAAGTTTATTGCATGAAGATAAACACTAACACATTGATATTTATACCAAGTGTTTATCTTGCTGCGGTCTCTAATATATCTCCCATATATATCCATGTGTCAAGCTTAAGGCACCACCTTCAGTCTTTAGGATATTAACTACTTGGACCCTTTCCAAAGAAGTTGACCACATGCTAGTCTTTCCATTTCATCAATATCCTTTCTTGATGAAACCGTGACTAGGGATAGTTTAGACATAATCATAATTTCACATGAAGCAGATTCCACCAAATATAGTTGTGAGCGGACGACGTTTCACACGACAGTAGTAGAGCCAGGCCGGTTGGCCAGCCCCTTGGAATGATAGGGGATGATGAGTGATGTGATTGGATGTAACACACCCTTTATAAGGAGTGTCACAGTAACTATAATCAGCCAATAAACAACTCTACTCCACTATATAAAGTTAATACTTACAGATTTAATATGTACAAATACAAATATAATGTTTCAAACTCCGAATTATTTTCCAAATATTTCTCAATGCCACTTTACATTTCTCACACTATGTCATTATTCTACAAACCATAATATTATATTAAAATGCAAATCCACCTCGAGTCTTTCCTTATATACTCTTCAAGCTGATCCACTTATACCACTTTGGTCTAAGCTATCTACAAATCTCCACCTACGTGTAGAAAAACAACTACACGCTAAGCAATTTGCTTAGTGGTGTCCATAAAAGAAATACAGTAACTTTGAACATTTTTAACATTTTAAAATAGAAACAAAGTATGTTCATAAGTCAACAAATTAAACAACTTTATAAAACCAAAACACAAAACTTATACTATAAACCTTTCAAAATTCAATCAAATTTATATCCAATTTTTCCAAACACATTAACCATATATTGCCCAAAGTAAACAAGTCATGAATAACGGTAAAATGGATACAAGAGTGGACAAGCCCGAAGCCGAAGCTTCAACATCAATGTATCGGTCAAGCCCGAAGCTGAAACTTCAAAATCAATATATCGGTCAAGCCCGAAGCCAAAGCTTCAAAATCAATATATCGGTCAAGCCCGAAGCCGAAGCTTAAAAATTAATATATTTTTATCAGAATATTGGCCGAAGCCCGAAGCCAAAGCTTCAATTATTTGTACAGTACTATACCCCCCTTTATTGGCTCCAATCTACCCTGACCCGTATTCTACTCATTTAATAAGGCCAATAAATCAAAGTAACTTTTTAAAAATTCCAATATAAACCATCAAACATAATTCAACATAACTTCAATAATCAAGAAATTCAAATTCTAAATTTTAAAGCATCAAACTTCAATTAAAACACAATAAAATCAACATTCATATTTTCCAGATTTCCAGATTTCGTGATCTGACTTCATCTGCATTTTTCACTATTAAATCATCATCAAATCGAAGAACTTTCTCCTAAAAATAATTAGCCACATATCTCAGCTTTCGAAATCCACTAGAATCACAAAAATCCAAATTGTATAACCAAAGCTATGATCAAAATACTAAACAGTGTACAAAGCCGAGATTTTTCGAAAATAGATTGCATGACTCTACTTCAAACGAAAATTTCACATTGAAAATGAACGAAATTCAATAAGGTTTCTTCTGAACATGTATTCCTTAGTTTTTATAGATATCAATAGAATCAAGAATCATTCAAATCGGATTTATAACAAGAGAAAATATTAAAACAAAACAGAGATACAAATCTGGAAATTTTTTTGAAAAACCGAGAAATCGAAATTTGAGACACAAACCTTTTTCTAAGCTCTTTCTAGCTCTCTTCTACCTCTTTTGCCTTTGATTTACATGCACTAGCTTCCTCTACAACAACCATATATAATTCTATCAAGATATTGTATAAATAAAATTCCTAATACCATAAATATGCTTAATCTACCATGAATTCTACTAATTATGCTTTAATTTCATCAAAAATCACTCACCTCAAATTCGGGTTACTGTTCATCTGATCCTTAAAATCTGAAATCCTCTTCTTCTAACCTTGATTCACTGAAATTGATGATGATAGAGGGCTTAAGGATCGATTTCTAACAAGAATTTGAAGTTAAATTGAAGAAATCAAAAACTTTTAGGTTAGGGAGAATTTGGATGTGGTAAAGATGGAGTAGGAGTAGATGATAATGGAGGAGAAGAAGAAGTAACTGAATATATGATTTTCTTTTTTTTAAATTTCCAATGATGCCCTTGAATAAATAATTAAATGTCTAAATCATCCCTCTTACTTAATTAACTCCTATTTCCTCATGTCTTATATCCAATAATAATAATAATAATTACAAAAATAATTTCCATGATATTTTAATACCATAATAATTTATTATAAGTAAATTTGAAATTCCAGTTCGTTATATTGGAAAATGGTTTTGCATATTTTAATGCTCAAAAGATACGAGATCGAAATCACGTACTTAAAATAGAGTCGCCACCCGGTTCAGCTCAACCGGGAAATTTTGGTACGATTTTCCCACCGGTGGTTGGACCATACCTTAAGTAGAGATTCTGAGTTCAGATAATGTTATCTATTTTTCATTAGGCCAAGTTAAGATACTTCATTCCTTCTTAATCTGTTTAATCCATCCTATTTATTTGTGTTTTCAGTTATTTTGTTGTTTTCGCGTTTATCAAGCAATCGAAGCGATGAATAAAATATTTACAGTCATTCAAAAATAAATGCAGAAAATAAAATTATTACAAGGCTTCCAAGTCCTGTACTTTTTTCTATGCCAAAAATAAAATACCCGAATGTCTTATATACATCTACCGCAGAAGTTGGTTAGCACAGATATGGCATATTTTATTTATAATATTACAAAGCCCGGTTGGATGGCTAAAATGAGATTTGAATGGCGTTTGCAGGGAAATTCTTTTTTAAACCAAATTTAAGATTCGACCATTGCTTTAACCGGATTATAAGTGAAAACGCCATACATTATGGAGTGGGGTCTATTTTCAGGAGGTTTTGAACCTCCATCGTTGCATTATATGTTCTAGCTTCAAAAAATAAGTTAGTCCGGAAACAAATGAAAAATAAAACTGTTGTCCAGAAAGTCATGCTGCAGGCGACATGGTTGATGTCACTGGCGACATGGCTGATGCCACCAGCAACATCAATTATGTCGCTGGCAACATCAATATGGAGGCAGGCTACAAGGCTTTCTGAGTACCAAAAAGAAAGGGTCTTACAAGAAAGTGAGGTCTCTGTGGAATGTGATACCACCGGCGATATCAGTGATGTCTCTGGTGATATGGGTGATACCGCCAGCGATATCATATATCCCCAGCAGCGGATAGCAATAAAAAATGACCAAAACCCTAAAAAATGAATACAAATCAATAAGAATCAACACAAATCAGTAATATTAATGTCAAAGAGCTATGAGACTCAGAATTTTCACCTCGGGGTCATGGATCCAACTCTTCATGAACTGAACAGAAACAGCTCCGGGGAGCTTATAACGATGATTTAGTAGTTAATTTAAGAGTTTTAGGTATCTAAATCCTATCAAGTTGATTTTAACTTAAAGACCCACTGATATTAAGCTTACAATAAGAGAGTTCAAAGAAAAAAATAGGAAAAATGGATTAGAATCCTTTTTCCTACCTTTTTTAATTTTTATCTCATTAAAATCTATTCTCTCTCAATTCCAGCCTTATTCTCCCAATTTCAGCTCCTAATTTCCATCCCCCTCTTTTCAATTCAGCCTAAGATGTGTTTTTATAGGAAAATTGGGGTGTTTTTCGAGACCTTTTTGACTAATTCCGCCGAAAGTGGCCGAAAGGCTGTCTATAAAGGGACCCATTTTAGGCTATGCCATCGGCGGCATGACTGATGCCGCTGGTGGCATTAGCCTCCAGCATACCGACAGCCAATGGGCCCAAAAGCCTAAAAAGTCGTAAAAAGAGATCAAAAGTGGTTAAAAGTGGGTCAAAAGGCATATTTTTGAATTTTAATTATATTTTAATGGGTATATTTTAATTTGGGTGTAAATCATCTGTTCAAGCTCCTACCGGACGCATTATCGACCACGCCGAAGTGGATTCTACCAAGTATAAAATTCACAAGAAATATTATATTGGTAATAAAAATTCTAAAGGGAACTTTTATTTTTGAGGTATTAAAATCGGGTATACGTCATCATCATCTCGCGAGAGGGACTGCAAAATCCTATGCTCATAGGCTGCCCCTTGGGGGATCACTGCTGCCACATGTCAGTATGATTGTATAAAAGAGCAAGGGATAGGAATGATACCTAAGGGATGACTGGCTTGCCCCTTGGTCGGACTTGTGCTTTGTGGAAAGGATGCCCCTTGGTCGGACTTATACTTTGTGGATTGGTTGTCCCTTGGTCGGACTTAAGCTTTGTGGATTGGTTGCCCCTTGGTCAGACTCATGTTTTGTGGATTGGTTATCCTTTGGTCGGACTCATGCTTTGTGAATTGGTTGTCCCTTGGTCAAACTTATGCTTTGTAGAGAGATTATCCTTTGGTCGGACTTGAGCTTTATGGATTGGTTGTCCTTTGGTTGGACTTATGCTTTATGGATTGGTTGCCCCTTGGTCGGACTCATGCTTTGTGGGTTGGTTGCCCCTTGGTCAGACTCAAGCTTTATAGAGAAATTGTCCTTTAGGTGGACTTGAGCTTTGTGGAGTAATTACCCCTTGGTTGGGCTAGAGCTCTGTGGAGAGGGTTGCCCCTTGGTCAGGCTTATGCTTTATAGAATAATTGCCCCTTCAGTCGGGCCTATGCTTTGTGGAGTGCTTGTCCCTTGGTCAGACTTGCACTTTATGGAGAAATTGTCCTTTAGTCGGACTTATGCTTTGTGGAGTGATTGCCCTTCGGTCGGGCGTGCACTTTTATATAAGGAAATTGCCCTTCGGTCGGGCTTATCCTTTGTGGAGTGCTTGTCCCTTGGTCGTACTTGCACTATGTGTGAGTTTGCCCCTTGGTCGGGCTTACACTTTGTAGAGTGCTTGTCCATTGGTCGGACTTGCACTTTGTGGAGAGATTATTCTTTGGTCGGACTTATGCTTTGTGGAGTGATTGCCCTTCGGTCGGGCTGTACTTTTATGTAAGGAGATTGCCATTTGATCGGGCTTATGCTTTGTGGAGTGCTTATCCCTTAGTCAGACTTGCACTTTGTGTGAGTTTGCCCCTTGGTCAGACTTACACTTTGTGGAGTGCTTATCCCTTGGTCAGACTTGCACTTTGTAGAGAGATTGTCCTTTAGTCGGACTTATGCTTTATGGAGTGATTTCCCTTTAGTCGAGCTTGCACTTTGTGTGAGGAGATTGCCCTTCGATCGGGCTTATGCTTTATGGAGTGCTTATCCCTTGGTCGGACTTGCACTTTATGTGAGTTTGCCCCTTGGTTGGGCTTACACTTTATGAAGGGATTGCCCTTCGATTGGGATTATGCTTTGTGGAGTGATTACCCTTTAGTCGGGCTTGCACTTTGTGTGAGGAGATTGCCCTTCGGTCTGGGTTATGCTTTATGGAGTGCTTGTCCCTTGGTTGGACTTGCACTTTGTGATAATTTTCCCCTTGGTCGGGCTTACACTTTGTGGATTTCTTATCCCTTGGTTGGACTTGGACATTGTGGAGAGATTGTCCTTTGGTCAGACTTATGCTTTGTAGAGTGATTGCCCTTTGGTCGGGCTTGCACTTTGTGTGAGGAGATTGCCCTTCAGTCGGGCTTATGCTATGTAGAGTGCTTATCCCTTGATCAAACTTGCACTTTGTGTGAGTTTGCCCCTTGGTCGGGCTTACACTTTGTGGAGTTCTTGTCCCTTGGTCGGACTTGCACTTTGTGGAGAGATTGTCCTTTGGTTGGACTTATGCTTTGTAGAGTGGTTGCCCTTTGGTCGGGCTTGCACTTTGTATGAGGAGATTATGCTTCGGTCGGGCTTATGCTTTGTAGAGTGCTTGTCCCTTGGTCAGACTTGAACTTTGTGTGCGTTCTTGTCCCTTGGTCGGACTTGAGCTTTGGGGAGTGCTTGTCCCTTGGTCGGACTTACACTTTGTGGAGAGATTGTCCTTTGGTCAGACTTATGCTTTGTGGAGGGATTGCCCTTTTGTTGGTCTTATGCTTCGCGGAGAGGTTTGCCCCTTGATAGGGCTTGTGCTTTGTGTAAGTGGTTGCCCTTCTGTCGGGCTTATGCTTTATAGAGTGATTGCCCATTGGTTGGGCTTACACTTTATGGAGAGATTGCCCTTCGATCGGGCTTATGCCTTGGGAAGAGGTTGCCCCTTGGTTGGGCTTATGCTCTGTAGAGAGCTTTGCCCCTTGGTCGGGTTTGTGTTCTGTGGATAGATTTGCCCCTTGGTTGGGCTTGTGTTTTACAGAGAGTGGAGTATAGTTCTAGGATATGTTACGATTTTGGAGGGGTGAACCCAAAGGGTGATACATACAGGGTCTGTATCAGGGACCTTAAGTTGGTGTTCTAGGGTGAATCGAAAAGGGTAACATATATCGGGTCATATTGTAATCTCTGGGTAGTTTACAGAATTAGCGTATTGGGTTTACAATTATTGCTTTATGCAAGTTCTAGAATGTCACAGCCGAAACTAGGATTTCGTAGAGGCTGGCTGAAAAAAGGCATTGAGATAGCTGATATCGCCAATGACATGGTTGATGTCGCTGGCGGTATGGAATGAGGCCGGCGGCGGCATGAGTGCCATGTGGCAGCTTTGATCGGTGTTTAAGTTTAAAATTGAATTTAAAGGAGGTGATGTCGCTGACAGTATGAAGCTATGCCGCCGGCGGCATGAGTGCCATGTGGCAGCTTTAACTGGCCAAAAAAGATCAAAATTTGAATTAGAGGGGGCGATGTCACCGGCGGCATGAGTGATGTCGCTGACGGTAAGGCGTGATACTGTCGGTGGCATGAGTGGCCAGTTTCAGATAAATTAAAACTCCTCGAATTCCGCTCGGCAGTTTAAATGGAATTAAACTCCTTTCTCTTCCTCACATATAGAAACCTTACCCCCTTTCTCCTCTTCTCCAAATTTTCAATTTTTCTTTCTGTCATTCTAATTATGAAGAGAATCGTCAAGGCTTTCAGGGGCAAATCTGCTAAGGCTAGGGAGAATCTACTTGATTCCTCTATCGAAGGGTTAAAAATTCTCTCCGTTTCTGCTGCTTATGGCCTGAAGGAGACAGTCAAGATGTATGGCTACGGGATCAATTCTCCTATCACTAATCTAACCCCAGAGAAGGAAAAGCACCTCTGCTACATCTAGGTAATCCCGCAAAACCCGAATTTCTTCTTTTGGGGTTGAGTTTCGATTTGGCCTTTTAGGTTTGAAATCGTGCCATAATAGGAGTTATAAGAGTGAAATAGACTGATTATAAACTGATGTTGCATGCTTTAGGTCTGATTTTCACTATTTTTAGGCTTATTATTTGATTGATTGTGATTTTTTGTGATTTTGGCATGATGGGTGCGATTTTTTGGAAAACAGGTTCTGCCCGCAGAAGTGATGTCGCTGGCGGCATCAGTCCTTGCAAAAAGGCCAAAGGAAGTCTGATACCACTTCTATTGAAAGCGATATCACCGGCGACATCATCCATGCTGCCGGCGACATCATCCATGCCGTCGGCGGTATGGAGTGATGCCACCGACGATATCGCTTCTAGTAGAACTAATATCAGTAGCTTTCTATCAGGTTTCAGTGATGAGAAAATAATCAGGACTTATCTGTTTTGTTTTTTATTTTTGCATTCGCACGAGTTGACTTATACCGGAGGGATGGACACCATCGGTGAGTAGTGGCACCATATCTCTGAGAAGGATCTGGAGCTTGCACTCGCTATTAATGAGATGGGATTCGGGGACTTAGCCCAAATTATGCCAATGCTAATGCCTAAGCTCTCTCATTCAGCCGCGATAGCCCTTACCGAGAGGTGGTCTAAAACCACCCATACTTTTCACTTCTTATTTGGGGAAGCGACGATTACGCCCTCCAATGGCGTGGCTATGACCGAGCTTCCCTGGACTGATGAGGTTATTCACTTCAATGCTTATATGGATAAATACCATATCGAGAGGCCCGTGGTGAGGTGGGTGAAGGAGCTGTTCAGTTTGAAGCCCATCTCAGGGCGGCTGTCTTATGGTGAGTTGCACCAATACTAGACCTGGGTAGATGTAGTGCCCGATGATGAGAGAGAGGCTCGCGTCCGATGCTTTGTGATTTCCTTGCTCACAGTGTTGTTTTTTCCAATCTCGAGGAGCAAGATTAATTATGGGTTGATATTCGCCGTGGAGGACGTGGTGGCTATCAGGAAGAAGAATTGGCCAAGGGCCATCTTGGCACAGATATACCACGGGCTAGATGTGGGCACCCGTAAGAAGGTGAAAGCCCTTCGTCTCTGCTATCTGCTACTTCAGGTACATATTCTCAAAAGCATTTTTCTTGATTTTGCACATCTCATTTATTGCTGGTGCTTTTTGAACTGATTGATTGTTATTTATGCAGGCTTGGGCTTTTAAGCACCAAATTCTCCCGCCGGTCGAGTTTAAGAAGACTGTTCCACCGGGCTCCCATTTTCTCTCCCGCTGGTATAGGGGTATTAGCGGGAAGGCCAAGTATCCTACCAAGTACAGGGAGGTCCTAAGGAGCGCGATTGAGCTCAGTACGCGATCTTTGATTCAGTCCTTTGTCTTTACACTTAGAACCAAACAAAAAGCATTTATAACTTACATCGGTTGTTTTGGTTGATTATTGGTACAGCTCATTTTGGACCCATTTGACAGGGTAGAGAACCTGTCGGAGGTTGTAAGGGTTAGGAGGGAGGTGGACGACCGTCGGTTCATCATAGAGTGTCCTTTGTCCTAGTAGTGGTATTTGGGTGAGTGCATTCGGGGCTGGAGTTTTGTCCCGATCGCCGATAGATCGGTGCACGCAGATCCTCCCCAGGGTTTATAGTGGCCTTATCTAGTGATTACATCCGAGGCCGACCAAGCTGACTATATTGATAGGAATGGTCGAGTGATCCCTTGCGTCCCTAGCCTCTACAAGCAGCACAGTAACGCCTACTCCCCTTGTGTCCCCGCATCCACATAAATGATACGATTGAGTATCATAATGAGCAAAGGCTAGAGGAGGAGAAAAGATGCCTCAAGGGTATTATGGATATTGATGAGGAAGACGAGGAAGATGAGGAGCTTGAAGGTGATGTTGGGATCGAGCTAGAGGGGAAGGATGAGGCAGGCGTGGATGTAGCCGGCGAGAGTGCGCCAATGTCCCAAGGGGGGCAGCGCTCCTTTAAGGTATGATTGCGCTTACGTGCATGATTTATAATCATTTAGGAATGTCGCTTATGTATGTCTTTCGTGTTTTTTAGGAACCTGTGAGGAAGCGGGTTCAGGAAAACCAGAGTGGGACTCGATACTATGGTGTTCCGGAGGGTATAAACTTCGTGAAGGGGCGTTTGGTCAACCCAATGGAAACCACCTTCTTGCTGATGAATTCTCGGGGCGAGTTCCTCCCTAGGAATATAGGCTCAAGCCGGCAGGCTCCAATCTTTATGCCAAAAGACTCCACTTACGTAAGGCCTGATAATTGTTCTCCTGTTTACCCTCGGATGCGGGTGTCTAATTATTTGCCTTTTGGATTTTTCAGGTGGCGTGAAGCCATGTGGGGCATCTTGTAGAGAATAACTTTGCTCTCTGGGATACACTTATCGGGCAATCGCTCCTTGGTCAGGTACATTCCCTATTTATGCCTATGTTAAAATAAGATAAGATGCATGTATGGATGCTATGAATGATGTGCATTATTGATGTTTTTCCTCGGCTTGCAGGATTTCTTGGCCCTTCCTTTATCTGATGCCGATGCAGCTCGATAGAGATATGTGGAAGAGACTGCAGGACTCCGGTGTTGCGTGAGTGACCTTGAGGGTCAGTTGGCCGCTACCATTCAGGAATGGAGGAGCAAGCAAAACCTGGATTGCATGCACCTCGGTAGCACCAGTCGTAGGGGAATGAAGATGTTTGCTGGCCATCGTACGTTTGCTGCAGTTGAGGAGTCCAGGAGTGTTTCGATGATCAGAGGCAGGGAGGAGGATGAGGATGAGGTTGGTGACTGGCTAGTGAGTCCCGAAAATATTTTATCTTGCCCGGCCGACAATGGCGGGCATGCCTAGCTTTATATTTTCCTTTTGCTTTTTTATTTCTGACTGTACCCTCGATACATTGGGGTTTAGATAATTTGGTTTTGTTGTAGGCTAGATGTTTAGAATATTTGAGTGGTTTGCGCCTTCAGGCTTTTTACTAAAAAATGGATTGCTATTTGAAAAGGCATTGGAAACAAAGTATAGGATTATTTACAGGTTCTGTATAGGTCTGAAATGGTAATATTGCTTCTGATGCCACCCAGAAATTTAACTCCATATCGTCGGCGGTATCATTCATATCGCTAGGTGCATTGCCTCAAAACCGCCTATATCCACGTCGCTGGCGGCATCAACTAATATCGCCTAAAATAATCCATGTCTTCGACAGCATTGCTTATATCGCCGGCGGTATCAACTTTCCAGAAACACAGATTCGGCCATTTCTTCAAATTCTGCTATGTCGAGCCATACTTAACAGCTATGGGGCTTCCTGCGGAGCCTGGGGAACGTAGATTGGAGGGAACCGGGGAAATTCGGGCTCCAACTTGACTCTATTGTTTGCATAGATTGTCCTTTCAAGATTTTGACCTAACAGACTTATTCTAACTTTTGCATAGACCTAGATGTTTTCAGTCCACCTGGATTTTTTTATGAGCTCGGAGCTTCTTCGATTAAGCTCACTTGTGATGTTTCCATCACTTGGTCGCCAGACATTCATACAATAACAAACACAGAGGTTTCAGAACAAAAGACACTTTTATCGAGTGAATCTAATTTGAGTACAAGATGTTGCCAATCATTTCCATTAATGGAATCCCTGGTGTTAACCAACCTTTACAGGTTTTCAAGTTAACATCTCACTGTTTTTCTCTCGTGCCCTAATTTTTGCCTGAATTGCCCTTTTTGGGTTTTCAGTTCAGCATGCGATATTGACTTATCCTCTAATTTTTGTACAGCTGGTTTGTCGGATACCGACCGTCAGGTGTCACCCTAATTTTTGTCTAATCAGTAGAAGACCGAAAGGCGGGCAAATATTACATATATATATATATATTAGTGTGCTGCTTTTCTAATTTATTTCTTTTGTTTAGACCTGATAATGCTTAAGCCTGTCCTGGTCGACTAGATCGATGAACTCGCTCTTGCCTATGCTCATTACTTTAATAGCCCCACTTATTCGATACCATCTTCGGTCACATGATGGCCTCCTTGATCTGAACTTAACATTGGTATCGAAAGGTCTCAAACGCTTCAGTGCAGGGTCTATGACTCTTGGTAAGGGTGTTGCTTGGTTGTGCCTTTGTAGATTCTCCAAGGTCCTTACTGTCCATTTGATTTTTGCCTGGATCACCCGATTCATTATGACCTTCAAAGTTATGTCGGGTAACTTTGTTTTGATTCTGGCGGTCAAGGAGTTTAGTTTGTGGGGTTTTTGGCGCTTATAGAGAGCCTTGTTGATTGGTACGATTATCGTTCTGATTGCTCCTTCAATCTAGGGTTCATACAGCCCTTCCTGTTTAGGCCTGAATTTGACCCTTGCATCGGTGATGGAGGGTTTTGACCAAGTGATATTTGGTTTAAGGGCCTTTTATTTGGTGCCTTTGAGAGGTGAAGTCGTAGTTTATTTTATTGGCTTATTTGGCAAGCTGATTGCGACGTCGGTTGTGCGCTCATCTTTGTAGTTTATGGGATGAAGGTGCTTGCCCTCATACTTCATGCTCTAAGGGGTGGTTTCCCCCTAATCTTTATTGGTGGAGGGGTTTGATGTGGGTTAATTTGTGTTGGATGAAGATGTGTTTCTCTATAAATCTGGTCATTTCCTTGGCGGTGACATTGGTCTGAGATTTGGTTACGGTGTTTATTTGATGGAGGTTGGGTTTCATCCGTTGTTGGCGGGTGTATGCCGTAATTTCCCATTTTAGGGGACCAGTTGATACTTCTTTGGTAGCTTTAAAAGGTGTATCATTGTAGGGTTACTGAGTTAATTCTAAAAGAGACCCATGGTGTTCAACAATCTGACTATTGATCTCAGGACCAAGTGTGAGCACGGAATTTTGCAGTCCCTCTCGCGAGACGATGATGACGTGTACCCGATTTTAATACCTCAAAATAAAAGTTCTCTTCAGAATTTTTATTACCAAAATAATATTCCTTGTGAATTTTATAATTGGTAGAATCCAGTTTGGCGTAGCCGATAATGCGTTCGGTAGGAGCTTGAACCGATGATTTACACCCAAATAATAAATACCCTTTAAAATATTGTTAAAAGTCATAAAGATGCCTTTTTTCCACTATTAAGCCACTTCTTCCGACTTTTTGGCTTTTTTGACCCACTAACTGAAGGCATGCTGGGGGCTGATGCCGCCAAAAGCATCACCCATGTCGCCGGCGATATCACCATACCGCCGGCGACATCGATCATACCGCTGACGACATTATCATGTCGCTAGCGACATGACTCGAAGCGGATCCTCTTACAGACAGCCTTTTGGACCACTTTCGGTGGAATTATTAAAAAATGCCCCAAAAGGCACCCCATTCCACCTATAAAAAGGCACCTTGGGCTGTACTTGAGAGAGAAGAGAAAAAGAGGGATTTTCAAGAGGGAAATAGGTGATAGTGAGATAAGAATTAGATAAAACAGAAAAAATGGGATTCCGACCCATTTTTCCTGGTTTTTCTTCTTCGAACTCTCCGATTGTGAGTTGGAATCGACAAACCGTTAAGTCAAAATCATCTTAGTAGAACTTAGAAACCAGAAGACACTTAAAATCATTATTAAATCATCGTAACAAGCTCCCCGGAGGTGTTTTATTCGGACCACGAAGAGGTGGATTCACAACCCCGAGGTGAAAATCCTGAGTCTCATAGCTCTTTGGCATTATTATTATTGTTTTGCACTAATTTTTTGTTGATTTGTGTTCCTTTTTGAGTTTTCGGTCACTTTGACCACAAACCGCTGCTGTAGCAAGGAATCGGAGTCGCCGGAGACATGCGATGTTGCCGGCCGTATCACCCATGTCGTGAGAGGCATCGTTTATACCGCCGTTAGCATCACATTCCCCGGAGACCTCGCTTTCTCGCGGAACCTTTTCTTTACGGTACTCAGAAAGCCTTGTGCCCATCTGCATGCTGATGTCGCCCGTAACATAATCGATGTCGCCGGCGGCATCATCCATGCCGCCAGCGATATTAACTATGTAGTCGGCGGCATCAGATGCCATCGGCGGCTTGGTTTTCTGGACAGCAGTATTGTTTTCGTTTGTTTCCAAATTAATTTATTTTCCGAAGCTAGGATCTATAGTGTAACGATGGAGGTTCGAAACCTCCTGAAAACAGACCCGCCCTACAACTAGTGGTATATTCATTTGTGATCCGATTAAAGCAATAGTCGAATCTGAAATTTGGATAAAAATGGAATTTCCCCTCAAACGTCATTCGAACCTCATTTTAGCCATTCAATCGGGCTTTATGATATTATAAATAAGATATGCCATATTCGTGTCAACCATCCTCAGCAGGTAGGTGTATATCGGACATTCGTGTATTTTATTTGTTACGTAGAAAATGTACAGGACTTGAAAACCTTGTAATAATTCTACTTTCCGCACTTACTTTTCTTTTACGATTGTAAATATTTTATTTATCGCTTCAATTGCTTGATAAATGCGAAAACCACAAAATAACTGAAAATACAAATAAATAGGGTGGATTAAATCGATTAAGAAAGAATGAAGTATCCTAACTTGGCCTAATGAAAAGTAGATAACATCATCCGAACTCGGGATCTCTACTTAAGGTATGGTCCAACCACCCGGTGGGAAAATCGTACCGAAAATTTCCCGGTTGAGCTGAACCGGGTGGCGACTCTATTCTAAGTACGGGATTTCGATCTCGTATCTTTTAAGCATTACAATATACAAAATCATTTTCTTTTCAACCGCATCACACTCATCTCCCCGACACTTCAAAAAATGGGCCTGCCCGACCGGGTCCGGCCCCGTTCCGCAGCCGCGCAGGTCGTCGTCCGTTCACACCAAGCAAAAGCATTATCGTGGTCTTTAGGCACTTTATTATCTCACATGTGTTTAGCAGGAGTTAAATTATTGGATTTGATTACCTCATAAGAGCCTACATCTGTACTCAGCTTAATTTTATTCAATAAAATATCTTGCATATTGAAAGCATCGTGTGTATGCTCATATGAAGGTGTGGATCAAATGATAGAGACATGACATAGGTAAGAAAAATGAAAGTTTCTCATGGAGCTAAGAAGTCTAAACTCTAAGGATTGCAAATCAAGATTCTTCGTCCTTGCTGTCAGAGCGAGACTTTCCTCTACCATTGGATATGAGTAAAATGAATATTATCATGATATTGGTAACACAAAATTGTTGAACGCTCCTGAAGAACCAGTATTAATGTATCAATGTGATAAAAATTATTAAAAGCTTAAAAAAAAGCTGAATATTTTTCTACTCAAAGTATGAGTAATACAAAGTTACCATTATATCTGAGATTACAAATATAATACAAGGCTCCATAAGAGTTGGTATTTTATTACTAAGGGGAACCAAAACTATAATAAAAATGAATTATTTTCCAGAATTCTCACAAAATTTTATTCGTAAAAATTAGTTGCGAAAGAAGGCATTAAAAGAATGTCTTAAAATCAGGTTTTGTGATCAAAATATATGGATTTATACACGTGTAAAATTAGATCATCCTGGTTAAAAAATGATGAGATAAATTCAGAAAAATGCACACGGGCATCAATTGAAGAACCGAACATTTCTTCAAAGTAACAAATTATTATGTGTTGCTTGTTCGCAATGAAAATTGATAATAAAACCTTCCAAAAATAAGGTTGGAATTAATCTCTATTCTTACAATGTTATATATGTGGACCAGTTAATCCACAATGTGAATTTTTAGTTATTAAGTACACTTCCTGAAGAAGTGAAAGCACATGTTCAATGAGACGTCATATGTATGCTGGAGAATTACATTCCGTACTCTTAATGATTTGTTTATAAATTGGGATAAAATTTGAAATTCCAATTTGACGGAAATCGTAAAGAAACGAATTCGAATACTTACCTTTTCCACACCTGAGATCGAAGAACGTCGCGTTGAAAACTGTTTAAATGCTAAGTCATTGACTAACCCACAATGTATCAGGATTAAGTTATTATTCACAACTTCTACCAAAATTCGGTGAAAAATGATCGAAAATAGAATCTCAAAAATATTCCCGGGGAGAGAGAGTGGACATACTAATGAAAGGAGATGTAAATGAAAAACTAATTTTTCATTCATTCCTTAACCTGTTGCACGTCCTATCTTATATAGAAAATGAATATTTGTATAATTACAATTTAATCCCTCAACTCTTGATTATTTGCAATTAAATCATTAAAGTTCAATAACTTTTTAATTAAGTTCCAAAACTTATTTAATTCTCCAATTAAATTCAATTACCTAAATTGGATCTGATACTTTGACCCGATTGACCCGCTCATGGGCGGACTGGGTATTTCCAACATAATAGCATACGTTCAAACTCAAAATGATCTGGCAGAATCATATATTAAACGTCTGCAATTAATTGCACGAACGTTAATTATGCAAACAAATATCATAACTAGGGGTGTTAACGAGCCGTACCGAGATCAAATGGTGCAGGGCTCGACTCGGCTCATGAACGTATTTGTTTGGGCTCGGCTCGGCTTGAAGCTCGTCGAGCTTAGAAAAATAAAGTTTGGCTCAGGCTTGCGAAAAGCTCGGCTCGAGCTCGTGAGCTCGCGAGCCCAAAAGAGCCATAACATATATGCACTATTGCAACCCAAAATAAAAGTGTTGCCCCTAAGTGTTTCAACTTTGATGATTAAAACTGATTTACGGCAATGCTAGTTAAAAAAAGAATTGCATCAGTAACATGACATTTTGTTACACTTTTTCAAAAAAAATATAGGAAAATACATTTTCAAAAAAATAATGCAATTTATTCGCACTTAAAGAAATACATATTTTAAAAAATTTAAACTAACATTATAATGTTTTTACCATGATCAGTAATCACTCTCATTTCGCCTCTTTCTATGATCTATCCTATGCGATTCTATATTCATCACCACTCTTGCTAAGAAGTAACAAGTTTTTTTAAATCATCATTTTTATGAATAATTATAGTAAATAAATAATTATTACGTACCAATCATATATAATTAATTTGTTTTTCACTAATTTATTAACTACAAAAATTATACGAACATGGTTGCGAGCTTTCGAGCCGAACCTTAGAAGGCTTGGTTTGGCTTGTTAATATCTCGAGCCGATCCCGAACTCGAGTCGAGCTCTATCGAATCGAACTCTGACCAAGGTTTGACCAAGCTTACTCTCGAACTGTTTGCGAGCTAATGGGCTTGTTAACACCCCTAATCCTAACTACAGTTTAGGGTTATGCAATATTGAATGCAACAAATCTTATATATTTAAAACCAACAAGTCATCAAGATTTTTCCCCATTACAATTACTTTTGGTGATAAGCCCAACATTTCTCATCTTCGAGATTTTGGTTGTACAATATATGTGTTTATTGTTTCATCATAAAGGACTAAAATGTGTCCAAAATGGAGATTAGAAATTTATAGAGGCTATAAATCTCTCTTTCAATAATTGAATATGATTGAGTCATTAACTGATAATATATTTACCGCATGATTTGCATATTGTTATTTTGATAGCACATTCCCAAAATTAGGGGGAGAATATAAATATAATTTTGGAAAAGAAAATAATATGGAATGCTCCATCACTTTCTCATATGGATCCAAAATGAGTAGCTTTCATATATTAGTAAATGCTTGAATTCATATTCAGTTTTATGAAAAACCAATTAAAAAAACGCTTCGTCATGCCTGAAGCATGAATGACCAATTGGTTAAAGGATAAAAATCTTCAAAAAGGAAATTATTGATAATAAAAATATTCGTGTTGAAGATAAAGATATATTTAATTACTTTCCATTTCAGTACATTATTATTATTTATTTATGTTCTTGCATATGCAGATGCATATTCATATTCATATTTTATTTATAGTTTATCATAAATAAGTGTACATAAACATAAATACACTTCTTGTAGAAGTACTAGCACTTGAAGTGCGAGCACCTGGAGTGCAAACACCTAAAGTTGTTGAAAATGAAGAAATTCAAATAAATTATATAAGCATGGAAAAAGATGAAATCAAAACAAATTGGTTGTTGGTCCTGTTTTTGCACATAATTGCAATGAATATTGAGAATGAAAATATGGATCATGAATCACAATTTGCTCAAGATTGTCAAATAAGAAATGATTCAAAATGGAGGGATGCAATTCAAACAAAATTAAATCCTCCTGAAAAATGCAAAGTTTTTGGACCAGTTGTTTGAACACTAGAAGGTGTAAAACATGTGGGGGTATAAATGGATTTTTGTAAGAAAGAGAAATGAGAAAAATGAAGTTGTGAGATATAAAGCGAGACTTGTGGCACAAGGCTTTTCCCAAAGACCCGTAATTGATTATGAAGAGATATATTCTTCGGTAGTAGATGCGTCTTATAAGTTTGGCAGTGCAACAAAATTTACGAATGCAACTAATGGATATTCTTACGGCTTATTTATATGGTTCACTTAATAACGACATTTACAAGAAAATTCCTGAATGATTAAAATTGCCAGAAAAATATGGCAAATGAGAACTTTATTCAATAAAGTTGTAAAGATTCTATATGGATTAAAACAATCTGGTCATATGTGGTATAATCGCTTTAGTGAATATTTATTGAAAGATGGTTAAAAGAATAATCTTGTTTATCCATGTGTTTTTCATAAGGAATACATGATCTGAATTCACTTTCATCTCAATATATGTTTATGATCTAAATATCATCGGAACTCCTGAAGAGATTCCTTGAAAAGAGAATTTGAGATGAAAGATCTTGGAAAAATAATGTTTTGTCTTGGTTTACAAATTGAGCATCTAGATAAATGAATTTTGGTAATTATACCCAAAATGTGTTGAAATGTTTTAATATGGACAAAGCACATTCATTGAGCAATCTGATGGTTGTACGATCAATTGATGTGAAAAATGACTCGTTTCGTCCTCGAGAAGATAATGAAAAAAAATTATTGGCCTTGAAGTACCATATCTCAGTGCAATAGATGTATTAATATATCTAGCTAACAATACAAGGCCTGCTATTACATTTGGTATTAATTTATTGTCAAGATATAGTTCCGCACCAATTCGAAGACATTGGAATGGAATTAAACACATAATGTGTTATCTTCGAGGAACCATTGATTTATATTTGTTTTATTCATGTGAAAATAAACCTCAATTAGTTAGATATGCATATGAGGTTATTTATCTGATCTACATAAAGCTCAGTCTCAAATGAGTTATTTATTCACATATGGAGGTACGACTTTATCTTGGCGATCAATGAAATAAACTATCACCGCTACTTCCTTAAATCATGCTAAATTAATAGCAATTCATGAGGCTAGTTGTGAATGTGTATGGTTAAGATCATTAACAAAATATATTCGAGATGCATGTGGAAAATCAACAGCTAAAAAAAAAATCTAACGACGATATATGAAGACAATGTAGCTTATATCGCTCAACTGAAGAAAGGTTACATTAAAGGAGACAAAATTAAAAATATTTCACCAAAATTCTTCTTTACTCATGACCTTGAAAAGAATGGTGAAATTAGTATTCAACAAATTTGCTCTTGCGGCAATTTAGCAGACTTGTTCACCAAAGCATTACCTTCTACAACTTTCAAGAAGTTAGTTTACAACATTGGAATGCGTCGTCTCAAGGTTCTTCAATGTTCTTGGGAACAGGGGGAGTAAACACTGTACTCTTTTTCCCTTAACAAAGGATTTTATCCCACATGGTTTTTTTTATTAAGGTTTTTAACGAGGCAATATCTCATTCGCAATAATGGACAAGGGGAGTGTTAAAAAGTAATGTCTTTGGATATTATTGATGCCCATTTATAATTCATTTAAGTTTCATTTATTTAATGAACTATTAGCCTTCCTTATTTGTCCTTTAAATAGTAATTATTTTCATCATTGTAAAGACACATGACATAATAGATATATCAAATTTGTCCACTTTCTTTCTTTTAATTATATTATATTTCTAACGAAACTGTGATAATGGCATATTCTATGAAGAAAAACTAAACTAATGGTTAGTGGGTTATCATGATGTTTAGTTTTCCATGTCTGCATATAAGGCTGTATGCCACGAAATTATGTCTCAAATGAGATTAAGGAACTCAAATTTCAATTTAGAGGGGTAATGAGAAACTTTGACTCTTGGACGAAGGAACTGTATTAATATACTACTATTTGCATCAGATTTTAATTGGAAATAAACAATGTACAAGAATGTATACAAGTGGTATATATTGGATTATAACAAAAGTTATTTAGCTTTTAGTTAGATGAGCTGTACTCCAACTATGTGTAGGAGTGTTAAAAAAATCAAACATAACTGAAATACCCAATCATACTGATAAATTTCAATTTTCCGATTTCAAACAGTTTGATTTCAATTCTTCATTTTATGTATTTTAATGGTCGGTTCGATTTTAATTAAAAAATAATTGATATAACCGAATCAACCAATTAAACAATAAAACTCTTAAAATTATATAAACTTAATTTGATTTATATATTTAATCATGTACATATTAGGATATCTATGTATTCCTAAAACTCCTAGTTTAGGATTCAATAACTCTTGAAAATCCACCACAAAACAATCAACATTCAACAATATACGCGCAACTTATTTTTATATTGGTAATGTTTATAACATCTATTCAATCTTAATAATTTTAAATTATAATTTATTTAAAAACTAAATTAGAAAAGAGTATAACCCTAGCGACTAGGGTTTTTGGTCTTCCCTATTGCCAGCGAGATTTGTTTGCCTGTGTTTTGATTGTTTTTCAATGATTTCGAAATGAAAATTCAATGGATACTAATGATCTGATTGAGATAATTTAGAGAAGATACAACGAGTTAGCGATTGAAGATGAGGAAGAAGCCCTAATTCAAATTCATGTCCCTGCAACCGTGGTGGAGAAGAAAGTGTACCAATACGTTGGGGTGTTATGCACTGATGGGAATATGAATGAACGATCCTTTAGTAGAACCCTATCGAAATTGTGGTTACCGAAGGAAGGTGTTAATATCAAAATCATTGGCCCAGGTCACAGATTTCTTTTTACATTCTTTCACTAAAGAGATTATAATAGGATTTGGGAGGGATCCCCCTGGAACTTTAATAACAAGTTACTTGCACTAGCCCCCAGAAAGCCACATGAAGATCCACACACTATCGATGTGAAGTTAGTTCCTATTTGGGTCCAAGCCTTCGGAATCCCCGATTGGTTAAGTTTCAACTCAAGTTTTTGAGGCAGTGGGTAAGTTTGTAGGGGTATTAATTGCGATTGATGAAAACAATTTTAAGGTCTCAAGACCATTATACTAATGAGTTAGTGTTTTAATTGACATATCGAAACCGCCAAAAAGAAGAATGAGGATGTGTGTTAACAATGGGAACCATGCTATTACTCAATTCCAATATGAGTGCCTTCCTTCTATTTGCTTGATTTGTGGAAATGTTTGAACATGTTGAGAGTAATTGCCCTTTAACCTATATAGAAGGTGTAGGAGCCCCAAAATGAATGTATGATAACTCAATTAGGGCTCTAATACGTAAGGACATGATAACAGAGGAGGATAAATGGATGCACGATCAAAACGGGTGTAATTTTATACCTACAGGTTCAGTGTTGGGGGTTAAAGGAGTGGCCAAGCTACAAAATAAGATTGTTAATTGTAGTCAGCATGTAACGACTGCAATAGAAGAGGATCATGGTGAGGTTTCAATGAATGATCTAAAGAGGAGAAGGGGTACATCAAAAGATGATACTTTATTACCGATGACAGACCGTTAAAAACTGTCATTACAGCGGGCTCCATGACGAGAGGTTACAAGCCGTAATGGATGTACTAAGCTGGAACTATTGGGGTTTAGGCATGGACTCGACAATCGATAAAGTTAAGGAGTTAGTGTCCTTAGTTAGGCCTGACCTGGTGTTCTTGATGGAAGTGAAGGTGGGAAGGTCGGTGGTAGAAAGGGTGCAAAAGAGGATTCGGTTTGAGGGGATATTCCATGTACCTCATATTAATTCAGGAGGAGGATTAGCTTTTCTTTGGAGACATAGAGATTCAGTGAGACTTAATAAGTACGAACAAAACTTTATTAATCTAATAGTGGAGTTCAACGACACTAAGAGGTGTATTACAGGTTATTGCGGTTGCCCGAAGAATGGTAATACTAGAAGGAGGGAGTCTTGGGACTGTTTGAGATCTTTGTCTGGCTTGAGTAATTTACCATGGTGCATAATTGGTGACTTTAATGATATGATTAACACATCGAAAAAAGTGGAAGGGAGACCTCGGTCGATAAACTGGATAATGGGTTTTAGTGAGACACTCACGGACTATAGACTAATTGATTTGGAAATGTCAGGCTACCAACTCACTTGGGAATATAGTAGGCGATCAGATGCGTGGATAACTGAAAGGCTTGATCGAGCTGTATGCACTATAGAGTGGAGTGAATTATTTAGCAATGCCTTAGTTCAAAACATCGCAACATCCGAATCGGATCATTCTGCCTTATTACTTCATTGCTCGGCAGCCACTATAATTACCCCGCCTCTATTCACTTTGAAAATTGGTGGGTAACAACTCCAGGTTGTAAGGAAATTGTGTCGAGTTGCTGGAAGTTTAGTCCATTGGGGTCGGTGATCGAAAAGTTAAAATAGTGTGTTGTAGAACTTGAAAGATGGGGTCGTTCACAACATGGTGACTATAAACGTAGATTGTGGAAAGGCTGAGGAGAGTTAGAAGTTTTGAAAAGAGAGTCGGGGTGGGAAGTAGCTGACCGATTTATGGAGAAAAAAAAGCGAGATAGGGCTGATTCGAAAATAACAATCTGATTATTGGAAATAAAGATCGAAGATGATGTGGCTTAAGGGAGGCGATCAGAATTCAAAATATTTTCATCATGTGGCATCTACTAGACAAAGAAAAAATAATTCCTACAACTATAGAAGCCGAATGGTGATTGGGTTCATTGATGGCATGGTTTAAAACAGCTAGTACAGTCCTATTATACTGATCTTTTTACAATAAATGGCAGTCATTTTGACCATATTTATCGCTAATTTAGCCTCGTATTTTGAGTGAAGTCTAGGCTGATCTTCAACGACCTTTCTTGCCCGAGGATGTCAGAAGTGCCATGTTCCAAATGTACCCTAATAAAGCTCTCGGTACTGACGGCTTTAACCCGGGGTTTTTTCGAAAATTCTGGGATATCATAGGCGTTGAGGTAACCACTTTCTATATTAAGTGCTTCCATGAGAAATCTTTTCCTTTAGGCCTTAATGACATAAATATTGTCCTTATCCCAAAGAAGAAGGTTCCTAGCTCGATTTCTGATTTGAGGCCTATCTCATTGTGTAATGTCTTATTCAAAATTATGTAAAAAATGCTTGTTAATAGAATTTTGCCTGTTATAGATTTTGTTATCTCAAAGTCCCAAAGTGCATTTAATCCTGGGAGGTTAATTACAGATAATATTCTAATAAGTTTTGAAGTATTATATTAATAGAAAAAGATTGGGGAAATCAGGAATGTGTTCCTTGAAAGTTGATATGTCAAAAGCATATGATAGGGTTGAATGGGATTTTATTCGTGCAATGCTGGATAAATTGTATTTCCCAGATTTCATTACTGAGTTTATCATGCTCTCTATTTCCACAGTTAATTACACTCTAATGCATAGGAATGGAAAATTTCAAAAAATTAGCCCTCGACATAGTCTTCGTCAGGGAGATCCAATACCCCCATATCTTTTTCTTATTTGTGCTGAAGGCTTGTCAGTTTTGATTCAGGTCCGTATTGCTATCGGACTTTTTCAGGGGTGCAAATTTACTCCAGTTGCCCCGGTTATCTCTCATTTATTCTTTGCTGATGACAACCCATTTTTCTTTCAGTGTGATATGAGAGAAGCATAAACTTTGTAGAATATCTTATGCCTGTATGAGTTGGCTTTGGGTCAAAAAATCAATTTCAACAAGTCTTCGATTGTGTTCATCCCTTATATGGATGATGAGTTGAGGTTATCTATTTCGACATACATGGGTGTGACTGTGGTGGAAAACCATGGAATGTTCTTGGGACTACCATCGTTAATTGGCAAGGAGAAGAAAAGTGCCTATGATTACATTGTTCAGAAAGCTCACAAGAAGGTACAAGGTTGGAAACATAAACACTTATCGTAGAGTGGGAAGGAAATTCTCTTGAAGTCTGTGGCCTAGGCGCTTCCCACTAATGCTATGCAGGTATTTCTTCTGCCATGCTATACTATTTCTACTCTTGAAAAAATATTCTCAAATTTCTAGTGGGGATCATCGATTCATTAGATAAGGTGGGAGAGACTTTGTCAAGCTAAGGAGCAGGGTGGATTGAATTTAAAAAATTAAGGGAATTTAATATTGCGATGATTGCTAAACAATCTTGGTGCATTATTTCTCAACCTTCGTTGTTAGTGAGCCCTATATACAAGTATAGATATTTCCTGAATCATTCGTTCTTTGATGCTCCGATCAAGGATAATGTCAGTTTTTGCTGGCGTAGTTTATTAGCCATGAGAAAAATTGTCCGACATGGGATGGCATGGCGTGTGGGGGACAGGAAAAGCATTAACATTTGGATTAAAAACTGGTTGCCCTCTGCATTTCAGCTAGTAATCCAGTCCATTACGATGTCAGGGTTCAAAGAGGGATCAGTCCAGCTCTTACTTGGTGCTGACGACAAGTCTTGGGATGAGAACATGTAGAATTTTTTGTTTAATAATGAGGATAGACAACAGATCCGTAAAATCCCTCTAGGATGGCATCAGTTACAGGACACCATATACTGGAGGTTGGAGCAATCTAGAAATTTCTCAGTCAAGTTGTGTTACTATGTGCTCCTTCAGTTGTTCGAGGTGCACACATTGCCAACAAACTTTACATCTTAGGCTTGGGGAATTATATGGAGTTTATATGTGCCACCTCGGGTCCAATCTTTTCTTTGGAAAGTTGCAACTAAGTCCTACCAACTGTATATAGATTACAAGAAAGGTACGTTGATGTAGATTCCATTTATCCTTTTTGTCGCGATGCAAATGAGAATGCTTTCCATGTTCTAATTAGTTGTGCATTTGCTTACCCTGTTTGGGATGAGATTGTAATGCTCCCCCCCTTTAGGGAGCGCCACAGTAACAATACTCACCCAATGAACAACTCTACTCCACAATATAAAGTTCAATACTTATAGATTACAATATGTACAAATACAAATATAGCGTTCCAAACTCCAAATTATTTCTCAATGTTAAATATTCTCCAAATATTTCTCAATACCACTTTATATTTCTCACACTATCTAGTACATGTCATTATTCTACAAACCATAATATTATATTAAATTACAAATCCCCCTCGAGTTTTTCTTTATTTGCTCTTCAAGTTGATCCACTTATTCCACTTTAGTCCAAGCTATCTACAAGTTCTCCACCTACGTGTAGAAAAAAAACTACATGCTAAGCAATTTGCTTAGTGGTGTCCATAAAAGAAATACAACAACTTTATAAAACCAAATCACAAAACTTATATAGTAATCCTTTCAAAGTACAATCAAATTTGTATCCAATTTTTCCAAACACTTTAACCACATATTGCCCAAAGTAAACAAGTCCTGAATAATGGTAAAATGGATACGGGAGCGGACAAGCCCGAAGCCGAAGCTTCAAAATCAACATATCAGTCAAGCCCGAAGCGAAGCTTCAAAATCAATATATCGGTCAAGCCCGAAGCCAAAGCTTCAAAATCAATATATCGATCAAGCCCGAAGCCGAAGCTTCAATATGAATACATATATATCATAATATCGACCAAAGCCCAAAGCCAAAGCTTCAATTGTTTGTACAGTACTGTACCCCCCTTTATTAGCGCCAATCTACCCTGACCCGTATTCTACTCGTTTAATAAGGGCAATAAATCAAAGTAACATCTTAAAAATTCTAGTATAAACCATCAATCATAATTCAACATAAATTCAGTAATTAAGAAATCCAAATCCCAAATTTTTAAGCATCAGACTTCAATTAAAACTCAATAAAATCAATATTCATACTTTCCAGAATTTTTTCCAGGTTTCGTAACCTGACTTCCCCTGCATTTTTCACTATTAAAACATCATCCAATCGAAGAACTTTCTTCTAAACATAATTAGCCACATGTCTCAGCTTTCTAAAGCCACCAGAATCACAGAAATGTAAATTGTATAACCAAAGTTATGATCAAAATACTAAACCATGTACAAAGCTGATATTTTCCAAAAACAGATTTCATGACTCAACTTCAAACGAAAATTTCATATTGTAAACGAATGAAATTCAATAAGATTTCTTCTGAACATATATTTCTTACTTTCTGTAAATATTAATAGAATCAAGAAACATTCAAATCGGATTTATATAACGAGAGAAAACATTAAAACAAAACAGGTATACAATCTGGAAAATTTTTCCAAAAAAATCGAGAAATCGAAATTCGAGACACAAACCTTTTTCTAAGCTCTTTCTAGCTCTCTTCTACATCTTTTGCCTTTAATTTCCTTGAACTAGCTTCCTCTACAACAGCCATAAGTTATTGTATAAATAAACTTCCTAATACCATAAATATGCTTAATCTACCATGAATTCTACTAATTAAGCTTTAATTTCATCAAAAATCACTCACCTCAAATTCAGGTTACTATTCATCCGAATCTTAAAATCTAAAATCCTCCTCTTCTATTCTTGATTGACTGAAATTGATGATGATAGAGGGCTTAAGGATCGATTTCTAACAAGAATTCGAAGTTGAATCGAAGAAATCGGAAGTTTTTGGATTAGGGAAAATTTTGGTTAAAGGAAGAGAGGAAGAATGGAGAAGGAGAAGGAAATGAAATTGAATAGGTTGAAGGGGATGAGGTATACGTATAGGATTTGATTTTGTTTTTTTTTTCAATTTCCAATATTGCCCTTAAACAATAAATTAAATGCCTAATTCATCCCTCTTACTTAATTAGCTCTTATTTCCTCATGCCTTATATCCAATAACAATAATAACAATAAAAATAATTTCCATGATATTTAAATAGCATAGTAATTTATTATAAACAAATTTTTAGAAATTTCGGTTCATTACAATTCTCCCCTTCTTATGAATTTTCGTCCCGAAAATTCCCTGAAAACAGTTGCGGATATTAAGTTTTCATTGTATCCTCCGATTCCCAAGTTGCTTCTTCAATCTTATAATTCCTCCAAAGTACTTTTAGCAAAGGAATAGACTTGTTTCTCAATTGTTTAACCTCTCTCGCCAAGATTTGTACCGGTTCCTCTTCATACGTCAGGTTGGGTTCGATTTCTATGACATCAGGAGATAAGATATGTGATGGATCTGATCTGTATCTCTTTAACATCGACACATGGAACACATTATGAATTTTGTCGAGTGTCGGGGGTAGTGCCAACCGATAAGCTACCGGTCCAACCTTCTCTATAACCTCATATGGGCCAATGAATCTCGGACTGAGCTTGCCTTTCTTGCACAATCGTAGGACTTTCTTCCAAGGAGATACTTTGAGAAATACTTTATCCCCTACTTCATAAGTAATGTCTTTTCTTTTTAGATCTGCATAAGATTTTTGTCTATCCGATGGAGCCTTCAATCTCTCTTGAATAAGTTTTACCTTCTCCTTTGTCTCCTGAATCAAATCCACCCCCACAATCTTGTTTTCACTAAGTTCGGTCCAATGTAATGGAGTTCGACATTTTCTTCCATACAATGCTTCATATGGCACCATTTTTATGCTTGACTGATAGCTGTTATTATAGGCAAACTCTATGAGGGACAAATACTTATCCCAACTCCCCTCAAATTCAATGATACAACTTCTCATCATGTCTTCCAACACCTGAATTACTCTTTCAGACTGACCATCTGTTTGAGGATGAAATAAAGTACTGAAATGAAGTTTACTACCTAAGGCTTTTTACAACTTCTTCCAAAATCTCGAAGTAAATCTTGGATCTCGGTCAGAAATGATTGAAATAGGCACTCCGTGTAGCCTTACTATCTCATCTACATATAAATGAGCCAACCTATCAAGTGAATAATCCATCCTAACTGGAAGAAAGTTGGCAGACTTTGTCAATCTAACTACAACAACCCACACTACATCATGTTTCTTCTGTGTAAGTGGTAAAGATGTCACGAAGTCCATTGTGATTCTTTCCTATTTCCATTCTAGAATTGTTATAGGTTGCAACAATCCAGAAGGAACTTGATGTTCTGCTTTCACCTGTTGACAAGTTAGACATTGAGCAACATAGTTAGTAATGTCTTTCTTCATTCCATTCCACCAATAATGGCTCTTCAAATTTTGGTACATCTTGTTTGCTCTTGGATGCATCGCATAAGGACTACTATGCGGCCCATATAAAATATTCTTCTTTAATTCTTCATTGTTTGGCACACACAGTCTATCTTTAAAATATGGACACCTATCTTCTCGAACCATATAGATGTCTACGATACCCACTTGCGTCCTTGCTCGAATGATCTTTAAGTCACCATCTTCATTTTATGCGTGCTTAACCTGTTGTAGTAGTACAAGTTGAATCTTTAATTCTGCAATTAAGGCTCCACTACTAGTAAGAGCTAACCCCGTATTCATAGCCCTTAGTACCATCATTATCTTTCTGCTGAGAGCATCTGCCACTACATTAGCCTTTCCTGGATGGTAATCAATTAGACAATCGTAATCTTTAATGAATTCCATCCACCTCTTTTGCCGTAAATTCAACTCCTTCTGTGTTGGTAAATATTTCAAGCTCTTGTGATCTGTGTAAATATAACATTTTTCTCCATAAAGATAACGTCGCCAAATTTTCAAGGCAAAGACTATTGCAGCCATTTCCAAACCATGAGTAGGATAGTTCCTTTCATGATTCTTCAATTGCTTGGAAGCATAGGCAATCACTTTTCCTTCTTGCATCAAAACACACCCAAGACCACTATGAGAAGCATCACTATAGATTACAAAATCTTTTCCAAGCTCTAGTTTGGGTAAGGATGGGTGCTTCTGTTAACATCGCCTTTAATTTCTCAAAACTTTCTTGGCACTTGTCATTCCACTCAAATTTTGCATTCTTTTGAATTAGTTTTGCCAGCGGGGCAGCAATGACAGAAAATCCCTTCACAAATCTTCTATAATACCCTGCTAAGCCAAGGAAACTTCTAACTTCCGTAGGGTTCTTTGGTGGTTTCCATTCGACAACTGCTTCTATCTTTTTAGGATCCACTTTAATTCCTTCTGCAGAAACAATATGGCCTAAGAAAGAAACTTCTTCAAGCCAAAACTCACATTTGCTAAGTTTGGCATATAACTTATTTTCCCTTAAAATTTGGAAGACTATCCACAAATATTGATCGTTCTCTTCCCGTGACTTAGAATACACCAAAATATCATCAATGAAAACCACTACAAACCTGTCTAAATATAAATAAAAGACGCGGTTCATAAGGTCCATAAATGCTTAGTTAGACCAAATGGCATCACCAAAAATTCATAGTGCCCATATCTGGTTCGGAAAGCCATCTTTGCAATATCATCATCTTTCACTCTCATATGATAGTAGCCCGATCTCAAATCAATCTTGGAGAAGTATTTAGCACCCTTGAGTTGATCAAATAAGTCTTCAATCCTTGGTAATGGATACTTATTCTTTACTGTCAATTTGTTCAACTCCCGGTAATCAATACATAATCGGAGCAACCCATCTTTCTTCTTAACAAACAACACTGGTGCACCCCACGGGAATATACTCGGGCGTATGAATCCTTTGTCTAACAATTCTTGTAACTGAATCTTCAACTCTTTTAGTTCAGCAGGCGCCATTCTGTATGGTGTTTTGGATACTGATGCGGTACCCGGCAATACATCAATTACGAATTCTACCTCTCTTTTTGGTGGCAACCCCCGTAGTTCTTTTGGAAATACATCGGGAAAATCACATACCGTAGGAATATTCTGCAATTCTAACTCGCCTTTCTTTAATTCTAGAGCAAAGATTAGGTAGGCCTGACATCCCTTTCTAACCAGCCTTTTAGTCTTCATAAAAGAAATTATGTTACAGAGATAATCTGATCTTCCCCCAAGATAACTATTTCTTCTCCATCAGAAACTTAAAGTGACATTCTTTTGTTTTTGCAATCCACCACATCTCGATGTTCCGATAACCAATCCATTCCCAAGATAACATCGAAATCTCAAAAAGGTAACTCAATTAAATTTGCATGGAAAAGTTGATGTTGAATCATAATAGGGCAATTCATATACACTTTGTTTACTATCACACTGTGTCCTAAAGGATTAGTCACTTCAATATTTTCTCCTAACTCTTCTACATGTAACCATTTCTCTTGTGCTAATGCAGTACATATATATGAATGAGATAAATCGGGATCTATCAAAGCATAAATATCATGGTTAAAGAATGAAAATTTATCGACTATAACATCAGTAGATTCCCGAGTCTCAGGCCCTCTGATTGGATAACTTCGTGCCATTCCTCTCGGTCTACCACTCTGCGGTGCTTGTTAAGCCACATTATGTCCACTTGTCTCACTACCATTTCCTCTTCCCCTTCCTCTTCCACCTTGCATTGTAGGAGTAGGAACTACTGTAGGTGCAGATGTACTTATCTGTCGTTGAGGATAATTTACAATCAAATGTTCCCTCGAGCCACATTTAAAGCAGACTCTACCTTTTCCCCAACATTCCCCTGTATGCATCCTTCCACAATTAGAACATTGTAGAATATTTCCTCTGCCTTGACCTGAAGGTACACTAGCCACTAACCCCGTACTTATGGTTTCTCCCGATGAAAACCCTATGAAATGAGATTGTGTTTGTTTTGATGTTCCCTTCTGTTTCTTACTTGGAGATTCTGAACTAGTTGGACCCTGCGATCCCTTTTGAAATCCAGACCTTTTTGCCATTCTTTGTTGTCTATCTGAATTGATCTTCTCAATGCCCGTAGCAGCATCCACCAAGTCATTGAACACCCTAATCCTTTGTGCAAGTAAATGCACTCTAATTTCATCATTTAGCCCATCTTCGAATCTCTTACATCGCTTTACTTCATTGTCAACGATATCTCGGGCATACCTCTCAAGTTTGAGGAATTGAACTTTATATTCTGATACAGTCATTCGTCCCTGTCTCAAAGACAAGAACAATTTCCTCTGGTCATCTTTAAATCGTTCACTTACGTACTTCTTATCAAATTATTGCAAGAAAAGGCCCCAATTGATTTCTCCGGGTCGCCTTTCTCTCATAATATTATCCCACCACCTCCTAGCTTGTTCTCTGAGTAGACCTTGCACACAGTCTAATCTCTCTTCATCTGTAAAATGAAGCCTAGTCATACACCATTTAGTATGATCAAGCCAATCTTCTGTAATTGCAGGATTCACTGTGTCCCCTTTGAAATCATCAGCCGGAAGCTTCTTAATTCTTTCAAGAGGAGTTCTCTCCTCTCTTCTTTCAACATGAGGTACTATAGGAACTTGAGGGATTTGTATGTTTCCTAGTACTTGTGTGATTACTTCAGTAGTCATATGCTGAAGTAAAGTAGCTTGTGCTGGAGTAGGTTGTTCAGGAAAGCCATGAACTGGTGGAGGTTCATGTCTTTGTTCATCCCCTTATCTAATACGGACCGTACTCTCGGTATCCTCTTCCTCACTCTGGTTGTGACTACTGCTAGCCATAACTTATTCATGAAAATTGGACAAAAGTGGATCAAACAACTAGCATAACATATTTATATCCTAAATGGCATGCACATTTAGTCCTAGAATTGCCTAAACCTCAGCTCTGATACCAACAGATGTAATGCCCCCCCCCCTCTAGGGAGCACCACGGTAACTATATCACCCAATAAACAACTCTACTTTACTATATAAGAGTTCAATACTTAATCGATTTAATACATACAAATAAAAATATAGCGTTCCAAACTCCAAATTATTTCTCAATGTTAATTATTCTCCAAATATTTCTCAATACCACTTTATATTTCTCACACTATCTAGTGCATGCCATTATTCTACAAACCATAATATTACATTAAATTACAAATCCACATCGAGTTTTTCTTTATTTGCTCTTCAAGTTGATCCACTTATTCCACTTTGGTCCAAGCTATCTATAACTTCTCCACCTACGTGTAGAAAAAAAACTACACGCTAAGCAATTTGCTTAGTGGTGTCCATAAAAGAAATACAACAACTTTATAAAACCAAATCATAAAACTTATATAGTAATCCTTTCAAAGTACAATCAAATTTGTATCCAATTTTTTCAAACACTTTAACCACATATTGCCCAAAGTAAACAAGTCCTGAATAATGGTAAAATGGATACGGGAGCGGACAAGCCCGAAGCCGAAGCTTCAAAATCAATATATCGGTCAAGCCCGAAGCCAAAGCTTCAAAAACAATATATCGGTCAAGCCCGAAGCCGAAGCTTCAATGTCAATATATATATATATATATATATCATAATATCGGCCAAAGCCCGAAGCCAAAGCTTCAATTGTTTGTACAGTACTGTACCCCCCTTTGTTGGCGCCAATCTACCCTGACCCGTATTATACTCATTTAATAAGGGCAATAAATCAAAGTAATATCTTAAAAATTCTAATATAAACCATCAATCAAAATTCAACACAACTTCAGTAATTAAGAAATCCAAATCCCAAATTTTTAAGCGTCAAACTTCAATTCAAACTCAATAAAATCAATATTCATACTTTCCAGAATTTTTTCCAGGTTTCATAACCTGACTTCCCCTACATTTTTCACTATTAAAACATCATCCAATCGAAGAACTTTCTTTTAAACATAATTAGCCACATGTCTCAGCTTTCCAAAGCCACTAGAATCATAGAAATCTAAATTGTATAACCAAAGTTATGATCAAAATACTAAACAGTGTATAGAGCTGAGATTTTCCGAAAACAGCTTTCATGACTCAACTTCAAACGAAAATTTCACATTGAAAACGAATGAAATTCAATAAGGTTTCTTCTGAACATATATTCCTTACTTTCTTTAGATATCAATAGAATCAAGAATCGTTCAAATCGGATTTAATAATGAGAGAAAACATTAAAATAAAACAGGTATATAATCTGGAAAATTTTCCCAAAAAACCGAGAAATCGAAATTCGAGACACAAACCTTTTTCTAAGCTCTTTCTAGCTCTCTTCTACCTCTTTTGCCTTTAATTTCCTTGCACTAGCTTCCTCTACAACAGCCATAAGATATTTTATAAATAAACTTCCTAATACCATAAATATGATTAATCTACCATGAATTCTACTAATTAAGCTTTAATTTCATCAAAAATCACTCACCTCAAATTCGGGTTACTATTCTTCCAAATCTTAAAATCTGAAATCCTCCTCTTCTATTCTTGATTGACTGAAATTGATGATGACAGAGGGCTTAAGGATCGATTTCTAACAAGAATTCGAAGTTGAATCGAAGAAATCAGAAGTTTTTGGATTAGGGAAAATTTTGGTTAAAGGAAGATAGGAAGAATGGAGAAGGAGAAGGAAATGAAATTAAATGGGTTTAAGGGGATGAGGTATACGTATAGGATTCGATTTTGTTTTTTTTTAATTTCCAATATTGCCCTTGGACAATTAATTAAATGCCCAATTCATCCCTCTTACTTAATTAGTTCTTATTTCCTCATGCCTTATATCCAATAATAATAATAACAATAAAAATAATTTCCATAATATTTTAATAGCATAGTAATTTATTATAAGCAAATTTTTAGAAATTTCGGTTCGTTACAAAGATATTTGGGGAGGGGTGGTCATCTTCTATCGGCACTATAGTAGGGTTGTGGAGTTGGGCCTGTACCAAGCATAACCATGTTATCGATAAAGTGGCATGTGTTTTATGGGCTAGAAGAAAATTTTGTTTGGAATCAAAAATTCAGGATTACATCTCAGGTTCTTAGACATGGACTTGGATTCCTTTCAAAGTGTTGTTCATAAAACATTCGCCCAGATTCGCGATCTACAAGCCCTTTAATCATAGTATGGCGTGTCCCTCCACCGGGCTGGCTCAAGTGCAGCGTTGATGCAAGTATCCTTTGCAGTCGATATTCCATTGGTCATGGTTGTATTCCTCGGGATAGTAGAGGCAATATTATTGCCTCTAGATCTGTTGTTATACCTGGAGGGGACGATCCTTTTCTAGCTGAAGCAATCAGTTATAGGGAAGCGCTTAGTTGGCTCAAAGAAAACAACTATAACCAAGTCATACTCGAATCTGATGCTCTTAATGTGGGCAACGCTCTTAATAATGAGCAACGTTTTATTTCCCCTATTGGGAACATTTTTTCAGACTGTAAAACACTTATTTCTTAGTTTTCTTTTCTTGGAATAACATTTGTTAATATGTCTGCGAACCAGACTGAACATTTGTTAGCTAGAGAAGTAGGTTCTTCGACGAGTAGGGCGACTTAGTCCACCTTGATTAGGGTTGTTGTTTTCCTCTGATTTATGGTATTGACGTAATATTCAGTCAAAAAAATTATAATTTATTTTATGTATATAACAAAGGTGATATGAAAAAAACTGACTGAACCAACCGAATTAAATTGGTCGATTCGGTTTTTTTTGGTTCAGAATTTTGAGTTGTTCGATTTTCAGTGTATTCATTTCGGTTGACCAATGAACACCCCTACTTGCTTACTTTTGTCAAGCCCAACACTCTCAGCCACAAGATCTTGAATAAGAGATAAACAATATTAAAAAGTAGTATATAAAAAATGTGAAGATTAGATCTTAACATGCATATGCTCACTCTACTTATTAAGCTGACATATTCTCTATAATTCTATGCTTACCTTTCGTGCATATTAAATACATTAGTTAAAGAATAAATCGTAAATCTTCCAAATAGGTCTTCCCATTCTTATTTTAATTGCAATTTGGATTAATTTTTTTTAGGAAAGATGGATTGCATTATATCAAATAAGATGGGCAACACAAGATGGTGGTGTAGAAGACCATATCCTTGTTACCTCATCTAACCGATCATGCAATAGTATGGGCTATCACATTAGCTTGTTTAGTCACTAAACTAAAAACCACAGAACATAAGGAATTTATCAAAGACTTGTAATTTAACAAATAAGATGAAAAATAAGAAATGTCATCATCATAGCTTATTAACGATTCATATAAAATGCTATTGTCAACCTCGATCACCACATGTGAGTAGCCAAGTTGCTTAATGCAGGATAATGCCTCACAAACCGATTGAGTTTCCTCTTCAAAGATTGTGATATATGAAGGAAGTAGTCTAGCTTTTGCAAACATAAAAGAACCACCCGCATTACGTCATTCATAGGACGAGAAAAAAACGGATTAATGCCCCAAGCTAGCTGCTGCTCCTGTATTTATGCTCCTTGTGAAGCAGCTCGATCGAGGATCTGCAGGTATTGATCCCCGCCTTCTCCTGATAGCAGCCCTCAAGTTTCCTGCCATTGTGCACGCGATGAAATAGCCAATCTGAACGCTGAAGTAGGCTGCATAAGTATGGAATGCCAAACCATTTTGTTCCTCATTTATACTGCGTATTTGAGTATGAAGTTTGAAACCAAGACTTTTCATGTATAAACACTTTGATATACAATAATTTTATTAACTAAATTAACCACATAAATGAAATGTAAACGTTATAATATTTAATTTTGCTCCGCCGAGGTTGCATAAAAAATCATTTTTAACTAAGGATATATTTCATAAATACTGATCTATAAAATATATTTTGACTAATACATAAGCAAAAGAAAATACGTAAAACAAAATAACCTAGCATAATCTGAGAAATAAAATCTCACTATAATGGGAGATAATAAAAAAACTTGTCACAAGAGCAAGACAAATATAAACAACTGAAACAAGAAATAAACGTTGCAATGTATAATTTCTTAACCACCAACTTAAATTATCGAGTATTCGCAGCCATGAAAATACATGAGCACACCATAATCAACCATATTTACAGATCTAGAGCGATTGTGCTTAAGAGAGATAGGTCTGGGTACCAAGTGTGAAAGATCCAGAAGTATCTAAGGCTCTATTCTTTTCAACTTCTGAAAGCTAAACTGAATTAAACTAAACTGAATTGAACTGAACTGAACTTATTTTAGTGTAAATTTATAACTACGCATATCTAAACTGAATTGAACTAAATTGAATTGGACTAAATTGAACTGAATTAAACTGAACTACATTGAATTGTAGTCGAAGAGAACATGGCCTAAATTTTGCCTCGAGATGGGAGATGCACATGAAGCCTGAGTCAAGAGGTATCAATACGTCAATTGATTAATTAAGCAACTAATTACTATATGCATTTAGAGTGTGTTGCCGGTTTGATCTCGAGGATGATAAGGATCAATGTTTTAGAAAGCACTAGGCGCCAGTCAGGCTGCCAGAGCTTGAAAACGTCTGGGCTGGGACTAGGCAAAACCTAGGCGGGAGCTAGGCAGATTTGTATTTTTAAAAAAATATTTATTATATATAAAATAATATAAATTCAACTAAAAAGTAAATTATATTAATATAAAGTATCAAAAAATATAATTTAGACTGCGTTTTAAAAATCACTAAGTGATATAAAACATATTGTTTCTCACTTTGAGACTCAAAATGCTAATTTTATGGGCTTCTTACAAAAAGGCCAATAAAACTCAAACTAATTCAGACCATACAACTAACAATCAACAACTAAACAAAAATAGGGGAAATAATTTACAAACCTACGGTCTAAAGTAAAAGAAATTCCAACCATCTCTTAGCTACAGAAATCAGTCGGTTTCAACACTAAATTGAATTCAAAATCTTTCAAAACAGTTCAAATTCAAACCACGGTCATAGAAACCGATCTCAGCAACTACAAAACCGACGGGATTTCTACATGTTAAGAAGTTAATTGAAGGAAACTACTACTGATTACGATTTCAGTTTCAAAATCAGAAAAATCTCAAAAGGTAAGAAACGAAAAACCCTAAAATTGTAACATTATTTTGAAATCTTCAACTTAGAGTAGCTAATTGGTGAAATACGTGCATGAAACAGTTTGTGATGCCTCCAAAAGGAAGAGATACAAGATGAAAACAGCAGAAGCAGCAAGGAAGCAGGAAGAGAAAGAGGTAGCAATCGCAGAAACCCAAGTAATTCAAACAAACTCAAAAACAAAATAATGTAGTTTGTTAAAGTACTATATCTTGCAGTTTGACTCTAAAAATGAGAAAATAGAAGACAAAATAGTTCAGAAAACCCGAAATTAGAGAAAACCTATTAAATTTGTAAAAGAAACAAGCAAAAATGAACCTTTGCAGGACAAATACTAGATAACCATGACATAACTAACAGATTTTTACTAGATTTTTACTACATAAACATTAGATAGCCAATAATGAAGAATATTACATGCAAATTGGTCCATATCATATGTACTGGTAGTGATAAAAACACACCTAAACAAGTTATAATGCCTACCAGATGTCTACTAATATACTAGATATTTAGAAATTATCAACTAGACATCCACTAAAATGTCAAATACATGAACCACATACTAGATTTTATAAATATGTTTATCAACCTAATGAATGGTTTAAATATTCACATGCAAAATACTGAATGTGGATGTGTTATACATATACCAAAGAGTCCTGAAACAAATTAGATGATGCTGTAAGAATACCATATGTCTACTAAACAAATACCAGAATTCTACAGGGTGAATACTAGATAACAACCGGATGTCAAACAGATGCGATTTTATTAGATGTGCTACATAACTTGATTAAAATTGGAAAACTACTTATTTAATATCTAATTTTGTACTAAAAAATGTCATGAAATTCAAATACCTTGTATAATTCTCACCTTACAGTTTGTGCAGGTGCCTCCCAGTCGAGAACCACCAAATTACCAACTCATATACCCAAAAAACACTAAATGGATTCCAGGGGTGAAAAAAGCAGACGACAAAGTAATGTCATTCCTGAAAGAAAATCTGCCAACCTTGCCCTATTATCTCTAAGAGGCAAATTTTTTTATGCTAACAGTCAAATAGGAGAATCAGAAGCCTACAAGAAAAAGAAACCACTAGACAAGATCAACTATGAAATAGTCCAAGGACTTCCCCAGCAAGTTCATTGGTATAATAACACTCCCTCTCACTTGTTCTGTCTTATAATGAAAAATATTGAAACTGGAAATCTGATTTAACATTATTATATTGTGTTTGCAACAAAAATTACAGTGACTGTGGAATATTCATGATGAGCTTCATGGAAGATATCATTGAACAACGAGAAATACCATAAAAATTTGATGTTAAAGTACACAGGACTCGGTTAGCTCTCAGCCTCTATAAGCATGGAACTGAATATGCAGAAAATGACCTTGAGAGTGACGAGGAGTATGTTAGAAATTTCATTGATCCAGAAGAGAAGTTATAGTTTGCTTATGTTTGATATGTTGATAGAACTTAAGTAGATAGGGATATAAGTAATTGAATTACATTTCTGGTTTGAAATTTTTAAATTTCACAAGTTATGAAATTGTGTTTGCAAGATACTTGTTTAATAGCAGAGATCTTTAATGGAAAGAAGAGAAAGTATTGAAAAAAATGAACAATATAGCTAAGTATGTAAAAATAAAACACTACATATGAAGTAGACATCTAGTAGACTCATGATATAAATGCAGTAAACATATAGTATACATCTGGAAAGTATCTAGTAGACAACTGATATAAATGCAGTAAACATATAATATACATCTGGTAAGTATCTAGTAGATATCTAGTAGTCAGTTGGCAAAAAAGCGTGCGATCACTTGGTGAAAATATGAAAGAACAGTAACTAAAAGTGAACCACACATGAAATTTTGTTGAACAAACAAAGGAAGAAGTGCAACAAATGGAATAAGTTCCATAATGAAAAAATTTGAATCATATACAGAAAATAAAAAACTGAACATCAGACATCTGGTAAACATCTATTAGACGTCAAGTAATTTACTGGTATACAACTAGTATAAATCTGATATAAATTCACCACCAAAGAATTTGTTCAAATGTTTGAATCATACTAACACATAAAAAAAACCTTATTTCCTACCCTTACAAGATCGCCTATTATGCCCAACTTTCCCATAAGAACTGCAATTCACAGTGGATGTACTCCCTTTCTCCCAAATCGAGCGATATTGTTCTTTCCTCAGCCCGCCTACTTTTTCATTGACATCTGGAGGAAGAACTACTTTTTGCTTAATGTTGTCAGATATCACCCAAGAACTTCTTGAAGACAGAGAGAATATAGCTCCTTCATATGCTGCTAACGTTTTCTCTTTCATAAAATACTTCAAATAGTAACTATAAGTAGATAAATGAAATTTCTTTATGTGAGTAAGAACATGCACATCCATCTGAAAAATATTACACGTACGAGTCCTCTTATCCAAATCAACTGAGAACTCTTGACCGTCACTAGTAACAGAAACCAAACGACAAGTGGATGGATTTACCTACAAAAATTGAAAGAAAAATAGAATCAACTACTAGAAATCTATTAAATAACTAGTAGACAACTGGTTAGTATCCAGTAAACAACTGATAAACAGATGATAGAGTAACAAAAAACGATGTGAAAACACCAGCAACAAGAAAAAACAGAACACAAAAGCTTGTAACAACTCTGACAAAAAAGTCCAAAAACTACGAAAATAAATGATGAGAATCAAAAGATATGGAACAAGGATTACCTTGAGCATCAGCCAAAACAGAAGAAATTGATTTAACACACAAAGGATAGTCTATGATCAGCAAATTTTGACACTTCAATTGAATATAAAATCGAACAGAGAGATCATTTTTTCATTTTTTATCTCAACAACAGGATATCCATCTGAAACTTGATACTCAATCTTAATATCAAAATTCTGCTCATCTAAATCCAAATTGTCCATTACAGATCGTTTAAAAATAGAAAAGCTAGGTGACCTAGGAATCAAGCCACCAACCACACTAAAGGAGACAAACTTAGCATCACAAGTCCATGTTCATTTATGTTGAATTAAAACAGCAATATCGTCCATTAAAAACAAAATTATGAACTATAATTTCAAAATTGACAGAATGAGTCAAGAATAAAATCAAACGAAATCGCAATAGAAAGTCAAAATAAAAATTACAAAAAGCAAAAAGAGAAAGGAATGGAATTGCAAAACCAGAGTAGCAAGCGAGCAACAACAGCAACTGAAGAATGGCGAGATCAACTCAACAACAAAGAACGCAAAAATATGTGAAAAAGATGAACTCAGAAGAGAAAATTGAAGAACCATAGCATCGGAGAAACGGCGGCAACAAAGGAGAAGATGAGCTCACAGAGAAAATCGAAAGAGAAGGAGTTGGAGAGAAAAGCGTTAACAAAACTGACTAAACATGGGAGTTTACATAGGTGGTATAGTTGTAAATATTTTAGCAAAGTAATTAAAGATGTAAAATATTTAAGGAGCTTTGTAAGTTTGTATATATTTTGGTGAGGGGTTGAGATTCTTGACAAATTCCCTAATTTTATTGTGACAACACTTTAATGTACTTTAGTTTTACCAACTAAACTATTTTTTGTTGGTAAACTATGATTATTATAAATAATGGTAGTATAAAAATCTAAATTAGGCGCTGCGTAGGCGGCAATAAATCCGTCGAGCGCCTGATAACGCCCTAGGAATGAGAAGTCGGACAACAAGCTCCAAAATAGCGCCTAGTCGGGACTAGGGGGGATTTTTAAAACAGTGATTAGGATAGCCTTGGCCATTTAGCTACAACTCCTACAGGTAACATTGGTTTGGCATTTTTAGCTACAATTGTCTAGTTGTGGTTCAAATGGCATTCGTGGTCAACAGTGAAACATGAAGAGCGGCTGTTCAATTGTTGTGGTCATGGTATCCATGATGAAGTCGGTCATTGTAATCAGTATAACCCAACTTTCATATGTGAGAATGTCTAGACAGTTTCGTGGTTAAGACTGAAGCTGTAACTGCTAGAAATTTTAGGTTTGAGTCACATCAGAGGTGAGCGGGGTTTTCTTTGTATTTAAGGTAAACGCAAAATAATTTTATAAAAAAAATGTGCAACTAGCGTTGATCATGTATGTGTAGTCATGGTATTAAGCATAGCTACAAGATCTTTTTTGAAGTAAGATGGGACATTTTGCCAATTTTGTTGATCGTGGGATTTGAACCCAAAACTCTACACATCTTGAGTTTTTCAAGAGGTGGTGACCACTGGACCAAAGCCCAGTAATTTAACTACTAGACCTTTAGTTGTGCGAGTATCCAATCAGTGTTCACTTGTGGGCCTTCAAAACATTTTGCATGATAAACTTACTAGGTTGTTCAATAATAAAATGCAGTTTGAAAAGATTCAATGATTCCCTAATGTATATTAGAACAAATATAAGAAAAGCAGAATACATTGCCTTGATCATTTCTAGCTGTAAAAATGATCAATCCTGTTTCATCTCCTACTAAACATTCAGCAATACGCATTTGACGAACTTGAGGACCATCAGCACGGCCCTTCTGCAATACCATCTTTGTACTGTGAAAGATGCTGAAGATTCAAAGCATTAACTTCGTTTAAAGCATCAGATTCATGGATAATCTGATTAAAGTTGTTCTCCTTCAACCAACTAAGAACTTAATGTTACATATTTGTTTAATGAATTTATCATTTTCATATACTATCAAAAAATTATTTACTTAATATAAAAAAAGTTAAACTTTTTTTTATTTCATTTATAGAATATTTATTTAATTCAAACTTTTCTTGATATATATGTTCACGTGATTGTTCAAGATCATAGTGATATGCCAGTGGTGATCCTGACCAGCAACCCATTTATTTATATATTAGTACATTTGTAACACACTTTAAAATGGAGAAAATTAGAATTAATTAAAGCTTAATATACATATTCTTTATCTTTACAGGTGCTACATTTTGACATAATGATACCTCTTGATTCTTGACTCATCCTTCATGTGCGCCTCCCATCTCGAGTATTCGAAAACTGAAACTATTAACGGGCAAATTTTTAAATAATTGCATCCTCGTGCTATAATTTATATTTTTTTACTGCACTAATTAATTAATAAACTTTATTTCCTACATAACTTTAAAGATATGGAATATGAACTAGATTTGTCGGAGATTTCTTCTATTTCGGATCTGGATTCTTAAAAGTTTTTTTATAAATTAGGGTTTGTAGAGGCTGTAGATTGAATCTAGGATCTCTAACTCTACTTTGAGAAATGTACTAGTTGGACACACCCAATTGGTGGTTTTCTAAAGTTGGAAATAATAAAGTTGTACACTTTAGTCGATCTCAACTATCTAATTAGTTTTAATGGTTGAGATTGAATTTTAGTGGTTAGTGGGATTCGCGAGAAAATTAAATCTCAACTATTAAAACTCAGTAAATAATTGAAATTCACTGAAATGTATAACTTGAAATTCATTTTTATAGGATTCTTCTGATCCATTTACAAAATGAAATTGCACATGTGTTGGTATTCCTAGTTTTTTTCATTAAATTTAAAATGTCGGTGGGGTTACTATAATTTTTTTGGTAATATATTGTGATTATTATATGAAATGTCATTCTAGTCGAATTTAAATGGAAATAAAATTAAAATGTTAAATTCTATTTCATATGTTATAAAAAAAATGCAAAATTAAACTACTTCCCTTTATTCTAAACTCTAGCAGCCTCTCAATTTTGGAATAAATTTTCATTTGATGAGGTAGAAAAAATTCTTTATTTTTTTAATTTATACAAGTAACTTCGTTGAGATAAAATCGAACCAAGTCCTCTGTATATTCAGTCAATGTTATCAACTGAATTACATATTGTAAGTGAAGAAAAAAATGTGTTGAACATTATATATACTCTCATATTTTTTTTTGTATTTTGATCATTTTTTAGATATAGTATTTTTTTTTGTTTTGTTTCTTATGCTAAACAATTGATTTTTCATAATGCGATAGTTTGCTTCATTTATAGATCTGTTGCTACACAATACGATTTGATTATTGTACTACTAAGATAGATATTTGTTTTTAGTAAAAGATAAATGTTGATATTTCATCTTCGAACTTAAACCTATTTCTTTTTACCAAGATCAGTTCAAATCTACAAAATCGATTACTATTATGGACTACAAATATTTATAACGATTGTTCATCCCCAATATCATGAAAAGAGATTTTAAGGAGCAACATTATTATGTCTTTTATTGTTTTTATAGTGTTTATGGTATAAGGTTTTTTTTATTTTTGAGATGATATATTTCATATTTTAATAATATGAAATTATTTTTTTTTAAATTTCTTCTTCAGTGTGGAAGTGTAGATTCCTTAAAAATTTTATTTTTGAAAATTTACACCAATGCACTCTAAAAGCAAGTTCTCCGCAAAAAAAAAAAAGAATAATAAAAATAGCTTTAACTTTAACCTCTTCTAAGTTCTAAATATATATATAGATCATATTAGGAACCTATTTGTCAATCCTAACTTTTATAAGATGGATAAATGTCCCATTCCTTTTCTCCTCTTGCTTTTCCTTTTTTCATTCCTCTGTCAGGTAAGCCGTAAAATTTAGTTTTTTTCACGGTAAAATTGAATAAATAACTATTATATATTGCTCTACACCATTGTATCTGGCATTGTATTTATTTATGCGAAATAAATTTGATGTTAATTTATCATTACAAAGTAATACTTTTTATAATTTGTTGATTATTAAAATAGATTAACTACTGAAGATGTTTTTACAGGTTGAAAACAGCACTGCTGCCGTGGAAAATCCATTAACCCCAAAAGCATACTTGAACCGCTATTGGAAAAACCATGTCAACACCTCTTCAAATTTGCCGCCATTCCTCCTTTCAAAAGCCTCGCCGCTAAATGCAATAAACGCCGCTACTTTTTCCAAAATCGCCGCTGAAAACTCCCTCTCCACCCAATTACCCGCCTTCTGCTCCTCCGCCAACCTCTTCTGCTCGCCGGAATTATCTCCCAGTCTCGAAAGCCACCCCAAAGACTCAAACTTTAACACCTACAGCAACAAACCTAATTTCACCAATTACGGCACTGACCGCCGGAGCGGCGTCGATTCATTCAAGAAGTACTCAAAGAACGAGAACGAAGCAGAAGACACTTTTCGCCGCTATAGCCGAAACTCAGAGGCGCATAACGACAAGTTTTCCACCTACGCCCCTGATTCCAACACTGCCGAGGATAATTTCAACACTTACGCCGCCGGCTCTACCGGCGGAAAAGGCGAATTCAGCAATTACAATGACCATGTTAATTCACTAGGCACCCAGTTTAAATCTTATTCCGATCAAGGAAACAGCAGATCTCAAACGTTCTCCAGATATGCCCAGGAGGCGAATATCGGTGTTGAATGGTTCATTAGTTACAGTAAGAATGCCGATAAATCACCTAATGATTTTACCAGGTATGCCGCTGCAAATTTGGCTGAATCAAATTTCACAAATTACGGCAAAAACGAAGATGAAGGTAATGATAATTTCAAGCTCTATGCGTGGGAGGGAAATGATGTAACAAGCTCATTTCAAAGCTATGGCGATGGCGGCAAAACAGGTAAAGAGACTTTCACTAGTTACTCCGAATCGAAAAACGGCCCAAGTACAGATAAGTTTAAATCTTATGGAAAGAATTCAAACGGAGAAGAGATCAATTTCGCTAGATATTCCGGCTCATCCTTCTACTTCGGAGATAATTTCACCGGCTACGGCGAGGGAGCTGAAGGGCAAAAAATCAAATTCAATACATATGGGGACGGACCGACAGATTTCAAAAAGTACGCCAAAAGCGACGTCACTTTTGCCAAGTACAACGTCAGTTCTCCTCCTCCTTCAGCTTCATCAATGGCGTCGAAATTTGTTGAGCCTGGAAAATTCTTCAGAGAATCGATGCTAAAAGAAGGGAAAGTGATGCCAATGCCTGATATTAGAGACAAATTGCCTAAACGATCATTTCTCCCTCGCTCAATCGTCTCCAAATTGCCATTTTCGTCTCTAGATTTCGGTATAATCAAAACAATATTTGTTGACCAAGGCATGGAAACCAAGATTATTGATGCGATTCAGGAATGTGAGAGAGTGCCGAGCCACGGCGAGACTAAGCGATGCGTTGGATCTGCTGAGGATTTGATTGATTTCGCCACCTCCGTGCTTGGTCGGAGTGTGGCGGTCCGTACAACGGAAAATGTGAATGGGTGGAGCAAGGATATAATGATCGGAAAAGTGAAGGGTGTGAATGGGGGAAAGGTGACGAAGTCTGTGTCTTGTCACCAAAGCTTGTATCCGTATTTGTTGTATTATTGCCATTCGGTTCCTAAAGTTCGGGTTTATGAAGCGGATATTTTGGATGTTGAAAGTAAGGCGAAGATTAACCATGGTGTGGCTATATGTCATTTGGATACTTCGGCGTGGAGCTCGACCCATGGGGCTTTTGTTGCGTTGGGTTTGGGTCCCGGTTTGATTGAAGTGTGTCACTGGATTTTTGAGAATGATATGACTTGGACTACAAGTGATGAGTAGCAAAGGTTTGAACGACATCGTTTAGTTTGCCAATGTTTTGTATTGTTTTGTTGTTGTGATATTGCTCTTCTTAATGGAAGAAAAAGCAAAATAAATGGTTAGTGGGTTATGAAGTTTAGATTTCCACAATTTGAGTGCAAATCAAGTTGTATGTCATGAGATTCTCTGTCAAATTAAATCACTCATTTCTATATTTACAAGTATATTCATTGAGATAATTTTATTTAAGACTTAGTCATATTAAAAGCTCTCTACCCGATCACCCCTCGTAGCAAATGTATTTAGTAGGATTTAAACCATATTTTCTTCCTACTTGCTCAGCTGTTGCTAACTGAGCTTCACCTTATTGGTACAATAACTTTCACTATTTAGATGTGGAGCTGAGATACTTGGAAATTAGTCAGCAGCAAGATTGTAATAAAGAATTTAGGTTAACAGTTGTGTTGCTTATAACTTATAGACAGACCAAATTTCAATTATTTAAATTTAATGAACGAGTGAAACTAGTCTAAATTTACAACCATCCCATCTGTAGAAAATTATGATCATTAAACATATATATTTGGTTTTCCACAATTTCAGTGCAAATCAAGTTGTATGTCATGAAATTATCTTTCAAATGAAATCACTCGATGCTATAACTTTCAGTACTTTTTTTTATATTTACAAAGTTCAAGAATAAAAAAGACTTTTTCTATGGCCTCCTCGATTTGAGACATTATGGCTTTGAAGTCGACCCGGGATGAAGAGCGTATTCTCATCAGATGGGAGCCGAGTCAGAAGACCAAAAACAACAGAAAATATATTCATTGAGATAATTTTGTTTGAGACTTAGTCACATTAAAGGCTCTCCACCCGATCACTCCTCCCAGTAAATGTATTTAATAGGATTTAAATCATGTTCTCTTCCCACTTGCTCAGCTTACATTGCTTACTGAGCTTCACCTTATTGGTACTTTCACTATTAGGATGTGGAGTTAAGATACTTGGAAATTAGTTAAGAGGTGAAATTGTAATAAAAAATTTAGATTAACAGTTGTGTTGCTTATAACTTATAGACAGACTAAATTTCAACTATTTTAATTTAATAAATCAGTGAAATTTGTCTAAATTTACAACCATCCCAACCGTAGAAAATTATGATCCATGCACAATAGGTGAATTTGAAATGTTTAACACACTTTGAGCCATGCCATACACATGACATAATCTTGTATAGAACAATAGAATAAGAGCTTCCACATCCAAAGCCTTGATGCTTTGTATAATTACTCATATGAAGTGTTAAATTTTTTCCATCAAGGAAAAACTAATGCAAGATGCTTGTTAAATGTAATATTTCAATAAGGATTTGGGTTCTCTGTCAGTTAAAATTCCAACTACAGAGAACATTTAAAAATTTTGGCCATCCATTTCATAATGGATGTTTTTTTAAAAATTAATTAATTATTTTTTATTTGAAAAAATCACGGCCATCTATTATGATGGATGGCTGTGATGTTTCAAATGTTCTCTGTGCAGTTACAATTCCAACTGCAGAGAATCCTGATCCTTTCAATAAACATGACTCCCTTAATTTGTTTGAAAATGTCTCCATAGTCCACCTAAACTTTCAAAAGAAGTGCACTGAATTGACCCCTATATCATGTGCAAACTTCTGGTTGGAGAGTAAAAGATGAAATAATCAAGAAAATGACATCTTTAGAAAGTTAAAACCAAATCAAAAACCGACACATGGTATCCAAAGACAAACCGGTACATTTTTTGAAAGTTAAAGTAGCGCGCGGCATCTTTAAAAAATTAAAACCAAACCAAAACATGACATCTATGAAGCACGGAAACTCCAAATACATGCCGTTTCGGCGTTTACGTATTCATTTCCCCACAAGTTTCCAAGCCTATAGTCTTTAGAAATGGGATTTCCCGGTTTCCGTTTCCGTTTCTATGCTACATAGACTGACACGGTATTCAAAGACGAACCGGTACACTTTTTAAAAGTTAAGGGAGTGCGGGACTTTTTGAGCAGGGCTGGTGATGCATGTGCCCTATATTATTCTGATTGCAAAAACTAAGCAAGCAGTGAAGCATAATTACCCATTACACCGGCACTCACTTTATAAACTCATAGTAATACTTGTTTTATATATATCTATGATCACATAAGAAAAAAGTTCAATCACTGTCTAAAAATAGATAGGTTGCAAGCAAAAACCGAACCCGGATTTCCATAAGTAGCTGCTTTAACTCCAAGCCATCACCATCTGTTTGGAAGTCCAATCAAAGGGTCCTGCTGGATGTGCCGCAACGGTAAAAGCAACTTGTTCCGTACTTACTTGCAGATTTCTTCTTCTTCTAAAAAAGTGAACTTTCACAGGCATAATTAGCTTGGCTGGAGTTGTTTTTTTATTCTCAGGCCACCAGTCCCGTACTAAGAGAAGAAGTTGAAGTTACTCTTCCACTACATTCACAAGCTCGTATTCAATCAATGATAGGTTGTTATCTTCCTTCACAGTGAAACTCCCGGGTTCGGTTGGCTCAACACGACCCCACCTGTCCACAGCCAATCTCATTGATCCTTTGAACATGTCGATTTTTGCATTTCGGAGGATAACAGTACTTCCCTCTTTCATCAAGTCCACTGAACAAGAAGAAAAACCAAAGTGATTCCAAGTGTTCAATAAGCACGTTCACAGGCGAGCTAAGTTGAAGAGGACACAAACAATCACTCAATACTAGGCTATAAGATCTATTGATTCAATGATTCCCTAATGTATATTTGAAACAATGTTTTAAAAAGCACTAGGCGCTAGGCGGATTTGTATTTTTCAATTTATAATATTTATTAATACATTAATATAAATAATTCAACTATAATTTTGTAGTGTTCTGATAAATCCTGACTAGGCGCGTGAACACCGCCTAGACCTGTCTAGGACCGCCTAAATCGGTCAACCGGGCGCTGCCTAGGCGGCCACGTAGCGCGATTTTTAAAACACTGATTAGAACAAATATAAGAAAAGTAAAGCACATTACCTTGATCATTTCTAGCGGTAAAGATGATCAATCCTGTTTCATCTCCTACCAAACATTCAGCAATACGCATTTGGCGAACTTGAGGGCCATCAGCACGGCCCTTCTGCAATACCATCTTTGTACTAACAACCTTCACAGTGAGAGTATGTCCGCTAGTACCTGGGCGGAGTTGGTCAACCTTGGTAAATACAGGTTTCCTCAATCCAGCTTTTGAATCAGCCATATTCTTAACACCTATTAACAATTAACATAAACAAAGCGGATGATCAAACAAAACATTCACCTGAATATGTCAAAAAGAAGCCAATTACATAATAAAGAAGGCAGAATGGCATATAAGAATGTTCATAGACGTTCTATGCCATTCCCATGAGGACAAACTGTGAATTCACTCATTTACACCCTTAAAAATTTGAACAGAATTAATCAACCTACAGAAACATAATTCAGACTGTGAAGACATTACCACTCATCCAACTGAGAAAAAAAAAATTTCGATAATCAGGCAATTACACATCCCTGTTTAATCCCAAAAACAAAATAACTCCAAAAAATTCACAAGACTCAGATATCCAAGGGGGGAAACAATAAGATATCAATCCAATACCAGATTGGTATTATATAGAAACAAACATGGATAGGATTCAAATCTAAACAAAAATTATACAATATAATGGCCAACTATAATCAATTTGACTACAAACACTACAATCTGAATTAAGAACAAGCACGATAACTCAATAATACACGAATCGGCATCCTATACTCCTAAAATATACGGTAAACAACCGTCATTCATAACAAATCCCTCAATCAAATTACTCAGGAAACAGATCAGAAAGATCAGCAACTATTCTTATCACAATTGAAACTCAAAAAGCAAAATTACAAATTTAAAATCCAGTACTCGCAACTACATTAAAAAGAGTTGAGATCATGATCAAGCGCAAGTACAGGTAAGCAAGATTAGGGAAGTACCTATTAGAGAGAGAAACTGAGAAACGGAGAGAGAGATCGGATGGAGAGATTGGAGAAAGGTAGACGAGAAGACGGCTAAAGAAGTGAAAAAAGCTTATACATGTGGAGTTAATCGTGGCCGTCGATCTTTGATTGGCTGAATACTATTACAGGATCTCACTCTACACGTGACTATTGGATTGTTTGGTTTCGTATTCTTTCTTATCTCTGTATCGGTTTATCATCTTATCCTGCTCTAGTCCAGAACAGCCAATATTTTTAACTTTTTTTTAATTTCTTTTTTTTTCTATTATATGCTCTCAGGCTTAGCGGTAGACCTGTTCATCTGACGGTTCGGGCCGGGCTCATTGGACTTAAACAAAAAAATATTAACCTAAGTCCGATTTAAGCCCATAATTTAGAATTTAAGGCTCAGGTCGGGTTTAGTAAGCATTTCCAAGTCTGGCACATGGTCCATAAATTATTTTTTCTTTTAATATTTTATAAATTAAATTAAAAAAATTATAAATTCTATAAAAAATGTTTGAATTTTGCATACAATTATATTTTTTAGTAAAATTCTTTTAAATATAATTAAATATTTAGTATGTTAAATATGAAAATCTATAAAAACCTATTAAATATAATATAAAAATATATATTTTTTTTATTCGTCGGGCCGGGCTCGGATATTTATATAAAAGCCAAGCCCAGTCCATAGAACTTCGGGCTTTTGCAAGCTCGGGCTCGGATCGGACTTTATAATAAAATAAGTGTCCAAGCCTGATCCATTTGAACGAGTCCAGCCCTTGAACAGGTCTACTTGCAGTAACTGCCGTTTCCAGCTGTTGTTCCCCTCCCAAGGGTAGGTTCTTACGCGTTATCAGCTTTATCTACGAACAAGGACGTTATAAGTAATGCAACTAAGAATCTCATGGAGAGTTCGATCCTGGCTTAGGATGAACGCTGGCGGCATGCTTAACACATGCAAGCTACGCTTATTTTCAACTCCCTATAGCATTTCGTCGCTTACTATGCCCTTCCTAATATCTGGGTGCGATAGTACAGTCAAGACAGCGACGGTTTCTCGTTGTTATTTTTATTATAATTGTTATTATCAAATCTTATAATAACGTAATGAATTTGAAATTTAATCTAAAAGTTGAGTTTCATTATTCTCAAAATAAAACAAGGACTTTAGAAAAAAAGAATCAAATTCATTAAGCTTGGGAGTCGAGAGAATAAGAAAAAACCAGCTAAATTATTCATTAAGTATTTAATTAAAGATCAAGAAAAATATCTAATATTGTAATGAATATAATAAGGATTCAAATTAATGTAACCACCTTATAAGATGAAATTAATGTTTGTACCTTCAAATGAATGAATATGTTCTTAAACAGTGTTTTAAAAGCACTAGATACTAGTCGAACGGGTAAGGTTTCTAGTATTTATGCAGGGTTTAGGCAGTGATTAGGTGAATTTGTAGTTTTTTTATTTTTTATATTAATTGATAAAAGTATACATTCAACCAAAAATAAATTATAATAAAGTAATATATTACAAAAATATAGTATAATATATGAAAATAAAATTCTTAATTAATTCTTACATGAAAACACATTAATATTCATTAAAAATACATATTTTTACTAATTTTTTTGGTTTATAGCGTACTATTTCTCGAATTATGATTCAAAATGAGTATGCATAGTGGAATATTTTATTGTACATTAGTTTTACCAACCGAGCTACCTTTTTTAATTGAAAAATTTGAACTATAATTATTATAAGTATCGGTATCTTAAAAATTACGGAAAAAATCGGATTAGGGGTCTCTAGGCGGAAAAAATCGAACAATGTGGTGCCTAGGTAGTAATATATCGGTTCAGCACTTGATAGCGTCCGATGAATGAAAAGTCAGACAGTAAGCCCTAAAATAGCTCCTGACGGGAGTTTTAAAACACTGTTCTCGAACATATTACAAAAAAATATTGTAAAGTGGTTTCAACTTGAGCTAGAACTGTTCGTAGAGCGGATTGCATCGTGTTTGAGCCTCATCGGGCTTTTAATAAAAATATCAATTCAAGCCTAGCCCGACCCATACTTTAAAACTTCAAGTTTGGGTCGGTCTCAGGCCGATCTTATGAGGTCATTGCTAAGTCGGCCCAAAGCCCATAATTTTTTATTTTAAATATTTTGATGAATTAAATAAGAACAAAAAGGTTAATTTTATACCAATATGTTCAAATTTTACTCATTATTGTACCTTTTACATGAATTATTTAATAAAAGTAAGACTTATTGTAATTAAGTTTAAAATTTTATTAGAATTAAATATAAAAAATAAAGTAAAATATTACATATAATATATAAATATATAATAAATAAAATTATCATTCGTCGGTCTAAACTCATGTTAAACTTAAGTAGTGATATAAAAATTAAAGCCCATAATACTTTAAGCTTTAGCGATTTCAAACTCAAGTTAAACTTTATAAAATATAAGTATCAAAATTTAACCCATTTAAATACGCTTGAATCAAACCAAATAAATTTCTTACCAGGTCTACTTTGAGCTACTTCCTTTACACATCCCACAACACGCCACTTCTTTTTCCTTTTACTTTCCCTCCAATCTCTATATTTCTAATATTTTAGTGTCATTTATCTCTTTGACATGCTTATCGTGCTAAGGAATGAAAACAAATGAACAATGTCTATCTTACTTCATAATTTTTTATGTATAAAATAGACGTAAAAAAATTTGATATACTAAGAGTATCTCTAACTCTTCCCGTTATATTTTTCTCTAAAACTCTATAATTTAAAGTAGCTATAATATTTATTCTTCAACTCTATACTTTAAATTTTTACTTCAAAATAAAAAAATATTATTATTTTATTCCTCTCTGCCTAATTTTTTATTATTATTTTATTTCTCTCTACCCAACCCAAACAAATATAAACTAAATTAAATAATAAATAAAAAAAGTAAAAAATAAAATAAAATAAAATAAATATTATTTGGGGAGGAACTCCAAATATGAAGCAACATTGTCGCTCCCCTTAATTTTGAGGCTAATGGAGTCTCCAACCCCACTTTAGAGCTGAATTAAAGATGCTCTAAGGGATTGTTTCTCATAGCTTAAAAACTATCCTTAATTTCTTTTTTTATGGACTATTAGTGTAGTACTCTGTGCAATGTATGGGTAGGTTATTTGTGATCTGTATATCAATGAATAAATTTATTTTTTAATATATATTTATATATATATAATAAAAATAAAATAGAAAACATTAAAGCTAAAATATATTATATTGTGTATCAAATTGATTTGTGGAAAAAAAGAGTCACATTAATTATTAAATAGGATTATAATCAATAGAATAGAATTAAATAAAATCAAGAGCAACAAATTAAATTTTAAAAAAATATATTTAGAAGATATATTAGTTGATATATATATATATATATATATATATATATATATATATATATATATAATGGATAATTATGAAATTCAAATTCACTTGATCAAATAATAAAAAATATTTCATTATTATCCATAAGAAGGAGTACATACTATTATAAAATTTAAATTTATTCTTAAATAAGATTATAATTTAAAATTTTATGCAGTAATCTTATGATTTGCTGCCAAATATTTGATGAGAAAAAAATTGTCACATTGATTCTTAAATCGATTTTTAAAATTTAATTTATTGTGATTTTATTAAATATTTATTGTGATAATAATTTATGAAATAATTATGAAAATTATGAAATAATTTATGAAAATTAAGTATGAAAGGTTTCAATAATAACCAATTTTAAACATCATTATCATAGAAACAAATCAAAGTAAACGGACATTATATTGCAAAACTGTTATATTAATCAATAATTATTTGACCTTTAAAATAATATTTCAAACAAACATATATAAGAAAAACTCATCAACCGTAAGCATTTTGTGAACTCTTATGAGGAAAAGTCATAAATATAATAAGTTATAATATAAATGCCTAATTATTAATATAGTAATAAAATAAAATAAATTTAATAATGAAATTAAAATATTTCTTTTGAAGGAGTTAGTACTGTTATAAAATTTAAATTTATTCTTAAATAAGATTATAATTTAAAATTTTATGTAGTTATCTTGTGATTCTCTGTCAAATATTTGATGAGAAAAAATTGTCACATTGATTCCTAAACCTATTATTAAAATTTAATTTGTCAAGATTTTATTAAATATTTATTGTGAAAATAATTGAATTTTTTAATTATTTCACTTGATCAAATAATTAAAAATATTCTATTATTATCTATAAGGTGTAAAAACTATTCTAAAATTCAAATTTTTTTCTTAAATATGCTTATAATCAATTAATCGGCAATAATCTTTTCCACTTTAGAGAAAATAATATAAGAATTGCAAAATTTGCTAAAAAAATTGGAAAGGTAGAAATAGAAAAAAAATAATACATGTTTAAAATGAAACAATCTAACAATACAAAATAAATAAAACATAACACTAAATAACAGTTCTGCCAACCTTGACAATATTTCAATAAATATTAATATTTTTTTAAAAAGAAAAACATATCAATTATTCTTCTCTTTCTTAATTCTCATATGTTTTGCTCAATTGGATGAAAGTTGTGTATTATCTTCATCTATCAATATCGACAGTGTCACAGTTTCATTTCTTATCTCTACAAGTGTAACAGGAGAACTGACCTCATTTTCTGATATCGAATCATTCTAAACAAAAATATATAAATAAATAAAAGACCTAATTCAAATCATAGTAGATAATGAATCATTTGTACTTCTAATATAAATGTTAGAAGTACCTTAAAATTTTCATTTGCATTTGGGAATTATTGAAATCTAGATCCTATTAGAAAAAAATTATAGTTGGACTCTATTGCATGAGAACCAAAAAAATAAAAAACTAATTACCTCTGTATTCTCGACCATGTATCAACTGCCTAACAACGATAATTTGTTCATCATTAAATGAATGCAAATGAGATCATATTTGTTCTTCAAATTAACCCTAAATATTTCAAACGAACATATATAAAGAAGACTCAATAAAATAGTAAACATTTCATGAATTCTTATAAGGAAAACTCATAAATATAATAAATTGTTGTAATGTTTATGCATACTAATTATTAATATGGTAATAAATTTAATAATGAAATATATATATATATATATATATATATATATATATATATATATATATATATATATATATATATATATATATATATAGGTATAGATATATAACACAATAGCTTATACTATAATTATATTGAACTTTTATTTTTACTACTCATTTAATTTTTAGTTGCATTTTTCTCACAAACAATTCTGCATTGACAATATTGTTAATTATTATTTTTTTATTTATTAAATTATATATTTTATTATATTATATTAATATTTGTTAAAGGGATGTAATATATTATTTTCCATTATGGTTTTCTAGAACCCAAAAATATCATCAAAACTTGATCCCAACAATATAGAAAATGAGACTCCATTTTTTTGTTATCATGAAGAGATGAATGTAAATATAATTTCACTCATTTGCAATGTTATTAAAATCGGACCCGCTAATTTAACCAAAAAAATCAGGAATTGGCAATGACTTCCGTCTAGTTGATAAATAATAGCGATTCAATAGAAAACCGGATTAAATAGGTTTGAATCGTAAAAATCGATAAATCAGTGAACCGGTTAAAACCTGATTTTTATGGAACCTACATCAATTTGGAAAATAATTAGAGTATTTACATATAATTATTCACTCTTACGGAATATAATTATTTCTTCTTTATTACTTGACTTTTTTCTTATGAAATCTACACATCTAAATATAATTTGAAAAGTTATATTTACATATATATTCTCACTCTTATATAAGATAATTAATTATTTATTTATTATTTGACTTTTTTTTATGAAAAATATACATAAATCTAGGTGTAATTAGGAAATTTAAATTAATGGTGAAACTCTTATGGAACATTATTATTTATTTAATATTTTTTACTTATTGTATTGTTAATATGGAAGAAATAATTAGTCTAAATAATTATTTGTCTTACATAATAACTTATAGAAAGAGATAAAAATTTGTCATTAATATTGTTAATTTTATTTCCTACCAAAAAAATATTAATCTATTGTAATGTTATATAGATATTTTGTTATTTATATGATTAAAACATTATTTAAAATTTGAAATATACAAAAATTTTCATAAATATCTACTATTTTTATTTTCTACTATAAAACACACACACACACATATATATATATATGTATATATATATATATATATATATATATATATATATATATATATATATATATATATATATATATATAATTTAAGTAAACTATTGAACCAATAAAACCATTAACCACTAACTTTATCGATTCAATATCCGATCCAATTTTAATAACATTGCTCATTTGTCATTGATAATTAATAGAAACACTCAAATACAATAAATATAGATGGTTTATGAATAAAAAATAATGAAGTAGCAAGGATATAAGATATATATTAAAAACTAACAATGCACATACACTTGACAAATTACATAATTTCTCTCACAATTCGCTTTATTGATTGATGGAAAAAACATTTCCTTAACAAAAAAAAATGTGCAAAAGAAATTTCTTAATTTATTACTACTTAAAATATACTCAATATTCTTATTAACCCATTGAGAATTTTATTTAAGGCGATAAAATAGCAAAATTTATTACAATCCGACCATCCACGGTGTATCCCTTAGCTTCCCATAAACCAGGATCTACCAGTTTGTAAATTTGATGGCTGCTGATCTTCATTAGCTTTTCTACGAGTATTAGAACTACTGAAACCTGGATCTATATATGTATCTGGTGGTAAATCTAACGGCTGCTGATTTTCCTTAGCTTTTCTACGAGTAGTAGAAAAACCAAAACCTGGATCTATATCTGTACCTGGTGGTAAATCTGATGGATGCTTATCTTCCTTAGCTTTTCTACGAGTAGTAGAACTACCATAACCTGGATCTATATCTGTACCCGGTGATAAATCTGATGGATGCTTATCTTCCTTAGCTTTTCTATGAGTAGTAGAACTACCAAAACCTGGATCTATATCTGTACCCGACGGTAAATCCGATGTATTACCTTCCACCTCCACTTCGTTAATCACCAAAATGAGGCTAATCATAGCCAAAAGCAGTATTATTGGCTTCATTTTGAGTTCTCCTTTGATTTTGGTTTTCTTCTGTAGTCTTCCTATTTGTGATTTAAATTCATTTTCTTTTTAATGAAAAAAAAAACCTATATTTAGGGTTTTCACATAATAATATTAGTGATTTGTTATATCTATGTGATTGAACCATAGTAGGGTTGAACTTACTAATTATAGAAGTAGTAACTGAAAATAAGCATTCAATATCTACCATGCAAAAACCTATATTAAATTAATTGATCTTAAATTTTTAAATAATTTGTTTCTAATACAGTAAAACCTCTATAAATGCATATGCTTGGGACCAAGAAAAAATATTCATTTATCGATAAATAAATATTTATTATTTTAGAGAGTATTTTATAGTATGTGCCATAAGAAAGAAAAAAAATACTTGAATTAAGAATTTTAAAAGTTTTAATGAAAATTAATAAGTTCATGCATATATACATAGAAAATTAAAAAGTATAGTATTTGCTTATTTATTATTCAAATCTAGGAAAGGTGGAAGAATTTAGTGAAGTTTAATATTTCTATGTGATCTTGAACAAGATGATAGTAGCATTATTCTACATATGTCGTCAAATGAGACATTTCAAGCAAAGACTACATTGTCAAACTATTTGGTACAACATAAATAAAATATTCCGGAAATTGTGTTCGTTCTTCAAAAAGTGAAGGATGAGATTACTTTTGGTTTTGGTGGGAAGAAAAAATAATTAACTATAGATTCATATTTTTAAAAAAAATAGCTATTGGTCTTATATTATTGGTCTAGAAATATATATAAATTCTTGATTTATTCTAGCAATTATTACTTTACATTTTTTCTGGGTCTTTAATACGTATTTTTAATTATTATCTAATGCATTTAACGAGAATATTACTTTAATATAACTAGCCCAAGTTAAGACCGGAGAAAAATATTTATTTACGGAGAATATTATTTTATGAAGGTTTTATTGTGAAACCAAAATATTGAATATCAAACTTATATTAATGATGCGAGTAAGTTCTTGTTTCTACTTTTGCCAACACAAGCACACTCAACTCAAACTTGGGAAATTATACGATCGTCCGGGATCAAAGGATCTTTTTTCTGTATGAATGACATGTATTCCAAAAATAAAAAAAATAACATAAAGTAGATTATGGGACCGTCCCAGAAATAAATAAAAAATAAAAAGTAATAATATAAAGTAGTTTCTACATCACATATCATTCATGAAAATCCATTTAATCGTGAACCATTGTATAATTTCACAACAAACTCGATGTTGGCAAATTTTATCCACTTGATATTGCTAAACTGCAATTTCACATGATTTTCAGTGCTTGTGTACCATATGAAATAGCAGGGTTCATTTTTTTTGTTTGACAACATTCTGCAACGTGGTTGCAATTAGTCGAGGCCAACACGAAAGCAAGAATATGTAGCTCATTTAATTGATACAACATGGTCTTGATGCCCGCGAGTTTTTATAGCTTTTTTCAGCAGTTTTTCTGAAAAGTTCTATTTTCAAGCTTTTTTGAAAGTTAAAGATTTGATTTTGGAAAAAATAATTCAAAGAGTTCCTAATTAATTGGTATGAAAAATCAAAATATGTTGTTCAAAGCCAAAATATGTCGTACTATACTACTATTACAAGTTTGTGAGAATAACTTATTTTAAAAACAGCACAAACAACAATACCAAATTGACCCTAAGATAGATGATTCTCCGACAAAAACATGTGAGTTTTATTTATATGGCGATGACAAATAAAAACATGTATAGCTCATTACGGCCAACTTTCAACCGTAACATTTTATCCCAAAAGTTGACGAATTTGTGCAACACAATCTCTCAACCAAGCCCGACTTTAGGGGGTAGGCAATGGGTGCCACCGCCTAAGGCTTATAGTTAAAAAGGGTTTAAAAATATTTTTTTAAAAGATTTAGTTGTTATTATTTAAAAAATAAAAATAGACATAAGTTAGTATTAATAGAATTGGTAAGATGCTTAATAAAATTGTGAGAAGACGATGTTTCAATTCCTACTTTTTACATAAAAGTATGTTTTATTTCATTTTTTAGAATCTCAAGTTATTACTTTTAATATTATTTTATCCGAAGCTCCCAAAATATCAGGCCGTACCTATCCCAACACCGATGTGGCAAGTAATGTGACGAGGCTTGACTTATTAAGATACCAAGTTATGAATTTTGACCAAAATTAAATCACATAATATTTTTTCCTCAGGTTTTACTTCTCTCGTTGAAAATAGGAGTTCAACATTCATGTTAAATTTGCAATTTGAAATTCAAGTGATAAATTTTGTAATTTGAAATCATTTGCAATTGAAAATCAATTCATGTTTATTACTGATATTTTGGATTACAATTTAATGTAGTTTAGTTTGATTCATTTTAGTATAGTTTAGCTCAGTACAGTTCGGTGCAGTTTAGTTCAGCTATGTGTAGTTATAAATTTACACTAAAATAAGTTCAATTCAGTTCAATTTAGCTCACTTCAGTTCAGTTCAATTTAGTTCAGCTTTTAAAAGTTGAAAATAACGGAGCCTTAATGAACCATTCCCATCATTACCTTTGTCAAATTCAACCTCTTATCCCTTTTTCCATAATCCATAATCCTTAATCCCGAATTGCTCTGTTTATTATTCTCTTATAGGGTTCATGCCGATGCATATGTGCCATTGTCAATCTCCCCTCTGTTCATTCGAAGAATGCTAAAGCTTACGTCAGTTTTGAATCCGACACATAAATCCCCCATGCTTTTACGGCGAACTGACATGTGGCTCTGCGGTAACCGGATCGTCAAACTTAGGCCTTATTGGTCTCATGATTCATTAAAGTACGGTATGCCATGGTATATTATGGTATAGTTTTTTAAAAGTTTTTGTTTGGATAAATAATATGGTATTGTATAGTTTTCTAAAATTTTTAATTTAATTTGAAGGAGAACTACTGTGAACCACCAAATTGGTCGTTCAATTTTTATGATTTTCTGAACCATGAAAAAACGATGAGAAACATACTTAAAAGAACTATGCAACTAAACAAGAGATTTTAAATTAGAATCATATAGTACTATAAGAATCATGAAGAAACTATGAGCCAAACAAGCCTTAAGTTCTCCTTTTTTAGGCCTAGTGTTGCAGGAGATTATATTATTGAAAATGATTCAGATTTTGCTGAAGAGAGTTAAAAGACTATTAATGCCTGAAAATGAAAGGGTTTTTATGTGTTTATATGAAAGAATGCCATGTGTTATATAAAAAAGAGTATAAATTGAAAATTTTAAGTTGTATGCCATTAGTTACTCTTGGAACCTAGCTCTTAGGAGTAATTATAAAGGGATCTGTATAATTTTTAAGAGCATCTTTCGTTATTCTAACCATAGTTTTGTCTAATAGGTAAGAATAGACAATTGATTAAAAAATTGTGCTACACTAGCTTGTTTATTTTCTCATTTTTATATGATGTGGCACAATAAATGTTGGACATTGTCTATTTGATCTTCTACAGTTAGACAATCAAGATGGAATAGACAACCAACTCATTAAATTAATTAATATTTTAATCTTTAATATTGAAACGTAATTGAGTATTTTTTATTATTTAATTACACAATTCAAGATGGAATAGAGAATCTAGTGTGGCTCTTTTTTATAGACATTATCTATTTGTAAAAGGCTTAATACATCAAGAACCCCTTGAACTTGTCCCTAAACACCTATATGCCGCCTGAACTTTCAAAAATTCTCAATGACCCCCTAAACTTGCAAAAAGTTTCAAATAGCCCCTTGAACTTGCAAAAAGTTAACCAATTTGCCCCCTCAATGCCATGTGTCGGCTTTTGATTGAAGAGAAAAAATGACATCTTTGTAAAGTCAAACCAACCAAAATCTGACATGTGGCATTTAATGGGCAATACGATTCACTTTTTGCAAGTTTAGGGGTTATTTGGAACTATTTTGCAAGTTTAAGGGGTTATTTAGAACTTTTAAAAGTTTAAGGGGTAAATGGGTGTTTAAGGACAAGTTCAAGGGGGTCTTGATGTATTCAGCTTTTTTAAAATAATTGACATATCATCAATGTGAACTTCTATATCACAGAGCATCTTTAGTTCACAGTGGATTCTATGATTATGTGGCATGTAGAATAAAAACTCATATTGATGACATGTCAATAACTTTAAAAATTGACAACATCTTTTAGAAGATAGCTAATTTGTCTATTTCATTTATAATTATCTAATTAAACACTCCCTCCATTTCCAAAAGTTGGACATTCTAGCATTTTTTGGATTTTTCCAAAAGTTTGAAATATTAATGCATATTTTATCATATTTTTCCTAACTTATCCATCCTTATATTAATTAGAATAGTAATAATTAATTATGAGTACTAATTATAAAGAAAGAGAACTTTCATATAAAATGTAAAAGATGAATTAATCATTTTAAGAGTATAATAAATATTTTCTTGGTTTTGATGATTTAGTCATAGTGTCAAATTTTTAAAAATGGAGGGAGTAATGTTAAAAATACTTGATTACAAACTAGATATCATATTTTAAAGTTTAATATTAAAATATTAATTAATTTAACGAGTTAACATTCTATTTAATTATCTCAATTTAAAAGACTAAATAAATAACATTCAACATTTATTGTTATACCGTATACAAATCAAGAAAACTTATCCAAACCGGTAGCTTTATGATTGCCCAATTGTGATAAATTCAAAAAGTTTAATTGTATTTCTTGTTAAATAATTATAATTTTCATTTTACATTTAGCAAATTTAATGATATACAAAACATGGCCCGAGCTCATACTTATAATAGTGTTGGTATGGCCGGACTTAGATTGAGGCTTTTGATGAAAAGCCCAACGAGACTCGACTCGACTAATCTGATGAATAGTTATACCCGAAATTAATGAAAGTAAGAAGTAACGAATTAATTCCGATATTCTAAAAAATGTTAAACCAATTGAAAATATTATAGAAATAAATTTCGTCGTTTTTTTATTGAACACCCCAATTTTATTTTTTTTAACGGATCAACAGTTATATTAAATTTTTAAATTGAAATTTATAATTGTTATTAAAAGATCAATTAATTTTATAGTTGCATATTTTCCACACAGATAATTGTACATTATTAAATATATTTCTATATATTACTAAAATTACATAATTCTGGTCTATACATATTATGTTGCTCATTTAGCATTAATACAACAAAACAGAAATACTCAATACAGAAAAAGTTGAATGCAATAGTTACCCTTCGAAATTAGCATTCATAGTGGATAAGTTTTGTCATCACTACGAGAATAGCGTCGACAATAGTTTCGTCTCTAGAGGGAACGAATTGCGTCAAATTAGCTAAGTTCGTCTCTAGATTGAGCGAAATTGCGTCAAATTAGCGTCCAAAGTGAAATTTTCAGCCAATTGTTTTTTAGCGACGAGTTCCATGTTGACGCTATCAGCAATTTTCTCGTAGTGCATGAAGTTGAAAAAAAAATGGCCAATTTGCTCCAAATTTTGGCTACAGTTTCCTATTAGCACGTCAACTTGGATAGATTAAACCACATAACTACCTTCATCAAACATGACGCATAACAAATCAAAAATTGAGTCTTCACACATTAGCAATAAGTTGCAAAACGATGCACTTAAACCAATTAGGATAGAAACAATAACTTTTTTAAGTTCAGGTTGACATCTAGCTAGCGATTATGGCTACTTTTAGAGAGACGGATTAAGAATGATAATACATAGTTTCCCTTTACTGATAAATGGATATAACATTTCCATTACAAATAAAACAACCAAGCAGAAATTTTTTTATTATACTCAAAATAAATTCAAGATGTATCTCTTGGGAATTTATTTAAGGTTATAAAATATCAAAATCTATGAAAAAAGAAGTTAAAGAACAACAACGGTCATCATCTGTGCATCCATGAGTGTATTCCTTAGCTTCTCAACGAGTCACATTACTTACCATCCTCTTGATATTCTCTAGCTTTTCTACGATTGCCGGGATATGAATTTATAGCTACATCATCACCATCAGCATCTTGATTTTCTCAAGCTTTTCTACGAGTGTCGAAATTGACCTCATATGTTGTACTAATACCCAAACTACCATCCTCTTGATTTTCTCTAGCTTTTCTTCGAATACCAGAATATGAATTTATAGCTACATCATCACCATCAGCATCTTGATTTTCTTTAGCTTTTCTACGCATGTCGAAATTGACATCATTTGTTCTACTAATACCGAAACTACCATCATCTTGATTTTCTCTAGCTTTTCTATGAATACCGGGATATGAATTTATAGCTCCATCATCACCATCAGCATCTTGATTTTCTTTAGTTTTTCTATGCATGCCGACATCATCTGCTCTACTAATACCAAAACTATCATCCTCTTGATATTCTCTAGCTTTTCTACTAATACAGGGTATGAATTTATTGCTACATCATCACCATCAGCATCTTGATTTTCTTTAGTTTTTCTACGAATGACATCATCTGCCCTACTAATACCGAAACTATCATCCTCTTGATATTCTCTAGCTTTTCTACGAATACCAGGATATGAATTTATACCTACATCATCGCCATCAGCATCTTGATTTTCTTTAGTTTTTCTACGCGTGCCGACATCATCTGCTCTACTAATACCGTAACTGCCATTCTCTTGATATTCACTAGCTTTTCTACGAATACCGATATATGAATTTACAGCTACATCATCCCCATCAGCATCTTAATTTTCTTTAGTTTTTCTACGAGTTCCGACATCATCTGCTCTAATAATACTGAAACTATCATCCTCTTGATATTCTTTAGCTTTTCTACGAGTACCAGGATATGAATTTATAGCTATATCATCACCATCAGCATCTTGATTTTCTTTAGTTTTTCTACGAATGCCGACATCATTTGCTCTACTAATACCAAAACTATCGTCCTCTTGATATTCTCTAGCTTTTCTACAAACACCAGGATATGGACTTATAGCTACATCATCACCATTAGCATCTTGATTTTCTTTATTTTTTCTACGAATGCCGACATCATCTGCTCTACTAATAGCGAAACTATCATCCTCTTGATATTCTTTAGCTTTTATACGAATACCAGGATATGAATTTATACCTACATCATCGCCATCAACATCTTGATTTTCTTTAATCTTTCTATGCGTGCCAACATCATCTGCTCTACTAATACCGAAACTATCATCCTCTTGATATTCTCTAGCTTTTCTATGAATACCAGGATATGAATTTATACCTACATCATCACCATCAGCATCTTGATTTTCTTTAGTTTCCTTATGAATGTCGAGATATGAGTTTATACCTACATCATCACCATCAACATCCAGATATTATTTAGCCTTTCTTAAAGTGCCGAAACTAACATCATCTGCTCTATTAAGATTGAAACCTTCGGCGTGATGATATTCTCTAGCTTTCCGAGGAGGAGATTTATCGAAGTCCAAATCTATATTTGCACTTGGTTTTGGATCCGGTGGATTAGGTCGCGCTTGCACTTCAGTAATCACCATAATTAAGCTAATTATAGCCAAAAAATAGTATTATTGACTTCATTTTTTGGTTTCTCCTTCGATTTTAAGTTTACCCTCTCATTTACCGATTTGTGATTTATATTCATTTTTCTTTATCTAACTTCTATAATGGAAAAAAAGAGCCTATATTTAGGTTTGTCACATAATTTATTAATCTTTGCCAATATTAGTGAGTTTGCTAGTAGGGCCAAACTTAGTAATTATAAAAGACAAGCATCCAATATTTACCATGTCAAAACATACATTTGATTAATTAGATATATTTTATTAGTAAAATTATATTTAATTATATAGAAATTGTTCAATAAATTAATATGCCTAATCATACCAGAACCAAAGCCCGGGTGGGCATCCGGTACACAGTTGGAAGGGGCCCAAAAATATTTTTTTACTTAAAAATTTAGTCGTTATTATTTAAAAGATAAAAGTAGACATAAATTATTGTTAGTAGAATTGGTAAGGTACTTATTAAAGTTGTAAGAGAGCAATAGTTTAATTCCTAACTCTTAAAAAAGATATTTTTTATTTCATTATTTTTTTAGGTCCCATATTACTGCTTTTAATATTAATTTATCTAAGGCCGCCAAATTATCAGGGTCGGACCTGCCAGACCCCTAAACAACCCTAAATAGTCATTGCCCCTTGATTTTTCAAAAGTTTTTATCACTCCTTTAGCTTGAAGAAATGCACCAGTTTACCCTGAATGCCACACGTCATGTTCTTGTAGCTTTGATCTTTTAAAGATATCATTTTTCTTATGGTGAAGGTCTCAACCCAGTGGTTGAAACTGAATTTGTGACTGTAGAGCTCACAGTTTCGGACCACATCCGATCCGGAGTGAGGTGGTGCTTTTCCTTTATATTTAAATGCATTTGCGCAAAAACCTTTTTCTTTTTGAAAAAATGTCTTTTTCTTATTTTTCACTCTCCAATCAGAAACTTACACGTGACATTCAGTGCTAAGCAGTTGCACTTTAATGAAGAGGTTATTAAAAACAATAAAAAGTTCATAGGGTAGATAAGTGTTGAGGGATAAGTTCATGAGGGTCATGATGTCTTAGGCATAAATCAAAATACTAAAACTACAAGGAAAATATTTATTGTTCTAAATATAGTTATCCTCTTTCCATCATTAGCAAACACACTCACAAGTGTCACAACAAGTTCAAAACACTAAGTTCAAGTCAAGTGTGGCTCATATTCAAATGCGCTCGAGTACGTTGGACTCCAACCTAAAAAAGTATATCCTCAATCCTAAATTTTATGTGCTTTTACAAGTTCAAGCTAGGGTTTTTCAATTTTAATACGTTCATGTCTCTTATGTGTGGGTCGGATTGGAGTTCAACATGTTAAAATCTAAAAACGCCGGCTTTATATATAGCAAAATTGAACTTATTAAACATAAAATTGGGAAGAGAGTAGTTCCATTGATAACAAATCCACAAGCTTAAATTTCTTGTCCTGGTATTGCCTTCCCTGAAAAATTTAGAGGCTTTCAATAGTCGACAAACAAAAAATCAAATATATTAAAAATTGAAATAAAAAATCTAATAAAATATAAGAAACAAAGAGATCAAGAATAAGATAGTTGACCTTGAATTAGACTCTGATCCATCTGATATAGGGATGAAGATGTTTTATTTGTCAATAAAAGTTTAAACCTTTGATTACAATGCTATCTAAAATCCCAGTTTGGCTCCGTTATCATGGACTATAATTTAATACAATTCAGTTCAGCTCAGTTCAGATAACTTCAGTTCAGTTCAGCTCTGCGTAGTTATAAATTTACACTTGAATAATTTTAGTTCAGTTCAATCAACTTCAGTTCAGCTCAGCTTTCAGAAATTGAAAAGAATAGGGTCTTACTCTTCAAATAAAATAAACTTAATTGTTCAAGTACTGTTAGAATCGTGTGGCTTGGGATGGGGTGAAGTTGAGATTTTTCTTTATATTTAATTTACGGTGAAATGGTGCATTTCTTTTTTTTATATATAAAAAAACGTAAATAATTACTACCTCCCCGAGTTTTGACTAAATAGACTAATACCTTTCTGTGTTTTATAAATATAATTTATAACTCCATTGGTATTGCTTTTATTATACTATAACCTCCTTGTATTTTTTATAATTTCTTTTTGTATCAAATTTCTTAATAATATGTCTATAAACAAACATTAGTTATATATATATATATATATATATATATATATATATATATATATCATATATTAGCATGTTACGGATTCAAATAACATCAAAAAGGTTCTTTATGATTACTTTTTCGAGTGTAATAATATCTTTTTTAAAACTATAAAATGTCTTATAATTTGTCAAAAACTACTTTTATGCTTGTAAACCTCATAAAACTAACATAATAAGACTAAATATACTAATAAATATATGTTATATTAACTATTTAGATAGAAAAACTCATCAAGCAAAATATAGGGAGGTCATAGTTGAACAAATGTAAAATATAGGGAGGTATAAATTATTCTTTAAAACACGGGATATAATAATGAATTTGGTCAAAAGTCAAAAAAAATTATAATTATTTATAATGTAGTGTTTACTATAAATTATTCAATAAATCCCAACACAAAAAAAGGCATTAAATTCGAATAATAAAAATAATTGCATATAAGATTAAATCAATTATATAAAAAAAGTAACATATATATTAATGCATACAATTTATTATTATTATTTTAATTTTTATAAATTCATATGAAAAAATAATAATCAATACAGACAATAATACAATTTTAAAATCATTTATGACGACACCTTTGGGATTTTGGGCAGCCATGAGAATAGTTATTAGCTTGTTGTCGAGGTTGATTCGGTTTGGGATTGCATCCAGGTAGAGTATGATTTGATTTAATACATCGGTCCATTAATCCAGGGTGCAAATATTTTTTACCCTCTACTTCTTTCACCCCTATCTCTACAACCAAAAGCAAAATTAACAGTAAAAATGGCCTCATTTTCATTAATGACCCCATTTTTACTGCCTTCTTTCTTCCTTTATTTTTTTTTCTTCATTTTGAAACTTTATATAATGATTTTATGTTTGTTTCTGGTTTTAAATTGTACCTTAAATTAGTTTTCTTATTATTGTTTTTCCTATTATTGTTATGAATTAAATTTTGTGGTATGGGTTGGAAATTGTTTACTAATTGATTGGCTATTGCAATTTCTGGCCAATCATTTTCACATTTGTTTCATTTTATTATGTGGGGCTGTAAAATTACCAACTCACAGTTTAAGGTCATAAATTTGATTCTAAAATTATAGCGTTGTAAAACAATAAAGAGAGGTTGCCTTAATTTTCAATCTATTCAAAGTAATTTCCTTTTACTCAAATCATTTTCTAGCCATTGGGAAATAACAGATATAATGAATAAAGCTATGAACTTTTAAAGCCTAATACATTCCAAGCCCCCAATTTGGCACGAAGTTACAGGTGTTATCCTCAACTTTCAGCAGACACTACTAATACCCCAAATTTAGTAAAAATGTTCACCCGAGTTCCCTCAGTGCCATGTATCAACTTCTGATTGAAGGGCAAAAAATATAAAATTTGACATCTTTAAAAAGTCAAAATAATAATAAGGTAATACGTGGCACTAAAGGGCTGGGCCGTTGCCAAATTTAAGGTGTTAAAGATGATTGTGTAAAGTTAAGGCCACACTTTAACTTCTTGGGGAGGCTTTTGGATGTATTAGGCCAACTTTTAAGGATTTCATGGCTTATATTATAGCTTATACACTAAATTTTATTGTTTAATTTTAAACCATTGATAAGCACCTCTCAGCTCTCATAAGTAAAATATATTTATAGACCAAAAGTCTCTTACTCTACATGTCATTCTTTTTCTTTACATTTTCTCCAACTATTAAACTACTATAAATTACTTTCAAAAAACACCTTGTAATATGTTTATATTACAAGATAAAATGAATTATTGTAATAGTTAAAACTGAATTTGTAACTACAAGAGCATTAGATTCGAGATATATTTGGAGTTAGGTATTTGTATCATCTCTTTTTTTAAATAATCACTTTTGACAAGTTCGTAAATACTAAGGCTACATTAAATTGGCAATGAAAATATTAATATACCCTTAAAATTATTCTTCTCTTTTTTACTTTTGATTCTTTTTATTTTTTTAAATAAGTACAAAGGAGGAAAAAGATAACAAAATATGCATTATAATCCGAAAAGTAACAGTTATTTAAAAAAAAATTATCCTCTAAAAATGACACTATTTGAAAATTAAGTATTGGATAATATAAGTATAACTTGGCAAATTCTATTTTAAATAAAAATGTTTATATTAATAACTTTTAAGCAAAAAGTTTTAAAAAAATCAAAAAGAAAGAGAAATTCTACAAAGAAGTAGATATGTTTGCGGGTCGGGCTATCCATCGGCCAGCCGGCAAAAGTTCGTAGTTTTATTAGCCGGCCTTGATTTTTATATAAATACCTAAGTTCGGTCCGATAAAAAAAATTATATTTATTTTTGTATTTTTATATTATATTTAATAGTTTTTATAGATTTTCATATTTTAATCTATTAAATTTTTTACTATATATAATACTAAATTTTACTAAAAAAATATAATTATGTGTAAAATTTAGACATTTTTATATAAAATTTATAAATTTTTTCAATCTAATTTATAAAATATTTGAAGAAAAAATTATATATGCACCAAACTTAAAAATGAGCCGAATCCAAAATTTTAAATCATAAACTTAAACCAAACTTAAATTAATATTTTCAGTAAAAAATTCAATTTAAATCCGACCGGCACGTCGGACGCACATGTCTACAAATAAGTAGAATGTAAACTATAAAAACCCATAGAGAGGAAAAGATAAGCCATCTCACAGTTGGAGAAATGGAAGCCACAATCACTATCCCCAAACTCAGAACCCTCCCCCCAACTCTCTCTTCCAACTTTTCCCGGCGACCATTATCCTTCACTTTCCGAGAAAATTCCAGAAGGAAAATTTCCAATTTCAAGCAACCGACTCCACACTCGTACATTGCTCTGAGAGTTTCTGCAAATTCTCAGTCTGCTTCAGCTGCGGCCGCCGCAAAGGTCACCACCATGCCCACTGAAATGAAGGCCTGGGTGTACGGAGAATATGGGGGAACCGATGTTTTGAAGTTCGATGATAAAATTGTAGTGCCGGAATTGAAAGAGGATCAGGTTTTGATTAAAGTAATTGCTGCTGCTCTTAATCCTGTTGATGCTAAGAGAAAGCAGGGCAAATTCAAGGCCACTGATTCTCCCCTTCCGGTAATTTTGATTTTGTTCTGTACCATTTTTTTATTTACAAAATCCAGCTCATAAGTTTCAGATAATAAATTAGTTATAATTTAATGGACGGGTGATATTCACTCAAATATATAATTTTACCAATTTTTGTGAAAAAATAATATTAGGAACAACTTTTGCTTTTTGTGTGTGTAGGCCGAATTTTTATTACTTTGAAACCATCAATAGACATAAAGAATGTGTTTGGAAAACCGTGTTTTTACGTCAAAGCACCAGTTCTTTTATATTTTCCATGGAAGGCACTCTCTATCTAACGGAATTTTTGTATAGGGAGTCGGTGCTTGGAATATCTTGCTCTCAAGAAATGATATTTGTCTTAATTTACTGTTAGTGGAATAAATGGCATCTACAAAAAGCAAGGTACTCCAAATACCTGGCCCTATAGAATTTCCCCTAACTAATGAGTAATGACATGTTTTCGTGCCAATGAGGATTGAGTTGGTCTAACTGGTAAGCGACTTAGTATAAATTAAGCAAGGTCCCAAGTTTGAATCTTTTGAATGTAGAAAACCTTCACTGACTCACCCACCATAGCTAGATGCACGACCCAGGTCAGATCTGGATCAGATGACCAACATGTTTTCTTCAAAGTTCCACTTTTATTTGGAACCTAAACAATTTATGTGGCCATTTAAGTTGTCTTAAGTTCAACCTAAATTTTCGGCAATAATGTGGCTCATCAACCTTGGCATTGTAGATCAAATCATTAGCTTAAAAGTATCAATTTTTTTGCTCCTATACTTGCTTAAACTTCTATGACAAATTGTAGTTTGATCTGGGCTTAGTAAGCTCTTGTAAATTTTGGCCAAAACTGATCTCTATAATTGGATAGGGATTTTATACCAAACGCCTTATGATCTGGGCTTAGTAAGCTCTTGTAAATTTTGACCAAAACTGATCTCTATAATTGGTGTTTTACACCCTTCTCCCATCCAAGGGTTGGGAATTTATTAAGAAGGGTGTAAAACACCAGGTGTTTAGTATAAATTCCCGGATAGTTGTATAGAAACCGCAATATTCAGTGATAAGACAATTTGGCTAAAAGGGTACAAAAATTTGGGTGCAGACTGTACCAGGATACGATGTAGCAGGAGTGGTAGTAAAGGTAGGGAGTAAAGTGAAGGAACTAAAGGAAGGAGATGAAGTGTATGGTGATATAAATGAGAAAGCACTGGAAGGGCCTAAACAATTTGGGTCATTGGCAGAATACACAGCTGTTGAAGAGAAGCTATTGGCTTTGAAACCCAAGAATTTGGACTTTGTACAAGCTGCTTCACTTCCTCTTGCCATTGAGACTGCCCATGAAGGCCTCGAAAGGACCGGCTTTTCTGCTGGTAAATCTATTCTTATTTTGAATGGCTCTGGTGGCGTTGGAAGCTTGGTCATTCAGGTATATTTATGCCTTTTATTGGATCCAAATTTTATTATCAAACTACGTGTATATGGTCCGATTTGGATTAGGATTCTTTGGAGTTGGAGATTGGTAAAGTTATACATTTTAGCCAATTTCAACCATCCATTGAGTTTTAATTGTTGAGATTTAATTGCATTGTGGACCCTACAAACAATTAAAATCAAATCTCAACCATTAAAACTCAGTGGATGGTTGAGATTGGCTAAAATGTACAACTCTAACAATCTTCAACTTTAGAGAATCTAAATCCTCCTGATTTATTTATATATATATATATATATCGAGGATTTGAGTCTTTTTAGGTGGATTTTGGACTCTCAATACATATTTTGCCATGTGTAAATTTGTATTGAATGTTCAAAATCTATGTCAAAACCCGGTTCTCAATGATTTTTCTTGTCTAGATAGATACCTACATGCCACTATGAGCTATTGAACGTTTTCATTGATGGGTTTTGTTGACAATTTCAACCTTAGGTTTTATTGATTTAGATATGTTTTTTGGGTTGCAATTCAGTTCCACATAGTTTAGTTTGGTTCAGTTCAATATATTGAAAAATAGATTTGGTTTTCTTTAATTTGAATGAAATAATCTTTTTTTAGATAGTTTAGCAAAGGGATAAGTCATTGACCAAAAGGGTGTTTGGGGCTTTTCTAACTTCAAATATATGGAGTAAAATGTCTCTGTAGCAACAACTTAAGCATTGTGACGATTTCTGAATATATTCGGCCTGTTTATTAATATAACCCGTAAAAAAATTCAATCTTGACGACGTTTAATCGATGTGCAGCTTGCAAAACATGTCTTCGGTGCTTCAAAAATCGCGGCTACATCAAGCACTAGAAATTTGGAGCTGTTAAAGAGTTTAGGTGCTGATTTGGCTATTGATTACACTAAAGAAAACTTCGAAGATTTGCCAGAAAAATTCGATGTTGTCTATGATGCTATTGGTAAGCCTTTTTTACCGAATTGCTCGATCATTTTTTACATCTTAAGTACGATTTTTCGTATGTTATTCCTTTAATGACAGGTCAATGTGATAAGGCAGTGAAGGCTATAAAAGAAGGTGGAAGTGTTGTAGCCTTAACAGGCGCAGTCACGCCACCCGGTTTTCGATTTGTGGTTACATCAAATGGAGAAGTTTTGAAGAAATTGAATCCATATTTAGAAAGTGGGAAGATAAAGCCGATTATTGATCCTAAAGGTCCATTTACATTTTCTCAGGTTCCTGAAGCTTTTTCGTACATCGAAACGAACCGAGCTACAGGCAAGGTCGTTGTGTATCCTATTGCAGAATGAGTTTGTATATTTATGATGTTGTTGTGTTTTTGTTAGTTGGAACAAATATGATAAAGTTCATTGTGGAATGCTCTGTAAGATAATATCAGGAATAAGAGGACACATTCATCTCATTTGTAATTGTATCAGGCTCATTCAGATTCTACGTTGTCTTAAAATCTCTTAAAAAAATATTTTGCAAAGTCCCGGGATACTTATAAAATAATAAGTTTGGTCTATTTGTTACCGTTGTTATTGATAATGTTTCTCTTAAACAGACAGAAGAAATTGTTTAATAGTCGTAACTAAATACTTAAAACTTACATAAAATGAACAAAAATGCAAAACACAATCGTTGGAAAAACTACTTTAATACACCTAATTAGTGTAGAAAATGAGTCAATTAACTGCCAGCTGTTAATTGACGGGTCTAATGGCCACGGCTTACTTCCAAAGTAGAAAAGGAAGCTACAGATCCTGAGTTCGAGCACCAAATTCTTAAAAAATTAAATATTCCTATTTCTAAAAAAAATTAACCGCTCGTGCCAACAAACATGATCAATTTTGTTTATTTACTACAACTAGAATTTGTAAAAAAAAGTGGGAAAATTATGGATTGTGAGTAATAAAACTAATTATGGTTTCAAAACTATCTATAATAATATCTCATATAATTATATAAACCATCACAAATATTTTATAATATTGTCTAAAATGATTTGAAACTGCAGGCCATTTCCTGTTTCTGGCACAATCATAACAGTAACTTGACTTGCTATTTTATTGTATTACAGGAAATAAGTACATAATGCCTTAATGCAATACTCATAATCCATCGAATGGTCATGATCCAACCATTAACGACAAGAAAACAGAATATACTGACCAAAACTAATTATTTTGCAAGATATATGTAACAGCAAGACAGTTCATGTCAACCATTATTTTATCAGGGAATTTACAGCATTGACTGCTAGGAAAACCATTTTATGAAGAAAGGAGCTCAAAGAATTACAGCGGCGGGTGAAAGCTTGAAATCGAGATCCCAAAGCTCGAAATTTCCCTTCACAAAATCATAGTGTGCTCCCTTAAGTTGCAGATTTTTATTCAGTACTGCATTTCTCACGAATGGATATGTCAATAAGTTTCCTAGCGATACATTCACAGCCTCCTACATTAATTTCCACAACAATGTATGCCCATTAGAAACAATAGTATTTTCAAGTTACCACGATATGCTTTTGGCAAAAGGACCTTTTTAGGCCTCCTGATGTCATCAGTTTGTCCCTTTAGTCCCCATTTTATACATATTACTTATTTGATCCTTGTTCTATTCAATTTATTACCTTATCGTCCCTCCAGTACAGATTACGTGAAATACCACTAATAAAATCTCTACCGTTCAAAGTCTAAAAGGATAATAAATTTCATAGAACAAGGACCAAATGGGTGAAAATTACATAGCACAAGGTCCAAATGTGGATGATTGAACAACACCGGGACCAAAAAGGTAATATATTGCATAGTATAGAGACCAAATGAATAATGTGTATACCACATGGAATAAATGAACAAAAAGTTTATAGCAAAGGGACCAAAAAGTTCTTTTTGCCTATGATTTTTGTTATTTGCGGTTTTAGGCACGGATAAATTGCGAGATACATTCGAAATTATTTTCCTAAAAATGCTGATCCAAAGATCATCATGTTCTTTTTTCTTTGACTTAAAACAGTTTGGAGTGTTGTTGTTCTGCCATTCAATCTTTTGGTTTCTCATGTATTAAAATTTATTGTTCGGTGTGTAATTCTTACCTATCCAACTTTAATCTATTACATGTCAAAAGAACCTAAAAGTAGTGTTTTAAAAAGCGCTAGGCGCTAGTCGGGCGGTCAGGGCTTCAAAAGATCTAGACTGGGCCTGAGCGGCCCTAAGTGTGGCCTAGACGGATTTGTATTCTTTTAATTTTTTATTATTTATACATAAAAATATAATTTTAACTAAAAATAAATTATAAAATATTAAAAAAACATAATTTAGAGCATATTTTAAAATTAGAAATGAGACTTTTACTGTGAGAACACTTTTATGTACTTTCATTTTATCAACTAAGCTATTTTTAGTAGATCAAAAATATCAAACTATAATCATTGTAGGTATCGATATCTTAAAAAATTGAATTCAGCGTCGTCTAGACCGAAAAAAGGGATTAGTCGTTGCTTAGGCGGCAATAAATCGATTAGGGGTCTGGCAACACCATGAGAAAATTAAGTCAAACGGCAAGCTATAAAATAGAGCTTAGATGGGGCCTAAATGAGACTAGACGGAAATTATTAAAACAGAGCCTAAAAAGAAATGAAATTGTAGAATCTTATTTGTGACGACAGTAATTAAAAGAACTAATTAGATGCTTTGTGTTTAATACTTGCCTTCTCGCAGTTATGGCACTGCTCTTCAAAAGATAGCTCGCTGAAGTTTGTCTTAACCTTGGATTTTGCATTGGAACAGATTTGGACCCAGTTTTCTATGAAGTCACTGCAGATAGGTAAAGAAATTATTTAAAGTAAAAACACAGTAATTCAAGGGTACTAATTTGGTGCAAATTTATGGGACGGTTTTAAGCAAAATAATATAAAAATATAATAAAATAAACACTTAATAAAAAAATGATGTAATAAAAACTTGGTATCGGTAGAAGTAGTAATTTAATTATTAATCTCTCACAAAATTATTAAGTATTTTATCATTTAATCAAACATTTATCACTGTTTAAATTTACTTTTTTAATAACATCTCAAACTTTAAATTAAAAAATATTTTTTAAGTCAACTATACATTTTAGGCAGTCGCACTTGTCAACTACCCGTCGTGGACTATCTTGGCCACCTGTCTATATCGATACTAACGTATTGGAGTGTAAGATGACGCAAAAGGTCATATAGAGATTAGAGAATTGGAAAGGACGGTACCACATCGACTTTTTGACTATGTAAAAGTAGTCACTAGTTGCTGAGAAAGGAATAGTGGAAATATATAATTGATGTGTGATGAAGTAAATGATAAAAATTGATAGACTACTTGTTTATCTTTAGTTGGGTTATTATTTGTATATTTAAATCAATGATTCCTCTCCAAGAATATGGCACTACTGGATAAAAGTGATTCCACCATATATACTAATGGATTATATTGTTTCAACTAGTCATGATAAGTGAAACATCATCACATGGGAAGAGATCCTATAGCTAACATTGACCTTAAGTTCACAAAAAGCCAAAATACGTTTACACAGTTACATATATTTATATCTGCCACTGAATATTAGGTCAAGGGACAGTTTTGCTTTGATTTCCTAAACTTCATTTTCAATTTGTTTTAAAGTACATTTGATTTTAAAAATAATAAATTAGATAATTTTTTTCTATTTAATTAGTATGAAGGACCAAAATATATCGTCAAAGTCAAAATGTGTAATTTTATTAAAAGATGTGAGAGTGGCTTATTAGGACATTAGCTTGAAAAACAATAGAAACATGCCCTAAGCATCAATAAATTATATATAAAAAGCCATTGTGTGATTACGGAATTACCTAGAACAGGTACCATCTTCTGGTAAAGACATGAGCCCCTTAATACCACCACAGCAGCTATGACCAATGATCACAATATTCTCCACCTGAGTTCAAGATGATGCAAAAGAAAATATGATATCAAACTTCATGTATATGATAATATGGGTATATTTTGCTAACTTTAGAGATTGAAGGATTGAGCATTCTTTTTGGAGTAAAATGATATCAAACTTAAACCATCATTTATAAAATAAATTTATAATAGATTATTAGAAAAAAGGAAATGGAAGACAAAATTTATGGGATATATACATTATGAACATGGCAGGGCCCATTTTGCATCATTAGTGTAGAATGGGATAAGATAATGACTAGACTTCACATTAGACAACTCCACCAAAGATGGACGTATGCAGAGAGCCCACCATTTTAGAATTAAGGTAATAAAGATAGCATAAAATTTATAAAAAGGGTGACTTATCAGTAATTTATTCACCTTTAGATGCAGCACTGCATATTCAATGGCTGCCCCCACTCCCGAGTATTTTGTCTGCAAGCAAAATGAAAAAATATTTTTAATCCCATATACAGTTCAAGCTATGTTATGGACCTTTTTTGAAGCATAATTAAACAGTCAATACAAATGTAAATACATTATATAATGTGTAGAAGGACAAGTATGCCAAGCTGGCCTAAAAGTGCCATGTAACAGGGGAGAAAGGCCTTCAATTTTAAGAGACCTTGATAAATATATAACTGTGTTTAATAAGATAAATATTAATAGTAATAATTAAGAAAACCTGATCATAAGGCGGGACCATGTTTGCAATGTTTCGGACCATAAAGGCCTCTCCTGGTTGGAAATTGAGGATGTGGGAAGGGCAAACTCGAGAATCTGAGCAAGCAAATACCATAAACTGCATATTTACAAACAAAAAATGTAAGTTAATTAACTAAGTTGGCTCATTGTAGGAATTAAATAAACAAAGATTCGTTAGTAATTAATATGAGATGTTTTGGGTTGATTAGCTGGAAAGATAAGAATCAAGAAGGCTACTTAACTAATTTAAGACCCAGTTACTAAATATGAGACTATAAAAGCACCAGATGAAAAAAACAAATATGACAACAAATCAAAAGGTGTCTTAACTCTAAGAGTATTGTTGAATTTCGTTTTGGAAATAATTCATTGGATATAGATAATCGGATAAGATTACTCAAAACACAAAAGTTAATAGTGTTGGATCCACAGTCCCGCACCGAACTCCATATTAGTATAATATTGTCCGCTTTGGGCCAAGTCAATTACAGATTTGTTTTTTTTTGCTCCTTTCTAAAAGACTTCATATTAATGAAGTTATTTTTAACACTTATATATTGCTTAAGTTTTTTCAAATTTTCTCATATGGGATATTGGTTTGCCCCCAACAATCTCCCCCAAACCAAATATCACACAACTTGTGACCTCCCTCCAGCGAAACTCATTTATCTGTCAACCATCTTGTACCGCCGCAACCACTTTGCGGACACACCGCCTGAATAACCATGCCAGGAAGACTTTCGAGGCATCAACCGCAGATCTCCAATTCGCAAGGGTTTCATTGGTCTTGGTCCTAGTTTGGAGAACTACTCACCAAGCAGTCCATCATTCCGCTTGCCAGCCTCAAACCTTGAGCTCTGATATCAGTTGTTGGACCCGCATTGCCGCACCCGAACTCCACATTAATATAATATTATCCGCTTTGGGCTAAGCTCTCACGGTTTTGGACTCCTTCCTAAAAGGCCCCATACTAATGGAGTTTGATGGACACTTATCTTAAGTTTCTCCAAATCTTTCCATGTGTAATATTGGTTTGCTCCCAACAATCTCCTCCCAAACCAAAGATCATACAACTTGTGACCTCCCCTCGAACGAGACTCACTTATCTGTCAACCATCTTGTACCACCGCAAGCACTTTGTGGGACACGTTGCCTACACAACCACGCCAGGAAGACTTTCGACACAAGACATCAACTGCAGATCTCCAATTCGCAAGGGTCACATGGTCTTGGTCATAATTCGGAGAACTACTTACCAAGCAGTCCATCATTCTGCTTGTCAGCCTCGAACCTTAGGCTCTAATACCAGTTGTTGGGCCCATCATGCAGCACCCAAACTCCACATTAGTATGATATTGTCCGCTTTGGACTAAGCCCTCATGATTTTATTTTTGAACTCCTTTTCAAAAGGCCTCATACTAATGGAATTATTATAACACTTATATATTACTTAAATTTCTCCAAATATTTCCATCTGAAATACTGATTCGCCCCAACAAATAAATCTTGCAAGATGATTGACCCAATTAATTTCCGATTGGCAATTTAACAAAAAGGAATGAAACTCGACTTCACGAAGCTAATTTTGTGGACTCCTTTACATCAAAGGTACACCCGCCAATTACACATTTTTTTTTTCCAATTTGGAGTAAATTTTGGCTTCTTAATCTCATACTAATCTTTGTTTATTTGTTCTCGTAATATATTATTATATCCCTTAATTTTAAAATTATTTAAATAAATTACACAAACGACATCAATATCCATTAGAAGTCATTCAAGTAATACAGACCTTAGGGCTCTGGCCTTTGGCAAGAGTGTCATATAAGGTAGGATTGGTCCTGAAATGAATCAAATCATACTCAGGTCAAATAATGGATAAATAGAAATCATCGCATCATTTTATTCTAGCATATAACAATGACAATTCAATTCTCGTGTGAAATCATAAATATGTATAAAAAATTTTACATGGTTGAAAATTCATGTCGATTAAGAAAACTTTGTACATAACCAAATTAATTACACATAACATAAAAGTTTTGGAATTACTTATAAAAAAAAAAGATTTGGAATTAAAAAGGTCTCAATAATTAATGGATTTGAATTCTCAACATCCATTTAGAATTAATTATTCAGATTTAGTTTTAGTAGTTTACAAGATCCGCGGTTAAATTAAATCTCAACTATTCAAATCTAATAAATACTTCCTCCATTTTTTTTAAAATAGGCATTCTAGCCTAAAATTGGGTTATCAAAATACTTATCATTTGCACTTTCCAAGATATTTTTTTATTCTTCTTCCAACTATATCCTTACAATTAATTACACTTGAGTTGAAAAATTAAAATATTAATTTAAGAATTAAAGGTAAACTCGCATTTTTATATAATAATAAATGAACTTATTAAGAAGCGTGAAACTTATAAAAAAATAAGTAAAAAAATATGGAGGGAGTAATCGAGAATAAATGAAAATGACCTATATCCATAACCAATTAATGAAAACTTTTGGTATAGAAATTAATTAATGACATACATAAAAGATTTGGAATTAAAAAGACCTCAATAAATAAAAATCATAGAAAACACTGTACGAATAATTCCGTAAGGTTTCGGACTAACCCAATCTGTTGATAAGATTGGCGGAAAACCATAGACATATTGCAGAAGCGGACAAATGATAAGGATCAAACGGGCAGCATATTCTACACAATCCAAACAGAAAAAGGAAAAAAACGTACGCATATTTCTCTCTCTTAAATTGGATGAAGCCTGCTTTCAATCGCTCGTCCGGATTAAAACCTTTTGATTCGGCCGCCAGCAATTCCGCCGTGACCTGATTAATTTTCGCCGCAGCTAAAGTCCCAAGGTCAGCTCTCTCACTGTAAATATACCAGATCATATTAAAAAAATTCAATCAATCAGTTTGTCGTTGAGTCAAATCGGATAACCGGAGCATTTCAGGGAGTGGACCCCGCCATGGAAACTAATTACAGTCACCGTCGCCGTAGAACAAGTGATCAATTATTTAATGAATAACATATGAAATTGATTATAGATTCAATTCAGCTATCCAATGATCTGTCTAATTGAACGATGAATGGAAATATGAATCGATCTAATCATGCATACAAAAATTTAAATATTAAAATACAGTACCTGAGAAGCTTTGACAGTCCAACAATGGCTGTATCGAATGCATTAGTATTGTCCGCCATGTCTTCTTCCGTCTACAAATTCCACACATAAAAAGGAAATTATCAGTCGCTTTGATCAGTTTCTCTTCATATATGTAACAAAAACAACATTAGCGCTTCATAATCAAACACTAAAAAAGCCATTAACAATCAGATCAGTACTCTTCCGATGCGGAAACCAAACAAAAAGCGACGAGCTACAAAAACTAGGAATCGAATTGAAACAGAAGATGCAGAAATTGAAGAAAACAATTGATGTGAAGAAGATTTGAATTGGCAAATGAATACGAAGAAACAAGATACGGAATATGATAAATGAATCGGGATCGGTGCAGATACTGGGAAGAAGAATGAAGAATCTGAGCTGACCTTTTTTTCTGCTTTCTCTGTGTAAGGTAGATTCTTCTCTCTCTGGTTTGTATTTTCTGTTTGGGAGAAGAGAAAATTGGGCTAATCAAATGTTGATTTTCTTTTTTCTTTGGGTGTGCGCGTCTGTCTTTTTGGGGTGTGCAGTGGCCTTCTTATATAGCCACTTTAATTTCTCTTTTTTACCACGCCGGTTATTCCGCATTTAGCACGGTTAATATGGATCTCATTAACTCAGTTAAGGCTGTAAATGATAGGAGATAGTCGAGCTCGAAACGAAACTTTGTTGGTCAATATTTAATGAGCTTGAGATTGATTTTAACCAAATCCAACTCGAATTTGGTTCAAAGCGAAGCGAGCTTTGCCTGAATTTTAATATGTTCAATTAAATTTCAATCAATTCATTGAGGTGTGAGCTTAGTTATTTAAAATATTTAAAAAATTTAAATCTTATGGTATATATCAACTATATATTTATTTTTCATCATATGTTGAAGTCAAAAAATATATGCTAGGTTTGTTACAAATATTATAATATAAATTCACTCTTGTCCAAACATGATCACAAACCTTTAATAAATCTATTGATAAGCCTCTTTATGAGCTATTTGATGAGTCTTGGAGTTATCTATTTATTTAAACTAGACTTGGTTTTCTAAATAAACCTAACATTGTTTAAGAACAACGTCATTTATCAAAGAGTGGAGCTCGAACAAATTTTTATCGAGTTGAGTACTGAGCAACTCGCTAGTAGTTTGACTCGCTAAAAGCCAAAAAATGTAACTTTCTTAGAGAAATCAAATGGATTGATTACGTTAAGAGAAATCAAATTTAAAAGAGAAATACTATTATAGGAAAGAATTGAATTAGCTGGTATTATTGTTTTTTTACAGATAAATCTTTTTGCTGGTGTTATTGGTAAGTCTTTTATGTTCAAAATATTAAACTCAGTAGCTGAGTTTTGTTACCAACATAACAAAAAATAATTGTTGAACACCCATAAATCGTTGAATATTTGGTTATAATTATTAAACCATTTAAAAAATTAAAAATAATAATAACTATCAACAAATACAAAACAACTACTAACATTTTGTACTCCTTTGAATGTTTTAATCCAGTTTTTAACCACTAAAAGTCATAGAATTTATTTTCTAAAAATAAGTTGTCGCATGCATTAAAAAAGCTGGAAAGGAAACTAAAAAAATATGTTGAAGGTTTTTCTAGATGAGTTTTTTTATATGGTTTTTTTTGTATTTTAATATAAAATAATGTTAATTTATTATGTAATTGATATTTATAATTCTCTTTCAATTAAATTTTAAAACTTTTAATAATAAATATTTATCAATTATTAGATGAACTGAAACTCACACCCATATAAAAAAACACGTTTCTATATATTATTTTTTTTGGCCAGCGGAAATTTCGGTAGTTAAGTCAACCAAAGAGCGTCAGAATACTGACACGTGGACGGCATGGAGGAAAATGAGGATTCCTATCAAAGTCGTGATTCATTGAGAAACTCAAGAAAATTAGTGGAAATTATTAGAAGTACTGTAATTTTCAATAAACATTTCCACCTAAAATTTCCCGTGATGGATATATAAAAGATAGACATATATATTGATTGTCTTAAGAGAATTGGTCCTCAATCTGAAAATCCAAAACTTTAGGCTTCATTACAAATTCCGATACATGTATCAGTAAGTTTAATGGACAAATTTCCCACATTTTTAAAAAATATTTATGTTTAATCCAGACAAGTACATTTAAAAGATTTTATTTTTTTAAATTTAATAAAATATTTTATTTAATTTATTTAATTTTTATTAATCTATCGGTTAAAATATATTTTATATTTTATTATTAATGATAATTTTATATTTTTTAATATTTTATATTTAGAATTCCTTTAGATATTTAATTTGTGATTAGTAGAGTTTTAATTGAGTTGAGTGATTCATAAGTAGTTTGAGATTGGCTCGATCAAAGTCTGGTCAAAGCTCGGCTCGATAAGGCTCGACTCGAGTTCGAGACCGGCTCGAGATATTAACGAGTCAAGCTGAGCTTTTCAAGGTTCGGCTTGAAAGCTATCAAGCAGGCTCGTATAATTTTTTAATTACTTTATAATATTCTTATATATTCGTAAAAAATATGGTAGGTCGGTTTTAATTTTAAATATTTTAATTGAGAAAAAGTTGTGTATCGTATTCTTAATTAGTTCCAAATATCCTTAAATAAATTGTATTCTTATTCTAATCTATCACTTCTCAAAAAGACCTTAACCTAGTTAGTTAATATAAAAAGGCTTTGAATTTTAATTTGGCAAAAAGTTTGTATTTAAAAATAACAAGCAAAAGATTTATGAGATATATAAGGCTCGTTTAGGGTCATAAGCTCATGAACTCGAGCCGAGCTATCCATGAGCTCGAGCTGAGCTAAAATATTCAAGGTTTGACGAGCTACGAGTCCGAGTCGAGCTCAATCATTTTTATTTTCAAGCCAAACAAAACTTAGATAGGTTCAATCTCGATTCGACTCATTTACATCCCTAATGACTAGCCTATGGTTGACATTTTACTCGATTGATTTTTTTTTTCCCATTTTTCATTACACTAGCAATTGACTAGTTTTACAATTTCCATCAATTAAATGACATATTTCTGTTGAAATATTATATGTGGCTAATAACTATTAAGAGATAAGTGACTTTATAATCATAGCAACAGACACTGGACTAGCTAATTGATCAACTTATATATATAAATAATGTAATTATAAAGTAAATATAGGGGAAAAAAGAAAACATGAAACTCTTTTTCCATTCAAAAAATATATGCTAGGTTTGTTACACATATTATCATATAAATTCACTCTTGTCCAAACATGATCACAACCCTCTAATAAATTTATTGACAAGCCTCTTTACAATCTGGTTGATGAGTCTATTTGAGTTATCCACTTATTCAAACTTGACTCAGTTTTTTAAACAAATCTAGCGTTATTCACGAACAAGTTCATTAATCAAAGAGTGGAGCTCGAACAAATTATTATTGGGTTGAGCACCGAGCAACTCGCTAGCACTTTGGCTCACTAAAAGCCATAATCTGAATGGCCAAAAAATGTAACTTTCTTAGAGAAATCAAATGGATTGATTACGTTAAGAGAAATCAAATTTAAAACAGAAATACTATTATAGGAAAGAATTGAATTAGCTGGTATTAATGTTTTTTTACAGATAAATCTTTTTGCTGGTGTTATTGGTAAGTCTTTTATCTTCAAAATATTAAACTCAGTAGCTGAGTTTTGTTACCAAAATAACAAAAAATAATTGTTAAAAATGTGTTTGAACACCCATAAATCATTGAATATCTGGTTATAATTATTAAATAATTTAAAAAGTTAAAAATAATAATAATTATCAACACATACAAAATAACTACTAACATTTTGTACTCCACCGTGGTTAAAGATTTTTTAACCTCTAAAAGTCATAGAATTTATTTTCTAAAAATAAGTTGTCGCAAGCATTAAAAAAAGCCGAATGTGGAAAGGAAATTAAAAAATATGTTGAGATGATTTTTTTATGTGGCTTCTGATATTTTAATATAAAATAATACTAATTTATTATGTAATTGGCATTTGATTCTAATTAAATTTTAATGAAAGACTTTTAATTTTTAATAATAAATATTTATTAATTAATGAATAAACGGGGCACTTATCACCTGAATTCATATAAAAAAACTCTTTTCTATATATTTTCTTTTTGCCAACGGAAATTTGCGTAGTTAAGTCAACTAAAAAACGTCAGAATACTGACACGTGGACGGCATGAAGGAAAATGAGGATTCCTATCAACGTCGTGATTCATTGAGAAACTCGAGAAATTTAGTGGAGATTATTGAAAGTAATTTTCAATAAACATTTCCACCTAAAATTTCCCGTGATGGATACAAAATATAGATATGTATATTGATTGTCTTATGATTGAGATTTTCTGTAGTTCGATAATGAACTGCAGAGTGATTTGTTTCAGTAAAATAATATTATTTTATTTAAAAAATTAAAACAGATTCCCAATATTTACTTTTTAGGGGTACTTTTTTAAATTTTACTTTACAGTTTATTTTGAATCGCTGAGGATTTCAATCTATTGTTTTAAGAGAACTGGTCCTCAATATGAAAATCCAAAACATTAGCCTTTATATTACATATTTCGACATATGTATTAGTAAGTTCAATCGATGAATTTCTTACATTTATTTAAAAATATCTATAAATTTTCATGTTTAATTATGCATATGACAAGTTTGTTTAATCAATTTTTTAATATAATGAGATTTTATTTTTTTAAATTTAGTAAAATATTTTATTTAATTTATTTAATTTTATCAGTATATTATTCAAAATGTACTCCATATTTTATTATGAATGATAGCTTTATATTTATAAAAAAAATTCTTGTTTAGAATTCCTTTAGATATTTAATTTGTGACTAGCCTGGGGGTTGAAATTTTACTCTATTGATTTTTAATTTTTTCCCCTTTTTCATGACACTATCAATTGACTAGTATTGCAATTTCAATCAATTAAATGACATGTTTCTGTTGAAATATTATTTGTGGCTTATAAGTTTATAACTATTAATTAAGAGTAAAGTGACTTTACAATCATAGCAACAGACACTGTACTAGCTAATTGATCAAATTATATATATAAATAATGAAATTAAAAAGTAAATATAGGGGAAAAAATAAATAATGAAACTCTTTTTTCATTTAGAATAGTACATGTTAATTTAAGTGGTAAGTGATTTGGTATTGCTTAAATAAAGTCTCGAGTTTGAGTCTTAGTGAATGCAAAAAATCCTTATTAGGATACTCACCCACTACAGCCAGATCCTTAACCCAAGTCGAATTTAAACGTAATCGAAGTAAAATTTCGGTGAATTAGAGGGAAAAAAAAATCAAAAAAGTCTGAATAGTATGATGACATGAGATTATGATGACAAGAGGCTAGCTTTATTATTCGTATTAGCACAAAACTTTCTTCAACAATTTTAATATTGAATAAAAGTTCTAAGAATTTGATTGTAATTATTTATCAAATGTTAAAAAAAAAATTTACTCTATTTATATGTAGTGGATGTGAGAACATTTATTTGAGTTTGTTTTATGAGTTGTCTTTTCCAACTTTGTAGGTATTTTCACATTATTCTAATCCTATTTTTATTTTTTTATTTTTATTTTAGGTTTATGTCCTATAATTTAAATATTTTTTTATGTATAATATGTTGAAATTGTGTATTTGGTGTATAGCGTATTTATTTTTTGCCTATTTAGTATCTGATTTATTTAATTTTAATTTGACATCATAATGAATTTTTGAGATTCGACGATTCTTTTAATGATCAAGAAAACATATACATGCTCCATATGATGATGTATTTCATGTTTTTTTGTGTTGAAATTAAATATGTCATGTATGAAATAGGTAGATATTGAACACAATGAATACTAAATAGGCGAAAAATAAATACATCAACTCCAAATAGACAATTTTTAAATCCTATACACCACAAGGGCATTTGAATTATAAAACGTGACCCAAATAAATATTTAAGTCATTTTTATTGAAAGCATTTATTGCGAGCCTCGAAATTAGTCTAGAGCACGTACGGATGCATTACTTGAGATCGATAAAAGGTTAACAAAGAATGGAATAACTACAGAATAAACTATCAATAATAGAAACTAAATTGTCATTGAGAGATTACACTAAATATATATGTGATTTAAATATATCGCCCACGTTTAAGACCCATTAAAAACACCTCATAATAAAAAAATATAAAATACCCAAAAACGGGGCCTTTCTTAAACAACACATCATCATACACTTTCCAAGCTTTCAAGCCATGCTTTCTTGTATTCAATTTGATCCTATCCTCCGTCTGTGATATGAACAACAAAAATTAAAAAGAAAAATCTTGAAAATCAGTTCTCTAGAAATTCAATACATAAAAGAGGGGTCCATTCAATTGAGAGTAACAAATGGCCGTAGGAATGGCATCAAATTTCAAATACAGCTAAGCAGGCCACACCCCTTTAGCTACTCAAATATTGATTGAATTATTGACCTCATCTATCTGTCACCATTAGATAATGAAAATAAGCTTAAACAAGTACTTAAAATGCACAGGTAAACTTAAAAAATAAGTCATGTGATTTGATCGTTCAATAAAAAGGTATTCGTGGAAAAAAAATTTTAAAAGGGTGCATGTGGTTTAAAAATTACAGTACTACACCAGTTATTTCAATTAATTCAACATTCCTATATTTTAAATATATTATTTAAGAATTATATATCAAGATTTGAGTAAGACTCGAAAAATTTCCATTTTGTTTTAATTTTTTAAAGTTATAACCGAATTTTAATTAAAAAAATAAATAATTCTCAAAAAAACTCTAAAATTTATCACAAATGTGTATTATATTTTTATTAACTAAGCTATAAAATTTCACTTCAAAATGGACAAGATTACCCTTCAAATATAGTTTTAAAATTTTGAAAATCCTTTTTTCGCAAACTTTTAAAATTACAGGCACCCTTTTAAAAAAATTTCACAAATACCTTTTTACAAAACGACCAAACCACAAGGTGTGTTTTTTAAGTTTACCATATACTGTGAGAATTTAGAACTTCAATTATTACTATCTAATAAACATATGATGCGTATAATGATGTTTTTCATACCTTCAATACTATTTTCCGTATGAAAAGAAGGCCTGTTGCATCAAGAACCTTATGAACTTGTTCCTAATCATCACTCGTCTCTTAAACTTTTAAGAATTTTTCTCGCACCCCTGAACTTTTTTAAAGTTCCTCTCCCCCCTTGAATTTATCCAAAGTATATCACACGACCCCTTTGGCTGATGTGGCAGGTGATTTGCCAATGCTTAAAAAGTCAATGTCACGTCATAAGTTGCAATTTAGACAACTTCTAGGGGCAAGAGGAACTTTAGACAATTTCAAGAGGCGAGAGAAACTTTTGAAAGTTCAGGAGGCGAGGGGCGATTAGGCACAAATTTAGGGGGCTGGTGCAGGCCCATTCCTAATTTCTTGGGGGCCTATGAGCAAGATAAAAAATCGGGCCCTTTTTTCTAAGGAGGTCGAGTTTTTTAGGGCCATAGTCAGATAAATATGAAAAGTGATAAAAAGACCTTCATTTTCTAATACTATAATAAAATATTAATATTTTGAAGAGGTTACGAATTAACTTACAATGATTAACCAAATTTTATAAGATAAATATCATTTGATCAAGATTCAATTAATGTTTACATTTCAAAATATAAATTAAGAAGTTAATAAATTTTATTTTTGGCTCCTTCTACTCTAGGCTCTAGGTGATCGCCCCTATTACCCACCCTAAAAAAGGGCCCTATATTCCGCCTAGAAAGAACATGAACTAGTATCCATAAAAACATATGGAAAGCAAAACAAAAAATAACCCTAAATGGGCTCCTAATTTGAGAAAAAAAATGAATGTGTGAGAGAGAGAGATAAATGACCATAAATTGAAATTGAAGCTCAAGACATAGATGTAGGTTAGGTTGCCTTCTTGCTCATTTATTTTTCCAATTTATAAGCAGCAAAAATGGTTGAAAATGGCATGAAACGAGAAAGAATAGCAGGTTCGATAATGGCAGTTTTAGAAACGTATCTTTTTATTTTTATTCTGATATTCAGAAATTTTTATCTATTTTGTTGGGAATTGGATAGAGATAGTGAAAGATATGATATGATATGAGGTAATAACTGATTCTCATTCGATCCAATTGATGAGAATCTTATGTTTTGGATATTATGTCATCAACCATTTTTTTTTTATTTTATTAGAAGTACAATGTAAATTATGAATTTTAGTTTGTTTTCATCACACAAAAAAGTTTATATTTTTAGTTTCAGGATGACAATTCAAATTTACATGTATGCCAGTAATGAGAAATGTGCAGGAACAAGTAATTAAAAGGCCTAGCACATATCTAGCTACCTAAAATTTATCTTAAAGAATTTTTAAAGTGACATCGTAACTCCCTTAGCTTTTAAAAAGTACTCAAATTAGCTCCCTCGAATGCCACGTGTCAAATTCTGATTGGAGAAAAAAAATAAAAAAAATGACATCTTTGAAAAGTCAAACCTATCAGAAGCTGTCACGTGACATTTAAGGAGCAAAGTAGTCCACTTTTTAAAAGTTGAAGAATTTATAAAATTACTTTAAAAATTCAAGGAAGCTTATATCTTTTTACACAAATTCAAATATCTAAATATGCATTAAGCCTAATTAAAAGGAAGTGAATGATGCGTGGTAGAGTAAAAGGAGATATGTGTACTATAATTTACAAGAAATAATATAATCTTTAAATTCATGTAATTTTTCAAAAACAAAGGTACAACATACACTTTTTACTATTTGAAATTTGGTTTATTTGATGTTGTGGTTACTATAGTCGTTAATAGTTTTTTTAAATAAATTTTTATTTTCAAAACAGTAAAAAGAAACTGTTTAGTAATTGTGACCAAAATCTTAAAATTATTGTTTGGAATAAAACAAATTAAAAAATAGTTATTAAGGTGATTCCCAAACAGCTGCTAAATGCACTATTTTGTTTTTAGTATTTGTAAGGATTGGTTATAATTATTAAAATATTTACATAATTATATGTTTGTTAAATTTTTAACTTCCTCTTATTAAATTATATTTACATAATTTTTATATTGTTTATTTTTTTAATTTTTTTTTATTTTTCGTTTATCTCTTAAACTGTTTATTTTTTATATAGTTTTAGAGTTTTTTGTTCATCTTATTTTTATCGAAGAAATGATATCTACTGTGACTTTTTTAACATTTTTATCTAATATATATCCAATAGGTTATTGGTAGTTATCCAATAAATCACTGGAAAGAAGGAATTATGGTTGTATTGTATGTATGAGATAAACTCTTGGATTATACAAGTTATTTTTGAATTTATTTTGATTGGAACTACAAGTGAACTTTTAGGAATTAAATTGATTGTTTTGTTGAGGGTTATTTTTGTGATTGACTTCTTACTTTGTCTCTCTTATTTAGTTATTATATTTATGAGATCAATTATTTATTTAACTTAATCTTTATATTTTCTCAATTGCTAAATACCTACTATACTCTATCAAACACCTACTTAATTTCTATTAGAATATCTAGAGTCAAGTTAATATTAGACAGAGGGAGGTTTTTTTTTTTTCGTAAAAGCCCCTTTTATTTTTGAGACTCCAATCTTCAACCAATTTCATTAGCTGTCAAATTATGAAGTAAATTTTATTCTTTTCACCATAAATTACAATTTAATATTTCATTATAGTTAAGTAATTATCTTCTTACATATTTGTAAGAAAATGAACTCCTATTTAAAAGTGAAAAATAAAAACCCTATTGTATAAAGGGGCTTTTATATAAATACACAAAAAGGTATAATAATTTGGGTCAAATGTCATAAAAAAATATAAAATAATTTCAAATATACCATGTTTGTAAAATAATTACAACCCCCACACCTATTCCACCCAATACAGGTACTTCCATTTTCTTTTTTAATTTTTTAATTTGTCTTGCTTATATCTTTCAAACCGTCTTTTTTCGACATGCCGATTTAGAGTTTTTTGTTTGTCTCTTTTTTATCTTAGAAAGTAGATACATGATGATATACTTTTATCGAGTTTTTTTTAACTATCAGATATCCAATAGATATCTAATAGAAGTCCAATAAAAATCGGTAAAACTAGAAGACTTTTAAATAGCACATGAATGTTCAATTTTAAAAAGTAGAGGACTCCTAAATTATACATGTAAAATATTAGCAATTGTCTCAATGGTAGCATTTTATAAAGTAACCGCATAGCGATGGATACAACGAAATTTTCAGTGATCTATTGGATATCTATAGATGATCTGTAGGAAATCTATTGGATAAAAAAATTATGAAAAATCACAGTCGATGTCATTTCAAAGGTAAAAATAAGACGAACAAAAAAAGCTCTAAAGCGGCACGTAGAAAAAATAAACAGTTTGAGAGATATTTGAAAAATAAGGAGAAAAAAATTAAAAAAACAAGCAACATCCACTAAGGGAATTTTAAAAAATAGAGGACTCCTAATTTATACCTATAAAATATTAGCAATGGTCTCAATGGTAGCGGTTTATAAAGTAAGCGCATAACGATGGATACAACGAAATTTCCAGTGATATATATTGGATATCTATAGATGATCTATAGGAAATCTATTAGATAAAAAATGATGAAAAATCACGGTGGATGTCATTTCAAAGATAAAAATAAGACGAACAAAAAACTCTAAAGCGGCATGTCGAAAAAATAAACGGTTTGAGAGATAAATGAAAAATAAGGAGAGAAAAAAACAAGCAACATCCATTAAGGGAATTTTTAAAAGTAGAGGGCTCTTAAATTATACCTGGATAACATTAGCAATTGTCTCATGGTAGCAGTTTAAAAAGTAACCGCATAACGATGGATACAACGAAATTTCCAGTGATCTATTTGATATCTATAGATGATCTATAGAAAATCTATTGGATAAAAAAGAGGAAAAAACACAGTGGATGTCATTTCAAAGATAAAAATAAGATGAGCAAAAAATTCTAAAGAGGTATGTCGAAAAAATAAAAGGTTTGCGAGATAAATGAAAAATAAGGAAAAAAAATAAAAAAAAGCAACATCCATTAAGGAAATTTTAAAAAGTAGAGGACTCCTAAATTATATATGTAAAATATTAGCAATGGTCTCAAGAGTAGCAGTTTATAAAGTAACTGCATAACGATGGATATAACGAAATTTTCAGTGATCTATTGAATATCGATAGATGATCTATAGGAAATCAATTAGATAAAAAAACGACGAAAATCACAGTGGATGTCATTTCAAAGATAAAAATAAGACGAACAAAAAACTCTAAAGCGACATGTCGAAAAAATAAACCGTTTGAGAGAAATGAGAAATAAGGAAAAAAATAAAAAAATAAATAATATAATAATTATGTAAATAAAATTAAAAAAAAGATGAAATTAAATATATTTAAAAAAATAATAATCTTATAAATATTTTAACAAATGTATAATTAATTTTAAAAAAGTGTCCGATTATAACAAATTTTCCTCCATAAACTTCCAAAAGAAAAAGATATTGTAAGACGTTATTAAATTTAGGGCGTTTGAAGACAAATTTTGCAGTTTGAGCCCAAGTTTATAGCCCTTAACCCATAAAAGGAAGCAAGCCCTTGAGCCCATTGTATCTCATGTCATCAATGGATTTGCATACACTACTCATTTCAAGTTATTTGAAAACTGAAATCTCTTCAGATTAGTTTTGTTTAGTACGAGCTTGATTATAAATTACACTAAACATCCAATTACATTACAGTTCAATTGAAAAGAACATAAAAGTGCTCACATTAAAAAACTTACCGCAGTTCTTTGTGGCTGGTACCTCGTCGGTTAGCAGTTGGTGCCAGCCACCTTCAAATCGGTTGAAGTGTAACATTGATGCAAGCTTTTTTTACTCTGGCAATGTAATTGGTCATGGATGTATCTCAGATGGGACGGTTCTAGCAACACGGTCGATCATTTTATAGGTGGTGGTGACCCTTTCATTGTCGAAGCTACGGGTTGTAGAGAGGATCTCATTTGGCTAAGAAAACAGCCCTTATGATCATGTTATCTTGGAGCTTGATGCGATCTCACTTACCATTCTCCAATAGGTTTTTTTTTCTGATCGTAAGAACCTAATGTAACAATTTTTTGATTTACGTATTTATTTCATTAGTCGGTTTGCGAATCATATTGCGCACTTATTAGTTACAGCAGCAACGGGTACGGGGAATTAATTTTTGCCCACCTATAATTCGGTACGATATTGCTTCTGATTTACCATACTAATGAAGAAATTATGTTCAAATACATTAACCAGTGATGCAAGCTTTTATTGAACTATTACTATCTACATGTTTTTGCTTACATGTTTTGCTTTCTTATTATTTTTATACTCGTATGAAATTACTTTGAAATTTTACTCTTTTTTTTTGTTATTTTGTGTGTTAACGTAATGATACTTGAGGCTTTCGTCATTGTATGGCTCAAGGCTTGTTGATTTCATATACAACCACTTAAAGAAGATATTATAACCTAACTGTTTTTTTTATCAGAATAACCTAAATGTTCTTATATACTTATAAAAATGAACAACGCAAATTCCTCAAATAATATCAAATAACCTAGTGGCGGAGCCAGAAACTAAAAAAAGGGAAGGCAGACTTACTAAAAATAAATTTTGGATTTGTAATTTTGCTAAAAATTATCTTAAATTTGTATTTATAAGATATTAATACATCTATCATTAATACACATTAGACTGCTTTTTGAGTCTTTGTAGATTTTATATACTAAAAAGAAACTACTTCATATTACGATATGAATAAATTCATTCTTCACGTGTAAAAAATAATACTTAATATAGAGAATATTATTCATTCAATCTAATTCAACGTGATTCTATAACAAAATTAAATATAATCTTAAATCAAAATGAGGTGATAACAGAATAACAATATTATGGTTCTCTTTTATCTCTATATAACATTGAGCTAAAGATCCTAGTAACAATTCAAATTTGAAACATATCTATACAAAAATAACTTACAAAAAATAAAAATACAAATTAAAATTATACAATTAAAAATTAGTAAGGTCTGTTGGAAATCGACTATTAATACAGAGGAATTGTAATAAGAATAGAGAGAATTGAAGAAGAGAAAATTTTTTATTACTTTTGTTGGTGTATGGAAGAAGAGAAGGGGTTACATATTTATTGTAGAAATTGGAGGACATGTGGGTTCAACATATTAATGACTTTTTGTAAATGTCTACAAATTATCACATAAGGTTAGAATACTATTCAAATGGTAGATAGGTAAAAGTTCAACAATAATTCACATGAATTTTACATCAAATTTTAACACTCCTCCTTTGATGTGGATTATTGCGAATGGGGCATTGCCTCATTAAAAACCTTACTATGGAAAAACCCCATGGGACAAAAACCGTAGTTAAGGGAAAAAGAGTACAGTGTTTACTCCCCCTATTCACAAGTTGACTGAATGTCTTTAAGATGACGCATTCCAATGCCGTAGACCAATTTCTTGAAAGTTGAGGAAGGTAGGGACTTGGTGAACAAATCTACTAAATTATTACAAGAGCGGATTTGTTGAATACTAATTTCACCATTCTTTTGCAGATCATGAGTGAAGAACAGTTTTGGTAAAATATGCTTTATTCTATCTCCTTTAGTGTATCCTTCCTTTAATTGAGCAATGCAAGCAGCATTACCTTCATATATTACCGTCGGGTCTTCTTTAGTCTTTACTTTGCCACATAATTCTTGGATATGCTTAGTTAATGATCTCAACCTTACACATTCGCTACTGGCTGCATGAATCGCAATTAATTCAGCATGTTTGAGGAAGTAGTTGTAATAGCCTGCTTTGTGGATCGCCAAGAAATAGTTATTCCCCCATATGTGAATAAGTAGCCCGTTTGAGATCGAGCTTTGTGTGGGTCGGATAAATAACCCGCATTCGCATATCCAACTAATTTAGACTTAGATTCATATGGATAAAATAATCCTAAATCAGTAGTTCCTTGAAGATAGCGCATTATATGTTTAATTCCACTCCAATGTCTACATGTTGGTGCTGAACTGTATCTTGATAATAAATTAACAGAGAAGGAAATATCCGGCCTTATATTGTTGGCAAGATACATTAATGCACCTATTGCACTAAGATATGGTACTTCTGGACCAAGAACTTCCTCATTATTTTCTCTAGGATAAAATATATCCTTTTCCACATCAAGTGATCGTACAACCATTGGATTACTCAATGGATGTGCTTTATCCATATTAAACCGTTTTAGGATCTTTTCTGTATAATTTGATTGATCACTAATATTCCCTTTTCCAGGTGATCAATTTGTAAACCAAGACATAGTTTTGTCTTTCCAAGATCCTTCATCTCAAATTCTTTCTTTTAAGAATCTACCGCATTTGGTATCTCTTCTGGAGTTCCGATGATATTCAAATCATCAACATAAATAGAGATGATAACAAGTTTAGATCCTGATTTTCTTATAAAAATGCATGGACAAATTTGATCATTTTTATAACCTTGCTTTAATAAATATTCACTAAGACAGTTATACCACATGCTTTGAGATTGTTTTAATCCATATAGAGACCTTTGTAATTTTATCGAGTAAAGTTCTCGCTGACCATATTTTTCGGGCAGTTTTAATCCTTCAGGGATTTTCATGTAAATATCATTATCTAGCGAACCATATAGATAAGCTGTAACAACATCCATTAAGTGCATTTGTAAATTTTGTTGCGCTACCAAACTAATAAGATATCTAAAAGTTATTGCATCCACTACAGGTGAATATGTCTCCTCATAATCAATTCCAAGTCTTTGAGAAAAACCTTGTGCAATAAGTCTAGCTTTATATCTTACTACTTCATTTTTCTCCTTTCTCTTTCTCACAAAAACCCATTTGTGTCCCACAGGTTTTATACCTTGAGGCGTTCGAACTACAGGTCCGAAAACATTTCATTTTTCAAGAGAATTTAACTTACTTGAATTGCATCTTTCCATTTAGGCCAATCATTTCTATTTTGGCATTCTTCAAGAGATTTTGGATCATAGTCCAAATTATCATTTTCAATATTTACTGCAACGTTATATGCGAAAATAGGATCTATAACCATTTTATCCCGATTCCATCTTCTTTCATTACTAATATAATTTATTTGAATTTCTTCATTTTCAATGACTTCAGGTGTTTGCACTTTAGGTAATTGCACTTCAGGTGCTTCTACTTCTTCTAAAAGTGTATTTATATTAGTTTTTGAATTTTCAACGAGAGTATTCTTATTATCATTAACTCTCCTCTTTCTAGGATTTTTATCCTTTGAACCGATAGGTCGTCCGTGCTTCAGGCGTGTTATCGTATTATTATTTTGTTGTTCTTCAGGAATATCAATACGTATAGGTGCATTTTTTGCTAGTACATGCGACTTGGTCATTCATTTTGGGTCAACAAGTGCATTAGGCAACTGATTTGCTAAATTTTGAAGATGGATTATCTTCTGAACTTCTAATTCAGAATCTTTTGTTTTAGGATCCATATGAGAACATAATGAAGCATTCCATAAGATTGACTTTTCCAAAATTGCATTTTTGCCTTCTCCCCCTAATTTTGGAAAAGTGTTTTCATCAAAGTGACAATCTGTAAAACGTGCAGTAAACATGTCTCCAGTTAATGATTCAAGGTATTTTATAATTGAAGGAGACTCATAGCCAACATAAATTCTCAATCTTCTTTGAGGACCCAATTTGGTTCGTTGTGGTAGAACAATTGGTATATATACTGCATAACCTAAAACTTTTAGATGAGAAATATTGGGCTCATGACCAAAAGCTAATTGCAAGGGGGAATAATCATGATAGGTAATAGGTCTTAAACATATAAGAGCTGTTGCATGTAATATTGTATATCCCCATACTGATGTAGGAAGGTTTGTTCGCATAATCAATGGTCGTGCAATTAATTGTAGTCTTTTAATAAATGATTCTGCCAGACGATTTTGAGTGTGAACATGTACTACAGGATGTTCTACTTTTATCCCAATTGACATACACTAATTATTAAAAGTTTGGGAAGCCAGCATTATCAAGACGAATCGATTTGATTGTGTAATCGGAAAATTGTGCTCGCAATCTTATAATTTGAGCAAGTAATCTCGCAAATGCCATATTGCGTGATGATAATAAGCATACATGTGACCATCTAGTTGAAGCATCAGTTAGAACCATAAAATATCTAAATGGTCCACATGGTGGATGAATCGGTCCACATATATCACATTGTATGCGTTCTAAAAATGCTGGTGATTCAATTCCAACCTTAATTTTGAAGGTTTTATTATTAATTTTCCTAGCGAACAAGCAATACAGAAAAAATCATTATGTTGAAGAAACTTCTGATTTTTCAACGAATGCCCATGTGCATTGTCTATAATTTTTCTCATCATTATTGAACCAGGATTACCCAGTCTATCGTGCCAAATTTTACATGTATCTGAATCTGTAAACTTCTGATTTATAGTTAAATTGGCTTCAATTTCGTTTATAAATGTGTATACAAGCCAGATGGAAGAATGTAAAATTTATCAAGTAAATATTTCCTCCCAAAAATTATGCTTGTAATATAAAGACATTCTTTACTGTCTTCATTCACAGTTTTAATATGATATCCATTTTTGCGAATATCCTTAAAACTTAATAAATTTCTTTGAGAATTTGGGGAAAATAATGCATTGTTTATTGTAACTATCGTTCCCCTTGGTAAAGTAATATGAGCTCTTCCGGAGCCTTTAACAATTTTCGGGTTACCCGTTATTGTGGTAACGTTTGTCTCACCCTTTTTCAATGTGGAAAAATATTTTGAATCTTTAAGAATAGTATGAGTGGTAGCACTATCCACAATTCATATATTTTCTTCATTAGTCTTGATGTCAATTAATACCGGAAAAGAATTCATTTTCTTCATTTAAAGAAAATAAACTAAATTATTCTTTATTTGTGATTAAACATTACATAAAACACTGAAAAGAAAATACAAATTATATAAAACATAAAAGAAAATAAACACACATATTAAAAGTAGTAAATATATATATGTAAATATATATATATATATATATATATATATATATATATATATATATATATATTCTACCATTATTCATATTTGTCCTTTCCACTGGTGCTGGGTAAAAAGAGATCCGCCATATCCAAATGGATAAATATCAATGGGCTCATCATTAATAATGCAATTTGTTTCCACATCAGCGGGTTTCTTTAATGATGCTTGATATAGGACCACTAAATGTTTTGCGGTTCGACAGGTACGTGGCCAATGCCCAGTCATGCCACAACGGTGCAATTTATTCTCATCATTTTGAACATTTTTATTTTTATCAAAATTATCATTTTAATTTTTCCACTTCTGGTGGTTTTTGTTATTTTTCCACTTCGGGTGAAGTTGTTACCGCGCTCATATTTACGGCCACGACCACGACCATTTCCATAACCACGTCCACGACCACGACCACGCCCACGACCATTAAAATTATTATTATCATAAGAAGTTGCATTCACTTCAGGGAATGCCACAGATCCAGTGGGACGTGATTCATGATTTTTCAATAAAAGCTCATTATTCTACTCTGCTAAAAGAAGACAAGAAATTAATTCACTATATTTCTTAAAGCCTTTTTCTCTATATTAGTTTTGTAGGACCATGTTAGATGGATGAAAAGTTGATAATATTTTTTTCATAATATCCTCATCAGTGACTTCAACTCCACATAATTTTAAAGTGGATGTAATTTTGAACACAACAGAATTATATTCAGTTACAGATTTAAAATCTTGTAGCCGTATTTGAATCCAATCAGATCGAGCTTTTGGTAACGATATCAATTTTAAATGTTCATACTTGTCTTTCAGTTGCTTCCAAAGATCTGCAGATCTTTGACAATTAAATATTCAGATTTCAAACCTTCATCAAGATATCGTCTAAGAAATATCAAGGCCTTAGCCTTTTCCTGCACTGTGGCATCACTCCTTTCATTTATCGTTTTTCTAAGACCTATTGATGCTAAATGAATCTCGACATCCAGCACCCAAGAAAGGTAATTTTTCCGAGTGACATCAAGTGCTACAAACTCGATATTTGCAAGTTTCGACATATCTATAATATTAAGATTAATTAGAACAAATATATAACTAAACTTATAATAAATAAAATTGATACATTTTTCTTTGACTGATAGGGCAAGCTCGTGCTGATAACGTGTTAAAATCGACTATTAATACAAAGGAATTGTAACAAGAATAGAGAGAATTGAAGAAGAGAAATTTTCTTATATTACTTTTGTTGGTGTATGGAAGAAGAGAAAGGGTTACATATTTATAGTAGAAATTGGGGGACATGTGGGTTCAACATATTAATGACTTTTTGTAAATGTCTACAAATTATCACATAAGGTAAGAATATTATTCAAATGTTGGCTAGTAACTATTTAAATGATGACTAGTAAAAGTTCAACAATAATTCACATCAATTTTACATTAAATTTTAACAAGACCCAAATTTCCTTACAAAATAAATGGTCCATTTTAAATATACGAGCCATTTTCTTCGCCTTTTATGAACGCGGGCCAACTTAAAAAGCCCACTTTGCTTTCTTCTTCATCTGAATACTAGTAAAAATCTAACCCTATTTTTATACACTTCAAATGCATCTCTAATGGTGATTTATGGCGAGCATAGGTTTATTAACCCACCATGACCATCCCAGGCATCCCCCTTGTGTACAGGGGTTGTTTCAATCAATTAGTATAATTAGGAGCAATAGATCATAACGGTATATACAATTTTTTGGGAGGTAGGGGAGGCGGCGGCCGACTGCTGCTATCCCCCGGTTCCGCCACATAACTAATCTAAGAAAGAAATCAATATTAACTAGGATTCAAATCTACTATCCTAAAATTAGTATCTCCTTTTATATTTCTCCTTTATTATTTGACATGTGTTATATGTGTTATGTTTAAGAGGAGACATAAATTATTTGAATCCATATATCTCGTATTAATTGTTCTAATAAAACACACATGGCATAATTTTTTTTTTGGTAAGAAATTAGAAAAAATAAGTTACTGGGAAAATCAACTAATCTAATTTGTCATTGATTCCCACACTTTGCAGAAATTAATTTCTAACCACAAATCAACTTTACAAAAAAAATCAACAAATCAATTCATTTTAAATAAAATTATAAAAAAGGTTGATGGTTTCAATATGGATGTACATTCCTGGTGAAGAACCCGACCCGGTACGGCAAATAGGATTTCCGTTTACGCTCCTCTTTCGTCGCTCTATTCTGCACGTACAGCCGCTCGTGCGCCGACGTCGGCGGCGCCGGCTTCTTACCGTTCTTCCTCCCTTCCGTCACTTTCTCACTTTTCTCCGCCTTGCTCACCGCCGCAGCTGCCACCACTGAACCGCCTCGTTCCCCACGGCTACGGTGATCATTATGCAAAAACACAAAAGCATCCTTCCCGTCACTCGTACTTCTCAAAATTATTTCCCTAAATCTCCTCAGCTTAGAAAACCCCGTCGAATTGCTCTTTCTACACGCCTTGTTGGATTCCTCCACAGCTTTCTTCGTCCAAGGGCAGTAAGTTCCTTCCGTATCCCCCGCGTCGGAAGATGATGCCGACGAAGCACAACCGCCGTCAGGCTCCTCCACTAACTCCTCCTCCCTCCGTCGCCGGAGATCTCCGTCGAACAGAGGATAAAACGGCCGGATCTGGCCGTCCTGAAATATATCATCCGCAGAAATCGGCGATCCATCGGTATTCATACATACAAAACTGAATTCCTCTTCTTCACCTTCATATTCTTCGCCATTTTCATCGATTGTTTCTCCATTTAGATTCAATTTTGAGCTGAAATCATCTTCGATTTGTTCAGATCGGAAAACAGAGGGATCGAAACGTTCAGGCAATGGAAAAGCGGGATTCGAACTAACCTGCATTTCTGTAATGATCAATCACAGTTATAAAATTCAAATACACTTTGAAGATGAAATGGTATAGGCGGTGATGGTTTTGGGGGTTGGCGAAAAAGGGGAGAAGTTCGAAGTTTGCTGCGAAACGCGGTTATTTTTTGGAAGCTTTTCGATTGTGTGGCTCTTGTTTGTAAATGGAGTATTTATATACGATTAATACTCGGGGCGGGTCAGTGGATTTGGAGCATATTTGAATATTGACGGTTCCTGGTGAATATTCGAGCTTAAGTGGTTGACAAGGAAACGTGTCTTTCCCACATTTTTTTACTACGCAGAAGCTTCTTTGCTGGCCACGTGCTCTTTCTCTTTGGGGAATTTTTATACAAATTTTGATATTTTAGGGTAGAAAAATGTCACTTCATACATTTATCGATAAATATTTTAGAATATTAATTTTTATTTTGTACATAATGAGATATATGTCGGTTAATATAAGAAGTGACACTTTTTCACTTCAAAATATCGGAACTTATATAAAACGGCTTTTTCTTTTTTAACCTTTTCCTTTTCTTTTCCGTGATTTTACTTTTCTAAGAAAATAACACAATAATAGCAACTATTCATAGCTAATTAATAAACCAAACGAGTCCATGGGATGCATTTTCTTTTTTTAGATAGATTCATATTGATAAATTTCCTATTAATGATAAGTATCGTATAAAGTGTAAACAAAAATTTTATTATTATCTTATCAAGTGGAATATGATTTCAATTGTTAATATAGAATTGAATGGACAAGACAACATATAATTAGGTATATGTGTTTAATGATAATGATAACCAGTTTGGTTTTAATTAGATGAAGACAACAGTATCACTATTTAGATTTCTTCCTTGTACCAAATTGATCATAAAATGAAATAAATGCTAATTTGATTTATCATAATTGTCATTTTTACATCAATTTAATATTCCTTGAAAATATAATATTTAATATGAAAACAATTGAAAAATTATTCGTGAATCATATTTTTCCGACAATAACAAAAATATTTTCTCAATAAAAATCAATTGAGTACATTAAGCCGATATTTTTTAGTAATATATCTTCGTTGTACTGATTAAATTAATTATAAAGTAAGAATTCGATAAATTATAATATGAAATTCATTGTAAGAGCATTTTTAATACGGATTTTTATACGCCGGATTGAATTCTTTTAAGATTAAATAATTTAAAAATTAATATTTAATAAGAATTTAATTAAATATTTTTTCTTTATAATTAAATACTTTTCTATTATTTTGGCATTTGATTGTAAAATGATCTAAAAGGATCCGGTATACTTTATAATTTTTGCTTTAGTATATAGTATATTTCAATAATAGTCTTGTCACGTGGGCAACAATAGATAATTGATTAAAAAATTATTCTACACTAGCTTGTTTATTTTCTTTTTCCTATTTGATGTGGCACAATAAATGTTCGATATTGTCTATTTGATCTTCTACATGTAGGCAATTAGATGGACTACAAACTTATTAAATTAATTAATATTTTAATCTTTAACATTAAAACAAACTTGTAATCGAGCATTTTTTTATTATTTAATTACACAATTCTAGATAAAATAGACAATATAGTGTGACTCTTTTTTATAGACATTGTCTATTTTTAAAATAATTAACATATTATCAATGTGAACTTCTATTTCACATGTCACATAATCATGGAATCAACTATCTACTAAAGATGCTCTTAACTAAGAACAATACATAAATAGGAATCAAATCTGCTGTACCCGATCAAGGGAAATCATAGGATGCATTAGGTTCTTTTTACATAATACATTTCAACAATAGTCATAGGCAAGAATAGATAATTGATTAAAAAGTTGTGCTACACTAGCTTGCATATTTTCTCTTTCCAATATGATGTGACACAATAAATATTGGACATTGTATATTTGATCTTAACATGTAGACAATTAAATGGACTACCAACTTATCAAATTAATTAATATTTTAATATTGAACATTGAAACAAGCTTATAATTGAGTATTTTTTTATTATTTAATTATACATTTCTGGATGAAATAGACAATCTAGTGTGACTTTTTTTTGCAGACAATGTCTATTTTTTAAATTATTGGCACATCATGAGTGTGAACTTTTATTTCACATGCCACATAATCATGAAATCCACCATCTACTAAAATGCTACTCCCTCCATCTTTTATTACTTGTCTTCTAACACATTTCACACTTTTTAAGGAATCAATCAATTAAGGCAGAAAAAGACTATTTTAACCTCTAATTAATGTTTAATTTTTCACTTTATTACAATTAATGATAATTGAGATAAATAAGGATATAATTAAAAAAATAATTAAAAAATACTTAAATATTTAAAAAACAAATAAAATATTTATTTTAAAAAAATAAATTGAGTATAACGATAATATTCCGAATAAAAAGTACATTGTCCCCATAAAGTAAGATAATTAAGGAGTCTAGCTCAAAGTTTATTTCTCTGTCATGTACTGCAGAATAACACTTATGGGTCATAAATTTTTTAAAATTTACTCTCTTGTTTGATAGGTACAATGGCATTAATTATGTTCATCTCATAAATTGGGTGGGCAATGGTGGGTAGCTCGTCAATAAATATAACTTTCTTAGTAGTTGAAAACAAAGATCGTGATTTGAAATTCGAGATGTGGACTAGGAATTAATGTAAACTTATTAGTTAGACTTAGTTTGAATTTGTCTTTCTTGGAACATAAGAGCTTATAAGATGAGTTGTTGGGAAAAATAACTATCAGGGTAGTGGCAAAAGAATGTTCAACCAGCTTTTAATGGTACTGTTATGTTAGACGCCTCTCATTGCTTTTGAGAATTTTTGTAACTCTTTATATATGTCAGATAATTGTACCTGTATGATTTATTTATCGGATATAATGCCTCATTTTATATGGTATAGAAGTCTAATTATGATGTTGAATCACTTATTACTATTTATTTTATACCCCAAATGATATGCGCATATAAAAGGTATTTTAAATATGTCTCCTATCGAGTATCAAACCGGTAATAATTTTGGTATGTGGTATAATCGGTATTATCAGTATAATTAGTAGTTTTACCGGTTTTTATTTTTATAATAATATATATTATTTAGAAATATTAATTTACATATAAATAAAAAATAAATAATTTAATATGTTCTAGGTATATTCCTACCTAAATATCTCTAAATCATTTAGCTAAGTCGATTATTATAGCTCTAAACTCATTCTAGATCATTTCAGCCCGTAATAGAGACTTCTAGTAGCTATTGCAAAGCTCTAGGTCTTTCGCAACACTTCCTAGGTATTGCCATAACCGTTTTTAAAAACTATTTTAATTTAAACCGTACTATAATCATGGTCGGTTCGTAATAAAACCTGTCGAATCGAATATTACGGTACTATTTTCATAACATTGCTTGAGACTTTGAGTTTTGTAGCTCTTTATGCACCTAATACAATCCTCTTCAAAAAAAAAAAATGCATTTAATAAGAGTTGGAATTGAACTCAATTATATCCCTATATTCAAACTATGTCTCATCCATATATATCCATATATTCATACTATGTTTGGATATTTATATTTGAACTTTAGTGATAGTTAAAATTTATTACCTCTTTATAAAAATGTATTCAATGAGTGGGAATTGACTTTTCTCAACTATATATTTATTTTATGTTTTCAAGTGAGTTATAGAATGTAGATAAAGTCGACTAATTCTATGAGATGCATAAAATAATATTTTTACTTTTGAAATTGTAGCAGTTGCAGTTTCTTTATACACATAGGAAATAATAGAAACTCTTAACTCCCTACCCACTTGGCCTATCCCTAAGAAGCCAAATAAATAATAAGAGAAGACTTTCAAAGTTATGGCAGTCAAGCAAGAAAGAAGGTTCTAAAATAATTTTAGATTTCTAGATTTGACTGCTGCAGCCATTTATTTTGAAGCTACCTACTAGACAAATGTTTTCCTCAAGGTTATCACAAGAATTGTTCATTCGGCGGATTTAATTGGACTTTTGATTAAAAATATTAATTTAAATTTAATTTGGTTTATATTTTAAAATTTTAGGGTTTGAGTTGAACTCAGGCCGAATTTTAAAGGCCATTTTTAAATTCGGTCTAAAGCACATAAATAAATTTATTTTAAATTTTTTATATACTAAAAGAGTAATAAAGACAAAATTTATACAAATATGTCCAAATCTTACGTAGTATTGCATTCTCCACTTAAATAATTTAATATGTTGGGAAACAATGTTCCGGAAGAATTGATTCCAGATCAATCCGAATCAAGTTTGAAGAAAACAAAAACTATAGAAATAAATCATGTAATCTCCTTATCCTAAAATGGAAGCATCAAGTCCAAAACAAGTCATCAGGACATATATTGAAGACTACAAATACCAGGCACATAATGAAAGCATCCGGTTAAAGTTTGAAAAGGAAACAAACTTTGAACCGCTCAAATCAGCATCTGGAAGGAGACTGATTCAATAGAATCCGAATATATCACAGACTAAAATCATCCAAAAGAGTCAGTTAACAAGACAAAGGGAAAAGTTTTAAAAATTACTTTTCCCACTGCCTTTTTGTTCTAAAAGTCAAAGATCTTTTCCCTTAATAAAAGACAAAAATGACATCTAGCAAGCATTTCAGAAAAGGACAGAAGGACTGACACAGGAAAGAGAAAAGGTAACAACCTTTTATACCTAGATCAATAGGAAAGGCGCGTGGAGCTTACACATCCGGGCTACTGGCATAAAAGTTGGTGAATCACTAAAATACAAGGAAAACGATCACTGACAATTTTTCAGCCTCAATCCCAAGGATTCAATGAGACAATTAATCAGTCTAACGGATTGATCAACGGATCCGGAAGCGCCAGATATTACCTGATCAATGGTGAAGCTTTAATTCAACCACAATAACTTCCAACGGCTATATTTATGACAGAAGCCTATAAAAGAGAAACTTCACAAGTTGGGAAGATGCTGGTTGTTTTGAAAAAGCATACACAAGAGAATCTGCTATTACGGTCAGTTACATAATCCCTCCAAGAACCAAACCATTCAAAATCAGTTTGTAAGAATTCTCAAGTGAGTTATAAACTTGAGGAGTTCAAAAGCCAAAAACTTTAAGAAAAACAAAGTGTAAAATCACATACTTGGGTGAGTGGTGAGATTGGGATCTAGCTTAAAGTTGGTGCTTTAAATGGAACTCCTTGTAGGACTCAACTTAGGTTTAGGTAGAAATCTAAGTGGTATATGCTGCTAAAGACAAGAGGACTCAGCTAGGAGTTGATGCTTCGAGTGGTATATCCTACATCCGGAAGGAGTTACCATCCGGAGATAAATTGTAATGCTTGATTCCTGCCAGTTGGAAAGGAAACCACTAGTGAAAAAGCTCGGAAGGAAACTCCGGGGACTAAGTAGGCGGGGCCGGACCAGGATAAAATTACTGTGTTTGATTTTCTAACTTTTTTATATTATTGCATAACATTTCATATTTGCATCATCCGATCCATCATATTCGGAACATAATCAAACACGCAACACAAGACTTTTTAAAGTCTGCTTATTTTCACAAAAAGGGTCATTCACCCCCTCTGACCTTGTTTAGACCATCACAGGGACCAACAAAATAAATAGATAGCATTATTGTAAATATTTAATATATTACAATATAAAAATCTAAAAAAATTATTAAATATACTGTATAAATATTTAATAAATATAATAATTATTCATTGAGTTGGGCTTGAATATTTACATAAAAATTAATCCCGACCCATAAAATATCAGGCTTTAACAGGCTCGGACTCGGATCGGGCTTTAAAGAAAAATGAGAGCCCAAATTCAATCTATTTAAACGGGCCCGAGCTGAGTCAGACTGGTATCCGAGCCCGTGAACATGTGTAGTTATCACCCATTCTTACTTAGAGTTAAAATCCACTATCTCAGATTCTCTAAAACTCTTTCTATATTTTAGATTCATTTGTTGATTTATGGAACACTATATGCTATTGTATCAACTAAGAAGTGATAGACTACTGTTTATGTAGAACTGACTCTTTTTCAGTGGTGTAGATAGAGGGGGAAGGTGGATCACGTGGTTCACCAGCATCGGAACTCCCCCCTACTTCACGTCTTTATTCTAAGAATTTTGGGGAGTATTGCAGGAGCAGCTGCAATTTTCAGTTAAAGAACCCTAATCTAAAGGAGAAAAATGATTCCATTATATTAATTGTAAAGTTGATAATTTATTCTAAATCAAATTTAAATTTTTATACACAATTATGATCCACCAAATATAAAATCCTAGCTACGCCACTGCTCTTCCCTCAAAATATATAAAATGAAAAACAACTTTTGGAATAACAGATTTTATTTCTAGGAGTTGTTTCTCTAAGAACACTGAAACAACTCCTAGAAACAAGGTTTGGTGTTGATTTCCATGCTCAATCTAACTATAACTACTTTTAACATGCCACTTGTATTATACTGCATAAATCCTATGTGATTTTCTCTTGTTTGGTAATGAATAATTGATCATTACCTATAACTTTTTGTTATAAGAATTGAAATTCAATTCCTTTCTTTTAATAATATTAATTTTGTTTATCAATAACAAGACTCCGAAAAGCACCAAATCAAATTTAATAAAAGGATGAATAAGAGGAAAGTCTTCTAATAAAATAACCATAGACAGCCCGGTTCTAGGGGTGGATAATGGGTGCCACCGCCTACGGTCCGTAGTTAGAAGGGGTCCAAAATTTATTTTTTCTTAAAGATTTAGTTATTATTATTTAAAAGATAAAAGTAGGCATAAGTTGATGTTAGTTGAACTGGTAAGGTGCTTGTTTAAGTTGTAAGAGGGTAAGAGTTTGATTCCTAGGTTTTACAAAAAAAAATATGTTTTATTACATTATTTTTTTTATTAAGGAGCTCATATTGCTACTTTTAATATTAATTTACGTAGGGCCCAAATTATCAGGGTCGGACCTGACCATAGAGTAATGGGACAAACCCCAAATAAATAGGTTGTGACGAACAAAGGCCAGTTACACAAAATAACAAATAATGAATACATTAGATAGAAAAATTGTTGTTCCTCATGTTGTACTAATTTCCGCGTATCCTATTCCGTTATTGATACATGACTAGTTTATGAAAAGAGAGAAGAAAGAGTAGGAGAAAGAAATGAAAAAGAAAAAAAAAATTAAATTACATATGTAAAAAAATTGAATGAGTACATGCAGGGGGACACAATTGCCCCGAACAACAAAAATTATCTCCAGATTATTGAATTTGAAGAAATTTAATAAGAATTTTAAAAGGGAACAAAGGCACATTTGATATAATGATTTTCTTATTTTCATGCAATTGTTATGATATTTTTGCTTTATAAAAAATAGAATTTAATTTGAATTCAATTATATATATTGGATGATGTCTACACCCTACACTAAATTTCAATATGATATGTAAATTTAAAATTTTTATTATTACTCACTCAAAAATAGATTATCACATATCATTATTTTTTTTTAGTTTCATTATAACCCTTTCTTCACAAGTAGTTCATTCAAGATTCTATGTGTAAATTTTTTTATAGACGAAGAATATACTAAGACAACGAAAAAAATATAAGAAAGCAACTAGCTCGGGCAAAGCTGCGGGAAACTAACACCAACAAGATCTTGAAGTATCATATCCAGCAAACCCGGAGCACACTACAAGAAAACAACCTTTTTGTGACAACAAATATTGTCACAAGAAGCAAGAAGTTGTCACATATAACATTATGTGACAATAACAAGTTGTCACAATGTCGTCGCTAATAACTCCGTTGCAGATAATATTTCATTAAATTGTTGTCACAAATAGTGAAGCATTTTGTGACAACATCTGTTGTAACGAAAAAGAAAAAATTATTGTCACAAGAAAACTACTTGTCACATATAATACATGAAAATGAGCTAAAACTACGTGACAACATAAAAAAAGTCGTCACATAAAAATTTATGTGACAATAGAGTTGTCACAGTATTTTTATTAGTTACAAATTTTGTTGTCACTAAAAAGAAAACTCCTTGTCAGAAATAATTGTTGTTAAATATTATAATATTTGTGATAATAATTAATGTCACAAAAGAGTTTCAAAGTTGTCACAGAAGCCTAAATGTGACAAGAATAGTTGTCACAAAGATGTTGTCGCTAATAACTCCGTAACAGATAATATTCCCAAATTTGTTGTCACAAATTATAATTTTTGTGACAATAATTTCCATGTCACATAAAATTAGTTGTCACAAATAAAACGAATTGTCTCGTATGATACAACAAAATTTACTCAACGGCATAATGCTATATGTGGCTACTTTTTATTGTCACATAATATGTGATGACAACATTTTAGCAGTTACAACTTTTTCTGTCACTATCTATCTATAATTATAACATTAACTTATTACATTAAATATTTGTAACAACTTTGGATTGAAGGGAACTCAAATTTATAATATTAATTTTGACAAATCTGAAAAAAATAATTAATAAAAAAGATATTTTCATACTGAAAAGACAATTAACAAATTAACAAAATAAAGTAAATGATATATACTTAAAATAAATAAGCCTAAAAATAAAGATAATAATGGTAAAAGTGCAAAAATGCCAACTTAAGAACCAAATCATAAGATCAAAATATGCACAATCAAGAATCAACTACAAATTTAACTAATAATTTCCAGATTATATATGTTTATACCTGTATAGATCTGAATTCTTGTGAGTATTGGCAAAATCAATCCCTAAAGCCATCTCCTGAGCAGAACTAGACACTTCTAACATCCAAGTTGCTGAATTGTAACCATATGGAATTTTATGACTCCTGCTCTATGCAAAAGAATAGTAAAACAATTAGCAATTTGAATAAATACATATATATATCTTTTATTCTTCCACATAGCATGATCAGATCAATGTACCTCAAAATATTGAATCAAATGGCAAGAAAGTCAACCCAGTGGCCCAACATATGATAAGATCAATTCCCAATCCTTAAATAGAACAAATGTTTTTTGCCTAAAATATATGCAATGGAATGCAATGCAGTGCTAGATGTACATATACAATAATACCAAAAAAGAACTAAAAGAATTGTTAGATGTACATATATATGTAAAATTTACATATTGTATTAGGAATATCTATCCTTAATAAGGATTAAATTGGGGATATCTAGCCTTGAATTATTATGAAAACTCTTAAAAATAGATCGACATCACATATTAAAGTTAAAACCCTGAAAAAAATGTTATCGAAGCAGCTCAAGGTGCACGCCTCATGGACGCCACCTTGCATGTTATATGGTGAGGCGCCAAGGGTCACGCCCTTCATAGGTCACATCTCAGGCGCACCTTTAACTATCCTGCAAAAGGCTGCATAAACTCTTCTAATCAATCTAATGGCCTAAAAAAACATAACCACCAACGATGGAACAAGTGTCTTTTGTCTGAATACAGAAATCCTTTCACAAACAATGCAGTACTTAGGCTTTCTCTATAGTCATAACTATGCCTTTCTCTGTAGTCAATACAAAACCCCTAACCAATATGTGACATGAAACAACTCTTTCATAAACAATGGCTAAAATAAACAAGCTAAAATTGAGTAAATCATGCACAAAAAAGTCAAAATTAGATAGATCAGACACTAAAGTTAAAATTTAACATACCAAAAGCCAAATATTCAATTTTATTGAATAGAGTTATTGGTATGCATTACTTTATATAATTATTCATGTAACGTGTACTAGATTTTTAGGTTCTTTGTTTATGACCCTCCATGTAGGCAATCGAACAACTAATAGATGGGAATTGAAACCATAGTTCAAATTCCTAATAGCTGAAGATATGTGAAGCAGATTATATACCTGTGAGACATAATATGCACTAAAGTTGTAGGTAGAAATTAAATAAAATCTGTAAGTGTTTCATAATACTTACAATTTAAAAATATGATCTACAACCTTAAGAAGAGTAAATTTTACAAAATTCTTGGATGAAGGATATAACCTGACCAAGTCCTAATTGAAAAAATCATATAGCGTTGCAACAAAATCTACACCAGTTGATTATCAGCTTTGACAGATCTTGCAGCAGCCAACAGGATTTCTAGTGAAGAAATTGTTTTGTCTAGTATCCTGACCATATGAATTTGTTACATTTTTTGATAAGATAGACAAGTGGTGGAATATACTTAACAAGCTAACATAGTTAGGAAGCTAAAAAAACTTGCATAAATCAACAAAAAAGTAGCTCAATGCATCAGTGGTCCCATATGTATTTGTTACATTTTTTTTATAAGCTAGAAAAGTGGTCCAATATAGTGTTGGGATGCTTAAAAAGTGATCAATATTACGAGTTTATTGCCAACTGAGAAGCTAAAATAGACTCTAAGAGAATTCACTTCCCTATAAAACTACTGCACTATATAAAAACAAGGCCAAAACAGTTTGCTCCTAGTATCTTAAGTCAGTGTTTGCACAAGAGCAAGATTATTGCATTTGAGTTCCATGTTTCAAATAATGGTAAGAAATTTAAATGAAATTCTGAAAAATCCATTCTCCAAATTTTCACATTTTAAATGGACAACGTTGCACCTCCAGAGAATTCCAATTATGCTGAATTTGACATAACCAAAAATTTCTTCTCGTGATATATAGGCTACATATATAAGATTCTTGTCAATCTATGTATATATACAACTCAATTTAGTTTATGTTATGCTCACGATAAATTAAGGTTGAAACATTTGAGATGAAGTCATAGTTGGAAGCTTGAAAATGACATATGAGGCTTAACACATAGTTAAGGACCCTAAGTTCATGCTCAACATTAAGCAGTAAGTTTTTGCTAAAACAATGAGCAATATAAGAGCTAAGAAATACTACAAACCTTCCAAATCAGTTGCTCGGTCTCTAATAACAATAGATGCTCTATTACATGCACTTTCCATTTTTTGCAGCCCAACATACACAATTATGTGGATATTTTTCACCTATGACAAGCAAATTTGGCTGAAGAAAAGCCTATGTTTGCTCTCCATTAATATAAAAGAGTGTCTGTAACTTGAAATAAACCAATATAGCAAACTTAATGGATAAAATTAAAGAAATAATAACCGTTGGAAGTTCATCTTAAGGCCTGATTGATGAGGTTCTCCACCCAACCATATCTTAGTATTAGTGAAGATAAACAAACATATTATGTAAACCAAGTCCTAACACGTCCCACCATTTTACAAATTGTTCTAGTCTAAAAAAAGTTTAAAACTTTATATGATATATAGTCACATATATGTACTAAAAAACATTTTCAAAGTACTAAATACGAGTCATAATATAATATGAAAGAATGTCAAGGGTAAAAAGAGAGACAAATGAGTCATAACGAGAATAGATATTCCAGCGCCAATATATAGTTGGAGAAAAGAAGACAAACTATCATAAGCAAAATCAAGTCTCATAGTCACAAGTATCACCGGTACTAAATCAAACAACCATTGGAATGGGACATCAGTAATCATATCCTAAGACTAGTAATTCACTAACATAACGAATGAGCAAATAAGAAAGCATAGGTCCCCAAATAAGATGTTTAATATAGCAAAGATATCAGTGTCAAGCACAACAAAGTAATCTAGTCACAAGGAAACTAACCACTCAGTATGAAAAAACAGAAGAGATCTAGGTTTCTTTTAGAGGAACCTTCTTTGCAGCCTCTGCTGCTGCTTTTTCTGCTTCTATTTCAGCAACTAAAGCATCAATTTTTACTTCTTCAAGTTGAAGAAGGCCAATTTCCATCTAGTACTACTTCGATCCTTTCTTTTAGCGTAGAAATAAATCGCTACGAGCTTCAAGCTCTTCTCTTAAAAGCCCTTTGACCTAGAATACATATTTTAATTGAGTAATTTAAACTAATCAGCTGCTTCTTTTTCTAATATTTACTACGACTTACTGGATTTAAATTCTAGCAGAGCAGTTCAAATTAACCAATGAGGGAATGCCAAAAATCAAGGGGAAATGGAAAACAGACCTTCTTGTAGGCAATCGACCCTTAGTTCTTCGTATCTCAGCATTATGGCGATAACTGTAGCCCTACTTTTCTTCACCGTTGCTAACTCCGATTTCTACACAAGCAAATTATTTTTTACCCAATTTCATATAAAATAACAACTTTTCCAAAATCTCTCAAATCACACGGAGACAAAAAAAAATACAAAAATTGAAAGAGAGAACTATTACTTCAACAACGGCATCAGGGTCAGCCTCAACAACGCTGTAGAGCCGAGCAAAAGCATCATCACCGGCCACGTTTAGGTATTTTTATTTTGTCTATTTTTTAATGGGATGTAAGATGGTTGAACGGCAATGATCGTTGTAGACGGTGGTGACCTGTGAGCGTGAGATGAAAAGGATGAGGAGTGGGTGTGGCGGCTATGACTTGTGAGAGAACAATGGTTGCAAGGGGTAGAGATTGAGGGTTTAGGTTAAACTGAAGGAAAGAAAGAGAGAGAGGTCAGGTGGATTGGGTTAGATATACTTTTTTGGTAAATGGATTATATAGACTTTTATGGGGCGTTTGGTAAGGGAATCAAGAAAGGGAAATGTATGGAAAGGAATACAATTCCCTTTGATTAGTTTATGTGTTTGGTATGGTCAAGAAAGGGAATAAAATTGCTCCTAATTTCATTTATTATTTCTTGAATTAAAGAAAATTAATTATTTAATTATAATAAAATGACAATAATTATATATAATTTTAATTAATTAATTATAATAAATAAAAATATAATTTATTAATTATTGTTATTAATTAATATTCATATTATATTTATAATAATTATTAAAATAATATTAATATTAATAATATGTATTATTAAAATAATAATATTGATTATTATTTAATATATTATTAAATAAATAGTAATATTATTAAAGAAATATTTATTGGGAAATTTTTTAATAATAAATAATATTAATAATATTTAATAATATTATTTATTAATAAAAATAATATTAATAATAATATTTTAATATTATTTAATAATATTATTTATTATTAAATAAATATTATTTAGTAATAATATTATTATTACTTAAAAATAATAATAATATATTATTATTATTAAATAAATATTATTATTTAATAATAATAATACTATATATTTTATAACAATATTATCAAGACATAACAAAAATTAACAATAATTTTTATATATTATTACTGGTTATGTAGAATAATAATATCATTAATTATTATTATTATTATTTATATTTATAATAATAATAATATATTATAAAATAATTGTATATGAGAAAGATAAAGAAAATGAATGCTAATACTTAGTGGAGTGGGTGGAATGGAAAGACTTTAAAAGGGGTAATCTCATTACCCAAAATGGGTAATGAATTTAATTCCCCTGTCCAAACAAACAAACAACAATAAAAGAAATCAGATATTTTGATTCGCTTTCCCTTTCCTGAAATCCCCAAACCAAACGCCCCCTTAATTACTTGTACATTTTGCGGTAGATGCATATTATTTATTGACTATTTAATTACGGATTTATTGCGGCATAACTCAATCTTAATTTACTACTGGGTTGGACTTTATGCACCTTCAAATAAGATACTTGCTGATTTTTCACAGTAGACACCTAGATTTGTCTCCCTTCAACAAGATCATTTTAGATCTGCAATCCTGGTTGATGTTAGTTGGAGATTAAGAAAATATAGATTGCAACGTTTATCTTTTATTTTCTTAATAAGTCCTGCCCAATGGCATGTTTGTTTTGATGTATAAGCAAGTTTAATATGTTGGTGTTTGTTTTGTTTTGCCCGGTGTTTTAACTCCAGTACCTGTTGGTTTGCTTTTACTATTTTTAGATTGTCAATGTTTTTTGGTCTGCGAATCATGCCGTAAAGTTCTTAGCTAGAGGAGTTGATTCTTCGATATGTAGGGAGATTATGTCTACGTTCGATTAGAGCTGTTATTGTCTCTGATTTATTTAATAAACTACATTCTTCACTAAAAAAACTATTTGTTTATTTTATATTATTCATTATTACTCATGAATTACAATTAAAATAAAATTAATAACTACAAAATTATAATTATTGAATAATAACGTTACAATTAATCAAGTAAATAAAATACAAGATACAACAAAATAAAGCTCTTTTATACCCTTTAGACCTATTTATCGGGTGGATTGGGTCGGGTTCGAACCTGACCTAATTATACTTTTGACTAAAAACATCAACTTAAGTCCGATCCGGCCCACACTTCAAAACTTTGGACTGGGGTTGGGCTTAAGATGTCATTCCAAAGTCCAGTCCAAAGCCCATAAATAATTTTCTTTTAAATATTTAGGTATGTTGAAAGCGTAGAAAAAGAAAAATTTCATAAAAATTGTCCAAGTATTGTATATGATTACATCCTTTATTTGAATAATTCAATAAATTATAAATAAATATTGTACAAGTTCAATAGATTAATATAGAAAAATTTAAAATAATTATTAAATATCCTATATAAATATTTAATAAATATAATTAATATTCGTCAAGCTGGGCCTGGACATTTATATAAAAGCCCTACCCATAAAACTTCAGGCTTTAGTGGGCTCAAACTTGGGTCGGACTTTATAAAAAAAACGAGTGTCCAAACCAACCCATTTGAGCGGGCTCGAGATGGGCCGAATAGATACTCCGGCCGTAAACAGGTATATAACATCTCATATAACATAAACTTATTATACAACCTATATAACAAAATATAGCTAGAAAACATTTTAATACAATATTATGTTTTGTAAAATAACAAGAGAGCTTGGTTGCGTGTTGGTATGCGATTTATATTCAATGTTAGTGAAACAACCTATACCATGTACTAATCACCTAAATCGTAATCACAACATATAATTTTTTTTAAAATACTTATACTTCTTTATATATATATATATATATATATATATATATATATAATTACTTCTAACATTATATCTTTTTACAAAACAATCTTGTACAAACCAAAACAAAAACCCGACCACCGATCTATACCTTATGCTTGTCATGTGAGTTGAGAGAGCGAGATGAAACATAGCTAGCCAATTTTTCGTCCATGATATCTACAGGTAATGAGATTCCACAAACTTTATCACCTCTGAAAAATTTAGCGCTTTATATGAGGCACAACTCAGTGAATATAAATAATTTATGAATTTATCAAACCACATTTATATACACATTCAAAAAGTTAACATGTAGACATTCAAATATGCTTATTAATGATTCCTTTATTTATTTGTTGTGACATTTTCGGCCAAACTATTACCCGGGATACATGTAACATATAACATTTGATTTTGCTGGCCAGCCTTTATAACAATTGGTTGACCTTTCGGTCCACATAAACAATTGGTTGACCTTCTGGTCCATTTTTCAGATATTGCAATTGGTTGACCATATAGGTCCAGTTGAACAGAACATATATTACAATATTTGATCAGCTACGTCACAACGTCTCTTTTACTTTTCTACTTATTCATGCTCATGTGTACCTATATGAATTCAAGTTGAATCCTATCAAATATTTCAAGCACATATATCATATCAATTCCACATATCAAATACAATACTTGAAACACCCTTATCATATAATAACTATAGAAAAGTACCATAAAATTTTATTTTTTTTGTACAAAAATATTCATATATTAACACAACCATAATATTTCACATTAACTCTAATACCATTCGTTTATTACAAACCATAATTATGTTTGATTTGAAAAATCAAAACCCAACCACTTTCTATTCTATATGCTTGTCATGTGAGGAGAGAGAGCGAGATGGACACAGCCGACAGACCTTTCTTCCATGACAGCTACAGGTAAGGACCTTCTAGTACAATACTTTATCTATAACTTCAACAACTGAAAAATATAGCGATTTATATGAGTCGCCACTCAGTGAATATAAACATCCAATGAATTTAACAATCACATACAGTTACACCTTCAAAATAAACATACAATCATTCTTATATACTATTGGATGATTCATTTATTTAATTGTTGTGACATTTTCGGCCAAACTATTGCCCCGGGATACATGTAACATTTGTAACAGATAACAATTCATTTGCTGGCCAGCTATATAACAATTGGTTGACCTTTCGGTCCAGATAACAATTGGTTGACCTTTCGGTCCATTTGTCAAATATTGCAATTGGTTGACCATATAGGTCCAGATAACAGAACATGTATTGCAATGTTTGATCGGCTATGTCACAACGTCTCTCTTTATTTCATTTGTTCCTGTATAATTGCGTATATCATGAATAATTCAATTATCTCATGTTTCACCAAATAAACATATGTTCATATAATTCAAATTCTCCAAATAACATATAATCATTCAATTCACAACAATTCACCAAACATTCAAATATCACATATCAAAACATTTCACCCATTCATATCATGTTTATACTCACAGATGGAATGCTAATTTCCACGAAATCGACTTGTTTCCTCCTCTTGAACACTTTCACGACCTCGTGTTCCTATAAGCATAAATTCACATCAATACATTTCACCTTGTGTTGTTTTCTATTTAGAAAGTTTTCATGACTTAAACCATTGTTACTTGTATACTTGTTCATATGACCTTGCTCTACTTAAAAATTCATAACTTTCAATTCACCTCTCCAAATGATCTGATTCCTTTTTTATTTTATCCCTAATATACAAGGCTATAACATACTAAAACCTCAAAAATTTTAGAGTCTTATACGATTTATAGGGAATTTTCCATCAAATCCTATTTCAGTCCCGTTTTACCTGGATAGCAACGTAATAAAATGGGTATAACTCTCTCTACACAATATGAATCGACCTGATTCTTTTTCCTACTTAAACTATACACATAAGGGAATAATATATCCAAAAATCAGAATTTTCTAAGCAGTATAACAATCCCAGATTAATTTTGAAACTCACCCTATCTCTTTGATCATCCAATTCTGCACACTTCATCTTATAAAAATCATAACTATTGATCTACTTGTCTAAAAATTCTCAAATTTTGCAGGATGAATCTTGACATAAATAAGAACAATTCATCTTCTTACTAAAACTGCTAATTCTAACTTTAACCTAACAAAAATCGCACTACAAAATTACTGAAATACCTGATTCCTTCCTTCTAGATCTCTTCTTCTCTTCTTCCTTTCTCTTTGTTCTTTGCTTTGTGTTTTAGGAGATGAAGAACTGATCTAATTCTTATCAGTTCATAAAAATATCTAAGGGGCAAAAGACCAATTTGCCCTCAAGTTCTTTATTTATTACAAATACTAACTATACTAAATACATGTACATATATCTATACCATACTAATACTAATTCTAATACTAATTCTTATACTTAAATCCTTATGATATATCACAATTTTATTCAACTTTATATGTTCTAATAATAATTTTATATCTATAACATAACTATACTCCACTTATTCCTTAAAATTCTATAGCCATATAATTCGATACCTAGATATTAACTATCGTATTTTGTATGGTTGAAATAACTATTACTTTCACTAACCAATTTTAATAAATATAACATGTAAAATTTAAATATAATGACATATAACAGATGTGGATAAATGCAAATATAATGCATGAAATGGGATATTATAATACTCACTTATACTTATCCAATAATTCACATTAACCCTTCACTAATATTCATTTACAACCACAATCCACGTATCAATATCATCTCAATGCAATTTACATTTCATATCAATTATAACCACACAACACATATAACAAAATTCAAATACAATTTCGAATCAAAATAATCATATCACTCAATTCACATTAAGACAATTTACATAAATCGTATATACAATCACTCCAGAAATTCAACTATCAATAACTAATAACTAACTATAATACACAAGTCACATACAATACAATTAAAGTATATTTTCATATCAGAGAGTTCAACTAAGTTAAATGCATACAAATTCGATACTCACATGTAATAGCACTCAATCAACTTAATTCACCAAGATAAAACTCACATATCCATTCAAATAACACATCAACACATTTCACCCATAAATTCATATCATGTTTATACTCATTTATTATCCGAGCTAATTCTCCCGGAATGACCTGGACATTTCTTTGGAATCCCTTCACTATTTTGAGCTCCTATAACATACATATACATATATCAAACATACATGTATACATCTTATATCATTTTATAAATATATAAAGATTAATATAAACTAGAATAGAATTACTATCCTTATGACCTTACTGACTATAACCAGTCATATCTTTCCAAGTACTCAACCAAATGGCCTAATTCCAGTTTCATTTTACTTTTAACACATAGCTTTATAACATATCAAAATTTCATAATTTTCTGACCACTTTTCCATTTATTACAAATTTTTTATTTTAAACTCTAATTCTGTACTGTTTTGCCTGCACTTAGAACTAGTGTTCTTATGACCTCACTTTACTTCAAAATTCATAACTTTCGACTTACTTACTCGAATGCGTTGATTATTATTTTGTTCAATTCCTAATACACAATTCCATAACATACTAAAACCTCAAAATTTTCAAAGCCTTATACGATTTATAGTGAGTTTTCCTTCAAAGCCTTGTTTCAACCCATTCTACCTGGACACCATCTTAGTAAAACGACCATAACTTTCTATAACATGAATCGACCTGCTTCTTTTTCCTACTTAAACTATACACATAAGGGAATAACATATCAAAAATTATAGCTATTGATCTACTCATCTAAAAATCCCCAAATTTTACAGAAGTAACCTAGAGATGTAGAGAATAAATTCATCTATTTGTCATAACCTCAAATTCTATCTCTAACATCTCAAAAATCATATTACAAAATCAGATACATACCTGATTCTTGTTCTCCTTCCAATTTCCTTTTCTTTTCTTCTTTGTGACTTCTTCTCTTCTATAGCTCATTTTCTGGTGTTTCTAAGGATTCTAAGAGACTGAATTTTTTTTTCATCTTTATCTCCACCTCTTCTCTTTTTATATACACTTAATGAAATTTCTATCATACCCTTACCAATTTATTCTTATTACATAACTAATGCTAATAAGTATAATAAACAACCATCATTATCTTGTACCTTATACTAGACTAAATGAAAACTTCAAATAATATTTCATTACTAATTATGTTTCCACTTCCATCCACCCCAAATCTATCTACGTATATACTCATACTTATATTTAATATAAGCAAATATATAAAAATTAATAGATTTATTATATAACTATATTTTATCTAATAAAATTCAAAAATATAACAAAAGTGCATAAATGAAAATATGATGTATGAATTAGGATGTTACAATTCTCCCCCTCTTAAAGAATTTCGTCCTCGAAATTAAATATCTGTATCATGAAAAAAATAATAATTCCTCATTCATTCCTCTGTTTCTCAAGTAGCTTCTTCCACTAAATGACTTCTCCATAGTACTTTGACAAATGATATTTCTTTGTTTCCTAGTTGTATGGTCTTATATCCTATAATCTCTACTGGCTCCTCTACATAACTCAAATTATGTGAATTTCTAATTCTTGATCCTCGAGTACAGGTGTGGGGTCTTATCGATACTTCCTTAACATGCTAATGTGAAAAAATATTGTGCATTTGAGCTAATTCTTAAGGTAACGCTGATCTATAAACAAATAGACTAACTTTCTCAAGAATTTCATAAGGTCCTATATACTGTACTTAGCTTTCCCTTCTTTATAAATCTCAATATGTCTTTCCAAGGTGATAACTATACTTAATCCCATAGTGAATTTTTCATTTCTTTCAAAACTATACTTAATCTAGATTCATATTCTTCATTACCTCAATGACTTCGAAAATTCATCTCTCTTACAATACTAAACCAAATGATCCGGTTCTTGTCTCGTTTTTATTGTAACACACATGACTATAACATACTTAAGTTCCGTAACTATCTGATTAGCATACAATATATACTGAATTTTCCTTTCACTTCCTGAATCTCTCCCATTTCACATGTACAACGCCTAGTAAAACAACTATAACTTTTTCTATACAACCTCAAATGACCTGATTCGTTTTGCTATGTATAGAGTACATACTCTCGAACAATATATCAAAATTTTAGAGCATTCTATATACTAAAATATTCCCAGATAAATTTTAAACTTTAGCCTAACTCATTAATCATGTTATTTTGAACACTTTCACCACAAAAATCATAGTCCCGATAAACTCTTCTCAAAATGCCCAATTTTGCAAACAAAACTGTATCTTACAGAGGAATAATTCATCTTCATATGACAACTTCTAATTCTATTTCAAACATATCAAAATAGCATCACAAAATATTGAAATAGCCGATTCTTATGCCTTTCCTTCTCTCTATCTATTTCTCTTCTTTTCTCTTTTATATTTTGAACCATAATTCTATCTCTAACATCAAGAAAATTATATAACAAGTTCAGCTACTTACCTGATTCCCTTTACTTCCTTATCTCTTCTTTTGCTATTCTTGTTCCTCAAATACGTTTTCTGGAACTTCTAAAGGTTTTGTAGAGTTTAATATCATGTTTTCCATCTATCTTATCTCTCAAAATAATCATATAAAATACCCTGGCTTCTTGTAATTGATGAAATAAATTACCATTACAAAGTAAAGAATATTTGTTTTTCACAGTGAATCAATTCAGCTGACTATAATCAAGCCAAAGCTTCAATACCAACAACAATATCAATCATCTCGATCTCACAATAACGACCAAGCCCGAAGTCAAAGCTTCAACTGTTTGAGCAGTAGTGCATGCCTTTTTTTGGCAGCAATCTACTCAAACCCGTATTCTACTCAATTACTGTGGGCAATATAAATACTTCAATTTCAAATAAACATTAAGTTCACATTTTTAGCAAAACTTTATTAGAATTACCACTTATATCATCAACAAGCTTCCATGTTCATCAAGTATATAGATAGCTTAAGTACTAGATTTTCCAGTATTTCACATCAAGGTAAAACAACATAACCACATGAAACTCAATAACTTCATTTTCAAAAATCAAATTCGCCATCTCATTTCAACTGCAATTTAGAAATAGAAACAAAGGATTTTGACAAAACAATTTTTATTCATAATTAGATATATCTTAGCTTTTTAACGATGGAAGAATAGTTGAATTTCAATTTTTATAACTCAAGTTATACCAAAAACATTCAGTAGTACTCAATCTGAAATTTTCAGAACACTGATTTTATGACCCTATTTCAACTGACTTTGAATTAGTAAATGTACAAATTTGGAAATACTTTATTCTAAACATAGCTTCATATGTGTCGTATAAATCCTCAATAAAAAATTTCCCAGAAAGAGCTTATAGATCAAGAGGAAAACCCATAAACAATAAACAACGGTGAATCTGAATAATTTCAGCAAAACAAAATGTATTACTCAACTTTAACCAAATTTTCAAATGATTAAACGATATAATTTGACAAGACTTTCTCTTACTCAGTTTCATCAATGTCTTCAGACAGGACTTAGAATTTCTCAAATCCAATCCATAAATTAAAAGATAACTCACAATTACTAAAAGTGTTCAAATATGGAAATCCACATTCATGAACTTAAATCAAACTTTTGAACCCATAAACAAAGGAATTCGGTAAAAATTTCTAGTTCTAAAATATTCACATGTCTTATGAAATTATATAAACAAGAATTACTCAAATTGAACTTGTAAACTCGAGAAAACACAAAAACAACAAGGAGTGCTCAAATCTGAAAATTTCCAGCAAACAATGAAATAAAATTGACTGTACACAAGCCTCTATCCCTTTCACTTGCTTTCTTCTATCCCTTTTCGCCTTCTATGGCTTTCACTAGTACCCTCTTCCATAACCATGTTTGATTCAATAAAAAAATACCTTACTTAACTATAAAATCTATTACTAAAGCTTAATTTATATTAACTTCAACTTACATAAACTTTGATCTCTATTCTCTGAAATCCTAACTCAAAGTATACACATTGGTTCTGATAAAACCCTTATTGCTAGAATCAAATAAGTAGGCACTACCTTAGGTTCACCTTGAAAAATACTCGTGACTGACTTGACGACTCAAAATCAACTTCTTTGGTGAAATAATCGGTACTGCACGTTGCTTCATCAACCAATTCAAACTCAATATCACACAAAAAGTTTCTAATATTTTATCTAATCAGATCAACAAGAAGTACTATTTTATCAATTAAATTGAACAATTTCATACAGATCAACAACAATTGTGTGATATTGGTTGTGACATTTCCAGCCAAACTATTGCCCCGAGATACATGTAACATATAACATTTGATTTTGCTGGCCAGCCTGTATAACAATTGGTTGACCTTTCGATCTAGATAAACAATTGGTTGACCTTTTAGTCCATTTGTTAGATATTGCAGTTGGTTGACCATATAGGTCCAGTTGAACAGAACATGTATTGCAATGTTTGATCGGCTATGTCACAACGTCTCTTTTACTTTTCTACTTATTCATGCTTATGTGTACCTATATGAATTCAAGTTGAATCCTATCAAATATTTCAAGCACATATATCATATCAATTCCACATATCAAATATAATGCACACTTATACTTATCCAATAATTCACATTAACCGTTCACCAATATTCATTTATAACCACAGTCCACGTATCAATACCATCTCAATGCAATTTACATTTCATATCAATTATAACCACACAACACATATAACACAATACAATTTTGAATCAAAATAATCATATCACTCAATTCACAATTTACATAAATCGTATATACAATCACTCTAGACATTCAACTATCAATAACTAATAACTAACTATAATACACAAGTCACATACAATACAATTATAGTACATTTTCATATCAGAGAGTTCAACTAAGTTTAATGCATACAAATTCGATACTCACATGTAATAACACTCAATCAACTTAATTCACCAAGATAAAACTCACATATCCATTCAAATAACACATCAACACATTTCACCCATAAATTCATATCATGTTTATACTCACTTATTATCCGAGCTAATTCTCCCGGAATGACTTGGACATTTCTTTAGAATTCCTTCACTATTTTGAGCTCCTATAACATACATATTCATATATCAAAAATACATATATACATCTTATATCCTTTTGAAAATATATAAAGATTAATACAAACTAGAATAGAATTACTATCCTTGTGACCTTACTGACTATAACCAGTCATATCTTTCTTACTGACGATAATCAGTCATATCTTTCCAAGTACTCAACCAAATGACCTAATTCCAGTTTCATTTTACTATTAACACATAGCTTTATAACATATCAAAATTTCATAATTTTCTAATCACTTTTCCATTTATTACAAATTTTTTATTTTAAACTCTAATTCTGTACTGTTTTGCCTGCACTTAGAACTAGTGTTCTTATGACCCCACTTTACTTCAAAATTCATAACTTTCGACTTACTTACTCGAATGCATTGATTATTATTTTGTTCAATTCCTAATACACAATTCCATAGCATACTTAAACCTTAAAATTTTCAAAGCCTTATACGATTTATAGTGAGTTTTCCTTCAACGCCTTGTTTCAACCTGTTCTATCTGGACACCATCTTAGTAAAACAACCATAACTTTCTATAAACAATATGAATTGACCTGATTCTGTTTCCTACTTAAACTATATACATAAAGGAATAACATATCAAAAAATCAGAATTTTCTAAGTAGTATAACAATCCCAGATTAATTTCAAAACTCATCTCATCTCTTTGATCATCCAATTCTGGATACTTCATCTTATAAAAATTATAGCTATTGATCTACTCATATAAAAATCCCCAAATTTTACAAAAGTAACCTAGAGATGTAGAGAATAAATTCATCTATTTGTCATAACCTCAAATTTTATCTCTAACATCTCAAAAATCATATTACAAAATCAGATACATACCTGATCCTTGTTCTTCTTCCATTTTCCTCTTCTTTTCTTCTTTGTGACTTCTCTTCTATAGCTCGTTTTCTGGAGTTTCTAAGGATTCTAAGAGACTGAATTTTTTTTCATCTTTATCTCCACCTCTTCTCTCTATATATACACTTAATGAAATGTCTATCATACCCTTACCAATTTATTCTTATTACATAACTAATGCTAATAAGTATAATAAACAACCATCATTATCTTGTACCTTATACTAGACTAAATGAGAACTTCAAATAATATTTCTATGTACGTATATACTCATACTTATATTTAATATAAGCAAATATATAAAAATTAATAGATTTATTATATAACTATATTTTATCTAATAAAATTCTAAAATATAACAAAAGTGCATATATGAAAATATGATATATGAATTGGGATGTTACAGTTAGGCCCTGTTCTTTTTAACTTCTGAAAGTTGAATTGAACTGAACTGAAGTAGACTGAACTAAAGTGGATTAAATTGAACTGCATTAAATTGTAGTCCAATAGAACGTGGCCTTAAAGGTGGTGTGTTTTACCCCTACTTTTTCGTAACACTTACCAATAAAATACGCTTTTCATGTTATTGCAACTAGTTTTACTTTTTCGGAAAAATGTCACAAGAAGTCCATATTTCACCTCTTTTGTAACTTTTTAATTGCAACACTTGTCATTTCAGTTGCAATAAGCCATCTATGGTGTAGCGTATATTATTATTATAATAATTCTTCTGCATCATTTCTATTTTAATCAACCAACAAAATAATTTAAAAAATATAAAGTAAAAACAATAATTTAATATTCATCCGTATGTGTAGGGAAACCTAACCATTCCCTATATCCATTCCCTATTATAGGGAATGGTTGGATTTGTTCTACTAAGAACAAGTTAAAGTTTAAGGCAGAACATAATAGAAGTTGCCTAAGTTAGAGGGATTAAAGAATTTTTTATTGTTTTTTTTAAAACTATTTATAAATTTAGGGTGATTTTGAAACTAATGAAGAGTTTGGGGTATTTTTTTTCTGTCCGACTTTTAAAAGATCGCACAAGCCAATTTTTTAAGTCTATCCGACTTTTAAAAAATCGTACAAGTGGAGTCAAACTATTCCTAACCTGTCCGAAAATGTAAAAGTCGGATAAAAACAATCCAACTTTTACAAAGTTGAATAGAAGTTATCCAATCCGGCTTTTAAAAGTCGGATAGAAGTTATCCAATCCGACTTTGTAAAAGTCGGATAGAAGCTATGCAACTATATGCAACTTCGAAACTATATTTTTATTTGTGACTATTTAATGTTTTTAAGAGTACTTTGTGTAATGTTTGAACTATATTTGATTTTTTAACTATGTAATTTTGGAGTAGAGGGTTGTATTAAAGTAATAAGAAAAACATAAATAAAAAGGACAGACAAAATAATAATATAGTTAGAAAAATGAAAAATAAATCAAATAATATAAACAAGGTAATTGAATTTTTATTAGATCCAAAAATTAAATAATTACATAATTTAGTAAATGATTAAACTAAATTATAAAGATGGTTTGATTTTGTTTACTTTAATGACTTGTCCGACATTGTAAAAGTCGGATAGCTTTTGTCCGACTTTGTAAAAGTCGGATTGGATAACTTCTATCCGACTTTTACAAAGTCGGATAGCTTCTGTTCGACTTTGTAAAAGTCGGATTGTTTTTATCCGACTTTTACATTTTTGAATAGGTTAGGAATAGTTTGACTACACTTATATGATTTTTTAAAAGTCGGATAGACTTAAAAAATTGGTTTGTGCGATCTTTTGAAAGTCGGACAGAAAAAAATACTCCAAACTCTTCATTAGTTTCAAAACCACCCTAAATTTATTAATGATTTTAAAAAAACAATAAAAAATTCTTTAATCGTTGGGGTAAACATGTAGTATGTCATAATAAACTTTTTTTATAAACTAATATTATTAATGATTATATATGAATAATTATTTAAAAATTAATTTAATATTAAGATTGATCGTTTATGTGCCTTTTATATAACCGTTTGAATTAACGAGTAAACATATATTATTTTTGTGACAATAAACTTGTCACATATTGAATTTTAGTAACAACTGTTAGTCGTAACTAAAGTATTTTTTGTAACAAGTTTTTTATGTTGTCACTTAAATATTTTTTGTGACAATAAATTTTTATTGTAACAATTTCCATTTATAGTTTACAACTTAAGTTGTAACAAAATAATATTAGTTACAATCTTAAGTAATTGTCACAGAAAGCCTATTATATGTGGCAATTTTACATCAAAATATCAAAAAACTAATCTTTGTGATGGTACAAATTTTATTGTAACAAATAATAGCCTTTTCGTGACAACAATTTTTTGACAAGTAAATTGTTGTCACATATTAACTGATTTGGTGTAATGGTAGGTGCATCGAAGACATGAACACCTAAAGGTAATGACGCCGCCAAGCCCGTCAGGCGATCTGCACAACGGTTTCCTTCTCCATAAGTATGTTGAATTACCACCTCCCACTCCCTATTCAGCAGCTTCAGGATCCTCACAGCTAGGCTATATGTTTTCCCAGGTTCCACTGATCCTTTTCGAATTGTATCGTGCACCCATTTGCTATCAATTTCCAACACCGTGAAACCCACGCTCTCAAGTTAACAAAAGGCCATCTAACACTCCCCACAACTCTGCCTCAACCGCAAAAACAAACCCCAATGTTCCTAGCAAAAACCGACTAGCCACCTTCCTCCATCGTCACGTAGCAACCCGCTTGCTGCTGCTCGGAATTGAGAACCCCTCTCCGAGCCATATCTGAGTTCAGTTTGACACAACCACTAGCCAACGACAACGACACTATGGCTTCCATGACGTCTTGTTCTGGTGCATTATATGCGGATGTTAGTTTCACAATTTCAAGATATGTATTTAAATCAACCTCCACTCATTTTCTTATAATTATTAACTTGATATAATATATTGTAGTTTTTATAGTAAATAAATTTCATTTTCCAGCAATTCAAAAATATTACACAAAAAATTTTAAAATAAATATTAGAAAAACGTGGGTGTAGGGCCTGAAAAAACGAATTTGCCCGCGCTTTTGTTTTGGCGGTAACCCAGAATTCCAGGGAAGTTTCAATTACAGTTAGGTTCAACGGAAATCTAGCATTAACAACGGTATCAAAACTATAATCAACAGACAGAATAATATCATTTGCCCTGCCAAAATAATGAACACCAAAACAAATATTTCCAATTTATTCTTTCCTTTACACAATTCTTTTTCAATTCTACTTGCATTTTCACAGCTCCGGTGGTGGTGCTGGTGGCCGGTGTTTGTCTAAGGTGAGATTTTCCTTTTTCTAGATTCTGAATGAAATTCTTGGGGGAAATTAAACATCCATTTACCTGAGGGAAATTTGTATTGGGGGAAAATCAACCGGCCAAATTAGGTTACGAAAGGCAATGTCAGACTCGGCGGAGGCGCCGAGCTCATCTCCTCCGTCCAAAGATTCGACGCCGCCTGCTCCTCCTTTAAGCCCGCCGCCTGGTAATTCAAGTCCGCCGCCGGTTTCTCATACATATGGGGTTTCTGAGAGCTCTATTTCATCATCTCCGCCTGGGAAAAACGATTCGTCGTCTTCATCACCACCGCCGGAAACACCGGAAGCATCTTCACCGCCGCCTAGCTCTCCTCCTCCTTCACCTCCGAAATCATCACCGCCGCCGCCATCGGAGGCTGCGACTAGTCCTCCGAGTTCGCCGCCTCCATCGCAGAAGTCAGAGCCTTCTCCAGCCTCACCGCCTCCGTTGTCTCCACAACAAAATTCACCGTCGCCGCCGACTTCCACATCTGATCCGCCTCCTAATTCCACTTCGACGAACACGTCGCCGCCTACCTCCGGCGAATCACCTCCTTCTCCTCAAGCTGAATCACAATCGCCGCCAACCACATCGACGCCGCCTGTTGTATTCGTTCCTCCACCGCCTATTTCTGTTGCGGTAAATTCTCCACCTGTTTCGGCAGAATTTCAAGCTCCTCCGCCTCCAATTTCGTCAAGTTCCAACAACACTCCTTCAAATTCACCGGCGCCAAAATCTGGCTCATCGCCTGGTCCAACTTCTCCTTCATCAACAAACACTACCAGCACCGACGCAAGCAGCACAGGGAATAATAGTCAAACAACGAAAGCAGTAATTGGCGGAGTACTCGCCGGAACTGTACTAATTGCCGTCGTTTTACTCTTTTTTATTGTGAGGAAGAGAAAGAATAGAAAGGATTTCTATACTTCTCATCATAAACCACCTAAAAATTTCACTGTCAAAACAGGTAAATCAAAAATTGAAAATCTGTTCGTTTAGTGAATGCCTGTATAATCTTTAGTTCCTGGCGCAGATGTGAATTATTACAAAGCTTCGCCGGCGGGAGCTGTATCAGGTTTCCCAGGGCCGGCTCAACCCAGTCTAACTTCACCAGATAGCTATGGGAGTCAACTGTTGAGTTCAGATTCGGATACTATAGGCGCCAATACTACCCATTTTAACTATAACGATGTGATGGAAATAACGAGAGGATTTTCTAGGCAGAACATTATAGGAGAAGGAGGGTTTGGATGTGTTTTCAAGGGATATTTATCAGATGGAAAAGCTGTTGCTGTTAAACAGTTGAAGGTAGGTAGTGGACAAGGCGACCGTGAATTTAAGGCTGAAGTTGAGATTATAAGTCGTGTTCATCATCGCCATTTGGTCTCGTTGGTTGGGTATTGCATCAGTGATCGACAGCGTTTGCTTCTCTATGAGTTTGTTTCTAACAAAACTCTTGAGCATCATTTACATGGTAAGGTGATTTTCTTCTTTTCTTGTTCTGTTATTGCTTTTTCTGTCTTCTTCATATAGTGGCAATTGTAGGCAAAAGGGCCTTTTTGGTCTCAGTGGTATAACTCATTTGCTTATTTGGTCCCTCTGCTATTCATGTTACATGTTTGTCCTTGTGCTATGCAATTTTTACGCTTTTGAACCATGCGCTATACAACTATTACCCTTTACGTCCCTATACCATGAAATTTGATATCTTTTGGGCTCAACATTGAAGAATTTCTATTGATGTAACTATGCATAATATGCATTGAATGGACAAAAAAATGTAATCGATTGCATAACACATGGACCAAATAGGTAACTTGATTACCAGGGAGATCAAATGGGTAAATAGATTATACCACAGGGTCCAAAAAGGTGGTTCTGCCGGCAGTTGTCTGTATATGTTCTTATGATGTTATGTGTTGATTTGTGCAACAGCAGAAAAAGGGATGCCGGTTTTAGATTGGCCTAAAAGACTCAAAATTGCTATTGGTTCTGCCAAGGGTTTGGCTTATTTACATGAAGATTGTAAGTAATTTTTCATGTACGTTAGGGACTTTAATGCTTTAATTGGCATCTGAGACAAATAACTGATTAGTTAACATCTTGATCGGTTGTAGGCCACCCGAAAATCATTCACAGAGACATTAAGTCAGCCAACATTCTATTGGATAATAACTTTGATGCTCAGGCAAGCATTCACAATGCTTAATGTTCATTTAGCTTCCTTAAGTATTAATTTTTAGTCCTGCATTTTGATCTGAGAATCGCTTCGATATTTAGGTAGCAGATTTTGGGCTTGCCAGACTCAATGATTCTACTCAGACCCATGTTTCGACACGAGTCATGGGGACATTTGGGTAGGTTTCTCTTGTATACATCCCTTTTATTTCTAATGGAACAGGATATACTGCAATGTCTTGTAATTTGTGCTGTGTTTAAAGGACAACAGGACAATAATGCAAAAAATGGGTTTATTGATAGGTACCTGGCACCTGAGTATGCATCCAGTGGAAAGTTGACTGATAGGTCTGATGTGTTTTCATTTGGAGTTGTTCTTCTGGAGCTTGTTACGGGACGAAAACCTGTTGATTCAACTCAGCCATTGGGGGAGGAAAGTCTGGTTGAATGGGTAAGAATAGCTATAGAGATTGTGGGGAAGATTATGAGAAAAATTCAAATACTGAATTAATTCCCTTGATTTTCTTTGTGCTTTGGAAGCTCTCTTTTATGCTTTTATCTTGACTTAATGCATTAGTAGCTCCTTCAACTTGTCGTGTTTCACCTACTGCCCTTCTAAACATTGAAAAGATCCATGTAGCTCCTTCAACTTTCAAAAAGTGCACTAGTTTGCTCCCTTAATGCCACGTGTCAGCTTATGGATGGTTTGGCTTTTCAAAGATGTCTTTTTTTTATTTTTCTCTCTCCAATCAAAAATTGACGCGTGACATTCAGGGGCAAACTGATGCATTATTGCCAAGTGAGCTACATATATTTTTTCAAAGTTCAAGGGCAGCAGGTCAAATGGAACAAGTTGGAAGAAATCCTTTTATGAGCTCTAGTTTCATCGGTAAAACTAACATTTGCTATTGGCAGGCTCGACCGCTGCTCATTCAAGCTGTTGAAACAGGGGACATTAGTGAACTAGTTGATCCTAGGCTTGAAAAGCGTTATGTGGAAGCCGAAATGTTCAGAATGATCGAGACAGCGGCTGCTTGTGTTCGCCATTCTGCTCCAAAAAGGCCCCGAATGGCACAGGTACTGAATTTCTTTCAACCATTTTCATTAAATTAAGAAACCAAACTGGTTGAATTACGAATCCAATGCGATGATCAGGTGGTAAGAGCACTGGATTGCGACGAAACTGATCTCACAAACGGTGTTAAGTATGGGCAGAGCACTGCCTATAATTCTGGTCAGTATAATGAAGAGATTATGAACTTCAGAAGGACAGCATTTAGTACCGATACATCAGAGTTCGACACGAGTGGTGAGTTCACTTACACTTCAGGAGATTTATCATCAGCACCGTTAACTTCGCATTTTACAAGTAGAGAGTTCGAGACTCAAACCACGAGAGGGAAGAGATAACTCAGACCAGGAGGAGACACTTGATGTACCTTTTTTTTTACTATAATCAGTATGGATAATTTCACACTTTTATCTTTATGAATTTCTAGATGAGTAACTGAGTTCCAAGCTCGATTCGCACGAGTCTTGCTCAAGAATTTTATGTTTTTTTATTATATTTTTGTTGCTTTCCTAAAAGAAGTATTGTAATATTGTTGATAGTAGAGCAAGAAGAATTCAGTTTAGATTACATACTGATATATATTTACTTGTGAGAAACTTATACTAGTTAGTTATAATAAAAGAAAAATATGAGCTCAAAAGAGAATTTTGTTTCCATCAGCTAAGATTTCTTTATCTTTGTTTTTTCCAGTATAGATTATTTCGACTTGAAGAACACGAGGGGCGAGTTTTAGGGTGTTGTCCCCTTGCTTTGCGGTTGCTTTCACATGAAAGTATACTTTTTGGGAAGGTATAGAGAAAACAGTTTTGGGGCTGTGGAAAGCAATCTCAAATTGGCTCGAAGAAAGATCTTAATCAGGAAAACTTGTTTCAAAAACAATTTATCTCTCAAAAACTTTTGCACACGGTTTTCAAATCAAAATTTGAACCGAAAATCGAAATCCAAATTTTGTGAATCGGGAATTGCGAACCGAATCGTAAGATTCAGTTCAAGTTCTAAAATGTTATAGTTTTATCGGAAAAAGTTTGTATCACATCAATAATGATGTAACTAATATTCAGTAAGTTTAATTACATATTTAGATGAAAAGATGAACTCTACTATGTAATTACACATTTCAAGTTTGCAAATCTAGGAAATTAATTAAAACAAGCAAAAATACATTGATTAAATCTCAATTACTTAAGTATAAATAAACTTCAAACCCCATAAGATCATACACTATGGACCCGGCTTGAGGTGGCCACCGTCAATAACAAAGCTTTCGCCACCGCCACCGCCACCGCCGCCACCACCACCACCGTTAACCCGTCCATTTGCCGGCATATCAGGCTTGTTATGTACTCTTCCATCTCCCATTCCGGCCGGTCTTCCCATAGGAAACCCTTTATCAAACCCAAACTCAAGGTCTATTCCACCTTCTCTTTCTCTTCCCCTCATGTCCCCCCTTTCTTTCATGCGAAAGTTAGGGTTTTGATGACTTTGCTTGCTGCTAGTACTGGCCGCCGCCGAGGGTTTACTGTGTTTATTACTGCCTTGGCCACCTGAACCGCCTTTACGCTTATTGCATAACCTGCCGAGGCAACAAGCAATACCTGAAACAACAACTATCACAGCAAGAACTATGAAAACAGTCCCAAATGATCCATTTGAGTGGGAATGGGCAGCGGTTGGAGCTGGCTGACCGGAGACGGTGTTCGGGTAAACAACAACTGGCTGTTGTTGTTGCGGTTGCATTTGATTGTTCATGTCTTAAAGGGATGAAATTGGGGAGTCGTGTTTTGTGTTTTGGGTTATGGGTTTAATGTGAATTTGAGAGCATAATATGTAGAAGAATTGGTAGTTCTTTGAGTGTAAAGAAAGGGAGAGATAATTAAGATGGAGTGATGTTAGAAGCAAGAAATTGCCTAATGATGAGGTTATGTATAAGTATCATATTTTGAGTTGTGGGACAAACACAACAATTACCGTTTGAATCACTAAACTTCTAAATTTTTCCATGTTCACGTCAAGATTGGATAAAACAATAAAGTTTTTCTAGGGTTAATGAATCTACAGCTACCTGAATTTGTCTCAAAAAATCTATTGTCGCCCTGAACTTTCAAATTGACCCCGACTTGCAGGTCCCTCAAGTTTCAAAAATGCATCACATTGCTCCCTAAATGTCACGTGTCAGTTTCTGATAGGTTTGCTTTTTCAAAGATACCATTATTCTAATTTTTTTCTCTCCAATCAGAATCTGTCGCGTGTCACTTAGGGGGCAAGGTGATGCACTTTTTAAAAATTGAAAGAGCTACGGGATCACTTTACAAATTCAAATGCAGTAAACTTTTTAAAATAAATTAAAATAGCTAGATTTACATTAGTCATTTTTCTTTAAATTTGTATGAAGTAAACCTGTTAACCATATTCGTATGACATGAAACATATTTAATAGTGTCGACACATCAACCTTAAGTGGTAAATTGGTGAATTTCTAGTAACTTCATAATTGAACATTTTAAAAGCTCGAGTAGTTATTGGCAAATTGAATTAAGTTAAAACGGCAACTATAGATATTTGGCCAAATGTGATTGTAGCTTTTGGAATTCAATAGAGGGAAGAGCTTTAATTTTGCTTTAATAAAAGAGATAATATTATTTGTATACTTAAAGATATTCTTTGTGTTCTTTATGTTTATGAAAAGGATAATTGGGAATTTTGTGCCTTGTTATTAGAGAAAGTAAGATTTTGGAGTCTTTAATTAGACATATTCTCATATTCTTGTGTGAACAAAAAAGCATCATTTTGATTACTTGTCTTGCTGTCTTTACTTCCCATTTAGAGTTTTTTTTATTGTAGTATTTACATATTACACCAAATTCGAATCAGATTCTTTCTTACAGATTTTTCTTATAATTAATAAAATTTGGATGATGAACTCTTTATAATTTATTGATGAAATATTAGTTTCCTTTTTATGCCCTGTTATAATTTAATTCAGTTCAATTAAGACCGCTTCTGTTCAGTTCAATCCACTTCAGTTCAACTATGTGTAATTATAAATTTACACTGAAAGAAGTTCAGTTTAGTTCAACTAAATTCAGTTCCAATTTCTATTGAGAAAAGAAGTTTAATGAACAGACTAATAATCTTCCTGATTTGCACCCAGGCTAGTTCCTACCTTCTTCGGGGCCTATGAGCGAGATAAAAATTGGGGCCGTATTAATGAGTAAAATTTTAAAAATAAAATGTATGATATTGCACTTCTATTATAATATTTAATAAGAGACAAAATAAAAACATCAAATTTCACATTATAAAGTAGAAAATAGCATTATAACAAAAAAAATTATCATAATGATAAAATAAAACGATGTCTATTTGCAAAATCACTAACAGTAATGTCTACATCAATATGTAGATTATAAATAAAGAAACTAAATACATACGCTAAGAACTTCAGTGAACTTTCCTGATAATTATTTAAACCCCCCATCAGATGCAAACCATGCAATAGCAAATTCAGATTTTTTAACTGAAATATCATTTTATCAGTTGAAATAAACTAGAAATAAAGACAATTTTTTATGTGGATGAAAGAAGAAATGAAGAATTATTTATAGGTAATAAAGGGTTTGAAATGAGTATGAAATAAGGAGAATAATAACAACGGTGAGGTAGATTAATGCCCCTGATTTTCTATTTTCAATTTTGGAGGTTGAACAGACTAAAGAAAATTTAAAGAAAAAGAAACGTTTTGAGATAATGGCGGTGTTATTAGAGATCAGAGAAGCTAATGACATAAGAGTTTAATTCAATAATTAATAATTATTTTTTTATAACAAAACCAACCCATGTTCTAACTAACTAAACACTAATAATAATTTCTTTTTAATATTTTTTTACAAAAGAAGAATTTAATTAACTCAAACTCTAATACATTAAAAATATTTTAATAATCACTAAAAATAAGCCCCTTTTTTAGTCGGACCCCCGATTATCGCCCATATTGCCCTGCCCCAGGAACGGCCCCATTTGCACCTAATTATATCGAATGAAAGTGTTTAATTTCTCATAAATTTGAGCATAATCATTAAGTTTTACATGTATGCCTTTATGTATATTTCATGCAATAAGTAAAATACATTGAAATTCCAACAAACGAGACTATTAACATTTGAATTCAGAGAACTATAGTTCAGTTTAAACTATTTATGTTGTCCAGAATATAGGCTATAATGATTTACTTTTTAATATTTTTAAATGTTTATAATCAAATTAGGAATGGATATGACTGGGAAAAAAAGAAAAAGAGAGAAAGGGAAAAAAAAAAGAAAAAGAGAGAAAAAAAAATCAGCAGGATTCTGCCAAAACTCTTGCTTCCAATAAGATATTTTTGGTCCAAGTTTGCATACACTTTAGAAATTAAGACCAAAAGCCATAAGAGACATCACAGTAGGATTCATTTACGGGATCTGTGAACATTTTATTCATGATTTTTACCAATCACAAACTTATAATCAAGGCTTTAAAATTTGATAGTTGGGACTTTGAACATTTAAATGGACCTGGGTAGGTTATAAGCAGCGTCGTACATTTTTTATTTTTTTATAATTATTAATAGATAAAAGTATAAATTCAAAAAAAATAATTATAACACAATAATATTTTATAAAAAAATATAGTTTAGCATATAAAAATATAAGTCTTAGCTAATTTTTACATAAAAATACATCAATATTAAAATTAATTCCTTATTCTTACTAATTTTTTGTGGTTTATAGCTTACTAAATCTCAGTTTGAGATTCAAAATAAAAATTGTATGGTGAGAATATTTTATTGTACATTAGTTTTACCAACCGTGCTACATTTTTTGAATTGAAAAAATTGAACTATAATTGTTATCGGTATCAGTATCTTAAAAATTCCGAAAAAAAATCAGACTAGGCGGTGCTTAAGCGGAAAAATCGGATTAGGCGGTGCATAGACGACAATATATCGATCAAACGCCTGATAGCACCCAAAAAATAAAAAACTGAATAATAAATCTTAAAATAGCGCCTAAATAAAACGTTATAAAATGAAAATAATTTTAATTGAGTGCATAGTTAGTTATTTGTTTAGTGGACCATCTGTATTATCCCTTTTGAGGCTAGAGAAGAATTTGTCAGATGGAGCTTGATCTTTGTTGCTTTTAATGATTGCCCACCATTTTTAAAGTTGCTCCTAACATTTAGTCGAATTTTTTAAAAAATTCTATATAGCTCATTTTAGGAGCATGTTTGATATTGCTGTAATAGCTGCTGTCATAAAAATTTTTATTCACAAACGTTTTATTGAATAATATATTTTGGTATTAGACAATAGACTGTGAGTCTTAAATACTAATTAACTAAGGTCTCTATGCTATTGATTTTTTAATGTTTAAATCTGTTATTACAGAAAAAGCTTGAAAATGAAGCTTTACAGGACAGTTCTTGGGAAAGCAATCCCAAATTAACCACAAATCTAGATAAAATGTATCCATTTACTCCTTATATTTATGTGTCATGTTAGATGAATGTAATTATGAAATTCTATTTATGTAAATTGATAGTTTTATATGTTAGGGTAAATATTGACAAATTGATATGAAGGAGTGTTTTCTATTCGATTAATTTCTATGCAAAATTTGCACATGCAACATAAATTGAATTATTTCTTGTAAAAAATAATATTACTAATAAAAGGAGGAACATTAATATAAGCTGGCAGACCATTTCTCCACCATAACATCCTTTATTCCTTTCTTTCTCTGGTTGGAATTATGCATTCAAGATTTTTTGGCCTAACCTAAATAATTTTAATTTTTATTATATATTTTTTTTACATCTGATTCATTGTAGCTTTACTCCGATTACGTCTAGATCCGATCCGGGTCACTCACCTGGTTGTGGTGGGTGAGTCTCCCAATAAGGATCTTCTGCATTCATTAGAACTTGAACTTGAGACTTAGTTAAGTGATACCAAGTCGCTTATCACTAGGACCAATTCTTATTGACTTTTTAATTTTTATTATATAAGGCACCATTAACATTCCACATGCTACAGGTGCGGCTGAATATATGGTGGGATATAAGGTGTCCAAATGCTTTTGTGTGGTGCTATAATTAGTATTAAAGTCATATTTCGATATTAGCCATGAAGATAAATCCTCGAAACATTGGACAAAGGTGATTCGCCCAGTTGATCACGGGTGATCTATGAAACCACCAGTGCTCTATGTAAGGCGTGTCCTTCATTGCATTAGAGTGGAAAAAATGTCGGTTTGTAGAGAATTTACGGAATCGATCAAGGGGAAACTCGATGGTACTCTATTCGAGGAAATGATTGTTAGGGTGCCAACAAATATACCACATTAGTTAACAAATAAAAAATAAAATGGTTTATATAGAATGGACAATACCTCAATAATATGAGACTTTTTAGAGTAAAATCCAAAAATAAATTAATGAGAGTTTAAGACTAAAATGAATAAGATCGAAAATAGGGGTGTTGAAGTGGTCGGGCGTGCTCCAATACTATTGATTAGAAAAGGAAATGGCTGAATTTTTTAAATCAGTCTAGAATGAAGTTTAGTCAAATAAGTCCAAAAGTAGCAAGTGTTCATAAATGATACACAAGTTTGAAGAGTCACATATCAATACTTGGTTGGCTTGAAATTTTCCTAGCCTTTTAGCATTTCACTTGATTTGCAGAGGGTTTGCAGATTTTTATTGCTGCCTTTGGTTGATTGAGTGTCTCCTCACTTAAACGTTGTCTTTGTAAAACTCCCAGCAGGCTCAATTGTTTTTGCCACGTATACTTAATTTGGTGTCTCATTTTATATCTTTTATTCAATTTTTGACACGTGATAATAATTATTATTATTTTTTAAATTTACTTTCCTACTTTTTATATCATCTCTTTTATAAAATTGTCACGTGTCAAAAAATAAATGGAGGACATAAAATAAGACACCAAATTAGAGACACGTGATTTGGTATAGTTGAATTTGGCATAGCTACTGTCTAGTGTAGACTTCAACTATAAATATGCATTTATGTGATCTTATATTTTTTAAGAGAATGTAAGAGTAACACTATTTCAAAAAATAGTAGTCTTCAAAACAACTTGAAAAAAAATTGCAAATTAGTTTAAAACATTTAAGTTTTCTAAGGCCACTTTTTTTTTTTTTTAATTTTTGAAAGTTGAACTGAACTAAATTAAAGTTGATTGAACTTAATTAAAGTGGATTGAACTGAATTAAACTTATTTGGGTGTAAATTTATAACTATACATCGCTGAACTAAAATGAACTGAACTAAATTGAACTGGTTGGTGCTTAAATGGGCGACCTTTTTCCTTGGCTTTGATTATTCTAGCAAAGCCCTAGGCCCATAGGCTGGTGTCGTTTTTGGGCCATACACCCGTGGGTTCAAACGACAGTAAACGAAATGATTTGGGTTGGTGCTTAGTATTTGGAGAAGCCTAATACTACAACCTACCGGAAATTCTTTCCTTGCTCAACACTACGGCGAGTACGGCTTCGTTCCAGTCCCACCCTCACCTTCGATTTTCACCGTCTAAACTCCAAAATGAGAAGATATGGTTGGCTCTCAGCATTAGTGAGTATTTGAAAACTTGTATACTTTAGAAATTACTACTGATTTCAATTTGAAGCTCTTTGAACGAGATATTTCCTGCAGTCTGATACTTCTCAGAGTAATTTGTTTTGAATTTTTCTTTTCATAGCACCGGCGGCATTTTCTATCATCTGCTGTCGTAGAATCGGCCGTTGATAGAGGACGTTGGCTCCGGAGCGTCTCTAAATTACACCAAGACCTTCATCGTGATCGATGTAAGTTATTTGTTTCAATTTTGAAAAGCTCTGAAACTTAAATTAGCAATTACTTAATTATTTAGCTTAAATTTGGTTTATGTTGTATAAGTTTTGCACAGTTGTTGTTTTGATACCGGGAAACGTAGTGGTTTTGTGACGGCTGAAATGCTGCTGATCAAGTGCAGATATATTCATGCCACAGGTCTTTAACTCCTTTTTAATTGAAGTAGGAGAATGCACCTCTGTTTGAATTTCAATTGATTGAGGATTATATTTATTTCTTTATTCCTGCTGTATGTTTTGCAGGAATCCGCGGCTCTAAGGAGTCGAGTTACTATGAAATTCTTGGTGTTCCTGAAAATGCTAGCCAGGACGAGATAAAAAAGGCTTTCCATTCAGTGAGTAAAACTTGAGAGTTAGATTTAGGAACTTATTTCTTTGAAACAGTTTAATATAGTAGCATCCTTTTCATCTTTCCTTCAGTTAGTGATTCTGTTAAATTTCTCTCCGTCTCTGCACTCTATCTGGAGAGCAATCACGTTAATTATGGACTACTACATAAAATTAATAAAACATAGATGATGTGCAATGGAAAATCTATTATCTTATTTAACTATAAGTATCCGCCGAATATAAGTTTGCTTATTTTCTCAGAACATATGTGCTTCAATCTTTACTTTGGGTTTTAATATTTAGAGACCGTTATTCAACATTGATTTTCAGTAATATGCTCTCTTGATTCATAAAACATTTGCTTTTGGATTTCATCTGATAAAAAATGAAAAGAGCTCCCCTTATTTCCTCTCATTGCTCACCTCATTATTTTCTGCAGCTCGCGAAGAAGTATCATCCAGATGCAAATAAGAATAGTCCGTCGGCAAAGAGAAAATTTCAAGAGATAAGAGAAGCTTATGAGGTGTGTGTTGTTTACTGGTTAACATACCATATCTTGTCATCCTTTTAGTGTTTCCTCAGTGTTTTCCCTTAGCAAGGGATTTCTATAATTTAATCTCCTTCATGGTAGGAGGATAGTTATTTGTTTGTTAGAGTTTCAGCTGCATGAGCATGATGATGTCTTTTTTGTTGCTTTGGTAAAATTCAGGTACTGAAAGATTCTAGGAAGAGGGCACAATATGACAATGTAAGAATTCTCTCTCTTTCATATAAAGTTTTGGATTTTCCTATTTGTCCACATTAATTGATGCTTTGCTGAGTTTTTACCAACTCTTTTTGCTCCTATGCTGTTTTTTTGTTGACTTCTAGACTCTTGAAGTTTTACTGTATGTTGAACTTCAAAACACGTATATAAAGAACTAACACCCTTGTAGTCAAAAGCGCACTTAAAGCGCCAGGCGCTCTAGGCGATTAACCAGGCGCCTCACAGCTTCTTAGGCGGTGTATGTGGCAATGGCGTGAGCCTAGGTGTGCAAGGCGCGAGGCACAAGGCGCAAGGTGAGGCCCAAAAGGCTCAAATAATTGAATTCTTAGTGTTTTTTTTAAAAATTAGGTTAATAGTGATTGACACCTATTAAAACTATAAAGCCCGCCAAGTGCCAACTACTTTTTGTTTTCCTATTTGGCTATTTAGTAATTAAAATCTATTAAACTCTCATTTATTTATTCCTAATTAACACAGAATACTAATTGTCCTTTGTCTCTCTTCTACTCTATAATATATGTTCTCTCTTCTCTATTTAATTTGCGTTTGAAAATCTGGCTGATCAATCACCAATCCTTCTTAGTTCGAAGCTGCCTCCACTTTCTCTCTTCTACACATCATTCAGTTTTAAATAAGTTATGCTCTGCCTTCATATATTTTGCTTCTATTAGTTTAATTCTATAATGCTATGTTTACTTCTAACAGATTACTTCTTTTTACTTCTATCAATTTCGAAATTGATTTGACTATCAATTTACTTCTTCTATGAATCTATTCTATCATGCTAAGTCTACAGATTACTTCTTTATTTGATTATTTCTAAGTTTACTTCTGTCAATTTCAGAAATGATTTGACTATCACTTTACTCTTTACTCTTTATTAAGTTTTTTTAGCTATTGTCTAAATCTTTTCATTTGCATTGGTGTCTTGTTTTTCTGTTTTGTTGGCAGTCCTGTTTCGGGCCTTTGAAGTTTGAACAATCTGTGTATTCTTTATTAGTTTTATGGTTATAAACTTTGAATTCTTGAATTTCCTTTAAGTGAAGTGAAAAACTTTTTATTTTATATTTTTTTAAGTTCATGCGCCTAGCATGCGCCTTTTTGTGCACCTTCGCCTTTGCCTCGCGCCTAGGCGACGAGACCCCCTGTCGCCTTGGGTGGCCCTAGCGCATCAACTACTATGACTAACACCATTTCCCTCTGTGTTATTATGTTTATATGAAGAGGCATGGTAGAAGCTCACAGGGAGCGGAATATGGTGGAGACAATGCTGATTGGTTTAGAAATCGACCATATGGTGCCAGTGATACGGCAGGGTTTAGGTATGGTGCTGGTAATGCTGGGGGCTTTACCTATGAAACTATTTTCTCTGATTCGTTTCAAAAAGTATTCTCTGAGGTATAGTGTATAATCTTTATACGGTTCTTCGTCTTGTTCCAGAATTCTTTCAAAAATGGTTCCTGAAACTACACGTCATTTTGTTCCTTGCAGATTTTTGAAGATGAAACCAATCAGGTTTCACCGGACATCCAGGTTCTTTTGCTTAATCCTCCATATATCCCTCCCTCTTTCTCTCTCTCTGATATATGATATAATGTTGAACGGTGTAGGCAGAGCTAGTTCTCTCTTTTACGGAAGCATCTAGTGGATGTGTAAAGCACCTGTCTGTTGATGCATATGTTCCATGTGATTCTTGTGGTTAGTAACTAAACTAGCACGTCCTGAATAATGTGAATTGCGATCATGTATAGTTTATTTGTGTTTCATCAATATCAAATTATTGAAACATTATATCACTATTTGTTTAGTATCTAATGAGGCTGGGAATCTTGTGTAAAAATATAGCCCTCACTGATGCTTTTATTATATTAATTATTAATTGTTTTTTTTTGTCTGAGGGGGTTAATTCTCCTGAATGTTTAGTATTCATGTGATAACTGATAACTCAGCATCGTGATAGTGACTAATTAAGGATCACATCAGGATGAGTAATTTAAGATTAAGTAAGTGACATAATCTTGGAACCTTTTGAATGCCGAAATTCGCTCCATTACTTCTGACATAGAAGATACAAATTGCTGATGTTTTGGTTTCACTTTGTAAATTCATTGGAATACTCAATGCCAAAAAAGGATAATTTGGTAGAAGCAGATAGACAAGAATAGTGACCATAGCTTCTCTATTTGTTGCGTGCTTCGAGTCTCTCAATGCCTTAATACATATTATTTATTATCCTGATTCATGTATATTCCCATAATGCAGATGGCCGTGGCTTTCCAATTAATGCCACAGCCGGACTTTGCCCAACTTGCAGAGGCGTTGGAAAAGTAAGTTTCAGAAGATCTAATCAGATGAAATTGGGGAGTAATTAGCATTAAAATATGAGCTTTTGTCTATGACTTCTCTATAATAACATGGATAAATTTGAACCAGATCACAGTTCCACCATTTACGACAACATGCAATAGCTGTAAAGGGGCAGGTCGAGTCATCAAGGTTTAGACTTGAATTCTAGAAACTGCATTGATTTGTTTTCTCACTCTAAGATCTATTATTTATGGTTTATTCATTGGGCACAGGAGTATTGTATGTCATGCAGAGGATCAGGAGTAACTGAAGGTGTTAAAGAAATCCAAGTTAAAGTACCAGCAGGTTGGTTTTCATGATTCCCTGATGGAAATTTGCCGTGGTGGACTAGATTTTAGGGTCAGAGACTGCCCTGCTTAATATATATGGGAAGCATAAGGTTAACATCAATATATTCATCAACTTAGTCACAATTATTATTGCATATCATGACTGATAGAGAATATGATAATAAGCATGAAGGTTAATATATGATTTGGACGCATGATTTGGATCTAATCCCCCAGGAAGATTAACTTCCCTCTTAACTCACAAGAGCGGAGCATACTCTGTGAAAGACAATTCTAATCCCCCTTCTCTCCCCTCCCTCTCCATATATAGTTATATGATTCGGATACAAGAATTTTTTTTTCAATTCAAAAATGAAAATCGAATGGAATGAAAACAATAAAACATGAATAAAATTAAGGTGAATAAAAAAACTTATTAGATAGCATTGATTCTGATATCTAATAAGTTCTACCTACTATTGGATTTGAACCAATGACTCCTGCCGTATGAAAGCAATACTCTAACCACTGAGTTAAGTAGGTCATTTAACTCATACACTTTCCGCTGCAATAACGTCGATAACTAACTAGAACAACCACTGAGACCCAAATACTGTGTCCAGTTCCTATATTACCCTTTATGCTTATTAATATATTCTCAATCAATGACACAGTATCCTCCATAATTTTTGAACCTGTCATCATATGTTCCTTAACAACAATGTATGGAAATTTTAAGGTGAGGACTTCTGCCAGTAGCTTCATGATTAAGGAATATCTTGTAATGGTAATTGTTGCGAAGTATCTGCATTTGTTGATTTATGCACTCCCTTTTTTATGTTTTCCAATAAAGATGACTCTGGTTTCTTTATTGCATTTGGATGTCTGGCAACCTTGTGTATTTGAAAGTGATACAACTATTAACAGCAATTAGACATGCTTTGCTAGTTTAAGTCCTAATTTTACTTTGGCATCTGTATTGGACTCATAAGCTAGTGATATGAAGGGTGAAGAAAATAGCAGACATCTAGTTTAGCACTTGTCTGTGTTATGCAACTTTGGCTACATAATTATTACGCCCTTTCGATTGAAGTTAATTTACATGTCCTGTTTGACTTTTTTTCTTTCTCCCTTTATATATGTATTTTTTTCTCAATAAATGTTTTAGGTGTTGATTCTGGAGATACAATCAGTGTTCCAGGAGCTGGTAATTCTGGTGGACGACGGCGTCAACCTGGAAACCTATTTATTAAAATCAAGGTATATTCTCTTTTATGTATTTTATCCTTCCATGCATGTTAGTTCCAGGAGTTTGTGATGTTTTTGTCATAATTGGCAGTCACCAGTCATAAAAAAAATATGAATTCAATTAGTCTAGAATTGCTCTCTTTTCTAGGATTGCATCTATAAAATGAATCTTTAACCTGGGTTGATGATTTCGGATTCTCAAGATTGAAATAAGTTAAATAACTTGTGTCATGTGATAATGCAGGTTGCTGATGATCCTGTCTTTACTAGGGACGGAGCTGATATCTATGTGGATGCTAACATTAGCTTTACTCAAGTGAGAATTGAATTCGCATGGAAGTTATTTTTTTTTCTTCAGCTTATTTCTGAGGAATACATATATCCTTAGGGCTTATAATCACTGATGTCCTGTTGAGCATTGACATGCATGAGTGCTGTAATGCTCTTTCTTGTATGAAACAGTAGTCGAATTATCTTCACAAGTTGAACTTGATAATGAATGTGAGATAAAAATCTAAAATGGATGTCTCTGCACCCTTTTATTTTCCATAATAAGTTTTCTATATTGATCCACCAGTGCTGAGCATTTGACTAAAAGTTAGGTGGATCTGAGTTTCTAGCATGGTATTTGTTGGCACATCTAGTTTCTTAACTGAGTTCATGATGTTTTGTCTTTTAAATTTTCAGTTCACTGCACGGAATGAGTACCAAATTTCCATGCATGTTATACATGTATAGGTCCTTTTTTTGTCAAAGGATTAAAATTTTCTTTTCTTCCATTTTTCTTTCTTGCAGGCCATGCTAGGTGGTATGATTGATGTACCTACTTTGGATGGAAAATTTCAAGTGAAGGTATAAACTTGTATAAATGTTTTAGTTATTATCAAAGTGAACAAACATGCATATTTTTTCTTACAAGATTGAATAAATTTTCTACTGTGGTTAGAATTTTGATATTTCTACTGAGATTGCAATGGATTGCTTTATGTCGCTATTGCTAATAAGAAAGATGATAGGGATTCAAAAGGAGTTCAGTATGCGTAGAATTTCGTGTAGTTTGAGGAACTAAGTTTTGTAAGTAGAAAAGTCTTTTTTTTTTCTTTTGGTTGTTGGCTAATTCAATTTACCTGAATGTGGGAATATGTTGAAACTGACATTTTGAAAATGAAGGATGCATGAAGGGTGAAGAGTAATGATGGGTGAAATATGAGTTGAAATTATAGAATATCTTGCCTTATCCAATGATGTCAACCCCATAAATTTTTTTTTTCTGAAAATGTAACCAGTAATTCTAGTTGTTGTTGTTGGAGTTAAGGCGTTGTTCTTGTTGCTAATACAAAATCCTCATGCCTTTTTCAGATACCCAAGGGGGTCCAACCCGGACAACTGCTTGTATTAAGAGGCAAAGGTATATCATATGATATGATACTTTGGCTTTTTCTCTGTACTCCTTTCAGTATTGCTCATAAATGTTCTTACATGTTTGAGTTCTTGTAGGCTTACAAAAGCACGGTTTTTGGGTCAACCATGGAGACCAATTTGTTCGTTTTCGTATTAACTTCCCAACGTAAGTTCCCATGTTTCTTAATCTTTCCCTAGGAAAGAGGTTTATGGTAGTCAAGTTACAGGCATAATGTCCATAAAAAATGTAATATCTTGTTAGATTCTAAATCAAATCAGTAGCATTAGCATGAAATATATCTTTGTGCTATGTTGTGAAAATATGAATTTCTAAACCAAGATATATTACTCAAGCCTTACGGTGATTACATAAATTTGTGGGACCAATAAGTTATATGCTGTTATAGGGACTGATAATACCACCTCTTAATAGGTATTTGTGGTCCTTATAACAGCATATACCGACCGTACTAGACATTGAACCGGTGAACATATTGGTACGTGGTATTATCGGTTCAATTAAGGGTTGACCAATGGTTCTAATGGACTACTAATTTCGTAAATAAATTAATTTAGATTAAAAAATACATGAATATCAATATATAATACTACGGGGTACAAAATATATGCTCTTTTTTATATCAATACATTTTTGTCATATAAATATGTTTTGAACTATATTTTGCTAATTTTTTCCAATCCAAACCATTTATACCCCTAATTCTTCTATGCCTCAATTTTTAATCTGCCGTACCGTAGTCAATGATGGTACACGGTTGAACAGGGTCGTACGATACGGTATTGATAACACTGATCTGAATATTTTCTTTTGTTGTAGTTATAGTTCACTAAATGAACGTCAACGTGCCATATTAGAAGAATTTGCTCTGGAGGAGATAAACAACGATAGCACAACCTCCAGTGACGGAAATTGGTAAGTATGCGTTTCCTACAATGTTTAAATTATTGGTTCACTGCTTCTTATTGTGACAGATTTTAGTCATAATGTGATTATGTTTATTAATAATCATCTGATCGACAAGGTCTAGAGTGAACAAAAAGAAAAATTGTTGTTTGACTTGGTGTGTACTATACTTGAACATAAACACTTAAATAAATTGAAAAAGGAAAACTATTCAAATTGCTGCAGCTGTAAATTGTCATTTGACTGGACATTTTGGGCCTCCTCTGGATCTTAGATAGAACCAAAATGAGACTTGTTGAATAAAGTTATGTCTTACCAATGCGTTTTACATTCCTTATCTTGGCGACTGTTCTTTTGTCTTCCTATAGAAATGATCAATTTGTTAGCATTTTCAAGTAGTAAACTACAATTGTAAGAGTATTAGAACAAACGAGCTTTCTGATTTTTCGATCTGTAGCAGTGTAGTAAATAAGTACATAATAACCATGGTTGATGTATTAGCGTAGTGGTTGAAATTGAATTTGTCTCTAGAGGACACATGTTTGAGCCACATCTGGGGTAGGCTGGGGATTTTCCTTTGTATTTAATAATATAACCGCATTTGATAAAATTTTCTTTTAAAAAGCTAAGTAGATAATAAATGAATATGATTGGCTTCTTTAGTAAATTTTTTGGTGTGGCTATATGTAATGAGGATCCTGAAATGGATAACAGGCTTTACCAGCAGCTATCTACTGGTTGAACTTACAGGTGGCAGCATATTCTTGAGCACGTGAAAGGCCCAAAATTTATTCTCGAATTTTCCCTCCTCATGCTAGTCCTGCTGTTCCTCAACAAAATCACGGCATGAATGTGGACCCGAGGTGCCATTTCCTAGGACGAGCATTCAACCCTCCATTTACGTCTAATGAGAAGTCTACTGATAGAAGGTACCTATCTTTATAATCTGAGATACTATGGTCTATAACATTTTCTTTTTAACCATTTAAGTCATTGCATTTTTTTCATATGTGAAAGAAATTAATTCCAAGTTACAGTTGATTAGTCAAGCTATTGTCCCCCTGAACTAACAAAGTGAACTCGTAACTCCCGCAACTTCCAAAAATTGCACCACTTTGCTTCTCAAACGCCGCGTGTCAGATTTGATTTGCGAGAGAAAAATGACATCTTTGAAAAGTCAAACCAATCAGAAGATGACACGTGACATTCAGGGAGCAAAGTGGTGCACTTTTTGAAAATAGAGGGAGCTACGGGGTCACTTTGGAAGTTCAAGGTGGCAATAAGTTTTGTAAGACAAGTCCAGGTACCTGGAGATGCATTAAGCCTTTACTATACTTGAGATTTGGGAAGATTTTTCTGATTAGCTGACTAAATGAAGATGAAATTTAAAATAATGTTCAATATATTACTTGGATAGTGCAATTTTTTTTTTCTAACAATTCATTTTACCTTGGTATAAATATACGAAAATTGCAGGAAAAGCATTAACGTGCATATTTTTGTGCAGCAATAGCACAGAAGATATGGATTACATACAGAATAAATTGATGAACATGATTATTTTTGGCACCACCAAAACTCCATTAAAAACATTATTTGGTTTCATTTGTGATTTAAAGTTGTAAATACCAGAAGTAGCAGACGTCTCAATCATCTCTCCTGGAAGTAAATACAAGATGGTGCATACAGGACAGCAACTGATCTTTAATGTTTTTCGGGTTGTAACAGTCGGACACTTTATGCTATTAGGACGGACATCAAGTTCATATTTACATCCTCCTTCAAAATAAAGGTATAAGCTAGGGGTGAACCAGAAAGAAGAAACTACCCCTTGTATTACGATTTTAAAACGAGCAACATACTTCTTAATTTTTGTCTCTGCCAATTTTTGTATTTTAAACATAGTTGTTAGAAGCCCAAGGCGCAAAAGGTGCGCCCGCCCGATGGTGGGGGTGAGGCGCAAGCTTGAGATAAGGTAGGTGCTAAAAATTTGCATAAAAAATTTGCTTGAAAAGTGAAGTTAAATGCAATAACAATACCAGAATAAGTACTCCCTCCATCTTTTTAAAATAGGCATTCTAGCTATTTTTTAAATATTTTTTTACTTTGTCATTTTCAAATTTCTGGACACTTTTTGGATTATTTTTTCAATTATACCCTTATTTGTCTCATTATCATTAATTGCAATGAAGTGAAAAATTAAACATTAATTAGAGGGTAAATTAGTATTTTTCTGCCTGAATTAATTAATTCCTTAGAAAGTGTGAAATGTGTGAGAAGACAAGTAAAAAAAGATGGAGGGAGTAAATTGTTATCATGTATATATGTAAAATTTACATCTTGCATTAGAACATCTAGCCTTTGGCTTTTTTTTTAAATTATTTTTTTGCCTCATTTGGATTTACATTAAATGGAAAGAAAAATCCCCAATCCGCCTTGAATGTGACTTGAACCTGGGAGACCTCTAGAGGCTACAACTTCCGTATTAACCACTAGATTAATACCTTAATCTAGCCTTAATGGGAACTGGGAACTTTTATATATATATATGGACAAAACATATTAATATAAGTTAAAACTTTGAAAAATAAAAGTGCCCTTGAGGTACACGTCACCACTGATGCACATGCCTTAGGGACACCACATTGCTTGTAGGTTGGCGAGGCATTGAAGGTCATGCCCTTTGTGAGATGTCTCTGGCACGCCTTGGACAAGCCGAGACTTTTAGGTGCTAATGGTAGTTTGGATGGTGTTATTGAAATGTGATATATTTATGTGTAAACTTCCAAAAATGTTATGCCCTTCATTAATATAATACAATCTTTCTAAGAGTTAGTCTAACTATTTTCCCCATTTTTTATTCACCAAATTCCATTTTGGGAATTTGTAATGTTTTTGTTTCAACCATCTTCTTCATTTTTCATTCTCCATATTAGATTCTTTAGAAATAGTAATACTTTATTGTTATTATATTAATTATTTTACATCATTTCTATTCTACTCAACTAATAAAATAATTAAAAAAAATTAAAACTACAAAAAAATAATAATATAATAATAGATTTCCAAAATATATGGGGAACCCTATTTTGAGAACATATTTTATGGGGACTGATTGGTCTTATGTTAAGGATTGGAAATGCCCTAACATCCCAAAGCCAACCATTTTCCTCGTTTGTCAATAACTTGTGCCTCCCAATTCCAAATTACTTCCAGTTCATACTTTGTTGTAAATCATGATTTAAGCTTTCCTTGTTCTTGTTGGTTTCAATTATAATATAATCTTTCTCCAAAGAAGAAAATATTATTATTATCCATAAATTAATAATTCTGAGGTGAACTTTGTCAACACTGAGAGGGACTAGAGTATTGCCTTGTTAGCACATTCATCCTACTACCGTATCAATTTTTTCACCAAATCTTGAATTGATCCATTCATTCGTCTGATAATCAATATCCTATCTTTCATGCCTCTCATCTACTTTTCCCGTGTTTCAGGGAATCACGAAGAGTTCTTTTTCACAGAAATGCCAACAACAACGTCTCAACTTTCCGACGCTACTTCTACTTCAAATAATTCGTCCTCGAATTTCAAATCACATTATGAAAAGCTTCACTGTTCTCTCCAATCCTCCTTAGATTATTGCTCCTTTGCAACCTTCAAGCACTCCATAAACAAAGACAAACTTGTTAGGCTTTTGCTCGCTGAAGGCCTAGTAACACAAGTACCAGGCAAAATCATGGAGGAAGTAGCCGGAACAATTCTTTAGGATTTAATGTCCCTTGGAATGATTCGCCGAGAATTCTTAGACAATGGACTGCAAGTTGATGACAATTACAAGGATCTATGTCTTGTTCATGTCGAGGAAAAAGATCTTTACATTAAGGCTACAGATTCTCCGATATTTTCCCTCATTTACGACGACGGGAAAAATATTCCTCCCAGACTGTCAAGGCCTTAATGTTCAATCACTCTTTATCACCACTTTGGAAAGCCGGTCAGGCGACTCAAAAGATCGAGGCCTTTCGAGGGCATATCTGGAAAGTGTTTGCAAATTACAATCCTTAATAGTGTTGGATTTGCATGGAACCATAGAGTGTTTGCCTAATGAAATTGGAAACGTTTCTCATCTCAGGTATTTGAGCTTGTGTCTATCAAGACTAAACGAGTTTCCCCCGATTTTTTTTAATCTCACAATTTGCAAACTCTCGATATAAGAGGTTGTAGACTCGGAAATTGGCACGAATTGCCGGCAGAAACACTAAAATTTTACCAATTGAGACATCTATTAATGTCCCATAATATCGACAATGGTGAAGTCACAGTTCCTAAGGGGTTTGGAAAACTCGAAAACCTTCACACTTGTGATGGTGTATATGGCGGAGAAGGCATTGCTAATGAATTGGAAACTTAACCCAACTTCGTAAACTCGGTGTTAAGCGTGTAGCCTACAATCATTCTGATGACCTGGCAGAAGCAATAACGAAGATGAAAAATCTCGTATCCCTATCGTTAAGAGCGGAAGGAAGCGTTTTTGAAGGTACATTATTTCCCGAAATGGAAAAATCCTGTCCGCCGCCTTCTCTGCAAGAGCTTTTTTTTAGATGGTGGACTATTTGACATTCCTAGTTGGCTATTAGCTGTCGATAACTTGACGACTTTGTCTTTATCCTCCTCGAGGCTTTTGGAAAGCCATATTTCGGTTTTAATGAATTTCGTGATTTTGTGGTGTAGGAGGTTTTAAAGAGCTCGAAACTCTTGAAATTTCGTCTAGGACTCTTGTGGAGTGGAGTGAGATTGTGGGTGGTGCTTTTCCGAGTTTAAGGTTTCTGACTTTTTATAACTGTTTGAAGTTGAAGTTTCGTCCGGAAGGTTTATAGAACGTTTCAACTTTACTGAAACTGTGAATATTTCCGGTGTATAACGACATTGGAAGACGATTGTGTGGTGCGGAGAATTACGAAGCCAAGAACATTAAAGAGGTTAGGCTATACGAATTACCGAGCCGATACCTGCAATAGTTATGGCTTCACATTTTTAATGGCAAATTGTTTCCATAGCAATGTATAAATTTCTTGATATTTCAACAAAAGCAAAAATTCACAATATGATGTGTGAGTAAGTAAAATAGAATAAATCATTTGAAATCGTAAGAATAAAAATGAAATAATGCATCCTTGTCAAATCGCCCATTCTACAAGTATTACCGGAAAATCATATTATAGACCGAATTTTTAGATCTTTAATCTTTATATAAATGAAATTTATTCTAAAAACTATTTTATATTATTATTTATATTATTTTATTTATTTCTAAAACATATTTCATTTGTTGTAACCAATCCATTATATAATTTTTCATTGAGACGGTTCTTTAGTTTAAATAATGTATATATTAGTCAAACCTGGTGGCGGTTGATTTTGAAGACTGCATAAAAATGATGGAATGGGAGTGGTCCGTCCAAACCCCACATGGCAAGTCTAAGTTGTGACTTAATTCCGTTATTTTATAACAATTAACCCTCAATCTCACGTTAGCTGTCAATTATAATTTCTCCTTTTTCATTTTTAAAGTAATAAATTACTTCCTTCATTTTATTATTTATTTTATAATACATTTCATACTTTATAAAAAATTAATTAATTAAAATAAAAAAATATTATTTTATCTTTTAATTAATATTTAATTTTTTACTTAATTATAATTAATGATATTTGAATAAATGAAGATATAATTAAAAAATTAATTCAAAAAATATATAAATATTTAAAAATAATATGTAAAATAATATTTAAAAAAGGGTTAGAATAACTATTTATAGAATGGGGGAGTAATAAGTATGTCAACAATGAGAGGGACAGGAGTGACTAGTCCAATTTTCGTACTTCTCTCATCTCAACAGTAATTTCATATTGCAGAAAGCTTTTCCTTTCTTCTTTTCTGGATTAGTAATTCATCCATTAATCTGATAATATCCTAATTACATAAGATTAGTACCCAATTTTGATTCTCCCTAAAATTGATCCATTTATCTGATAATATCTTATTTACAATGCCTCTCATCTACTTTTCTCGCATATCAGAGAATCACGAAGAGTTCTTTTTTGCTCGCGATGCTGCTTCTACTTCAAATAATTCATCCTCGGATTTCATATCAGAATACGAAAAGCTACCTGATTGTCTCAGATCATGCTTAGACTATTGTTCCTTCATTACATTTAAGAACTCTGTAGACAAAGACAAACTTGTTCGGCTTTTGCTGGCCGAAGATTTAGTACCGCAAATATCAGGAAAAATCATGGAGGAAGTAGCAGAAACGATTGTTCAGGATTTAATTTCCCTTGGAATGCTTTGTGAAGAAATGGCACGCGATGTACTAGATGTTGATGACAATTACAAGAATATATGTGCTGTTCAAGTAGAAGAAAAAGATTTTGTTGCTAAAGCTGTAGATTCTCCTGTATTCGCACTAGTATACGATGATGGAAAAGATATTCCTCCTGACTTCCAAGGACTCCAAATTCGTTCGCTGTTCATTACGACTATGGGAAGGCGTTCAGCTGACTCAATAGATCAAGGCCTTTCTCGTACTTACATGGAAACTATTTGTAGATTACAATCCTTAACGGTGTTGGATTTGGAAGGTATCACAGAGTGCCTGCCTGATGACGTAGGAAACATGGTCCATCTCAGGTATTTGAGGTTGCATCAGTTAGGACTAGACGAGTTCCCGCAGACCTTTTCTAATCTTCAAAAATTACAAACTCTAGATATAAGGGGTTGCAGGCTCGGAAATTGGCACGAATTGCCAGTCGAGGCACTAAAAATCAAGCAACTGAGACACCTTTTGATGTCCCATAATATCGGCGATTCTGAAGTAACAGTTCCTGAGGGGTTTGGACAGCTGGAAAACCTTCACACTTGCGATGGTTTATATGGCGGAGGAGGCATTGCTAATGAATTGGGAAACTTAATCCAACTTCGTAAACTTGGTGTTAAGCGCGTGACTAAAGATCATTCTGATGAACTAGTAGCGGCAGTCACGAAAATGACAAATCTGGTTTCCCTGTCATTAGAAGCGGAAGAATCCATCATTAAAGGCAGTCTTATTCCTGAAATGGAAAAGTTTTGTCCTCCGCCACTTCTTCGAGAGCTACGCTTAGTTGGTGGACTAGACAACATTCCCAATTGGCTTTTCTCCATTGAAAACCTGACCACTTTGTCTTTGTCTTTCTCGAGGCTATCGGAAAACCAGATTTCGGTCCTTCAATCTCTTCCGAAACTGAAACGGCTGACTCTGGATAATGCTTCCGATACAAAATACATGAGCAAAGGATTTTGTGATCCAGGCGGTTTCAAGGTGCTTAAATCTCTAGAAATTACATCTACGAATCTACTCGAGTGGAGTGAGATTGTTGAGGGTGCTTTTCCGAGTTTAAGGTTTCTTACTTTTTCTAACTGTTTCAAGTTAAAATTTCTTCCGGAAGGTTTACAGAACGTTTCGACTCTAGAAAGATTGTGTGTACTTCCTGTATATACTGAAATCGCGAGGCGGTTAAATGGGGAAGAGAGCTACAAAATCAAGCACATAAAAGATGTTATACTTTACGAATTCCCAAGCACATTGTTGCAACGGTTTCTCACTATGCCTCATATCATGAATGTGTTAGATTCTGAAAAACAGCTATGATATTCGAGTCATGGGAAGTAAGTATCAGCATATAAACGATGGGGTGATGGGCCGTCGATTTTCGGGTCTAATGCTGTTGTCAAGGATAAGACTATACTTCGTAACCTTGTTGTTCTTTGTTCATGCTTTATTGTATGATGTTCAATACATTTTTTTCACCTGTATTTTGATATTGTGAACTGTGGGAAAAACCACTTAGTGATTCTTTTCTATAGCTGTTAAATAGAATCAAAGAATGCTCTTTCCTATTCCTAATTCTTTAGAAGTGATTCAAACATTTCAACCAAGTGCTGAACACATAGTTTATTTATGTTTTTAAATGGAAAAAATTCACTTTTACATATTAGCAGGTTGTTAGCTGTTGTGGTTGTTAACTTTTATTTTATCTCCTAACCAACTTAAAACAACTATTTAATGGTCAATAAACACCCACTAAGTGTATTTGGGATGACTAATTGAGTTGTTGTGCCTTAATTTCTTCACTGTCAATTTTTAACATCAATTGCAATCTGATATTGGATAAGAAACATTTTTCCTTGGAAATTACCTGGATCAGTATCAAATTAGTTTGTATCCAGCCTTGAATCCCTCTCGTCCACTTTCAGGGGCGAAACTAGGTGATGTGGTGTGGGGTCTATGGACCCCACATTTTTTAAAATAATACTTTAAATTATGTAAGAAATTTTTTTTAACCCATTAAATTATGTTAATGGACCTCATATATTAGGAATTGACTTTTATAAAAGTATTTAATACTAATAATAGATTAGTTTTTTACCTTAATTTTCTTATTTTTTGCACTTAAATTATTCTATTTTTCATGTGAATATATATTTACATATATTCTTATTTTCTTTTGTATATTAATAATTGGACCCCATGAAAAATTAGTCCTGAAATTGCCACTGTCTACTTCTCTCGTATATCGGGGGATAGCGAAGAGTTCTTTTTCACCGAGAAGCCAGAAACAATATCTCAGTCTCCTGATGCTCAGTGGCAGAGGAAGAGGGGGGACAGTGGGGCACGTGCCCCACAGGTCATCAGAAAATAAGGGTAAATATACTGTATAAAGTATATAAAATTATACTATATATTTTTATATATAGTACAATGTACGCAAAGAATAGGTTGTGCCCCCTAGCATTGATGGTCGTTGGTTCCATACCTATCATATGACTTTCCATTTCTTAAATTTGTTAATTTATACTATTATCTTTTATTAGTATTAAAATATAAACTTTTATTTTTATTTTCCTAAAAAAACTTATATTTTTTATTTCTTTCCTAAAAATTTATATAAACTATCATTATTTTAATTGTTTCTACTTTCTCTTTAATTTTTATTGTTTTTCTTATATAATTATTTTATAAATCAATAAAATTTCTTAATATATTATTTGTAGGAAAAAAATTATAGTTCTATTTTATATATTTCTTCATTCATTTTTATTGTTTTTCATTTTTTTTAGTAATTTCAATATTTTGTAAAAGTAATAAATTTCGTTTGAACAATTTCTTATATGTTAACTCTAATCATACGTAGACTTTATAATATTTTGTTTTACAAAACCAACTTATTTCTAGTATTTTGCCCTTACTTTAAGTACAAGGAAAATCATCACTACATGATGAGTGTAACTCGAACCTAAGAGCTCTAGAGGTTACAAATTCAATCTTACCCACTAACTAATTAGATTTTTTTCTTGAATATTAGTTTTGCCATCTAAAAGTGTTACAATATTATTGGTTCCCGCTTTTGCATAAATTAACTACCATTATCATCGTCAGTTTACTGCTATCGTCGCATGTCTCCCTTTGGTTGGAATTGTGCCCCAACAAAGTCCAAATCCTGGCTACGCCACTGCTGATGCTGTTTCTACATCAACAACTTCCTCAGATTTCATATCAGAGTATCAACAACTTCCTGGTTGCCTAAAATCCTGCTTATATTACTGTTCTTTCGTGACCTTTAAGTACTCCATCGACAAAGACAAGCTTGTTCGGCTCTTGCTAACTGTAGAAGGTCTAGTGCCACAAATTCCAGGGAAACTCATTGAGGAAGTAGCAGAAATGATAATTGAGGACTTAATTTATTTTGGAACACTTTATCAAGAGTTGTTAGGAGATGGGATAGAAGTCGATGATAATTATAAGGAGCTATGTCTTCATCAGGTAGACGAAAAAGAATTTTTTTATAAGGCTTCAGATTGTCCTGTATTTGCGCTCATATACGATGATGGAAAAGGTATTCCTCCAAACTTCCAAGGCCTTCAAGTTCATTCTCTATTTGTTATGACTTCGGAAAGGCGGTCAGATAAAACAAAAGATAGAGGTTTTTCTCGAGCCTATATGGAAAATATTTGTAGCTTGGAATCCTTAGTGGTGTTGGATTTGATAGGTATCATAGAGTGTTTGCCTGACGGAGTAGGAAATATGGTTCATCTAAGGTATTTGGGTTTTCATATGTCAGGACTTGATGAGTTCCCCCCGAGTTTGTTTAATCTTCAGGAATTGTCGACTCTTGATGTAAGGCATTGCAGACTTGGAAAGTGGCACGAATTGCCTGTTCATGTATTAAAAATGGAACAGTTGAGGCACCTCTGGATGTCCCATGATGTTAATAATTGTGAAATTACAGTTCCAAAGGGCTTTTGAACAATGAAAAATCTTCTCACTTGCGATGGTGTTTACAGTGGAGGAGGCACAGCTAAGGAACTAGGAGACTTAACCGAACTTCGCAAACTAGGTGTTTATCGTGTGGCCGATGATCATTCTGATGAACTAGCAGAAGCAATCATGAAGATGACGAATCTCGTATTCCTATCATTAAGAGCGGAAGGAGGTCTTTTTTATTAGCTATTTCCTGAAACGGAACAATTTTCTCCACCGCCACTTCTTCGAGAGCTACGCTTATATGGTGGACTAGTTGACATTCCTAGCTGGTTCTTGGCCATTGAAAACCTGACCACTTTGTCTTTGTCTTTGTCTTTCGTGAGGCTTTTGGAAAACCAGATTTCGGTCCTGCAGCGTTTTCCGAAACTGAAACATCTGACATTGTGGAATGCTTGTGATGCAAGATACATTAGTAAAGGATTTTGCGATGCAGGTGGTTTTAAGGAGCTTGAAACTCTCGTAATGCATCGCTGACTCTAGTGGAATGGGGTGAGATTGTAGATGGCTCTTTTCCAAGTTTACGGGTCCTAATTTTTCGTAAATGTGTAAAGCTGAAGTTTCTTCCAGATGGTTTGCAAAACATTTCTACTCTTCGGCAATTGTGTTTAGTCCCTGTATATAATGATAGTGCGAAACGATTGAATGGTGAAGAGAACTACAAGATCAAGCACACTGAAAACTTCATATTTCAGCAACTATAGTTATATGATGGAATTTCAGCAAAGATGTAACTGCTATACTTTTTCGCTTAAAAGCGGGATGCTTCACATTTTTTACAATTTTAAATGATTTATTTTCTTTTACTTAATTAGACATCATATTGTGAATTTTTGTTTTTACTGAATAATAGTGAAGAAGTTTATACATTGCTATGGAAACAGTTGCTACTTGCTATTAAAAAATGAGAAGACATTGCTGAGCTGATTGTATATATGTGTTGCCTGCCTTAGCTTTCCGAGACGAAACCCTGCAGGCCGACCTCTTTAATCTGATTGATTTTGTAATTCGCTCGGTAATTGGTAAAGCCGGACCTCTTTAATGTGCTTGATTTTGTAATTCTCTGCGCCATACAAGCGTCTTCCAATGTCGGTATACATGGGAAATATACACAAATGTTCTAGAGTGGAAATGTTCTGCAAACCATCTGGAAGTCTAGAGTGGAAATGTTCTGCAAACCATCTGGAAGAAACTTCAGCTCCACACAGTTACGGAAAATTAGAACCCGTAAACTTGGAAAAGCGCCATCTACAATCTCACCCCACTCCACAAGATACCTAGATGCAATTTCGAGAGTTTCAAGCTCCTTGAAACCACCTGCATTGCAGAATCCTTTACTAATGTACTTTGCACCACAAGCATTCCACAAAGTCAGATGTTTCAGTTTTGGGAGCCTCTGAAGGACCGGAACCTGGTTTTCCAAAAGCCTCGAGAAAGTCAAAGATAAAGTGATCAGGTTTTCAATGGCGAAGAACCAGCTTGGAATGTCAGCTAGTCCACCATATAAGTGTAGCTCTTGAAGAAGTGGCGGTGGAGAAAATAATTCCATTTCAGGAAACAATGTATATTCGAATACGCTTTCTTCCGCTCTTAATGATAAGGATACAAGATTTGTCATCTTTGTTATTGCTTCTGCTAGTTCATCAGAATGATCGTCGACCACACGATAAACACCGAGTTTACGAAGTTGGATCAAGTTTCCCAATTCATTAGCAATGCCTTCTCCACCATATACGCCATCACAAGTGTGAAGGTTTTCGAGTTTCCCGAACCCCTTCGGAACTGTGACTTCGCAATCGTTGTCACTGTGGGACATAAATAAGTGTCTTAGTTGTCCTAATTTCAGTGCCTCAACTGGCAATTCATGCCAATTTCCGAGTCTACAACCTCTTATATCCAGTGTTTGCAAATTCTGAAGATTAAAAAAAGCCGGGGGAAACTCGTCTAGTCGTGATAGAGACAAGCTCAAATACCTGAGATGAGCCAAGTTTCCAATTTCGTTAGGCAAACACTCTATCGTTCCTCGTAAATCCAAAACTATTAAGGATTGTAATTTACAAACACTTCCCATATAGGCCCTCGAAAGGCCTTGATCTTTTGAGTCACCTGACCGCCTTTCCAAAGCCGTGATAAAGAGTGAATGGACATTAAGGCCTTGAAAGTTGGGAGGAACATTCTTCCCATCATCGTCTATGATTGCAAATACAGGAGAATCTGCAGCCTTAGCAACAAAGTCTTTTTCTTCAACCCGAACAAGACATAGATTCTAGTAATTGTCATCAACTTCTAGTCCATCATGGTCTAGGATTTCTTGACAAAGCATTCCACGGGAAGTTAAATCCTGAAGGATTGTTTCTGCTACTTCCTCCATGATTTTGCCTGCTACTTGTGGTACTAAACCTTCGGCAAGCAAAAGCCGAACAAGTCTGTCTTTGCCTACCGAGTACTTGAAGGTGATGAAGGCACAATAGTCTAAGCATGATTTGAGGCAATCAGAAAGCTTTTCGTATTCTGATATGGAATCTGAGGATGAATTATTTGAAGTAGGAGCAGCATCGCGAGCAAAAAAGAGCTCTTGGCGATTCTCTGATACGCGAGAAAAGTAGATGAGAGGCATGGTATATAGGATATTATAATATCAATGGATCAATTTAAGGCTGAATTAAAATTTGGTACTAATCTTATGAAATTAAGAAGAAAGGAAAAGCTTTCTGTAATATGCAATTAATGTTGAGATGAGAAAAGTATGAATATTGGACTAGTCACTCCTGTCCCTCTCATTGTTGACATAGTTTACTTCATAATTATTAAATTTATTATCTTGAAAATGGAAATGGAAAAAATATAATTGACCTGTCCTGGAGTAGAATTGTCCCGGCCTAGGACTTGGTTGTTGTTTTAAAGTGGCGAAACTTAAGACACAACTTAGTCTTACCGTGTTGGGTTGGGACCACTCCCAACCCATCTATGCATTTTTCAAAATCAGCTGCCACCAGGTTTGACTATTGTATTAATGGGGAACATCTAAAGTATAAGATATTCATTTCTATCTATTCCTCTCTTTCTTCAATAATGTCATGATATTTAATTATTAGGACCTTGCACAAATGAGATGCTTTGTACACCGGGCTATTTGACAAGGATGCGTTATTTCATTTCTTACTGTTTTAAATGATTTAGTTTATTTTACTTATCACATATCATATTATCAAGTAGACGCTAGTCGGGTGGTCGGGATTTCGAATATTTAGGCGGGACCTAGGCGGCGCCTAGGCGGATTTGCAAATTTTTTATTTTTATAATTATTAATAGATAAAAGTATAAATTCAACTAAGAAATTAATTATAATACAATACTATTTTACAAAAAATATAGTTTAGCATATGAAAACACAAATCTTAGTTAATTTTTTTTGCATAAAAATACATCAACATTAAAATCAATTCCTTAAAAACAAATATCCTCACTAATTTTTTTTGTAGTTTATAGCATACTATTTCTCGGTTTGGGATTCAAAATGAAAATTGTATGGTGAGAATATTTTATTGTACATTAGTTTTATCAACCGTGCTACCTTTTTTTAATTAAAAAAATTAAACTATAATTATTATAGGTATCAATATCTTAAAAATTGGGAGAAAAATCGGACTATGCGGTGCCTAGGCGGCAATATGTCGGTCTAACGCCTGATAGTGCCCGAGGAATGAAAAGTCGGGCAGCAAGCTTCAAAATAGCGCTTAGGCGAGGCCTAGACAAAGCTAGGCGGGGAGTTTTAAGACACTGCATATTATGAATTTTTGTTTTTATTGAATTATCAATAAATTTATACATTTTTTTAATGAAGCGAAGGGCGTAGTATACCGGACTCGAGTACTATCAAAGAAAAACAAAAAGCCTATAAAATAAGAAACGAAAAAAAGAAAATGCCAAACAATCATTCGGCGACAGAAAGTCATACACTCCTAAGCAAGGAGAATATTTATTAGGTAATTGGCGTTTATATTTAGCTTGTTATCTATCTAGCCACTGATGTTTTTCTTTCTTTTAATGACAAACGGCTTCTATGGGATAAGTTCTCCATCTTCACGAGGTCGACATAAAATTGAAGTATATACAATTGTAATAGAGTTGAAATATATACAATCATCTGCCATCGATAACTATAGTTGGTGAAATATGAAGCTTTTAATGTGCTTGATCTTGTGGATCTCTTCACCATTCAAGCGTTTCGCAATATCATTATACACAGGGAATAAATACAATTGTCGAAGAGTAGAAATGTTTTGCAAACCGTCTGGAAGAAACTTCAGCTGTAAACAATTACGAAAAATTAGAACCCGTAACTTTGGAAAAGCGCCATCTACAATCTCACCCCACTCCACAAGATTCCTAGATGCAATGTTGAGAGTTTTAAGCTCCTGGAAACCACCTGCATCGCAAAATCCTTTACTAATGTATTTTGCATCACAAGCATTCCACAAAGTCAAATATTTCAGTTTCGGAAAACGCTGGAGGACCCAAATCTGGTCTTCCAGAAGCCTCGAGAATGACAAAGTCAACGTGGTCAGGTTTTCAATGGCGAAGAACCAGCTAGGAATGTCAACTAGTCCACCAAATAAGTGTAACTCTTGAAGAAGTGGCGGTGGAGAAAATTGTTCCATTCCAGGGAATAGTGTACCTGCCGGAAAGTAACAGCATAAAGTAGTTTTTGGGACACATATCATTCATGCAGTGAGAAGGGACCAAGGGACCCGGTCCATTGTATAATTTTCCCTAGCTCAACTACTAAATAAAAAACTTATTTTATTAAAAACTAAGTTAACCACTCATTACACTAATTAATTTAAAACACCTAATATGACATTATTAAAATATTTTAGGCTTTAAATTCAACGGTACCTTCAAAAATGTTTCCTTCTGCTTCTAATGATAGGGAGATCAGATTTTTCATTTTCATGATTGCTGCTACAAGTTCATCAGAATGATCATGGGCCACACGATTAACACCGAGTTTACGAAGTTGGATTAAGTTTCCCAATTCATTAGCAATTCCTCCTCCGCCATATACGCCATCACAAGTGTGAAGGTTATCGAGTTTTCCGAACCCCTTCGGAACTGTGACTTCACAATTGTTTTCACTGTGGGACATCAACAAGTGTTTCAATTGCTTAAATTTCAGTGCCTCGACAGGCAATTCATGCCACTTTCCGAGTCTACAATATCTTATATCCAGAGTTTGCAAATCCTGAAGATGAAAAAAACTCGGGGGAAACTCGTCTAGTCCTGAATGCTTCAAGCTCAAATACCTGAGATGAACCAAGTTTCCAACTTCATCTGGCAACCACTCTATGATACCGATCAAATCCAATACCGTTAAGGATTGTAATTTGCAAATACTTTCCATATAGGCTCGAGAAAGTCCTCCTTTTTTTTTACCTGACCGCCTTTCTAAAGTCGTAAGAAAAAGAGAATGAACAAGAAGGCCATGGAAGTTGGGAGGAATACCTTTTCCATCATCGTATACGAGTGCAAATACATGAGAATCTGAAGCATTACCGAAAAATTCATTTTCATCTACCTCATGAAGACATAGCTCCTTATAATTATCATCGACTTTTAGCTCGCCACCTGACAACAATTTATAAAGCATTTTAAGACAAATTAGATCATCAATAATCATTTCTGCTACTTCCTCAATGAGTTTCCCTGGTATTTGTGGTACTAGACCTTCGACAGCTAGCAAGAGCCGAACAAGCTTGTCTTTGTCGATGGAGTACTTAAAGGTCACGAAAGAACAGTAATCTAAGCAGGATTTGATACAATCAGGAAGTTTTTGATATTTTGATCTGAATTTTGAGGAATTTGTTGATGTGGAAACAACATCATGAGATTGATATATTGTAGTTTTTGGCTTCTCGGTGAAAAAGAACTCTTCGCGATCCCCCGATATACGAGAAAAGTAGATGAGAGGCATTGTAGATAGGATATCAATTCAATGCTGAATACAAAGTAATTTGATACTGATCAAGGCAATATCCAGGGAAAAATAATATTTCTGAATATGCAATTTATGTTTGAAAATGGCAGTGAAGAAATTAAGACACAATAACTAATTAGTCATACGGTGTGGGGTTGGGACAATTTAATGTGTTTACTTATGAACATGAAACAATTGTTTTCGTTATTTGGAAAATAAAGAATTACAAACAACAAATCATCAAAAAAATCAAACACTGTAATAGCTTATTGTAACATATAAACCAAATGGACCCTCATATTTGACCTCAAAATTACTTTATGCTTTTTTGGTATTATTGGAATATATTATGTATTTTGTAATTAACAGCAAAGATTCTTCCAAATCAATTCACTTTCTTATTGACTTCAGCAGCGGCTGTAAATGTATTTTCTAATTTCTCGGAAAATATGAATGTTGTGGAAAGATTTAAATATATTCTTCAAAGTCAACAGCCACGCGGTTTGACAAATAATGCATTGTTTAAAGTGCCTGTGAATGGTACAATGACTTTTTATTTTTTTTAAGTAAAGATTATTTTGCTCTCCAGCGCCATTGAATTGTGGGGTAAAATATTATCGATAGAGGCAAAGTAAGCAAGATAAAGACCAACTCGGCATAGAAAAAGCCTTATTTAATGATGTAGGAAATATATACTTATTTGGACCCTACGTGAATGGTGCACCCATGCCAGAGGGTCAGGTGCACAGAGGCGCGCGTCCGGGGGACTTGAGGCGCATGTAGAAAAAAGTGCAATAAATATTAGTTCCTACCAAAAACAAACCTTCATTTTTATGTTGAGGCGCGTCCGAGGCACAAAAGGAGCGTCCTGAGGTGCATAAGGCGCACGCCTGATGAACCGCGCCCCACCTGATCCTCCAAGAGGCGTTGGCCCTTGAGCCTCAAGCGCCTTGCGCCTGAGGCGCCCCCGTAACAACTATGGGTGCACCGCAGTTGTTAGGTGATTGTATAAAAGTTGATGAGGAAATAGTATGTTCATGTTATTCTTTTTCTTGGGAAAAAGGGGCTTAGTTATTCTTTTTTGATACTTGACTATATATGCCACACTTTATGTATCTTGCATCTGAATAGTTGCAAAAAGAATTTTCTACATGAGGAAATAGTATGTTCATGTTATGTCCTAATGTTGAAATAAATTAACGTGAACAAGTTGGATTTCGTTACTGCGTTTCTAATTTCAAAACATAGCTTATGTCGCAGAATTTCTATTTGGAGTCTTTGAACATTATATTGATTTCAAAAGCCAAACTGTAAGATGCCAAGATTTCCCAAAAATGAAATTACTAGGACATCAAACATAATTGTTAACAAAAAAAACATGTAATGTCATTTTCAAGAAAACAATTTTTATAAGGTCTAATGACGAAGTATCTTGTCATCAATCTCATCGACACCAAGTCAACTCTTCTTTGTTTGCTAGAAAACCTGGATTTATTACCCAGTAAGTTCAAGTTGATTAATTTAATAATGACCCTACGGATCAATCAAAGAACAAACTACAACTATAATTTATAGTCTTTTACTAAAGAAGCAACCATACAAACAAGCTTAAGAAGTTAAAACAGAAAGAAGATTAAAAATGGCAGACGAGCTAGTTGGCGTTTCTCATGACCTTATATCACTACTCTCCTCCAAAGACAGGGACTTTCTGATAAAAAACAATGGGGATCAGGTAATTTTTCTAATAAATTGAGATTGTTCATATAGTGTTTTTAGGGGCTACTTTTTTTTTGCAAACAAAGTAGTAACAATCTAATTTCTTGAAATTCAAATCTCGAATATTATTAAAAAAAATCTGATACCTGTAGGTAAAAGTTAGCAACTTGGTTGGGAAAATTGTGGGATTATATTTCTCAGGCTCATGGTGCCGACCGTGTAGGAATTTCACCCCGAACTTGGTCGAAGCCTTCGAGGAACTTTCACAGAGAGGCGATTTCGAAGTAGTTTTCATTTCTTCTGATAGAGATGAGGAATCTTTTAAATCTTATTTCTCCAAAATGCCTTGGCTTTCGATCCCGTATTCTGATGAGGAAACCCGAAAGCAACTTAAGGAGTTGTTTAAGGTGAGAGGGATTCCTTGCCTTGTTTTTATTGATGGTAATGGTATGGTTTGTTGTGATCAAGGGGTGAAGATGATAAGGGACTATGGCAAAGAGGGTTACCCTTTTTCCCAAGAAAAAGTTGACTTTTTCAGGATGGAAGAAGAGAATGCTAAGAAGAATCAGACACTTAGTTCGGTCTTAGTTTCGAGCTCTCGCGATTTTCTGATTTCAAAGGATGGAGATAAGGTAGATATATGTTGTTATAAGTACTCGAGTTTTTGTGATTATTTGTAGCATAACTTGAATTTGAAATATTTACTGCTTTCTTTTTGCCAAGGCCACACTAAGAAACACTATCTTTAGTGGCGAAATTAAATTGTCACAAAAAGTAGTAATTTGTGGCATGTAATATATTCGCCACACATAATAACTTTTAGTGGCAACTCTCATTTCGCCATATTTTGTAATATACTTGTCACTAAAAGGTTTATGTTTGAGAAGCAGATCATATGAATTCAGGATTTGGGGATTTTAACGTGTATTTGGTTTTGTTTCATTTGGGTCCCTGAATTGACTTTTATTTTTTTATTTTAACCCACATTCTTACACCGTTAATAAAAGGACCATATAAGAAACGGAACTAAAATCACAGAGACTAATAAGGTAACAAGTATACCACAGGGACATAAAGGATAAATAGATTATAGCACATGGACTAATTAGGGGGTTTTGCCAAACATCTCATAGAGGTGAAAATTTGAAATTCGCATCAATTGGTACATTTTACAGTGCGAAAATACAAAAATTGCCACTAAAACATATGAAATTATGGCGAAATAAAACTTCGCCGCAAAAAGTTGTAGTGGCAAAATATTACTTTAGCGACAAAATTTTCCCTGAGTGAAATTTCTTCTAGTGAGGATTCTATATTTGAAGAACTTCTTTTGAATTGGCAGGTTCATGTGTCTGAGCTTGAAGGGAAAATGGTTGGCTTGTATTTTACAATGAGTACTCATCCACCATGCCTTGAGTTTACTCCAAAGCTCGAGGGGATATACAAAAAACTCAAGGAAAATGGAGAGAAGATTGAGATAGTGTGGATATCGTTAGATTATGACGAAAAGGACTTCAAAGAAGGCCTTGAAAAGATCCCATGGTTAGCATTGCCATTTGAGGACAAGAGCCGCGAAAAACTAGCACGCTATTTTGAGCTTAATACTCTTCCATTTCTTGTCATAATTGGAGAAGATGGTAAAACTATGCATCAAAATGTAGCTGAACTCGTTGACGATAATGGGATCACTGCCTATCCCTTTACACCCGAGAAGCTTGTTGAGCTTGCCGAGAATGACAAGGCAAGAAATGAAGCACAAACACTCGAGTCTGTTCTAGTTCATGGTGATAAAGATTTCGTCTTCGAAAAGAGCGGTTCACAGGTAAAATAAATCCTACTATACCATGCTGATTTTTTTCATTGATCTTTGGCTAAATACGTCTTTACTCGTCTGAACTAGGCTCAAAAGGCAAACTGCCCCCATAAACTTGGCAAAATGCATGCTCGAATTTGCACCCTGAATGCTACGTATCAATTTGTGATTGATTTGAATTTTCAAAGATGTCCTGTTTTTCTCCCTCCCTGAAATTGGCCTGAATGGCCTACTGCCCTTGAACTTTCCAAAGTTTCTCATAGCTCCATGAACTTGACAAAAGCATAGCAATTTGCCCTTGAATTCTACGTGTCAATTTGTGATTGGTTTGAGTTTTCAAAGATGACAATTTGTTTATTTTCTCTCTCCAATTAAAAGCTAATGTGTGGCGTTTACGAGCAAACAGACGCATTATTGTCATGTTCAAGATTAAGAGAAACTTCAAAATGTTGGTTATTTGGGTCAAGTTTAGATGTATTTAACCTTAATCCTTGGATATAACATCAAATTTGTATACGGTTGAAAAGGTGCGAGTGAACGAGCTAGTTGGGAAGAACATTCTGCTATATTTCTCAGCGAAGTGGTGCCCGCCCTGCCGAGCTTTTTTACCAAAGTTGATTGAAATATACCATGATATCAAGGCAAAAGACAAAGGATTTGAGGTGATTTTCATATCAGGCGACAAAGACCAGTCCTCTTTTGATGAATTCTATGCAGATATGCCATGGTTAGCCCTGCCATTTGGCGATGAGAGGATTTCAATCCTGCAAAGGAAATTCAAGGTTAAAAGCATACCAGCAGCCATAGCTATCAGCCCAAATGGGCCAACTCTCACAAAGGAAGCCAAAGAACACCTAACAGCATATGGGGCTGATGCATATCCATTCACTGAACATCACCTGAAGCAATTGGCAGAGAAGATGGAGACAATTGCAAAGGGTTGACAAATAAATAAATTTGATTTTTAAAATGGATATTTAAGAACATATATTGTATGGTCTATTCTGAATTTTATTGTTGCTTTGACTCTGTCTCCTTGTATGCTTTTTTTTTTTATATAATATTTGAGTCCGATTATTCTGAATTTTATGTATTTTGATAATGTTTGGGACTTTATTGTTGGGAGGTTGACTTTCATATTTGAGTTTAATTATTAAGGTTGTTTTCTTTCGATGTGTGCCTACAAAAGTACTTTTCCTTGTAAATAATACATAAGCCTTAGAGTAGAGATAACTAAGTTAAACCACTAGCCTTAGTGGCCACCATATTACTAGAAAAAAATCAGTAAGCATGGGGGTTGTGAACAAAATTAGTAAATAAGTGTCTCATATTACTAAAAAAAAAGATAACTAAGTAAAATGGTTTGAATACTTTTTTTTATTGTTCATCTGATTCATCGGAGCTTTACTTCGACTACGTTCAGATCCGAGCCGAGTCGCACACCTGATTCTGGTGGGTGAGTCTCCCAATAAGGATTTTATGTATTCACCAGGACTCGAACTCGAGACTTTGCTTAAGCGATACCAAGTCGTTTACCGCTTGGACCAAGTACTTAATAACACCAAACTTAATTGGTGTTTATAATTTTAATTATATTTGAAAGAAATTCATCTATTTTATTATTACTTACTCAATAAAATGATGATCACAAATTGTGAATAACTTCAATATATTTTGGAGGTCAATTTGAAATAAGAATTTAGTTCTAATAGGGTGTTTTTCATTACTTAATTATAAGTTGTTCATTTATACACACTTTTTAACTTATCAATACTAATTTTCTTTTACTTGGCTTATATTTTAACTTATAAGTAAACATCTTTTTGTAGCTTATAACAACTTAAAAGTTTGATCGGGTATCAGACAGAATATATCTCATCTGATTGTATTGTGTAGACCAAAAATTTTTCTTCTCTACATGTTATTTAGACCTTTAAATATATAAATTAATTTAATAAATAGTTCAAAATGTCTATAAATACTTATAAATCAAGTTAAAAGTTCCACAACCTAGCTAGTCTTGAATCTCACATACATACATACATATATATATATATATATATATATATATATATATATATATATAGTTTATAAAAAATAAGTTAATCCTTTTCTATATTTATTTTTTATGAAGTAACCACTCTTTTATTCTTCATAATCATCGGATCCAATAATCATGAATAACATTCGAATTCAATATATAAATTCAAATGCAAACATTCAAATTCAATATATAAATAAATATAAAATTTTGATACTCTTGAAGAGTAATAAATTATTATGACAATAATAACAAAAGCTAAGAAGTTGACATGTATTCTTATTGGATGAGACCACCATTTGACAAGATGAGCAGGTACACATGATAATTCCCCATCACCGCAGATTAGCGCCAGATACGGTCCTTTAACTGGTAGGAAGTAGAAAGTTGTGGCGTAGGGTCAAAAAGCTCGCTTTTCTTTTCTAATAGCGTCTTCCCTTCACTTTCACCAATCCCAATTGCGCTTCCATGGATGAAATTCACGTGCTGCCTCCCCCCTCCCAGTGCTCATCAACATAACTACAGCTTAGATACGGAGCATAGGGTAGATATTCCGGTAATTTAAAGGATATCTTGTTATTTAGATCCCATCTTTGTGGTAATTGATTCCTTTTCTCTGATTCTTTACCTTTTTTAGCTGCTTTTCTCGATTTTATTCGTATTTTATCTTATCTTTGAGTTTTGGTCTAGCTTTGTCTTTTAATTCTGTTTGGTAGGTAGCGCATTTGCTTGTTTTATGGATATGTCTCTGAATCGTCACCCGATTTCATGGAGATATAACAACTTAGCTTTGAATCTCAACTAGTTGATTTATATACGAAATTAAGTGTTTTTGGCTTTAAACCGGAGATATTAGAGTTTGTTAGATGCCTGTACCTGACAAATTTTCTTTTTATTGAATTTTTAACCGATAGTTCCTGTTTTGCCTACCTAATGTGCTCCTAGATTTAACAAATTTATCTGTTATTGAATTGTGATTTTCTGGTCTTTGCAGAGTTTGATTTGTTGCTTTGAGTCATAGACCAGAATTTGAACTTCTTTACTGGTAACTAGTTCATACTTGATTCTTCCCCTGCATTGTATTTGCTCTCTAATACTAAAATGGATTTTTGAGATATTGGTTCAAAACAATTTGATGCATAGAGTGTTTGATTGAAGACTGAATGTAATGTTAATTAGGTTTCTTGTTTCCTCTGCTTCAGGATTCAATGGGCGAGTTAGATGGTAAAGGGTCAAGCATGGGAACTCCCAATAACATGAGGAATGGAAGCAAAAAGGCATTCGATCCATCGTTTCTTGTTCAGCTGCCAAACAAGCTTCAAAATTGTATAAAGGTGAGTTAGTTCACTTAAACACTGCATATAGTGAATCGTTAGATATCTTGGATAAATGAATTCGAATTTTTTTTAATTGAATTTTTTTACAGACGCAACTCAGGAAATTAGCTAAAGATAATGAAAGAGTTATTGCAATGAGAAAGGAAAAAGGGAGATCTACTGCCTTGAATATTGATCTGGAGAAGCAGTTAGAAAGTTGGAGACAAAATCCATCATGGAAGGACCAAGCCCCACAAATAAAAGTGAGAATACGTTCGGGTGCTAAACGATGATGTTTTATACCGATTTGTATATCTTTTTATTACAGCAATGTACTTGGGGTTGATGTTATTTTTGGCAGGTCAGTGTACCAAAAGGTTCTCTATGCAATCTCAGTGTAAATTTCGATGTTGGTTTGCCTCCAGATGCAATATACAATATTGTGATTGACCCGGATAATAGGAGAGTTTTTAAAAACATCAAGGTAAATTGCAAGTATGCTATGTGTATCCATTCATATTATTTAATTACTTAGTTTTGATTTTTGAATGAGTATTTGGGAAGTTAGCATATTTCATCAGAGCTCTACTCTGATTCGAGGAAAAAACTACTTTTCTTTTCAGGAAGTCATATCTAGGAAAGTTGTCCTTGATGAAGGTCACAGGCAATTGGTAGAATTAGAACAAGCAGCCATATGGAAATTTCTATGGTGGTCGGGGACGATATCTGTTCATGTTTTAGTTGATCAGAACAGAAAAGACCTTACGGTAAGGAACTAAAGATTAGCAATATGCATATCACTTTATGATATTGGTGTGTGACAATTTAGCATTAGCTGGTGAAATCCTTTTTGGAGTTCTTTCATACTTAAAATCCCTCCTTCGCTGCTCAATGGTTGCTCTTAACTTTTATATGATTCTTTCGCTCATCTTTTATCAATTGCTACCTGAGTCCTGTGATTTTTTTCCCGACGTCTTATTCAGAAGGCCTAATACATCATGACACCCCTTAACTTCTTGTCCCTGAACGCCCATTTACCCTCTGAACTTTCAACTGTGCCAATAACCCCTTGAACTTGTTTAAAGTGCACCTCATGCTACGTATCAGCTTCTAGTTTTGGGGAGAAAAAACAGAAAAATGATGTCTTTGAAAAGCCAAACCTACAAGAAGCTGACACGTGACACGTGGCGTTCAAGGGCAAACTGTTGCATTTTCTTCAAGCAGGGGGGTAATTGGAACTTTTGATAGAATAGGGGGCAAATGGACGTTTAGGGCGAAGTTCAGGGGAGTCTCGATTCATTAGGCCTATTCAGAAACCAACATGTGTGATATTTGTAACAGGTAGTGGTTTAATAAAACATATGGTGATTGTATCATATATGATAATTGATTTACAGATGAAATTCAAGCAATTGAAAACCGGTTTCATGAAACAATTCGAAGGATGCTGGAGAGTAGAACCAGTGTTTGTTGACGAAAGCCTCTGCTATCCATTCAAACCGAAAACATGGGAAGAGTATTGTTCATGTACAGGTGGCAAAGGAAGGATAGGATCAAGAGTGAGCTTGGAGCAATTAATCCAGCCAGCAATAGTTCCACCGCCACCCATTTCGTGGTATCTAAGGGGAATCACCACTAAAACTACCGAAATGATTGCATACGATCTGCTCGCTGAATCTGCCAGAATTCGAGGAGATTTTACTCCCCCAACAGACGATTGCACTAGCCCATATGATGAACAACAAAATAACAAATCATCTAACATTAAAGAGAGATGGGCACAACACAGGGGGAATGCAAAGAAGCATAGTAGAAGGCTGTCGACTGCTTAATTGTGTTGTATTTGTGTATTTATATATTTATATATTTATACTTAGGTTTCGATGTTTTCTGCAATCATTCTTCAACTGTTTCGTTGTATACCTAAGTACCCAACTCTAGTTTATTAGCCCGCCTTGTGTTCAGTGTTGTCTTGGCTGTTTTGTGTTCAGTGTTAGACGAAGAGGGTCCATTTGGTTCACAGCCTCTTATAGACAGATTTTACCATATATACAACCAAAATTACAAAACATCTGTCTTTACTTGGATGAAATCAAAGTTAAGAATTTTGTACGATGGCAAAGCTTGGCCTAGAAGTCACAGGTTCGAGTCCACATTCGGGTAGGGTGGGGTAGGATTTTTCTTTATTATTATTGTAAGCTCGATGAGACGGAGATCTATGGAATTTTTTTAACCGAAGTTTGTTTATATTATGTGCATATAATCATCAGTTAAAAAATCTTTTAGGTCTCTTAATGTGAATAAATATCTACTGAACACATGATCAATATGAAGACTCCAGCACAGAAAATGAAAGATCACTATTAAACCGAAACACAGTATTCGTATAACTTACAACATTATATGGACATGTATGGCAAACAACATATCGAAGTCAAAGGGTTTATGTTGACCATTATCTTTCACTATATAGCAACACTTCTGCTATCAATCCTATAAGAATCCTAATTTCGTGGTGTCAGTCGTGTTTCAACTACAATACATGTGCTACATTTTAGACTTACCTGCTATAGGGTACTGATTATCTCCATCTCAAGTGGACAAGAGACTGCTAAGATGAGTAGACACTGCACTGTATATCATCATTCTCGTTCAAGTTCCCATTTAACGGGTTATCGTTTGTATCTGCACCATTTAGTTGCTTCACATCTTGATCGACCACCGAGTCACCGAGGTTGTGCTTTTGTATAGCTATAAAATGCGCCTAATGCTCCCAGAAATCCTTCATGGTTTAAGAACATTGCTTTTGCCTCGCCTTTGGACCTTCACAAACCCAAAAGAAAGACAAAAGTTAGGCGTATCTTACCAGGAAGGAATTTATAACATTGCGGATAAAGAAAAATAAACACATCACAGGATTCACAGCAATTTCATTTTCAAAGATTGGTGCTTTGAATTTCTTTGCTTTTTGTCTACCACAATTAAGTACCGAGAATTCCTTCATATTATTACCAGAAATGAACTGCAACAGATATTGTATCCATGGTGTAAGCATGACCTCGAATGAAAAATCCCCCGAAGAATATCCTTTTTAGGCCAAATCGGAGTGCATTCAAGTAAGATATCTGAAGGACACAAAAAGAAATTAGGCTACAAGAAAGACTACACATAGTGATGATCTATGAGTTTATATTAATCAAATAGGCCTAAACAATCTCATAAGAAAAAGGCCAAACACATATATTGCCCCTCGAACTTGACACTAAAATTTACATGCCACCCCCAACTTTCAAGTGTTACACTATACCCCGTTGGTAAAACTGATACAATTTGCCACCCTCAATGCCACGTGTCAGTTTCTGGTTGGTTCGACTTTTCAAAGATGTCATTTTTCTAGTTTTTCTTTCTAAAATCAGAAGTTGACACGTGGCACTGAGGGGGGCAAACTGTATTAATTTTGCCAAGTTCGGGGGTAATGTATTATGCATTTGGTCTAAAAAAAAGATGCAGAAGCATATGTTCTCAAACTAATTTATTGTTTTGTGCTCCAATATAGTTTCAAGCTCGTTTTCCCTGAAAGTTACCTGTCCAATATTATTTGAAATCATTCGAAGAAGAGAACGGCAATGTCTTCAGGTTTACAGTCTTCGAGCTCTTTATTGTCAGAAATGGCCTTCCCAAAACTTGAAGCAATTGCAGTTGATGTAAGACCAATCTACAACAGTAATAAAAACACAGTAATGAGAGAAATAAAAGTGAAGCAAGATCTTACATAATCCCAGGTAAAACTCCGAAATGACAAGTTACTGGCAACGCCACACAGGGACACAAAGATACCTTAAAATAATCTGTTCCACCATAAATGTCTCCAACAAGCATGTCTATGACTCGGTTATTTCCCTTGTGACTCAGCTCCAACAACTCATCAAAACTGAGAGAAAATGACATTCACATTCCCTAGTGAGAAACTATGCAGTGGGGGACAACTATTATAGTATTATTGAAAGAGGAGGAATTTTCAAATTACCTCTTGCATTTTGTTAATAACTTTCCCAAACCCCAAAAAGTGCCACCTCCAACGTTTGTTCCACTAACTCGCTCGTATTTACCATATCCATCTACCTTTATAACCAAATATCTGATTATCAAATCAAACTTAAAGGTTTAGACTTTGCATGTACGTTAAAAATTGGCTTAATGCACCCCTGACTTTAAAGTGGATCCTAAACACATGATGCCACTCTAAACTTTCAACAGTTCCTATTACCCTTTGAAATTGTAAAAAATGCACCAATTTTCCTCTTGAACGACATGTGTCGCCTTTTGATTGGTTTGACTTTTCTAGAATACGAGGGCATTGAGAGGTAAACTAATACACTTTTTGTAAGTTTAGGGTGACATCAAACATTTAGGACCGACTTTGGGGGTCATGATGGATTTAGAATTGAAAATAGTTCTGACGAAAATAAATAATCTGAAATGAATACCTTGATCATACTAACACCAGATCCAATATTCACAAGCAGATAGGGGTACAGATCATTATGGTCAATTTGCACAAATTCCTTCTCACCAATTATATATGTATACGCTTCATGATGAAATGCCTACACCAAAAGCAACTACAATTAGGAATAGGACCGTGTAAGACAAACAAGAACAAAAGAAAGCACAAGGAACAAAGTCTAATTTCGATTGAACAAACAAAATGGCCAAATACATTTTTACCCGCCTGAACTTGGCTAAAAGGCCTATACTGCCCCCCTGAAACTTTCTAGAGCACCTTGGCAAAAGTGCCCCCTGAGCGCCAGGCGCCAGCTTTTGATTGGAGAGAGAAATCTAGAATAATGACATATTTGAAAAGTCAAACCAAACAGAAATTGACACTTGACGTTCAAGTGACAAATTGGTGCACTTTGGCCTAATTCAGAGCTAAGAGAAACTTTGAAAAGTTCAGGGACAATACTCCATTTGGGCCAAGTTCGGGCAGGTAAAGATGTATTTCGCCGAACAAAACCAGAAGGGCTAACAAAAGGTAGGAAGCACTATTATAAACAACAGAAATCCCATAACCAGCTAACGTCAAAATCCTCACCTTAAGTAAAAAATTTGCTCCTTCCACAAGACAGTCCATTTCATCTTCTTTGTCGAGACTAACACCAAGCTTTTCTTCAAAAAGATCAGAGTAAACTTGTTAGCCCCACCACCTGTGGCCTTCACAAAATAACGAGTTAAAAGATTGCATACTTTTTTGTTGCATGTTATAAGCTGAGGAAAATTTGAGATAAAAAAAAGATGTTTTACTGCAAAAGACACAATAATTTGATGGATTTCATAATACTACTGTTCTTGTAGATATTGGTCTCCTAAAAGTACTATTCCTTCACACTTTTTTTACTTGGACTTCAGCACTTTTCCCCTAAATTAACCCATTGAGACCTACGGACAATGTGGTTTATATGTGTGTGTTTCTATGGAAACTCAGGCAAGATTTTAAGACTGCTACACCCAAAAGTTTTAAGAAGTCCTCACATATATAGATAGGTCATTTAGTTATTTTGCCACTTAAGAAACCAAACTTCGACAAAACAAAAGATTTATCATACCTTAATGAATTTCTTCTCATTAATGAGATCTTCATGATGCTGGAAACCTGAGTTCACCTCAAAATTGTAAGTAAATCTATAAATGAAAAACAGTATAGTATAAATATGTGCATTCTCTGAAAGAATCAAATCAGAGAAGTAACAGGCACAAAATCAAAATAGATGTGGACATAGAAGGTCCCACAACTCAGAATTGGATCCCCTTAAAAAGGCAAATGGAAGTTTTCTATAGCTCCAACTAATACCAGTATTGCCACAAATGTATGAACTGTAGTTGCATTTTATTGAAGCACTAAACTCATAAATTGTGAACTTATACTACCCATCAAACAAGACAATCCAAATCTCACAGGCAAATTTGATGACACCATTACACAATGTAAACAAGATACTTCCAAGTAGATCAGTAAATAATAATACCATGATATTTGCAACCAACCAACTTGAAGATATACCAATTATACCGGAAAGCTCGAAAGATTGATTGGAACTAGGATTACAATGGACTCAAGTATGTCAACATGAAGAAATTTACTAGAATTAATTGCTCCTAGATAAAGTATCTTGGAGAAAACAAGGTACAACCAATGGGGAAAAACTACCATTTCATGAAATATTGACAAGGTCAAGTAGTCAACACACCTCCTAGGTGAAGCATCTTAGACTTGATAAAATCGAGGCAATAGTTTATATTGCTAGTCTCGAACTTTGCAAAATGGAGCCTTCCTTCAAGAATAGGGAATTTGCCATCCCAATTAGGAACTCCAATAGTATTAATTGAAAAATCAACTTTCTCCTCCTCGTGATCAACACAATCACCTCCACTTCTTGAGAGATAAACCACTGTGATTTGAAGTTGTCAATTACAAATTGCATTTTTCATATGCAATTTTGGACTTTGAAAAACTTGTATGGTTGGCAAAATACAACATATATTTGGCCTGCAATTTTGGACTTTGAAAAACTTGTATGGTTGGCAAAATACAACATGTATTTGGCTTCCTTTGTTCACATTATTTTTTGTCTTTTATTTCCCATTACTTTATAGGCCTATAAATACCCTTCCAAGTTCATTTTGCAAATTAATTCCAGCAAAAATCATTTGGGAGTTTAGTGTAATATATATACTTATTGTATATATATATTTGTATGTGAGGTTTGGGTGTATTTGGGTTAAGGGTTTGAGTGTTTTATTTTTCCATTTCTTTTGTACCACTTTTCGTATTATTAGTGGATTATTTGCTTTCTCCTTTGGCTAATTATTTCTCCTATTTTATTGTTGCCATATTCACTCAAAATAAATATTTCATTCCGCTGCGGGTCTAATTCCCCAACAAATTGGTATCAGAGCTAATCAATATTTATTTTGGGATTTTAAAAATTTACTATGGCGACAACAAAATTCAATATTGAGAAATTTGATCGCAATATGAGCTTTGCCTTATGACAAGTTAAGATGAAAGCGATTTTGACGCAAAACGGATTGTACAAGGCGATGATGGAAGAGTTACCTGAAACGGTGACAAAGGAGAAGAAACAAGATCTGGAGGATAAAGCTCTTGCTGCCATTCAGTTATGTTTATCAAACGAGGTTCTGCGAGAAGTCGTCCACGAGAAGACTGCCAAAAATTTATGAGAGAAATTACAATCTCTCTACTGTCCAAAAACCTCACCAGTAAGCTTGTGGTGAAGCATCGTCTCCATATGCTCCATATGGCAAAAGGCACATCCCTTAAGGCACACTTTGATGATTTCAGTTCCATTCTTTTGGATCTAGAAAATTTGGATATCAAATACGAAGAAGAAGATAAAGCTCTTATGTTGTTGCGGTCTCTTCCTCCGTCGTTTAAGAATTTCCGTGAGACCCTTCTCTAGGAGATTAAAGAATGTTTATTCTCTAAAGATCTTATTAATAAAGAGCTTTCTGGTGACAGAAATAGTCCTAGAGAAGGTCTGGTCGTTTGAGGGAGATCTAGTACAAGAGATCCCAGTAGCAGCAGCAACAACCGATCCAGATCTAAATCAAGATTCCATTACAGTAATTTGATATACAATTACTGTAAGAAAAAAGGGCACATTAAAGCTGAATGTTACAAGCTTCAGCAAAAGAATAAAGAAAAGAGCCACAGAGATGATGGTCCCGCCGAAGCTAGTGTTGTAGAAGATGAGGAAGACTGTGAAGTTTATGTCGTGTCCGACGATGGTGCAAGATTAGGACAAGGGTATATCTTAGACTCTTCTTGCTCATTCCATATTTGTCTCTACAAAGATTGGTTCTCCTCTTATGAACCAGTAGAAAAAGGAGTTCTATTGATGGGCAACGATCATCCTTGTAAAGTTGTTAGAATCGGTACTGTCAAAATCAAGATGCATGATAGTATGGTTAGAACACTGACGGATGTGCGGCATGTTCCAGACATGAAGAAGAACCTGATCTCATTATCTGCTTTAGACGACAACAATTGCAGATTTTCTGGCGGAGGTGGAGTTTTGAAGGTTTTGAAAGGTGCCCTCGTCGTGATGAAAGCTATAAAAGTTGGGAGATTGTACGTGTTGCAAGGATCAACTGCAGTAGGTGTTGCTGCAGTTTCGTCTTCCATGTCAGAATCCGACGTTACAAAATTATGGCATATGAGGCTTGGCCACATGAGTGAAAAAGGCTTAGCCATGCTTAGTAAAAGGGGTCTACTTTGTGGCTAGAGTATTTCCAAGTTAGAGTTTTGTGAGCACTGCATTTTCGGCAAGCACAAAAAAGTTAGCTTCAGTGGTGATGTTCACAGAACAAAAGGTACTTTGGATTATATCCATTCTGACCTTTGGGGCCCTGCTCATGTTCCTTCAAAAGGTGGCGCTCGTTACATGCTCACCTTTATTGACGACTACTCAAGGAAGGTCTGGACTTATTTTTTGAAACACAAGAATGATGTCTTTGTCACTTTCAAGTAGTGGAAAGCCTTGGTGGAAAATCAAACTGGCAGGAAGATCAAACGTCTCCGAACAGATAATGGTTTGGAGTTTTGTGATGCAGAATTTGACACATTCTGTAAAGATATGGGCATCTTGAGACATCTCATAGTTCCGGGTACACCAAAATAGAATGGTGTAGCTGAGAGGATGAACAGAACTCTGTTGGAGAAAGTTTGATGCATGTTGTCAAATTCTGGTTTGTCTCAAGCATTTTGGGCAGAAGCAACTGTAACTGCTGCTCATTTGGTGAATCATTCCCTTTATGCTTCCATTAACTGCAAGACACCTGAAGAGTTGTGGTCTGGGAAACCTGCTAATTATTCTGATCTGAGGATTTTTTAGTGTCCTGTTTATGTCCATGTGAACGATGGAAAATTGGAGCCTAGAGCTAGAAAGGGCATTTTTCTTGGCTATCCAGATGGTGTAAAGGGCTACATAGTTTGGCTTCTTGATCCCAAGTCACCGAAGTCTGTAATAAGTAGAAATGTTGTGTTCGATGAGTCTGCTATACTTCATCCAAGAAAAGAGTCCCCAGTTATAGTTGACACCAAAATATAGAATTCTGATAAGCAGGTGGAGGTTCCATTCGAGGTGGAGGAATCATTTGCTCTGTCCGAAGCCATAGAGGAGCAAATTTTAGAACAGTTGTCCAAGCCAATAAAAGTTGAAGAAACTACTACCGTAGAATAGGTGGAGTAGTCTATTATCGAAAGTAGGCCAGATAAAGAAGAAAGCCTGTAAAGTTTGCAGATTATGTTACTTATGCCTTTGTAGCGGCACAAGAAATAGAAGGAGTTGGCAAACCTTCCACATATTCAGAGGCCATTTCTCATAATGATTCAGCGAAATGGCTTATCGCTATGCAAGAAGAGATTGAATCTCTACACAAGAACCGCACATGGGAGTTAGTGAAACTGCCTAAGGACAAGAAGATTATTGGTTGTAAATGGGTCTTTAAAAAGAAAGATGGCATTTCAGGCATAGAGGATGCCAGATACAAAGCACGATTGGTCGCTAAGGGCTATAGTCAGGTACAAGGAGTTGATTTCAACGATGTGTTTTCTCCTATTGTTAAACATAGCTCTATTCATGTTTTGCTTGCCTTGGTTGCTATACATGATTTAGAGTTAGAGTAACTTGATGTCAAGACTGCTTTCTTGCATGGAGAATTAAAGGAGCAGGTCTTTATGAAACAACCAGATAGTTTTGAAGTTGAAGGCAAAGAGGACTATGTTTACTTGTTGCAAAAAATCACTGTACGGATTAAAGCAGTCGCCTAACAGTGGTATAAGCGGTTTGATTCCTTTATGATTGGACATGGCTATTCAAGGAGCTAATATGATAGCTGTGTGTATTTTAGAAAACTTGCAAATGGCTTATTTGTATATTTGTTGCTTTATGTTGATGATATGCTTATTGCTGCCAAAGATATGTCTAATATCAACAGATTGAAAGTAGAGCTTAGCAGTGAATTTGAGATGAAAGATTTGGGAGCTACTAAAAAGATTCTCGACATGGAGATCCAAAGGGATAGAGCTGCAAGAAAGCTTTATTTGACTCAGAGAAGTTTTGTTGAGAAAGTGTTTGAGCGTTTTGGCATGAAAAATGCCAAACCTGTAAGTACTCCACTCGCTGCTCATTTTCGACTTTCTGCTGCTCTATGTCCTCAATCTCAAAAGGATTTTGAGTATATATCACATGTTCCTTACTCTAGTGTTGTTGGTAGTATCATGTATGCTATGGTTTGCACTTATCCTGACATTTCTCATGCAGTCAGTGTTGTTAGTATATATATGTCTAATTCGGGCAAAGAACATTGGCATGCTGTGAAATGGATTTTGAGATACTTAAGGGGTACTACTAATGCTTGTTTGGAATTTGGAAAAGTAAGAACATGGTGGTTGGGTATGTCGATTCAGATTATGCAGGTGATATTGGCAAGCGAAGATCGATCATAGGTTATGTGTTTACTCTTGGTAGTAGCGCTATCAGTTGGAAAGCTACTTTACAGCACACAGTTGCATTATTCACTACCGAAGCAGAATACATGGCGGTAGTCAAAGCTGTAAAAGAAGCTATTTTGCTAAGAGGTTTGGTCGTTAAACTCAGTTAAAATTTGCAAAAAATTATTGTTCATTGTGATAGTCAAAGTATGATTTGTCTAACTAAAGATCAGATGTTTCATGAAAGAGCGAAGCACATTGACGTGAAATACCATTTTATTTGAGACATTATTTCTGAGGGAAATATTGGTATTACTAAAATTGGTATAGCAGATAATCCAGCCGACATGATGACAAAGCCTCTTCCAACCAGTAAGTTTAAGCATTGCTTAAACTGGATTGGTGTTTGCGACAATTGAATTCAGTCAAAATTTAAATCAAGGTGGAGATTTGTGAATGTGATTTGAAGTTGTCAATTACAAATTGCATTTTTCATATGCAATTTTAGACTTTGAAAAACGTGTATGGTTGGCAAAATCCAACATGTATTTGGCCTGCTGTGAGCACGGGATTTTACAGTCCCTCTCGCGAGACGATGATGACGTATACCCGATTTCAATACCTCAAAATAAAAGTTCTCCTTAGAATTTTTATTACCAAAATAATATTTCTTGTGAATTTTATAATTGGTAGAATCCAGTTCGGCGTGGCCGATAACGCGTTCGGTAGGAGCTTGAACCGATGATTTACACCTAAATTAAATAATACCCACTAAAATATAATTAAATACAAAAAGATACCTTTCCACCCACTAATGAGCCACTTTTCCCTACTTTTTGGCTTTTCTTGACCCACTAACTGAACGCATGCTGAAGGTTGATGCCGCCAAAAGCGTCAGCCATATCTCCGGCGATATCACCATACCGCCGGTGACATCGATCATACCGCCGGTGACATTATCATGTCGCCGGCGACATGACTCGAAGTGGGTCCTCTTACAGACAGCCTTTTCGACCACTTTCAGTGGAATTATTAAAAAAGGCCCCAAAAAGTACCCCATTTCACCTATAAAAAGGCACCTTGGGCTGCACTTGAAGGGGGGGACTAAAATTATAGAGGGAAGGAGCTTAAATTGGGCAATTAGGAGGCTAAAATCGAGAGAATAGATTTTAGTGAGATAAGAACTAGACAAGGCCGGAAAAAGGATTCTAATCCATTTTTCCCGATTTTTCTTCTTCGAACTCTCTGATTGTGAGCTTAAATCAGTGGGTCTTTGGGTTAAGTCAACTGGATAGAATTTAGAAACCTAAACCTTTAAATTAACAATCAAATTATCATTGCAGGCTCCCCGGAGGTGTTATTGTTCAGTTCACGAAGAGTTGGATTCACTACCCCGAGGTGAAAATCCTGAGTCTTATAGCTCTTTGGCATTGTTATTATTTTCTCGCACTAATTTTTGTTGATTTGTGTTCTTTTTTGAGTTTTCGGTCACTTTGACTGCTAACCGCTGCTATAGCAAGAAATTGGAGTCGCCGGAGACATGTGATGTTGCTGGCTTTATCACCCATGTCGCGAGAGACATCGTTGGTACCACCGTTAGCATCACATTCCCCGGAGACCTCGCTTTCTCGCGGAACCTTTCTTTACGGTACTCAGAAAGCCCTGTGCCCATCTGCATGCTGATGTCACCTGTGATATAATCGATGTCACCGACGGCATCATCCATGCCGCCAGCGACATCAACTATGTCGTCGGCGGCATCAGATGCCATTGGCGACATGGCTTTTTGGACAACAATATTGTTTTCGTTTATTTCCAAATTAATATATTTTCTAAAGCTAGGACCTATAGCGCAACGATGGAGGTTCGAAACCTCCTGAAAACAGACCCGCCCCACAACAAGTGGTATATTCATTTGTAATCCGATTAAAGCAACAATCGAATCTGAAATTTGGATAAAAATGGAATTTCCCCTCAAACGCCATTCAAACCTCGTTTTAGCCATTCAATCGGGCTTTATGATATTATAAATAAGATATGCCACATTCGTGTCAACTATCCTCTGCAGGTAGGTGTATATCGGACATTCGGGTATTTTATTTGTTACGTAGAAAATGTACAGGACTTGAAAACCTTGTAATAATTCTACTTTCTGCACTTACTTTTCTTTTACGATTGTAAATATTTTATTTATCGCTTCAATTGCTTGATAAATGCGAAAACCACAAAATAACTGAAAATACAAATAAATAGGGTGGATTAAACCGATTAAGAAAGAATGAAGTATCCTAACTTGGCCTAATGAAAAGTAGATAACATCATCCGAACTCAGAATCTCTACTTAAGGTATGGTCCAACCACCCGGTGGGAAAATCGTACCAAAAATTTCCCGGTTGAGCTGAACCGGGTGGCGACTCTATTCTAAGTACGGGATTTTGATCTCGTATCTTTTAAGCATTAAAATATGCAAAATCATTTTCTTTTCAACCACATCACACTCATCTCCCCGACACACAAAAAACGGGTTGGCCCGACCGGGTCTGGCCCCCGCGCACTCAGTCGTGCGGGTCGTTGTCTACTCACAGTGGCGACTCTGCTGGGGAATTTCTTTAAACTTGAATCTTCCTTCATAGTTTAAAAGATTTTGATGATGTATTGAAATCATTGGCCAAATTAAAACTTCATTCTTTTCTTATGACGTCTTGTCCTCATGCGTGTAGATAGTTCGGTAATTTTAGGTACCCGATTTTACCCGACAAACTCACAAAGTATCACTCATGCCCTGTTGGAATTGAGGATGCCTAGTGGGTGGATCACTCATTTTAACCAACACGTAAACTCCTATGACCGCTCCCATTCGGGTAGTGATTGAGCAAACGTGGAATCAAGGTAAATGGGAACCTTCTACATCAACAACCCTTCACCAAAGCCGCGTTAGAAAAAAGCCTTAGCACATCATTCCCCTTAGGGTTACCCAAAATGAATAAAATAATTGGGACGCGCTTCTTTCGCCATTACCGGTGAAGTAGCCAAGCTCTATCCTACCAAAGAGGTGTTACGCAGGAGCCATAAGGTTGGAACAGGGCCGATTTGCATGCTATGTGCTTTATGATCATACACCCCCATGCATCGGTTTTAAGAGCCAAAAAATGAATCAACTTATCCTTATCACTTCCACCCATGGAAGAGGTTTAGCATCATACGTAGGACTTCTCTTGTGCCTCTATTGCGTCACTACATATCGCTACGTGAGATACAAACGTCCCACGTATGTTGAAGGGATAAGCCAACACATTAACTCTAACCACATCTATGTACAACCATACATATCACGCACCACTTCCAAAAAAAGACATACATACATACATACCATTCATACCATTTACAACCCATTCATGGTCTGATCCACGGCTTGTGATCCTAAGCAGCCTTCCTCTTGAACCAAGACCTTCACAACTAGCCATGTCTCTTCCTCATAATGATAACCGTACCTTATCCAGAGGACAGGCTAGTCTTCCCCCAACCGTAGGGACAACAGCTCACCTAACATCTCTTGGATTAGAGATCACCGCGGCTATCATTCAGTTTCTGAACTCTAATCAATTCTGAAACATCATCGAAGAGCTAGTGTGTGTGTCTGTCAAGAAGGCCCTAGGATGTCAGGACTTTGACCAGGTCATGCGATCTCCGGGCATGACACCTGATAGCGATACACTCTGGCAACCATCGCCAACCGCTTACCCTGGACAAAGAGAAGGAGCCCAGAGTCCAATTCTTCCACCATTCTTTAACACCTTACCACCAACTTTGGTCACCTCACAATTTAAGATCCCCGCTGCCCCGATGCTTCCTCAATACGACCAAGTCATGCAACACAAAGTTGAAGACTTCTCGCGTCAATTAATGACAGTAGACTGCTATCAGAAAGAGGGAAGGGTCAAATCAGAGAAAGACCAGTTCTTTCAAAACACTGAATCACCCACACCCCCACCTCAAATCATGGTGGACCAAGAGACCTATCAGAAATCAGCACCAGCTGCCATTATTCAGCCAAACAACGGTCTTAAGTATAGAACAAATCCGTGGAAGCTGCCACTTAATGTAATCTTCATGGGGTTAAAGGAAGCTGGGATTCTTAAACCTCTTCACGAGTTCAATCCCCCCATGAGAGAAGAAGGAAAAGGCTTTTGCAGATATCACATGTTGTCGGGTCACAACACCAACCAGTGCAAAGCTTTGGTCCGTACCATCCAACGACTGGTGGATGAAAAGAAGATTACCGACCCTGAAAGGGTATCCTGCCCCTTACTAGAGTCTGGCAACCAGACACGGACGATTAATCCCAGCTTTTCCAAACAGCGGAAAGCTCCTCAAGATCTCATCAAGGCCATCTACTCAAATGGTGGGGGAAAATCGCGCTCTGACGGTGAGGACGAAGAATCCCGATTTGCAATCCTCAGAGTTCAGGCCTTTTAGCTCCATAAGCCACTTCCATTTTTCTTACTTATGTTGTGTTTGTATCCTTTGATAAGCATCTTCATATGAGCATACGTACGACGCTTTCGGTGTTTAAGATATTTTATTGAATGAAATTAAATTGAGTACATTATGTGGTAATCAAATCTAATAATTTAAACCCTGTCAAACACATGAGAGATAATAAAGTGCGTAAAGACCATGATAATGCTTTTGGTCAGTGCAATAATCGGATTGTTGAAACACCATGGGTCTCTTCTAGAATTAACTCAACGGCCTTACAACGGTGCACCTTCAAGCCACCAAAGAAACATCAATCGGTCTAGAGAATCAAGGCTTACACCCAACAGAGCCTAGCCTCCATCAAACAAACGTCGTAGCCAAATCCTAGACCAACATCACCACCAAGGATGACCAAATTTGGAGAGAAACACATCTTCACCCAGTACAAATCAACCCCATCAAACCCTTCAGCTAACAAAGGTTAGGGGGCAACCATTTCCTAGAACACCAAGTCTAAAGGCAAGCACCTCCAGCCAAAAACACGATCGCGCAACCAATGTCGCAATCGGCTTACCAAATGAACCAACAAGGCAAACAACCACTACAAAGGCACCAAACAAAAGGTCCTTAAGCCGAACATCACTTATTCATAACCCATCACCACTAATACAGAATACGAATTCAGGCCTACACAAGAAGGTCTCTGCGGACCAAGAATTGAAGGAGCAATCAAAATGGCGATCAGGACAACAATCGATGAAGCTTTGAAGTAAGCACCTAAAACTCCCGCAAACTAAACGGCTTGTAATAAGGTCAGCCAAAAACTCCTGACGTAACTTTGAAGGTCTGAATAAACTGGGTGATCCAGGTGAAAATCAAACGGGCACCAAGGAACTTGGAGAATCTGCAAAAGCGTAACTATGCGAACAATAGCAAATCAGATACCCAATGCCCTTTCCAAGAGTCATAGACCCAGCACTGAAAAGTTTGAGACCTTCCGATACTAAGGTCAAGTTCAAAACAGATTAAAGAGGCTGTCATATGATCGGAAATGGCACCAAATAAGCGAGGCTGTTAAAGTCATGAGCGTAGGCAAGAAGCGAGTTCATCGATCTAGTCAACCAAGACAAGCTTAAGCATTATCAGGTCTAAATAAAAGAAATAAATCAGAAAAAGCGGTACACTAAAAAAATATATATATAATAATCGCCCGCCTGTCGGCCTTCTACTGACTGGGTAAAAAAAATTAGGGTTACACCTGACGGTCGGTACCCTGCAAACCGGCTGTACAAAAATTAGGGGATAAGTCAATAACGCCTGTTGAATTAAAAACCCGAAAAGGGCAATTCAGACAAAAATTAGGGCACGAGAGAAAAACAATAAGATGTTAACTTGAAAACCTGTAAAGGCTGGTTAACACCAGGGGTCCCATTAATGGAAATGATTGCCAACATTTGTGTTTGTGATTATGTGAATGCCTGGCGATCGAAGGATGGAAACATCACAAGTAAGCTTAATCAAAGACACTATGCGCTCAAAGGTCGGAATAAATCTGTTAGGGCCAAAACCCGAAAGGATAGTCCATGCAAACCATGGGGTCAAATTGGAGCCCAAAATCTGTGTTCCCCAGGCTCTGCAGAAAACCCCACAGCTTTTGGTTATGGGTTGCAATGACAGAAATGGACGGAATAGCCAAAAACAGGTTGCTGGAAGATTGAAGCCGCCGGCGATGAGATCGATACCGCCGGCAATATCATGATATCGCCGGCAATGTATTTGATGCCACCGGCGATATGGGATCAATTTGGGCGATATGGGTGATACCGCCAGCGGTATGAATTTAATTTTCTGGGCGGCATCAGAAGCATTTCTGCCATTTCAGACCTGTACAAAACCTGTAAACAATCCTATGCAGCATTTCCAATGACTTATCAAACAGCAATCCATCTTTGTATTCAAAATAAAAGCCCGAAGGTGCAAATTGCTCAAATTGTACCAAATCATCTAGCCCATGACAAAATCGAATTATCAAAACCCCAATGTATCGGAGGTACAAACCAAGGACTCGAAGGCAAAACAAAAATGAAAAGTAAAACTAAGCATGCCCGCCACTACCGGCTGGGCGGGATGAAACGTCATTAGGACTTGCGAGCCAATCGTCAACATCGTCTTCCTCTCTTCCCGCCATCATGGGAACACTACTGGACTCCTCAACCGCGGTAAATGCTCATCGGCCGGTAGACTTCTTGACCCCCCTACGACTGGTACCCCCAGGATGCGCACGGTCCAGGTTTTGTTTACTTCTCTGTTCTTGAGAGGTGGCTGCCAGCTGACCCTCGAGATCGCTCATACGGCGCTGTAAAGCTGCAATCTCCTCCTCATACCACTGTCGAGCTACGTCAGTATCAGACAAAGAAAGGGCCAAGAAATCCTGTAAACTGGAGAAAATATCAGTCTTGCATGTCATGCATAACATCCATCCCATCTTAACATGTGCATAAAGTACCTGAACGAGGAGCGATTGCCCAATAAGGGTATCCCGGAGAACAAAATTGTTCTCCACAAGTTGCTCCACATGACTCCGCGCCACCTAGCAAATCCAAAAAGCAAATCCTTAGACACTCACATCTAAGGCTCAATAAGAAAATGATTATTAGATCTTACATAGGTAGCATTTTCAGGCACGAAAATCGGCGCTTGCCGGCTCGAGCCAACATTCCTATGAGAGAATTCGCCTCGGGAGTTCATCAACAGGAAGGTGGTTTCCAACGGATTAACCAATCTCCCCTCCATGAAGTTTATGCCCTCCGATGCGCCATAATGTCGGGTCCCACTTTAGTTATCACGGCCCCTCTTTCTCGCGGGTTCCTGCAGAACGTAAAAGTCACACGTCAACAACGTCCCTAAACGACTTCAAAATTATACACACAAACACAATCATACCTCGAAAGAACGTTGCTCCCCTTGGGACATCGGCATGCTCTCGCCAGCTACACCTGCGCCTACCTCGTCCTCCCCCTCAGGGTCGACCGCAATGTCCCCTTCTAGCGCTTCATCCTCATCATCATCCTCCTCATCAAAGTCCACAATGCCTTTGAGGCGCATCTTTTCATCCTCCAATCGTTGCTCGTTGTGATACTCAATTGTATCGTTGCCGTGGATGCGAGGACACAAGGGGAGTAGATGCTGAAAAAGCTGCTCGTAGAGGCCAGGAACGCTAGGGATCACTCGGCCGTTCCCTTCAACATAATCAGCTTTGTCGGCCTCGGCAGAAATCACCAAGTGAGGCCACCACAAGCCCCGCGGAGGATCAGCAGGCACCGGTCTAGTAGCAACCGGAAGGGACCTCCAACCCCGGACACGCTCGCCCAGATACCACTGCTGGGATAGGGGGCACTCGATCACAAACCGGCGGTCATCCACCTCCCGCCGGACCCGGGCAACCTCAGCCAAGTTCTCCACCCCATCGAACGGGTCCAAGACGAGCTACATCAAAACAACCAACATAAGTCCATAGACTAAAAAAATAAAAAAAATAAAAAATAAAAAATAAAAAAAAATAAAAAATATATATATAATAAATAAATAAAAATAAAAAAATAAAAATAAAAAAATCGCATACCGAACTCAATTGCGCGCTTCTTAGGACCTCCCTATACTGCGTAGAGTACTTGGCCTTCCCACCGATACCCCCACACCAGCGGGCAAGGAAGTGAGAGCCCGGTGGCACAACCTTCTTAAACTCTATCGGTGGGAGGATTTGATGCTCAAAAGCCCAGGCCTGCACAAATAACGGTCGATCAATTCAAAGGACGTCAGACAATAAATAAGAACACATGTTATCGAGGGAAATGTTTCAAAAAAATTTTATACCTGGAGTAGCAAGTGGCAAAGGCGAAGGGCTTTCTCCTTCTTCCGGGCTCCCACATCCAGCCCGTGGTACAACTGGGCCAAGATGGCCCTCGGCCAATTCTTCCTTCTGATTCCCGGCACATCTTCCACCGCGGTTATAGGCATGTAGTTGATCTTACTTCCCGAGATTGGGAAGAACAACACGGTGAGTAGTGAGATCACAAAGGAACGGACACATGCCTCCCTCTCCTCCTCGGGCACCACATCCACCCGGGTCCAATAATGGTACAACTCACCATAGGATAGCCACCTAGAAACTGGCTTCAGACCGAACAGCTCCTTTACCCGCCTCACTACGGGCCTCTCAACATGGTACTTGTCCATGTAGACGTCAAAATGTATAACCTCATCCGTCCAAGGAAGGCCGGTCATGGCTACCACATCAGAAGGGGTAATTGTGACTTCCCCAAAGGAGAAATGGAAGGTATGAGTGGTCTCAGACCACCTTTCAGTCAGGGCAGTTACTGAAGGATGAGGAAGCTTGGGCATTAACATGGGCATGATCCGAGCCAACTCCCCAAACCCTGTCTCATTAATTGCAAGCGCAAGCTCGGGATCGTTCTCAGAGATGTGGTGCCACCACTCACCGATGGTACCCATCCCCCCTGTGTAAGTCAGTTTGTATGGCTGCAAAATAGAAAACAAAATGGATCAATTCTGTGCATTTCTGTCAAAAAGGCTGCTGATGTCGCCTCTATTAAAGCGATATCGCCGGCGGCATCATCCCATACCGCCAGCGGCATGGTTGATGTCGCCGGCGACATCACCTTGAATAGAGCGACATCAGACTCTCATAAAGGGACTGATGCCGCCAGTAAGAACACTGATGCCGACAGCGACATCACTGATGCCGCCAGCGACATTACTGTGCATAGGCAGAACCTGTTTTCTCCTTAAATCACACCCTTCGCGCCGAAAATCACAAAAATCACAATCAATCGAACAAATCCAAAAAGGCAAAAGTCGATCCTAAAGCATGCAATGTGACTGATATATTCCACACTTTAAACCCCTATCATGGCATGTTTTCAAATCTAAAGCAAAATCACATCGAATACGAAAAGAAGCAATTCGGGCTTTTGTGGAATTACCTGGATATAACAGAGGTGTTTCTCCTTCTCCGGAGTTAGATTGGTGATAGGAGAGTTAATGCCATAGCCATACATTTTGGCCGTCTCCTTCAGGCCGTATGCAGCAGGAACAGAAAGGATTTTCAATCCCTCGACGGAAGAATCGGGCAGGCTCTCCCTAGCCTTAGATTTGCCCCTAAAAGCCTGGCTAATCCTCTTCATAATTTGAGAAAACAAAGTTAGAAATCAAAGAGCTTTAGGAGAGAGAAGAGGGGGATGCCGTTTGTGAATGGTGAGAAAGAAGGTTCCATTCCTTTTTATAAACTGCCGCGCGGAATTCGAGGAGTTTTGATTTATCTGAAACTGATGGTCCATGTCGCCAGCGACATAAATTCATGCCGCCGGCGATATCACTCATGTCGCCGGCGGCATCGCCTCATTTAGTTCAAATTTTGAAATTATCTGACCAGTCAAAGCTGCCACGTGGCATCCATACCACCGGCAGGATCCACCCATGCCGCCGGCGATATCAGTGATGTCGCCGGTGACATCGTCTCATTTAGTTCAAATTTTGAAATTATCTGACCAGTCAAAGCTGCCATATGGCATCCATACTGCCGGCAAGATCAATCCATGCCGCCGGCGATATCACTCATGTCGCCGGCGACATCGCCTCATTTAGTTTAAATTTTGAAATTATCTGACCAGTCAAAGCTGCCACGTGGCATCCATACCACCGGCAAGATCAACCCATGCCGCCGACGATATCATTCATGTCGCCGGCGATGTTACCCCTCCGAATCAGATTTTCAAAACAAGCCCAACCGAAGGGCAATCTTTTCAAAGTGAGCCCAACCAAAGGGCGATCTCTTCAAAGCAAGCCCAATCGAAGGGCAATCTCTTCAAAACGAAAGCCCAACCGAAGGGCGATCTCTTCAAAATGAAAGCCCAGCCGAAGGGCAATCTCTTTAGAACAAGCCCAACCGAAGGGCAGTCTCTGCAAAGTGAAAGTCCAATCGAAGGACAATCACTATACCAAACATAAGTCCGATGAAAGGACAATCACTATACCAAACACAAAGCCCAACCGAAGGGCAATCTCTTCAAAATGAAAGCCCAATCGAAGGGCGATCTCTTCAAAATGCGAGCCCAACCGAAGGGCAATCTCTTCAAAACACGAGCCCAGCTGAAGGGCAATCTCTTCAAAACACGAGCCCAACCGAAGGGCAATCTCTTCAGAATGAAAGCCCAACCAAAGGGCAATCACTTTAAAACACAGGCCCAATCGAAGGGCGATCTCTTCAAAACGAAAGCCCAACCGAAGGGCGGTCTCATTGAAGTGAAAGTCCGGCCAAAGGACAATCACTATACCAAAATACAAAAGCCCAACCGAAGGGCGACCTCTCCAAAATGAAAGCCCAACCGAAGGGCGATCTCTTCAAAATAAAAGCCCAACCGAAGGGCAATCTCTTCAGAACGAAAGCCCAGCCGAAGGGCAATCTCTTTAGAACAAGCCCAACCGAAGGGCAGTCTCTGCAAAGTGAAAGTCCAACCGAAGGACAATCACTATACCAAACACAAGTCTGATCAAAGGACAATCACTATACCAAACACAAAGCCCAACCGAAGGGCAATCTCTTTAAAATGAAAGCCCAACCGAAGGGCGATCTCTTCAAAATGCGGGCCCAACTGAAGGGCAATCTCTTCAAAACACGAGCCCAATCGAAGGGCAATCTCTTCAAAACATGAGCCCAACCGAAGGGCAATCTCTTCAGAATGAAAGCCCAACCAAAGGGCAATCACTTCAAAATGCAGGCCCAACCAAAGGGCGATCTCTTCAAAATGAAAGCCCAACTGAAGGGCGGTCTCATTGAAGTGAAAGTCCGGCCAAAGGATAAATCACTATACCAAAATACAAAAGCCCAACCGAAGGGCAACCTCTTCAAAATGAAAGCCCATCCAAAGGGCGATCTCTTCAAAATAAAAGCCCAACCGAAGGGCAATCTCTTCAGAATGAAAGCCCAATCGAAGGGCAATCTCTTCAGAACATGCCCAACCGAAGGGCAATCTCTACAAAGTGAAAATCCGACCAAAGGACAATCACTGTACTAAGCAAAAGCCCGGCCAAAGGGCAAACCTCTCAATTCAAAGCAAAAGCCCGACCAAAGGGCAAACCTCTCGATTCAAAGCAAAAGCCCGACCAAAGGGCAAACCTCTCAATTCAAAGCAAAAGCCCGACCAAAGGCCAAACCTCTCGATTCAAAGCAAAAGCCCGACCAAAGGGCAAACCTCTCTATTCAAAGCCGTAGCCCGACCAAAGGGCAAACCTCTCGATTCAAAGCAAAAGCCCGACCAAAGGGCAAACCTCTCTATTCAAAGTCGAAGCCCAACCAAGGGGCAAACCTCTCGATTCAAAGCAAAAGCCCGACCAAGGGGCAAACCTCCCAATTCAAAATAAAAGCCCAACCGTAGGGAAATCTCTTCAAAATAAAAGCCCAACCGAAGGGCAATCTCTTCAGAATGAAAGCCCAACCGAAGGGCAATCTCTTCAGAACGAAAGCCCAACCGAAGGGCAATCTCTTCCGAACGAAAGCCCAACCAAAGGGCAATCACTTCAAAACGCAGGCCCAACCGAAGGGCGATCTCTTTAAAATGAAAGCCCAACCGAAGGGCGGTCTCATTGAAGTGAAAGCCCAGCCAAAGGATAATCACTATACCAAAATACAAAAGCCCAACCGAAGGGCGACCTCTTCAAGACGAAAGCCCAACCGAAGGGTGATCTCTTCAAAATGAAAGCCCAACCGAAGGGCAATCTCTTTAGAACATGCCCAACCGAAGGGCAGTCTCTGCAAAGTGAAAGTCCAACTGAAGGACAATCACTATACCAAACACAAGTCCGATCAAAGGCCAATCACTATACAAAGCGACAAGCCCGACCAAAGGCAAATTCTCCACAAAGCACAAACCCGACCAAAGGCAAGTTCTCCACAAAGCATAGACCCGACCAAAGGCAAATTCTCTACATAGCACGAGCCCGACCAAAGGCAAATTCTCCACAAAGCACAGGCTCGACCAAAGGCAAATTCTCCACATAGCACAAGCTCGACCAAAGGCGAATTCTTCACAAAGTAAAAGCCCAACCAAAGGGCAAACCTCTCTATTCAAAGCAAAAGCCTGACCAAGGGGCAAACCTCCCTATTCAAAATGAAAGCCCAACCGAAGGGCGATCTCTTCAAAATGCGAGCCCAACCGAAGGGCAATCTCTTCAAAACACGAGCCCAACCGAAGGGCAATCTCTTCAGAACAAGCCCAACCGAGGGGCAACCTACACAGCGCAAGTCTGACCAAGGGACGAACACTATACACAGCGTGAGTCCAATCAAGGGATGAACAATCGACAAAGCGTAAGTCCGACCAAAGGACGAACAGTTGACAAAAGCGTGAGTCCGACCAAGGGACGAACAATCGATAAAAGCGTAAGTCCAACCAAGGGACAAACGATCAACAAAGCGTAAGTCCGGCCAAGGGACGAACAATCAACAAAGCGTAAGTCCGACCAAGGGACAAACAGTCAACAAAGTGTAAGTCCGACCAAGGGACAAACGATCAACAAAGCGTAAGTCTGACCAAGGGATGAACAGTCGACAAAGCGTAAGTCCGACCAAGGGATGAATAGTCAATAAAGCGTAAGTCCGACCAAGGGACGAACAGTCGATAAAGAGTAAGTCCGACCAAGGGACAAACGATCAACAAAGCGTAAGTCCGACCAAGGGACAAACGATCAATAAAGCATAAGTCCGACCAAGGGACAAACGATCAACAAAGCGTAAGTCCGACCAAGGGATAAACGATCAACAAAGCGTAAGTCCGACCAAAGGACGAACAGTCGACAAAGCATAAGTCCGACCAAGGGACAAACCAGTCATCCCTCAGGTATTATTCACATCCCTTGCTCTTTCGTGTGATCATACTGACCTATGGCAGCAGTGATCCCCCGAGGGGCAGCCTGTGAGCATGGGATTTTGCAGTCCCTCTCGCGAGACGATGATGACGTATACCCGATTTCAATACCTCAAAATAAAAGTTCTCCTTAGAATTTTTATTACCAAAATAATATTCCTTGTGAATTTTATAATTGGTAGAATCTAGTTCGGCGTGGCCGATAACGCGTCCGGTAGGAGCTTGAACCGATGATTTACACCCAAATTAAATAATACCCACTAAAATATAATTAAATACAAAAAGATACCTTTCCACCCACTAATAAGCCACTTTTCCCGACTTTTTGGCTTTTCTTGACCCACTAACTGAAGGCATGCTGAAGGCTGATGCCGCCAAAAGCGTCAGCCATGTCGCCGGTGATATCACCATACCACCGGCGACATGACTCGAAGCGGGTCTTCTTATAGACAGCCTTTTCGACCACTTTCAGTGGAATTATTAAAAAAAAGGCCCCAAAAAGCACCCCATTTCACCTATAAAAAGGCACCTTGGGCTGCACTTGAAGGGGGGGACTAAAATTATAGAGGGAAGGAGCTTAAATTGGGCAATTAGGAGGCTAAAATCGAGAGAATAGATTTTAGTGAGATAAGAACTAGAAAAGGCTGGAAAAAGGATTATAATCCATTTTTCCTGATTTTTCTTCTTCGAACTCTCTGATTGTGAGCTTAAATCAGTGGGTCTTTGGGTTAAATCAACTGGATAGAATTTAGAAACCTAAAACCTTTAAATTAACAATCAAATTATCATTGTAAGCTCCCCGGAGGTGTTAATGTTCAGTTCACGAAGAGTTGGATTCACTACCCCGAGGTAAAAATCCTTAGTCTCATAGCTCTTTGGCATTGTTATTATTGTCTCGCACTAATTTTTGTTGATTTGTGTTCATTTTTGAGTTTTCAGTCACTTTGACTGCTAACCGCTGCTATAGCAAGAAATTGGAGTCGCCGGAGACATGCGATGTTGCTGGCTGTATCACCCATATCGCGAGAGACATCGTTGGTACCACCGTTAGCATCACATTCCCCGGAGACCTCGATTTCTCGTGGAACCTTTCTTTACGATACTCAGAAAGCCCTATGCCCATCTGCATGCTGATGTCGCCTGTGACATAATCGATGTCGCCGACGGCATCATCCATGCCACCAGTGACATTAACTATATCGTCGGCGGCATCAGATGCCATTGGCGATATGGCTTTCCGGACAGCAGTATTGTTTTCGTTTATTTCCAAATTAATTTATTTTCTAAAGCTAGGACCTATAGCGCAACGATGGAGGTTCGAAACCTCCTGAAAACAGGCCCGCCCCACAACAAGTAGTATATTCATTTGTAATCCGATTAAAGTAACAATCGAATCTGAAATTTGGATAAAAATGGAATTTCCCCTCAAACGCCATTCGAACCTCGTTTTAGCCATTCAATCGGGCTTTATGATATTATAAATAAGATATGCCACATTCGTGTCAACTATCCTCTGCAGGTAGGTGTATATCGGACATTCGGGTATTTTATTTGTTACGTAGAAAATGTACAGGACTTGAAAACCTTGTAATAATTCTACTTTCTGCACTTACTTTTCTTTTACGATTGTAAATATTTTATTTATCGCTTCAATTGCTTGATAAATGCGAAAACCACAAAATAACTGAAAATACAAATAAATAAGGTGGATTAAACCGATTAAGAAAGAATGAAGTATCCTAACTTAGCCTAATGAAAAGTAGATAACATCATCCGAACTCAGAATCTCTACTTAAGGTATGGTCCAACCACCCGGTGGGAAAATCGTACCGAAAATTTCCCGATTGAGCTGAACTGGGTGGCGACTCTATTCTAAGTACGGGATTTCGATCTCGTATCTTTTAAGCATTAAAATATGCAAAATCATTTTATTTTCAACCACATCACACTCATCTCCCCGACACACGAAAAACGGGCCGGCCCCCGCGCACGCAGCCGCGCGGGTCGTCGTCCGCTCACACCTGCAATTTTGGACTTTGAAAAACTTGTATGGTTGGCAAAATACAACATGTATTTGGCCTCCTTTGTTCACATTATTTTTTGTCTTTCATTTCCCATTACTTATAGGCCTATAAATACCCTTCCAAGTTCATTTTGCAAATTAATTCCAACAAAAATCATTTGGGAGTTTAGTGTAATATATATACTTATTGTATATATATTTGTATGTGAGGTTTAGGTGTATGTGGGTTAAGGGTTTGAGTGTTTTATTTTTCCATTTCTTTTGTACCACTTTTCGTATTATTAGTGGATTATTTATTTTCTCCTTTCGATAATTATTTCTTCTATTTTGTTGTTGCCATATTCACCCAAAAGAAATACTTCATTCCATTGCGGGTCTAATTCGCTAACAACCACCTTGATCAAAGACCCTAAAAACAAACAATTTAGTCGAATTATTGAATAAACGTCTCTGAATAGATAACTACTTACATATTGCTTGGGCAATTGAACGAAAAAACAGAAGATGGAATAACATATGTTCATATTTTACCAATTTCAGAGTATATGAATCAGAAGAAACCCAAAATCAATCCGATTGAAATATCAAATTAAACAGAAGAATCAAAATTGAGAAGACGAAGAAGAAGGCGGAATATTACCTCCAATATCGAGGGCCAAATGAGATATTAGACCAACAGAATGGTTAGGGTTGGGATTATAATGGGTTTGAATTAGATCCATAAGTTTCTCTCTTTCCTGTTAAGGATTTCAAACTGGGTCTTCTCTGAGTTTGAAATTGTATACCGGAAGAGATGAAACTACAATCCCCACACTTACCTAGTCTCATCAGCTAAAAATGATAAATTTTCCATTGACTTAGAATTAGATGAATTCGAAGTAATGCAGCTCCAACAAAAGCAATCAATTGTTCTTTTACTTGCTCCGGTTCTGTTAGCAATTAATTCTTTCATTTTCTACTCGTTGTTATCGTAGTATGACTTTTCTCGACGGTTTGCAGTTGACGGTTGGACTTGAAGTTATGATTCTTTCCTTTTTTACGGTGAATTTTAAAAAAAATATTTTATGGTTTCAGTAAATTTATTTTTTTATAGAATGAGATATATGATTTTAAAATATTAAAAAAAATTTAATATTAAATTATGTTACAATAATAATGAATTACTTATTTTATCTAGAATTTTATGGATTAATTAATAAAAAATATGATTTATATTAATGATAATTTTTTGAAATTTTTTTAATAGGGTAAATATTTTTTTTATTATAAACTTTAAAGAATATTGAGAATAGAAAAATTTTTAAAACTTATTCAAATTATGACATATAGTTTTTAAATCATAAGGTTAAATTATGATGATGTTAAATTAGTTAAAAAAGTTCTTGTAACATTACTATTATAAACAAAAAAAAATTATCCTCGTTTAGTCAATTTTTCGAAACCACAATCCCCATTTTGTAAATCAGAGAAATTATAAGGTACCATTTTAAATTTGGCTTTTTTTTATTTCACAAAAATATTAACCACCAAGTATGAGTTCAGATTCAATTACCATAATTTATAAAATTAAAAAAAAAGCAACTTATTAGTCTAGACCTGTTAAATGGGCAGGCTGGGCTGGACTCGGGTTGGGCTTAGTCGAGTCGTTAAAAAAATTGCTTAGTCCATGCCCAACCCAGCCCGAATTAATAATTTGCGGACTTGAGCCGGGACGGGTTTGAACTTATTGTTGCGTAAACTATTTGCAAACTAAAATTACTGCTAAAACAAGATAAGAAGGAAACACTAAAATTACAAAGAAAAGGAATAAGAAGAACAAATGCCTTAGAGATGAGAAATGCTTTGTTGGTGTGATTTCAACTAAGGCCATAGGCCTTTTTTTATACTACAAAATCAACTCCTATGTCTTACAATTGGCAATGTGGAACAATTCCCATTTTCCTTTTTATTCACTTTGCCAATGTGGGACTTGGTAATCCTACAAATCTCTACCTTGACAAGTTCCACATCTTCATTCTCTTATCTTGTGCAGTGTCTTCCAATGCAGTCTTCAAGTTTTGACAGTATTGATCAAATCCAAACAATATTGAAATTTGATCGGGTTTACTGCCTTTGTCAACGTATCAGATGGATTCTCTGTGGTCCGAATCTTCTAGATCACAACTCCACCTTCTTCAAGAATCTCTTGTATAAAGTGGTAACGAACGTCGATATGCTTCATCCTTGCATGGTAAACTTGATTCTTTGCTAACATGATAGCACTCTGACTATCACAGTGCACCTTTATGTGCTTCTGTTGAATACCCAATTCACCGAGCAACCCTTGAAGCTAGATTGCCTCCTTTAAAGCCTCTGTACATGCCATATATTCTGCCTCTATTGTAGATAAGGCAACTATCGACTGTAATGTAGACCTCCAACATACTGGTGCTTTTGCCAAGGTGAACACATAACCAGTAGTTGATCGACATTTATCCAGATCACCTGCATAGTTGGAATCACAATATCCAACTATATATTGACCGCCTTTATCCTGCTGATATACCAATCCAACATCCGCGGTGTTCAAAATATATCATAGAATCCATTTCACAGCTTGCCAATGTTCCTTTCCAGGATTATGCATATACCTGCTCACGACCCCAACTACATGTGAAATGTCGGGCCTTCTACACACCATATCATACATTAAGCTACCAATAGCACTTGCATATGGTACTTTTGACATATATGCTTTCTCTACTGCAGCTTTTAGAGATAATGCTGCACTGAGCTTGAAATGAGAAGCAAGTGGTGTACTAACAGGTTTTGACTGCTTATTTATGCCAAAATGCTTCAATACCCTTCCCAGATATTCCTTCTGAGTCAAAAAAAGTCTTCCCACATTCCTATCTCTGCTTATATCCATGCCAAGAATCTTCTTTGCTTCCCCAAGATCCTTCATTTCGAATTCCTCATTTAGTTGAGATTTTAACTTCTCAATTTCCTCTTGATTCTTGGAAGCTATCATCATATCATCAACATAAAGAAGAAGATATATAAAAGATCCATCTTGCAGCTTGTCCAAATATACACAATGATCATATTTGCTTCTTGTGTACTTCTGCCTCAACATAAACTTGTCAAATCATTTGTACCACTGCCTTGGAGATTGCTTTAATCCGTACAATAATTTTTCAATTTTACAAACCATGTTCTCTTTTCCAGCAACTTTGAATCCTTCAGGCTGAACCATATAGATTTCCTCCTCAAAGTCTCCATGTAAAAACATTATTTTTACATCCATTTGAACCAGCTCCAGATCTAACTGTGCTACCAAAGCCAATAAAATACGGATGGAAAAGTGCTTCATAACTGGAGAAAACACTTCATTGTAATCAACTCCCTCCATCTGAGCGTAGCCTATAGCTACCAACCTTGCTTTGTAGCGAACATTAGACTCGTTAGGAAATCCATCTTTCTTTGCATAGACCCATTTGCACCCAATTGCCTTCTTTCCCTTTGGAAGATCAGCTAACTTCCATGTCTGATTCTTCTGAAGGGACTGCATTTCTTCAATCATGGCATTCCTCCACTTATCTTCTTCTGAACTTTTGACTGCTTCTTTGTAAGTGGTAGGGATGTCATCATTTGCAATTGGAGATGCAAAAGCCACCATATCAATATAGTGAGCAGGCTTTCTTACTGTTCTTTTTGGCTTTCTCAATGAAATTGGCTCAAGTTACTGTGGAGGTTATTAGGTTTGAACCTCTTCCTCATCAAACTCCTCATCTACCATTGGAGTTTCTTCATCTTCATCATTTGCTGGACTAACTATCTGCCTTTCAAACTCCACCTATTTTAGAGTACCATCTATCTGTTCTGTTGTCACCTTTATTAATACGGTAGATTCATCAAAGGTAACATCCCTGCTGATGATCGTCTTCTTGGTTTCTAGGCACCAAAGACGATACCCTTTTACTCCCAAAGCGATCCCCAAGAAAATTGCTTTCTTTGCACGAGGATCCAACTTTGATTCCTTCACATGATAATAAGCAGTGGAACCAAACACACATAAGGAATCATAGTTAGTAGCAGGTTTCCTAGACCATTTCTCGAGTGGTATTTTACCATCAATAGCACTAGATGGTAGGCGATTAATGAGATGGCTCGCATATATAACAGCTTCAGCCCAAAACTGCTTGCCCAACCCAACATTGGACAATATACATCGAACTTTCTCTAGTAAGGTTCGGTTCATGCGTTCAGCCACTCCATTTTATTATAGTGTATGCCTGACTGTGAAGTTCTTAACAATGCCGCTATTATCATAGGCTTTCTTAAATGGATCACTCATATACTCCCTACCATTATCTATTCGGAGATGCTTGATCTTTCGACATGTCTGAGTTTCCATCATCTTTTCCCACTTAAGGAAAATTCCGAGCACTTCATCCTTAGTTTTCATAGTATACACCCAAATTCGCCGGGAGAAATCATCAGCAAATGTGGTATAGTAGTGCTTCCTTCCAAGTGATGCCGTCTTGGAAGGCCCCCACACATTAGAGTGAACATAGTCCAGAATACCTTTAGTATCATGGATCGCAGTTCCAAATTTCACCCTTGTCTTTTTCCCTTTGACATAATGCTCACAAAAGTCCAATTTGCAAGCCTGGACATCTTTCAGTAATCCTTCTTTTATTAGAAGATTCAAGGATTTTTCATTAACATGCCCTAAGCGCATATGCCATAATCTGGATGCTTCCAATTCTTTCTCATCATTAGTAGCCACTACTACAGTTCCAATAACAGTAGTACCTTAATAGTGGTACAACCTATTATTCTTTCGGACTCCCTTCAACACCACCAGTGCACCAAAAATGATCTTCATTACTCCATTTTCTGCTTGAACTTTAAAACCCTTTTCTTCTAGGGCTCCCACAGAAATGAGATTCTTTGATAAATCTAGCATGTAGCGAACTTCCTTCAAGGTTCTGATTGATCCATCTTAGTTTTTTAACCGAATGGAACCAACCCTATATGTGGTGATAGGGGAATTATTTGCTGTGTAGACAACACCATCTTCTAGTTCTTTAAAATCATAAAACCATTCTTGATTAGGACACATGTGATAACTTCATCCTGAATCAATAAGCTAAACACTAGAAGAGCTGGTAGAAGTTGAAAGAGCAAGTGAACAATCTGAGTTATCGTCATACTCAGCTACTATAATAGTCTTTCCCTTGTCAGATTGGCCTTTCTTTTTTAGCTTAGGACAATCTTTCTTCCAGTGTCCCTTTTCACGATAAAAGGTGCATTCATCTTTTCCCAATTTGGATTTTGACTTTGATCATTGTTTCATTCCTTTTGCCTAGTTCCCCTGGCGTCCTCTAATAATCAAAGCCTCGGTAGCTCTATTTGAGCTTTCCCTTTTATTCTTCCTCCTTAATTCATAGCTGTACAAAGCTCCACAAACTTCATTAAGAATCACAGCAGCCTTCCCATGGAGTAGAGTTGTTTCGAGGAACTCAAACTCCTCCAGAAGAGATCCTAACAACGTTAAGGCAAGATCCTCATCTTCAAATGTCACATCTAGGTTCAACAAATCAGCAACTAATTGATTGAAGCTGGTGATGCGATCGTTGATTGTGGTACCGGGAATGTAAGTGAATGAAGCTTGTTCTGACTGCTCTTTTTCAAGAACTTCTCATCTAGTGCCGTCATCAGTTTTCTAGCAGAGGTTTCTTTGTAAAATGCATACCTTTGATCTCTAGATAAACATGATCGAATTATACCATAAGTCAGTCAATTGATGGTCTTCCATTCTCCTTCTCCCATTTTATTTGGTTTCTCTCCTTCAACGGTAATATCTAGACCATGTTGAAACAATGCACCTAGAACCTTACTTTGCCACATGCCGAAATGGCCACTTCCATCGAAAATTTCCACCACCAATCTGAAATTTACTCCAGCGGCCCTCTGAAGAATACTTGAAGAAGCATTCAAAGTGGATATCTTTTCGAATGGATTTTTTTCTTCCATTTCAGCTCAAACCGTAAAATCACAAATAATAATATTACTCAAGTGCTAGAAAAATTCACAGGTAATTGGTCGAGTCACAAACGGTCTCAGTTAAATACCAATTTCCTTATGCTCTTATCGCTTGGTGACAGAATTTTTCCAATTACTCAAGACAGTATACTATTATTATTCTAGATTTTACCGAAAGATTATTTTAACAATAATTTTAAATTTGCTAAATGCCAACTAGACAACAGACCTAAAAATTAGAAAAAACTTTCTGATTTTCTGACTGTAGTACACCTATAGCTCACAGAGCATACTAATTTTTTCTAAAACCAATGCTCTGATACCAATTGTTGCGTAAACTATTAGCGAACTAAAATTACTGCTAAATCAAGATAAAGAGGAAACACTAAAATTACAAAGAAAAGGAATAAGAAGTACAAATGCCTTAGAGATGAGAAAAGTTTTGTTGGTGTGATTTTAACTAAGGCTATAGGCCTTTTTTATACTACGAAATCAACTCATATGCCTTAAAATTGGCAATGTGAGACAATTCCTATTTTCCTTTTTATTCACTTTGCCAATGTGGGACTTGGTAATCCTACACTTATAACTTCATTCTCAAATCCAACCAGCAAATTTTCCAAATATAGCTTCCATAAGTCTGATCACTGCCAATGATTTATGTCAGTAAACTGCCAACAACACCTAACACTCAGCTCAAATGGCTACGACAATGCAACTTAGGGTTTCACAGAACTTATGCAAGATCTACTTAGAAAATTTTCTGAACAGTATTCTAAAAGCAATAAAAGAAATAATAAATGTAAAAACAAAGAAATATTATTAGAAAGCAATATAGAAAATGATTTACATAATTGGAGTCTACCTCCTACTAGTGCTAAAAGCATCTATAAACCTAATAGTAATTTTCTGATTAAATCAGACTATATAGTAAAAACAGTTGAACAATCTGTTTTAATTGATGATAATATTAACTCGTTTAATCTATTAACTAAAAGTCTAATAGATAAACATAAGGAATCATATTCCTTTATCCATATTGGAATGATTCAAGTAGCGGTAAAACCGGCTACTCGACTAGGTTTATCAATAACTGCATTAGTCTATCTTAGAGACAAAAGGAACTTATAGTTCACAGACTCCTTATTAGGAGCCATCGAGTCTTCCTTAACGGATGGACCTATTTAATTTACCTGTTACCCAAACCTTACTGTACCTTTGGATTATCCTCATATAATTGACATAGCCTCACTAGATATTAAAACAGAAGGCTTTGAAATGAAGCCTGGATCAAAAAATTTGATACTAATCTATAGGATACATTATAAGGTAATGAATTCTACTATACCCAATCTAAAAGATGGTGCCAGTAAAATGATAAATACACCTAAAGGCGTCACAACTTTATTTTTAACTGATCTGTCAAAAGGAAATTTGGTTGTTCCCAGGCCTATTCCTTGGGATCAATTAAATTTTCTGGATTCATGGAAAATTGACGACGTTGTCTCTTTGAAAAAGGAAGAGAATTCACAATTAGATTATGTTCTCGAAGAATCTGATGGTAGTGTCATCTTAAAGTTTGACAAACAAAGATCGTTATCTTCTAGAAGATCTTTTAGTAGAAGTATAAAAACTCCTACTTATCTACCGCCACGATCTTCAACTTTCTCTATTCCAATTAAAATGGGAGAAGAAGTAAAGACAACTGAAAGATTGTCTGACAATATGGTTAAACCACTTTACGAACGTCCAAATAGTCCTTCCATGTCTGACATGGGATATTATTCAGTAAGTGTTTTAACTAAGGACTTAACTCCATTTGAAAAATGGTATGCGGTTACTTTCTCTGAAAGAGAAAAAATTAAATGGAATAATAAATATGATTCATATATTGCAGAAATGAATAATGTAGGTTATAGATCTTTCCCAGAATTTGTTAAACAAATGCTTTACCTTAAAGGTAGAAAATCTGATATTAAATATCCAGATTTTGAGAATTCAAAATTCTTAGAGACTTTAGAAATGTCTTATAAGACCTTTCTTACACCACAAGGTGAAGCCTTGACAAGCGTACATCCTCCTTTAGTTTCAGTAAGTTACCAGGTAACTCCTAAAGCCAAAATTGAATGTAGCCCTTTTATCATTGGTTCGGATACATTTGTTAAACAAAACAATTTTACAAATCTGACTTTGCACATAATGAGTGAGCAATTATGTCGTATTGAAAATACTATGCTTAAAGCATCTATACCTATTTTAAAAGTGGGGGAGAAGGTAGTTATTAAACCAACTTCTAATGAAAAATTGGACTTTAAATTTGATAAATCTCAAAATTAATTAGTAGATGAAATCACTAAACGTCTTGCTTTAATTCCTGTTGATAAAAAACATAAAGGGATTCAAAGTGAACCCAAAGAAATTGCCCCCCTAACTAAGAAAATAGAGGAAACTGAAAGTTCTACTTTTTCAGATAGCCCTTCTGAAATCGAAAGTTTCAAAGATTCTGAAGTTGACAAGCTTCAAGCTTTATTTCAAAATTTAAAAATTGATAATAATAATCAAGTAAATAAAATTTACCACTCTAAAGGTTCATCTAAAAAACCTTACTATCCTAGACCTTCTCCTGTTAATTTACAGTATGAAGAGTTTAGGCCATCTATGGTATCCTTTGATGGAAGTGCCATAGAAGAATGGAATATTGGATTGTCTGAATACTAGATAAAAAATGTTATTCAGTATATCTTGATGTATGCCGCGGCCTCTAGGATACATAATAATAATGATAGAAGTATCGTTGAAGCAATTATTGCCGGCTTTACTGGCCAACTTAAAGGTTGGTGGGATTTTTATGTGTCCAATGAATCTAAGAATACAATTCTTAACGCAGTCAAAACTGAAGGAAATAGACAAGCCCCTAATGCTGTCAATTTTTTAATCTATACTCTGATCCTACATTTTTTAGGATCAACATCTTCATTCTTTGAACAAACTACAGAGTAGTTAATGAACTTGCGCTATAGAGATTTGTCCGAATTTAAGTGGTACAAGGATTTTTTCTTGAGTGCAGTTTATACTCGAGACGATTGTACTCAGGATTTCTGGAAAGAGAAATTTATTTTCGGACTTCCTAGGTTATTTGCAGATAGAGTAAGAGATAGGATAAAAAATAAGTACAATGGTACTATTCCTTATGCTTCTCTCACCTACGGTGAAATCTCAGCTGAGATAGTAGCTGAAGGTTTACTTCTTTGTAATGAATTAAAAATTCATCGACAGGCTCAAAGCGAAAGATTCTCTAGAAAGAGGATTTTAGGATCCTTTTGTGAACAATTAGGATTCAATCCTATTAAGAAAAGATCTAAAAAACCTGCTCATAACGGTAAAAGATTATTTAACAATGAGCAGAAGGATCAAAGGTCTTCTAATTTGTTAAAACCAAAATTTCATAAAAGAAGACATTTTAAAAATGCTTCATCTTCCAAGAAACCCCGAAAGAATGAAATTCTTCCAAATATTATTTCTTATAAATGTGGAAAAGTGGGTCATTACTCTAACAAGTGTAGAGTAAAACAGCAGATTAAATCTCTATCTTTAGATAACAATCTTAAAGATTCGTTACTAAAAGTTTTGTTGATAGAAACAGATTCAGAAAAAGAAGATTATATCTTCGACAATGAGAATGATTATACATCTGAGTCAAACTCAGAAGAAGATTGTTCTAGTAAAGGTTGTGATGGTCACTGTGACTATTACAAATCTCTTTGTTCATTAAATGGACTTATGGTCTTAACTAAAAGTGAAGACATGATTCTGACCCTAATAGAGAAAATCCAAGACCCTTCTGAAAGAAGGAAACATTTAGAACAATATCTTAATACTGTCAAGAACAGTTCTGAAGCTAGTACTTTAAGTACTAAGCCAACTACTTTAGAAAAGAAATTAGATGAGAAAAGTGTCACTTATAATCTTAAAGATATAATTGACAGATTTAAAGACTCTAAAAAAGAGCCTGCGGTTAATGACTTAAAATCAAAAATCAATGATATTAAAAAGGAGATTAAAAATCTTCAAGAAATAGTTACCTTTTTAGAAATAAATAATTCCAATTCTGATAATGAATCAGAAGAAATCTTAGAACCAGAACTTAAGATTTCTGATAAAGATACTAAAAGTATCAAAGAAATAAATAAGATTGAAAATCTTAAATTCATTGACCTTATTAACAAAGTCACTACTTATAAATGGCATATAAAAATTACTTTGGTCGTTAACAAAGAATTTTTTGTTACAACTATCGTCTTAGTTGATTCTGGTGCTGATTTAAATTGCATTAATGAGGGTTTAATTCCTTCAAAGTATTTTACTAAAATCCTTGAGCAACTACACACTGCAAATGGTGAAAAGCTTTCTGTCAATTTCAAATTAAATAACGTAGTCATTTGTAATAAAGGTCTTTGTCTAGAATTACCATTTATAATGGTAAAAAATTTGAATCAAACTATCATTTTGGTAAACCCATTTTTGCATAGTTTATTTCTTTTAAAAATTTCTAAAAAAGGAATTTCAACTGAAACTGTTGACAAAGAAATTATGTTTGAATTTATTTCTCAACCTAAGAGTAAAACTCTAAATGTTTTAAAACAAAACATTTTATACAAAGAAAAATTCATTACTTCTCTTAAAAATGAAGTAAGTTTTAAGGTCTTAAAAACTTAACTTGAAAATCCTATCTTAAAGAAAAGGATAGATGATTTGTAGCAATTAATTATTTCTGAAATCTGCTCAGATCTTCCCTCTGCTTTTTGGGAAAGAAAGAAACATATTATTACTCTTCCTTATGAGCCAGATTTTAGCGAAAGATTTATTCCTACCAAAGCTAGGCCTATTGCTATATCCCCAAGACACTTAGAAATCTGTAAAACAGAAATTAATGATCTTTTACAAAAGGGTCTTATTAGAAATAGTCACAGCCCCTGGAGTTGTCCAGCCTTCTACGTTGAAAACGCAGCTGAAATCGAACGTGGTGTTCCTAGACTTGTCATTAATTATAAGCCTTTAAACAAGGTTTTGAGATGGATCAGGTACCTACTTCCAAATAAAAGAGATCTGTTAAATAGACTTTATGAAGCTAAAATCTTCTCTAAATTTGATAAGAAATTGGGTTTTTGACAAATTCAAATTGATGAAAAGGATAGATATAAAACTGCCTTTACTGTTCTTTTTGGCCACTTTGAATGGAATGTCATGCCCTTTGGGCTTAAAAATGCCCCTTCTGAATACTAGAAAATTATGAATGATATTTTTAATTGTTATTCATCCTTTTCTATCGTTTATATTGATGATGTTCTTATATTCTCAAAGGATATTGAACAATAATTCAAACACTTAAAGTTGTTTGTTGATTTAGTTAAGAGAAACGGATTAGTCGTTTCTACTAGAAAAGTTAAACTTTTCCAAACTAATATCAGATTTTTAGGCCATACCATTGAAAATTGTACATGTATTCCTATTGATAAAGCTATCAAATTTGGTAGCAAATTTCCTGATGAAATCAGAAATAAAAATCAGCTTCAGCGCTTTCTTGGTAGTCTAAACTATGTGGCTGACTTTTATAAAGTTCATGCCTAAGATGCAAAACCGTTATTCGAATGGTTAAGAAAAAATCCTCCTAAGTGGACTAAAATTCACACTTAGGCAGTTCAAAGAATTAAATTGAGAGTTAAATCTCTTCCCTGTTTGGCTACACCACACCCTGATGATTTTAAAATAGTTAAAACTGACACATCAGACCTCGGTTACGGGGGAATCCTTAAGCAAAAGATCAATGAAATTAAATCTTTAGTTAGATTTACAAGTGGAATTTGGGTAAGAGTTAGAGCTAATTATTCCACTATAAAGAAAGAAATTCTTTCTATTATCTTATGCATTCAAAAATTTGAATCTGATCTTATTAATCAGAAATTCCTTTGAAGGATTAACTGTAAAAGCGCTAAAGATGTATTAACTAAAGATGTTAAAAACATCGCCTCAAAACAAATCTTTGCTAGATGGCAAGCTATCTTGTCTGTATTTGATTTCAACATTGAATTCATTAACGGAGCTGAAAACTCCTTACCAGACTTTTTAACCAGAGAATTTCTTGCAGGAAATGACTTCAAAGAAAAATAACTTCAACCTAAAAAGGTTTGAAGGTCAGTCCTGCCAGCAAGGCTCTCAACAAAGTCAGAGAAATCCTCAAAGGAGCACACTTCAAAATAGGGCTTCTCAAAGAAGCATTCCTAAAAGGACACAGCAAATAGATAACCTCTCTACTGAAAGTAGAAATGATACTTATGATATCGATGCATATCAACTAGCCTTAGAACCTGAATCCTTAAAGGAAAAAATTTGGCCCTTAATACTAGTAAACACTATCTTCATTGATCCTGTTGAAAACAAGTACAGTAAGCTAGAACCCTATGAAATTGCCACTTTCTACACCAGAAACCATTCTACTATCCCTTTTCTACCCAAGGATTATAGCTTCTATTTAACAATTCTGGAAGACACAAGTTCAATTAAATTTGAACCAATGAAAAGAAATGGCAACGAATGGGCTTTCACCAAATTCACGATCTTAAAGATCTTAACTCCTGAAGAATGGGAAAATGATTTATTTTTCCCACACAAAAGCAGCCAAATAACTTATAGTTATTTCGATTATATTCATGCTTGCTCATAAGCATTGTTGTTCAACAACAGTTTCAGAAAATTCAGTTGGTTTATACAATTTCAACTGGTTAAACCAGTTAAAACATTTCCCAATTGGCTCCATGATTGGTTCCAGCAATGGGGATTACTCCCCATCTGCCTCCCTAAAAGGGTTAGAAAAATTTTTAATCAGTTTGGTGAAACCAACGAATCCTGTGATTGTTCTAGGTTACAGTTTACTGTCCTCTATAGAGTTCCATGGATCCTTAAATGGGATTACTCTGTAGAATATAGATGGAGAGGTAATATGTCTCAAATTCTAGCCAATAAAATTGAGTTGCCATGGTTAATCAGAAAAATTGCCATTAAATGGTGGGATAAATTTGTGTTCTTCGAAAAGCCCTCAGTTTTCTCTTCTGAAGGATTAATACATTTAGAAAAACCTGCAGATCTAAGCAAAGTAGATCTCTCTGCTCCTTTAACTAACCTCCTCGAAGATCTCGTGTCTAAAATGTCTGAAGACGAGCTTAAAGCTCATATTTTTAACCTTTCAAAATCAAAGGATAAAACTCCTTCCTCAACTCCATAATCCAAAGGGATTGTTATACTCGATTCACCCAAAAGGATGAATAATTCTCCTTCTCCAATGGACATTTCTCCAGGAAAAAAGAAAAAACTAGAAGCCTCTTCCAGCAAAGGGAAAGAGAAAGTTGCCATTTCTACTAATCCTTTTGACTAGCTATATCAAGATGCCCAAAGCCAGGACAATACGATCAAGATAGAGGATAATTCCCTTGGAGATTTTTTAGAATCACTAAAGCTAAAGTAAAAGCTTTTGCTACCGGGTGACCGCCTCTTCAGGTCTTTCAAAGACCGGCTATCGGGTGACCACTTCCACCTGTCATCTATGACCGGTTAAACTGGCTAAAGGCCTATATAAGGCATAATGCTGCTCAAAGTTCAGCAGAAGCAAAAAACAGAGAAAGCCTAGAGAGAGAAAGAAGAGAGAGATGCTCTGCCTCCGACCACCAGTCTCCAACCACTCTTCGACGACCACCACTCTCTGGCGATTACTTTTCGTTCACTGCACTTTTCCGGTGGCATTTTCCGGCCACTGTTCCGGCTATTTGTACACGTCTAAAAGACATCAGTTTTTTTATCTTTTTTTTATCTTTTGTATTATATGTTTTATGTATAAATTTTTTATATTTTCTGTATAAATTAAATTTTATGTGTTAATTCGTCTTGTGTAAACGATCCAACCTTCATTATTCATTTTTGCAATATATAAATCATATTTATTATTCCATTTAATTTTTCCTCTTTCAGAGAAAGTAACCGCATACCATTTTTCAAATGGAGTTAAGTCCTTAGTTAAAACACTTACTGAATAATATCCCATGTCAGACATGGAAGGACTATTTGGACGTTCGTAAAGTGGTTTAACCACATTGTCAGACAATCTTTCAGTTGCCTTTACTTCTTCTCCCAATTTAATTGGAATAGAGGAAGTTGAAGATAGTGGTAGATAAGTAGGACTTTTTATACTTCTACTAAAAGATCTTCTAGAAGATAAAGATCTTTGTTTGTCAAACTTTAAGATGACACTACCATCAGATTCTTCGAGAACATAATCTATTTGTGAATTCTCTTCCTTTTTCAAAGGGACAGCATCGTCAATTTTCCATGAATCCGGAAAATTTAATTGATCCCAAGGAATAGGCCTGGGAACAACCAAATTTCCTTTTGACAGATCAGTCAAAAATAAAGTTATGACTCCTTTAGGTGTATTTAACATTTTACTAGCACCATTTTTTAGATTGGGTACAGTAGAATTCATTACCTTATAATGTATCCTATAAATTAGAATCAAATTTTTTGATTCAAGCTTCATTTCAAAGCCTTCTGCTTTAATATCTAGTGAGGCTATGTCCATTATACGAAGGCAACCCAAAGGTACAATAAGGTTTGGGTAACAGGTAAAATAAATAGGTCCATCCGTTAAGGAAGACTCGATGGCTCCTAATATGGAGTCTGTGAACTTTAAGTTCCTTTTGTCTTTAAGACAGGCTAATACAGTTATTGGTAAACCTAATCATTCCAATATGGATAAAGGAATATGATTCCTTATGTTTATCTATTAGACTTTTAGTTAATAGATTAAACGAGTTAATATTATCATCAATTGAAACAGATTGTTCAACAGTTTTTACTATATAGTCTGATTTAATCAGAAAATTACTATTCGATTTATAGATGCTTTTAGCACTAGTAGGAGGTAGACTCCAATTATGTAAATCATTTTCTATATTGCTTTCTAATAATATTTCTTTGTTTTAACATTTATTATTTCTTTAACCACTATTAGAAGAACTACCAGCAAATTTTCCAAATATAGCTTCCATAAGTCTGATCATTGTCAATGATTTATGTCATTAAACTACCAACAACGCCTAACACTCGGTTCAAATGGTTACGACAACGCAACTTGGGGTTTCACAGAACTTATACAAGATCTACTTAAAAAAATTTCTGAACAGTATTCTAAAAGCAATAAAAAATACAATAAATGTGGCTCTGATACCAAAACTACATATCGTTTACACAAGATGAATTAACACAAAATTTAATTTATTCAGAAAATATAAACAATTTATACATAAAATATATAATACAAAAGATAATAAAAAGATAAAAAAACTTACGTCTTTTAGACGTGTACAAACAGCCGGAATAGTTGCCGGAAAATGTCACCAAAAAAAAGTGCGGTGAACTGAAAGTAATCGCCGGAGAGGGGTGGTCGTCGGAGAGTCGTGGTCGGAAGCAGAGCGTCTCTCTTTTCTTTCTCTCTCTAGGCTTTCTCTGTTTTTTGCTTTTGCTAAACTTTGAGCAGCATTATGCCTTATATAGGCCTTTAGCCGGTTTAACCGGTCATAGATGACTAGTGGAAGCGGTTTGTAACGCCCCCCTCCTCTAGGGAGCACCACGGTAACAATAATCACCCAATAAATAACTCTACTCCACTATATAGAGTTCAATATGTATAAATACCAATATAATGTTTTAACTCCAATTAAATTATTCTCCAAATATTTCTCAATGTCACTTTACATTTCTTACTCTCTAGTACATGCCATTATTCTACAAACCATAATATTACATTAAAATGTAAATCCACCTCGAGTCTTTCCTTATTTGCTCTTTAAGCTGATCCATCTGTACCACTTTGGTCCAAGCTATCTACAAGTTCTCCACCTACGCGTAGAAAATCAACTACACGCTAAGCAATTTGCTTAGTGGTGTCCATAAAAAAAAATAACAACTTTGAACATTTTTAAAATAGAAACAAAGTATAATCAAATTTATATCCAATTTTTCCAAACACTTTAACCATAAATTGCCCAAAGTAAACAAGTCCTGAATAACGGTAAAATGGATACGGGAGAGGACAAGCCCGAAGCCAAAGCTTCAAAATCAATATATCGGTCAAGCCCGAAGCCAAAGCTTCAAAAATCAATATATCGGTCAAGCCCGAAGCCGAAGCTTCAAAAATCAATATATCGGTCAAGCCCGAAGCCGAAGCTTCAATATCAATATATATATATATATATATATATATATATATATATATATATATATATATATATATATATATATATATATCATAATATCGGCCAAAGCCCGAAGCCAAAGCTTCAATTGTTTGTACAGTACTGTACCCCCCTTTATTGGCGCCAATCTACCCTGACCCGTATTCTACTCGTTTAATAAGGGCAATAAATCAAAGTAACATCTTAAAAATTTCAGTATAAACCATCAATCATAATTTAACATAACTTCAGTAATTAAGAAATCCAAATCCCAAATTTTTAAGCATCAAACTTCAATTAAAACTCAATAAAATCAATATCATACTTTCCAGAAATTTTCCAGGTTTCATAACCTGACTTCCCCTACATTTTTCACTATCAACACATCATCCAATCGAAGAACTTTCTTCTAAACATAATTAGCTACATGTCTCAGCTTTCCAAAACCACTAGAATCACAGAAATCTAAATTTTATAACCAAAGTTATGATCAAAATACTAAACAGTGTACCAAGCTGAGATTTTCCGAAAACAGATTTCGTGACTCAACTTCAAACGAAAATTTCACATTGAAAACGAACGAAATTCAATAAGGTTTCTTCTGAACATATGTTCCTTACTTTCTGTAGATATCAATAGAATCAAGAATCGTTCAAATCGGATTTATATAATGAGAGAAAGCATTAAAACAAAACAGGTATATAATCTGGAAAATTTCCCGAAAAACCGAGAAATCGAAATTCGGGACACAAACCTTTTTCTATGCTCTTTCTAGCTCTGTTCTACCTCTTTTGCCTTTGATTTATTTGCAATAGCTTCCTCTACAATATCCATATATAATTCTATCAAGATATTGCATAAATAAACTTCCTAATACCATAAATATGCTTAATCTACCATGAATTCTACTAATTAAGCTTAAATTTCACCAAAAATCACTCACCTCAAACTCGGGTTACTATTCATCCGAATCTTAATATCTGAAATCCTCCTCTTCTAGTCTTGATTGACTAAAATTGATGATGATAGAGGGCTTAAGGATCGATTTCTAACAAGAATTCGAAGTTGAATCGAAGAAATCGGAAGTTTTTGGATTATGAAAATTTTTGATTAAAGAGAGGAAAAATGGAGAAGGAAATGAAGAAAGGAGATAAGGAAATGAAGAGAAGATGCTGTATGTATTGATTTTCTTTTTTTTTTTCAATTTCCAATAATGCCCCTAATCAAATAATTAAATGTCCAATTCATCCTTCTTACTATAATTAGCTCTTATTTCCTCATGCCTTATATCCAATAATAACAATAACAATAAAAAAAATAATTTTCATGATATTTTAGTACCATAGTAATTTATTATAAGCAAATTTTGAAAATTTCGGTTCGTTACAGTTCTCCCCCTCTTATGAATTTTCGTCCCGAAAATTTCCTGAAAACAATTGCGGATATTGAGTTTTCATTGTATCCTCCGGTTCCCAAGTTGCTTCTTCAACTTTATGATTCCTCCAAAGTTCTTTTACCAAAGGTATAGACTTGTTTCTCAATTGTTTAACCTCTCTCGCTAAGATTTGTACTGGTTCCTCTTCATACGTTAGGTCGGTTTTGATTTCTACGACATCAGGAGATAAGATATGTGATGGATCTGATCTGTATCTCCTTAACATTGACACATGGAACACATTATGAATTTTGTCGAGTGTTGGGGGTAGTGCCAACCGATAAGCTACCGGTCCAACCTTCTCTATAACCTCATATAGGCCCATGAATCTCGGACTGAGCTTGCCTTTCTTGCCAAATCGCAGGACTTTCTTCCAAGGAGATACTTTGAGAAACACTTTATCTCCCACTTCATAAGTAATGTCTTTTCTTTTTAGATCAGCATAAGACTTTTGTCTATCCGATGCAACCTTCAATCTTTCTTGAATAAGTTTTACCTTCTCTTTTGTCTCCTGAATCAAATCCACTCCCACAATCTTGTTTTCACTAAGTTCGGTCCAATATAATGGAGTTCGACATTTCCTTCCATACAATGCTTCATATGGCGCCATTTGTATGCTTGACTGATAGCTGTTATTATAGGCAAACTCCATGAGGGACAAATACTTATCCCAACTTCCTTCAAATTCAATGATACAACTTCTCATCATGTCTTCCAACACCTGAATTACTCTTTTAGATTGACCATCTGTTTGAGGATGAAATGAAGTACTAAAATGAAGTTTGCTACCTAAGGCCTCTTGCAACTTCTTCCAAAATCTCGAAGTAAATCTTAGATCTCGGTCAGAAATGATTGAAATAGGCACTCCATGTAGCCTTACTATCTCATCTACATATAACTGAGCCAACCTATCTAGTGAAAAATCCATCCTAACGGGAATAAAGTGGGCAGACTTTGTCAATCTATCTACAACAACCCACACCGCATCATGTTTCTTCTGTGTAAGTGGTAAAGATGTCACGAAGTCCATTGTGATTCTTTCCCATTTCCATTCTGGAATTGTTATAGGTTGCAACAATCCAGAAGGAACTTGATGTTCTGCTTTCACCTGTTGACAAGTTAGACATTGAGCAACATAGTTAGTAATGTCTTTCTTCATCCCATTCCACCAATAATGGCTCTTCAAATTTTGGTACATCTTGTTTGCTCCAGGATGCATCGCATAATGACTACTATGCCCCTCTTGTAAGATATTCTTCTTTAATTCTTCATTGTTTGGCACACATAGTCTATCTTTAAAATATAGACACCCACCTTCTCGAACCATATAGTCGTCTACGATACCCACTTGTGTCTGTGCTCGAATAATCTTTAAGTCATCATCTTCATTTTGTGCTTGCTTAACCTGTTGTAGTAGTACAGGTTGAATCTTCAATTCTGCAATTAAGGCTCCAGTACTGGTAAGAGCTAACCCTGTATTCATAGCCCTTAGTGCCATCATTGTCTTTCTGCTGAGAGCATCTGCCACTACATTAGCCTTTCCTGGATGGTAATCAATAAGACAATCGTAATCTTTAATGAATTCCATTCACCTTCTTTGCCTTAAATTCAACTCTTTCTGTGTTGGCAAATATTTCAAGCTTTTGTGATCTGTGTAAATAAAACATTTTTCTCCATAAAGATAATGTCGCCAAATTTTCAAGGCAAAGACTATTGCAGCCAATTCCAAATCATGAGTAGGATAGTTCCTTTCATGATTCTTCAATTGCCTGGAAGCATAGGCAATCACTTTTCCTTCTTGCATCAAAACACACCCAAGACCACTATGTGAAGCATCACTATAGATTACAAAATCTTTTCCAGGTTCTGGTTGGGTAAGGATGGGTGCTTCTATTAACATCGCTTTCAACTTCTCAAAACTTTCTTGACACTTGTGATTCCACTTAAATTTTGCATTCTTTTGAAGTAGTTTCGTCAGTGGGGCAGCAATGACTGAAAATCCTTTCACAAATCTTCTATAATACCCCGCTAAGCCAAGGAAACTTCTGACTTCAGTAGGGTTCTTTGGTGGTTTCCATTCAACAACTGCTTCTATCTTTTTAGGATCCACTTTAATTCCTTCGGCGGAAACAACATGGCCTAAGAAAGAAACTTCTTCAAGCCAAAACTCACATTTGCTAAGTTTGGCATACAATTTATTTTCCCTTAAAGTTTGGAAGACTGTCCGCAAATGTTGATCATGCTCTTCCCGAGACTTAGAATACACCAAAATGTCATCAATGAAGACCACTACAAACCTATCTAAATATAAATAAAAGACACGGTTCATAAGGTCCATAAATGCTGCTGGTGCATTAGTTAGACCAAATGGCATCACCAAAAATTCATAGTGCCCATATCTAGTTCGGAAAGCCGTCTTTGCAATATCATCATCTTTCACTCTCATCTGATAGTAGCCCGATCTCAAATCAATCTTGGAGAAGTATTTAGCACCCTTGAGTTGATCAAATAAGTCTTCAATCCTCGGTAATGGATACTTGTTTTTCACTGTCAATTTATTCAACTCTCGGTAATCAATACATAATCGGATTGACCCATCTTTCTTCTTAACAAACAACACTGGTGCACCCCACGGGGATATACTCGGGCGTATGAATCCTTTATCTAACAATTCTTGCAACTGGATCTTCAACTCTTTCAGTTCAGCAGGCGTCATTCTATATGGTGCTATGGATACTGGTGCGGTACCCGGCAATACATCAATTGCGAATTCTACCTCTCTTTTTGGTGGCAACCCCGGTAGTTCTTCTGGAAATACATTGGGAAAATCACATATGGTAGGAATATTCTGCAATTCTAAGTCACCTTTCTTCATTTCTAGAGCAAAGATTAGGTAGGCCTGACATCCCTTCCTAATTAATCTTTTAGTTTTCATAAAAGAAATTATGTTACAGAGATAATCTGATCTTTCCCCCACAATAACTATTTCTTCTCCATCAGAAACTTGAAGTGACATTCTTTTATTTTTGCAATCCACCACAGATCGATGTTCCGATAACCAATCCATTCCCAAGATAACATCATAATCTCGGAAAGGTAACTCAATTAAATTTGCATGGAAAAGTTGATGTTGAATCGTAATAGGGCAATTCATATACACTTTGCTTACTATCACACTGTGTCCTAAAGGATTAGTCACTTCAATATTTTCTCCTAATTCTTCTACATGCAACCCTTTCTCTTGTGCTAATGCAGTACATATATATGAATGAGATGAACCAGGATCTATCAAAGCATAAACATCATGATTAAAGAATGAAAATTTACCGACAATAACTTCGGTAGATTCTCTAGTCTCAGGCCCTCGGATTGCATAACTTCGCGCCATTCCTCCCGGTCTACCACTCTGCGGTGCTTGTTGAGCCACATCATGTCCACTTGAACCACTAGCATTTCCTCTACCCCTTCCTCTTCCACCTTGCATTGTAGGAGTAGGAACTACTGTAGGTGCAGATGTACTTATCTATATTTGAGGACAATTTGCTATCAAATGTTCCCTTGAGCCACATTTAAAGCAGACTCTACCTTTTCCCCAACATTCCCCTGTATGCATCCTTCCACAATTAGAACATTGTGGAATATTGCCTCTGCCTCTACCTGAAGGTACACTTGCGGCTGACCCCGTACTTATGGTTTATCTCGGTGAAAACCCTCTGAAATGAGATTGTGTTTGTTCTGATGTTCCCTTCTGTTTCTTACTTGGAGATTCTGAACTAGCTGGACCCTGTGATCCCTTTTGAAATCCAGACCTTTTTGCCATTCTTTGTTGTCTATCTGAATTAATCTTCTCAATGCCCGTAGTAGCATCAACCAAGTCATTGAACACCCTAATCCTTTGTGCAAGTAAATGCACTCTAATTTCATCATTCAGCCCATCCTTGAATCTCTTACATCGCCTCACTTCACTGTCAACGATATCACGAGCATACCTCTCGAGTTTGAGGAATTGAACTTCATATTCTGATACAGTCATTCGTCCCTGTCTCAAAGACAAGAACAATTTCCTCTGCTCATCCTTGAATCGTTCACTAACATACTTTTTGTCAAATTGTTCCAAGAAAAGACCCCAGGTGATTTCTCCGGGTCACCTTTCTCTCACAATATTATCCCACCACCTCCTAGCTTGTTCTTTGAGTAGACCTTGAACACAGTCTAATCTCTCTTCATCTGTAAAATGAAGCCTAGTCATACACCATTTAGTATGATCAAGCCAATCTTCTGCAATTGCAGGATTCACTGTGTCCCCTTTGAAGTCATCAGCTGGAAGCTTCTTGATTCTTTCAAGAGGAGTTCTCTCTTCTCTTCTTTCGATGTGAGGAACGACAGGAACTTGAGGGATTTGTATGTTTCATAGTACTTGTGTGATTACTTCAGTAGTCATATGCTGAAGTAAAGCAGCTTGTGCCGGAGTAGGTTGTTCAGGAAACCCATGAACTGGTGGTGGTTCATGTCTTTGTTCATCCCCTTGTCTGATACGGACCGTACTCTCAGCATCCTCTTCCTCACTCTGGTTGTGACTACTACTAGCCATTCTTATTCCTGAAAATTGGACCAAAGTGGATCAACAACTAACATAACATATTTATATCTTAAATGGCATGTACATACTAGTCCTAGAATCGCCTAAACCTCAGCTCTGATACCAACAAATGTAACGCCCCCCTCCTCTAGGGAGCGCCACGGTAACAATAATCACCCAATAAATAACTCTACTCCACTATATAGAGTTCAATATGTATAAATACCAATATAATGTTTTAACTCCAATTAAATTATTCTCCAAATATTTCTCAATGTCACTTTACATTTCTCACTCTCTAGTACATGCCATTATTCTACAAACCATAATATTACATTAAAATGTAAATCCAGCTCGAGTCTTTCCTTATTTGCTCTTTAAGCCGATCCACCTATACCACTTTGGTCCAAGCTATCTACAAGTTCTCCACCTACGCGTAGAAAATCAACTACACGCTAAGCAATTTGCTTAGTAGTGTCCATAAAAAAAATATAACAACTTTGAACATTTTTAAAATAGAAACAAAGTATAATCAAATTTATATCCAATTTTTCCAAACACTTTAACCATAAATTGCCCAAAGTAAACAAGTCCTGAATAACGGTAAAATGGATACGGGAGCGGACAAGCCCGAAGCCAAAGCTTCAAAATCAATATATCGGTCAAGCCCGAAGCCAAAGCTTCAAAAATCAATATATCGGTCAAGCCCGAAGCCGAAGCTTCAAAAATCAATATATCGGTCAAGCCCGAAGCCGAAGCTTCAATATCAATATATATATATATATATATATATCATAATATCGGCCAAAGCCCGAAGCCAAAGCTTCAATTGTTTGTACAGTACTGTACCCCCCTTTATTGGCGCCAATCTACCCTGACCCGTATTCTACTCGTTTAATAAGGGCAATAAATCAAAGTAACATCTTAAAAATTTCAGTATAAACCATCAATCATAATTTAACATAACTTCAGTAATTAAGAAATCCAAATCCCAAATTTTTAAGCATCAAACTTCAATTAAAACTCAATAAAATCAATATCATACTTTCCAGAAATTTTCCAGGTTTCATAACCTGACTTCCCCTACATTTTTCACTATCAAAACATCATCCAATCGAAGAACTTTCTTCTAAACATAATTAGCTACATGTCTCAGCTTTCCAAAACCACCAGAATCACAGAAATCCAAATTTTATAACCAAAGTTATGATCAAAATACTAAACAGTGTACCAAGCTGAGATTTTCCGAAAACAGATTTCGTGACTCAACTTCAAACGAAAATTTCACATTGAAAACGAATGAAATTCAATAAGGTTTCTTCTGAACATATGTTCCTTACTTTCTTTAGATATCAATAGAATCAAGAATCGTTCAAATCGGATTTATATAACGAGAGAAAGCATTAAAACAAAACAGGTATATAATCTGGAAAATTTCCCGAAAAACCGAGAAATCGAAATTCGGGACACAAACCTTTTTCTATGCTCTTTCTAGCTCTGTTCTACCTCTTTTGCCTTTGATTTATTTGCAATAGCGTCCTCTACAACAGCCATATATAATTCTATCAAGATATTGCATAAATAAACTTCCTAATACCATAAATATGCTTAATCTACCATGAATTCTACTAATTAAGCTTAAATTTCACCAAAAATCAAACTCGGGTTACTATTCATCTGAATCTTAATATCTGAAATCCTCCTCTTCTAGTCTTGATTAACTGAAATTGATGATGATAGAGGGCTTAAGGATCGATTTCTAACAAGAATTCGAAGTTGAATCGAAGAAATCGGAAGTTTTTGGATTATAAAAATTTTTGATTAAAGAGAGGAAAAATGGAGAAGGAAATGAAGAAAAGAGATAAGGAAATGAAGAGAAGATGCTGTATGTATTGATTTTCTCTTTTTTTTCTTTTCTTTTTTTTTCAATTTCCAATAATGCCCCTGATCAAATAATTAAATGTCCAATTCATCCTTCTTACTATAATTAGCTCTTATTTCCTCATACCTTATATCCAATAACAACATTAATAATAAAAAAAATAATTTTCATGATATTTTAGTACCACAGTAATTTATTATAAGTAAATTTTGAAAATTTCGGTTCGTTACACGGTCACCCGGTAGCCGTTCTTTGAAAGACCTGAAGAGGCGATCGCCCAGTAGCAAAAGCTTTTACTTTGGCTTTAGTAATTCTAAAAAATCTCCAAGGGAATTATCCTCCATCTCGATTGTATTGTCCGGGCTTTGGGCATCTTGATACAGCCAGTCAAAAGGATTAGTAGAAATGGTAACTTTCTCTTTTCCTTTGTTGGAAGAGGCTTCTAGTTTTTCCTTTTTGCCTGGAGAAATGTCCATTGGAGAAGGAGAATTATTCTTCCTTTTGGGTGAATCGAGTATAACAATCACTTTGGATTGTGGAGTTGAGGAAGGAGTTTTATCCTTTGATTTTGAAAGGTTAAAAATATGAGCTTTAAGCTCGTCTTCAGACATTTTAGACAGGAGATCTTCGAGGAGGTTAGTTAAAGGAGCAGAGAGATCTAATTTGCTTAGATCTGCAGGTTTTTCTAAATGTATTACTCCTTCAGAAGAGAAAATTGAGGGCTTTTCGAAGAACTCAAATTTATCCCACCATTTAATGGCAATTTTTCTGATTAACCATGGCAGCTCAATTTCATTGGCTGGAATTTGAGACATATTACCTCTCCATCTATATTCTACAGAGTAATCCCATTTAAGGATCAATGGAACTCTATAGAGGACAGTAAATTGTAACCTAGAACAATCATAGGATTCGTTGGTTTCACCAAACTGATTAAAAAATTTTCTAACCCTTTTAGGGAGGCAGATGGGGAGTAATCCCCATTGCTGGAACCAATCATGGAACCAATTGAGAAATGTTTTAACTGGTTTAACCAGTTGAAATTGTATAAACTAACTGAATTTTTTGAAACTGATATTGTACAACAATGCTTGTGAGCAAGCATGAATATAATCGAAATAACTATAAGCTATTTGGCTGCTTTTGTGTGGGAAAAGTAAATCATTTTCCCATTCTTCAGGAGTTAAGATCTTTAAGATCGTGAATTTGGCGAAAGCCCATTCGTTGCCATTTCTTTTCATTAGTTCGAATTTAATTGAACATGTGTCTTCCAGAATTGTTAAATAGAAGCTATAATCCCTGGGAAGAAAAGGGACAGTAGAATTGTTTCTCGTGTAGAAAGTGGCGATTTCATAGGGTTCTAGCTTACTGTACCTGTTTTTAACAGGACAAATGAAGATAGTGTTTACTGGTATGAAGGGCCAAATTTCTTCCTTTAAGGATTCAGGTTCTAAGGCAAGTTGACATGCATTAGTATCATAAGTATCATTTCTACTTTTAGTAGAGAGGTTATCTATTTGCTGCGTCCTTTTAGGAATGCTTCTTTGAGAAGCCCTATTTTGAAGTGTGCTCCTTTGAGGATTTCTCTGACTTTGTTGAGAGCCTTGCTGGGAGGACTGACCTTCAAACCTTTTTAGGTTGAAGTTATTTTTCTTTGAAGTTATTTCCTACAAGAAATTCTCTGGTTAAAAAGTCTGGTAAGGAGTTTTCAGCCCCATTAATGATTTCAATGTCGAAATCAAATACAGACAAGATAGCTTGCCATCTAGCAAAGATTTGTTTTGAGGCGATGTTTTTAACATCTTTAGTTAATACATCTTTAGCGCTTTTACAGTCAATCCTTAAAAGGAATTTCTGATTAATAAGATCATATTCAAATTTTTGAACGCATAAGACAATAGAAAGAATTTCTTTCCTTATAGTGGAATAATTAGCTCTAGCTCCTACCCAAATTCCACTTGTAAATCTAACTAAAGATTCAATTTCATTGATCTTTTGCTTAAGGATTGAACGAAGATGTTGATCCTAAAAAATGTAGGATCAGAGTATAGATTAAAACATTGACAGCATCAGGGGCTTGTCTATTTCCTTCAGTTTTGACTGCGTTAAGAATTGTATTCTTAAATTCATTGGACACATAAAAATCCCACCAACCTTTAAGTTGGCTAGTAAAGCCGGCAATAATTGCTTCAGCAATACTTCTATCATTATTATTGTGTATCCTAGAGGCCGAGGCATACATCAAGATATACTGAATAACATTTTTTATCCGGTATTCAGACAATCCATCAATATTCCATTCTTCTATGGCTCTTCCATCAAAGGATACCATAGATGGCCTGAACTCTTCATACTGTAAATTAACAGGTGAAGGTCTAGGATAGTAAGGTTTTTCAGATGAACCTTTAGAGTAGTAAATTTTATTTACTTGATTATTATTGTCAATTTTTAAATTTTGAAATACAGCTTGAAGCTTGTCAACTTCAGAATCTTTGAAACTTTCGGTTAATTCCTTCAAAGTATTTTATTAAAACCCTTGAGCAACTGCACACTGCAAATGGTGAAAAGCTTTCTGTCAATTTCAAATTAAATAACGCAACCATTTGTAATAAAGGTCTTTATCTAAAATTACCATTTATAATGGTAATATATATATATATATATATATATATATATATATATATATATATATATATATATATATATATATATATATATATATATATATATATATAACTTAAACAGCCTCATACATAACATCCCAAATGTAATCTGGGCAAATTGATCAAGTGTTTCCACATTTATCTATCTAAGCTAATGATAGCAGGAATTCTAAATTGAAAAATACAACCTAATAGCATAGAACTTGAAACAAGAGATTAAGCGCTCAAATATATATAGTTGAATATATATATATATATTTAACTATATATATTTGGGTCGGGCTGGCCATGAGTTTTTATATAAAAATCAAGCTCAATCCATTATATGCTCGGATTTTTGTGTGTTTGAGTCTGGCCGAGAGTTTAAATTAAAATATATTTATCCAAGTGGGTGGGCCAAATGAACTACGAATTATTTAAACAAGTCTACTTATTACTAAAAAAATTCACAAAAATTTCACAGACTAAATTAATTACTCACTCCTTTTTTTTATATTTGTGTTTGCCCTTTACAAATTTTAAATTATTTGTCATTTTCGGTTTTCAATATCCACAAGAGAAATTAGATTTTATAACTAATTACTCTAATTAAACATAGTTAACATATGGAGACCAGGCTAGGCTAGGATAGGCTATGTAGGGCGCTAGGTAGTCGTGAAGTTTTTAATTGCCTTAAAAGATAGAGGAGATGCTCAAAACATTGTTTTTTGTAACGCACTTAAATAATGTTGCCATGGCATTTGGGCTGTTAGGTATAATCCTTGATGATTGTTACAGCATTGCTCACGGTTTTAGGGAGATTAAGTTTGTTTATGTTCGTAGGTCTATAAATTATTTGGCTCATGCCCTAATTCAAGCTGCTAATTCATCGACACATAGAGGCGACTGGAACTCTTTAAATCATTTCTAATGATATCTGATTTATGATAAAACAATTTAAAGTAAAACAAACATAATTAACATATAAATAATCAAATTCATATTAGTATATTACAGAACATCCATAAATTATTGAAACATAACACTAATTTAGCTATGAGAAATTGAGAAATTCCAATACTCTTTGCAATTTTTTTATAATGGATTGTATTTCTCTAGAGATTGATTGAGATGGTGTATCTGAATTATCCATTTGCTTCTTCAACCGTCTTTCTTTCACATAGTTCTCCATGCCCTTTGTTGACTTTATTTTGACAGGCCTAGGCACATACTTTCTTAAGAATTCCAAGCCAGTCAACTACGAAATAATCCAAAATCATGATTAGAACTTAAGTAAGAATACTGACTTTATTAGTATATCAAATTCTATAAAAAAAATGTTGGGGTTTTCATTTCTTGCTTAGTGTAGATGACCATTACAAATCAATCAAACCGCAAATTCCAATGGATAAACAATTCCTCATTGCCAACTACAATTCCTGGTAAGTCCTCAGAGTCGTTAGAGGCGCAAGGCACACTAAATTCAGTGGTATAATTGACTTAAATACTTTTTTTAGGTTTTGTTCTGTACCTTTAATGCCTTTTTAATGTCTGATCTATCAAAATTACCTATTCAGTGCCCGATGTATTCACTTTTCGCATATTTAGTACCTGACGTATTCAACATATCAAGCGTCTATATAACAACACAAAAAACGTGTAATACTTATAGGATCATTTGGAATATTTTTGTTGGTCATGCAAAGAATTGTCGACCTTCAATAATTCGTTCAGTTGTCAAACTAAAATTGAATATATCAGGTACCAAATAGGAAAAAATTGAATACGTCAGACACCAAATAGGCGATTTCAATAGACCATACACCAAAAGCATTTGAGTTATAGAACAGAACCCAAAAAAGTATTTCAGTCTAGTATAATTAGAGCATCATTAGTAGTTCGTCTATTTCAATAATAGTCTTAACACATAAGCAAAAATAGACAATCAACTAGAACATAATTCTACACTAGCTCTTCTATTTTCTCTTTCCTATATGATGTGGCACAATAAATGTTGAGCATTATCTATTTGATCTTCTACATGTAAATAATCAAATCGAAAACCATGTCATCAAATTTATCGGACTTTGATTCTCTCCTTAATTCTCTGCTTCCTAAGCTAGATTTACCTAAATTATAAATAAAATTCACCTAAATTGGAAAATATAATTAGGCTTGATTCTCTCATTTATTATTTGTTTCCTAAACTAGATTTACCTATATTATTTGATGGTCTCCTTAATCATTTGCTTCCTAAACTATATTTACCTAAGTAAGCAATACATATTTGCAAATGGAACTCAATGTAAGGGTTTCATTCTGGCAAACTACTGTAAATAATTAAAAGCGATATGAAATTACCAGGGGCGTATATTTATGTTTATTTTGGTACGTGGTATTATCGGTACTATTGGCATGTGAGTTGTTTGATTAGTTTTTTATTTTTAAAGTGATACATATTATTTAGAAATCTTAGTTTACATATGAGTAAAAAACAAATAATTTGGCATATTCTATGTATATTCTTAACTAAATATCTCTAAATCATTGAGTAAGTAAGTTAAAATAGCTCTAAAATTTTTCTAGATCATTTTAGCACATAATAGAGACTGCAATGGTTAATGCAGTGCTTTTTAGGTCCTTTTCAACACTTATACGTATCGTCATAGCCTTTTTAAAAAAACTATTTTAAATTAAACCGTACCAACGCTATAACCGGATCACGGTAAAACCAATGCGTTTTCATAACATTGCTAATTAGTAATTAGTATCTTATTTGTTACAATCCGGACTCCGTACTGAATTAGGCTGGGCCCGAATCAGCCCAATATTGTCAAATTGGGCCAACCCATTTTCGACTGTTTTTGTTATTTGTTCCCATCTCACGCGCGAGATTCCCTCCATTCTCTGTTCTTCGCTCTGCGAAATTTTTCCGATGGAGATCTCCGTTTCGGCTTCAGAACTCTGCTTCAGTGTTAGAATCTGTTACTCTTATCATCACTATCAACTTCAAATGATTCTCAATTAACTCATGCAGTTATATTTTGTTTAGGTCGAATTTCTTTTTCCAAATTTGAAATCTGTTGTAAATTGTTGCAGTTGATTTCTTCTGCGATTCAAAGATGTCGAGCATCTGATGGTGTTTGCCGACTCTCAGTTGCTCTCAAATCATCTCTACCTTCCGATCCTTCTGCTGTTCGAATTTCGAGTAAAATGATCTCTCTATTTCTGTTTGATTGCTGTTATTTCTGTTTATTTGCTTTTGAGTATCCCTTTAACTTTCAAACTTAGTCTCTCCTGCCTCCAAGTCGTCTGCACTGCATCTGTTAGCTAAAATCGCGAAATCTTACATTTCTGTTCAATTTTCTGATTTATCATACAGTTTCCGATACCGGTATCGGAAGCAGTTTAGAGGAGTTTCACAATCTGAGAGGCGCATCCGAAGCGATTGATGCGGATCAGTGGGGTTAGCAGCTCGTTTTTGTATCCTTGCTTTCAGTACTGGTAGTCCTGGAGAGTGATTTACATTTTCCTGTATGGTGCAGATGGATTGCTCAACATCACCACGACCAGTAAGTTCTATATATCTCGAGCTTAATTATGCGTTTCACGTTTGGTATAGTTGTCTCTAGCCTTTAATTTCTTTGTGGTGACGATTTCACGATATAGCTGTTCATGTTTTCCCATTTTGAGTTCAAATCTTAAGACGTTCTCGTTTTTTTGAGCTAGACGTTTCTTCCTTGGCTTAATTTGCAAAGGAAGCTCTTAATTTATTTGATTTGGTCGATTCAGTTATCTGATTTGGTTTATCTACTAATCTCCTTAAACATTTCAGGTGTTTCTGATAGTGAGGTGTATTTTTATCTTCTAAATTTCAGAGAAGCTAATTCTAGCAGAAGGTTGACTCGGCTACCTTCAAAACCTAAGAATGGTTCCAAATTTAGGCAAGTTTCACTACTTCTGTTTTGTGGATTTTTCAGGATTCTTGTTTGAAATGTTAACTATAATTAAACGACAGTGGCACTGAAGCATGCCTATCAATTTCCGGGAGCATCAGTGTCTTAGCAGAAGTGATAAAGCGCTTCATTCAAAAGGTTAGTTGGTTGCATTTTTGTACACTATTAATGTGCAAATCAGGTTATTGATAGAGCTCTTTCAATTCCTTTCATATTTTTTGCAGATTTTCATACTGAAGATTCCTGTAAGCAGAACAAGCAACTCTGTTTCTCTTTTCATTAAATAAATTCTATTTTGAGCTGTCTCCAGATATATTCAAGTAGAATGATGACATCTAAAAGTTTTATTTTGCCTCAAACATGCATATAATGCTATGGTTTTATGTTTTTAATTTTTCTAGTAGTCAGGAGAAAATTATAGCAGTCTATGTTTGACAAATACATTAGAACATTCATCTCAAAGACTAACCTCTCTGTATAAAAGCTTATAGAGATAGTTGTTATAAGTTTTACCTTCAAAAGTTCAAATTTGAAGGAAATATCGGTTTAGTTTTTAGTCATTGGCTAGTGGAATTACCTCAAACCTTCTCGTAGCTAAACAGTTTTTTTTTTTTGCTTTCCAGAATGTTGCCATTGAACTGGTTGTTGAACATGAGGATTTCTCTGGATCACCACGTCAAAATATATTTTTAACGAATGAGAGTAACACATTGCCCTGTTTAACTTTAAATGCTGATGGTTTAGAGTCTGGCCTTGAAGATTATGTTCTAAAGCATGGACATAGATTAAATAAGAAATGCAATTCTTGCTTTCCAACTCGGTAAGCCTTTACATATTTTGTGTATGCTAAGTAAATATTTCAAATTTTCAATGCAAGTCTAAAATTCCTCAAGTTTATGGGGTAGTAGTTTCAGTTTTACTATACAACCATCCTTTTCTGGCACCCTCAGCACTTCCACTCCAGTTGTTACAAATTGGAATCCTCGATTCTGTCTTTGGAGTTCTAGTTCTGGTAGTTTATGTAGTCACCTTTGTAATAGGTATAGGTAAATTTTTTTTTATGATGTTGAATTGGATTTTCCTTCCTGCCAACCCTCCACACCTTAATGTACATAAGAACGGTATATAATTTGTTTCAACTTTGAATTTGTCTCAGGAGTGTAAACTGCAAAAGAGTGTTAGCACTTCATAAACACATTAGACTTTCAAACACTATTCAAAGTTCAAGACTTTTTATGTATTGGATTTTTTTAGTGAATTCTGTTAAAGCATGTATTACTCTATCGTCAATCGCCTTTTTAGAAACCTGAACAACTTCAAGCAAACACTGAAAAATATCTACTTTGTGACATAGTATAGCCATAACTATTTTTAGATGTCTCAGTTCCTGCCTTTGTTCATCTAGGGAGTATCTCAAGGTTGGAAGTGGAGTAGCTTCTAGCCTGGAAAGTCATGGTAGTTCTGGACTGACAGTGGAAGTGGCAATTACAATAAGTGAGTTAGATCCGACCTGTCATTTCTTCAATCAATGCAGCTCAAAAACAGAGGTTCATATCTCTTGCCTCTTCCCTGCCTTTCATTTGTTTATCTTTGGAATAACAGATTCTCTCAGATATTTATGTAAAATGTTCCAGCAAAAGCAATCTGTTTTGGAGATAGGGACTGTCAACGTTGTAACAAGTCTAATGACTCTATATGATGTTTACATAAAATTAAATTCAGGATGTTCAACGTGAAAACCATTTCTAGTTTCATTATTTTGGGCTAGTTTTTAGAAACTTGACGATTATTTTGGCCTCAGTCATCAATCTCTCTTCTAATATTTTTGTTTCCTACCGTGCCATTCTATGACCTTGTTTGTTTGTTTCTAGGTTATATCGTTTGAAGATTTCAAGCCTTGTTCAATTTCCAAATCGTTCCTTAATGCATTGTCCAGCATTGACTGGAAAAGTTATGGAATGGCTTTAAAGAGCATTGATGACAAAGGCGGCTGTTTTCTAGAATGGGAAAACTTACCGCCTCAGAATCATATGGCTATGGTTCTCCACTGCTACCATAAGCAATATCCACTATTTCCCGTTAACTTGTATCCTTTCTTTTCTTTAGATATTGTTTATGCTATACTTTCCCTTGACAATTTTCCAAGGCTGTCATATCAACAAGGTGTAAGACCCATGCCAAATGTAATCATGTAAAAAGAGCGATCAAAATCGCATTGGACGATTTGAAGGAGAAACATGCTGGACTCCTTCTAAGTGCACATGCCCTCAAGGTGAGTCTCCCATTCCCCTCTCTTTAGTTTGCTCATAGGATTTAAGAACTAAGAATGGCTTAATGCATACTTAACAAACTTGGCACTTTATATCAGATTGCTCCTCCAACTTCGGAAAGTCTCTACCAACTCTCTAAACTTGGCAAAAGTGCACACGTGAGCCCCCTCAGTGTCACGTGTCACCTTGTGATTGGTTTGATGTCAATTTTTTTATTTTTTCCCCTCCAATCCAGAGGTCACACGTGGCACTATGGTGCTCACGAGTGCACTTTTGCCAAGTTTAGGGGGCTGGGAAAGATTTTTGAAAGTTGGAGGCGCCACCTGATATAAAGTGCCAAGTTTGGGGTGCTAAGTATGCATTGGGCCACTAAGAATCTATCAAAATTTTAATAAAGAAATAGTTTCATAGTATTGTTTTTATTTCAAACGTATTCACATGGTGGGTTCCTGTACCTAGAAAAGATGTCCATAGTCAATACTCGGGGATTTCAAGTTGTTAATATTAATGTTGTTATACTCAGATTCGGAATTATGCTCCGGACCTTGCAAAGTCTATTGCTGGCCTTATCTTATCATCTAATGATCGGGACTTTCGAGAGGAATGCCTTTCACTTCTCGGTTTGCAGTCCAAAGAAACAACAGAAGGGGAGATGGTTAAGGATTGTATAAAGGACAAGATAATTTCAGTAATAGATATGAGTGACAGGAAACCCCAGAGAAGAAAACAAATTGCAATTGCACCTTCACTTTTTGAGGACAGCCGCTGCTCGAATTTTTACTTTCGCGACGACGGATATGAAGGTGAGGAGGATTCTTTTAGTTTCTTAGATTGATTTTTTTGCAGAGTTTCATGATGTGTCTTTCATATATGGTGGCCTTTGGTAAGTTGGCGTATGTTGACTTCTTATTATTTTTCTTATATTCATTGACATCTAAATTTTTTCAAGTTTACTTCAAACTTGAGAGCTCACTTCGAATGAATCTCAGCCATTTAATTAAAAATTAATGTTTGGTACTTAAGTTCAATCATTTATTATGTATAGAATGGAGTTGACCTCTCATGTGCACATGCAAATTTGTGTTGTTGGCTATGAGCTAGAGGGAGTGTTCTTAATGTCAACCAAAAATCTCTTTTCCTCCTGTACTGTATAGATGTTTCTTGTTTCTGATTTTTTTTTATCTCAAGATACGAGAACAAATTTTGTGCCAAAAAATTTATGAAAGGAGAAAAATATTCTCAATAGTAAGACTGATGGTGCACTTTGAATCTAGGTCATTGTATTCAGATCAGATGGCTCAGATTGAAAGAGATCTTAAAAATTAACTTTAAATGACGTTCAAATTGAATCATTATATTCAATCCAATGACTACTTCATCAAAGTACCCACCATGATTAAGACCCATCGAGAACTCCTTATGTTTAGACTCGTAAGAGTAAATTTTGAAGAAAAAAAAAGGGGTAGCACTAAAAGGTAGAAGCCCATGTCGCTCTAGCAAAATGAGAAGACAATGACACTTTAGTATAGACCCCATAAATAACTAACTTTCTTTTCTGTAGCAACATCGTGTGCATTCATACCGTTTCTCATTTCTTCAACAATATGCATAATAAGTTCTGAAATCCGAAATCAAATATATTTGCAAGGAAAATGCAATGTAGGAGGGCATTGTGCATTGAAGCTTTTTACATGTAAATGACACATAATAGATGAATAGCTGAACTATAAAGAAAAAGCCAAGTGCAACTTTCGTAATCACAAATACCAAATGGAACAGATACCATGCTTAATAACCTATAAAATTGTTCCACAAAGAATCCAAAAAAATGCTCGACAAAAAAGGGAATACAACACTACAAAAACATGAGCATCATATGGAAAATAAGCGTTCGACAGCATATCCAGGCATCCCATACATATTCTATTACAATAAGAAAATCCAAAACCTTGATAGAGTAAAAACAAAAGCACGAGATAATATTCACCCTACATCCAGAATTTGCCCATCCCATCCCATCATTTTCTTTATGCCTGCAAGTGCAACTCACATATCAGGACCTAATAAACAGAACTAATACAATACACTTCCAATAGTAGTTAGATCTATTCTGTAACTCAAATACTCTTTTGGTATCTGAACAATCGAAATTAACCAATTGGTGTCTGGCTTATCAACTTTAGCAATTTTAGTACATTAAAGGATAATATTTAATGAGGTTAAACGGCAAGTTAAAGTGTTTGTATTTCTTGTGAGCTCTATTTAATATATTTAGTACTGATTTGAATAGAGCCGACACAAGCAATATAAAAGCATAAAGTCTTTGTTAACTCTCAGCTTATTTATTTGATCCTCTAGTGTACTTAAATTGAATAGATCAAACACTATATATACACTTCCAATAAGTCAAACACAAAAAGACATTTAAGTTATAGAACAATACGCAGAAAGGTTTTTAAGTCATTGCAAACTCAGCATCTTCAACCTTTCTCTTAAATGTCAAAACCCTCAAATTCCTTCAAGTTGGCTAACATGCGTTAAAAATTTCATAAATAGAAAGAAGCTTTACTACAGCAATTGGAAATGAAAGGTCCACATAAATTCTGTTAAGAAATAAAGAAAAGCAACTGTTTCTTACCTTTTTTTTTTGTCAACCGAAGCTTTGCCCCAACTACGTCCAAATCCGGGTCGCGCAGCTGGCTGTGGTGGATGAGTCTCCCAATAATGCTTTTCTGCATTCACCAGGACTCGAACTCAAGACCTTGATTAAGCGATACCAAGTCGCTTACCACTTGGACCAACTGTTATTGGTGTGTTTCTTACCTTGTTAGCAAGCAATGTTATTTGAGAGCCAGTCTAAGCCCTCATAGAGACCCTCACCAGAGGTTGCACAGGTGCTCTGGATGTACCTGAAAGAATTTCCTGACTTATTTAAGAATTTCCTGAAAGAATCAATCAAAAAGCAATAGAAAATTGCAAACCCTCACTTAGAAGTTCAAGAAAATCCCTGCTTTTATACATTTAACATCCTCTCCTTTATTCGTAACTATACCTAAGTATAAATTACCCTTCTTAGTCAATTTTTGTTATAAGCTGCCCTTACTTTGTCTCTACAAAACCTCTCAAACCTACACTACAGATTTCAGGTTTTGTTCTCACTGAATTCTCTCAAACTTATTCTAAAAATACGCGGTTCTAGTCATCGCTGGGACTTCAAAACATCCTGAAAAACAAAGAAAGGTAACCTAAAGGTCAAATATCCTTTCTAGCATTCATTTATATTTTCTTGCATCATAACGGAATGCCGCCGGTTGAAAGACGAATTTTTAGCAAAGTATACTATGGGCTTGGCCTATTAAGGTTATGCTATTCAATTTATTCTTTTTCTATTACTTTATAATGCTTGTATAAAGAAGGGAAAATGTTTTCAACATTAGGGAAGATGATTTTCTAGATTCAAACAAATCAGTAACTATTTCATTCGGAACCAGAATCTTTATCTTATAGGGTATAAGAATCCTGCTCGAATCAGTTATACCATAATTTCTCGGTTGAACTGATCCGAGTGACTACTCTTATTTATATGTTGTATACTTTCAAATTAAATATATTGAAATTCTTTTACTATTTTGCAAGGTTACAAAAGACAGCCTATGAATATAAGAAGACACTAAGTCAAGTGAAGCCGGTATTGAACCTGATGCATTGGGTTTTTAAGAGTTTGGTTCAATAGATTGAAAATGGAGATTGATATGTTTGCTGAAAAATTCAGCTATGGAGTTTGAAGAGAATTGTTGGGGAATAAAATTTCTTCATTATTATCAATATGAGACCACATATTTATACATAAATTGAGAGTCAAAATCCTAACAAAATAAATCTAATTTAAATTCAAAATAAAATCTAATCTTACTTGTCTAAAATAAAAGATAATGATAATTCAAAATAAATTTCAAACATATTAAAAAAAACAAATCTCATCTTGATACATATCTCAACACTCCCCCTTGATATCAAGATGGAGATTTATAAAAAAAAAAAAAAAAAACCTCCATTAGAAAAGCTCTTCCTCTTCAATTTGAGCATTGGCTTGATGAACTTCACCAATATCAGGGTCTTTCTTTTTAAATTTGCAGATTTTTGTAACATGACCTGATTCTTTACAATTTCCACAAATAGCATAAGGTCTCCACCAACAATATTTTTCTGAATGTGTAAATTTCTTACAATGCTTGCATTGTTGGTTTTTATCTTTTTGTGCATAAAATGCACCCTCGGTTATTTTACCTTTTTCTCTCAAAGATTGCCTTTGCTCCTGTGCCTCCAATGCACCCATTAGTTCTGCTAGCGTAATCACAGAGAGATCTTTCGATTCTTCAAGAGATGATATTTTTGATTCAAATTTTTCTGGAAGCGTCACAAGAACTTTTTCAATGATTCTTGAATCAGGAAAATCTTCACCAAGCAATCTGATCCTGTTGACAACTGAAGAAATTCTATCAGAATAATTAGTGATAGATTCATTTTCCTGCATACATAATGATTCAAAATTTCTTTTCAAGTTCAGAATTTGAACTTGTTTGATTCTCTCATTTTCCTGGTACTCTGATTTGAGTTTATCCCAAGCATTTTTTGCAGTTTGATAAGACATAATTTTTGGAAAAATTGTATCTGCAACACAATTTTGAATAAGAGTTTTTGCTTTGAACATCTTTGATTTTTCTCCAGAGTGAGCTTTAATTTGAGCAAGAGTAGGATTGGTAGGAAGAGGTGCTACTTCCCTATCTTGAACAACAAATTCCCAAAGATCATATGCTTCGAGGTATGATTGCATTCTCACAGACCAACTGTGATAATTTTCACCATTGAAGATTTTTGGAGTATTCAAAGAAAGATTAAGACTGACCATTTGGAAAAAATGGTTTGGAAAAAAAAAGGTATAGTTTTGTTTGGTTTGATAATGAGACCCTTAAGATCAACTATGGCTCGGATACCACTGTTGGGTTTTTAAGAGTTTGGTTCAATAGATTGAAAATGGAGATTGATATGTTTGCTGAAAAATTCAGCTATGGAGTTTGAAGAGAATTGTTGGGGAATAAAATTTCTTCATTATTATCAATATGAGACCACATATTTATACATAAATTGAGAGTCAAAATCCTAACAAAATAAATCTAATTTAAATTCAAAATAAAATCTAATCTTACTTGTTTAAAATAAAAGATAATGATAATTCAAAATAAATTTCAAACATATTAAAAAAAACAAATCTCATCTTGATACATATCTCAACACATGGAAGTACCCAGAAACGTACATTACTGAAACTGTTGCAAGAAATCCTGAAAGAAATCCAATGGCAGCCGTTTCCCACGAGAACCAATCCTCCCAATTTTTGTTACTTCCTGAAGGAAATCCTGAAGGCTCTGAAGTATCGCATGGAATCTGAATTTGCATTCCACACAATCCGGAATTATTAGCAAATGATTTTGGATCGTTCATCCTGTCCATTTGAGGACCATTCGGAATATGCCCATGTAGCTTGTTGTTGCTCACATCCAAGGTAGTTATCTGCAACAGCTTTCCGAATGTGGCAGGAATTCCAGCTGATAGATTGTTGTGTGACAAATCTAAACTCTCCATGTTTTCCAGATTGCCGAAACTCGTCGGTATTTCTCCTGAGAGTTCGTTATTTGACAAATTGAATGACTTGAGACTTTTCAGATTGCCTAACCTGTCAGGAATTTCACCTGCTAATCTATTGTTTGACAAGTCTAATAAAGTGTAGATATATATATTCTCGCTGGGAAGACCTTGCTGCAGTTTCTTCCAAAAGACTTGTAAATCGTTTAAGTGGTTATCCTGTGTAAAGAAAAGGGAAGGGAAGGTTTCGTACGTGATGATATATGATGACGAAGAATCAGGATTATGGATCATCCCTGTGAGATTCCCTAAATTAGTTGGGATTTTTCCACTTAAATTATTGAAAGGTCCAGTATTTGAAGAGCAGTAAGATTTGATAGATTAATTGGGATAGATCCTTGGAAAAAGTTGTTTCTTAAGTTCACTATCCGGAGCGAAGAGAGGTGAGAGAGAAATTTCGGAATTTCACCTGTGAGCTTATTGTCATGGAGATCAAGATAGTCTAATTGACTCAAATCTGCCAACTTTTCAGGGACGAAATGCGAGAACTCATTGTTACTCAGTTGTAGAAATTTAGTAGTAAGCGGAAAATTTGAAGGGGATTCGCCAGATAGTTTATTGTAGGAAACATCAATATATCTCAAAGATGAGTTTAAACCGAAACCAGGAAAGTTGTCGCCTGAAAATTGGTTGCTTGAAAGGTCTAGCAGGACCAGTTGGGACAAATTAAAAACCGATGTTGGTACTGACCCGGAAAAACTGTTTTTAGACATCATAAGAACTCTCATTTCAGAGTTTTGAAGAAAGGTATCAGGCAGTGGTCCTGAGAAATTATTGCTCGAAAGTATGAGCACAAGTAACCACTTGCATTGAAACAAGCGAGGGGGCAAAGATCCCGAAAACTTATTACCTGATAGAATGAGATATATCATATTCTTTTCAGCTAGCCAATAAGGGAAAGTTCCTTCAAGGTTGTTCTCACTCAAGTCCAAGAAATAAAGACGCGGCTGATCGGAGATCCAGATGGGAATTCGGCCTGAAATATTGCAGGATCTTGCAGATAATACGGATAAAGTTTTGCTCATCGGTATTGTGGTGTTCATGTTTGTCCAGGAAAGTCGGTTTCCTCCAACAAACAAGACCCCCATGTTGTTGAAATCAAGAAGCCAGTCCGGAATTTCACCAGAGAGCAAATTATTTCCCAAGTTGAGGACTACCAACTGTTCCATCTTTCGAACGGACAGAGGAATTTCCCCTGACAAACTGTTGTCATTAAGTTTTAGAACTATCATACCGGAGAGATTACCGATTTCAGCTGGCATCTCCATTGACAAGAGATTATTACCAAAATCCAAAGAGCGCAAATCTTTCAAACGCAAAAGCGATGATGGGATCCCTCCAGAAAATCCGTTGTCTCTGAGAGTCAGTACTTTGAGATTAGTGAGGTTGGCGATCTCGGCCGGAATTTCCCCATGAAATGAGTTAAAACCCAATTCTAGTCTCATCAAGTTGGAAACATGTCCAGCCTTAAAAGCTAAGGAGTGGATGAAATTTCCAGTTATTTCAAGACTTTGCAACCGAGCCAAAGAAAGCAACTGCGACGGTAGGGAGCCATTGAAACTATTGTAGTCCATATAGAGATATGCAAGACTAGATGGCAAACCCGAGCCCGGAGATTTCACCATGTATATCATTATAAGAAATGTCAAGGTGCACAAGTTGTCGCAAATGAAAAAGCGGGACTAAAACATCAGAAGTCAGTAATGGTAATGAATGGGTGAGATTGGAGAGGGAAAGATCGATGACATGTAGGCCGTCACACGAGACTCGATCCCATTGGCAGCAATCGGAAGCGGAGTTCCAAGAACGAAGGAGTAAAGAAGAGGAAGAATTCCTCGAGAGACGACCTTTGAAACGGAGGAGAGCTTCTTTCTCATGTTGAAGGCAACACAGGCATGGATTGGATAACAAGATTAACAACAACAAGAATGAGTTTAGTTTGGCCATTCTTAATTGATCTTCTCAATCAAATCATTTATTCTTATACAAGGGTAGAGGTTAAAACGGTTGAACTTTCAAATGGCAACTCCTGGCTTCTTTTTCTACCTTAAAATTGAAGTCTACAAGTTGTCCACCATAAACCATGACCCAGTTATTACTCTACCTCCACCACACAAGAATTGGTGTTTCTTCCCCACTTGTGGAAAAATCGGATTAGATTCCGGTGTTTTTTTCCACATTTTAATGCTTTTCGCTGTGGGTACGTTATTTTTATCCTACAAAAGTTCTACTTTGAATTTTCACAGCGACGAATACAAAGGAAAGGAGGATTCTTTTAGTTTCTCAGGTTGATTTTTTGTCTTTTATATGCGGACTTCTTTTTATTGTTCTTATATTCATTGACACTTAAAAATCTGGATTAAACTTTTTTTCAAGTTTACTTCAAACTTGAGATATCAGGCTGAATGAATCTCAGCCATTCAATTAAAAATTAACGGTTGGTAGTTAATTTCTAAAATTGTGACTATTAGTTATGGATTTCTCATGTGCTATGGGCTGGAGGAATGTTCCTAATGTCTACCGAAAATTTCTTTCCTCCTGTACAGTATTGAATATATGTTTTTGTTTTTGATTATATTTTGGATCTCAAGGTTCCAGACATTTTGTGCCATAAAAATTTAATAAAAGGAAAAACATATTCTTAATAGTAACAATCGTAGTATGTACTTTGAATCTAAGTCATTGTTTTCAGATCAGATGGCTTAGATTGAAAGAGAACTATAAAAACAACTTTAATCACTTTCACATTGAATTGTTATATTCACTACCAATGGCTATTTATTTAAGTAGCCACCCATGATTAATAACCATTGAGAACTCTTTATGATTTGACTATTAGAGCAAATTATGAAGAAATGGGAAGAAAAGACAGGGATCGCACTAGACGTTTATGCACATTTCTCATAGTGATTTGGAAAAGCTGAGATAGACCCCATAGTTAAGTAACTTTTGTCTATAGCAACACCAGTGTGCATTAATACCATTTTTCATGTTCTGAAAACCAAAATCAAATTTATTGCAAGGAAAACTCAATGCAGTAGGGCATTGTACATTAGTAAGTTTTTAAAGTCTAAATCACAGATAATAGATGAATAGCTATGTGCAACTTTCGCAATCGCTAATGCCAAATGAAACAGATACCATGCTTAATAACCTATAAAATTGTTCGACAAAGAATCCAAAAAATGCTCGACAAAAAAGGGAATATAACACAACAATAACATGCACATCATAAAACGGCAGCTAATGGAAAATAAGCGTTCGACAGCATATCCAGGCATCCCATACATATTCTATTACAATAAGAAAATCCAAAATCTTGATAGAGTAAAAACAAAAGCACTAGATAATATTCACCCTGCATCCAGAATTTGCCAATCCCATCCCATCATTTTCTTTATGCCTGCAAGTGCAACACACGTATCAGGACCTACTAAAGAGAACTAATACAATACACTTCCAATAGTACTCACTAACTTTGGTATCTATTCTATAACTCAGATGCTCTTTTAGTGTCTAGACTATCAAAATTTACCATATGGTGTTTGACTTATCCAAATTTAGAAATTTTTGTGCATTAAAGGATTATATAAAATGAGATTAAAGGGCAACTTAACGTGTCTGTATTGCTTGTGCGCTCTATTTAATATATTTAGTACTGATTTGATTACTGCCGACACAAACAATACAAAAGCGTAAAGTCTTTGTTATTTTCATCAGCTAATTTGATTCTTTAGTGTACTTAAATTGGATAGATCAGACACTATATAGACACTTCCAATAAGTCAAACACAAAAAGTCATTTAAGTTATAGAACAATATGCAAAAAGGTTTTCAAGTCATTGCAAACTCAGCATCTTTAACCTTCCTCTTAAATGTCAAAACCCTCAAATTCCTTCAAGTTGGCTAACATGCATTAAAATTTCATAAACAGAAAGAAGCTTTACTACAACAAATGGAAATGAAAGGTCCACATAAATTCTGTTGAGAAATAAAGAAAGGTACTGTTTCTCACCTTGTTAGCAATGTTATTTGAGAGCCAGTCTAACCCCTCATAGAGACCCTCACCAGAGGTTGCACAGGTGCTCTGGATGTACCTGAAAGATAAAAATGCAGATGTTATTCAACATTTACCCATAAAATTAGAGAACTCAAAATTATAACAGCAAATTAAGCTGTATAAACTATGCTACAAGATGAAAAAGGAAAGTTTACCAGTGACGCTGGCGAAGGGAATGTAACCCAAGCTTGTCAGTAATCTCAGCAGCATTCATTGCATTGGGAAGATCTTGCTTGTTAGCAAATACAAGCAGCACTGCATCTCGCAGTTCATCCTGAAATCAATGACAAATAAAGTTCAAAATTTTAGACACTCTTCAGCTTAGAGCATCACCCAAACAAAAATACTTGACTTATTATAAACCAATTCTTCAAGAAACGAACTCTGAAAAATATAATCATGATTAATGGGAAACCGACACCTCTAGGCGGAACCAACAATGCACATACCTCATTCAACATTCTGTGCAACTCATCCCTGGCTTCAACAACACGGTCTCTATCGTTGCTATCCACCACAAATATGAGACCTTGGGTGTTTTGGAAGTAGTGCCTCCACAAGGGGCGAATCTGTATAACAAAATTGCATTCTTATTTACATCATTTAGACTAAGTTTTTTAATGCAATAAAGACTTTTTGCTAAAATAGAACCAAACTATTAAATGAAACGTGTACCTTGTCCTGACCCCCGACATCCCACACTGTGAAACTGATGTTTTTGTATTCAACAGTCTCCACATTAAAACCTGCAGAAATGAACATATGCTTATGAAGAATTGAAATAAAAACTGATCTTTTTTTGTGTGATCAGCAACTAAATGAAAAGCAATGCTTCACCAAGTTTTAGTTCTAATTATGAAGGATTAACGTCACCCAAACAAAGATAAAATTACTGTTTATTGTTTTATAATGGAAGGAATACTTGTACAACTCATGTGAGTAAATTGAAATGTAGATTTCAATGTCATCCACTTTGAATATCAGTAATCACATCAATATTCTTTTCCAAATCTCATGATCTAGTGCAGTGATATTATATTAAGAAATATAATTAACCTAAAACAGTAAGGATGAAAAAACTTTCAGTAATCATACCCACAATCAAATATTTCAAGTGGAGCCAAATTCTAGAAACAAAATGCTCTAGGAAATGGTATCTCCTTTTGGAAAATCTTGTTCTTGGAGTGTAATAAATAGTGTATATATCAATCTCAGCTGTCCATTATTTCGATGGGGAAAAGATTCACCATTCTTTGACTTTAGATTACAATGGACTAAAGCAAAATGACTCATTAGACTGTATGAACTTCTTTTATTGCAACTCCACTTCAGGGTCAATTGGAAACAACCTCTTTGTAATTATAGAGGTAAGGTTGCATACACCCGACCCCCCTACCTCGCTTGTGCAGGAGCCTTCGGCATTGGGGTAATGTTGTTGTTGTTATATATCAATATCAGAGACCAAAAGTAGGAACTTAAGATTACAGAATTTCCTCTGGAAACAGGGGAACTAGTAAAACCTTATAGTTGCAGAAACATTGTAGGCTTGGGGTGGTGCAGAATTGAGAAAAGAAGATGCAGATGTACAAGCACTTACGCTACACACATCTAGACATCAGATAGTAGTCGTGCACACACATGAACCTCTCTAATATGGACAAGGAGATAGATGGTAAATTTGAAGATACTTATATGCAATCTAGATTCGAGTGGTAAAATGAACATGGATCAATATTTCCTCTCCTCCATAAACAATTTTGAATGTCTTGGTGGCCTATCATTAGTTTAAAACAGATCTGGCTGTCAGAGTATCAGACAGGCTTCAATGGAACTAATTAAGTACCTAGTTCTAATGCTTCTGATGCACTCAATGGATGTGAATGAAAAGAATAAGAATAAATCATTAAGCTTACAAATTTTATAAAATAACGCATACCAATAGTGGGAATGGTGGTGACGATCTCTCCAAGTTTGAGCTTGTACAAAATTGTAGTCTTACCAGCAGCATCAAGACCTACCATAAGGATTCTCATCTCCTTCTTGGCAAACAGCCGGCTAAAAAGTTTCGTGAATGTCAATCCCATATCTGCCTCTTAGCTGTTGATCCCTGTACACAAATACCAAGATTATTATAAAACACAAAAAACAACAAATATCAATTTCCAAAACAAGATCTATCAAGCGATCCACATGAAAATGACAAAAAGATAGCAGATCGAACAGATCCCAAAGCCAAACAGCAAACCACAACAGCAAGTAAACATTCTAAGAATCATAAATCCATGGATTCTAAGCAAATCTGATTCAAATCAGAAGCGTAAAAAACCTAAATAGCCGCGAAATTCAAACAAAAAATACATCACAATGCTACGAAATTCATTAGATAGGTCACAATTGTCGAATTTTTACCTTTCTGGAGAATATCACAGAGGGATCTGAGATAGATATATGAAATCAATTGAGCGATCGATAATGGAGTGGGCGGGAGATAAATAGAAATGAAGCTTAAAACCAACGCGCAAATACAAAAGAGAAACAGAAAATGAATGAAAAAGCAATGCTGTGGACGCCAATTTATACTATTATTTTTTCTATTCTATGGAATTTACTGAAGTACCCTCAATTTTCCACAAAATCACAGATTGCCAATAGTAATGAATTTGAATGCAAATTATGCAATAGAACCAATCAAATCGTTCTAATTACGAAATAAAATCAATCAAATTGTGCCAATTCAACATGACTTTCAAGTTCATATTCTCAGTTAAAAAAAGCTACTAACGAATAAGGATTCATTTAAGTGGTGAGCGATATCTCGAGTTCGAGTTTTAATAAATGTTACAAATCTTTATTGAGAGACTGATCCACCACAGTCAGGTACATGCAGGCCCCAACCTGAATAACTTAGGGGCTCTAAACAAATTAATCTTAAAAGTAATAAACATATTTTTTTAAAAAAATCAAGAATTTAACACTTTCCTTTCACAACTTTAATAAAGCATTACCAATTTTATTAACATTAATTTGTGTCTGCTTTTATCTTTTAAATATTGATAACTAATATTTAAGAAGAAAATATTTTTGGACCCTTTTCAACTATGGCCCTAGACAGTGACACCCATAACCCATCCCTAAGACCGGATCTAGGTGCACTACCTAAGTGAAATCTGGATGTAGTCGAAGAAAACTCCGATGAAGAAAAAAAAAAGTTAAAAAACGGTACTGATTCATATTTTATTTATGTTGAGTGCAATAGTTTTTTATTATTGCAAACTCCCCATTTTTTTCCATATGAAAGGATCATACACAGCAAATTCTATAATTTATATTGCCAATTTGCCACTATGATGCAAATGGTGAAGAAGCCTTTTATCACTGTAAAAGTTTAACTCCACTCTACTATTGTTAGTTTTGGGTAAATTTATTATGTAGTTTGAACTTTTAATTAAATCAGAATTTAAGCTCCTAAACGCAACAAATTGCTTGAAAAATAAAAAAGTTTATTTAATAAGAAACTATTTTATTTTATACTAATAATAAAATTCAAAAACTAACATGGTGTAGTTCAGTTGGCAATACAAGCTGAGTAATTTAGAGGAGAACAAGATTCGAATCTCACTAAATACACTTGTTGAAAGGGTGAAGAGCCTTATTTATCACTAAGCTCCGAACAAGATTATCTCAATGAAGATACTTGTAAATATAATAAAATAATAAAATTCAAAAAAATAATCTTATTATACAGTGATATATCACCGACTTGGTAATTTTCATATTATTATTATTAAAATATAAATAGAAGTATACAAATATACACCTACGTATTAGGTTCTACAATAGGAGGCATGGAAAGTTCTTATCTGATATATATATTAATAAAAGAATACAAGTCCAAATTTGGGAATTTTCTGTTTTCATATTGAGCTCATTTACTCCTTTCAAACACAAGTCCAAATTTGGGAAATAACCCTTATCAAAGGCATATACAGATAATTTTGTATCTCCATGAATTAGAGCACAATAATGTAATATGCCAGTCAGGGGCGGAGCTGAGGGGGGGCTTGCAGAGGCAAATGCCTCTACCGTCGCCGGAAAATTGCAAGAATATGGAGTATTTTGTTGCCTTGCCTCTCCAAATAATCCATAGTTGCCGCCCCAGCCAATTTTCTGCTAAACCTAATTACGGAAGTCTATTAAGATTGAAGAAGAAGAAGGGACATAATGGTCTTTTTTCATTTATTTTAATAATAGTACAAAAACGATGTCGTTTTTTTAATGGATGAAACCACACCGTTTTAATTTTTTTTTTTAAATAAATATGAAAAAGCAATGTATACATGAATTTGATGGCTGCTGCAGTAACATCACATTGAAACTACTTGCTGTTCCACCCAAAATCACCAGCTCATTGTAACGAGGTTGGACTTCTCCCTCGCCGGCACTTAGACACCTTCGCGCCAAAGTCATCGCGGATGGGTAACGATGTATCACGGGGCAAGAACGGCGCCACGTAACATCATTCCCCTTCCCATCAATGTCACCGACTGGCCTTTCCTCTCTCGTTTTCTGATTGCCTTTACTGTCATTAACTGTCGTCATTACTCTTTTATTATATTGTTTTTTCAATTCAAATATGAAATTGCTAATAATCTGAAACTTAATTGATTATTGCAAAATATGTTTCAATCATGTTTTATTAGCTACTGTGTAGTTCATTCTTAATGCTTTATATAATTCCTTGTTGCCATTACAATATAAATCAATCAAACATCACAGTCCTTTCTTAACTAATTTTTCTCCCATTACAATCCCTAAATTTTAGAAAGAGTTGATTGATGTCGATGACTGTTGGATGGGTGTTCCTGACTGTTTCAATTAAAAGATGAATCACATGTGTTTGTGTATGAATGCTCTTTTAACTTTTTCACTTATTTTGTTCTATCAAAGAAACATACAGAAGTTTTGCACTTGTCGTTAAAGATGCTTGTTCCTGTGGAACTTAACTACTTTATTCTCGTCACGTGACTTTAGTTACAAGTGTGATTGTTGAGCATCACATATGTAAACTTGTGGCATGCCACTTTTTTACTATCATTCTAGATCTGTTATCTTGTTAGCGTTTTTGGTCACAAATTTTATATTCTTTGAATGATAGAATAAGGTTAGAAATTCCAACTGATGCAAGGAGTATGGATTTAACATCTCTGCCCTTTTTTCTATGCATTTGGATGTAAGCTAGCAACATTGTAAGTTTGAGTCATTTTGGTTCCTCATGTGGTATACTAGTTTGTTATTGCTACACACAGAGTAGAATATATAAACTAGATTTCTATCGATTTGGAGATCATTTGTATTTTCATTGTACTGGGTAGATATAAATAATTTTTGAGAGAAAGAACTTTCATTGGCAAAATTTTTTTAGCAAAGCGGCAAACAAATCCTGGCACCGCCAGTTATGCTAGTATTACACTATTACAAAGTAGTGTAACAAAGAAAACGTGTATGGATCACTAGACTTGGTCTAGTAGCCGCAACTTCTTCCCTAAGTGAAGAAAGAAGCTGAAGGTCCTGGGTTCGAGTCTCATGGTTGTCCTCGTTTCTTTTATATTCTTACTTACTAAATAATTAAAATCCTTATTTAAATGGATTCAAATTTGTTATCCTCTCATATATTGACGCGCGTCTCTATTTATTATTATTTTATTTTTTTTAATTTCTCTCTCTTATAAATGTAACACTTATCAAATGATAAATGGAGGAACATAAAAGGAGACATCAATTTGGGAACAGCAGATTTAAGTTCCATTTAAATAGTATTTCCAGAAATTGCGAGTTTTGGTATTTATATCTAATTTATCAATTTGAGTTTGATCCTACTATTATTAAATAATGTGTTTGCTATTAAAAAAAACGGTTCATATAAAGTTACAATAAGAGAAAAGGCTGATGCCACATTTTCACACTGAAAGAGTTGCAGGTTCTAAATCAATAAATCTCAAAGTTGAGTATATCAAAACAAATTGTTTAATTTAAATAGGGCGATGATAACATTTCATTATATTAGAAACCAAATAGTTCAACATAAAAAAATGGATAAAATTGATATCTTTCATCATAGATTCTTATGCTGTAATTTTTAATTTAAATTAATACAGACTAAAAATTTTTGGAACTTTTACAATAGTCTCTCCATGATTCATAGTCCGCCTTCACTTTGTCAGAAAATCCAATCTGAAAGAAGAATATAAATAATAATTATCATGAGCTAAAACCGCTATCTAACCACTATTTTGGAGCTTGCCATTCAATTTTTCATTCTTGAGGCGCTTGACCGATTTATTGCTGCGTAGCTTAAATGACATCTAATTTAGATTTTTTATGTAACCATTATTTATAATAATCATAATTTGTCAATAAAAAATAATTTAATTAGTAAAACTAAACTACATTAAAATATTTTTATAATAAAATTGTCATTTTGAGCCTCAAAATGAGAAACAACATGCTCAATATCACTTAGTGATTTTTAAAATTAGGTCTAAATTATATTTTTTTTATTTTATATTATTATAATTTACTTTTTAATTGAATTTATATTTTTATACAATAAATATTTAAAAATACAAAGTACAAATCCATCTAGATCCCACCTAGGCGTTTTGAAGCTCCGGCCGCCCAACAAGCGCCTAACGCTTTTTAAAACATCGGCTAAAACTAAAAATTCTGTCACTCGACAATACCCCCGCACTATCATGTAATTCATTTCTTTCATCTTTTACCTTATTCTATTCATTTTTAATCTAATATACACAATAATAATTCCGCAAACCAGACGCCACCTTAGTATTATAGCACTATTAGTGATATATTTGGTTCATAAAATAGATATTCCATAAAAGGCGAAATGTCAATGAATAGTTATTCCATTAAAGATGAAATACGAAATCTTTCATTTCGCCTAGAAATAGTTATTCAATGAGATGTGAAATATACGTTCTTTTGTCCTAATAGCTATCATGCATCCAAAACAATAGTCTATCATATCATGCATCCAAAACAATAGTCTATCATATTTCACATTCTTTCATTCATTTCAGCCATCCCGCGAACTAAACACATACTAAGGTTTAGATCTATTGAAAATTATGCCCGCACACAATAAGGAGAGCCAACCATCCATGTCAGTTCGACTCTGGTTTTTTCAACTTATAATCCATTTAGTTAATTTAATACTTATAAGTACTGTATACATATAAACTTATATTTAAAATAAGTACATTTCAGTTCAAAAAGCTGGGTTTTGTTGCGTGGGAAAACTTGACAACCAAAAGTCGTTCAACCAGAACATTAAATAGTTCTAAATGTAGTGAATAGAGACGAAGATAAATGTCTTACCAAGGGATAATTTTATATGGTACCGAGTATTTAATACCCTCCTCCCTGTTGGATGCTTCACACGTAGCAAATTTATATTATGGATTGACGAGCTGCAATGGTCCAAGTCACCACCTGCAAATACAACACACACTTATATTATCATAAAATTATACATAGATTCATCTTCTCATAAAATTAGAGAAACAAGATATACCTAGCTATTTACAGAAGCATATATATACAGATTATTATAGTTTGTCTATGTTATCGCCAGTATTGAGCCCAGCGATGAATAGTCTCAACCATTTGTGGAAACAATGCACTGACACTCTCATTTATTAGATCTTGGAAAAAGTGAATGGCTGCCTCATCATCCAAATCCAGCCGGAACTTCTCTTGAAGCTGCAACCCCCAAAAACCTCAGAATATAGAAGAAATGCTTAATGCATCCGTGACTCCTCCAACTTGTACCATTTCGCCTATTGTCCCTGAATTTTTTTAAAGAGGTCCCCGTGACTCTCTCAACTTGGCAAAATTGCACCAATTTGCCCCATGAATGTCACATGTCAGCTTCTGATTGGAACCAAAAATCAGAAAAATGATATACTTGGAGAGTCAAATCAACCAGAAGTTGACACACGACCTTAAGGGGGAAAACTGGTGTACTTATAAAAAGTTGAGGGAGCTAAGGAGTTCTTTTCAAGAATCAGGGAGCAGTAGGTGAAATGGGACAACTTGGAGAAGACACTGATGCATTAAGCCTAAAAGAAAAGCAGCATTTAAAGATTGCAATTGAAAGGGAAGTTACTTTTAGAATGCTTTTTTCAGGATCTGAAGCTATGTCAGGAACATTGGAACCCGCCATTAGATGGAAAAGATTCAAAATTAGGTTGCTGGATTTTCGGAGGATGTTGTATGCTTCACAACAATATGATTTGAACCTTGTATAGTATTGGCTGCAGGAAAAAAATTGGATTGTGAAGATCGAAAATAAAAAAAATGGCATTGTAAAAGATCGAAAATCACCTTTCGGCACCACCCATAGCCTCAACCATTTCCTTGCAGAGCTTCATTGGTGGTGGAAACGGCTTGGGGTCTCGGCCAAGAATATAACCGAAATCAACATGGAAAAGACGCCCGTCGTCCCTAAGGAGAAGATTGTCAAGGTGCCTGCAGAATAAAAAGAAATCAAAGCCTTGAATCTGTACAACTGCATTTAAAATTTAAGATCCAAGACAAATCCTGAAATGAAAGCTCATCTGTTCTAATTTTACTTCCTATTTCCTAGGGCGACTTAAATAACTTTTTGGGTCTTGTTCTATAACTCAAATGCCCTTTTGGTGTCTGACCTATAGAAATCGCCTATTTGGTACCTGGCGTATTTTATTTTTGCCTATTTGGTACTTGACATATTCAATTTCAGTACGACAACTTAACGGATTACGTGAGGGTCGACAATTTTATGCATGATCAACAAAATATATTCATTTCCCAAATCATGTTACAGGTATTTAACGTTTTTGTGTTGTTAGATGGACGCTTGATGTGATAAAATTAAATAGGCCAGGCACCAAACAAGGTAATGTTGACACGTACCAAATAGGCGAAAAGTGAATACGTCAGTCAGGCACCAAATAGGCAATTTCAATAGGTCAGACACCAAAAGGGCATTTGAGGTATAGAACAGGATCCCAAAAGGTATTTAAGTCAGATCAGTATTACAGCATATAAGCGTACATGACTGAATAATTACCTGTCCCCAATGCCCAGTATGTATGTAATGACAGAGTAGCCAGCACAGCTTTTAATGAATGTATCAAGGCAGGAAGTAGTGATTCCAAATGGCCCATGCTCATCAGGATGGAACTTCTGCAAATAGCTTGTAATGCTGCGGTGCTCTGACAGAATCTGGATTACAGCGATGCATCTTAATTATATCTCCCATATTTGTAAAAAGAAAGACCTTACGAGGGCTAATTTGTGCAGGGCATGAACGGTAGAAGAAGAAGTAAGGAGAAGAGCAAATTCAATTGTTTTTGGCATTGGACGCAAGTTCCTATACATAATCCAATAGTAAAGATAGATCCATCACACCAAGTGAGGGGGCTACTATTGGTAGGAAGGGGCCAAGCCTGAGTTCTGTAATTCGTAATTAACCTTTTGGCCAAATACAGCATTTGCCCCTCGAACATGGCACGGTACTTTTGCCAAGTTTAAGGGGCTAGTTGAAACTTTTGAAAGTTCAGGGTGGCATCCGGCTTTTCTTGCCATGTTTAGGGGGGTCTCGATGCATTTGGCCTAACCCTTTTTTTTACCAAATATTTGTACATAACCTTAACTGCATCTACATGACTAATTTCTAACAAACAATCCATGTTTAGGATCATATATAAGAAAGTTGAATTCTCAACCAGAATCTGACACGTGGCATTGAGAGGGCAAACTGATGCACTTTTTACTTTACAAGTTTGGGGGGTTATTTGAAACTTTTGAAAGTTCAGGGTAGCATCAGACGTTTAGGGACAATTTTTGAGGTCCTTGATGATTAGGCCTTAACTTTTCTACATCATAGTTTCTCCACATAAAATACAGATTCTTTGGATTCAAAATTCAATTGTTCCTCAAAAAAGATAAAAAGATAATTTCATGCATGTACCATGGTTCCAATACCTGAGCCAATGATCTTGATGGTATAAATTCAAGCATGCCTTCATCTTGTCCAGTAGCTAGCACTTTATATGGAGTCAGTTGCAGATCCAAGTTTTCCAACTTAAGCAGTCGATCCATAAGGAATACCATTTGAACCACCTACAAGACCAAATACATTAGTATATTACAAGCAGCAATCCTAGTTTGGAAGAATTTTAGAGTTAGCCTAGAGCATTCACCAATTGGTCTTGCCGAATATCATCGCCCTTCTTAAACATGATTTTGTAAGTTCCACCATTTTGCGTTCGGAAAGTCAAACGCAATGGATGCAATGCACTTTTGAATATTGAAGACTCTGATGGTACAATGCCTGTGATTAGGACACCTGGCGCTAGTGGTGATCGTATTGGCTGAATATGAAACAGAACATTATATTTTACATGAACAAAATAGATGAACATTTGACAGCCATATGTCATCTGAAGAAGCTTAATAGACAAAGAGAACAGAAATGTAACTTTCAATAAACATACCTCTTCAAAATAGGTAAGCTCACTGAGAAGACCAGACAGAAGTTGCCTGAGCTTTTCGTTCTTTTTCTGAGTATTGCCTCGCACGTTTCTTACATCCCTCATTATTGAGCACAGTTGGGCTGTCAATTCGGTTTGACGCACCAAACTCTGCCATAACTTAAATCCATCTTCTCCATTTGGACCACTTGGTAACTGTTGTATAACAGGAAAATAGTCAGTCCAATATCTTGTATTTATCCCAAAAATTCAAATTTTTCCATGCATACAATTTTTATTGGAAATTTCAAAAGTGAACTACAAATTCGTCTATCTCTCACTTGTACATTTTTAGCACCACTCTTTCATTATTGGCAGGTGATAAAAATGATTCATATTTTTGTAGCTAACCTGCATTTAGTAACAGTTTTAGCCGCTGTAGCAAGGAGAAACCAAGTATTTCTGTGAACCTCATCCATGTGTATCAATTGGCAACTTCTTTTGAGCTATTTGGGATAATAAATTGTAGAAATCAAAATTCAAAATATCAAAAATACAAACCTTCATCATATTTTCTTCCAGGATCTCATAGGTACAATAAAATCTTCTAGCATATGTAGGGTCATAAAGTTCAACAGCAACAAACCATCGAAGAAAGCTAGCCAACTCAATGTTGTTTAGCGCTGCCAAAGGCCCATAAAAGTCTCAGATTCAGGAAAAATAGTTAGTTATTTATACGATTACATAAGCAGAGTGCAAATGAAAAGCAAGCATACAGGAAAGGAACTGAACTGTATGTAAAATTAAACGCATTGTACAAATAAATCAAGCATGTAGAGTAAAATGCATACATCGTTGGACAAGGAATTGAGAAAGGCAAGATTTATCTGAGCGCTCAAACCGAAGAGCTTGAACCAGCTGAAGTAAGTAACACTGGAGCTCTTCATCATCAGCTCTCTCAAGAATGCTGACAGCAAATGCACGAACCTGTTTTACCAAAATTTCAATCATCCACCAAACTGTTATGTTACAATTACAGAATCACTCACCTTACTCAATTATCTTGTTATCTAGGGTATTATGAGTAAACTAGGGCTTTTAAGGAAAGAACATAGCGGACTTTTGGTGTTCTTAAAAAAAGAAATAAAATCATTTGGTTATTTGTAACGTTTTAAAGGTCATTATCTAACTACTCTTTTTGTTAAGAGTCTCAGTGAATATGTTATGGGAGATTTAAAATTATCTTCTTGAAGATATCAACTCAAATTCCAACCTAGACTACTAGCTCCAAGACATCAATTTTATTTACACCTACCTCTTCACGTTCAAAAACGGGTGACAGAAGCTCTAATGCATCACAAACATCAATCATTTCCCACTTCCCCATCATTTCCAGTGCCTGTTTCGCTTCCTGTAAAAAGCATCAGTACAACAATCTTAGCAAATGAGCTAATTAACCACCACCAAAAATAAGGGACAAACTATTACAGCATGCAAAGTACGTTAGTGACTTAGTTCCCCATTATTAAGATCAGAAATACAGTAGCAACCAATTCATCTGAACCAGCTAGTGAAATAAACTAGCACAAAACCTCATACAAGACAGCCGTAAAAAGAAACTCCCACCCCTTTTCAACAAGTATCACTTTTGGAGGCAATTTTTTTGAAATACTGTCACTTTTCGGATTACAATGCATTTATTCCTATCTTTTTCCCTTTTTGCCCTTATTTACTCAATTGTAAAAAGCAAAAAAAATGAAGAGTCTATTCATGTACTAAAAACAAGAATTTGTTTAAGGGTATATTAGTATTTTTACTGCCCCATTGATGTAGTCTTGGTATAAGAAAACTTGCCAAAAGTGACACTTATTTAAAATGGGAGGGAGTAAGAAATATGAGAAAATAAGAGATTTATAATCTGTTTCAACTATTTGCCCTGCATATTCAATTACAATGAGCGACAAAAAAAAAAGAACTGCTTTGTAAGAGTTGGAAAATCACAGTCTTTCTCCATCCTTTTCTTTTCCTTACAGAGATTGGTTCCAAAAAACATGTCACTGCTGTTCACAAAGGAACCCCTTTATCGGGTCAAGACTTGTCGTCAGTAAGAATTGCGACACAAGAGGCTGATATGCTAACCTGAACATCGCTCCATTCAACAGACCGCAGAAACTTTGTGAGAGCTCTCTTCTCAGACATTAGTGAGAAACGGAATTTCCACAGGAGCTGTCTCTCATCTCCACTCAAAGTCATTGTTGGTGGGTATTTTAGAATACGTTGTATAGACCTTCCAAAGACACACATAGGTTAATGGTATTACCAAAACTTGTGAAAAACAACAGCTCAAAAACAGAAAACAATAAACCATACTTTTGAGAAAATATAGTAAAAATGACCTTATAACTCCCTGATGATCAATCAAGACCAAGAGGAGATTTAGCAGTCATCAACGTGTTAATGTTATATGATAAAAAAAAAGAGTAAATATATTGCACCAAAACGTCATATAGACACTTTACACGGCTCCAGTCTAGTAAATCCAAATCAATTAATAATAAAGCACAAAATTATCACATGTCAACCCCTTCTCACAAAAAGGTGAGACAATTAACATGTCAATCGAGCACTTACCATGAAAGAAAGATAAATTCATAAGAAAAGTTTAAGTAATTCACTTCCATCTTTTAAAATAGAATTAAGCTTACTTTCGCTCATTGTTACTTGGCTTCAGATCCCTGTCAATTATACCACGGGTTAAACTCCTTGCCAACTTCAGTTGCTTGTGCTCTGAGGGATTCGGCCTTCCCAGTTCAGGGTCCCACACAACAACAAGCTCGTTTGGGGAAGCCATAGGAGACGGTAATACAAAATTTGCTCCTGCTTCCTACATGTTTGAAGGAGAAAGGTTAGAAGTTCACTTGCTACCTTCATGTTGCCATCAGCACGATTTCAAAACATTTTACAAGATCAACACAGAAATATTAGAAATTGATCGTGAATAAAATTTAGGCCAGCCATGACATATGGGAGTGAATGTTGGGCTATTAAGAAGCAACATGTTCAAAGGATGAATGTGGCGGAAATGAGGATGCTTAGGTGGATGAGTGGGCATACAAGGATGGATCGAATTAGAAATGAATGCATCCGCCAAAAGACCGGTGTGGCACATATTGAGAATAAACTGAGAGAAGGACAACTAAGGTGGTATGGACATGTGCTACGTAGACCAATAGATGCTCCAATTAGAAAATGTGAGAACTTATGGACAGAGAGTAAGAGTAGAGGGAGAGGTAGACCTAAGATTACTTGGAGGGAAACTATTTCTAAGGATATGCGTTTACTCGGTATGGACGAAAATTTGGCTTTTGATAGAGCTTCATGGCGTCGGAAGATCCATATAGCCGACCCCACCTAGCGTGGGATTTAAGGCTTAGTTGGTTGGTTGGTATTATACACCGAACAAAAATACACTGGAATTTGATAGTTTAAGTTTCGTCTTAAATAATTTTGCGGCCTATCTCTGAAATGACTTCAGCATAATTATTGCATGAAGTCATGCTCACCTGATAAACCAATATTGGCATGCTGATGACATGACAACCAAGATAGATAATACCATTTACAACCACCTATATGTAAGCTGATCTAATTATGTCACTTATGAAACTTTCGTAGCATAAAAAACTGTAGTCATTTTTGGAAAATGAAAAAACTGTTGGGAAACAATAATTCGGATCATAAAATTGAACTAAAATATCCGGATCAAGTTTGAAAGAAACAAAAACTTAATCTCCTAAATCCAAATGGGAACATCCGGACAAGATCCAACCACAAGGTCATCCATTAAAAACATCAAGTACCTAAGCATACACTGGAACTATCAGGATAAAGTTTGGAAAGGAAACAAACATTAATCCTTCAAAAATCAGCATCCGGAAGAACTGATTGCACTATATCTGGAAGAAGATAGATCCGGATATTCTGAGTCTAAGAGCACCCGGAAGACTCCGATATCAAGACAAAGGGAAAAGTTTCAAAGACAGCTTTTCCCTCCACCCTTTTTGGTCTACATAGTCAAAGATCTTTTCCCCATGAACAAGACAAAAGTGACAGCTTGCACATTTTAGATAAAAGGACAAAAGTACTGACACCGGACTAAAAAAGTTAACAAACTTTTTCACCTAGACCAATAAGGAGGTGCGTGGAGCTCACACCAAAAAGTTACTGGTATAAAAATTGGTGAAACATTAGAATACAAGGAAAACGATCACTGACATATTTTCAGCCTCAATCCCAAGAAATCAAACGGGTCAAATTACTGTCTAACGAATTGATCAACGGCTCCGGAAGCGCCACATACAACCTGATCAAGGGTGAAGATTTAATGCAAGCTCAACGACCCACATTTATTATAGAAGCCTATAAAAGGGAAGCTTCACCAAATGAGAAGGTTGGTTGTTTGATTTACAAAAACAAGTAACAAAGCACAAGCATTCAATCAGTTTACAATCCCTCCAAGAATCAAACAATTCCAAATCTGTTGTAAGGATTCCCAAGTGAGTTATAAACTTAAGAAAATCCAAAACCAAAACCTTTGTGAAACCAAGAGTGTAAGGATATCCAACTTGGGTGAGTTGTGAGATTGGGACACAACTTAAAGTTGGTGCTTTGAGTGGGAACTCCCTGTAGGACTCAGCTTAGATTCGGGGTATAAGTCTAAGTGGTATATCCTGCTAAAGACTATAGGACTCAGCTAGGAGTTGATGCTTCTAGTGGTATATCCTAGATCCGGAAGGGGTTACCATCCGGAGGCAAGTTGTAATGCTTGATTTCTGCTAGTTGGAAAGGAATCCACCAGTGGAAAAGCTTGGAGGAAGGAAACTCCAGGGACTGGAGTAGGCAGGGCCGAACCAGGATAAAATCCTTTGTGTTTGATTTCTTTCACTATTTATTTATTGCATTATATTGTCATAACTGCATCATCCGGATCCATCATCCGGATCATAATCAAACACGCTAACAGTAAGACTTTCTAAAGTCTGTATATTCCGCGAAAAAGGGTCATTCACCCCCTCTGGCCTTATAAAGACCGTCACAGGGACCAACAAAAACTAAATATTTAATTGTATAGGTATTGTAGGACACTAGTTCTTGCAATGTGAAAGATTCAGTGCCTTAGCTGTGTAGTGCTATAACGGTTCAAATTACCGTTACGAATTTTGATACAAGCACTCAAGTACTACTTCGGAAAAAACTAATTTACTGTCAGTACCTGAAAAACAACTCGATGCTCAAAACCACAAAAATCAACCACCAAGTACAAATGAGAACATCCATTTTTTGAGCTCTCACGTTCCTTTATTTTATCCATTGCCTTGAATGTTAGACGGTCAAGCCAATCAACACACTGAATCTGACCTCTCTCATATTTATTCACAAGCTTTTCTAAACGCTCCAACTCCCCGCGCTCGTGCCTGGGGACCTATAATCAGAGATATTTTAAATTTAAAAAAGGTAAAATTTGAGAATCTACCGCATATCTTATAAATCACAGATATAATTTGGAACCTTTCCAGGAGTAGTTGTTGGAAATGATCCATCTGCTTCTTTTCCTAACCAAAGTCTAAGCTTCTGTTTGCCGGTTTTGAGTTGCATCTTGCTGTTAAAAAGAAGAATCGTAGCCCCACCAACTAATCCCTCATTTTTCCCACGCGAAACATCCCAAACCTAAATTTCAAGCAGATAGACAATTAATGGAAGTCGAAATTCTAAGCATGCACATAAAATGCCCAATATATAAATTATAAACACAGAAAAAGAACATGTTAACTGTGAAAATATTGTAGTTTCCGAAAAAAAATCATATGGACTGACGGTGAACACTGAAATCAGAAATCAGCAAGGCAATAGAAGTTTAAGGGAATATCAGTTAACCGAAAAACTATGTTCGATTACACATGTCATAATAAGAATAGGAAGTTATAAACTTCAGCAATGACTAATAAGTTACGAAAATTCCGCATTCTATTTGCATTTGTTGAAACACCAGTATCCCTCATAGTCAAAGATTATATTAACTTAGTGACAGAGTGATTCTTTCAAGTCTTTTACTGCTGCAGTGTTCTAACCAGCACATTTTATTGTAACAGTTCTAACCATGGCATTAACTTCTAGCTTTCTGTCTAATTTTTTCTACATGTAAAAATATTCATTTTGATAACAGATAAGTCAAGCAGAAGTTAAGCAAAAACAAACATAACACATAAAACAGTCAAGACAAAGCTCAGACAATAAAATTCACAGAATTCAAGGGCATCATATTTCTGCGGAAGCTCAAGGCATGTAATAGAAAAACTACAAGAGCAAATTTACTATATTTTTGGAGACATTGCTATATAATTAGTTGCCAGTATCTTGAATGCTTTCATCCACTATAAAATACACATTGAGGTAGAGTGCAATTAATTTACTTCTCAAAGTGGTATTCAACCCTGAGTGTGGATATAATCTCCTGTGAATAGGAAGGTAATCAACTGTAATTGGGTTATTAGCAGTATAGAGGAATTGGTGGAGTAAACCTAGGAATAGTCTTCAATCCTATTTTCATGATTGTGGTCCCTTTTCAGTAATATACCCAAGAGTATTCATCAATTAATATACAGTTCATTACAAACCCATTCTCATCAAGAGAGAATCATAAAATTGAAGATATATCCAAAAGCTAGTAACTAAATCTGATGGTTGAGGGATCCCTTGCATGATATTCCTAAATAACAAACAGTGCCAAAGCACCAATTAACAACACAAGAACAAAAAGGAAATAGATCCCATAACTAACAAGTATTGCATGAAACAACTTCCCAAGATGCATGGCAACTAGACCAAACAATGTAGTAGTGAAAAAAACTTACGATGTATGGATAGCATCCACCTAAATAAAATCTACTGCTACTGGGACCCAATATGGTAACAAAGTTTCATCAAAAGATTTCACTACACACTTCAAAGTTGACCCCAAAATGGAAGGCTTTAAGCAAATAAAACTGCATACTTACTGTTACAGCAAGCTGAGAATGCGCTGTTAAGTCTCGATACTTAGTACTTAATGTAACCAGCTCATTCCAACAATACAATGGACCATTGGACTCCAGTCTAACAAATCACAAACAATTATCAAACCCAACAAAAGGGACAAAAAAAAAACTTTCAATAAGTCAAAGTTTACCTTGTTCTCATGGGAAGGCCGAATGGAACGCCATCAATAAACAATGCACACTCGACATAAAGCTCCGGTCTTCTTTCCTCAGTCGTAGAATCAATTCCTGCAAAATGAATGATCATCAAATCCCTAATAATGGAAATTCACTCAATTAAGCTAGAGGGAGATGATTTAATTGGAAAAGGACTGACCTGAGTTGGGCGATTTAGTAGGAGGCAGCGATCCTTCTAGTCTCTCAGCGCGAAAGGTAACGGGGAGATTGATATCACAGGAGAGAAAGAAGCGAAACTCGTTACCACTCATAATTTGACCTCTCTCTTTCTTTTGCGCCTTAAAATTAATGGATTTTCAGTAATGAAAGAGGTTCAGATGGAATTGAGGAACTTTGATTTGCAGTTTGTAAGAACTGAGTACGAAAAGTAGGGGTGACGTAGAAGAAACTGAAATCCAAGAAGCAGAATTGAGAGGGAGAAAGGCAGCAGAACTTCCTGTGTACGGAAGATCGATGAATTATCTACTGTTAACAATAATATTATCAATATTACTCGTTATTTTAGTAATTTTTTTAAATTCGTTAAAAATTTTATTAATATCTTATTTAAATATAAATTCAAACCCACAATCTTTAAAATTATAATTTTAAAATTTAACTATTAAATTAAAATTTTATTATTTTAATAATTAATTTTATAAATTTTATTTCATTAAATTTAACTTAATTTAATTAAATTCAGTTTAATATCTTAAATAAAGTCTCAGCTTAATGGACTTGTTCTCAAGTCAGCTTTTATCATTACATTTATTAAACTAAAAAAGAACTTGGTTACACTCACATGTCACCCATATTTTAATTTTATTTGATGTATTATTCTTTTTTTTTTGTCTATTATTTCAATTCAGTGTGCTAAATAAAGTCTCAAATTAATAGACTAGTTCTCATGTCAACTTTTATCATAACATTTATTAAACTAAAAAAAACTTGGTTCCATTCACGTGATCACCGAGATCTTAATTTTATTTGATGCTATAGTTAATTATGAATTTTTTATTCTTATTTTAGAGTGTAGGGAATTGTCCCATACTTTTTCATAATGTGCTTTTTAGCTTAATATATAGAGACTCTAATGTGATAGCTCAATTTCTTGAACAGTCAGTTCACTAGAATGAGATAACAGAGCTTTGGATATCGTTGTCACCCTTTTGTGTTGTCCATATATTTTAAGCCAATTAAAACACCTTTTATTCATGTAAATGCAACTCACAATTAAAAACAAAGTTAAGGGTTTTAATTATTAACTTTTTATACAAATCAATAAATACTAAATAGTAATGCCAGACAAAAAAAAAATGTGTTCATTAGGGAGAACGAACTTCAAGGTATAACAGAGCACAAAGTTGCCAAGAAACATCTGAACCAAACTTTAGAATAAATGTAGTGTGTATATGCACTCCACGAAACTTGTGTTTCCAATCATTCCATTCCTTTCTGCCAAACGCACCCTAAGGTCGTCGAGGAAATCGAGTGAAATCGGGGCGTCTACGTTCTACATATGCATTCTTTCCTTCCTTCCCTTCTTCAGTTCCATAGAATACAAGTGTGGCATCCCCAGCAAGTTGCTACATCAAAAATGGAAGATAATGTAGAACAACATAAGAACATAATATAACAGCAATATAAAATCACCAGGTTTTTTAGTTTACCTGAAGTCCAGCATGGCCATCATCTACTGCATTAAGAGCTGATTTGAGTACTCTTATCGCGGTTGGACTATTCCTTAGTATCTCTCTACACCATTTAACTGTTTCCTTCTCTAAATTATCCAACTGGAAAAGCAAATTCACCAATCAAACAGTCAGGGAGAAGAATATATGAACATTTTCTATGCTAAACAATGCAGAGTAAAAATGATCTCACAGGTACTACAGAGTTGACAAGCCCCATTTTTTCGGCTTCAGAAGCTGTATAGAACCTTGTTAGGAACCACATCTCACGTGCCTTTTTCGGTCCGATCTGTAAGTACTCAACTAATTTAACATATGCTTCATCAAACAGGAAAAAACATTATCATTACAAGAGAAATTCTGAAGAATAGACAATTTGTATCCATTGAGAAGATACTAATTTGCATACCAAACGAGACATAATAGAACTTCCATAGCCTGCATCAAAGCTTCCCACCTACCATATCACACAGACAGAAGAGAAACTTACATTAAACGAAACGGCTATAAAACGCAGCACCATAATAGAGATGAAGGAGTTACCTTTGGACCAGTTTGGCCAAATATGGCATTATCTGCTGCAATAGTGAGATCACAGACCATATGCAATATATGGCCTCCTCCAACAGCATAACCAGCAACCTGATTTGTACTTACTATGTAATTAACTCCAACAGAGTACCAATATAAGGTTAAATGTGGAATTGGACTATGAAGTATATCACAGTAATATGTTACAGATGAACTCAAGCAAATTCAAGCACATACCATTGCAATTACTGGTTTGGGGAGACGTCGAATCTGTACCTGCAATATGATTAAATTGAAGATGTTAAGAAATAGCAGGATGATGCAAGGTGAAACAATCACTGTAACTTATAAGGGCCTATTTGGAATTGTTGTCAGAGTTACTGTCACGAAAAGTTCCAAATACAAACTTTTAAATAGAACGATATATTTTGACATTGGACAAAAGATTTTGACTCTTAATACTAATTAATTAGGAACTCTTTGATATGATTTTCAGAAATTTTCAGGGCAGCAGCCTGAAAAAGCTTGAAAATGGAGCTTTTTAGAAAATCGGTTTATGAAAGAAATCCCAAACTGGACCTTAAGTCATATCGAACATATATGAGTGAAAGTGTGAAACTATCACCTGCAAATCTAAAACGTTGAGACGGCCGATATCATTAGGATCAGCATAACCATCTGCTGTTCTTACTGATTGGTCACCTCCACTGCAAAATGCTTTAGTTCCCTGCATCATCATTGTACTCCTCAGAACAATGTATATGAACTTTTGATGAAAAATAACGCACAAAGTTTCAGAACAATGTTCAAACTGCTAATTTAATTTCAATTTAGAGAATGAATAGCAATACAGTGAACAAAGAACAGTACCTTTCCTGTTAAAATGATAACCCCAATAGAACTATCATCTCTAGCATCATTAAACGCGCGAATAAGCTCCTTAATCGTCAGCGGCCGGAACGCATTCCTTCTCTCCGGTCTATTAATCGTAATCTAAAACATTCAAATAAGAACAAACCACATGATAAATCTCAGTTATAATACCTAATTTCATTCCTATATCAAGAACTAAGAATGATTCTTTCCAAACCTTAGCAATTCCCTCGCCGATCGATTTTTCGTACTCAATGTCATTGAATTCCTCGCCGGATTCGTCACAGGCATTACGCCAAACGACTGGCTCAGCGGAGACTTTGCCGTGGATTCGGTGATAGTTATCGTCCATGGAAGTGTTGGATAAAGCAATTGAGCCGTGATTTGGAGCTGGAGGAAGTGGATTGAGGTGATTGGAAACAGAAAACACTCTCCTTTTCACTTTATCCGTACAAATTTCCTTCTGTGATAGTGTCTCCATTGAAATTGAACAGGCTCTCTTCACTACACAGATTCTCTCAGTTCTTAGAGACGTTGAAATTGGCGGTTAGTAAAACTATTTTCAAGATAGTGATTGGATAAGATAAGGCTACCCATTTGGGATTCGAAACGACGACGTATCGATGAAGGGCGAAAACGCCAACAAATGTCTGCCTCCTTCGAAGTTCAACCTTCATCGACCGCATCGGGGAAACAGGAGAAAGAGATTTTTCTTCTTGCAGGTATAATTTCGTAAGTGGAAAATTGCTGAATTTCTTTGGATTTTTGTTTTATTGTTTTTAGCTTATAGTTGTCTGAAATTTTGACTGTTCATAGGCCTGTGGATTGATGATTCCCAAAAGATCTCTCATTTGATCGTTCAATCATTGAAATTTATCTTGTAAATTTGCTTTTAATCGCTTTGAATTGGTTAATTCATCTGATTACTGTTCTTGGACTGGATATTCTGGTGTGGTTGCACTAACCGAATTGTAAGCATTGAGATTTGAGATTTTTCTTTGAGTTAGTTTTCTCTAATTCTGAATGAAAATTGAACGGTACAAGCATAATGCATCAGTATCCTCTGAACTTGTCCCTAATTGTCCAGTGCATCCTGAACTTGTCTAGAGTTCCTCTTGCCCCCTTAACTTGTTTAAATTGCACTCATGACCCTTTTTCAGCTGATTTGGCATGTGAGTTTATTATTTTCAAGCATTGCCAACTCACCTGCCACTGCCATGTAAGCAGAAAGAGGTATTGAAGTGCAATTTATACAAATTCAAGAAGGTGATAGGAACTTTAGAAAAGTTCAAGGGGGCAAGATGAACTATTGAAAGTTCAAGGGCGAGGGGCATTTAGAAACAACTTCAAGGGGCTGGTGATGTATTATGCCGATGGTTTATTTGTTGCAATGACCGTAATTAACGACTCAGTATAGCATAACTCTCATGTGTAAACAATCCATTACAGCAAATAAGAACACTCCCTTATACTCCGCACAAAATTGGATCCAACATTTTAGAATAGGACTCGCTAATTGTATACTATTTACCTAATACACTAATCGTGTGATATAGGTCACGAAATCTTAGCCCTAGCTCAGCAAACATCATGGTCAGATTGAGGCCGATTGCTCGAGGGTTTACCGATTTGTAGACAATCAATTGGGGGCATAGTAGGAGTATTCAACTCTCCAAATGTTTGCCAACAAAAAGGATCATACATATGATACTTTTCTTGCACTGGTTTCAGCTGAATGGTAGTTAGGCTTACATCTACACAAGGCAAGGCATCACTGCAGGCGAAATGTACCGGTTTTACCGTGTAAGTTCCTCTAATTTTTTCGTAGGTAATTCCTGATAATGCCACGGCCGATGTTTGATTCTTGCAAGTGGTTTTGTCGCAGTAGAATTGGTCGATTACTATAGGAAGTTGAACCTCGGATACTTGAATGTTCGAGAACATTACCCCTTGTACTGAGCCTGAGCCTCCCTGCAATGAATGTTTGAAATTATATGTTAGACTTGGTTTGACTTTGACTTATCAAAATTTTTTGGGACGTATAACAAGTCAACTTACTTGCCATGTCTTGATTCTAACACCGTTCATTGTGTTGTGCATCATAACATCACGAACCGTGACGTTGGAGACACAGGCTTTGGTGTTATCCTTTCCGAGGCTTCCAATACTTATTCCGTGTCCTGGACCACAATTCACGTTGTGTATGTATACGTTTGAGCATCCAGTTTGTATTGAAATACAATCATCTCCTGCATAAAGTCATTACATGTTTATAGTTTCAGAATGAAATTTAGGCCAAATGCATGTTTAGCCCCTTGAACTTTGCGCTTTTTACTAGATGTCGGCCCCAACTTTGAAAATCTCTACCAACCCCTAAACTTGACAAAATGCACTCGCTAGCCCCCCTCTTCAGTGCCACGTGTCGCCTTTTGATTGATTTGGCTCTTCAAAGATGTCAATTTTCTATTTTTCACTCTCCAATCAGAAGGTGACATGTGGCACTGAGAGGCTCGCGAGTGCATTTTTGCCAAGTTGAGGGAGCTGGCAGGGACTTTTTAAAGTTGAAGGCTAGCAAACAGTGTCAAGTTCAGGGGCATGTGTGCATTTAACCTAAAATTTAAGGAACATCTTTTCAAATTCGTCGTCCACCTAAGACTAAGCGGTATTTCATTCATCTATCTTTATTAGTTAGGCCAAATGACCCTTCAACTTTCACCATATGATACTTTGAACTTTCATTTGCTGCAGTTACCTCCTTAAACTTAGCAAAAGTGTACTAGTTTGTCCCATCAACGCCATGCGTTAACTTTTGATTGAAAAGAGAAAAATCAGGAAAATGACATATTTGAAAAGTCAAACCCACAAAAGCTGACTCATGACATTGATGAGGCTAACCGGTGCACTTTGTCCACGTTCAAAAGGTAAATTGGTACTTTCAAAAGTTCTGACATCCGGAGAAAGTTGCCAAATTCAAGGGTCTAGATATATTTTTCCTGTTAGTTATTTGCAAGCAAAATAATTACCGCAAGCAAGATCACTGCTGTGAATTAAAACATCTCTGGTGTTCTGTAGGTGAATTCCATCCGTGTTAGGACTGTCACCGGGCGATGAAACTGTCACATCATGCACCACAACTCCCTCGCAGTTATCGAACTTGAGATGGCATTGGGGACTGTTTTGAATTGTTATGCCTGTGACTGTAGCATTAAAGCTTCCATAAAACCTTAGAGCCTGTTAATAGAAAGAATGTCAATCATGTTAGTTAGAAGACTTATATTGTATGATTTCTGATAGGTTCTTACTGTGGGCTTGATGCTTGGCATTTTTCTTCCAAGTTCACTTCTAATCTGCCACACAGTATGGAAGACAAAATTATATTTGGATGTTGAGACTTGATTGAGTAATTGTAGTTGAAGTAGAAATTAACTGTAATTACCGGCATTGGAGGGTGTTGGTCTAATGTGTTGTTTAGTGGGAAAATAAGCTTTGTTTCATCATCTATAGGACTATCAAATGGATAATTGTCCCACCATACAGAGCCACTCCCTTCAATGGTGCCACTTCCTTGTACTGTAATTCCTTTGAGCTTTGTGAATTCAATCCACCACATTAGTCCCTTACCCCAAACATTGGAGCTTGTTGGAGCAGTAATTTTGCCATCAAGCTGGGAAAAATCCAGTTCGTCAGATTACCAATAAAAGATCGATAGATCATTGTTAATGATTGAATTCCATATTCCTTCTGTATTATGTTAGAATTTATGTTGCTTTAACCCTGCTAAGGAGGAGTTGGATCAATCGAGCCCCTTGAAGTCAGCATTTAGAATCAATTCGGTCCAAGATTAAATTCGGGTATCCACTTGATGCCTCAACTTGGACATTTCGGATTAAAATAGTCCAAATTAACATGTATATGGCTTAATGTATCGAAGTTGGCTTCATGCCATCGTGAACTTTCAAAAGTTTAAATTACCCTTGAACTGGTAAATAGTGCACCGGTTTCCCCTCAATGTCATACATCAATTTTTGGTTAGTTTGACTTTTCAAATATACCATTTTCCTGTCAGAAGCTGACATGTGGCATTAAAGGGGCAAACTGGTGCATGTTTGCAAGTTTAAGGGTTATTTGAAATATTTGAAAATTAAGAATGATATCAGACGTTGAGAATGGTCCCAATAAATTAGGCCATTACAAATATATCTGGATGTCTTAAACTGTTACCTGAAAAACAATGTCTGGTTGACAGTATGGACCAGAGAAAGAGACAGGTCCTACAAGAAATTCATGTTGTGCTGGAATCAACATTGTTGATGCCTCTACCTTACAAGCTGCAGCCCATGTGGCTTCAAATGCCTGTGATGCACCATAGCAAAGCCTCACCGTTTTTAAGAGGTAAAATTATACTGCAAAGAATCTGCTTTTTTCTGTAAATAATTTATAACTGCATACAATATTTGTGGGGCCAGGATCAAACTTATATATAGATAGAATATAGAGTGGTCCCCCAATTTTGGGTTGGTAGTTATTTGGTTCTCATGTCTTATACTTTGGTATCTTTTTCTTGTTAGCGTACTCGTTGTTTTCATATGCAATTTTCTAAGCCTTGAGGAAGAAGGAGCTTAATGGTATAATAAGAAGGTCAAATACATCTCCCGCTCCTCTAAGTTGGCACGTTTCATCTATTGTCCACTGAACATGAATAGCGTTCACATAGCTTCCTTAATTTGGAAAAAATGCACCAGTTCGCTCATGAATGCCACGTCCCATATTCTGATTGGAGATAAAAAAAAATTCAGAAGAATGACATCTTTGAAAAGTCAAACCAACCAGAAGCTGACACATGGTGATAGGGGGGCAAACTTGTGCACTTTTTTTATAGTTGAGGGATCTATAAGATGATCTTTGTGAATTCTTGTCGTGTAAAATTCAAGCATTGACGACTAAACAAGACCTGAATTTTCCTGCATTGATAGTATGTGGAAAGAATTAGAGAATAAACCTTAGTATCATCAGTTTTCCCATCTCCTTTGGCACCAAAATTTAGTACATTAAAAGTTGCAGAGGCTCCAGCTGGCGAGCTAGAAGGTGGTGGTTGTTGTTGTGGTGGTGAAGGGGGCAGTGGTTTTTTGTGAGATGGAGGTTTAGTTTTCGAACCACCATTATGGTGGCTGTGGCGGTGGTTTTTTCCTTTCTTTTTATAGAGAACAGCTCTGTTTTGTCTCCAATGGGTTCCCCTTGTAGAATTGCAAGTATCCATACTTGAACACCAAACTAGTATAGCAATGAATAGCATCAATGTGAAGCTTCCAAAGTTGAAACCACTCATTTTAAATTGAGATTGAAAGATTGTGTTTACATTGGTATCTGCTTGTGTTTATATAGTAAGTGAGATTCAGTGTTGTGCATAAAAAAAAGAGATTATGGGCCCCTTTGTAGTTGACCATTATTTAAAAATTGTTAAACAAATTCTAATAGGCTCATCACATGTATCAGTCCAAATATATTACCGACTCCATCAACTTATTCCATTTTTTAGTAGGTCATTATAACTCCCTAAATTTTTAAAGGCGCACCTAAATATCACATATTTTGGTTGAAGAGCGAAAAATCATGAAAATGTTATATTTTATAAATATCAACTAGAAATTAATACGTGTCATTTAACACTTATGCACTAAACGCTCAAGAGTTTATGAGGATTTTTTCAAAATTTAAAGACGTGGGTGAAAGGAAACAAATTGAGGTACCTATTGATACATCAAACAAATTATATGTGATAATGGTACGTAATGTTAATTCTCCCTTCCCTTTTTAGCTCTTTAATTAATTATTACACATCCTAAGCTTATTTTGTGAACTTGGTTGGAGCTAATTTTGGTTCAACCGTATTCAATTGGTGTTTTCGTTGTGCCACGTGTCAATTTTGTATTTAATTATGTGTACGAAACTGTCCTATTATTAATTCTCAATTTTTGCCAAATTGAAATTCTATTACTTTTCATGTAAAGAGACTCATATTCATGAAGATTACTGATAGTATGTACTCAGTAGGCAAAATAGTATAAATAATTGTTTCCTTTATCTTGAAATGATAATTCGGTTCACGAAACATCTCGTAATCACGAACAAGGGAAGGGTCGTATTCCATACGGTGAAATGTAGGCAGTTTCCCTGTGCAACATGTTTGTGACTGCTTTTACGATTCGAAACTTTTATCAAATGGTCAGACTGAGATAGTTATATCATTACTTCAAGTCTCCTTCAATTTGAAAATTTTAATTAATGTCAATTGGATTTAAATACTACACTATGAAATGAAGCTTTTATTCTGTGACTAAACTAGCGTTATCAAAACTGTGTTGTACCGGCTGGCTCGATCGATTTTACCGTGAATCGGTCATGTGTACATACGGTTTAACTTTAAAACATTTTTTAAAAAAGGTTATGACAACAGTTAGAAGAGATGTAAGAGACTTAAAATGCATTGCAAAAGACTTTAAAAAGAGTTGAAAAACTTAGAAAGCGTTGTAAAAAAACTAAAACAGCGTTGTAAAATATCCAATAAAACTATTAATTATACCTATAATACCGTTAATACTGCGCACCAAAATTTTCACAGGTACAACATTGGTTTAAACAATAGTTTACTAGCAAATGGTCTAAAAAAACAAAAACAGTACACTATAATTATTGGTTATGCGAATTTACCTGTATTACCTAACAAGGGTACAAATGTAATATTATAAAAGGACAGAAATAGGAGAAAAGCCAAATAGGGGCACGTGAGTGGATCTATAATATAACTGATTGTCTGATCATTACACAGCTCTTTTATGGTCACATGCAGCCCCTTCACGGGCTTATTTTGAGTTTTTTTTTCTGTCTGTTCAATTCAAATTGTGCATCTGACTGTAGTGGGTGAGTTTTCTAATAAAATTTTTTTACATTCAGTATGATTTGAACATGACCTTGCTTAAGCAATACGTGAATCACTCATCTCTTTGCACTAACCTCATTGGTATGAGTTTTTCTTTCTACTTTGTCCTCTTATTGCTTTCACTCGTTGGCTAATATGTTAGTAACTTTTTTTTAATGTAGATATAGCTAAACGTTCTCTATTTAATTGTAGTTGTTGCCTCATGTTTTGTGCCTACTTTAAAAAAAATTAAGAGCCTAATTTTTAGGAAAATGGTTTTCATGTAATGAAATGTCAAATCCATTCTTAGAGGTAATGTTTTAAAAAGGGATACGCGGTTAGGCCTATAGGGGGGCTTGGAGGGATTAATCGGGGCCTAGGCGGATTTGTATTTTTTAATTTATTAATATATGTTAATACATTAATATAATTAATTCAACTAAAATTCTATAATGTTTTAAAAAATTTCGCTTAGGCACCGCCTAAGTCGATTTTTAAAACACAAATACCCGCCTATCCCCGTCTAAATAGATCAACCGTCTATAATCGCCTGACTACTTACAATTGCAACGGTGTTATGAAAAACTCCGCTTATGCCGATTTTTAAAATACTGCTTAGAGAATATGTGAAGTTTTTCGATAGATGTCTTTAATCTTTTCATATCAAACGATTATTAAACAGTTATTTTTATTTGTTTTGAAGACCATAAATTATAAAAAATAGAAAAAAATTATTAGAAACAATAAATATTAATAGATCAAACCAATTAAATCCTTAAAACTATTCCTGACTTGCCAAAAAGGCAAAATACATGAACGAATTCTCAAAATAGCAACTTCTTTGTTTCTCTTTTCTTCATTCAACCATGCCTTTTATTGTATTTTTTTTTACATTCTTTTTATTACATATATTTTTTCTTTTTATTATTAATTTCTGGAAATCCCAGACAAACATGTGCAACAATTCATATTCTATTCTTTATTTCTTCCAAAATTTTCCACATTATCTTTTTGGAATACAGTGTAAAAATTACGAAGCACGGATATTCCTGGACACTGACATTTTCGTTTCCGTTTTCCTCTCGGAAACCTGAAACCACATTATTTTTTACATTTTTGGTGTGCGTTTTCAGAAATCGGAAACGTTTCCTTTTCCGTTTTCATGCTACATAGCTGATTAATTATTTCCTATCAACGCTCAACAATTTCAATTTCCTTGAATGAATTCAAAAAGCAACATCAAGCAAAAACAGTTAAACCATTAGGACCTTAATATTAAGGTACACGAAAAGAAATGAAGAATTTGATTAAGCAACGAGTCAATTGACCTCAATATTGAAATTGAACCATCAGTAAAAAATTAATATTATCAAAAACGGACCAAATATCAAACTAATAAAAATAGTGATTTATAATTCTTATAACTCAATCAAATTCAACTTCAATTTAATTATGATTCAGTGGTAGTTTTTTAATTAAATCTGCGGGTCTATCCGATTTTAACAGCATCGTTAAAAAAAACCATTTAGAAAGGAAAGTCAACATGAAATATGTTAAAAAGAGGAGAGAGAGAGAAAAAAAAAACAAATTTCTTGAAAATTGCAAAGGCTGCAGCTCTGCAATTCAAACAACGGTACAAAATATTTGATACATACTTGATGGATAAACCGATAAAGACCTATCATTTCATTTGCATTTGAAAATCTTTTTCTTTTTTTCAATATTTACAATTATTATGGAGATATTTTTTCGGGATATAGTTATAGTTATAGTTAAAGCTTTTAATTTTTTTTAATAAATATATTTAATAAAATTTAAATTTTATTTTCGTTTAAATTATTCAATATATTTAATTAATTGAGCTACATCTTCTTGAATGAAAATCTTTTTTTGAGTTTTATTACAAATACATAATAGCTTAGAGGGCACCCTTGAAAACCGGCTGTAATTGTGAAGTCAATCAGTTTTAATAGTCAATTGAGAATCAGTTTGGTATTATTTTTTAAGCCGTTATTAAAATAAATTGAGCTCATTAATTTTGAATAGAACTATATATTTTAAATTTAAACAATACATTTTGATCATTCATACTAATTAATTAAGAACTGTCTGGCCAGCTCATTGGGTAGGCAATGAGTGTCACTGCCTAGGGCCAGCCCGAAGGGGCCCAAAAATATTTTTTTTTAAAGATTTAGTTGTTATTATTTAAAAGATAAAAATATATACAAATTGATATTAGTAGAATTAGTAATGTGTTTATTAAAATTCTGAGAGGACAATGGTTCAATACCTAGTTTTTACCAAAAAATATGTTTTATCTCATTTTTTTTGTTGAGGCCCCGTGTTATTACTTTTAAAATTAATTTGCCTAGAGCCCTCAAATTATCAAGATTGGGCCTGATGTTTAGTTTATTTTTTAAAAAATAAAATCTATTAATTATAAAAAAAAGCTTAAAAATGAAGCTTTTAAAAAAGACGGCTGAAAAAGGGTTAAGCAACCTGGACCTGAATTTGTGTAAACAAGCAAGATAAGTAATTCACATTCTTTCGTATTTATAGTTTCATATGAATTTGACTCAATTATAACCTATGTATAACGGATTTGAATTTTCTAAAGTTATAAATTTTAATTATTCATTAAATTTTAATGATTGAAATTTAATTACATCATAGACTGCATAAATTATTAAAATTAGATCTGAACTATTAAAAGTAAATAAAAAATTAAAATTATGTAAAATGCATAATTTTATAAAATTTAAAATTTAGATAATTGAAATCCGTTCTCTGCGAGGCAAACGTGGGATATAAATAAATAAATTTTATATTTTAAATTTTAAGTTTTTTTATTCACAAAATAGCAATGCATGTGATTAATGATATGATTACATAAACCCATTTGGAGAGATCCTAGTGGTGTAATATTGACTAATTATGTTTTAATAATTGTGCTGTGTGCATGTGAGTTTCCACTCTCTTTTTCTTTTTTTATTTAAAAAGAAAACTCATTTTTTTGTTCTATTTATAATTTTTTAGTATATATTTTATTTGTTAACTTACAATAAGATCCTGAATTTGTGGCTCTTAAACGCCATCTAAGCAAAGTCACGGATTGCTTTGACACCCAAATTCTTGCCTTTCTTAACTTTCTCTTTCATAGGTAGCGGGTTAGATAAGTAAGTAAAATTATTATTATGTATTAATATGTTTGTATTTAGGGGTGTTAACGAGCTGAACCGAGATCAAATTGTACAGGATTCGGCTTGGCTCGTGAAAAGTTTGGCTCGAGTTTGCGAGCTCGCGAGCCTAAACGAACCCTAACATATATGAATTATTGCAACACAAAATAAAAGTGTTGCCCCTAAGTGTTTCAACTTTGATGATTAAAACTGATTTATGGCAATACTAGTTAAAAAAACGATTGCATTAGTAATATGATATTTTGTTACACTTTTTCAAAAAAAATATCGAAAAATACATTTCAAAAAAATAACGCAATTTATTCGCACTCAAAGAAATACATAATTTTTAAAAAATCTAAACTAACATCATAATATTTTCACCATGATCCGTAATCACTCTCATTTCGTCTCTTTCTATGTTCTATCCTATGCAATTCTATATTCATCATCACTCTTGCAAAGAAGTAGCAAGTTATTTTAAATTAGTGTTTTACGAATAATATTATAAATGAATAATTATTACTTACCAATTATATATAATTAATTTATTTTTCACTAATTTATTAATTATAAAAATTATACGAACATATTTGTGAACTTTCGAGCCGAACCTTAGAAGGCTTGGTTTGGCTTGTTAATATCTCGAGCCGATCCCGAACTCGAGTCGAGCTCTATCGAGTTGAACTCTAATCGAGCTTTGACCAAGCCGAATCTCGAACTGTTTGCGAACTACTGGGCTTATTAACACTCCTAGTTGTACTGAAAAAAATCTTAAATTCAAATCGCATATTCTACGAAAAGCGCTCGAAAACTATACGATAGAAATTATTCCGAACCGAAAATAAGGGCACATAATAACTTAGATCAAAGCATGCAATACGCTTATATCTTTCAATATATATTTAACTTTAATTGGCCATTAATTAATAAATGCTTATATGTTTTCTAATGTAATTACTTGCCCTATAATGCAAGTTATATGTATGCTACTTGTTTACTTCCCCACATTACAGTGATCATTGATTAGAACTTCAATCATAAGCTAAGCCAAAACAATGAATTCAGGTATTAACATTCCATGGTTCACTAATCTAATTAAGTCTCGATTACGAAGCTCAAATTTTGCAGCAAGTGCTTGAAAATTTGTTCTACAAATATTAGTTTGAACCGCCGTAGAAGCGGGTCAAGATATTCTGAGGGCCAGTTTAGTACTGCTTATTAAGCTGCTGTCAAAATAAGTCGTTTTCACAAACTTCGAAGAAAACAACATATTTTGACTTTGAACAACACATTTTGGTCATTCATACTAATTAACTAGGAATCGTCTTACTTGTTTTATCCAAACTAAAATCTGCTGTTTATAGGAAAAACTTAAAAATAGAGCTTTCAAAATAAGCAGGTTGGGAAAGCAATCCCAAACTGGGCTGAATATGCTCAAATTAATTCGGATAAAGGGTATTTACAAAAAAAAAATGTGTTCTCAAATCTCAATAATCATAAGTAGAACCAACAAGGTGAAGCTCAGCTGGCTAAGCAAGTTGTGCAAATTGGAGGAGAACAAGGTTCAAATTCTTTTAAATACACTTGATGGAAGGGTGAGGGGCCTTAACTATTATTAAGCTCCGAACAAAATTATCTCAATACAGATACTCGTAAATATTGTTGGAAAAAATAATCACAAGTAGAAAACAAAGAATAAAAACAAAGAACAAAAGTAGTTGGTTAACGACCAAAGAAAAGCAATAGCAAAACAGACAAAGAAGCACATTTTTTTTGTATTACATGCACCTTGTAATAAATGAATTGTTATTTTGACTCCTTTGAAATTCAAAATTTTATTCATATAGGGTCGAATAAAATCTTTTTTGGGGTAGAATATATATGACCATTTCTAAAATAATTGATGTAAACATCTTAATTAAGTAGTTAATTACCTGATTATACGACTTGATTACGTTTTACAAGATGATTCTTGGCAATTACTATTTGGAATTTTACAAATTCTCTTTTTTTATACAGTAAGAAGATGCTTAAGGATGCAGAAAATCCAATTCCATTTCTGCAGGCTTCTTAATTTTTTTAACGGACTGCACTAATTAAGAATTATATTTTTCTATAAGTAATTCATCTTAGTCCAGCCCAAATTAGGCTTTTTTTATTAGGATTAATCTCTGCCTTACAGTTTTCAAACACTCTCCGCATATTACGAGATTCAAAATAGAAAAAGCCTCAAAAATATAGACAATGGTTATTACTAATACTAGAATAGGATTTCAATTTCAACAGAAAAGAATTTGTACAACTACATCTTCACTACTAGTTGATTATGTTCTGCAATTATTAAATATTATTAGAATCTGGGTGTTAATAAATTAATTAGCTGGTTAGGGACAGGAATTGCAGATCTTAATGGTTGTACTACTATTCGTCTCTATAATTTTTTTTCTCATTTCGTTCACCGGAGCTTTGCTTCGACTACGTCCAGATCCGACCTGGGTCGCGCACCTAATTGTGGTGGGCGAGTCTCTCAATAAAGATTTTCTACATTCACTAAGACTTGAACTCGAGACCTTACCACTTGGACCAACTCTTATTCGTTCGTCTGTGTAGAATTTAATTAAGCTCTATCTGACCGGCTTTCCTACCTAGTTTTGGCTCCAAATTTCCATGTTTTGAGCTTTAATTTAAAGGTCTTGACTCTTTTAAGTGATCATGGTGTTATCAAAACAAATAGGTGTAGTAATGAACATAACCAAACCATAATATATTGGTTTGATAATATACTTTGTGATAGGTACAAAAAAAAGATCAATATAATTTGATATAAAGAGTACTAAATAAATATTACATAAATTCGGGTTTAAAGAGTATTTCAGTAAATTTCATCCCCTTATTCGATTCAAACACTGTTCGCGTTTTTTCGTTTCTTATCCAAGGCATCTACAAATTTGAAATTAAAGCAATTCTGCTGTTTCTTCAGATTCATAATTTGTTAAGTACTGAGCGTAATGGTCTCTGCTAGGGTTTCCTACCCTAATCAGTTTCCGATAAGCAAAGATATCACGGCGCCGCTTCCGCCACGGCCAGGTGAAGGCGGCGATCAAACTGAAAATAGAGGGGGGCTGGATGAGGATATGGAGGAGGTTGTGGGGGCCTTAAATAACTCTCCTAATGGTAAGATTTCTTTCAAAGACTCACTGTTGAACTCGAATATGGGGGGGGTGCTCTTATGATCACGATGCTGATATAAACCTTGATGATGGAGATGTGTGTATTGATACGCAGTCGAAAATCGTTTCTGTATCTTTCTCGGGTAGGGTCACAATTTAATGGCTGAAAATACGAAGCTTACAGTTTTTGTTCGTTTGATGGGGAGAACTATTGGGTTTCGCACCTTGAATGTGCAGCTTATGCGTATGTGGAGGATGAGTGGAGTGTTTTCTGGCGGATGTAGGAAATAATTGCTTTATGATTCGATTTGGGAGTCAGGTAGATTTTCATCGTGCGGTCCTTGAGGGGCCCTGGATGATTTTTTGTCACTATTTGGCGGTGCAACCATGGACTCCAGAGTTTAATCCTGCTACAGCAAAGGTGGAATCGATTGTTGCTTGCATCCAGTTAACTGGACTTCCGGTGTAATATTATGTACCGAGCATCCTAAGGGCAATTGGGGAGTGGTCGGTGAAGTGATGAAGGTAGACAAGTATACCGAGACTGGCACTTATGGTCGGTACGCTCGTATGGCAGTTAATGTGAATCTGAGAAAGCCCCTAGTTTCAAAAATTGAGATAGAGGGTAGGGTACAACTTGTAGAGTACGAAGGGTTGCCCTCTATTTGTTTCCATTGCAGTAAGTATGGGCACTTACATGAGAATTGTGAGGACTTGAAGAAATATTTGGGTGAGGGGGAGAAGGTAGAGGTTGTACATGAAGGGCTTGTGATTGGGGATGGTTCTTTTGGCCCTTGGATGCAGGCTAGTTGCCGGAACATAAGGAGAGGAGAACTATGGAAGCGTAGGGTGGATAGTGGGGTGTCAAGGGGAGCGGAATTGCGAAAGAAAGTGAGAGGGGAATCGTGTGGCTCTCGGTTTCAGGTGTTAGAAATCGAGGAATCGGAGGAGATGGTCCGGGAAGTAGAAACTGCCCAGGTGGAGGAGGAGGCCGCTTTGGCGGCAATGGGAAAGGGGGATGGTGATGTGGAAGGGAGTTGGTGGGTACTAGGGCAGGTGAGAAGGGGCAATGTATGGAAGAAGAGTGCATGGGATTGCATGGGGATGGTAATAAAGGGATTGAAGTGCAATACTCTAATGGGAATATATGCATGGAAGTGCATGGGGAGGTTAGGGTGGACTAGGGGGGAGATTGAGATGGGGGATGCGATCCTTGACGGAGCTACTGTGAGTGAGGAGAATCATGGGAATGGGGGGGAGTTGAATGAAATTAGAGTTCCAGTAAAAGAGGTTACGTCCAAATTGTTCGGGTTAAAACATGATGCTCATTCGGTTGCTCCTTTTAATATCCCTCTAACATTATCTTCCCATGTGAGCAGGTCGGATGCTAATGTGAACTTTGGGTCGGACAAGAAACGTAAAGAGAAGTTAGGGGTGGCGATTGAGAAGCAAAACAAAACCTTGAAGATCAATAAAAATAGTCTCAAGGTTCTCATAGCGGAAGAGGGGTAAAGCCAATCGAGAGGGGCTAGGACCGCGCAGAATGGGGGTCCTCGGCTTGTGTCCCTAGCACATAGGGGATACTTGGTATGTGGTTTTCTGATTTTATCTTTTTATTTATGGAGTTGAATCTTTTAGTTTGGAATGTTCAGGGTGCTTGTAACTCAGTACGTGTCCTGAAAGAGTTGCTTGTTAGGTATAAACTGAATATTGTTGTGTTAACCGAACCTCGTGTTAGTGGGAATGATGCTAATCGAATTATTAGTAAATCGCGGTTTCCCAATTCGCATAGAGTAGAAGCAAGGGGATTTTCGGGTGGCATTTGGGTCTTATGGCATGATTCGATATTAGTGAATATTATAGAAAATAATCTCCAATTTATTCATATGAAGATTAGTTGTGGGGGCGTGATGTTGGGTTCTTTACGGCTGTCTATGGGTGCCCCCATCCTATAGGGAGGTGTAGCTTATGGGTAGATTTACGGCGGATTACGGCGTCTATGTCGGGTAGATGGTTGCTTGCGGGTGATTTCAATGCTTTACTTTCTGATTCAAAGCATAGGGGAGGGCAGTCCAGGCGTTCTTGTGTTTGTAATGAGTTTTCAAATTTGGTGTTTTCCCACTGCTTAATTGATCTAGGTTTTACTGGCCCGAGATTTATATGGAAGAGAAGTCTCTTATTTGAGCGGCTAGATAGGGCTTTGTGTAATGATAGGTGGTTGACTGGTTTTGAGAATACTTTGGTGCGTCACTTGCCGAGGGCGGGATCTGATCATTGTCCTTTATTGATATCAATTGGGGAGGCGAATAGATCGACCGGGTCGCAAAGGCCTTTTCGCTTCTTTAAATGTTGGTTGGAGCATGATAGCTTAATGGGGACGGTTAGGCATGCGTGGAACGAAAATGTGGGCGTGTGTGACAATTTGAGAAATGTGGCTAATATTCTTCAGGTTTGGAATCGAGATATTTTTGGGAACATTTTTTATAGGAAGAGGAAAATGGAAAACCGTATTTTGGAGGCACAACGTTCTTTGGATAGAAACCCATCGGTATTTATGTGTAACCTCAAAAAGGACCTTCAGGCCGAGTATGAGGCTATTCTTTTACAAGAGGAGGCATTTTGGCAACAAAAAGCCCGAGGGGAATGGATGTTAAATGGCGATAGGAATACCAAATTTTCCATAACTCAGTTATCTCGCGACGTCGTAAAAATAAAATTCTTGGCATTATGTTAGGTGATGAGTGGTGTACGGATGATGATAGGATACAAAGGGAAGCTAGAGATTTTTATAGGAAGTTGAATTCGACTAGGGATGGCGTGCTTGGGGTGGATTCGGCTTCGGCTTCTAGGGCAGGGCACATGCCGGGCTTTTTCCCGACTATCTGTCAGGTAGATAGGGAGGCTTTGGGGGCGGTTGTTACGGATGAGGAGGTACGTACGGCGTTATTTGATATGAAACCTTGGAAGGCTCCGAGTCATGATGGGTTTCAGGCAGGGTTCTATCAACGTTTCTGGGGTGAGTTGGGGTCATAGGTGTGCGAGTTTATTCGACAGTGCTATGAGGGGGGGGGGGGAGATTGAGGAATGGGTGAACAGAACCCTTATTGTCCTTATTCTGTAAAAGGATACTCCACAATGCTTTTCTGATTTTAGACCCATTAGCTTATGCACGGTGATCTATAAGATTATTACGAAGGTGATTGCTAATAGATTGAAAGTGATTATGCAGAAGATTGTTCTTCCTAACCAATCAAGCTTTGTGCCAGGCAGGCATATTACTGATAATGTGTTGATAACACAAGAGATTATGCATTCTATGAAGGTTAGGAAGGGACGAGTAGGATGGATGGCAATGAAGATTGATTTGGAAAAAGCTTATGATCGTCTAGAGTGGGGGTTCATTAAGGACACGTTGGAGGATATTGGTATTCCTGATAGTCTGATAAAGGTGACCATGAATTGCATTTCTAGTTCTTTAATGCAAATTATGTGGAATAGTGTACCTACAGATTCGTTTAGGCCATCTGAAGGGGTGCGTCAGGGTGATCCTATGTCACCTTATTTATTCCTTCTTTGCATGGAGAGACTTGCCCATGGGATTAGGAGGTCGACGGAGCTTGGGACATGGAAGGCGATTAGGTTAAGCCGTGAGGGACCCCCTTTGACACACTTGTTCTTTCTAGATGATATGTTACTTTTCGGGGAGGCTAGCGACAATCAAATTATGCAGGTGAGACTGGTGTTGGATTACTTTTATGAGTTCTCGGGCGCAAAGGTGAGTGTGGGGAAGTCTAATATTGTTTTTTCTTCGAATGTTTCGCTATCGTTGGGGAATGAAATTGCAAGACATATTGGGTTTCAAGTTTCGAGGTGCTTAGGCTCCTATTTGGGTACTCCGTTTTTAGAGGGTCAAGCGGAAGTAGGGAAATTTTCAGGTTTTATAGAGAAAGTTTTGGCCCACCTCAATGATTATAAAGCTCACTTTTTGTCCTTGGCGGGTCGGCTTACTTTAGTAAAGGCGGTCCTTTGCTCTATCCCTTACTATACGATGCAAATGGTAAGGTTACCCGAGTCGGTGTGTTATCGCATTGAGGAAATTGTGAGAAGATTTTTGTGTGGGGGGGGAGGGGGGTCGAGTGAGAATAGGAAGATCTACTTGGTGAATTGGAACGATGTTTGTAAGCCACTCTATGAGGGTGGTCTCAGGGTTAGAAAACCAAAGTTGATGAATTCCGCTTTCCTTATGAAGCTTGGGTTTGCTCTCTTATCTGACTCCTCGTCATTATGGGCTAGAGTGGTTTTGGGGAAGTATCGTTGTGGTAATTCCTCGATCGCTCAGATCCGTCCAGGTCAACAGGTTTCAAAGATATGGCGTGCTTTGGTACAAGTAAGGGATGATGTTATGCTTGGGGTGAAGTGGAGCGTGTCATCGGGTGTGGGTGTTCGATTTTGGTTGGACGCTTGGGTGGGGGACCTCAGTCCGTTGTGCTTGTTATCTACTTCTATTCTCTCCCCCGATGAGCTCAATGTTAGTGTTCGTGATATGAGGAGGGATAATGGGGAGTGGGATTGGGATCGCTTTAAGGAAAAACTGCCATGTTCAGTCTTGTTTACTATAGCTGCTTGTCGGATTCCTTCAGAGGGTGATGGTGTTGATAAATGTTATTGGAATGGTACCTCGTCAGGCTCCTTTTCAGTAAAATTAGCCTATTCTCAACTTATTGAGGAGTGTGGAAGTGGAAGGGGAAGGGGAGGGGGGGGGTGTTCGACAGATGAATGGAGAGTGGTGTGGAATTGGCATGGGCCAGAAAGACTTAAGACTTTCCTATGGTTGTGTTTTAAAAACCATCTTTTGACTAATGAGGAGCGGGGGAGGAGGCATCTTACTACTAACACGACTTGTAGTAGGTGCCATGACTCATCTGAGAGTCTTTCACATATTCTACAAGCGTGCCCAACAGCTAGAAATGTGGGGTGGTATTGTTGGGGAGGATCAAGTCACCAGGTTTCTAAGCTGTGATTTGTTGACATGGATGAGTAATAACTTATGGGAAAAATATAAATTTGGCTTTCATAATTAGGGATTATTCTTTAGCATATCTTGTTGGTTGCTGTGGAGGAGGAGGAACCTGCTCGTTTTTAAAGATGTTGAACAATCGACCTCTTCTTTAGTGGCACAAGCGGCGGGGATGGGGGAAGTTTTCACCAAGGCCGAGAGGTGTGGGGGGAAGGGTAGGACAGATTGCGTGTGGAGTCAAATCGGGTAGTCGGCACCGCTAGAAGATTGGATCAAACTTAATAGTGATGGCTCGGTCGTTGGAGCGGACTATAGAGCTTCGTCGGGAGGAGTTTTACGAGCCTTAATGGCCGATGGATAGGAGGTTATGCTAGGAATATAGGGCGGTGTTCTATTGCTAGTGCGGAGCTATGGGGGGTGCTCGATGGTTTATTGCTTGCGTGGGATTTGGGGGTGAGGAAGTTGGTGGTTGAGGTTGATAGTAGGCATGTGGTTGATATGATAACTAGGGAAGATAATAGGGTCAATGCAAATTTTGCAATCATGGTCGAGATAAGGAGACTTCTTCAACGAGATTGGATGGTCAGACTTCAACATGTCTACCGAGAGGGATATCGGTGTACGGATCATTTAGCGGCTCTTGGTGCAACTCTTCCAATTGGATGCTTCTTCTTCGACGTTCCTTTCCCGAGTGTTCGTAATATCCTCCACATTTCCAAGACTTATTGCTTCATAACTTGCTCTTTCTTTTCTTTCTTACCAAACAAAAAAGAGACTATTTCAGTATATATATTACATGAATTTCAATTGATTCTGTTTAACAGTATTTTATACCCAAAAAACAAAAATTCCCAAGAACTACAATAATCAAAATAATAATACATTTGATGAACTTTACATAATTTTCCATCAAATATCAACTGCAACATTGAAATCTACTATATTTTCTTAAGTGCAGCTTTTATGAATATGTATAGATACTATATAACCTCAATAATTCCCATACCAAAATTATAACATGGGCACCTTAATCATTAAAAAAACTATACTATATACTTATATTAATTGCTATAATACAATGTATTTATAATTTTGCTATGGTTAGAGCTCGGTGTGAACAATAGCCTCATCTTTTTCGATTTTTTCAGCAATATCTTTCTGATCAATAATGTTGTAGTCTTTATCTTCAGAATTTAGGCAGTCAGCTGAAGGATGAACTATACCGTATCCAAAGCCTTGAGCCGAGTTACAATAAGTCTCAACTGACCCGTCTTTTTTCTCTAAGTTAATGTTGCTTAGGACTATATTGCTACATGGAACCGTGTCACTGCACGAAAATTTCATCGCTGCCGCACTTTTCGTGGTCCCCGTCACATTTCGGTACATAACCTCACTTATTTTCACAGCCGATGTCTAAACAACAAAAATAGGCATTAGGATATATGCTTATACCAAATATTTGGATAAAACGGTATTTTCACACTTATAGATCGACATACCTGGTTTTGGCATTGTTTTGGGGAATCACAGTAGAATTGGTCGATAATGATGGGATTCGCCACGTCATCCATCCTCACATTTTCGAAACGTATCCCACGAACATAACCGTTTCCTCCCTGGACATAAAAACAGAACCGAACATAAGTGAAGTATTCCCAATTCTACCCTTGAGCCATTATAAGGCAAAATGTTTTTAGTTTTTACCTGCCAAGTTTTAATCCTAAGGCCATTAGTTGTCTCTTTGAGGAAAGCTGTATCCACCACAACTTTTGTAACGATTCCAGTCGAGTTATCCTTCCCAAGGCTTCCGATACTGAGGGCAAAAACGACAATTACTCCATTGTATGGCTAAAAGATCAAGCCGAACATAAAATATTGTCAAGTACCTGATTCCATGTCCTGGTCCACAAAAAATTCTCTTCATTTTGATAGCCGAACTACCGTTGACAATTGATATGCAATCATCTCCTGAATGTCAAAGTCAACTCGTCGATATATTATCTAAAACAATGATTTAATAGTTTTTTTGTCGATTTGAAAAAAAACGACCGAAAACCTGTCCCGATTTTACAGTCTTGAAGAGCGACATTAGTAGATTCGGTAATATGAATTCCATCTGTGTTGGGACTGTCTCCTGGAGCCGAGACAAGAACTCGGTTTACTCGAACAGAAGCACACCGAGAGATTACAAAGTTCATTTGCTGACTGTTTTGGATCGTTATTCCTTTTACCTTTATCGACGAGCTGTTATCAATAGTAAATGCCTGAGAGAAAAAAAAGGGTGGTATATAACAATCCAGTATATTTTTTGTCTTCAAAGGACGAGTTGTCAGCTATAGGGATGGGATTCTTACTGTTGGCGCTCCTCTGCAAGGCTGAAAATATTCAATACAAAAAAACATTAGCTTCATTTTATTTGTTGATTACTTAATTAAGATTAGAGTGAAATAGATCAAATACATTAGTCTTGTTCTTTTTGCAGGATGATGCCCACCATTTGCTTCCCGAACCATCGATTATTCCGTTCCCTTGGAAACTAACTCCGGTTAGTCTAGAGAAATCGAGCCAAATTCGAGGGTGATTTGGGTCCCAGTTTTGAGGCTCATCAGGTGCCACTATTGTCCCATCTATCTACACAACCATAACGAAAAACGCGAATGCTTACATTAAAACAAGTTAGAGAAGCATAGACATTTGGAATCCCATGACAATTTAAAGGAATTTTAAAGGAAACAATTTCTCCCCATCTACATCCATTTCCACCGTTTGTGGAATTTGAATGGAATCCACCAATAGTTACATATTTGATCTTCACATTATAATATTTTACGTCATATATACCTATTTACCATAATAGTAGAAGGTTACATATGTAATTAACACAATCAATTTCCTTTAAAATCCTCCACTTCTCCCAAATACAATAATTTTATAAATACCCAGGCCCGGTCCTGAGGGGTGGCGGGGGAGTGCGACCGCCTAGAGCCCATAGCTGGAAGGGGCCCAAATATATATTTTCGTTTAAAGTTTTAGTTGTTATTGTTAAAAAGACCCGGGGCCCTGAGGGGTGGCAGGGGAGTTCAATTCTTACTTTTTGCAAAAAAAAAAAAAGTATTTATTGCAATATTTTTTTATTGGAGGCCCCATTTTACTACTTTAAATATTATTTTGCCTAGGGCCTCCAAATTATCAGGGCAGGCCTGTAAGTAGCACATTATCTCCAAATTCTATTTCTCATTTTCAATTAGCCAAACAGACCTAAGTTTAAGAAAAGCATTAGTTTACCTGAACAACCAATTTATCCTCACACGGTCCCTTGAACCTCGTTGCGTTGACTAAATAACGACGTCCTTGAGGGACCAAAAAGACGGACTTTGTTGTCGAGCAGGCTGTCTTCCAAGCACTGACAAAGGCCTGTGTGTCATCAGCAATGCCATCTCCAATGGCACCAAAGCTATCGACATTCACAAGCACCTTGCTACCCCGTTCACTAGTCCACGACGGGGTATCGAAAAACTCCATGTCATCCTCTTCGTCTATTTCGAAGCTTTCGAGTTCTTCTAAAAGGCCAAAGTTGTTATACATCATGTTTCCTGCAATTCCATGAATTAAGCTAAGCAAACCGATGAAGAAAATGAAGAGTAATTTATCCATGACAGTTGAAGATTTGATTGATTTGTATAAATCTGTAGAAACATCGGGTTACGATTTATATAAGGAGATTAGGATTAAAAATGAAGGGTTATGGAGATTATATGGCTTGGCTTAAAAGTGTAAGAAGAAACATTTTCTACATGCCTATACTTAAAGTACAAGGGAAATGTTTTTTTAAAGTTGTTTGCTTTACTCTTCAACCAGTACACTGAAGTTAACAACACAGAGAGAAGATCTCTGCTTCCTCTTATAAAAGATTATATAAAATATTTAAATCAAATAAAATTAAAAAAATTGTTTTAAACTGGTCAATTGCTTTTGAGACCAAAGAGGCAACAGAAAAAGCAGATCATGTTTGTCCACTACATGCAAAGTGTGTTATAGGCTTAAAGCAAAAGAAAAGTAAGGAACTTTCTATTTATGGACAAATATGTGGACTTCATATGAAGAATTTTACCTCATGAAAACAAAGTTGACCTTGCTGCCTCATGTCCGAATAATTCAACCCGAAATGATTCCATTGCGCCATTCAGACCAAACTATTTGCAATAAAAACATTTGATCACATGACAATTTAGTTGTCTCCCTTAAATATATAGCAAAGGGTAACCCCATTTTCCAGTACATTTCCCAGTTTCATCGCATTGTACAGTCCAGTAAGTCATCAGACCGACCCGTTTCAGAAAACCAGCAAAAAAACCATATCCCATGTGGCCAGATTCGATTTGGCAATTCATTAAATGGCCATCAAGCTCATATTCATATAAACAACAACTAGTGAACTACTGATGTACAAATAAAATCCAACAAAAGTTTAATAAATCTGCATTGAACCTGAATTTTTTCTCCAAAACCCGGGATCATTAGGGTACTTAAAACAAATGAAAACGGGGATGGGCTATCTTGAATTCCCTGAGACACCATTTCACAATACAGATAGAGTGTTCAGGCATTACATATATGATATATGTATCAAAAGCCCTGTTTTTGGCATAAATCACATCACGGCGGGTACTATCTTCCCAAATAGCAATTCAGTTTATTGGTTAATGATGAGAAAAACTTCACTGTTAAAGATCACATTGTTCGGGCATGAGAGGGTCATTTGGTTATCAGCAGACTTGAACAACAGATTACAACATAACTAGCATAGAATTCAAAGAAATTGAATACTAAGTAACATCTTTCCTAGCTGTTAATGCATGGTTAACCCAGCTCGTATACCCCGGAAAAATGAAAAGAAACCCAGGTACAGTTTCCACCTCAAACTCACTGAAACAAAAAGATTACCAGATATATAAAACAAAATGTTCTTTTCATTATTTGCTAAAACCATGAACTGCAATCCTAGGTTTTCCCCCTTTTAAAGAGAAAAAAATTACATAAAAGACTGAGTCTTCTGCTTAATGCAAAAAAATCCCAAAAGAAAAATAATACACAGGTCATCAAGCACTCTGAAGGTACAAATCTTTAGTAGTTGGTTTGAAAAAAGGCACACAGCACACAATCTGATATTTTTTATATGATACTGATGCATATAAATGTACAAGAACAAGCAGATGATAAATATTAAATACTGTATATAAATAATTATATTAACAGGTGGAGGCAATTGCCTCCAAAAGGGAGGCTACAAAACTCATCTGAGTTTCTTCATCGATTCTCGAGAAGAGCGGAACATGGACAAATAGAGATTTGTGACCTTTCTCTTGTGCAAACTTAAGAGATTGATAGTACACATAATTGCATACAAAACGGCCTGCATCGTCCGATATTGTCACATCATAGGCGTTCTTCAATGACTTCAGTATTGCTTCAATGGAGCAGCAAGTCTTCAAAAATATATAAATGATTAGTTAACTCATATTAATACAAGTAAAATGCAGCAAATAATCCAATTTGTGTTTCATACCTCTCTTGTGTAGGAAGTCCCTCCATCCTCGGTTACTATTGGATGTTGCTGTGAAAAGCAAAAGAAAATATTTAACGTGTATAGAATGATTGATTCAAACATAATAGCACAGTTATGAAAAGATTGGCCATGTAATGAAATAGGCCAAATAAATCAAGAGCTCCTCCAAGTTGGCATGTTCCACCAACTACCCATGTACTTCAAAAAGATCCTTGTAGCTCCCTCAACTTTCAAAAAGTGCACCAGTTTACCCCTTAACGCCATCAAAGATGTCATTTTTCTGATTTTTGTCTCTCCAATCAGAAGCTGACACGAGGCATTCATAGGTAAAACTGGTGCATTTTTGCCAAGTTAAGGGAGCTACAGGGACACTTTTCAAGTTCAAACGGGCTGGAGCATGCCAACTTAGAGGAGTTGTTGATGTATTTGGCCTAAAAACAATAATACGCAGAATCACCAGAGGTTGCCATCCTAGCTCATCTGGACAACGGAAGGTGGCTTCGTTTACTGCCAGTCGTTCAATGGCAAATCTCATTGCCCCACTGTTCACCCCCAAGTGAAGCTGAACAAGCAATAGAAACCTTACTTTAACTCATAAGCAATGAAACCGAAAATAATAGAGAAGAAACAAAGAGCAGAACATATTGCCCACAACAAACATCAATCCTATAAATCTTAGACACTCTCTCAAGGTAACCACAGACATACAAAAGTTACAAGACAGGAACTTCCATGGCATCAGCGATAAAACCGAACAGAGTAATGGTAAAAATAATAAAAATAAGTTTTGCATATTCAGGGCAATCCATGTATAAGTATAGCCAAACAGTAAAGCAGCTCAAACAATTCATATCGAAGGATCAAAACAATATGATCTATATCTAATACGACATAAAATCGGACAAACGAAACTGACCCATACAACTTGCTCTTTCTTGCCCTCATTTGCAGCAGAAATGCTCGATTCCAAAACGTTGAGAAGCATGGGGAGAGCACCATCTCCAGCAGTCTCAAGAACAGTACAACTTCCAAGGGTAAAACCAGCAGCCGGCCCTTTCTTTTCAGCATAACCCTTCAAATTGTTAACTATTGTCTCCGTAGGATTATCAGCCACTCCTTGAAACTTTTTGAACCCAGTAACATGAATTACTACATCTTTTGGCCCTTCAGATCCCATCTCTCAAATTCTTACGCGAATACAATTCCTAGCTTTCTTTCTTAACAGCTCAAATGAAGCCTGTGCAATCCACTGGCTTCACCTCCCTACAACAGTTAAAAAAGGAAACAAAACCCTTCAGATTTCAGAATAAGATATAAGAAAAGTACTGATACTAAAATATACTTCTTGTGGGAATAAATGCAAACACTTGGTGCTCAATTACCAGGAACACAAAATCTATATTCTTTCCAGCCAAAAAGCACCGATTCCGACAGAGCTTTTATATGAAATTATGTCAAAACATTTCAACCACATAATTCTCAAAAGAACAAAACAAATTCAGATGGGTAACGCAAAATTAATCACCGAATAACAAAAACACAAAATTTCAAAGCGAAATCGATCCGTTGAAGCTTTGACCATATCCATATCACAAAAAGAAACAGAAAACAGTGAGAGCGTGTGGAAACCTGCAAATTCAATATGGGGAAGTTAAGATTAGAGAGCAACGGACCTCGAAATTCACGCACGGTTGCTGCGTATATAGCTATATTTAGGGATTTGAATCGGGGGAAATTCGATTTCTTGAACTTTGTGAATATGTGCTTGGCAATGGCTGATAGTAGTGTATGATTAATAAAGGACTTCAATTTCGAAATTATTAAGAAATTACTGTTACTGTATTTTATTCGATTACAATAATTATGAATTTGACGATGAAAATCTGGTCGGTGACGATTTTTGTCGTCGTCGATATATTCAATGGCTCGTTTTAGCAAGTGTCAAGTTCTAATTGGCTATACATTGTAGAAGCCAAAATTGAAAATTTAGAAGAAAAAAATGAAATGGAAGTACCGAGTTAAATTAGTACTAAGAACTTATCAAATATGGAATTGAAATGATAAAAGGACAATACAACAAGACTTCGTTGAATTTATTTCTAAATATTCGTTTATTTTTTAAATTTTTAAAAATTTTATGGATAAATTTAAAATTTATATTCTGTGGTTTGATCATTTTATAAAAAGGTGCTTGTAGTTTTAAAAGTTTGTAAAAATAAGATTTTTAAAATTTTAAACCACATTTTAAAGGATAGTTTTGTCCATTTTGAAGTGAAATTTTGTAGCTTAGTTAATGAAAATATAATACACATTTGTGATAATTTTTAGAATTTTTTTAGAAGTATTAATATTTTTTTAATTAAAATTTGATAAATAACTTGAAAAAATCAAAACAAAGTGAAAATTTTCCGAATCCTACACAATTCTTGATATATAATTCTTAAATAATGTATTTAAAATATAGGAATGTTGAATTTATTGAAATAGCTGGTGTAGCACTGTAATTTTCAAGCCACATGCATCCTTTTGAAAACTTTTGAAACCACGTGCAACCTTTTGGAAAAAAAACTTCCACGAGCACCTTTTTGCAAAACAATGAAACCACAAGGCATGTTTTTTAAGTTTACTCAAGTTTCAAATAACTCATTGAGCTTGTAAAAAAATTTCAAATAACCTCCTGAAAAAAAAAATGAACTCATTTGCCCCATAAAATGCCACGTATCAGATTTTAGTTGGTTTGACTTTTCAAATATGTCATTTTTCTCTGTTCAATTAGAAGCCGACACGTGGCATTGAGGGGGCAAATTGGTTCACTTTTGCAAGTTGAAGGAGTTATTTGGAACTTTTTTACAAGTTCATGGTGTCATTTGGAACTTTTAAAAGTTCAGAGGGCAAATAAGTGTTTAAGGGCAAGTTTAAAAGGTTCATGATGTATTAGGCCAATGATAAAAATACAAGTTTTATTTTTTAAAATGAAAATTACAAGATGCTCCTAGAAAAACCCTAGCCGCCTAAGAGCTCTCATCTTCTCCGCCCAGGGAGACAAAAAGTCTAACAAAATTTTTTTATCTCTCACTCTTTGGTTTCTTATCTTTTTTTTTCTTTTTCTAATTTAGGCGTGAGAATAATCTACATTCAAATTTTTTTTATCTTCTACACACGATCGTCTTCTTCAATTATAGATTTGTTATTGCATAAATCAATCTTGATTTACAATTGGGTTGGATTTCATTCGCCTTCAGACAAGATACTTATTGATCTTTCATGGTAGACACTCAATTTTATCTCCCTTCACTAAGATTGTTTCAGATCTACAATCCTGGTTGATGTTATGGCGCAAGCAAATATTCCTATGGTTGTGGATCTTCAAAATCGTTAGCGGGAGGTTAAGAAAATATAGGATGCAACGTTTATCTTTTGTTTTCTTAATAAGTCTTGCCCAATGACATGTTTGTCTTGCTGTATAAGCAAGTTTAGCATGTTGATGTTTGTTTTGTTTTGTCTGGGGTTTTAACTTCGATAGTCGTTGGTTTGCTTTTACTATTTTTAGATTGTCTATATTTTTTAGTCTGTAAATCATGCTGTAAAGTTCTTAGCTATAACAACTGATTATTTAGGGTGATTATGTCTACCTTCGATTAGAGTTATTATTATCTCTAATTTATTTAATAGACTATATTCTACCGTAAAAAATGAAAATTACAAGTTTTAGTTAATGAAATACAAGTTTTGGTTAATGAAACTGAAATTGTTATTTAAGTGAGAATATTTTTGATTATTTTTTTTAACTATAGATTTGTAGGTCAAGTGTCTCAATTTAGAAATAAAATTATTAATTTAGAATTTACGAAACAGGCTATAGATAAATATATAACAAAAAAAATAGGTTCAAAGTCTAATGTGAAAATATGAAATTGCTTAGCTGGTTGAAGGGTTATCTAATGAATGTTTTAAATGTGGGTAGTGCTTTAATAATGATTCATGTTTTGCAGCCGTATAGTTGGTTTATTAAATATGTAGCTTCATGTTTTGTTAACTAGACAAATTGTGTTGTGATTGAGATGTTGGTCTGGTGGTTAATATTGAAGTTGTGATCTCTAGAGGTTTTAAGTTTAAATCATATTCGAGGTAGGTTGAAGATTTTTCTTTGATGTAAGCTAAAAGAGACGAATTTTTTTAAGACAAAACTAGAGCAATTGTGTTGAATGTTTTAACTAGTGTTAGAAAATAAAGTTGATTTTAGAGGTGACAGAAAATAAAGTTGATTTGCATCACATTTTATATAGAGTTAGAATTTTCTTTAATATTTAATGCTACTAGTGCATTTGTAATAATATTTTAAAAAGCGTTAGGTATTAGTTGAACAGTTAGGCTTTTAATATTTGGGTAAGATTTAGGTGGATATGTGATTTTTCTAACTTTTAATATTTATTAATATAAGTAAAAAATAAATTATTTTGTAATAATATATTATAAAAATATTGTTTATCATATGACAACATAAGCCTTAATTAATTTTTACATAAAAACACAAACACTAAAATCAATTCATTAAAAATGCATAACCTCACAAATTTTTTTGTGGTTTATAGCGTACAATTTCTCGGTTTTAAATTCAAAATGAGAATTATACGGTGAGAATACTTTAAACTATAATTATTATAAGTATTGGTATCTTAAAACTTGTGGAAAAAATCGGAGTAGGCGGTGCCTAAGCAGAAAAGTCGAACTAAGCGGTGCTTAGACGGTAATATATCGATCCAGTGCCTGATAATATTAGAAAAATGAAAAGTCAAAAAATAATTCCTAGACAAAATTAGATTGAGATTTTTAAAACACTGATTTGTAATTTTTAAAAAAAAGTAAAAGTAATTTTTTTTAAAAAAATGAAAGATTTGACATAATATTTATCCATATTTAACTAGAAGTGCAATCAATTACAAACTATTTTCTTCCTTAATCATTTTATATTGGCAAAAAAAGAATTTACTATAGATCCGACTTTACCTTTTCTTTTCATAAATTCAATCAAATTTTATTTTGATGCCATTTTAACATCATTGACACGTAAAAATGTAATATTTTTATTAAATTCTTTTGAAAGCATTAGCAAAATTTTAATCAACCAATGAGCAAAATGCTAAAAATATCAAGATGCTCACTTAATCTTTGCCGCCTGGTCGGCTTCAAATTTTAGATGATATCACATTCCAGTAGGCCTTCTAATCTTCAAACTCAATTCAAATCACTTTAGTTTAATTCATTTAATTCAATTCAATCCATTGTAATTTAATTTAGCTATATATAATTATAAATTTATACTAGAATAAATTTAATTTAGTTCAACTCACTTTAGTTCAGTCTAGCTCAGCCAACATCAATACAAATCAGCTCTCAAAAATTGAAATGATCAGGACCTTAGTTAAAATAGCACAATGGAAGGCCTCCTCAAATTGAGTTTCCTTGTTAGAACAATTCATATTGTATTTTAGAGATTGTTAGACATGATTAATAACTTAAAAATTAGTCTTAAATTAACTCAACCAATCAAATTTAATAAATTTGTTCCTAATAATAAATTTCACTAGCAACAAATGAAAGTACAATTATATGGTGTACTATATTCTTCGTCTATTTTCAACTCGGGCTTTCTTCGATGCTGGCACAGCTTGTAAATTCTCAGTACTCGATTGAATCTGTAAAACACAAAAATATATTTACTTTTTTTACATGTATATTTATATTATATATATTGTTTCCATAATTTGATAGTTCACCTTATTGAGCTTTTCTCTGACCAGCTTAACAGTCTGATTCATTGAGTTAGATGCAAAATACTCCTGCAAACAACCATAATATCAAGAAACGAACAACAGCCATGACCTCATATCAGAGGCACAAACACCTTTGGTCCCTGTGCTATACATGTTATCTATTTGGTCCCTATGCTATTCAACAATCAGTTACCTTTTTTGTCCCTTCAATATGGATTACGTGAAATATCACTAATAAAGTCTCTACAGTACAAGGTCCAAAAAGAATAACAGATTGCATGGCAGAAGGACCAAATGAGTAACAATCACATAGCATAAGGACCATATGGTAGCACTGAGACCATATGTACAAGTACAACAGCCATGACCGCATATTAGAGGCACAAAGACCCTTTTTTTTTATCAGTTTCCCCCTTTGGTCCCGGTGATATTCATGTTATCTATTTGGTCCCTGTGCTATTCACTCCGTTACCTTTTTTGTCTCTTCAGTATGGATTACGTGAAATTTCAGTGATGAAGTCTCTACCGTACAAGGTCCAGAAAGATAACAAATTACACAACACAGTTGACCAAATGGGTAACGATTACATAGCATAAGGACCAAATGGGTAATGATTAATCACCACAGGACCAAAAAGGTAACACATTGCATAGCATAACAGAAACGCACCTGATCCGACGAAACCCGTGTAATAGGAGGATCATTTATATGAGGCGCATGATTTGACTTTGCAGAGCTCCTGAAAGGGGAAATAAATCTCTATTCAAGTAAACCTAAACCAACCAATTATTTCATACAGGGAAGTGTTTTAAATTAAGTCCAAAAAACCAACCCCAAATGGTTAGAGTCTATATACTGAGTCATATCACTTGATGCTCCAAGGTTATGAACTCTAGGGCCATTCGACCTTCCAGCTGAAATTGCAAAGAATTTATGTAAAAATTACGTATCTTTAACCACGAAGAAACTGAATTAGCATTGTTTTATTAGCACAGATATAATATGTAATGGATACAGAAACTAACGGTTTAATCGAGCAAGCACCTCCTTTCTTCTTCCCTCTAACTTGTCCTTAGTATCAGATAGAGTTTCAAACTGAGGCGCATAAGAGACTTGCAATCGATTCCCAAGAAAAACAAACTCATCTAGTTTTCTCTTCGCAAACCTGTAAATTAAGAGTGATCAGTATAAGCCTAAAAGAATTATGACACACACATTAAATCAAAGGCTTAAGGCATGGGGACCCCTGAAGTCGGCCCTAAACACCTTATGTCACATCTGACACATGGCATTGAGGAGGAAAACCGATGCACTTTTTGCAAGTCCAGGGTGGCATCAGACGTTTAAGGACAACTTCAGCGGTCCTAAATCCATTATGCAAAAATCAAATTTGTGAAACTTAAAAAATAATAGTTCAGAGTTGAATCACCTGGCATTGCTGACCAAATGAAATTTGATCCAATAAACGTCAGTAAATGACTCGCAATCCTCAGCATCCATAGGTTTAAAACTTGAACAAAAAATATAGGAAGATGAATATATAGCACTAGCAAAACACCTATAAAAAAGTTTAAATAACAGAGAAAGAGGGAAAAACTTACTCTTCAACATCCCCATAGGAAGCAAAAAGCTTCAACAATTCATCCCCACAGCCCAGAGCAGGCACATTTTTTACAATCAAATATCTGCTCCCAAAAAGCAGAAATCAATTAAATTAAGAGTGAGCATATTGTAATAGAAATAGGTTTAAAGACGAAAACACACCTCGATTCATCACAGACTGTGTAAACACGAATTGCTGTAGGCACATCTTTGCATAGAGGCATTGCTAATATCTGGTGCTTTCCCAAGTCAAGACCTCAATTAGTTATCGTCTATCATACTTTGAGCACTGCAAATATAAAACTGAGATTTAATCAACAATTCTGAACAGATAGACGTCCATTGATAATGATTAAAAACAGATTTTCTCATTTCAATTATCTTTCTGTACAATTCATTCATTTCTCATTCTTAAGTTAGGGATACAGAAGCTATTGTCCCACAAAAAAATGCTAAAAAACAGCCTTCCCTTTCTAGAAGCGACTTGCTTAGGAGTGTCTATCGACCAAAACTCACAACCTCATACTAATTAGCATAAGAAAAGGAATCCTAGAAAATAATTCAAACCAAGGAAACTAATTTTTGTGTATTCTCCAAACAGCAAATCGGAACAGGGAAGTCCTCCCCAGTGCTTGAAAGGGCGAAAATCTAAGTTTAAACAGTTCTATTTCAAGTAGAATTCACAACTAATCAAGAGTTCACTTAACCTATAATTTGGCAATGTCAATGCTAATCATACCTAGACCTTGGCAAGCTATGGTAGCACAAACAAGAACAGCTACTCTTTGATCCTAAATTTGCTATCATCCTGAACCAAATTGTAACAAGCAGTGTACGCAAAATTGCCAGCTTTACACCTTTTTGTTCCCCTCATAATAAGAAGAAAAAGAATATGATGATAAACCCTAACTGATTAACAGAAATAGGCATGGGGAAAACCGATGCTCAAGGAAGACAAGTCATTAAATCATACGGATGGCAAAATCTGAATCCAGCTAGAACAACGTGCATCAAAATCTTTGAATTGAAAACGTACATCTATCAATCAAGAATCATCAAAAAGTAACCCAAAATACAGAAGTAGCGTCATCAAATCATGACAGAGATGCATAATAAATGAAATAAACATACCAGGTAGATAATCAAGGCGCCCAATTCTGTGAGAAGGTGAAAAAACGATGTTGGCAGACAGATTCCGACAGCTAGCTAGACCGTTACAGGCGATCCACTTTCAAGGCTACACCGGTTTTTATATCAAGGCTGCCAATCTAAACCTATTGCGAGCCAATTAACATTTTTTTTAAAAAAAAATTAATTACAATTAGGTCCCATTTTTCCATTAGGCATTGGAGTAATGTTTTTGTTGTTGTATTTATAGTTTTTTTATTAAACAGCTTGAAATCTCTAGTAGAAATCAGTTTAGAGTTGTTAGAATTTTAGTAAAAATCTAGTTTATCAGCTTCTCAAAAAAGAAATCTAATTCATCAAACTTTTGTGGCAAAGGCTCGATCTAGTGTTTGAGTTGTCTTAGCTGTGGTCCTATAGGTCGCAGGTTCAAGTTCAATTCGGGTGGAGTAGGATAAGGTTTTCATTTGTTATTATAGTAAGCCCGTATGAAATAATTTTTTTTTTAAAAAAACATTCAAACATAATTATACGAGTATATAATATATTTAACAAATGTGTATTCAACGCGGAACACCTAATATAGTTGTATTAGGTATGATATGATCATAGTTATCAGAATCTTACGATTCTCGATACGAATCTTATGATTCGATTCGATTCAACCTCAAATCGATTCGAATCTATTGGGAGAATCTAAATTCACCTGAATTCCTCTGATTCAGTCGATTCATGAATAATAATAAATTAAAGCATGATAAATTAAAGATTCGACTCAAGGTAGCCAAAGTCAATTGCCCCACCAATTAGTCGTCGAAATGACGAGGAACCCAACACCACGCTGCCAATATTGGACTTCGGGCGGTGAGGTCGGCGACTAAGAGGTGGATCTATCATGCACTAAAGTGAGTCGTGTCTGATCGGTCATACACTAAAGTGAGTCGCGTCTGTTTTTTTTAAAAATTAGTCTCTAATTTAGAAAAAGTAGAAAACAAGTCTCTCTGATTTCTAAACTTACATATATAGACAAAATTTTAATAGTATCTTTAGGTTTAACAATTTAAATGTTTTGTTTTAACAATTTGAATATTTTCGATGGACTAAATTAAAAGGACACTGGATGATATAGTTGACTAAGCCCATAAATAGGTACGAACAATTCATATGATGAATAAAAACTTCTAATTACAACATTTTAAGGATAGACAATAACCCTGTTGATTGCAGCGTCAAAACTTCTGCAGAAAATCAACCACATAACAAGTTTCATTTCAAGAAACCGACCGTTTACTCCATACACACACACTCATATTTCAACCCAAAACACACAACACCACAGACACATTTTTTACGAGCGATTTTTCTTGATAATTTTACGATAAATACACTTGAACACTAGAAATTTTGATCAACTGACATACAGGACACACATTGGTCAACATATCACAGTCTTTACACAAACACAAATGCCTACAAGGCATCAACAACATGCAAACCTCCTTCGATCTGCACGTCCTGCAAGTCATGTGCCTCGAGAGTGCTTTGTTAGGGTCAATATACGAGGCAGCATCGTCCACCTCGCTATCCCCGAACCCTTCTTTGCCTTGATCGGCACCCTGTGATATTGCCTGCTGAAGGTTGCTTTTAAGAACATTTACAACCGACTCGTTGTACTTCGCTCTGTAGTGCCAGTTCTGAGCTTCGGTAGCTACTTGCTTTATTCTTTCAATCAATTCCTTGTTTTTACGGTTCATGTTCTCGATTTCGATGTCTTTTTCCCGAAGCTTCTTGTTCACGCCTTTCTCGATAGTGGAAATAAACGAGGATATGTGCCTTTGCTTCATGTCCCTTACCCCCTTGGCCAAGTGCTCTTCCTGTTCCAACACAAAAGGCAATTGAGAAATCCACCGACACGAAAAGAGATTTGCTGGCTCCTCCAGATGCTGACACCGGCGTTAAAAGGGGAAAATTGGTGCACTTTCTGAAAGTTGAGGACAGTGTTATCATAACCATACCGAACATCATACCATTGGATCTAATGGTACATGGTATTATCGGTTCAACCGAGATTTAAGCAGTGGTTTTACTGGACTATTAATTTCATAAAAAATTATTCACATGTAAAAGATATTAATATCAATATATTTATAATACATGTAAGGTGAATGCTACGATGACTTTGTTTTTTGCAAAGTTAAAGTTACTTTGCCCTTCATCTCCATTGGATTAGTGATTTAATCCAATGGTAATAGAGGCAAAGTTGTCCATTATTTTGATGGGGCCAAAGAGTCACCATTCTTTGACTTTAGATTATAATGGACTAAAGCAAAATGGTTCATTAAACTGTCTGAGCTTTTTAATTGTGAAGTCACGGATAGCCGTCACAACTCCACTTTAGGGTCAATTGGAAACAACCTCTCTGTAATTACAAAGGTAAGGTTGCGTACACCCGACCCCCCTTACCCACTTGTGTGGGAGCCCTGTTAGGCATTGGGGTAATGTTGTTGTTGTTGTAATAGAGGCAAAGTAAGCAAAATACAAAGTCACCATATAATTTACCTATATGTAAATATATATATTTCTTCCATTATGTATCAATACATTTTCATTATATAAATGTATTTTGGATTATAATCTTGCCTTTTTCCATTATAAACCGGCTATTTTCGTGATTTTTTTTACCATTATTGTTAATCTATGGTACCAGAGTCAGTGATAGTACGCCGTTTTACGAGTTGAACAGATGGTATGGTATAGTATAGTATTGATAACACTACTTTTGGAAGACATCAAAGTTCAAGGGACAATAGGTGAAACGGGACAAGCTGGAGGAGCCAATTATGCATTAAGCCGAAAGGATTGGAGAAATGGAGTTGTTGTAATACCTGAATCTTGATATATTGGTCGAACTCTTCTTTCTGGCGATCGAGCTCAGACCTAATATTTTCACCGAGGGATAAGATGATTGATGGTCCAGCTGTCATACTTCCACTGGCAGTAGTGACAGACGAGTTGCGCTCGTCGTCATCATAGGATAATCGCAACCCTGTCGATACAGGGTTTGGATTCTGAATGCTTGCAGATCGATCAGCTTCGTCTTGAATGTTGTAATTTAATGAAATTTGTAGCTTTTGCTGCCTATTGAAATCTTCAGCTTCCCGGCCCCTTTTATTCGGCCGAAGCATAGGGGTCATTTGCTCATTACCTAAGTAGTTGACCGGGTCAACACTACATCCAGCTGGGACTGAAACAAAAATTACAAACTGATATCAGTTAAGAACAACTAAATTACAAACCATAGAACACAGCAGCAAGGAATACAAAGATTGCATCAACATAAGGTGAAAATATCAAAAAAATTAAGTATTTGCAGCTCACATATCTATTAAGTTATGCTTATTAATCGATGCAAGGACATCGAACTGAGAGAACCACAAAATTTTAAATTCAAACCTTCTCCCTAAGTTTGAAAACTTACTTTGTTTTATGGAATTCGATTCAATTCATTTTATGTACAAAATTTTGAAAGCTGTATATAAAATGATTTCGATTTCAACAAAATGAATGTTTTCAAACACACTGTATTCTTAGTACTCCCTCCATCTACTTTTATAAGTCTTTTTAACCGAATCATCAAAACCAATAAAACATTTATTACACTAGTAAAAGACTAATTTATCCTTGAGATTTTTCTACTAAAATCTCTCTCTTATTAATTACCAACTTATAATTTCAAAGATATATAATCTGTCTCCTAATTGAAACAAGCGAAAATAAAGAAAAAATGGTAAAAAGTGTATCGATAATCTAAAGTGGCAAATAAAAAAGAGAATTGTTGAAAGGTCTAAAACGACTTATATAACTAGATGGAGGGAGTAATTAAAGAATGCATAAATGCTCAAATTCCCAACCTCTGTAGGAAACTTTATTGCCCCATTAATGTTTCTTCTTGTTCAAATCCCAGATATCTAGCAAAACCGGTCCTTGGCACTAAAACAAGCAAATGCCAATTCACTATCACTCGGAGCCAAATTTCAATTTACGAAATGTATTTTATAGACAAAGTTAAAACAATTACGCAACAATCCTTGATTACTATAAAGCTAAATCCTACAAGTTCGAACTGGGAATATAATCATAACCGACTCTTTGTAGAAAATATAATCATAACCGACTCTTTGTAGAAGGAGTTTTTATTTAGCTAGAAAAGACAGGAAAGATTAGTCAGCAGTTGTCAAAAGACAACATAGAAAAATCTGCTGAACTACAAATGGCTAATGTCAATTTCACCCATCAATAAACAGCACACTTATTCGAGCACAAAAAACTTAATAAAATGGAATGAAATCTCACATTTAAGGAGGGCAAAGGAGAAAAGAACTCACAATTACCGAATAACTGAAGCTGATTTGAAGGATTTGCTTGATATGTCATGTGTTTATCATCCACAAAAACAGGAATCAGAGGATTACTGTTGTTGCCTCCCAACATGTTTTAGTTCACCGTAAAATGTTTGAAATCCAACGAAACAAACAACACCAAAGAAAATCTGCAAAAGCAGAAATAAAATCAGTATCAGTAACTAACAAATCATCTTTCAAAAAACTAAGATCTCATACAAGTCAAGGGATATAAAGGCAGCAAATGTTAATAAGAATGTGCCTAATCGACACAAAGTCTATGAACATAGTAGACACCTAAAACCTTTAAAGCCTAAATTGTAATAAGAATGTGCTTCTATAATTTATATAGGAAACTGCTATGAGTTTATAGCAAACTCTCCAAAAAACTGTAACTTAGAGACAGTGATTTCGAAACGGGATCAATTTACATATCAAACTTGAACCTCAAAAATAAAGAGGAAAGCAAATCTATTCAAACAACAATAAAAACTAGATAAACCAAATATATATATATATATATGGATTCAAGCATATACAAAATATCCCAACTGAAATTAAACAAAGATTGATTTGATTGTCATGCAATCTGATATGATCATCACAAGATATGATCAGCAATCATCCCAATAGCATCAAATCAACATGCAAAAAAGGAGAAATCTTTGCAAAAATTGAAGATCAATCATCAAAACCCAAAAAAAAGAACAACAACAAAGATAACAGAAATCAAATAACCTGAATATACAAGACGATCAAAATCCTTGAGAGTAAGAAATCCAAGTGTCTCTACAGATCCTGCAAAACCCAACACCATCATTAAAAAATCAGGAAAAAAAACAAAATCAATGCCAAAATACAATAAATTAAAGGTCTACAAAAGACTAGCCAAAAAAGGGGGAAATTACCTCGAATCAGAAATCCTTTTTAGAACCAGAAATAAGGCATCCGATCATATAGGATCTGGAACTGAAAAACCCCTCAAAATACAAAACAACAACAACAAGAATAGTATAACAGAAGAAGGTCAATAATAATGTAGGGTTCAAAAGAGGAATCAAGAAATCGGGGAAACAAATAATGGGTGAAGAAAAGAAAAGAGAAAAAAATGGAACGGTGATGAAATTGTGAAAGGACTGTGTGCTATAGTTGTTACGCTAACTAATAAAATAAAAAAGAAATTAGATTTCTACCATTTTCATCTCCTTCCCTGAATTGGGAATCAGTGAAATGGAAAGAAAATCCTGAAAATTTACAGGGAAGAATGGGACCCACTGCTCCTGGGAAGAAAAGAAAGGATGGATGGTAACTGAAAAGGAAGAAAATGGAACCTGTTTTCTTGATTTCGATTTTTTCATTAAAATTTCCCATTTTTGTTTTTGAAAATTAAATTTCTGAAAAATTGAATTCTATCGACCGTCGTTTAATTGATATTTATTGAATTTTGGGTATGTGTCAATATTTTTTTTTATAGTACTCGAGGTGAAATTGTAAAAAACTATAAAATACTATCAATTATTATGTAGATTCACAGAATCCAACTAAAATAACCAAAACCTAAGAGTAATTGATTCATCTAATTTTTTTAATCTTATGAATCCAAATTGTTTACTCATTTTTGTAAATTTTTAACAATATATAAATAATATTGTTCATATGTATAATATTATTATATGAATTATTAATAATTAAATAGTTTCGGCTTAACAGTTTGAACGATATTGTCTGCTTTAGCGCTGTTTACGGCCAACTTCGCGGCTTTAAAATAGGTCATTTAAGTTAAGGCATTCAGAGCCCTGATTATATACAAGCTCGGTAGATCATCCGAGAACAATCTGAGATTCATTCATAACACACCCTCTTACCGCAATTGTGCTGATAACGTGTTATAAACGGCTTGAACGATATTGTCCGCTTTGACGCCGAATACGGCCAACTTCACGGCTTTAAAACGCGTCATTCAAATTAAGGCCTTTAAAATCATATTTATATACAAGTTAAATAGATCATTGAGAGTAATATATATTTCGTTCCTAACCGTTAGCTTAGGAAGTATGATTTTTTTTAGGTTTTTTTATTCTATCCATTGTTGTTCAATTTGTATTCGCAAAATAAAGCAATTTTAGGCGATATTTTGTTTTCAAATTTAGAATAACATTTTTGATATAAAATGTAGAAAAACATATATACTTAATTAAAAAAATAAAAAGATTAGGCGTCTGCAGATATTTTTTCCTAATTCATATTATAATGTATATCTTGGCTAGCCCTCACCTGAGTCCACCTGACGCCACCCACCCACTAGCATAGCAAATGAATCAAGCCATTGGTAGATAGTTTGATGTTCAGCTCGATAAAAATTTGATTCGGTTCGATTTAATTTATAAATAAATAGTTTGTGAGCATAATTTTATAGCTTAAATTATAAATGAACTAAAGATTAATAAGCCAAAGCTCGGCTTGTTAACTCGTGAACAAACTCGATTAGAAGTTCGCGAACAAGTTCGTGAACTGGCTCAATAAATGTTCGTAAACTAGCTCAATTATTATAATTACATATCAAAATAAAATTTTATAGAATTAAAATAAAGCATGACTATATAAAATTAGACTAATATAACAAATATATATATAATATTATCCAATTTAAATTTATAGCTCACTTTAAATTATGTATTAAATTGGTATTATTGTTCACGAATAAAGTAGATAAGCTCATTCGCGAACAAATTAGCGAACCGTTCACGAACAAATTAGCTAACTGTTCATAAACAAAATAAATGAGTTGTTCAAGAATAGCTCGCGAACAAATGAACACTTAAATGAACAAACATGAATAAAATTTTGAGCTCAAATTCAAGCTCAGCTCAACTCGTATTCGATTAAAAATTAAATATATAAATATAAACAAAGTAAAACTCAGCTCAACTCGACTTATTTAAAGCCCTACCACCCACCTACCACCAGTTGGTATTAATCGTTACGTCAATTTATTAATATATTCTTCTAGAATTTATTTAATATAATACAATTCTATAACTTGTATTACTCATTTGACCAAATAAAAGGGCTAAATTCAATTATTAGCAATCAATTATAATCTTTTACACAATTGTGTATTGAAAGAAAAGAGTTGTCCAAAAATGTATATTTGTTTTAGAGATTTTTTGGCTAAAGTAATATTTTGGGTAAACTTCAAATATATATCATGTGGTTTGATCGTTTTATAAAAGGTGCTCGTGGAATTTTTTTTTCAAAAGTATTCATGTGGTTTTAAAAGTTTACAAAAAGAGGATTTCTAAAATTTTAAAACCACATTTTGAAGGGTAATCTTGTCCATTTTAAAGTAAAATTTTGTAGCTTAGTTAATAAAAATATAATACAACTTTGTGATAAATTTTAAAATTTTTTTAGAAGTACTTATATTTTTTTAATTAAAATTTAATTATAACTTTAAAAAATTAAAAAAAAAAATTTCCGAATCTTATTCAAATTTTACTATATAATTCTTAAATAATATAATTTTTTTAATTGCTCTTAAATAATATAATTAAAATATAAGAATATTGAATTTATTGAAATAACTGGCGTAGCACTACAATTTTGAAATCACATGCACCCTTTTGAAAAAAAAATTCCATGAGCATCTTTTTGCAAAACGATCAAACCACATAGAATATTTTTTAAGTTTACCCTAATATTTTTACCTATGTGATTAATTAACAATTGTAGTTGTTGAGCATGAAGATATGATCTAAATAAATCACGAATTCGAGTCCACATTCGGGTGTGATGAGATTTTTTGTTATTATTGTAAGCTCAACTAGGCAAATTTCTTTTAAAAAAATTATTATTGTTTTTAATATGATAAATAAAAAAGGTTAATGTTATTAAATAAATCTTTAATATTTGGAATCCATAATTTGATGACTTTAAAATTGACTATCCTCAAAATTGTCCAACTAAAATTATTCTACATATATAATTTCCAACAAACCCAAATACTCATGAATCTTTTTTATAAATGATTCATGAATTTAAGAGTAATTAAGTTTTTTATTCTCATCCAACCTTCCATTGAAGTGTAGTGCAATATATAATAATAAAAAGAAAAATAGAAATTGGCTAAAAATCATGGAGATAGTGTTTAACATATACGCAAATTAAATTGTCGTTTGCACGTTACCCGCATATTTTAGGAGTTTAATTAGCTTAAAAAACAATTTAATTCATAAGTTGAAATTCTAAATAACAAATAGTCCTTATTGATTAGGAAGCACTAAATTGCATTACAATGACCTGGCGTCGTTTTAATATTAATGGGAACCGTTAGCGTGATAAGTGGCTAAAAAAGAAAAAAATATGTAATTATATTCCTTATTATGTATTAAGAGTACAAGTGTAATTCAGTTGGTAATGCAGGCTGAATAAGTTAGAGTGAAATAAGGTTCGAATCCCATTAAATATACTTATTGGGAGGGATGCGAGCCTTAAATGTGACTAATCCCCGAATAAGATAATCTCAATGAACATACTTGTAAATGTTACTAAAAAGAGCACAATCAATTTATTTATCATTGTTTTAAATACATTTTATGGTCATTTTTATAATTCAAATGTATTTTTAGTATTTTTTGAATTATAAAAACTATCTATTTTACATGATTTATTCAATTTTTTTTATAAATTACATATCAAATATTCACTTAATTTGCGTATAACTTATTCAATTTTAGTAAACTAAATATTTATCTAATAATATAAGAATGTGATATCTCCGTTGAACTTGAAATACGGACTATACTTAGGCTTATTAACCATGAGTAATTTGGACATCAAAATACAAAATTTGAATAAATCATTATTATATATTAAATAGAAAATTTTAATACATCAAGTAAATCAAGCAAGAAAAACGTGTGAGTTATAGATTTTTATCCAGAAAGATACAATTTACTTTTGCTATGCTGCTAACTAGAGGCGACTTAGAGGAACAATATGCAAATGTGCACCTAACTATGACATTTAAAAAAATTTAATACTTTAATCATCGAAGATTTATAATAAAAAAAATAATATAATTATAAATAAGTTATAATTATTTTATCTATTGACTGTTAATCTACTGTATAATCTTTCTTTTTTATTTAAACTTAGGACCAACAAGACTCAAGTAAAAGAAATTGAATGAATGTAGAGGTTTTTAAACCGTTTTATTTTGTAATTGTAATAATTCATTTCTAAAATAAAAGATATTAATAAAAATAAAAGAAAACATTAATTGTAGAAGGCGAGAATCATGAGAAGGTGTGAAGAGTGGGTGCGATTACAAATGCACGAACTTATTAAGATGCGGGTATAGTGGTGGGTCCCGCCCACGTGGACCCCCATCCTCTTGCTTTGTTGTCTGTTGGCTTTGGCGGGTAAATTTTGGCGCGCAGGTCAAAACGACTCGTTTCAATCGTAGATTATACTAGATGCCGCCAACCATTAATATAAGAAATAAATAACACATGGGACTTGTACTCCACGTTGGAATACTGAAAATAGAGCATCTCATTGGGACATTCATTTTCTTTTAATAAAGTTTTGATTTTTCATAAATTTTAATTTCGATTTAAACAACATTTATTCTTTGACCTGTATTTGAAATTTAATAAATGACTGAATAAATTGTATAAATTGGCCTAAACCTGATTAATAGACATCGTCTCCAAATATGTGGTGGATAAAATATGTCGGTAGTTAATTTTTTTTGAATTTGAGTTAATGAAAGAGCGTGGTATATTTCTTTAAAAAAAAGAGTGGGGTACATTGAACGTACATGAATATCATTAAATACTGATATCGAGAATAGACATTTGACCAAATCTTTAACAGAGGCGAATATTCAACAGACGAGATTTAAAGATCATTAAAAGTTAGTAAAATACGTTTTTAAAATTTCCTTTTCCTTTTAATTCATAGTTATCTATAGGTTCGTTTGTTTTTTTGACATATTCTTTGAAATTTGGATAAATTTTTGACGTTATCGAAATTAGATTGGACATTGAATTGATAAAAACAATATTTACAGTTTTTTATTATTTAATCATAATTCAATCAGATTCAACAATAGTTCAACTCTACTTCACTTATAGTCTAACTATAATTTTTTCAGTTAAATCGGCCGTTGCGATTCCATTTTAATAGGATTGTAATTTTCAATCATGATTAACATATATTATGATTTGATTATAGGGATGCAACCGTTTCAACTACACATCATTATTTTTTTGTTCTTTTCAATAATTTGGCGGATGATATTGATTAAGTTTATCTTTTAACTACTTGATATAATATTTTTGATTTAACATAAACAAAAATCAAGTGATGTAATAGTGCAGCATTATTACATGATCGATAGGAATATATGGATCATATATCTCAAATTTAATTAAGTCCACTTAAATTGATTATTTTATATTTTTAAGGAGGACAAGGTTTCCCAATTTTGATACATGATAAAAAAAATCATGTAAAAATAAAGGATAAAATAGAAGTATATATTAATTATATTATATGGCACAATAAAATAATATTATTTGAATAAGTTTGCCAAATATTATAATAAATGTATATACTATTGATATGAAATATAAATTGAGATGAGAAATAGAAGGAAAATAGAAGTATATACTTACAATAAAGCGTGCAAATCAATTTTCACTAAAACATATTTTTAAGGATTTGATTTTTATTTCTCTTTTATCCTACTTCCTTTTTATCTTTTCTTTATATACAGTGAACGGTTTTATATGTGAATATATATATATATATATATATATATATATATATATATATATATATATATATATATTTTATATTGCTAATATCTACTATAATAGAATTATTAAAATATTTTATAATCAGGATACCACATGTATAAAGCACGTAAACGATGCGAGGATATTCCTATATATGCATAAAGTGTGCACAATAGAGATGGACAGCTTGTGATGCGTGCTTCATAGTATTGATATATACACATAGAGGTGTACAGCTTGTGATGCGTGCTTCATAGTATTGATATATACACATAGAGGTGTACAGCTTGTGATGCGTGCTTCATAGTATTGATATATGCACATAGAAGGTTTGAACGTGTAAATGCTGCGAGGAGATATAAAGGTAATATAAAGGACTCATCTTGCACTATCTCACGCGCTTTATACTTTATATTAATGAGTATATAAGTATGTACAATATGAAATTGTTAATAGATAACGTATAAAGTAGATATGTGCATTAACCCATTCGCCCGTGAGGTCCGTTTATGCCTGCCTTTTATGGGCTGGGTTTGGACTAATTAATTTGGAGTTAGGTTCGGCCCAAATCCGAAGAGGTCCGAAGAAACTATGAGATGAGCTTGATTTTAATCCTAAAATTCAAGTCCGGCCCGCTCGACCCGAACCACTAAATAAATATATATTTATTATTTATATTAGTAATATTTTTAAAATTTCTTGTAAAATTTAGCTTTAAAAATCAATTTTGTGACTTACATTAAAATTTTGGTTACAATTATTTAATTATAATAATATTTTTATTAAACATATTTTAATTTTTTAATTATATATATTAATTGGTAAGCCCACGGGCCGGACTTGAAATTTGATTATTTTATAAAGGCCCGACCCATGCCCAACTTTTATTTTTTATGAGTTAGACCAAACTTAGACTATTTATTTTTTAATTAGCCCCAATTAAACCTGGCTCAAACCTGACCAATGCTCCGGGTCTAATTTAAAGGGACATGAAACTGAGGAAATTAACTAAACTTGATTCAGTATTTAAGAATATTTGATTTTATTAATTTTAAAACTTCAATAATGAATAGGTGTTATATATTATCCTTGAATAGATGTAAGACATTGATTAACATCCGTTAGTTTAAGTTATCCAAATTCCTAACTCAATTTCTTTAACTTCAATATTCATCTTGATTGAACTTAACATGCATAATACATGTTTAAGCTCATAAAAAATATTCATCTTGATTATATGTTTAAGCCTTGCACCATAACTGATTTGAGCTTTTCCAGAAAATCATGGACTTCAAAATATGTTTTATATCTTATAATTCAAATGTTATTTTAATATCTACTTTATTTAAAGTGTATTTGTTGTTTGACCCATACAATGTTAGTTAAGAAAGTTATATCAAATGGGAGTAAATGATAAATTGGCAGTCAATATGGAGGGTTGACAAGTTTATTAGAAGTCAACAAAAATAGTTGACATTTCAGAGAAAATAATAAAGTTGTCGTTTACTATCATTAATTTTATATAATCACTTAATATAACTGGATATATCGTACAATAAATGCACAAAACGCGTGTATATATGTAACTAATTTTTGAAATATTTATAAATATTACCATTCTTAATTTGCTTAAAGGAAATATCTATTTGTGGGATAAAGTATAATTAAAGGTGACAATAAAATTGAGAAGCAAAAAAAAAAAAAACTGAATCATTTCATATAATGTTACATTTACTTTTAGGCAACTGATTTACTCATATTTTGTTGTTGTCTAAATTAATTTTGGTAGACTTACAGTAAGAATGAATGTAGTTGAAAATAAATGGATTAATTTGATATTAACTTTTTCATTAAAAATACTCCTAGGTGTTGTTCAAGATTTTATACAAGGGATTGAGTCATATGTTATAGAAAAATGATTATTATAACAAATTTAAACATATGTATTGATAAGCTGTTAAGTGCTATAATTAAATCTAGAAATTATAAAAAGAAAACAGGTTGTTTGATATAGAAAATAACCAACAATACACATTCTAATATATGTATCACTTTGACTTTATAAAATTCACCAATTAATGTTAATTTTTGACGTCAAAATATTCAGTTCATTGTATATTATTTTATCAAATTTTTGATAGGTCCATATCAAAAGTTATATTGAATGTATGCTTGAATGTCCTAAAAATTTTAGGATTTGCGTAAATGCGCTTGTATTACTAAACACACAAAAAAAATCATCACCTAGTCCGAATGTGGTTCGAACCTATAACCTCTAAAATCATATATGAAGTCTCAACTACTAGGCTTTGACATCACAAATGAGTGTCCTAAACTGTATAACTTAAGAATTTTAGTTTTTTTGGTATAAAATTTATATTTGTAAGGCTTAGGTTTTTCCGGGAAAAAAATAAAAATACCTAGCAATTCATAATCAATATCGGAACGGATCAAGTTTGTCTATCATAGACATGTGCACAGGCCCATCAGTCCATAAAGCCCGTTAATTATGCATGAGTTTGGATAAGTTAATTAGAGAATATGTTCGATCTGATTCGATTCTAAAATGGCATGATTAATGTATATAATGAGTAATTTGATTTTATTATTAAAACTCAACTTCTATATCCATCCCCTACATGATACTTAACACATTAAATTTATATATATATATATATATACTTAATCATTATAAAATATTCATATTGTTGAATTTTTTTTAAAGTCTGCATTTGAACGTTGTTTTGTGGTTCATATTATTGTTTGTACTTATTTTTTTAATAATGATTTTTAGAAATATTGAATAACTAAAAATTTTAAATTTTATAAAGAAAAGTTCATAGGCATATTGGTTGGGCAGGACTAAGGTTTTGACTGTTTTTATAAAGGTATGGTCGTCTGACTATTAATTTTACAAGCTAATATATACTTGAGCTATAAGTTTTTAGCTATTTCCAAATAGTTCCGGCCCGGAATTGACCCATCCCTAGTACGCATAGATTATAATATATGGATATCTTACTTTTTCATCAACTTTATTTTTAAACAATTAAAGTATTTTGTACTGTCTAATCCCAGAATAATTTCAATCACAAGTTCCCTAAACATTCTTTATGAAGTTTAAGGCTTGAAATTGAAATACATCCGACAATACTTTGATGCATAGCGATTTTAACAACTGAGATAAGTTTGTCATTCAAAAATATTGTTCAAAACTAAATAGATGAAAATTTTAGCTCCTTAATTTTGAAGAATAAGAAATAATTTACCTTTTGAGGAATAATTTTGGTGATATTTGAGGATTTTTTAACTTGTTTTCTTCTATTGGTTGTTGATCACATAAACGTGGAGGAAGGCAGTACACTAGGGGTTCCATGTCTCAAATCACAAATCATTTGTATGCACCATTTTGAAAATGGGACCACAAATCATTCAAAAATTAATAATATATAGGACCCAAAATTGGAAGCATGAAAATAAATACACCGGTTAATATATAACTTCAAGTGGCTATCGCCACGATGTTTAATTTATATATTTTTTGAAAAACTGTTTATTTTATATATACTGTGTCGGTTTGATTTAGCTATTACTGATTGTTGGGCTTATTTTTTTATAAAAAATTATTATCCGTAACTTTTTGTCTCTGAAACAGCTAAAACATATATTTTATGATTGTCACCAAATATTCAAAAGAAAAAGAATTATTAAAGAAGTTTTTGATAAAAAAATTTAAGCACATTGTTTGGGTCACTTAATGTTTCTTATCACCTGAGATGTGGTGAATCTATCAAATAGGATTTCTCATGCTATTTTAGCCCTTCACTTAGATATCAAATGGATAGAATTCAGTCTCTCTTTACTTATTCTGTATTTTTTTTTGCTTTCCTTGGAAAATTTCCAAATCAATTTAGCTCTATTTATCTATGTATTTTTTTTCATTTGGGTTCACTTAGTTTTGTCCATTTCTATATATTCAACAGAGAGAAAACTAAAGAAAACAAACAAAAACAAGAAAAAGAAAATGTACTATCATAAGCACCAGCATGATCATCTTCTTCCTTGTTTTTATTGCCAACCTCATAGCTACATTAGAATGGTAACATTGTTTTAAAAATTACTATATGCTTATGATCTCTTTAATACATAGTTGCATAATGCATATATATTGTGTTAAATTCATTCTATAGGTTCATCATTTGATAGAGAGATGCTTGGTTCTTCAAATGAGCAGAGATCAATGCATTAGAGCTCTAGCTGAGCATGCCAGGATTAGGCCTCTTGTTACACTTACAGGTACTCTTGAATTTAATTGGAAGTTCCGATGAAGCACGGAAACTCCTAGACACTAACGTTTCCTGTTGCCGTTTCCGCCTTAGAAAACCTGAAATTATGATTTTTTTGGCGTTTCCAGTGTGCGTTTCCGAAAATCGGAAATGTTTTCTTTCCCGTTTCCGTGCTACATAGGGCAGTTCTTATTAATCAAATTTAACCTCATATATATATATATATATATATATATATTGTTGATCATATATACTATATGTACATGTGGTTTGCAGTGTGGAGAGAATTGCAGAAAGAAAATAGGGATTTTTTTCAACAATACTCCCCTTGTTATTATTCCTACTCCTACAGGCCTTCGCCTAGTAAGATCCTTAATTAACTAAAAAAATCATATTTAATTTTAATGCTTGATTATGGAGTTCTGTATTTAGTGTTTACATGTGTTTCTTGTTGATTCAGACAGGTGTAATCAAAGGGTTCCAAGATTTGCAAGAAGGAAACAGTGGAAGTAGAGTTTGTATGTAGGTCTATTATAGAATATTATAATATAATTAGCTATAGTAAAAACTATATAATATATTAATATAGCCCACAATTAATTAGATTATGCTTTTGGGTTGTTGATTTGAAGGGATTAATGAAATAAATATGTTTTAAATGACGTTTGATATATGCATAAAGTTTTAATTTGGATTTAAGTAGAGTTTTAAAGATTACTAGTTAATAAATGAGCATCAAGTTAGTGTTTATTATAAACTAATTATTCGGTTTCATATATATACAATATGAATTGATCAACATAGTACAAAATTTCACTACATGTAGATACTATAATCTAGTGTCATGAATGACAATGCATGAATATTTTGTCAAAAACAAAATCACCATAAAAAACATTGTATGTACCTGTACTAACGGTATCATGTAGATTTATATGTAGGACTAATACAAAAATTTGCAAATCTGGATTAGTTAGATATGGAATTCTTACAAAAAAATCCCAGAAAAAATCAAAATAAATTGGTAGTTCAAAAAAATAGGGGAAAATATTTACATAAATACGGTAAATTATTTATCTGGTAAATATTTAGTAATCGTTTAGTGGTTATCTAGCAAATCATAACTTCAAATAAATTTCTTAAACATACATAACATATAACATCTAGTATTTATCTAGTAGATCATTGTTAGATATTTAGTATATCTTAATTTCGACAGTTTTGTTATAGATCTAATGACACCTAACATATATATAATATACGACAATTTCATAAAAATATTTATATCCAGTATTTATCTAGTATATCACTGCTAGTTATTCGTCTAGTAAGCATAATTTGGACTGTTTTTTAAGGATCTAATGCCACCTAACATATAATTAATATAATAACAATATTTACTATATAACTACTAGACAATTACTAGACGAATACCATAGATATTTACCGGATAAATACCAGAACTTATTCATGTAAATATTTTCTCATGTTTTTGTTAATTTGTAAATTGTTTATATTATATATATATATATATATATATATATATATATATATATATATATAATTAGTTTAACTTAATGGTGAATTTTATAAATATCTTAGTGAGACATATATTTTTGACAATTTCCCATTAGTTATCCATACTCATTGAAACGAAAATACTTAAATACTAATTATAAATTAGTGATTAATCACCTAAGAAACTTCATTAATATATAGTCTTTCACAAAGAAAACCACATTCCCAAGAGCATCTGCTAATTATAATAAACATATAATTTCAGGACCCTAAAATTGGAATTTCTTCCTATTTTAATTCAGCACTTAAAAGCTGTCCTTTCCCATGGAATGCCTTGGAATCTTTCAATTCACCTGTAAATAATAATAATAAAAAGAAATTAATTCGTGCATTTATTTCAATAGCAAAATATATAAACATAAAAAATGCCTGTCTTCAATTTCCCTAAAAGGGTGTTTGGTTCATTAATTTAGAACCGTATAAAGTACAGCAGTATGGTTGAAATGTGACAAGCTTTGGTACTCAATATTTCCAATCATTTCTTGCTTATCTCTGATCATATTGGGAACAATTTTTTTTGTCATCATCATCTAATCATGGCTAAGTCTCGATTTTCAGGCTCAAAATATCACAAACCCTAATGTTTGTAAAAATCAACATTTTGCACCTACGAAGGGTTTCGATGGTGAATTACGCTGTATAGAATTTTTTATATTTTCTCTACGATGAAAATACTCTCCGTATATACATAATCATCTCCAGGGCCGTCTCGGAGATTTCGGGGGCCCTGAGCAAAGAGTAATATATGGGCCCTTATCGAATGAACAAAAATTTTCAACTACAAATTTAATATTTCATTAATAAATAATAATAAATTGTCAAAAATGGATATATAGTTTTTTGTCACTATATTTGTCATTGAATGTTTTGGTTATCCGTGCATTTTTTGAAGAAATTTTTAATCAAATTTACTCAATAATTCTTATCCAAAATCACATTCTCGATTTATATTTTTAAAAGACATAATAATACACTGCATTTAAAAATTATTTGATAAAATGACTGTAACTAAAATACAGTAATAAAATGTACAAAATATATATTTTAAAAAATTGTTCAAATGCGCTTACATTAAATAAAAATAAGAATTTCAATCTTAACCATTATGCTAAAACATTCGTTACTAAAGTTGTTTTTCCGCCACTAAATCTTCCAGCGGCGAAAATTAAAGTCGTGGCTGTTGTTGCGCCTGTAAAGGGTTTAGCGGGAAAGAATATTTTTCGCCACTAAAATGAAGCAATAGTGGCGAAATATTTTCACCACAAATAGTTACCTTTTGTGGCTAAAATATTCGCCACTGAGGATAGTAAATTAGTGACACTATATTTCGCCACAGTAGGGTACATTTTGTGGCGAATTTAGTCGCCACTACAGCCTAAGCTTTGGTAGTGAAATATTTTCCACACTAAAAATTTTATCTTTTTGTGGGGAAATTTTCGCCACTGTTTTTAATGCAAAAGATAAATAAACTATGGACTACTAATACAACACTGCTCAAACTTGTATGTCGTGCCATACACAAAAGTAATTACATTTAAAATGACCAAACAAGACTAGTGAACTTAAGAGGACCAATTACGAAGTTAATAATATAATATAATGCTACTGGTGCATAATAAGAATCCTGCACAAAATGTAAATGCTGTATCCATAAGAAAACAACCATTCATAAACACAAATGCTTAATGATAGTGGCGTAGCAAAGCATTAAAACATTCAAAATGCAATGATTCTGTGCTAGTCCATTTGAATTGAAGCATGAAGAACTACAATACAAGAGTATAATGAACCATCATAAAATAGCTATTTTTCATTCAACACATTTAAATAAGCCATACCATACAACACAATGTTATGAAAAGGCGATAAGGCGCTTGCCTAGGCGGTCAGGCGAGGCGATGCCGGAGTGCCTAACCAATGCCAGGGCGACGCAAAGAGGCGCCGCCTAGGCGAGGACCTCAATAATAAGTGTAGTGTAGAAGGTTATTTACTGATTTGGAAAATAAACAGTTCTTTGTAGAAAAAAGAAATAGCTAATTACACATTGAAAGAAGAGATTCTATGAATAACTATAGTATGAAATGTACAAATTCCATAAAGTTTCTGCCAACTAGTATACTAAACATGAACAAGTTTTTAACACAGGAAACTTCATACAAGAGGGCTTTGAACGATCGTTAAACAAAGAAAGCATTAAACAAAAGGGTTCTAATGTTTCTACCAACCAATAATCATCGCTAAAATAAGAAAGATGCCTTCATTCAACACTTCAATAAATCTTCACTATTGTTTGAACTCAAATCGTTCTGTTCAGATTTCTTGGCTTGCTTTTGTGCTACTTCAATCACATAGTTTAGCATTCTAAAATGCCACTAATTGCTATAGCTAATATTTTCGCATTCTAGTTTATCTTGTTCCTTATGCTATCTTTTTTTGCTATACAATTGTATTCATTAAGTTCCTAATTTCCCATATTATTTCCACAACTTTTTAATTACATCAACACCATTTATCTTAACCACTTCACGTTGATCTCCTATTGGCTATTGATGTGGAATTAAGATGATGTACTAATAAATTGAAATTTATTTGTGATTTCGTTGTTTTTTACATATACTTCGCTATTTGTTTCTAAAATTTAATTATTTTTTATTTTCAAAGTGTATGTTTATGCTATTATGTGTGTGTGTGTGTGTGTGTGTGTGTGTGTATTTGGATTTTTACTAAAGTAGTGCTTCATTTTGCTCAGGCGAGAGCCGATGGTGGCGCCTTTTGCCTCAGGCAATTTTGGGTTGTAGCGCCTCAAAGGCGCCTAGTGCTTTAAATGCCATTGATACAACATAGAATATTCAAACATATCCTTCATCATGAACCATCAAAACTTCACAAGACAAATATGCATTGCTAGTATAATAATATTAATAAAATAAAGTTATCAAACTTTGGGAAGCAAAAACAATGAAATAAAACATATTAATGAGCCAAGTCTCAAGATGCAGATTTAGAGTATTTATCAATGTATGAGTTAATCTATAAATAATAGAGGCATCTTTAACAAAATTATACTTTTATTCATTACCACCTCTTCATTCACAAAATATTCATTTTCAAAAAGAAAAAATGCAGGAACTATAGAATAAACTTGTAAAATAAAAAGGTACAAAGAAAAACTCACATATGTTTCTTTCTTTATATCATCATAGTTCAATTCCAACCAGGTATAGTACTGCAGGTAACAGTTGAACTCCTTTCTGTTAGATCAGCTATTCTTTCTCTTAGCATAGAACTTTTCTTCAAACTCATAATCGCAGTGTCTCGACAAGTATAGGGGCCAAAAAATTTATCTTGTCCCTTTACCCCAACCCTTCCCCATCTACTGTAGACCATATCTACCACTATCATCAGATTCTACACATTTATGTCTTAATTTTTTTTTTCTACTAAAATATAGCAAGAAAGAAACTCTAATGTGATCATGCAAACTTTCTAGATTTTGACTTCAGAGCAATTTAAAGCAAATATCTGTGACCAAATCTTAAATATCAAAGTTTTCTGTAGTTGGGTGATCATATGAGACAGGGCTTGAAGGCAACCCTAGAAGTTGAATTATATAGAACTTGTTGTTATTCCCAGCATATGTTTGATCAACATGACATGTACACATCATCACCCTGAAATAAGTAGAATACGAAAGCACTAGAACTGAATTTAGTTGAAAAATCTAGAGTAAAGAATAGGTTTTAGTTTCTAGAATTATTCAGATATTTGTATGATCAATTAAAAACTTGTGTGGCTGTAATTGAGTGTGGCATCGACATAGGCCACTATAAATATAATCTCAATGTACTCCAATTAGAATCAATAAGAAAACCCATTCCTATATTACCCACCTAGAGCCTCTATTTCTCCTTAACCCAATTCATCCATTTTATTAAATACCCAATATTCTACAATACTCAGCCCCTGCCTATTCTTTTTAAATTTCCCCCTTCATTCACTAAAAGCTAATTAACAAATTACCTATAATTTTCTCTACTACATTAGAGCGTAGGAATTCACCTATTTAAAAAATTAGGAATTAACATAGAGCGTAGGAATTCACATGTAATGTAGGGCATTCATGGACTGATAAAAGGTGAAAGAGCTTCTCCTCCGACTAATTTTATAATTGACCATGTTTTATATCTCTTGATATGTAATTAGGGTAATGAATTCATACATCAGCAAGAACCGTATATCTTAGTTTCAAAATCACCAAAAAGCATCTCTTCCTAAGCAATCTCAGCTAAAGATCAAAGTAAAATTGATTAATGTAGAAGTCAGTTCAAATTAATGAAAAAGCTAACCGAAAGGAAAGAAAATCAAATCCTTCTCCATTTGCTTTTGAAAAAACTGACCTAAATGGAATGATGCAGAGAATCTCTAGCAATATATTGCGAATGTAAATTAGGTGGCACAAAGATATTTGACAGGCCTTGATATAAAAGAGATTACCTGATGATGTAAGCACGCTAGCCATGGCTATTGCTTCAACAACTATTATTTCTCATCAATGGCGACTACGGTATTGCTCTGAGAGGCGGTGGTGATGGAAACAAAGAGATGGTCCATAAAGAGCTCGGCGCGGCAGCACAACGGCGGAGAGGGAGCTAGGCGAAGGCGACGGCTGCTCGATACGCGTTCACGAGAGGAGGAAGAGAGATGGTGGCTTGGGTTAGAGATGTGAAGGTAAAATATACAGACGGATAAGAAGTTACTTGTTATAAAAAAATTATATCTTTTTATAATTTAAAATAATTTAATTAAAATAACATAATATATATAAGTTGTGGGAAATTTAATACTTCACCACTATTTTATATGTTTTAGTGGCAATTTAGCAAATTCTCCACTATATGGTTTGTCAAAAGTGGCGAAAATTGACATTTGCCACTAATTTTGCATATTTCAGTGGCAAGTTTATATTACCCACTATATTAAGTATTGATTGTGGCGATATATGAACTTTCGCCTCTGAAAGGTATATTTTTGTGGCGAAATAAGAATTTGCGACTGTAGGGTACATTTTGAGCCGATTTTCAAGTTCTCCACTAATTTATTACATTTAGTGGCAAAATTAGTTTCGCCACTACAAATGCATTTTCTTGTAGTGAAAATATATATTAAAACAATTAATCTTATATTTTTTGTTTCTGAAATTATAAATTTTTATACTTAATATGTTACACTAACTTTTGAATTAAAAATTTAATAAAAAAAGTTAAAACAAAAATTGAATACAAAAAATTGTTTGTAAATCACTTAAACCTTATATGAGTTTAAATTAATACAAAATTGAAAAAATAAAACTTACTTAAAAAGTTGATGTTCATTACTAAGAAGTAGTTGTGTAAATTCATTTGTATTTTGAGTGAATCTAGAGATACAATTAATAAAATACAGTTAATTATTTATGTAAATATAAGTATATAAATATTAATATCGAGTAATTGAACATATATATGTTATATTGTCATTGAATTCTTGTCTCTTGTTATTTTGTGTGTTGAAAATTATAGCTCTTTCACAGTAAATATAATTCATTCATGTCTAATCTAAGTAACATAAGGTAAAGTTCTCCCCCATCGATCCGAGGACTAAAAACTTAGGCTCCTCGGTGACATAAATCTCCATCGTTGTTTCTTCTAATCACACTCAAGGCAATGAAGACCAATGAAATAAAAGAAAAGGCTTCACATTAACATTAGAGCCTCTAAGGCTCCATACGTCCTTCTACGAAGTAGAGCTCTACAAAGCCTTAAAATCATCTAATACTTTTTACAAGGTAAAGCGGCTCCATAGCTTCTTCTACGAGTAAAGCGGTTCACATAGCCCCAAACGCATTTAGAGTTCTATATGGCCTCATTCGTGCCTCGATCGAATCTAAGGTGCTACATAGCCTCAACTACATTTTAGGCTCATCACATCCCAATTACCTCTAAGGTCGTTCACAACTTAGATCGCATCTAGAGATCTACAAAGCCTTAATCTCATCTGAGGCCCTATATAGCCTAGATCACATCTAAGGCTCCACAACCCCATTGACATTCAAGACTCAGTATAGCCTAGATTCCATCTAAGGCCCTACAGCCTCAATCGCTTCTAAGACTCAATATAGCCTCTGTTGCATATGAGGCATACACAGACTCGGTTAGATCAAATATAGAAACAACCTCGATCATATCTAAGCTATGCATTGTATCAACTACATCCAAAGCTCTAGAAATCTTTAACAATATCTATAGACTTCACACAAAGTAAAATGACCCAGTGGTTAATGCACCATATACATCTAGCGCCCACCATGAGCTAGATCCAGATTTCTCCTCATGAGCTAGAACTAGAAGATCACATTCATCTTTGCCAAGAGTCATTTGAATTTGACAGAAAAAGTATCTCTTGCTCTAATGATTCCAGGATAGCGAATGTGTTGAGTCATGACGTGGTAAAAAGAATAGATCAGACCCCTGAAGTTTGAGTCTAGGTCTAAGGCTGGCCAAGAGTTAAATCCATTCAAGTGTTAACACACCATTCAATACTAACGCTCACAAAGAGCTACATCCTTACTTAAGTGTCAATGCACCATCCACATCTACTAGCCATGGGTTAGTTCAAGATCCAACGCTTTCATAAGCCATATTCCTTAATACTTCACGTTTGCTAAGAGTCATTTGAAGTTTGAGAGAATAAGTGTCTCACTCAAATGACTCTAGAGTTGCAATTGTGCGAAGTCATGTTGTGGTGCGGAGAATAAGTGTCTCTCACCCCATTGACTCTATACGTGTTCTAAAGGAAATTTAAAATATATTCTAGAGTCATCGAAAGCAGTCCTCGCTATATCCATAAGTCAATAAAAAATCTTTAGACGCATTTCGTATCTAAAAAAAATCATATCATTTAGAAATATTTAAGACTCTCCATGAGCTAAATCCTCTCGACGGCTAATACATCATCTAAACCAAACACACCAAGACCTGGATCACTTTAAATGGCTAAGTTGACATGCCATCAAGGTCTAAGATTAATACAAGGCTGAAGCTAGATCAACCTTAATGGCTGACATGCCATCAGTATACAAATCTAAGAATCTTCATAAGGTAGACCCAACTTTAATGGATGACATCCCATCCAGATCTAGGATCCTTCATGAGCTAACATAGGACTTACACTCGCACTTGGAAACATGAAGACTGAAAGAATGCCTCTCTGGTTCTAGATACACAGTTTTGTAGAGTCAATGTGGTGAGAGAAGCCGATCCTCCTCTAGAATAGTCATCAATGGCTAAAATTGTGTGGGGAATCTTAGATTTCCAAAGAGGTGAATCCCTAGTCACATCCAAGAAAACTAAATCCTAGCCTTACTCGTCTCGCGATCTCTTAATCGCTCTAGCATGCCTTTGACAATCTTACAACTCCAGACTCCTCAAAGAGCTAAAGTCCCAATTGTTGCAAAACAATTACAAAATATAAATTAATAAATATGTCTTTAATCTCGGTTTTCCTCCTTTCAATATGGGAGTGTCAATCTCGTCGGAATGTCCGCCTTATAGAGTTATTCCATCTCCATTTTGTTGATATGATCGCCTTATAAAGTTTCTAGTCATCACCTTCAACTAAACAAATAAATATAATCAATAGATATTATGTAGAAACAATATTGTAGAAAATATGAACAAGTTAAAGGAAAGTAAACACCGATAAGCTGAGTCATGTCTAAGACATTGTCATTAAAGGATACTTGCAGTTCCTCCCAGGATTAAACAGCTTCTTTAACCGATTGATTGGACCAGAAACATAAATGCAATATATATATACACAATATTATTAAAGTATATTACTTGCTGTAATATCACTAACGTTTATATAATAAAACTTGTCATAATAATAAAAACTCAAAACGTATATATGATAAAATATAATGACTCTAATAAATCACTTCTGATATATATATTTATTTATATAATTTTATATGAAACATATTTGCAGTTATTAATTCAAAATACAACATAAAAGAATCTTCTTTTAAAATTACACTAATATTTTTCCAACTCTAGAGATCCCTACCCACTTCTAAGTATCACTCAGAAGAAAATTCTAAACTTTGAAGAAAACTCTAACTACTCATGTTTTATCTCAAAGAGAATCTCATTGTCATGGGAATTATTTTTAATCAAATAATTATAGTGAAGTTTATTCGAGTTACGATACCTCCAGTTGGATCAGATCAGACTCATCTCTTTATCAAAGCAAAAATCTTAGAAGCATACTAATGTATCCTGCCATTAGAACTTTAACTACATCGGTTTGAACTCAGATGAGGATGAATAAGTATGTCTCCCTTGACAGAATCCAAATCCACAGCTACTTGAAGTCATTTGAAATGGAGAGAATAAGAGGAAATTCACCAACTCTAAACCGGTCTAGTATAGCTCGAAGAAAATCACATTCATTATAAAGTTAAAAGGCTTGAGCTTTGGTCCCAAAGCCAATCTAAAGCATTGCAAGAGATCAATTCCTCGTCGTAAGTCGCTGAAACCCACATCCAGGTCCGAAGCTCTCAAGAGCTGCATCCTCGTTAAGTTTAGGAGCACCAACTCGACCTAGCTACGTCTGTGACTATATCCACATCTATTGCCTAATGATATCTTATGTTTACTAAAACTCTAGTCATGTTCAAGAACTGGATCCCTCATCATATTTAAGATGAATGATCATGCAATCTATATCACCTCAAGACATATCTTGGACTCTTCTGGAGCTGAAGTTCTCATCATGTTTGAGACCCCACTAAGGCTATGTTCTCTTGGACTACAATTCAATACAGTTCAGTTCAGTTCAGCCAACTTCAGTTTAGTTCAGCTTTCAAAAGTTGAAAAGAACAGGGCCTAAAGCCAGTCTTACCATGCCTAAGAATAAGGATAAAATTATCTTCAAGAGAGAAATGGCCTCTCACATTCTCTACAAATGCTTAAATTTTTTTTATTATTATTGCAGGGAACTCTAGCACCTCACTACATCCAAACTCCATAATTTTTGACACTAAGCGAAGTTCATCCTAGAGACCTTTACATTCATTTTAAGCTCTTATAACAATAAGACAATAAACGTCCCGCACAACATCAAGCCCTTTCCACAAGAAAAAATTGTAAGGCCTTGTCCAAGAAAGCATGAACCCCTCCTTGAAAGGCACCAAAACTTTTCCTGGAAGGCACTAAGTCATGATTCCATTGGCTAGCTCCTCACCAACTCCGGAGTAAGGCCATCAAATTTCATACAATAGCTCCTCATCTACACCATGTTACGTCCTTACCAACTCTACAACATCGCATGTCGCTGAAGTCATGACAACTAAGTCCATCAGCTAGCTCCACGCTAACTATGATATCCATTAAATCCATTTTAAAGAAAGCACCTAGCGGGATCATATGCCTTTACACCTTGCGAAATCTCTCCCCAAGATCTCACATCATGCAAAGACCCTCTGGTTTGCATCGTGCAAAGTCATTCTATTGAACCATGTAAAAACCCTCGTAATTTTCTTCCATGTCCAAACAAAAATACCGTTGAAACCTATCGTGGACCTTTGCACCTCTTATACAGTGCAAAATCTCTCAAGTACCTCTTGCACCATTTCAGATCGCTCAAAAATCATTTGCACCATGCAAAATTTCGCATCCCTTTGCACTAAGCAAATTATTTCTCAAAGAACGTTTGTACCATGCACATACTACATAAAAATGCTTGCTACTTTCCTTGTGGCACTAAAATACATAAATATATTTAGACTGCTCAGGGGATAACTTGGTATAACCCATATAATAGGCCCATTCCAAAACACCAAAAGCCCAATAAAAGCCCAAAGACCCTCACCAATTGCCTATAAATAGCTTGGTCATCTTCAACCTCAGATACTTCTTCTTCCCCATTTCTCTGCATATTCCCTAAACCCATTCCAGACTCTGACTTAGGCATCGGACTGGTTTCAATCAAACCCCGGTGTCTCCTTCTTATTGTGCTGATCACAGGTTTCCGAGACATTAAGGAGACTTCCTTTACCAAAATGTATGCTTAGATGTCCTAAAAATTTTATAGTTTGCGCAAATGCGCTTATATTACTAAACACAAAAAAAATCATCACCTACTCCGAATGTGGTTCAAACCTATAACCACTAAAATCACATTAAATCTCAACCAGACATAAAAAATGAGTGTTCTATGTCCAAAAAAAACAAATGAGTGTCCTAAATTGTGTAACTTAAGAATTTTAGTTTTTTTGTTATAAAATTTATATTTGTAAAGCTTAGGTTTTTTGGGAAAAAAAATAAAGAGTGCTACTTACATACCTAGCAATTCATAATCAATATGGGGACATATCAAGTTGGTTTATAATAGACGTGTTCACAGGCCCATCGGTCCATAGAGCCCGTCAATTATGCATGTGTTTGAATAAGTTAATTAGAGAGTATATTCGATCCGATTCAATTCCAAAATGACATGAGTAATGTATATAATGAGTTTGATTTTAGTATTAAAACGCTCAAGTTCTATATCCATCCCCTACATGATACTTAACACATTAAATTTGTATATATATACTTAATCATTATAAAATATTCATGTTGTTGAAAATTTATTTTATTAAAAGTCTGGCATTTGAACGTTATTTTGTGATTTATATTATTGTTTGTACTTATTTTTTAATAATGATTTTTAGAAATATTGAATAACTAAAAATATTAAATTTTATAAAGAGAAATTCTTCGGCGGGTTAGTCGGGCAAGACTAAGGTTTTGACTATTTTTATAAAGGTCTGATCTCTTCTGAGTCTCTGACTATTATTTTTATAAGTAAATACTCAAGTTTAGCTATCCCCAAATAATTTCGGCTCAAACTTGACCCATCCCTAGTACGATAGATTTTAAAATTAGGATATCTTACTTTTTCATCAACTGTATTTTTAAATAATTAAAGTATTTTGTACTTTCTAATTCCACAATAATTTCAATCACAAGTTCCCTAAACGTTCTTTACGAGGTTTAAGGCTCGAAATTGAGATACATCCGACAAAACACTTTGATGCATAGTAATTTTAACAACTGAAATAAGTTTGTCATTCAAATATATTGTTCAAAACTAAATAGATGAAAATTTTAGTTCCTTAATTTTGAAGAATAAGAAATAATTTACCTTTTGAGGAATAATTTTGGTGATATTTGAGGATTTTTTAACTTGTTTTCTTCTATTGGTTGTTGATCACATAAACGTGGAGGAAGGTAGTACACTAGGGTTCCATGTCTCAAATCACAAATCATTTGTCTGCACCATTTTGAAAATGGGACCACAAATCATTCAAAAATTTATAATATATAGGACCCAAAATTGGAAGCATGAAAATAAATACACCCATTAATATATAACTTCAAGTGGCTATGGACTTGGCCACGATGTTTATTTTATGTATAATAAGTCGGTTTGGTTTAGTTGTTATTGATTGTTGTGCTTATTTTTGTAAAATAAATTATTATTAGCCGTAACTTTTCGTCTCTCAAACAACTAAAACATATGTTTTATGATTGTTACCAAACACTCAAAATTGTTGTTCAATACCGAAAAAGAAAAAGTTTTATGATCGATACAAAAATTTAAGCACATTTTTTGGGTCACTTAATATTTCTTATCACCTAAGATGAGGTGAATCTATCAAATAGGATTTCTCATGCTATTTTAGCCCTTCGCTTAGATATCAAATGGATAGAATTCAGTCTCTCTTTACTTGTTCTGTATTTTTTTTGCTTTCCTTGGAAAATTTCCAAATCAAATCAAACTTCTCTTAGCTCTATTTATTTATCTATTCTATTCATTTGGGTTCACTTAGTTTTGTCCATTTCTAAATCCAACAGGGAGAAAACTAAAGAAAACAAACAAAAACAAGAAAAAGAAAAAGAAAATGTACTATCATAAGCACCAGCATGATCATCTTCTTCCTTGTTTTTATTGCCAACCTCATAGCTACATTAGAATGGTAACACTGTTTTAAAAATTATTATATGCTTATTACCTCTTTAATATATAGTTGTATAATGCATAAATTTATTGTTAAATTTATTCTATAGGTTCATCATTTGATAGAGAGATGTTTAGTTCTTCAAATGAGCAGAGATCAATGCGTTAGAGCTCTAGCTGAGCATGCCAGGATTAGGCCTCTTGTTACACTTACAGGTAGTCTTGAGTTTATTTGGAAGTATGAAGCACGGAAACTCCTAGTCACTAACGTTTCCTGTTGTCGTTTCCATCTCGAAAACCTGAAATTACGTTATTTTTAACGTTTCAAGTGTGCGTTTCATAGGCCAGTTCTTATTAAACAAATTTAACCTTATATATATATATATATATATATATATATATATATATATACATATATGTGTGTGTACATATATATGTTGTTGATCATATATACTATATGTACATGTGGTTTGCAGTGTGGAGAGAATTGCAGAAAGAAAATAGGGATTTTTTTCAACAATACTCCCCTTGTTATTATTCCTACTACTACAGGCCTTCACCTAGTAAGATCCTTAATTAACTAAAAAATCATATTTAATTTTAATGCATGATTATGGAGTTCTATATATAGTGTTTACATGTGTTTCTTGTTGATTCAGACAGGAGTAATCAAAGGGTTCCAAGATTTGCAAGAAGGAAACAGTGGAAGTAGAGCTTGTTTGTAGGTCAATTAATATAATATTATAATATAATTAGCTATAATAAGAAACTATACAATATAATATATTAATATAGTTAGTTCATGCTTTTGGGCTATTGAATAGAAGGGATTAATGAAATAATTATATTTTAAATGACGTTTGATATGTGCATAAAGTTTTAATTTGGATTTAAGTAGAGTTTTAAAGTTTACTGGTTAATAAATGAGCATCAAATTAATATTTATTATAAATTAATTATTAGGCTTCATATATAATATTAATTTATTAACATAGTACAAAAATTCACTACATGAAAGCCTACTCAATTCTCTACAAAATTTTCAATTCTTTTTGGATATATAATTTAATTTTTTCAAAAACAAAATCACCATAAAAAAATATCATATGCACCGGTCCTAAGTTCATCTGCTATTGAACATAATAGTAAAAACCTGTATCATGCAGATTCATATCTAGGATTAAAAGAAGTGCGCAATCCGGATCGGATTTGAACGTAGTCGAAGCAAAGCTCCGATGAACCTTATGGGCAATAAAAAAAATATCTAGGTTTAAAACAAAATTTTTCAAAACTTGATTAAGCCATCCATAGTCATTGGAATACTCATTATAAATTAGTGATTAATCACCTAAGAAACTTCATTAATATATAGTCTTTCACAAAGAGTACTGAAACCCACATTCCCAAGAGCATCTACTACTTATAATAAACATATAATTTCAGAACCCTAAAATTGGAAATTTTTCCTATTTTAATTCAGCACTTAAAAGCTGTCCTTTCCCATGGAATGCCTTGGAATCTTTCAATTCACCTGTAAATAATAATAATAAAAAGAAATTAATTCATGCATTTATTTCAATAGCAAAATATATACACATAAAAAATGCCTGTCTTCAATTTCCCTAAAAGGGTGTTTGGTTCATTAATTTAGAACCGTATAAAGTACAGCAGTATGGTTGAAATGTGACAAGCTTTGGTACTCAATATTTCCAATCATTTCTTGCTTATCTCTAATCATATTGGGAACAATTTTTTTTATCATCATCATCTAATCATGGCTAAGTCTCAATTTTAAGGCTCAAAATTTCACAATCATCGATGGTAAATTATACTGTATAGAATCTTGTTATATTTTCTCTACGATGAAAATACTCACCGTATTTACATAATCATCCTCAATTAAGAAGTTCAAAGTTCGAGTTTTCTTGCTACTAAGGGTTAGTTTGGGATTACTTAGACAGCTTTCCCGAAAAGCTCCATTTTCAAGTTTTTTCAAGATTTTGTCCCGAAATTTTTTGAAAATTCTTAGCAAACAGTCCTAATTAAATAGTATTAAGATTCAAAATATTTTGTCCAATACCAAAATTTGTTGTTCAGTTAAAAATTTATAAGTGGAACTTTTCGTGACAACAATCCCAAACTGGCCCTAAATACTACAACTTTGAAAAAAATTAATTTGCACTAGCTTACCAAAATAATCATATCATTATTTTATAAAATTCCATAATACATATAAAAAATATTTTGTTTTCTTTGAGAAAAAAAAATTGTTTCCCACTTAACAAGCACAACCTAAAATTGTTAGAATTTTACCTGTGGAGCATCTTCAAAGTTCCATAACATGTTTTCCTCTTCATTCTCATTATCTTCACAATGAATTGGAGGAAAATTCGCCCACTAGAAAATCATAAAAAGAAAATGCATGATATATGTTATATATAACAAAAACAATCCGAAACTCGCCATTAATTAGGCCATGTTATTTTCGACTTATAAGCAACAGTATTGAACTGAACTTATTTCAGTGTAAATTTTTATATATGCAAGACTGATAAGTACTGAACTGAATGAATAATAAGTTGAAAAGAACAGAGTCTTACTATATGAGCTAGGTAGCTTACATTTTTTGCAGCAGTACTAAAGGCTTCCTTGTGAGCCATATTTGGATTTTCTGCTTTGAGCCTTCTAATTTCTTCTCTGCTATAAATAAAATCCACATAATTAATATTAATCAACCCTTAACCATCTACTATATTACTATATGATTAATTAAATTCAGTATTAATTATTACTTGATGAAGCAGTTGTAAGCCGATGGTGCTCTTTGCCTTTTCTCTGGGGCTGTATTGATATCACAATAACACAACGTTTAATCAAAATTACTATATAATAATGATTAATTAGTGTTAATCAAATTAAGTTTAGTTACGCTTATTAATAACTCGGTTGACTTGGTTGTCATCTTCTTCTTCAAGTTCATGGTCAAAACTCGCCGTCATTGTTGATGATTTTTCGTTGTCTACGGCTTTTTGGGTGTCGCCTTTTTCCGGACTCACTTCTTCTTTCTGCTACGAGAAAAAAACTTAGACAATATATATCAAAAGCTTTATATTTTGATATTAACTCTATATATACACACACAACATAAGTTGGTTGTTAAAATTGCAATGCATAAATGTGTTTCTTTATACTATAAAGACGTGTTTACTATAGAGATCTCGGTTTTAAACCTCAAACTCAGCGGAAATTACTTAAAAACTACGCAAAGTACACGAAAAGAAAAATATAAAACGCTCAAATACTTCAAATCGAACTCAAAATCTATATTTTATCGATCATACACTTATACCTTTTCCGCGACTTCTATATTTAACCAATCAAAAGTTCGTTACATAAAATTTTGAATTGAACTCGAAACCTAGCCCTAACCATGCATTATTTCAATGGCTTTTGCTCGATGCGGTTATAGTCTCGTGATTGCACTAGAAATCGAACTTGGAGGGTAACCGAAATGACTAGAGATAATAGAATATCCAGACCTGATATAGATCATCATGGGGAAGAGAAGCAAAAAGGTGTTGAAAGGGGACAAAAGTGACTTTGACCATGTTGACTGAAAGAAGGCTGTTGCAATGCCCACATCTCACTGTTACCACCATTGACAAGCTGCTGCATGGGACACTTACCTAACCACAAATTTCAATTTCACAAAAAAAACCGTCAAAATTCAAATAAAAACGCATAAAATTTGACAATAGAAAGAAAATTTCGCAATATATTTGGCGGCTAAGAAGACAATATCTCGAGTTTTTCCAAGGGATTTGTCGACAACTGCACTGTCGGAGCCAGTGCGAGCCCACCCCAGCACCACGCTTATATACAGAATAAAGAGCTATATAAATACCAGTAAAATGGTGTCACAAAAACCACATTGAACATAGCAAATCTGGTCTGGAAGGTCAAAGAGATGGTTGAATGTTGTTGTTGTTGACATTGTTGTTGTGTCTGTGTCTGTGTCTGAGTCTGAATTGAAGAGATAGTAGAGGCTTGAAATTGAAATTTGTGGGTCATAAAGGGCTGATTTTTATAGGTGTTTAGAGGATACCAATAATGTGCCAATGTTTTTTATTTTCATTGTTTTGGGATGTTTTCATATGCCTAAATTGGGGTGTCTCTTTATTGCCTTTCAGTTTGCAACTAGTACATTGATAACTCTTTGCTGCTAGAAATTAATTGCACTTCATTAGCATTTTGATCCTTTTTAAATCTTTATCAAGTTTATACTAGTCAAAGATTAGTTTATGTTAACATTTCCTATTTAGTTTGATTAATTCTTCAATCTCAAATGCAACTCATAATTAACCTAGCTACACGTCATAGTTAAGTTGATAATGTAGATTAACTTTGTGGGAGGAGGGGAAATTTTATAACTGATCGGGTCCTATGGTCCCTTTTTCCTGTGGAGAAAAGGGATCAAAAAATTCAGTCCTTTGTATAAGTTCCCATGGGAAGAGACGGAAACGTACATAGAAGTCAAAAATTTAATTACAACTTATTTTTTGAACACCACTACTACGAGATAAAGGTGAAATGCATCACCAACTCCCTCAATTTGTCTTATTTCGCTTATTGGCCTAAAACTTGAAAATTAATCCGTAGCCCTCTAACTTTCAAAAAGTGCATCAATTTACCCTTAAATGCCATACGTTAACTTCTGATTGGAGAGAAAAAAATCAGAATAACGACATTTTTGGAAAGTCAAACCAACCAGAATCTGAAACTTATCATTCAACGGGCAAATTAATGCACTTTTTTTTAAGTTAAGGGGTTACGAGGACTTTTTCAAAGTTCAGAGGCACAATAATCTAAATGAGGTAAATTGAGGGAGTCAGATGATTCATTTGGCAAGAAAAAAAAATTTACTTGATGGAATGCAAGGAATTTCAAAGGAAAAGCCATAAGATTCCGGGGATTTTATACCATGCTCCGGGAGCATGGTCCTTACTCCCCTGCATGAGTGATAAGTGTCCTAAAAACTACTTTATGCTATTACTTTTTATTATTTTATTCATATATGTCCGTCTGATTCACCAGAACTTTGTTAAGACTATATTCATATCCGATTCAGGTCATGCATCTGGTTATGGTGGGTAAGTCTCTCAATGAGGATTTTTTACATTTCACAAGATTCGAACCCGTGATCTTGCTTAAGTGGCACCATATCATTTACCACTTGAACCATCCTTCTTGATTGATACTGCATATTATTGAATACATGTTAAGGATTATGATTTTCCAAAGTTGAGATCTGGTAAAGTAAGTTTAACTAATCTCAGCCATGTATTATCAGGACTTTTGAAAAGAAAATGAAGGGCTGTAAAGCTAAAAAAAATGGGGTACAAATACCAATGGCAACTGGAAGAAAAATGACTGGTGCTAATTTGTGTCATGTGTAGTTATCTAGGCTAATAACTCACCTAACTGAAAGAGTAAATCTCTGATATAAGAGAGAGTGAAAATGGAAAAAACATCTTACCATAACAAGAATAAGAAAGGGTAAGTTCCACTAGGAAAGGAACCATCTTGGATTTTGTCTTTGCTTAATCTCGGCAATTTTAATTGACATTTAGATGCCTTTTTCTCCCTCTTTCTCTTCATTTTACTTTTCTTTCAGGCCATCTTTTAATGCCTAGCAATTGCTTTGTCAGCTTCTATTTCAGTTCACCCATGTGAGTGCACTTATGATTAGATGCTAATGTTTCTACATTTCATTTCCTTTTTGGAAACCTAAACCCATTTTATTTACCCATGTGAGAATATGTTTAGCATGAAATTGCATGTTATCCGAGATTTACATTTGCACAAAAAATCAATTTAGATCGTGAGATCTTGCATTGTTATTCAATTGTTTGATCCAAAATTTTGAGTTGATAGGTACATGTCCAATCATAATATTTATATTATTTCTGACACTCTCTCGCACGCGAGTACCTCTTAAACTTGAAGCGGGTAAACACATACTCACTTTACCATGTGTTGAAATTCATTCAACAAATAGAGCTGTCAGGACTCGAACTACATGACATAGCTTATGATCATCAATTAGAATTAAGTATGTTTTGCTTGAAATTGCATGTTATCTGAGATTTACATTTGCACCAAAAATCAATTTTGACTATGAGATAGTATATTGTCATTGAACCGTTTGACTCAAAAGTTTAATCTGCTTAGTGAGGCTCAACCGTAACATTTATATTAATCTTGACACTTCTCCACATGTGAATGCCTCCTGAACTTGAAGCAGATACAATACAACACAGGTTCACTCTACATGTTATAAAATTCATTCAACAAATGGAGCAGTCAGGATTCGAACCATCGAACTGTAGGCCCAAACAACTTTGGAATCATTTAATCCAATAGCTTAAGTTGATAGATTATACTCATTCATAGCATTTACATTATTTCTCACACATATCATGCCATTGAAAACAACCAATTAAAGAAGGCTTAATGCATCTCCATTACCCGAATTTGTCCAAAACATCCTACTGCCCCCCTAAACTTTCAAAGTGACCTTGTAGCTCTCTCAACTTTAAAAAAGTGCTCCACTTAGCTACTTGAACGCCACGTGTCAGCTTCTGATACGTTTGACTTTTCAAAGATGTCATTTTTCTGATTTTTTTCTCTCCAATTAGGATCTGACACATGGCATTTAGCGAGCTGAGTGAAACACTTTTTAAAAGTTGAGGGAGCTACGGAGTCACTTTGAAAATTCAGGAGCGATACATTATTTTTTGGACAAGTTCACTGCATATGCATTAGACCAATTAAAGAATAGGGTTACCGCCAATAATAAAGAAACCAATCTAATAAATTTTAAGCTCTCAACATCTAATCTTTCATTAATTTTTAGCTCTCAATATCTAACTTAAAACATTGGAGTGAGTTCGCTATAACTTCGGCTTCATTGTAATTTGTAATTTGGACATAAAGACCAAGGTCGTCGGCCCTGAGAGGTGCCACTGTCTAGGGCCCATAGTTAGAAGGGGCCTAAAAATATATTTTTGTTTAAAGTTTTAGTAGTTATTATTAAAGATAAAAATAAACATTAGTAAATGTTATCTCAATTGGTAGAGCATTAGTTAAAGTTATAAAAGGTTAAGAGTTTAATTCCTACTTTTTGTAAAAAAAAGTAAGTTTTTATAACAATATTTTTTTACTGAGGGCCCCATTTTATTGTTTTAATATTATTTAGCCTAGGGCCTTCAAATTATCAGGGCCGGACCTCCATCAGACTCCCATTTTGGGTTGACTCCTTAGTATGATTGGGTAAAGAGAGGGACGAGAAACAAGTAGAGGTTTGATTTGAATGAATTAACAAAGAGATGAATTAATATTGCTCAACTACCACTGGCAATTGCCTCTACCCCAGACAACAGATGGACCAGAATTAGCTCCTATAGTAATGCCATTTTTTACCATTCTTGAATTTTGCGGAAGGTTCATATAGTATACATGGGTAATTTACATTTCCCATTGCAGATAGTGTAATACTATCATTTATGATGACTCAATCTTATATTGGGCTGAAGAGCCATAACAAAGTGATTTTCATTACATGGTAGCAGTCATTCTAAGGACTACAAGACACAATGGTAGCATACATGTTTTTACTTAAGCAGGAGCCCTTCTCGAATCCGTCTTCTTTCGGAACTGATTTATCTTGATTTGAGTACTTATTTACTCTCCTGAAAGAAATGTTTCATTTTAGTACATTTGAAAAGCTTGGATTATATAAAAGTGGTCTGGTAGGTTCAAATCCTCGTTGTTTGGATGATTTGACTAGCTTGGCTTGACTGTATCTTTATACTAATTCGCTTTGGTACTTGGAAATCTCCCCTATTTGGGTAAACTCTACACTGATACTAATCGTTTCCTTCCACTTTAGGAACAAAACAGCTTATTTTGTTGAACATTTTGGAAAATCAATAACCAGGAAATAAGGGAGACCGCTAAGAGTCCCAATTAGAAAGTCACCCAAAATAAAATTTATTAGCTTCTTAATTTATATTTTAAAATGTAAACATTAATTGAGTAATACTACCCATTTAGTTCTAGGAGTTCTTATGCTACAATACAAAAAAAATATTCGCTGTCTTGCCAACATGCCAATGCTTCATTAAAATTTTGAAACTGGATTACTCATGTGGGGAGCTTACTAATATACTTACAATAAAGAAAATCATCAAGACCGTGAGCATCCAAAAATTAAGCCAAAATGAAATAAGAACAAGTGTTCAGGCTGAAGAAAACCTATAAACACTAGCATTAAAAAATCTCACTTTCCAAAACAAGAATTTCACCTGTTAATTATACCCAAATACTATTCCATAAAGATTACTGCTGTATTGGTTAATATCATATCAAATGGACAAAAATGAATAAAACAAACATCCAAATTTAAAATATGAATATTCCTAATGCATATCTAGCTACCTGAACCTGTCCCAAAAACCTACTGCCCCCTAACTTTCAAAGTGACCCCGTAGCTCCCTCAACTTTCAAAAAGTGCTCCACTTTGCTACCTTGATGCGACATGTCAGATTCTGATTGGAGAGAGAAAATAAAAAAATGACATATTTGAAAAGTCAAACCTATCATAAGTCGACACGTATCATTTAGGGAGCAAAGTGGTACACTTCTTGAAAGTTGAGGGAGCTACAGGGTCACTTAGAAAGTTCGAGGGAGCATTAGGTTTTTGGGACAGGTTCAGGTAGCTGGATATGCAACCAGCCTTATGAATATAAAGTCAATTGCATATGAAAAACTAGTCATTCTTACTTGAATGATGCCATGTTGATACACAAGACTTCATGCCACCTAATCGGAAATGTAATATGCAGTCCTTTTAAACTATATAACCATGTAAGCAGTAATATATACACAAAAGTGAACACATTGATAAACATATGCATTTTCAAGTTCATAACCAAGTAGCAGAGCTACGGTGTAGCAGATGCAGAGCAGAACTTCTATTCAACTAGAAACCTATAGTTCAAGAACATCTTGACTTCAAGACACAAATGAAGAGAGTATCCATAGACTTGGCTATTGTTCAAGTGTATGAAAACAAATGGATCAAACAGAAATAAATGGCATTCATTAAAATCAAAATTTCACGGTAATAGCAGTTGAATGTAACTAACTGTATTTGCTGTTATGGGACCTCCTAAGTCCTAAATCAGAAAATTCACTTGATATTATACTTCAATACATCACAATCATTTCTTTCCACCATGATCAAACATATAAGAAATGCAAAAGACCGAATTTTCCCTAATTCAATTAATATGCATACTATCATACTAAGCTCAAAAATCAAGCCAATCTAACTCAGACTAGTTTAAGATTCAATAAGTAAAAAATTAAACAGCAAACTCGTTATACATGATAAACAAAGCTAAAAATACGAACTACTTATCAAATATGGACTGTATTGAGCAACTAAACCATCAAAATCCAGCTATCAATATCCATAGCAAAACATAGCATTCCAACACTTAGGTATTGAAAATCAAGCATATAGTACCAAACTTCAAAACCAAATCCAACATATCAAAACAAAATCGATTTAAAAGTAACCTAATCGCCTCCAGCCTTATTGTAAACATAGGTCAATCCACACTTGCCGCAGTAGTGCCTATCAAAATGGTTAGCCATGAAAGTTCCAGCTCCACACTCACCGTTCGGGCACTCCTTGCGCAGCCTCTGCACCTTGCCGGAGTCATCGACCTTGTAGAACTGCAGCACGGCGAGCTTGACCTTCTTCTTCTTGTGCTTGATCTTCTTTGGCTTGGTGTAGGTCTTCTTCTTCCTCTTCTTAGCTCCACCACGAAGACGAAGCACCAGGTGAAGAGTGGACTCCTTCTGGATATTGTAGTCGGCGAGAGTGCGGCCGTCCTCCAGCTGCTTTCCGGCGAAAATTAGCCGCTGCTGATCCGGGGGAATTCCCTCCTTGTCCTGGATCTTGGCCTTGACATTGTCTATTGTGTCTGAGGATTCAACCTCTAGGGTTATCGTCTTCCCCGTTAGGGTTTTCACAAAGATCTGCATATTTGCAGAGGAGGATTAGGTTTCTGCAATTGTGATGAGAGATACGCAATAGCTGAAGACAGGCTTATATATGAGCTCTCCCAATTTAGGGTTTCATCAAAATGAACAGGTCAGACCTGAAAATGTCATTTTTTGAACTGGGCTGGGCTTAAGCCCATTAATTTGAGTATATACTAGGGCCTGGGTTGGGTGTCAGCCCAAGAAAACCGAACATTTGCCTCTATTTATATACTCACATTTTACGGATTATAATATATTTATATTTATATTTTTTTATTTATTTTTTTATTATAAAAAGTAAAAAGAATGAGGAGTTAGTTTTTAAGGATATAATAATATTTTTATTGTCCTAATTAATAAAATATTGATATGTAAAAAAGTGCGAAAAGCGACGGTTGTTAAAAAATGAAGAGAGGACTTTTTTTGGGATCATATTGTATAATTTAGTGTTTCAGCGATTGAAATTCTTTATTTGGTGTCTAATGTATTTACTTATTATATATTTGATATCTGATGAATTTATTATTTATTTACTTGATATATAACCTATTTAATTTTAGTACCGTAAACGTTTATGCAACAAGACAAAAAAATGAGTACATATATCTTTATTTGGACCATAAATATATTTTGATGGTCATATTATTTTATTCAAATTTGTTACGAGAGAGACTAAAAAGGCTATAAATAAATACATCACACACCTAATAAATAATTTTAATAAGTCAAATATTAGAAGGTATTTAACATAAGCACGTTCTTCTCTACTTTTGAAAATTAAATAAATTGAACAAGTGAATTAGATAACAATGCCTTATATAACAGAACAAAAAATGTATTTAAGTGCCAATACCCCCCAAATATCTTATTTTCTATCCAATTTCATCCACATTTCTCACTCTCAGCAGCTGAAAAACCAGAGACTGAAATCACCACCATTGAATACCAATAATCAATTTTCGGTATATGGAGAATTAAGCTGACAAACCTCCTCCGATGGCGATTGTAGCTTCTTTGCCAGGACTTAACCTCTTCTCCCCACTCCCATCATCGCCGCGTAACGAACCAACACCTTCTTCTTCTTCTACACCTCCTCAACCACCCATTCCAATCCCCAAATACCCTCCTCCCCTAAAAAAATCCCAAGTTCCGCAAAATTCCAACCCCAATCCGGCCTTCAAGCTCCCCCATCGGCGAACAAAGTACTACAAGCCTGTCAAAGACGGCGTCGTCTCATCGGAAGGTGACCGCTCCGTCCACATTGGGGAAAACGGCGTTTCTTATCTTCTCCCTGATGCTCCCTTCGAATTTCAGTATAGCTACTCCGAGACTCCTAAAGTGAAGCCGCTAGCTATCCGTGAACCGCCTTTCTTGCCTTTCGCGCCTCCGACAATGCCGCGGCCGTGGACGGGGAAAGCTCCGATGAAGAAGTCGAAGAAGAAGATTCCTCTCTTTGGTTCGATACCTGATAAAGAAGGGATTAAAAGCTTTGAAATGCCGGCTCCTTTCCCTATGAGGAACTTTCAGGTGGATCAGAGATCGAGAGAGGAGATCCTTGGAGCGCCATTGAAGAGATGGGAGATTAAATCTCTTATTAAGCCTCTTGTATCAGATAATCGCCAGGTTAATCTCGGTGAGTTATTGGTTTGAATTTCTAGCGTGAATTCAATGATTTACTTTCTCTGTAACCTAATTTGCTCACTGCAATCCCATAGGAAGAGATGGATTGACTCATAACATGTTGGAGTTGATACACTCGCATTGGAGAAGAGGGCCTGTGTGTAAAGTTCGTTGTAAGGGAATTCCAACTGTTGATATGGATAACATTTGCTACCATTTAGAGGTATTTACCTTGTTTATGAGCCGTAATTGTATATTCCTTTTGAGTTTGTATGACTATTATACCGTTTGATTGCATTGGCGCCAGGGTCCCCTAGGCGCGCCTCAAGGTTTGTAAAAAATTATCTTGAAAAGTGAAGTCAAATGCAATAAAAATACTAGAAAAAAGAACTAAGAGAATTGTTAGATGTACATATGTATGTTAAATTTACATATTGCATTAAGACTATCTAGCCTTGAATTAATCTAGCCTTAATAGAAATTGAATTAGGAATATATAGCCTTAAATTATTGTTAAAACTCTTAAAAATAGATGGACAATACATATTAAAGTAAGCAAAAACCTTGAAAAGTAAAAGTGTTCCTGAGGCGTGCACGAGGCACACACCAAAAGGCGCGCCTGAGTTATGCTACCTTGCCTGAGGTATGGCGAGGCGCAGAACCCTGCGCCCTCCGTGAGGCGTAGAACCCTGCGCTCTCCGTGAGGCGCGCCTTTTAACAACTATGCTCTTTCTGACTTCATTTTTATGCTAATGCATTTTCTTGAAGGTTTATGGAGAGTGTTAATGTTTTTTTTTCTACTTTCATTTACTGTTATATTAGGAAAAAACTGGCGGTAAGGTCATTCATAGAGTTGGTGGTGTAGTTTATCTATTCTGCGGCAGACACTATGAGTATAAAACCCGTCCAAAGTACCCTGTGATGCTATGGAAACCAGCAGCTCCTGTTTACCCGAAACTCATCCAAGAGGCACCTGAAGGACTGACAAAAACCGAAGCTGATCGATTACGGAAGAAAGGGAAGAGTCTTTTGCCGATATGTAAACTAGGTAATTATACTGAAATAACCCATTTTTAGTGGATTGCTGTTCTTTCTGGTTATCTATATTTGCTAATCTGATTTCCACTGTACTTCGTTTGTATGATTAATTTTCATATATTTTGATTTGTTTTCGAGAAGCTAATGTATTGTTCACAGCTGTTATTAGATAGTTGATGTGTCTATCACTAGTACTTTCTACGTCTATCTCTCTATGATGATTTTTTAGTTAGCTTATTAGTTATTTACAAATTCAAATTGCAGCAAAAAATGGAGTCTACATTACCTTGGTAAGAGATGTTAGGAATGCTTTTGAGGGGAGCCCATTGGTAAAGGTTGACTGCACAGGGTTGAATCCTAGTGACTACAAGAAGTTGGGTGCTAAGCTTAAGGTCTACAAGAACTCCTTCCCTTTAGCTCCTTGTACTGAATATTTTATCCTGTCATTTTGGTGCAAGTTAGAAACAAGACTTTCTGCAAGACAAAGGGCAAAATATTCCACTTAAACTTAAACATGTATAAGCAGAATGAAAGATTGCTAATAGTCCCTCTAGTGCTTTATTTTTTTGTACTGCCTCTGGGAAAGTAGTAGCCCTAGGCACGGTTCTGTTTGGTTTTTTTTGGATATAATGGTATAAAGAAAAGATATGACCTTGCAGCTTTAGTTGAGATGGTACACCATTATAATTTCACAATAAAAAAGACTCGCTTAATGCTAACTTGCTGAAGTTGTAATGTTTGGTATAGTGTTATCAATAAAGTTGAATTCTTTTAAGTTCAGCATTGCTTCATATGTTTGAGGAACATTATTTTATTGTTTTAAGTATTTCGATGTTGATTTTCCAGGAATTAGTACCTTGTGTGCTTTTGTCTTTCGATGACGAGCAAATATTGATGTGGAGGGGACAAAACTGGAAATCGATGTATTCAGAAGTTCCTTCAGCTAAACTTCCTACTGAAGATGGAAGTGGTTCAGATGATTCAGGTATGTGTTGAAAAAAGCACAATAAAAGTAGCTGCATTGCATTCCCATAACTTATTCTTTAAAATCAAAACTTATATGAATGTCTGAACAGTTCACTTTATAAACAACGGAAAATTGTGAAATCTATTTGATTGGCTACGTGAGCTACATGGTTGAAACATCCCTGTAAGATATTGTAATGAAGTAGTTTTATGGGGAAACAGAATGTCCCTATTGGATGCTGCATGTAGTTTCCTAGAAATTGCATTCTTGAAAGGCCAAATACATCAATAGCTCCGCCAAGTTGACACGTCCCACCTGAACTTGAAAAGTGTCCCCATAGCTCCCTGAACTTAGCAAAAATGCACCAGTTTGCCCCTGAATGTCATGTCGGCTTCTGGTTGGATAGAGAAAATCAGAAAAATGACATCTTTGGAAAGTCAAACCACCCAGAAGCTTGACAATGAGGGGGGGCAGAGTGGTGCATTATCTTGAAAGGCACATTGAACCTTTGCTAAGGGCAACAGAACTATATACAGTTCCTTTTGTGTTTTCTGTCTTTCTTCTTGTTACAATGTTAAAATATGAACTTAATGATGGAAACTCATGAAGAACAAATTGAATGATCAAACCAATTATGTGCTTTTTTCTTGTGTAGATTCAAGTAACCCTGATAATACAATGTACTGGAGCCCTAAGATGATGTCCCTATGGAAGCGCGCTATTGAATCGAGCAAAGCTATTTTGTTAGACAATACTAATCTCGGCCCTGATGATCTTCTAAGAAAAGTGGAGGAATTCGAGGGCGTTTCGCAGGCCACAGAACACTCTTATCAAGCTGTAGTTTTGTCTAGTGAGAATGATACTGATGATACAGTGTCGGCTGCTGGGGATGATTCGAGTTTTGACGAAGATGACTCGTATTCCGAAAACCAATATGAAGATGAGGAATATTTTGATGATCATCATTTGGATGACGTGGACACTACGGTGCCACTAGGATCATTGCCTGTTGATTGGATAGCCGAGAGACTCGACGAAGAACATGGAAGAGGATAGAATCTATTATTAAAGATCTGTTAATTTAGGGAATTCATTCTAATTGTACATTTGTAATCAAGATTTTCAGTTTGTTTTGACCTCTGCTGTAATTCATATACTAAACTCAATCTCTCCCATTTACTCGAAATTATAAATAAATAACTAATCCCATGGTGTGAATAGAAATTATTGTTTATTATCCACTCCAATATTAATAATAATTTCTTAACATGACAACATTATTTTCAAACATCAAGTACTGGGTTTTCTAAGTGTACTTTGGGTCCAACATGTGCATGGATGAGCCTCATTTGTGTCGCTTCGGTTTCATCGATATATACATGCATAGAAATTTGTCAATCAATATAAAATTCTTAAATTTATGTCACACGCTTCATAAACTCTGTATCAAACGTCTATTACATTATGAACTTCTACAAACTTATATTGGCAACCTAAAAGTTGACAAAAATATCAATTTTTTACTTAAGTTTGTTTTAAATTTCTTATTAGACAATAAGCTTAGATAAATAGAACCATTTACATATCATGTGACATAAAAAGTTGTCATTGTCAACTTTGAGGACTTTTATAAAATTAGGAGCTTAACCGAAAAACTAAGAACAAAAATATGTTTCTTTTTAATATTTATAAGTAGTTTTATTGAAATTATTTTGTTCAAAATTTAATAACAGTTAAAATTTTTTATCCATCCGAGTAAGCCTACCAGAAATATGTTTAAGATGTGAACAAGCAACCCACGGAGGATAAATTGATGATGATGTATAACTTACAAAATTGACAAAAAAAAAAGACATTTTTGTCACATTATTGTTTATTGTTATTTTGAAAGACGTGTCAAAGCTTCGATCTTTGCTTCGTTTGATTATCAGTTGGCTTCAGTTTCTCAAAATTGCCAGAATAACTAATTCCAGACCGTACCCTTTTCGTTTTCCCCAATAAAAATTCATACCCAGAATCCAAAATTGCAAATTTACGAATCATCTTCTCTATTGAATCTCATCCTATTTGTCTAGATCTTGAGATTCATAAAAGATTCCCTTTTTCCGAGAAATAGAATAAACCATTGTTGCCATTGTAGGGCAATAAACGCTAATCCTGTGTCTTTAATCTGGATTGTGGAAGAGAAAAAAGCATATTCTCAGAAGCAGTAAGTTCCACGGCTTTGTACTGCTTTATCTTTTTCTTTTTTCATTCCCTCTTTTGGAATAGAATTTCAAATTAGATTACCCATGTACTTTTTCCAATCCCAATTAATTAATCACATTGTAAGTAAAGAATCTATGTTCTGTCTTATATATGCAAACTGTTTACTTTTTTCCTGGAAAAAATCGAAAAGTTTGATTGATTGAATGATGTTGGTTATGTACGGAATTTTGATATTGTAATTTGTTAGGTTTCATACTGGGCTAATTATCTACATTGATTAATTTTCTGAATTGGTTCAATTTGGTTTGATTTCTTGGAGTATTATTTTTGCTGCTTTAAAGTTTGTGGGAATTTCTAGTTCATGTGAATATTGTTGCAATTAAGCCTGGGAAAGCTTTTCACATGGGGTTTACAGGAAGAAGATTAAATAGTTTGAGTTTTTTAACAGGATCTTCGAACAAACGAACCTGGCAGCCCGTCATGACTGCTGATACTACAGTTTTAAGTTACTGGATGAACTGGAGATTCTTTCTCTGCTTCATTTTTCTCTTAGTCGCCATGGTCTTTGCAGCATATCTAATATGGAAGCACGAAGGGTACAGAAAATCGAGAGAAAATCAACACGAAAATTTGGTGGGACACTTATACAAGGACGAAGCTTGGAAAACTTGTCTTAGAGGGATTCACCCTGGCTGGTTACTCGCTTTTAGGATCATAGCTTTCGTAATTATGTTTTCGCTTATAACTGCAAATATTATTGTCGATGGAATCGGTATATTTTACTTCTATACTCAGTAAGTCATTAAACTAAACGATCGAGTTATTTTACTCTCGCTTGAGGCGTTTGTAATTGTTTCCCGTGTTTTCAGGTGGACATTTACTTTGGTTACCATATACTTTGCGGTACGATTCATATGAAGATTTGTATATACTATATACTTTAATTTAAATGTTAAAGAGGAATGACTTTCTGTTAGTTCTTATATATAGCTTGGATCTTCGTTCTCGATTTATGGATGTCTCAAACATCGAAATGGACTCAATCGTGAGGAGATAGATGCAGAGCGAGGCGATTATATAGCGCCCTCTCTCGAGGAAACTGCTGATGTCACCGACTTGTCGAAAAATCCAGTTTTGAATGTAGAACCGTGTAGGCGCGAAACTGCAGATGCATGGGGCTATTTATTTCAAATCGTTTTCCAGGTAAAGTTTTTCGCTTATTTTGTATTGAATATCGTTTTAGAGATTGCATATCAAGGTGTCAATAGTTTTAATGTAGCTTTCTGATTAGTTTGTTTTTCACACATGGGCAGACTTCGGCGGGTGCTGTGGTGCTTACAGATATTGTATTCTGGTTCATTCTTTATCCGTTCTTAACCGCCAAAGATTTCAGCCTTGATTTCGTAAGTATAAATCTGTTGTTTTTTTATACCTTCTTTTTATTGGTACATACAATATGAGTATCAATGGGGAATTATTGTTAGATGGACGGTTGCTTAAGATTACGATACCAATGCGTGACTTCATAGTTGTTACGGACACTAGGCGCACCGAGACAAGGGGTCAGGCGTGCCTAGGCGCAAAAGGCGCTCGCTTGACCCTCTGCGAGACGCTGGCCCTTGTGCCTCGAGCGCCTTGCGCCTAAGGCGCGCCCTTAATAACTATGCATGACTTATACTTTTATATTTCCCTATTGGGCTCACGAGTCACGACTATGCTATTTGCTTTAATCATGATGCAGAAACAATAACAACATTATGGTCATCCGTAGTATGCTGTTCAAATTTCTGATAGTTATTGTATAATAAAAGTTCGATAGCTTCTTTTTATTGTGACTGAACTTGTTGTTGATAGTTAAATGATTTCACTTTTGCAATTGCAGCTCAATGCGTGCATGCATTCGGTCAATGCCATTTTACTCCTAGGGGACACAACTTTAAATTGCTTGGTAATCCTCATCCGTCGATGCAATCAATTGTTTTCCACATATAGTTTCTCGATACGGGATTTAAAACCTAAGATTATTTTTCTTACAGAGATTCCCTACTTTTCGGATTGCTTATTTCATTTTATGGACGAGTGTATTTGTCATCTTCCAATGGATCATCCATGCTTGTATCTCAATGTGGTAAGTTACGAGGAAATTTGATATTCACTTGATTTTTTATATCATCTTTTGTTTATAATGACCGCTCTCGTTTTCGAATAGGTGGCCGTATCCATTCCTCGACCTATCATCCTCATACGCTCCTTTATGGTACTTTATAACCGTCTCCTCTGTTCGATAAAATCTGCTTTTGAACTAACTTATGCACAATGCTATGATTGACTTATAGGTACATGGGGGTGGGAATCTTGCACATAATATGCTACAGTTTATTTGCAGCAATAATTAAGCTCAAACATTTTTGGTTATCGAGATCGTTTCCAAATTCTTACGATAGTTTGTAAGTGAGAAATTTATATAAAGCTTAACCAGGTTTTAACAGAAACGCCATTGGATGCTGAAGAAAGTGAAAGAATACATTTGACGAAGTAGAAACTATACTTACAAGATTATAGTGTCTTATGTCGTAAAAATTTTTTTGAGAAAATGATAAGATTTTACGTTTTTTCCATAGCAAAAGCTTCATGAAATGGATTGTAAAGATTGTCATATATCGGATATATATGGTTCCATACACTATTCTTTGTAATTGTTGCTAAACTATTTTCGGATACATACGAAAGTATATTTATAGATTGATAAAATAAATAAAGGGAAAGACATTTGTGGCAGTAGAAAAGAAGTTTATAAACAATAGACTTCGAATTTTCGAAACGAACTTAACAGATAACACTTATCAACTGTAGTTGATGTATTCATTTTTCTTTCCCTAAAGGTTTTCTCCAGCAAGTTAGGGATTAGTTGAAGCTTCCTTAAACAATCAAGAAGCAAAAATAATTAGCTTCCAAAAACCATCAATTTTACCGGGTATCAGAAAACAATACGTACATCTAGGGCTTCACATGTGCTCGGATGAACCGCTCCACTTGAGATATATTACCATTCAAGCCAGAAGATTCTGCAACTGTGACTATGTTGCTGCAATGTGAGAATGAAAAGGTCTCCCCAGGGATGCCGGGAGTGAAGTCATTTGCAATGTCAGCCTCCGATATTCCACTTCTTGACATTCGTAATTTGTCACTGTAAGATGATAGAATAGGGTAAAAAAACAAAAGATTTTGGGCACGAAAACTATTGTTTAACAATAGAGATATGTAACCGACTTAAATACTTTTTGGGTCATGTTCTATAACTTAAATGCTATTTTCGTGTCTGTCTAAATAAAATTACCTATTTGGTGCTTGAGATATTCACTTTTCGTTTATTCGGTACCTCGCGTAGTCAATATTAAGCTAGGTTATCAATTGTCCATTTAACAACACAAGAAACATGACTTACCTATATCGTCAAATGGAACATGAACATATTTTACTAATCATGCATACAATTGTCGACCCTCAATAACCAGTCAAGTTGTCATACTAAAATTGAATATGCCAGGTGCCAAATAGGCAAAAATTGAATACGGTAGTCAGACACTAAATAGGAAATTTCAATAGGTCAGACACCTAAAGAGCATTTGAATTATAGAACATGACCCCAAAAGGTATTTAAGTCAATATGTAAGCAAAATATGGTGTTCAGTAAGTTGTACATAAATAGCACTCATTCTACTAGTATGATAGTATCCAATTATTTATAGGAAACAAAAGTTGAATAATTTGATAGTTTGCTATTGTATTTATTAGAGGCACTACCAAAAGACGATCTACGTATATGACCATCCCTAAAAGCAACAATGCATGAAACAAGAAAATACTAAAGAAGATAAGAGGAGAAGTATTACATTTCTTTCTCCAGTTGTTTCCAGATAAATTCCTTGCTATGTGCTGTCACTTTGTCTGTCTTGTTACAGCAGATGAGAACTGGAACATTCCTCTTAACAACAATTGCCTTGGTCAAAATATCATACAAAAACCTTTCAATACAAAATTCAAAACGTTAGGAATGTCTTGTTGTTGATATAGTGGATGTAGATGCGTAATTGTATGTGCAAAGTGCTTCGTAAAATAAAATCGTCATAGAGCGCAAAATTACTCTGAAACTCCACGCAAGTTGGGTAAGAATTCCAATGCATCAATAACAAAGACTATGCCAACAGCTTGAGATAAGAACCCATCCAATTTCAGTCGAAGATGAGAACGCCCAGGAAAATCAACTAGATGAACAGGTCTTACTTTGCCCTTCGGCTGAGGTATAAACAAAGAAAAAAATTCAAAATTAAGGAGCCATAAGTTCAATTTGAATACAATTTCAATAGAAGCTGCATCAAGAAAAGAACAATATATACCAACATCTAACTAAGCACCTTAGAGCTTTCAGAATTAAGAATGAAAGTGCCCTCATTTGGTTCCATAGAGGTAACAGTGCCCTGATGTGGAGAACCATCTCGAAGCTGGAAGCCATGCCAAAGGATAGAATCAGAGTCGTCTACGATATGCACAAACAGGATGTCTAGTCTAAACCTAATTTTAGTGGTCGCGGTAATGATCTTAGACCATTATTACAAACAAATAACAAAAAAAAGCAAAATGCATATGTTTATAACATGAAACAGATGTATAACATGTTCATTTCTCAAAGAATTTAGCCAAGACGGAGATTTCAAGGAGCTAAACAAGGGACATTTCGACTTACCTGATAGAAAAGAGTAGTTTTACCACTCCCACTAAGCCCGGTAAGAACAATGGTATTGGATTTACTACATAAGCGAACTGCAAAGGAACACAGCAATACGATTTAAAAAACATATACTTATGATTTTTAGTTGAACTACATTGTAATCAGATAAAATCTACCGCCTTCTATACATGTTTGAAGTGAAAACGGAAGATTAAATACAACAAAGATGGCATTCATTCAAGAACAACAAAATTCTTAAGCAAAACCACCGAAATTCTTCAAATCTAAGAGACAAACAGTATGATTTAAGGGCGAATTCGCACAAAATAGATGGATCGCACAAACAATGAGCGGAAAAATAAGATGAAAGATTAAAACACAGTCAATAAGTAAGGGAATAACAAAATTACAGAATGAAAGAGAAGAGAGCGAGTGAATTACCGATTAAGAAGAGAAGAGTGGTAAAAATCAATACAAAAGCCGCGATATAGAGCTGGTTTGGGGGTATTTGATTGAGATATTCGAGTCCTTGATCTAACCATTGCTTGGCCTCCGTTTCCCACTGCTCTGTTCCTTCCATATTTGACGAATTGAAAGGGCGAAGTTCAAATAGTGCACAAAATCAAAAGAAAATGTAGTGAAAACAGCTCAATTCAGCGAAGAAGATGAAGATTGTTAACACTTCACACGCCCTACATGGGACAAAATGTTAACTGCTACAAACTGGGAAAATTTTCAATTTTTTCTAGCTTCCATGAGCTGGGCCTCTGGCTTACTTTGTTTAAGGCCTTTATTAGTATTCTTACAGCACCTCACCATAGGTAGGAACAATTTTTAAGTACTATTTGTGCATTAAAACCAATTTTGTTGACTGTAGTATTTGTCTATAACTTAATGATTCATTAGCCACAGTTAATCTGTCTTGAAAATTCGTTGTCTCTCTTATTAGAGTGATTTATTAGTTCTCTCAACTTTTAAAAAGTGTGATACTTTGTTTCTGAACGCTACGTGGCAGCTTCTGATTCGAGAGAAAATCTTTAAAATGACATATTTAAAAAGTCAAACTAATTAGAAGCCGACATGTGGCATTCATGGAGCAAAATGGTACACTTCTAAAAGTTAAGGAGCTACAAAATTACTTTAAAAATTTAGAGAGGCAATAAATTTTTAAAATTAAGTTCAGTTAGCTAATAATGCATTAGGCTTTATGTATGTAAAGGAGCCAATGAATCAAAAAATTTCAGTGTTCAAACAAATTTGTTTTTGCACTTTTAATTTCAAAACTTTGCAAAGTTAAAAGTGTAATTAGCTTTGGTAAGTCTTTTTATTTTAGCCTTAATACATCAACAACATCCTTACTTTATCACTAAAATTTTGTTGTTTCTTTAAACTTTAGAAGTGTCATTGCAGCTATCATAACTTTCAAAAAGTGAACAACTTTGCTACCTGAATGCCACGTGTTAGCTTCTGGTTGGTTTGACTTGTAGAGGATCTGTGGGCCTCGAGAGTGTTGGGCTCGATAGCTTGAGTGCGCATACAAGTGTGGTTGAGCCCATCTAACACAAAACAATCGGCTTGTGTTAAGGCTCAATCTACTCCACTTATATACTACTCACAATTCTCTTATTTTCCAAATTGGGTATCACATCACATCTCCAACACTCCCCCTCAAGTGCAATTGGGACTGGAACAGTTGCCACTTGCCAACATTCCTTGGCCTATCATCTCCGAGGCTCAAGGTCAACACCGGGTATAGCCTTTCTCTGTTAGCCCAAACTCCACCAGGACTTTAAACACGAACCCAGGATCACTCGCTGTCAGGCCTTTTTTCTGATTTTATACCATGTAGAGGATCCGTGGGCCTCGAGAGTGTTGGGCTCAATAGCTTGATTGAGCATACAAGTGAGGTTGAGCCCATCAAACACAAAACGGCTTGTGTTAGGACCCAATTTACTCCACTTATAAACTACTCACAATTCTCTTCTATTTTCAATGTGGGATATCACCTCACATCTCCAACATTACTTTTCAAATATATAATTTTTGAAGATTTTTCCTCACCATATAAAATGCACTTTTTAAAAGTTGAGGTAGCTACGAAGGTACTTTTAAAGTTTAGAGAGACACCAAAATTTTAGAAATAAATTGAAGATGTTATTGATTCATTATGCCTTTATTTTATCATGTTATAATAGTTGAATACTATTAAGCTTTTGAAATAACATTATAAACAAGTTTTATGGTTAGATTTAGTATTGAATTGTAGTTTATTGTTACAATGCCATATTTTAATCCTCTAAAAAAATATTAATCTTTAGTAATTTCGTTACAAACCCATTGAACTCCACTTAAAAACTGATTGACCTCTTTTCTAGTTCGATGGGGTTGACCAGATCTTGCAACCAAGTTGGGTATATACTGGAGTTTTTCAAAGTAACATAGGATCAAGTTTCTGAGTGGAACCAATCCCGGTTTGAATTCCAATTCTTCTATTAATTATAAAAAAAATTATTGTAAGTGGAAATTCAACTTAGTAGTTAGTTTCAAAGATTAGTAGTCAACACCACCCATATTGACTTAATCAATAATGTTGCATTTTGGTGTGAAATTAACTATTTGATAAGCGATTTGCTATCATTTAAGTACATTTTTTAGTTTGATTTTTAGTGAATGTAGAAAATTTTTATTCAGAGACTCATTCACCACAGCTAAATGTGTAATCCGGATTAAATCTAGATGTAGTTAGAGTAAATCTTCGGTAAATCAGGTGAAAAAAAAAAGTTGGGTTGGCGATTAACAAATTTTTGGTGTTGGCCAATGCCAAATACAGATATTGAAAAATTCGCTAAACATTACTTTGACTGATTAATAATACCCTTAATTAAGTACTGATTAATACTTTCATAGTATGTCAAATAGGCACAATAATCCCCCATTACTTTCTTACAAATATTTTAATTTTTTTTTAAAAAATTTATCTCATAAAACTTACAATAATAAAAGAAAGCCACACCTCACCCCATTAAATGTGTACTTAAACTTATAATTTATTAGATCACAACTTCAGATTCAATCACTACACTAAGTATAAATATTTGAATTAGTTTGCATAGAATAATACTATTGTCACTAGAGTATATGTTAGAATAAGTGAAACAAATGTATCAGGGTTTAAACTTGTTCGAGCAAGTTTACCGTTGTTGTCTCCATACATTTTAGGAAAGTAGTTTCGGGATAGGGGAAAGCAATGCTAAACACCCCATTATTTTATATTCACATGATATCAAGTAGATTGGTATTTAAACTTCTTCTTATAAATAGATACGAAGATTAAATCTATGGAATATTCTGAGAGAAAAAAAGAGACAAAAACAACGTCGTGTTGGATTGTCGGGTGTGGGATTGCACTAGCAAAGGCATCCAATCGCTATGAATTCCTTCAAAATTATATCATAAGACTCTCTGATCACTGATAAATAATGTAAAAAAATTAACAAAAATTTACTTTTACTGTATAAAAAATCTCGCCTTATTCACTTAAACTAGAAAAATTCCTCTTCGTCGTTTTGAAAGAAAGATAACTGCTTGTACAATGTAGCTTTCATTCGAGATAAGCCATAATCAAATTTATATTTGAACCAATTTTTCAATTTTTGGACACAAAACGTTGATTCAATTTTTCGGTTGGTATTTATTCATTTCTTTTTTTTTATTTGGTTGACCGGATCTTTGCTCTAATGAGTATTTTAAAAAGAACTAGGCGTTAGTCAGGCGATCAGGGCTCCAAAAGGCCTAGGCGGGGTCTTAGCAGGGACTAGGCGGTTGTATTTTTTAAATTTTTTATTATTTATACATAAAAATATAATTTCAACTAAAATATACCAATTGACCTTTGGTCAAATGGTACATCTACTAGTTTAGATGAGGATGGCCATGGAACAAACCTTGGCTCTTGCAATAGTCTACTTCTTAAAAAAATTCAACTAAAACATAAATTATAAAATATTAAAAATATAATTTAAAGCATGTTTTAAAATTAGAAATGAGACTTTTATTGTGAGAATACTTTTATTTACTTTTATTTTACCAACTAAGCTATTTTTAGTAAGTTAAAAATATCAAACTATAATTATTATAGGTATCGATATTTTAAAAAATTGAATTCAGGCGTCGTCTAAGGGAAAAAATCGGACTAGGCGGTGCTTAGGCAACAATAAATCGGTTAGGGTCCTGACAGCGTAATGGGAACGAAAAGTTCAGTGGCAAGCTATAAAATAGGGACTAGGCGGGGATTTTTAAAACAGAGGCTCCGACTACGTCCAAATCCGACCCGGGTCGCACACCTGGCTGCGGTGAGTGAACCTCCTAATAAAAATTTCCTACCTTTACTAAAACTCAAATTCAAAATCTTACTTAAGCGATATTAAATTACTGACCACCACTTACTGATTTTCCGCTGGTATTGAATGCATATGCGCTGGAAGAAATAAGCCATAGTCAAATTGATATTTGATCCTTTTATATTTGGCTTATCAAAAGCCATCAGTACTATGCTGTGTTACATTAATTAATAATTAATTGGTAGACTGCATATTATATAAGCAGTAGCAATCACGTCTGAGATTAACATGAATAAATATATGTATGAAGGAATA